>CM039730.1:12375324-13677878 GCA_022539455.1 Dendrobium nobile | reverse complement strand
CTTTCTCCTATCCTTCACACACACACTACACACAAAAACCCAGGCGCCTCTCTCTCCTCACCCTGCTCCCTCCGACTCCCGCACCCACCCACCCCTCCCCCCCCCTCACCCCCTCTCACTAACACCTCCACATTCCCCAATTTAGACTTTGGGAAGAATAAGGAATATCTCCTTCCCAAAATTCTTCCCACTACAACTCTATCATGCAAAGCAAGGTTATCTATACAATCTCCAAGTTTAGTTCCACTGTGATCCCATCATATGCAATAGCATTGATCTCCTTAGTGTGAAGAATTAGGATGTGCTTGGTTTCATCCAACCATTCCCAAGTCCAATAGGAACCGATGTGCCTTTTTACACGTTTCCAGTATGATTTCACATAATTCTAGTTAATTTTTTTGATGCCACATTTTCACAAGCATCTGACATGCTATCAAAGTGATCCATGAATCAACACACCTGAGGCCTTTCTCCATTCACGCCTACAGTTGATTTTTTATTTAATAAATGTCAGATGCATCATAACATCCATTCATATCAACATTATCAGAACTACCTTACTCAATTAGCTGGTATCATATACCTCCAACAAATTGTCCATAAAAATTATAGTAGATTCCATGTCCACCATGTCTTTGTCTCACACTCACCTTCTTGAATAGTACCAAGACCAAAATCTTCAACATCCGTAGATGATACTTATTCATTGTGGGTTGAGTTGTGTTGTACTAATTCAATCCATATTTAAACTTAATTCCATCATCCAAGGTGGGAAGGACTCCTCCACATGATTCCAACGCTCAATCCAAAACACTTCCTCCCTTACCATATGTTATAATGGTTTAAAATCTGAATTATGAAGTATATCTTCAACATAGAAATTGAAACCCATCCAAAACTCCTTTGTAGTATTAAGCCCATGCCTTTGGCTTTTCCCATAACACTTACTAGAGGAGAACATTCCTACTCTTCGAGCCACCTAAACCTCCGAAGAGTATCTATGATCAGCCATTCCATTTGCCAGCTTGTCCATCACCTCTTCCCCCACTGGAGCGAGGAAGTGACCCATTTCCCCCGATCATTCCAAGACTCTCTGTCTGTAATTTTTAGCTAGTTGGAGAATTAAAGTGAGAAAATGATAAGCGACTAAAAGTTTTTGGGTTCCGGGCCAAAGTTTTTTGGTTCCTTGAAACTTTTACTTAACATATATAAAATTAAAAGAAATCTATAAGTTATAGGAAAAGAGACCTACTCCTCTCAACAAAAAAAAAAAGGAGAAGGTTATGCCATTCAAATCATTCCACACAACTCAACAGGAAAAGGAATCGCTAAAAGGAAAAAAATATAAGGACCTCCTTATATAAGAAGAAGAGGCCCTTTATAGGTTTGAGTGTGTACCAACAAGAATGAGAGGTAGCCACTCTAGAGTGGAGGGAGATAACTAAAGAAAATTAGAAATAACCACAAGGGCTAAAAGGTGTCCAATTTCTTTAGGGTAGGTCCATCAAACAAAAAGTACACACTGCAAATTGGTGAATGGAGGAAACTTATTGAGCACTTGAGGGGACCAATTCCATTCCTATAAAGTGTATAGAAGTCTTCTTCCTCTTATGGGGGGTTGTGAATAAGGGTCCAAGCTGGAGGATCTCTCTAGTGAAATGGGCATTAGAAACTCTAGACTTTACATGCAAAGATTGAGGATGTTGTATAATGTCTCTTCCAACTACTGCACCAAGGAGGTCGAGTAATTGAAGGGTGGAGGTGTGGCTGGCCGGCGGGTGTCTTGGTCTTTCACAACTTTGGCTTAACTTTCATCCTTCAGGTGACAGGTTCTTAGTTTTTGTGTTCTTGAAAGTTGCATTTGCTTTAATCAAAGTGTAAAAAAAAAGTTTTGGGGTCCTTGAAAGTTGCATTTTCCTTAATAAAGAGGAAAGCAAAAAATACATACAAAATATGGAATAACTAAGGGTAATTCTATCACTTTCATCCCTAGAGAAATTAACAAAAGCTGAGGGGACTATGTTATCTTATGTTCCCATCCAACAAAAATCTCCAAAATGATCAAACCTTTCTAAAAAATATGCACCTTTATTACTTTTATGGGGAATATGATGAAACAAAATCGCTTGAACTCAATGAGAAAGGAAGCATCCAGATCAATGTTTGCATGGTGGAGGGGGTGGTCATGGATGGTAAAGTTTTTTAACCAATTAATAGAATTTGAGTAATCCCCCCCCCCCCCCTTATAATGAGACCGTGCAACCAAAACATCAACAATTGTAGCATATCTTTGATAATAGTGGCCACCAAGAGCTCTATAGTAGTAACATCCAAATGTTCCATATATTTTCCTTCAGCCAGAATCAACTGGCACTGCTGGTTCTGAAGAACTGCTCAAATCCAACATGAATGGATTGTTGTAATGAGGCATCTATTGGCTCAAGAAAAAATGGCACGAATGCACGAATCCCGCTTTGCAGCTATGGGTTTCCATTTCCCAAAAGTAAGATTTCAACTAACCAGATTTCCCTTGAGGGTAGTGTCAGGATTTAAAGATCTAGGGTCTTTACTTCCTATGAGCGCAAGCACTTATAGTTAATTACCCCTCTTACTATGTAAGAAAAATTCTCGATTAAGGATGAATAAATGTTATATATTTTTGGTCTCAATAGTGGGAAGGTGGATGTAAACCTGATCAAGATCCCATGGTTTTTTCGTCCTTGGTATATTGTAGATTTCAGTCTACAAACACTAATAATCATTTATCGTAGTGTCCAAAAAATCTGATTAGCAGCCATGTGTTGTCTCCTCTCAAGGATCCCGTATAGACTGAAGTGATTAGATAAGAGTTTTAATTTTATTGAGTGTTTTAGGGTTTACATCTATTAGAATACTTAGAGATTTATTTAGTTTGGGATTTATAAGTTTATTTAGAAGTAACCCAATTTAGTTTGGAGCGAGTCTTATGGCTTCTTTAGGAAGTAGCTCAGGTATTTAGATTTGGTTTGGGTCTTATGGCTTCATAGAAAGTATCCTAGAGATATAATTTTGAATGGGGCTTACTACTATATTTTTGAGTTTCCCAAGGATGGGTCTTACAACCTAACTCTACAGCCAGGCTGCCCGTTGGTTTTAAATTATTTGGGTAGGACTTATGGATTCCTTTAGGAAGTAGCCCGAAAAATGGGTCTTACAACTTAATCCTTTAGACTAAGATGCTTATAGGTTTGAATTTTAGTTTGATTTAATTTGCTTTGGGGCTTATGACTTGCTTAGAAGATGCACGTTTATTTATTTAGTTTGGGGCTTACGGCTCCAATTAGGATTTGCCTATGTGATTTGATTTTGGTAGGGGCTTATGGCTTCCTTAAAAGTTGCCCTGACAGTGGAACTTACAGCCTCTTTTTGTGGTAGCCCGAAGAATTTTCAATTAGGTAGGTCTTAGTACTTCTTTAGAAGTTTGCCTAACGATGGGTCTTACAACTTAGATCCATAAACTAAGTGGACCGAGGTGTGGGTCTTACAACCAAGCCCTATAGGTTAGGCTACCCAAATGAGGGTTTAGGGCTATATTATCACATAAACATTTCCCTCAACGGTCAGACTTATGACTTCTACTAGAATTGGCCGGAGGTTTTATTTTGGAGCTAGGAGTTAGGTCAATTTTACCTAAAACTTCCCCCTAAGGTCGGGCATATGAGTTTCCTACAAAAGTTGCCAGGTTTTTGGTCTTATAACCTAATTCTTATAAATCAGGCTGGCCACAAATTTTTTGAAGTTGATTGTGTGTTTGTTGAGTTGACATGATTGCTTTGAGAGGTTTATTCTATACTTGTTTGAGTTGATTTTAATTTGTGATTTTAACACTTCAAAGTTTTGACACTGCCATTAGTGTTGCAGTTGTTCTGTGCTCATAGTCTTTTTCCTACTACAGTAGTCCAACACTCTACCTAAATGGAAAACCCTAGACTTCTCTGTGACGCAACGAAATCAAATATGAATGATAGAGTTGAAGGAGCGAGCATGTAAGTTATTCTTATTTTCTCTACTTCTCCCTTTTATCATGAAGTAACCAATTATTGTGCGAAGAGATACATCATTTTGGCGAGATGGGGTTGGCACAAGCGGTTGTTTTTCATCTATTTAATATTTTTTATTAAGTCAACAAATTGCCTCCCAACAAATTTATTGTGTGACTTTCACGTAATGAATTCATTGCATTTTTTTGATTGTATAAATTCAACCTTTTAGATAGATATATGAAAATAGCTTCATCTTTAGGTTTATTGAGCATATAAGATTCACAAAGTTTGGCTCTTAGGCTTATTAAACTTTATGGATTTAGCTCGACCCTTAGGTTTATGAGCATAGGAAATTTTGAAGGTTCATCCTTAAGCTTATTGAACTAATTGGTTTTACCTCGACCCTTTGGTTTATGATCATGGATAATTTTTAAGGTTCGTCCCTTGGGCTTATTGAACCAATGAGTTTTAGCTCGATCCTTATGTGTAAGAGCATAGTTTAATTCAAAGGCTCAGCCCTTAGGCTTATTGAACCAATAGGATTTAGCTCAAACCTTAGGTTTATAAGCATAAAAGATTTTAAAGTTCGGCCCTTAGGCTTGTTGAACTGTATGGATTTAGCTCGATCCTTAGGTTTATGAGCATAGAAGATTTCAAAGTTTAACCCTTAGGCTTATTGAACTTTGTTGATTTAGCTCGACCATTAGGTTTATGAGCATAGGGGATTTTAAAGGTTCATCCTTAAGGCTTATTGAAACAATGGGTTTTAGCTTAACTTTTAGGTTTATCAACATAGAAGATTTTCAAAGTTTGGCCCTTAAGCTTGTTGAACTTTATGGATTTAGCTCAACCTTTAGGTTTATGAGCATAGAATCTTTTAAAGTTTCTATATTATTATCTGGCAAAGGGGTATAAAATTATTCCCTGACTTTTGGGAAGGGATTGAATTTATCTCCTTTATTGCAAGAGAATATAAAAATTGCCTCATATCTTTTTGGAGGGAAATGAATTTATCTTCTACATTGTAAGAGATAATATAAAAATTGCCTCCAGTCTTTCAGGAGGAGAGTGAATTTTATTTTGCTCCATATAGGGGAAATTTAGAAATTGCCTCCTATTTTTCAGGAGGGAATTTAGAAGACTTTAGCTTGGTAGGCAGATTTTCATACACATCATCTTTATGTATAATATTTTTTCCGATATTGAACATTAATTGGTGGCATAGGCCTTTGACCTTTTGGGTCTATGAGTTGATAGGCTCCTCCTTCTTATATTATTTCGATGATGAAGGATGCTTCCCATATTGGATCAAATTTGCAGCCAAGGCGACGGTGAGGAATTATAAGCCATCAGCGAATAAGAATAAGTTCACCTTCTTTGAAGCTTCTAGAATGAACCATTATATCATGGGCCCTAGTCATTCTTGATTTATAGGATTCAAGACATAGCTGAGGTTGAAGTTTAACTTCATCAAGAGCTTCAAGTTCTTCAATTCATAAAAGATATTTTCTTCTTTTGTTAATTCGTATTGAACAACAATATGAAGAGACGGCAGCTCAACCTTGAGAGGTAATATTGCCTCAGTTCCAAAACTAATGAATATGGGGTAGCTTGTACAACAATTTTATAAGTGGTACGATATGCCCAGAGAGCTTCTATTAACTTATCGTGCCACTCTCTCTTATTTTTAGAGAGAATTTTTATGAGCATCTTAACCAAAGTCTTATTAAAAGCTTCGGCCAAACCATTGGCTCTTGGGTTATATATTGATGAATAATGTTAGTCTATCCTATAATGATCTATAAATCAATAAATTTTGCCACTTTTATAAATTTTTTCACTTTTAAAGGCAGTACCATTGTCTGATATCATTTGACGAGGTACGCCAAAATGATAAACAATGTTATCTCAGAAGAATTTCATTACATTGTCTGCTTTAACGTATCGTAAGGGGATTGCTTCAACCCATTTTGAGAAATAATTGGTGGCAGCTAGAGTGAACCTATGTCCTAAAGAAGATGGTGGTTCTCTAGGACCTATTATGTCGATACCCCAGCTTTCAAATGGCCACTATACTACTATAGGATGTACTGGATTGGGAGGTCAATGCATGATATCTCCATGCACTTGACATTGATGGCATTTTTTAGCAAGGTCGATGCAATCTTGAATCATAATTTATCAGTAGTGTTCCATACATTTGATTTTGATTTTCATTTTTGGTCCAGATTGATGTATACCACACAATTCTTCATGAACTTCACTTATGACCTTTTGGGATTTATCGGGGCCCAAACATCGTAGCCACATTTTATCAAATGATCTATGATATAATGTACTATTCATGAAAGCATGTTTTTTATGCTCTTTGTGATATTTGAGAAGTTCTGAATTTATTTTTGGGTAATCTTCCTTCTTTAAAATATCTGATGACTGGATCTCTTTAATCATTTTCATCAGATATAGCCAAACTTTGTTGCATTTTCTTCCCTTTATCATCTTGTATGATAGCTAGAGTTAATGCGGTCCTTTTTTGAATAGTTATGAGAATTAGATCTTCCTATGGATATACTAGTTCTTTGGCTAGCTTTGCTAGGGCTTCAGCTTTGCCTTTTTCACTACATGTAATCCTTGTGATATTTATCTCATTAATTTGTTATAAGAGTTTTAGTGCATATTCATGATAAGAGATAAATTCAGGCTAATTAATTTTGAAAGCACCTGTTATTTATTTGATTATGAGTTAAGAATTTCTATATATATGGAGTTTATCAATCTTCATATTAATCACCAACTCAAGGCCTGCTATTAAGGCTTCATATTTAGCCTCATTATTAGTCTGAGGTTCTATTAAGCTATAGGAATATTAGAGTAATCCTTTTTGCAGTGTAATGAATATAAGGCCAATGCATACATGGATTGTTGGAAATTTAGGTGACTTGGAAGATTTTATTAATGAAGCTCCATCAAAATAGAGCTCCCATTCTTGCAAATTTTCTCCTTCTTTCACTTCAAGTGTTCGCTTATCTGGTAATTCATCATTGAGTAGAGAATCTGCAGTTAAAGGATGGGCTGCTAGAAAATTAGCTTTAGCCTATCCTTTCACCACTTTTTATGGCACATATGTTATGTCAAATTGCATTAGCAAGACGAACCATTTAGCTAAATGACCAGTGAGAGTGGGTCTAGTCATTAGAAAATTTAATGGATCCACTTTAGATATTAAATTGATTTTATGGGCTAGTAAATAATGCTAGAGTTTTTGAGTGGCAAAGATCATTGGTAGGCTTTGTTTTTTGATTGGTGAATATTTAGATTATGCCCCTATTAATCATTGACTTATATAATAAAGGGCATTTTCTTTGCCATCTTCATTTGTTTGTGCTAGCGATGCTCCAAGTGATTCTTGAAGAGTAGGTGTACATAGGATTAAGGGTTTCCCTGGGATTAGGGAAGAAAGGATTGGAGGATTTAATAGATATTGCTTTATACTATTAAATGCCTCTTGGAAAGCATCGTCCCATATGAAAGAAGTATCTTTCTTCATCAATCATGAAAAGGGTTGGAATCTACCAAAGAGATTAGATATAAATCTTTGGATATATACCAATCTTCCTTCAAATGAATAAAGTTGTCTTAATGTTTTTGGAGGTGGCATTTCCACTGTTGCTTGAATTTTTTTAGAATCAATTTTGATCCCTCTATGGCATACAATAAATCAAAGAAATTTACCGGATGAAACAAGAAAAGTGCATTTAAGCGGATTCATTCTCAAATTAAATTTATGAATTCTTTCAAATACAATTTTGAGATCATTTACATGCTCATGTTGATCTTTGCTTTTTACAACTAAATCATCAACATAAAATTCTATATGTTTATGGATAAGATCATCAAAGATTCGAGTCATCGCTCTTTGGTAGGTTGCTCCAACATTCTTCAAGCCAAATGGCGTCACTTTGTAGCAATATATGCTAGTGGGAGTTCAAAATGAGGTATGTTTTTCATCCTCCGAATCCTTTTTAATTTTAATATAACTTGATGATCCATCCATGAATGAGAACATATCATGATTTGATGTGTTATCGACCATAAGTTTTGCATTGGGCAATAAGAAATAATCTTTTGGGCATGCTTTATTCAAATCCCGGTAGTCTATATACGCACAAATTTGACCGTTCTTCTTCCTCCCTGGAATGTTATTGACAATCCAGTTAGCATACTTCTCTTCTCGAAAAAAACTAGCTTCAATAAGCTTCTTGGTTTTAGTAATGACTTATTCTTCAATTTCAAGTCGCATTCGCCTAGGTGCTTGCTTAACAGGCAATATTTTTGTATCGATGGTTAGTTTATGCACTGCCACCTCTAGTGATAAACTAGGCATTTTAGTGTAGTTATATGCAAAACAATATTTCTATTTGAGAAGTAACATTCTTAGCTCTTCTATTTTATCTTTCAATAGATTAGCACTAAGGAATATAGGTTTGAAAAGAACCCTAGGATCTTATGTTTTGCCTCTGAACTTTGCAGATCTTAATACAGAGGTGACATTTCACCTCATTGATTCCAACACATCATACAAAGCAATTCTTTGAAGACCATCGCTCCACGAGTATGGTATAGTGCCTTCAACAATTAATCAATGTATGAAATACATTCGAGATAATGAAGAATATTGCATTGAGTGGGATGAACAACCATTCTTGGTGCACAAAGTCAAAATCTATGATGATGCTAAATACTTTATAGCTCAAAAGTCGAAAGGCAATGAGCTTCAAAAAATTCAAGCTCTTACACTAGACAAGAAAAAGCTGAAAGATAAATGAAATTACTAAACGACAAGAGGGGGGGTGAATTGTAAAAGTCTTTTTCTAAATAAAATTAACCCTAAACAAGAGTTCTAATTTTTTTGTTGTTTTTGAAATTTTAAAACAAAGATTTATGCAATTTTACTTTCACAAAATTTCACATGCAATAGATATGACAAATTTAAAGTGCAAGCAAAAAGTAAACAATGATAAAGAAAGAACACACCAAGAATTTTATAGTGGTTCGGTCAAAATATGACCTACGTCCACTCCTCGGAGTCCTCCACTCCGGGATTTTCACTATAAAAATAGTTCTCCTTTTGCCCCCCTCTTATCGGGCCACAGGAGGAGCAAGATGCAGCAAGCTTGGAGCAACCGTGTGATCTCCCTCACACCTCTTCTCCCTCACAACGCTCACCTCCTCCTTCCTCTCTCAACCCTCAAGAATTTCTCTAGAGTTTTCTCCCTTGGAATCCCTCACTAATCACGTTCACACCCTCTGTAAATCTTACCCAAAAAGAACTTGATTGATATCTAAAAAAAGGCTCCAAAAACCTCTGAATTCAAAAGTAGCCGTTACTGTTCGTACAGTACGATCTGATATCATACAGTACGATCTTCATAAACAGCCGTCGTCCTGGTACGAAGATGTACGAACAGTTCAAAAACAATTCGTACTATACGATATAATATCGTACGGTACGATCCAACAAGATACTATTCGTACAGGACGATGGTCTGGACGATCAGATGTCATCTCTGTTCATCGTATGGTACGATTACGATCGTACAGTACGATGTTCAAATTTTGATTAGGCCTGGATTACATGCACTAATCACGGGTTAATTAAATTAATTTAAGTAAGTATTAAAAATGGATCGTACAGTTCGTACAGTACGAACGGCGCAAAATCACTTGCTTAAATTAAAACACGGCTAGGGTTTTGGATCTGAACATATCGTACAGTACGAAAGACTTCGTACAGTACGATCTATTCACAGATTTGCCCACATATCTTGGATCGTACGGTACGAATTAAAATCGTACAGTACGATCTCCAGAGAAGAATTTTAGTTATATTTTGCAGTTAAAAAAGAACTCTCCCCCTGTGTGTGTGCATGGTTGCTCTTACTCTTACGCATTTTGTGGCCAGACTCAATAAAGTAAAAAAATATAATAAATGGAAAATATAATGTTTGACTCAAACTCCTAATCTACCCGGTCTTGAGTCTTCCTTTCTTCCTGAGTCACTTGTGATCTTCCTGAAATGTTAGTGCTCAAAGAAAATAACAAATAAAATAATAATCAATGAAAAGCAGTTCCAAAACACTCATTATTTGGCATCATCAAAATCTCAAACTCGGGGTCATGGGTTGCAACAATAAAGAGAAGAATAAATCAAGGCAAATTTATTTAGTACCTCATCTCGGTAATGATATCGAATATGATGATATCTCTAAAACATTCAAACCTTTAATCATAGGGAAAAGAAAGAATGAACTATCAACTATCCCTTTTAATTATGAAGCTAATCACACAAACAAGGTACGATGTTCATACAAGCCAACCATTTAAGGACAAGAAGAATTCGTGTTTCAGCCCAAGGGTACTAAAGAATCTCAGGAGGAAGAGGACCCATGACCTAGTTCCATATCCAAGAAATGATAAAAAGTATCAATTTCAATGATAAGAGTGTCTGAAGAACAAATATTTATGGATATCATCAAAATAGTACAAATGCAGGAAGCACATTCCAAAACATTGACTATCTCACCAAATACAAATATAAACAACTTAAAAACTTTTTGTTCCCCCCAAAAGAGGTCTCAATGAACGTAGATCCATTTTCTACGAATCAAGGGTCTTACCACATACTGCTGGAGGAAGGGGAGATTGTTCGCCAAGAAAAGGAAGCTATTGGGTCTCCAAAGAATACTTCAGTATTTAATCCTGAAAGCAGTAAGAATGCAGAAATAATAGATACTGAGAGTAATGATGCACGATTTAATCAATCTGGTGATAGTTCCAGGAAGTTGAAGAAAAATGGGTCTAAGCAACTCAAGAGCTTGGGTCCCATTAAATTGGTACCAAGGAACCAGAGATTTGAAGGACTGGTGAAGGAAAGGTCTAGGAGCCTCTTCCCCTCAAACCATTAATGTCTTCAATTGGATTTTGGAATTTACTGAGGAGCAAAAAAAAAAAGTAAAGCTTCTCTATATGTGAGGAAGTTCATAAGGGATCATTGGGTTTTCTTTCTTGGTTTGGTTGAAACCAAGTGTAATGTGGTTGATAATAAGATGGTTAATATGTTGATTGGTGAAGAATGGAACTTTTTTAATCTTCCCTCAGAAGGATTATCGGGAGGAATTTTATTGTTATGGAAACACAATATGGCTTCATTCAACATATTGGAAGCTTCTTCCCAATTGGTTGTAGGAGACTTAAATGTGGTTAACAAAGGTTCTTGGAGAATTTCCATGGTTTATGGGAGCAAGGATGTTTATAAAAGAAGATCCTTATGGGAAAGGTTGGAGCATCATATGTCAAAAGATATACCTATGATTATAGGTGGAGACTTCAACTTCTTATTGGCTAAGGAGGAGAAAAATGGAGGAAGAAACTTTGTTTTTTCACTTGGACCGAAGGAAATAAAAACTTTCATTTCTTGTAATGACTTACATGAAGTAGCAAGTGTTGGTCCCAAGTATACATGGTGCAACAACAAAAAAGGTGTTGAAAGAATCCTTGAAAAGTTAAATAGATGTCTCGTTAATTCAGAAGCTTTTAACTCTTCTCATCAGTTGTTGGTGAGGCATTTGGCGAGGATTGCTTATGACCACAGTCCGATACTATTAAACCTGTTGGAGTTCAAACCTCCCAATAAGAGGTTGATCAGATTTGAAGAAGTGTGGATGTCCATTTCAGCCTCTATGATAGTGGTTAGGGATTCTTGGAAAATAAATCTGTTGGAGATCCCTCTCAAGATCTAAATCAGAAAATGAAGAGGTCCTTAAGTGATTTGTATTATTGGAGAAAGTCTAAGTTTAAGGCTTTAAATCGTGGTAAAGAGGTGCTGAAAGATGATATTATGAAATTTTAAGAAAAGGAGGCTGTGGTCGATTTTCTATTATAAGAAGATAAGTGGATACTGAAATAAAAAATTGATGAGCTGAACTGTTCATTGGCTTAGATCAGCACTTGGTGGAAGAAGCGAGCCAAGTTTAAATGGCTTGTTGAGGGAAATTCAAATTCAAGATTCTTCCAAGCATATGCAAGTGCAAGTAGGAATACAAACTTTATATATAGAATTAAAGATGAACATGGAGTTAAGGTGGAAGATCAAAAAGAAGTTGAGGAAGTATTAATGGGTTACTTCAAAAATAATTGGAAAGAAAGAATATGCTCTTTGGAGGGGTGGCCATTATCGATGGAAGCTTTGAATGGGGAGGGTAGGATATGCTCTTTTGAAGAATTAGAGATGGTAATAATTGATCTCGGTGGAAACATAGCTCCATGAAAAGATCGTATGTCTTATACTTTTTTTAAATGTTATTGGCACATCATCAAGAATGACTTATGGAATGCTATGGATCATTTTTTCATGAGTGGGAGGATGAATGACAGTTGGAAAGATATTATCATAGTATTGATTCCTAAAATCAAAAATCCGTTGTCTCCATCCAATTTTAGACCCATAAGCCTTTGCAATTTGGTGTATAAGATAGTTGCTAAAATGCTTTTAAATAGAATGTTGCTTGTTATCCCTAAGTTAATTTTAGAAGAACAAGTGGCTTTTTTTAGGGTAAGATCGCTCTCTGTTCATGTTTTGGTAGCTCAAGAAATTTTCCATAACTTTAGGCATTCTAAATCCTCTAAGGGTTTGGTTTCTTATAAGATCGATATGGAGCAAGCATACAAGTCTATTGGATGGCCTACATTTGTTAAAATAATGGAGTATTTTTGTTTTCCTTTCAACTTTGCTAATCTAATTGTTGAATGTGTTCTTAGTCCAAGATTTTCATTGTTAATAAATGGGATCTTCTCTAATTGGATCGAAGCCAAGTGCGGATTTCGTCAAGGGTGCCTGTTATCTCCATTCTTGTTTATTATGTGTGCCCAACTTCTCTCAAATACTTTCTTACAAAAAGGTAATCATGTTGGGAATGGCATTTCTCCTAAAGGGCCTAAAGTATCTCATTTACTTTATGCCGATGATATTATCATATTCTCTGAAGCAAAGAATAAGTCAGTTAAGGAAGTCTAGAGCATTCTAATGGATTTTTGCGGATGGACTAGACAGAAGGTGAACTTTCTTAAATATGGCATTCTTTTTGGGAAATTGGTGAGAAGGAGGAGGAAGAAAATTTGTAGAATCATGGAATTAAGGGAAGTCCGGGAATTTTCCTATCTAGGGATCAAAGTGGCTTTAAGGAGGATGATAAGAGCTGATAATCAAGTCATTATAGAAAAAGCTATGAGTATGTAAAGTGTTTGGGGAGGCAAGTTAATATCTATGGCTGGCAGACTTACATTGGTTAAGTCTGTATTTCTTTTATTCCCTACTTTTCACTCCACTCTTTCCTTGGTACCAAAGCATGTCTTGAATGAAGTTATTAAGTGGTGTAGGACCATCATTTGGAACAAAAGTGATGGAAGTGCGGGTCTTCATTATATAAACTGGGATTTCATGTGTACGTCGAGAAAATTAGGAGGTCTTGGAATCAATTATTTTTCAAGGAAAGCTGGGCCATTAAGGTCCAAATTAGATTGGAGGTATTGGCAAGAGAAGGACTCTCTTATGCATAATATATTATTTCCTAAGTATGGACTTATATTAAGTGAAGATTCAGCAACTAAGGGAGGCTCAGTCACCTGGAAAACACTTTGTAATGTAGGGGAGTTACTCAGGCCAGTTATCAGGTGGACCATTGGTAATGGAAAATCTATTCAAGCTTATAAAGACATTTTGTTATTGGACAAAAGTATTGAAAAATGGCCTACTTTTGTCAATTCAATGGGAGCCAGCAATCTTACAGTTTACAAGTTTATTTACAATGGGAGTCAGAATATCAGAGAACTTCAAAATCACTTTGGCATGGAGCTTGTGAATCTGATTACTTCAACACAGATTTCACCAGATGGAGAAGAGGATAAGCTGGAACTCTTACATAAATTTTTTGGAAGGACGATAGTAGCTCTAGCTGCTAAAGGAATTGATCATGAAAATACATATCACATTGTTTGGGAATGGGTTGGAAAGGAAAAGCTAAATCCTAAATTTGAAATCTTCTAGTGGAGGTTGCTTAACAAAGCCATTATAACTAATCATTGTTTGTGTAACAATAAGTTACAAGGATATGATAAATGTCCTAGGGGCTGTGAAGGGGTGGAAAACATTGATCATATAATCTCTGGTTGCAGGAATGTGATTGAGGTGATGGAGATCTTAAACAGATGGGGTTTCAAGTTTCCCAAATTCTGTTGTCTTGATGATTGTTGTAGTTGGCTGGATAATCAAATCAAATGGATGGTTAATCTATTTTGTAACACAGTTTACTTATTTTGTAAAGCAAGGAATCTATTCATTCATGAAAGAAAGACTTCCAGCCCTATGATGATTGCATCTAATGCTGAAAGTATTTCTGCAATTTAAAAGCCTTCCAGTTGTATAAATTTAGGTATCGAGAATATTAATCAACCTTTGAGGTTTTTGAATACTTGGCATACCTGATTGGATTAAAGTTAACATAGATGATGCTCTTTTTGACTCCTACAAAGCTAGAATTGGAGGTGTTTTTAGAGACTACCAAGGGAGATTCTTGCTTGCTTTCGGAAATGCTTATGTACATTGGGATTTGGCTTCTTTAGAACTTCAAGCTATTCTTTCAATCAAGCAAGTGGTAAAGAAGTGGATGTTCTATAACAAAGGCTTAATAATTGAAGGAGATAACAAGAATGTTATTAAATACATCAAGGAAACAGTGGAGAAAGGTGGTAATGAGTTGAGAGATCTTTCTTTTATTAAAGATTTTCATTTCGTAGTATTTATCTGTGTTCATAGGGAGAATAATAAGTTAGCGAATCTTTGTGCTAACTATGCTTGTTTTAGTTCTTTCCATTAGGATGAAGTAGAAATGAATAAAATCCCTACTTCATTCATCAATTTGTTGAAGGAGTTGGATGCTATTAGGATGTAAAGCTCCTTTTTTTTTTAAATAAAGCTCTATAACTTTTTGGCTTAAGAAAAAAAAAGAGAGAAATTTCGTTAATTCCGGTTTTGACGATTTTTGAAATCCTTTTTCGCGTTTTTTCTGCAACGTCGTCAATGGCATCGGAGGATCGCCGACCACCTTTGGCCGGTGTCCCCCTCAAAATTTGCCAACCTCCGCCCTCATCAAGGAACGTTTCACGTCTCAATTCTGAGTCGTCTCCGCCAGCTTTTGGAGATAATAGTCTCGGTAAAGATTTCAATTTCTGGGCGATGAAGGAGCGTCCCCTGGTGATTTCAAAAGGAGGTATGGTTGTCAAGAAGAAGAAGGCCCTTGAATGTATTGGTAAGGGTAAAAATATTTTAATTGAAGATGGTTTTAATCCCAAATCTAATGAATTCTATGATGATGGCACGAAATTCTGAAGTGAGGTTTCAAATCAACCTACTAATTGCATTTCCACTTCTTGCAAAAATGCGGCTGATAATAAAATTCTAAAGTTTAAGGTAGATCAGAACTCAAACATGGATACCCTGATTACTGATAATTAGGATTTTCTTGAAACTACTGTAATTACTAAGGAACATAAAGGCTCTGAATGAATTGATGACCTGGTTACTATTCGAGAATGCAATTCTGGAGTTTTGGGTAATTGTGAGAAGAATTCGGAGGTTACTGAGAATTCAAAGAAGAATGTTATTGTGAATGCTGGCAGTAACGTGTGGAGGAGAAAAGAAAATATCAATGTTTTTGATTTGAATTTTGGCAAGGATTTTGTGGAAGAAGATGGTGTGGTTAAATTAAATTTTAAAAAAGAGTTGGATAACTCTAACAAATTGAAAAATACTTAGTGATTAAAATTTTTGGAGATAACATTCCTTTCCATGTCATAAGCTTTGAACTGAGAAGGCAATGGGGTAGATTTGGGAAATTTCATTTGACTCAACTAGGATTGGGTTCGGTCCTTTGTGCTTTTGAAAATCCCAATAGTTTGGAAGAAATTATAGCTTTAGGTTCCTATTATGTGAATGGGAACATTGTTGGAATGGATAGATGGTCTGCAGATTTTTCTCCATTCTCATTCAAAGGTCTCACAACCCGTATTTGGATCTGAATGCCCAACTTCCCTCTTCAATGTTGGGACGAAGTCAACGTTTGTAGAATTGCTTCAAAGGTGGTTACTCCTTACTTGTTTGATGGAAATATGTTCCAATGGAGTAGAAGGGAATTCACTAGAGTATGTGTGCGAATTAAACTTGATGAGAAATTACCTTTGGGAGTTTGGGTTGTAGGTAATTTGGGGAAATTTTATCAAAACATAGAGTATGAGAGGTTGCCCACTTTTTTCTTCACTTGGGGAAAGATTGGACACCTTAAAGAAGATTGTTCTAAAATAGTTTTAACAGGTATTTCTTCAAAGTAGGATATGGGAACTCACGTAAAAGAAGAAGGTTTGGTTGAAGACAACAATCTAAAAGAAACAATTTCAAAAGATATTGCTGATAATGGTTCCAAGGGAAAGGAATATGGGCATTGGATTCATGTTGAACACAAGAAGAAATTTTTTTTTTTCTGGAACAGTTAACAAAATACAATTTTCCAATAATGATGGTAAGAATTCTAAAGAAATTCGTGCAGAAGTTTCTAATGATCTATTTGATTTCAGTTTAAATAATGCTGATAAACCAGATGAGGAGATATGTGCTATGAAGCCTTATTTGATAGTTTCAGATATAGATCATGGTGGTGGTAATGTTTCCAAATCCAGATTAAATGTCAGCTCATCTCAGGAGAATAAACAGGATGCCAACAAATTTGAAGCCTTAAAAGATATCTCAGAAGAAGGGGAAATAATTGAAGATTTGATTCATAAGAAAAAACAAAATTTTATCAGGGATGATATTCTAGAAGAAAAACAGAATTTGTTAGTTCTGTCCAGTTTAGTTCTGGATAAACTGGGAGAGATTTCTTCTACAGCTAAGAGGAAGGGTGTGAAACAATTAAAATGGCTCGGTCCAATAAAGTTGATGACTAGAAACAGAAGATCAGAAGGTGATGAGAAGGAGAAGGGGGGGGGGGGGGGGGGGGGGGGGGGGGGGGGTCTCTCCATACTTATCCAAAAATGAATTCCTTAGTGATATGTAATTGTAAAGGAGCTAAGAAAAAAAAAGCTTCTCTATACCTTAAGGAGATTGTGAAAGACCATAAAGTTGTTTTTGTAGGGCTTTTGGAAACTAAATTGTCTTTTATTGACAATAAGGAAGTAGACTCTTTGATAGGAATTGGTTGGGAATTCTGTTATGTTCCTTCAACTGGACTTTCTGGTGGAATTTTCGTTATGTGGAAGAGAAGGTTGGCTTCATTCAATGTGATTTATACCTCTTCGCAATTCATTATTGGTGATGTGGATATTCCTCTCAGTGGTAAATGGATGATAGCTACATCTTATGGCAATAAAGATGTTTACAAAAGAAGAGATCTTTGGAAAGGTTTGGAACCTCACATTTCTAATGATTTTCCTTTAATCATTGGTGGGGATTTTAATTGTTTGCTTGCTAAAGAAGAGAAGAAAGGAGGTAGAAGATTTCTTTTTTCTATGGGGCCTAAAGATATGAAGTCCTTTATGACTTCTAACAATCTTTATGAACTTAAATACATGGGACCTATGTTTACTTGGAGCAATAATAAGAAAGGGCCGGACCGGATTATGGAAAAACTAGATAGAATGATTGTTAACTCTTATTCTATTAACACAAACTAGCAACTTGTGGTCAAGCACCTTCCTAGAATCGCATCAGATCACTATCCAATTCTTTTGAATCTTCTCAATTCGTTTTATAAACCTAGCAAAGCTATTAAATTTGAGAACATTTGGGTTTCTTACCCGGCGTCATATACTGTAGTATATAATGCTTGGAATAGAAATGATGTTAGTTCACCTTCTGATATCCTTAATACTATTATGAGAAGAACTCTAAAAATGTTTTTTTTTTTTGGAGCAAGGCAAAGCACAAAAATTTGGAACAATTGAAGGAAAATCTCAAGAGGAAGATTCTACAACTTCAAGAAATGCTATCTTCTGATGAAATCAATTTGCTGAAATTCAAAATTGATGAATTATATTCTACATTGGCTCAGTTAAGTACCTGGTGGAAACAACGGGCAAAAGTAACGTGGATTACCGAAGGTGATCAAAATTCTAAATTCTTTCACTCTTTTGCTAGTGCTAGGAAGAATGAAAATTTCATTTCCAGCATTAAGGATGATATGGGGAATTTGATTGAAAATCAAAATGAGATTGAAGTAGTTCTGATCCATTATTTCAAAAATTAATTTTCTGAAAGAATTTGTATACTTGATGGATGGCCGGTTAATAGAAACTGTCTAGATGAGGAAGATAAATCTCAGCTTTCTAAAGACTTTTTTATTGAGGAAGTGGAAGAAGCTCTTAAAGGATCTACCGGTTTCTCTGCTCCTGGAGAAGATGGTATTTCTTATTCTTTTTTGAAGAGTTAGTGGCACATTATAAAATCTGATGTATGGAATGCCATTCAGTTATTAATTCTTACAGCTGAGATGAATAAGTGTTGGAAAAAAACTCATATTGTGTTGATTCCCAAGATCAAGAAACCAATTTATGCAGCTCATTACAGACCTATTAGTCTTTGTAATACGGTCAATAAATTAATCTCTAAAGTTCTTCTGAACAGGTTCAACAATATTATTCCAAAACTGATTTCATTGGAGCAAGCGGTCTTTATCAAAGAAAGGGCGCTTCATGATAACATCTTTATTACCCAAGAATTTTTTCATAAATTCAGATATTCTAAAGCTTCTAAAGGTTCGGTTTCTATCTAGTTAGACATGGAACAAGCCTATGATTCCATGGGGTGGTCGACTCTTTGTTAAGTGTTGGAATATTTTGGTTTTTCGGTACTCTTCTCTAAATTGATTATGGGTTGTGAATTGAACCCTTCTTTTGCTATTTTAATAAATGGGAATCCTTCAAATTTGATAGAAGCTAGTAGTGCCTTTAGACAAGGGTGTCCCTTGTCTCTTTATATCTTTATTCTTTGCTCACAGCTGCTGTCAAATGCTATCTTGGATAGGGATAATATTGGTGTTCGGGTAAGCAGCAATAGTCCAAGAATCTCTCATATACTATATGCTGATGATATAATTGTTTTTGCTGAAGCTAAAATCACCAAAGTGAAGTTGATTAAGGGAATTATTAAGAAGTATTGCAGTTGGACTGGACAAAAAGTCAATACATCTAAGCCTGCTTTGCTTTTTGGTAAAGCTGTCAACACAAGGATGAATAGGAAGATTAAAAACATCATGGGCTACAAAGAGGTGAAAGAATTCTGTTACCTTGGCACTAGATTGGCTTTAAGAAAATTATCCAGATCAGATTATCAATTCATTATTGATAATGTAATGAAGAAACTGAATAGCTGGGTTTCCAAATTTTTGTCTCTGGCTGGAAAAATCACATTGGTTAAGGCGATAATTCTTTCCATTCCCTCTTTTCATTTAACTGTCTCTTTAATTCCAAAATCAATCTTGAAGAGATTGAGAAATTATATCGTAATTTCATTTGGAACAAAAGTAATAATGGGCAAGGCTTACACTATGTGAGCTGGAAAAAACTTTGTGAACCTGTTGATAACGATGGTAGGGGACCTCATTCTTGTTCTAATAAAGTTGGTCTTCTTAGAGCTAAATTAGATTGGAAGTATTTAAAAGAGGGTGATTCTCTATTGCATAAAGCACTGTTTTCTAAATACGGTTATGTTTGGAGTTCTGGAAATAGAAATAAATCTGTTTCGGTGGCTTGGAAGGTAATAAAAGATGGGAGCAAACATCTAAAACCAATTGTGAGGTGGGAAATTGCCAATGACCAATCTATTAATGTGCTAGAGGACATCTGGATTTTTGATAAAAGTCTCAACAAATGGCCAACATTTGTTAATTCTCAGATTGGAATGAATTTTGTTCTCTGGACAATTTTATAGAGGCGGGTTGCTGGAATATTACAGAGTTGGAAAAATTTTTTGGTCAGGAACTTATAAAGCTGATTTGTATAATACATATAAATAATGAGCTTGAAGAAGATCAGTTACAGCTTACTCATATGGAATCAGGTAAAACCGTTACCTCTACTGCTGCAGCTTATAATGTTCAATATTCCCCTAATTCCAGTAGATGGAAATGGCTGAAAAATTCTATGCTGAATGGCAGTGCTGAAAATTTCTGGTGGAGGGTCTTAAATAATTCTTTGCCTACCTTTGCTTTTCTTTCCTATAGAAGAATAGGAAGAATGGTGAACTGTCCAAGAGGTTGCATCGTAGAGGAGAATATTGACCATATAGTTTGTAATTGTTTGAAAATTATTGATGTTATTTATCATCTGAATAATTGGGGAATTGGTATTCCAAGGTTTTTATCCAAAGAAGAAACTTTTAATTGGTTGGAAAAGCAAAATGTATTCAATACCAATATTTTCTATAATGTTATTCATCACACTTGGAAAGAGAGAAATGAATTAGTCCATGGAAGAAGGAAAGAAGCTCGATTTTCATAGCTGTGGAGGCCATTATTTATGAAGAAGCTTCTAAATCTATCAATTATACCTCTATGGGCCGGTTGAGTACTAATGAGCTTATGCTGTTAGAAGATCATTGATACTTTCCTCCACCCAATTGGATCAAGATAAATGTTGATGCAGCTTTATTTTCTTCCTATAAAGGCGGCATAGGTGGAGTAGTCAGAGATCACAAAGGTCAGTTGATTGCATCTTTCGGCTATCCTCATATTCATTGGGATATTACTTATCTGGAACTTCTTGCCATAACATCCACTCAAGATGTTATCAATAAATGGAAATACGATTACAATGGAGTCATTATAGAGAGTGACAATGAAAATGTCATCAAGTTCATTCACAAAGCTCTCAATAAAGGAAAAAGAGGTAATGATAAGTTTTCCTTTATAATTGATTTAAACTTTGTTTTTTTTAATAGCATTAAGAGGAGTTGTAATAAGTTAGCGGATCTTAGTGCTAACTATGGGGTTTTTTCTTCTTTTTGGTGGGAATATTTACTTTTGGACATGGTTCCTCCATCATTTGTTAAAATTTTGATGGAGCAATCCGCAGCTTGCGTTTAGCATGCTGTTGCTTTCTGTGTTTTCTCTTTTTTAGTTTCTAATGCATTTTGTTGCCCTTTCAAAAAAAACAAAAACCTTCTTGAACCATCATCCACATACGATAGTCTATAGATTGTAAAAATGTAGATAATCTATTTTTGTAGAAATCAAATGGTATGTTGTCAAATAGGGGTGTACGAGTTATAGAAGAACCCTCATGAATATTACAGTTACCAAAATGAGGCACGATCGATTTTTTAAGGTTTTATTTTTTAAACCCCATCCTGATACCAACTGAAAGTACGAGATGCGCTAAGAGGGGGGTGAATTAGAAATTTTTGTAATAAGGTAATAATCCTAAAGAGGTGTTCTAATTTTTTTTATTTTTAAAATTTAAATAAAAACATAACTTGATGTAGAAGAGAATGCTTAAAACCTGGATTCACATAAGTGATGAAATTTTAATAACATAACAAAAGATCTAGAATAGACTTTTCACCAAGCAATTAAAATAAATGTAAAATGCAAAACATAAGTAAAGTAAAGTAAAGTAAATAGAAAAAGCACACTAGAAGAATTATAGTGGTTCGGTCACTTGATCTACGTCCACTCCCCGGAGTCATCCACTCCAGGAATTTCACTACTTAAAAGTAATTCCCTTTTTCCCCATAGCATGGAAGAGAATCCTTTATAAAAACCTTACTTTCACCTTCCCAAGACTGGCAGAGTACAAAATTCTATGTCACCCTCCTGGTGATGGCAGTGAACCTTCTCATTTTTCTCCCTCCTCGAGAAGGCAAAGTACCTTTTAGGGCATGAACCTTGAAGGATCTCCCCTTTAGAAAGATTCCCACAAGATCTTCTTGGGCCACAGGAGGAGAAAGCGTGTAGCATACTCAAAACAATCTTGTGATCCCCTCACACTCCTCCCTCACAAACTTACCTTCTCCTTCCTCTCATAGACCCAAAATCTCACCATGAAGCTCTCTGTCAAGAAGTCCGCATCTTGTCATGTTCCTCCCTCACTTCCTCTCTTAAAAGATAGAACTTTCATATATAAATAAGGCTCCAAGAAGCCCTAAGTTTTTAATTTAGCCATTTCTGTTCATACAGTACGATCCAAGATCGTACTATGTGATCAGTAAAAAATAGTCTTTGTCCTAGTACGAAGGAGTACGAACAAATAATTTTTCTAAACAACATCGTATAGTACGATATGAGTATAGTACAATATGATGTGTTATATTACTTCTATTTGCATAGGACGAATGCTGGGATAACCAAAATTCTTATATTTCCATCATCTGGTAAGAAATTCTTTTCACAGCACGATTTATTAAAATCTTCAGGTCATTTGGTATGATGTTCACATCATTTAGTACGATTAGTTCAAAAATTAAAGGATCATTAGGTACGTTAGTCGGACGATAAAAAATAATCTTGGCATAAGGTACGAACATGTTCGTACTGTATGAATACCAACCATAAATTAACCCTTGATTTAATGACAAATCACGGCGGTTAATTTAAGTAAGTATTTAAATATTTGTACTGTACGATTGGATCGTACAATATGATTAGTTCTAAATTTAAGATTTAAGAACTTACTTTATTTAATTTGGAGTCTAGGGTTTCTAATTAAAAACATATTGTATAATAAAATAATGATCGTATAGTATGATAAGTTCACTGATAGTTGTTGAGCCACAACAGGTCATACAGTACGATCTTAATTTGTAAAGTATGATTTACAGAGAATAAAAACTTTGTTTTGAATGAAAACTCTCCTCCTATGTGTGTGCATTGTTTCTCAGTGTGCATATACTTTGTGACCAGACTCAAGAAAAAAAAATGAATGTTATAATGTTGCAAACTTCACATTCTACTCTACCCAGTCTTAAGTTTTCTTGTTATCTTGAGTAATATGTGATCTCCCTGAAATGTTAGTACCCAGAGACAAGGGAAAAATTCAAAATATTCAAAGAATAATGAGATAATTCAAATCGACATTATTTGTCATCATCAAAATATCAGGATAGGAGTCATGGACTGCGACAAATTTGTATTCTCTCAATCGAGTTTAACAGATCAAAAGGGAGAAAGACATATTGTCCCTATTACATAAGTAATTATATATAAGTTTGAAGGATGATGATGGTGGAAATAGAAAGAAATATCTGCCCTTAGGTTACATATTAACAAATTAACTAGTGAATCTATTCATAATGGATTTAGATAAAATATTAGAAAGATAGTTACCTGATAGAAAATAGAGAAGATATATGCATGAATCCTTTATCTATTTCACTAATAATGACACTCTATATAGTCTTATTCAGTTCAAAAGTGATATAACCAACTTCTTATATTCACTTGAATTGAATTGAACATGAAAATGGCAAAGAATGCCTAATACCATCAAGAATTGGTCATCGGTAATACCAAAGCATTAACCATGGTTTCTCAAATTTCCTATGGAGAGGTTATGAATACAAGATCGTATCAGACTATATTAATGCAATGAACAAGATCTCTAAAGTGATGAATCTTTTGATTTACTTTGGCTTTCTAATATGATATGCTCTATTGCCACTGGGTAAAGTCATAACAAGGTAGCCGTATGGGGACTTGTGGCAAGATTGAATCCTTCAATCTGGAAATGAAATGCACTTGACTAAACTCATGACTTGCAAGCAACGGATGCTGATGTTGAAAGTCAATTTTTCTATTTTCCTTCTTATTCATCAATCTCCAATCAAGACAAACCAGGCACTACGATATGATGTGAAAACATCCGATCCCATTTCGACCTCGATAAATTGAATCATCTTGCGCCATATATACTAAATTTTTTTGGGAGACAAGGTAAAAACCAATTAAAAAAGGAAAATGTGAAATAACATTGCATAAGAATAGAAGTGTAGTGTTATTATGCAACAATTTCTTCTAATAAAAAAGACATTTCTACAATATCGTAGATGATAGTGTCTTTCCTTCTTTACGTGAGCTAATTTATCAAGAAATAGCCACCCAAAGGTGCTTTTACTAAACTTACAAAATGCCAAGGTCTTTTCCTCACTCAAATAAAGCTCACTTCTATCAAAGACATCCTAGCTTGCTCTAAATTGAAAGGAGAGACTATCAAGAGAGGGATAGAGCTAATAGATGACAAATACATTTTTTTCCAAAGAAAAAAAAAACTCATCTATTCTTCTATCCTAGTGTGCTCTAACCATACAAAAATTATGAAAGATCCAAGTATCGACTTATAAGAAGAGAGAAGAGCTACTAGTGGCTAGGCTACATTCCCATATAGATACTATAGCTAATAGAAAGGGAAGACCTTAGCTCAGTATGGAGGGAAGACTACCTTCTGACAGAATGCTCTATCTCTAGAAGAGCATGCTCTCTTTCTTTGGAAATTGTTATGAGACTCGATCTAGAAACATAGTTACTAGAAGAGGAAAAAGAGTATATAGCTCAAATGCCTAAGGGCTAGGAAAGATGAAACTCAAAGGCAATGGAGGAAGGGAATGCTGGGCCTAAACCTAGAATGAAAGGCTTGAGATTTGCTAGAGGATTCTCTATAATCCCCATCACCCTAACAACCAACAACGAAATTCTAGCTATGAACCGTTTTTTATGTTTTTGGGTAATAGAATCAATAACATAATCAGGGGTACCGGGCTTGCCTCAATATCGAGGTAGAAGAAGGCTAAGGAAACTAAACTATTTGTTAGGATAAGATAATGAAGTTAGACTAAGATTCATGATTTACTTTCTATATAAAAGAATTTATAGAAGAAGATGTGGAAGAGCCATGCCATTAAAATAACCTCAAAGGAAGATTTTGATTCTGGGGCTTGGGATCAGGATTATACACTAAATAAAAGATAGTGAAATTATTATGAAAGTACAAGACAAGCAAGTATGGAACGCCAATCATGAGAGGGAAAAGGATACCAATTAATGGAGGAAATAGCCCTCTTTTTATTCTCCTACGAGATTTGGAGGACAAAGAATAACACGCATCTATTGCCTCTAGGAAGAATAGAAGGAACCTCTTCTCTTAGATAATCAGTTGTGCACAAAGATGTTCCAACTTTTATAGAGAGCAACCCTAGAGAGAGACACTCTTCATCTATTTCTTGGGAGATACCATAGCACAGTGAGACCTTACATCTCATTGACATGAACAAACTCACTCATATCTTCCCTACCTTTAGTCATTCTTTGAAAGAAAGAGATAGAAAGCAAGAAAAGCCTAAAAATAAAGACAAAGAAGAGTAGGTAGAGTATTCATAGACAAGCATACGAACAAGTTACCACGAGTAATACATAAGAAAAAACCCTCACTTAAGAAGAAAGATATTGGGCGGGATGATTTACCACTACAAACAAGATGTGGATTTGAGATAGATAAAAAGGAGTCCAATCTAAGAAACCTTAGGGAGAACTAATCCTACTAGTAAGCAAGTACGACCAAGCAAGGAATGATTCTTTGCTTGTACTAGTATTGTTTGGTGTTACTTTTTCATAGATAAGACTGTAACAAGAAACAAAAACTCAAGTTAGTGTTAGGGTCAAGTCAGAGGGCCCCCCTCAAAAGTTCATTGAGTTTCCATCACTAGGATGTATACCGTGAGGATATGCTTCAGTAAGTATTCTCCCAAAGGCAATGGCTAATGTTCATTGACTTCTTTTGTCGTGTTCCTCTTTCTATCGCAGGCTGAGGTGGACAGGGGCTTTTTCATGAACCAAAGAGTTCAGTCATGTTGCATAATTTTTCTAAAGGGGTGGAGTATACTTTTTACAACTATGATAGAAAACCAATAATATACTAGGAGAATTAGTAGTTCTCCTCACCTACTCTATATGTCTAGTCCACCTATCAAATAAAGGAAATAGCATTGTACCACATTGCTTTGAGATTGGAATGAATGTTAGTAAAAAATAATGAAATCCATATAACTCTACTCCAAGTTATGAGAACATCATGCCTGTTACAATTGTGTGGCTTTTCTGCATGGTTGGAGACCCCCTATGAAAAAAAAGTAGGGTGGTATAGGAGAAGCTCAACTTTCTAATACAAGATAGAGTGTTTAGGGTACATTTTGTCTTAGTCAAGAAGAGGGCAACAAAAGTGTATCTACACCCATACTAAAGATATCTTGGGAAAGCAACTCTATAGATTTAGTAGTTGGACTACCAAATACTCAATCGGGTCATGACAGCTGGGGAAAGTCGATTGATTAACCAAAATAATAGGCTTTAAGTTGTGAAGGATCACAAATGATGAAATAGAGCCAACCTTTCTTACGATGCCAAACCTGTCTTACCGTAGTCGGTTTTGTAGTAGGGAATACGATGGTTGCGGTGATAATTTCTTAAATAGGGAGGCTTCCCTCCTGAAAAGAAGGTGGCATATATTTGTAGGGAGAATTGGGTTAGTCATCTTCTTATTAGCTAGATGGCTATGATAAAAGAGCTGGCAACATTTCATTCACCAAACCATAACAACTGATTTTGTCTGCTTGCACCGTTCAACTATGTTCACTCACTCTTTCAGGTTTGATTCTTTAATAAACATTGAGGAGGTCAGAGCCCTATCAACCATACATTTTCCATACTAGTGAAAAATAGAATAGAATCCTTACTTAATCAAATATATATACAATAGGAAGGAAAGAATTACATCCACTTTTAATGCATTCTTTATTACTCTATTCATATAGATAAGACAAAGATACTATTCATGGAACTATGCTTAGAGTTATTCAATAAGAAGATAATTATAGGAACCGAAAAGTCCTATCCAAGAGGTAAGGAATTGTATTCCCCTATCCTCTGCTTTTGGCTAGCATCCAGTCTGCCTCACTTAGCTACATCCCTTAGGGTGAAACATACAGAAATTCATGCGGTTACATCAAAGTATCAACCAAGAATCTTAGGATTCCTTTTTCCTCTCCCAGTGCAGGAAGGAAAAGCTTAAGAGAAATCATAAAAGGAGGACTTTCTACCTCTATCCTCAACTCCTTGTCTAGAAGACACATCTAATTCTAGCCTATATGTCCTTGTTTCCTCTAATCTTTCCCATTATCCCAACTACATAAAGAAAGAAGACGGTTACCCTTACTAATTAATTCTTATCTATCCTAATTTGATAAAAAGTCACTATGTCCAACTCATATAGGATGCAATGACTTAGGCTACCCCCCTGTGCCATTCCTTTCTACCTCGGGGAGGAAGATAAGAACAAGTAGGGTAGGTCCCATCCTCTTCCACTAGAAATGGCTTCTTCTCTTAAGGCTTCTTGCCAGTAATGATAAAACCCATGCTTATCTACCTTCAAAAAGATGATAGATAGAAAGATAACTAGATTAATGTCTTTTTCTGCTATAACAGAAAGTAAGAGGAAGATGCAAAAAGGCAGGAAAATGATAAGATGATGCTTCTTTTCATCTTCTCATCAGGATCTATATATAGGGGCATCTTAGAACTCCTTCTCCTTCTATCAAGAGATCTTATGCCTAGCTTCCTTATTTCTGGTGATTAGAGTCTTCTGTTCGCAGTTTTGAAACTTGTTATGAGTGCATTTTCCCTTTAAGCCATAGGACATTGCTATGAGGGAGGGTCCTTTTCTTCAAATGCTTCCTCCTTACTCTATCTCTTATAGTATCAGTTTCAGGCTGTATTTCACTCAATAATAGTTCATGCCACAAAGTTTCTTTTTCTTCCGTCTTATGGTTATATCCTCTTTGATATGTTAGTAAAGGGGAGTGAGAAGGTTTGAATTTATTCCTTTCAATGGTTCCTCCATGTCTCTAGTACGATAATATGAGGGATAGATCTAAGAGGAAGAATTCTCAGTCTAAGTCACATTACAGTTATATGATAGATAGAGAAGTAAAGTCTTTTCCTCTACTTTACCACACTCTGATCTTCTTCTGCCGTAGCTCCTGCTTCCTTTCACTTTTTTGAGTTAGCTTTCACTACTTCTCAGGGAGGGGTCTTTATCTCCAGGTAGAAGTATGCAAACTATTCCTTCCCTCTACCCTTATCCAAGGAAGGCTCCGTTAAGAGCTTCCTCATCTGGGCAATAACGATGCCTTCTAGTGCCTTCTTTTTTATTTATGTGGGTTAGTGAGGATCAAGGAGCCATTCCTTTTGCACTAATGATGTGTACGAGCTCAACTATTTTCATTGCTACACACCTTCTCTCATCCCCCATCATGTAAATGGAAAAAAAAACTAATTGAAAGTGGTTAAGGGCATGAGGTTCCCCATTCGGGAGGTATTTTGACCATGACGTTGGTCAAACATATCCCTTTTTTATATGTAACCAATGGTTTCCTCACTTATGCTCTATTCCTTAGCCTAAGCCTTAGAGGAGGGGAAGAAGGAAGCAAGAGCAAGGCGCAACTTCAAAGAGTATTAGCAGAATTAGAGCTCTGGGATGAGATAAAAACTACTTTCCTTCGTTCTGATACTTACTAAGCGAAAGGCATAGAGTCGTTGTTCACACATCTTGGTGAAGAAGATATGACTGGTGTAGTTTTTGCTTCTTTCCATTCTCCCCTAGTAGGCCAGTGACTGAGAGATTCTTTGTTGAAGAAATAACTGATGCTATTTTTTCTCTTGAGGGAATCACTGTTGTTAGTGCTCGAGTAGGGGCATTATATTTTTGTTTCAACTCTTAGTGAACAAGGCTCTAACCTATCTTTTCTCAAAATTGACATACAATTGCTATCAGTTCATACAGGAGAGTCCTTTCTATATGAAATGGAAGAATTAGCCACACCCATAGAAGGTCAAAAGCACACATTCAGCTCATGGGAAGCAACAGAGTCGACATTCTCCCTATTATTGTAGTAAGAAGCCCTTCTAATGAATCTCTTTATGGAAGGACTACTTGTGGGTAGTGGTGAGGTATCTCTTATTAGTTTGAGTCACTACCAATAGCTATAAACTCTTCTTTCTCGAAGGGAATCATAGACCTATCGTAACCCAGTCCATTAACTTTGCTTTTTTGCTAGCAAAAATTTTCAAAACCTCTTCCTAGTCATTACTTATAGGAAGAACTTTCAAATGGGGGGCAGGTGATGAGGAAAATCCTTCTATCTTTGAGAAGAACATGTATTAAATACAAATAAGGAAAGCAGTCGACTCACGACAAGGCACAATAGACGAATAGGTGCGTAGCAATGGGTTTCGTAACAGAAAGAAAAAGTGATTCTACAATCAGATAAGACCAATACTAGTGCCTAGTCTTTTTGCCTATGGCTTTGCATTTAGGTTTGTATCAAGCTTCATTGGCGTCCAGCCCCTCAGTATAGCAAGCCTCTATATTTTTCTTTATTTGGACTATGAATTAAATAGAAGGAAGAAATGATCGACTTTCACTTTCTTGTTCTGCTTCTTTAACAAATTATTTTAAAGTTTTCTCTATTTCATTTTAGTGTTGGGAAGAGTCTAAGTAAAAAGAAGTCAAAATAGGTCACGAAGATTCAAATAGAGAGAAGATAGAAAAGAAGTATTTGGTACATAGTGAACTTCAATATACAAATCACCTCTTGAATGGAAGTAACCATGATTCGATTCTCATCCGTGGAAACACAAAAGGAAGTACTGAGGGCCGAGGAGCTTCATACAAAGAAAAATAGGAAAAAAATGCGTGTAGCATTACGCTAATCATTTTTCTCATATCAATAATTATGTTAGTCTAGTATTGGATTAGCTTGATGGGTCTTTTCTATGAGCTATCAAAAAATTGATGAACTTTCTTTTCTAGGCATCACGAGCTTTCACCTTTTAGGGTCAGGTCAGGCTTCCGCCTAAGCTGTACATATGTTGATTTCCACCTCATTTTTTTTCTTATATCCTCTAACTGTGTGGATCCAATCTAAAAAAATGAGATGGAAGAGGACACACATCCCATAAAAGGTCCTAAATCTTTAATTCTCCTAGTTGCTTTTTGTTCTTCTATTTTTGGTGCACTCTACTATAAAAAAAAAAAAAGAATTTAAAAAAAAGCCTTGCCTTAACTAAGAGTCAAACATCTTTATAAGGCTCAAAGAATAAGTGAGATATGGTTGATAATAATTAATATATAGGATTGAAAAGAGTAATAGCTTGATAACATACTACTTAATAGATTTACTTGCTTAACTAACTAAAGAAATTAAAGGGGATATGTCATTCAATTCACTAGCCCCAAATTAGCTTGATTGGCCTTGCTACTTCAAGCTTTCCTACTATAAAGGCAATCTTCCATGATCCTTGCCTATGGCACATGTCTAGTATTGATGGAGAGGGATACGGATGAGGATATTGGGTATTGTCCATTTGGAGAGATTCAATCCTTGCTTCTTTTCTTATGGGGCGATAATTTATTACATATTCTAAGAGTTTAATGACTTATAAGATTCATTAGTGTCACAAAGTATTTCAAGAGTAATGATACGTACCATTTTTCTAATGAGAATTGGTAGTGGGGGACAGGAACACGGTCTGGAATGAGAACTAAAGAGTATATGGATCAGCTATTTGATAGATATTATAGCCTTGACGACAGGTAATCTTTTCTGTATGGGGTTAGGAAAGGGGCTCCCCATAATCAACGTGAAATGCTCACTTTTCTACTCCTTATTATCGCAACTTAGATTTCACCCATGACGTAGGACCTCAACAACCTCTCCTGGTAACAGTATACTATTTCATTTTCAGGAAGTAATAACGAAAACTTTAGAGGGTAAGGTTTTATGCCATATGGTGCATGATTAAATAACCACTATCTTAACAAGTGATGGGTATTTAGGACCCTAAAAACTGTATAAAATGTCATTCAAGAGATATAACTCACATTGAAGTCTCACGCCAAAATCCTTAAAGAATTGAGCGCATATGGAATTCACAACTAATCAAATTACCTTGAGTGATAGAGATGCGTGCTGATGGAAGGTTTCTTAAATGATCAATTGACAAAGAACTTCCATTAAGCAATCATGGAAAGGATGAAAAAGTGCCTGCCATATTAGGTTCCCTATTGTAAACACACGCACTTTCCCACTGTCTCATAGTTTGACCATAAACTGACCACACTCTGGTCTTGTCAAACGACTATCCCACCAGATTTCTTAATTGAGAAGTATAAGATAATTGATTAACCAACCTAGACCAAATGTACATCTTCTATCTGGTTCTATTGGATCATCATAATTACTAGTCATAATGTCTGTGCTGTTAAAGAACCAAGGACTCCCAATATTAGATAGTGTCTTAGGAGGAGTCTTGGTCATCAAAATAGTGGCTTCAAGTGGTAAAATGTGCCACGCACTAAGTTACCATGGAAACCCTGACACGTCGATCCCTCAAGATGATTCTTGTAGGTGTTTGGAGTTGAGGTCAAAATAGCTTGAACTAAATCAAGTTGAATCAAGATTTGGGTGATTCTGAGACATAAGCTGAGAGCATGGAGGAAGCCTTAGTCATTAATTCAACTACAGTCTTCCTACATGCTACACTAGGATTATAATTTGGTATACAGATCGTGGTTTGGAGACATTTCTTCGATCCTTTGATCAGAATTTTCAAACCTTAGATAAATAGTACAAGATCAATATCAATTTGACAATTCTATGTTTAGTTATCCTTCTTTGGAAATTTAGATAATAAGAGGAACTAAATGCGGTAGGCCATCTCCTGTCAAAGAGACATAAGTTTTATTTCATTGGTTACTTCAAATAGGAAAGATTTTGCTACTTAATACCACATAATGTGCAATCCTACACATTTTAGTTAGGTATTGTCTTGTTAAAAGGGCTCCTAAAGCCAAATTAATTTGAACAATCTCTTGCACTATATTATGCACTACAATACAATGTCCCTTAGACAACCTAGAAAACATCGAGTACCTTCTAAGGTACTTGTTCTGCATATCTAAATGCTTTCCAAGTAAAAATAGTTCATTCACAGGCTTTCTTTTCTTCCCTATCATTAAAAATAGTTAAACAACGAAGCTTACTCGGACCCAGAGCTCTAAAAGAGTTTTATCTTTTGGGAAGGGAGGCACCTGAGCATGACTCAGGAAGTTCATTAACATGAATGAGTCTATATTATATAGACTCTGATGAAATCAATTAAGGTAAGGTGCGTAGTAATAAGACATTTTTGCCTATTTAGCTGCCTCATGAAACATACCGTTATCACAATAGCTAATTATTTAGCTTCAGACTTAGATACACTGGAGAGTAATGAACTCTCTATCCAGGGTAGCTTACTATGCTTAGATCTAAAATGCTAAGTTTTGAATGCACTATTCAACAATTCTCTTTTCTACTATAGGGAGATAACCAAGATACGACACTATCATAACCAACCAGGTAGGATAACAACCATAGTAGGTTATCGAAAGGGGTATCACAACGGATTAATAGAGGATTGGAAAATCTTTTCTTTCACCAAAGCTTTGAAATAGCAAATGGAGGGAACTAGCTTTGGGTTTTCTCTTTCATTCAAGAGTAACTTATTCAGACATATATCCAAAAAAAAAGGGATTGATATCATAATTATAGGCTAAGAAAGGAGTAGTAATCTAACTTAGTTTACAGGCTTGTCGATACACTTGCTTGACCAGTTTCTTATCTACTAAAGATATGGGGCAAGCTAATAAGCTATGCTGTATCATTCTGGAACACCTATTGACTTCTTTTCCTCCTCCCTAAGCTCGACTTTAATATGAGACTGATCCTTATAGATGTGAGATAAGAGAAAATAATGACAAAGATTAGAGTTGAAAGGTACCAACTACCAGTAAGGAGCTACCTCTTCCTTTAGCAGTGAGCAGTGGACTGGCCAAAAAGAGTGCCCAACGAAGGACCTATCTCTTTCTCTTATAGTACAATAAACTGTGGTATAATAGAACTGCTTCGCACCTTATCTCAATAAGGCTTTCAGTCAAGAGCAAGGCGCTAGCCTTATTCATCAAGCCAGAACTCTTAACAACACTGAAAGGAAAGGGGACAGACTTCAAGACAAAAACCCGATTCATGAATGAAACTTTCCGGGTTTCCAGGCGACAGAGATTGATTCAGAAAAGAAACTCTCTGACAAGGGCGAACCTTGTTGACCCAACCATCTTGTAATTTTCAAATAAAGTAAAGCACTTTGAAATTGCCTACACTTCTAAATATTGGGCACCAGCTACCTTCAGTAGGAGAGTCTTGACAGACATCCACAACCATTCAGCAACTACCTAAATCTATTCTTGCAATAAAGGGGAACATCCTTTTCAACATAACACCATCACACCACCATTGAAACAAAATATTCCTTTCATATTCAAGACTAAAATCTGAGCCATCCCAGAGAATATATGTATCTTGAAAGTTGCCTCTCCACAAAAAAAGAACTGTTGGAGCTGGTTTTAGGGGTAATGTTCCATACTCTCTTTCTCTCTCTCACTCTCTCTCTCTCTCTCTCTCTCTCTCTCTCTCTCTCTCTCTCTCTCTCTCTCTCTCTCTCTCTCTCTCTCTCTCATAGTACTTCCACTGGATAACATGTGTCCATAGTCCCTCCTATTAAGCAGCAAGCTTCTATAGCAACTTATATAGTAAGTTCAAGTTGAAATAACTTCAATTTTCTTAGTGTAGGGTGGTGACAATAACAAACTAGATCTTGAGAAGAGATTACACTTACTTAGCATGCAAGAAGCAATGAAGTCACATCTGAATTAGGGATAAATATAGATGTGATGTTTGATGATGAGGATCAAGCTTTATTATTATTGTGCTCTTTACCTTCCTCTTTTAAGCACTTCCTTGACACCATGTTGTATGGTAGGGAGACCATTAGCTTAGAGGATGTTCAAAATTCACTTCTTTTATTTGATCGCTATGCTTGAGGGTGTAGGAGATGATAAGCAGTCTGAGGGATTATTGGTAAGGAGGAAACCTATTGAAAAGTCGTCTAACACTAAACATGGTAGATGCAAGTCCAGGTACTAGGACGTTTCTTGATTCTATTGAAAGAAGAAAGGTGATAGTTTAAAAGAAAAAGGATAAAGCTTTTAGGCCTGGTAGCATAGTTGAAGTCCAATTCTTGTGAGTATGAGTGCCAGCAAGCCGCTTTCAACTTCTACAACACTATTAGTTCAATAAGTATTTGTTCCAATAAAACTATTAGCAAAGTCGATTCATGAAGCCAGTCGATATCAATCCTTGCAATTCAGGCAAGTCAGTACGGTACCAATACTTCCAACTTTTTTCCTTTGATGAATCTTTGAAAATCAAGTCATCGACTGATTGAAGGAACTCACATTGACAAGAATAAATGATTTGGCATGATCTACTATCCTAACAGAAGAAGGAAATTCAAAGGCTCGCAACTATAAGAAATGAAGAAACTAGCACCTTTTTTTAATGATATCTGATGCCCGTGGAGACTCTTTCATTTTGTATGAGTTCTTCTTATTCATTCAGAAGAAAATAGCATATCATATTTCTTTGTACAGTGGACTGGACCAATTCTGATTTTTAATTATCAGTCACCAAGCTGCTACCAAGGATTAATAGAATAAAAATAGCAAAATTTTTGGGTCATCTCAATCGATTTAGATACTATACATTTCTCAGGATCAACATAGCATACTTCCATATATCCACTCAAAGGAAAGTCTTTTAATAATAAATGACCTTGGAAACCATGATCTGTTGATATACGAAAAAAATCTAGATGATTGATGGAAGAAACAACAGACATATCCAATACTTCTCTCTCACACCAACCAGTTGATGGTAATGGACTGACTACCTAACATATACATGTGACTTCTTCTGCACTTTTTTGTATACAAATGCATGAGTTATATTGAGTAATCAGTGAATTATGGAAAAATAGAAATCTTCATTTTTGAAAGGGATGATCAACTCCATAAATATCGATCAAAACATGAACTCGTGTATAAGTATGCAATTTTAGAAAGCATAATAATGGAAATGGGTAGTTAGTATTTGTATCAGTTCTATTCCCATGTTTCAATATTTTCATTTTATGTATCCATTGCTTTGGAAAATTTTCCCAACTATATTTGAAAATGGATTGGTTATACATAAAGAGGCATTAGAATTTTGTTCCGCTTCTTGCTCTTAAAATGAAGAAAGGCTTGTCGAATATCACCGGTTGGGTTGATCCGACCAAGAAAGGCATGTGAGTGGAGAGGCATAAGTGAAAAACAGGCTACCTATGAAGATTATTCATTACACACTTTCTTATAGTTCCAAGATCGGCTAAATGCTATAGTTAAGAATCAGGTATAGAACCCATGGGGTTGGTTAGAATTTTGATTATGAATCTGCTGTTAAACTATGTTTTCTATAGTTTTTGTTATTTATGAAGAGAAAATTGTGATAGTTATTCTCTTAACCACAAATCTATTATTTACCAATCTAAAAAAAGTGAGGGAGGTCTATCTATATATGCACCTGAATGAAGAACTATGTATCGTACTTTTGATTATTCATGAATATGTATCCTGATCCATCTCTATTCATTTGTATGAGGTAAGAATACCTAAAAGAAAGATATAATATAAACCTATCAGGAACTAGATTTGAACTTATGGCATGAGAATTTTCAATTCTATGCTCTACTAACTGAGCTATCCCGACCATTCTTAGTCCATCATCTTAGCTTTTGACTTGAAAAAACACTCAAAAAGAAAATCTTAACAAATTGAACCAAGTCTCTAAATTTCTTAGATCTTCTAAAAGAAGACTATATTTGTTAATGTTAGGCACTATATATGGACTGGGAATGATTTCATAATGGAGATTCCTCAAACATATATGTTAATTTGTATAGGTATTGTATCTATACAAATGAAACTTCATTGGGATCAGATCCAAAGATTTCTGTTCGGATCCATTTGTGAAAGAATAGAGTGAATGATACAAATCTTGTTGTATAAATATGGTATGGAGGAGAAAGGAAGGATGTGGAAAACAAGATAGGAATTTCGTATAATGACATTGCACAACAATGTTTACAAGGGATGTAGTACAACTTGGTAGCACGTTTATTTTGGGTACAAAATATCACCACTTCAAATATCCCTACCTATTATTTCTCCTATGCACAGTGACGAGGGATTGGATTCATTGAGTAAGATCGGTTCAAATTGGACATCATCTTTCCTTTTTAAATAATATATGTATGCAAGATGCCTTGAGGGAATCATTTTCAATTGTATCTACTATAATAAGAAAGCTCCCTTAGTTAAGTTTAATAGAATGAGGGTCTCGAAAACTTGATGTCATAGGTTCAAATGCTATAGAGCGTGATTCTGTTTATGTCATGTAGAGTCATAAGAAAAGATCTTCACAAAACAAAGTAGAATTGAAAATTTAATTTGACCTCCTCCCTTTAAACTATGACCTATATCTCCAGTGATAATAGGTATGTCTCCCTATAAGTAATAATCCCATAAGGTACTTTTTTTATACATTGCAGAGACCATGGTAAGAAAAAAAATTGACCAAATAGAAGAGTGGAGGATAATGTTTGATCATTAGATGATTGAAATAGGTAGTAAATGAAATCGGTTTATAAGACTCAGTCTTGAACTCCATAAATAATAATAAACAGATGCCATAGGAGGTTTACCATTGACGACACAAGCAGCAAGAATGGGTTTTCAATAGTAGTTACTAACGACCATCGAGAAGGGAAGATCTAACTAAGAAAATGCCATTTCCATTTCTAACAAAAATCATTGCCATTTTCCACCACCCGAAGAAAAATTCTTCCATTCCTCTATGAACTATACATTTCTCTGGATCAACATAGCATACTTCCATATATACACTTAGAGGAAAGTCTTTTTCTAATGGATGACCTTCAAAACCATGATCTGTTGATATACAAAAAAAATATAGATGATTGATGGAAGAAACACCAAACATATCCAATACTTGTTGCTCCCACTGGCCGGTTGATGGAAATGGACTAACTACTGAACATATTTGTGACACTTCTTCTGCACTTGTATGTACACAAATGCATGAGTTATACTAAGTACTCAATAAATTATTGAAAAATAAAAATCTTTATTTTTGTGAGGGATGATCAGCTCCACAAATATCAATCAAAACTTGAACCTATGCATAGGTATGTAATTTGAGAAAGCACAACAACGGAATGGGTAGTCAATAGTGGTATCAGATCTATTCCCATGTTTTGATCTATTCATTTTATGTAGCCAAATCTTAGGAAAATTTTCCCAACTATATTTGAAAATGGATTGGTTTTACATAAAGAGGTGTTAGATTTTGGTTTTGCTTCTTGCTCTCAAAATAAAGAAAGACTTTTTAAATATCACTAGTTGGGTTGATCCAACCAAGAAAGGAATGGGAGTGGAGAGGCGTAAGTGAAAGAGTGGCTACCTACCTATAAAGATTCCTCACTTCACACTTTCTTATAGTTCCAGGATCAGCAGCATGCTATAGTTAAGATTCAGGTATAGAACCCATGAAGTTGGTTAAAGTTTTGATTCTAAATCTGTTACTACACTATGTTTGCTATAGTTTTTGTTATTTATGAAGGAAAATTTTGAATGATACAAATCTTATTGTATATATATGGTATGGAGGAGAAAAGAAGAATGTGGAAAACAAGATAGGAATTTTGTACAATGAAATTCTACAAGAATTTATACAAGGGATGTAGTGTAGCTTGGTAGCATGTTTGTTTTGGGAACAAAATGTCATGGGTTCAAATATCCCTACCTATTCTTTCTCTTATGCATAGTGACAAGGGATTGGATTCATTGAGTAGGATCAGTTCAAATTGGACATTATCTTTCTTTTTTGCATACTATATATATGTAAGACACCTTGATGGAATCATTTTCAATTGCATCTACTACGATAAGAAAGTGCCCTTATTTCAGTTCGGTAGAATGTGGTTCTTCAAAACCCGATGTCGTAGGCTTAAATGCTACAAAGCGTGATTCTTTTTATGTTATGTTAAATCACAAGAAAACATCTTCACAAAACAAAGTAGAATTGCAACATGAATTTGACCTCCTCCCTCTAAACTATGACCTAGACGTCCAGTGATAATAGGTATGTCTACCTATAGGCACTAATCCCATAAGGTACTTTTCTATACTCTACGGAGACCATGGAAAGAAAAAAGTTGACAATATAGATGAGCGGAGGATGAAGTTTGATCATTAGATGATTTAAATGGGTAGTAAATGAAATTGGTATATGAGACTCATTCTTGAACTCCAAAAATAACAATGGACAGATGCCCGAGGAGTTTTACCATTGACGAGAGGAGTAGCAAGAATTTGTTTTCAATAGTAGCTGTTAATGTCCATCGAGAAGGGCATATCTAAGAGAGAAAATGTCATTTCTATTTCTAACAAAAATCATTACATTTTCCACCACCTGAAGAAAAACTCTTCCTCTCCTCAGTGAACTAAAAAAAGAAAGGATAACCTTTCATTTTTAGAGAACAAATGAAGGGGAGAGATGTGATTCATCATTAAAGGGATAGGGATAAGGATTCGCAGGCGAGAAACATATGGATTTTTTGAAGGAAGGTAATTGCCTCATTAGACTGGAGGAAAGATTGAATGGAAAAGAACGTTGACTTGTTTGAATGTCCCCACCGGGTAGGAGAGAAAGAAGGAGAGAGAACAGAAGGCTACAGGCTTGAAAGGCGCTAGCTAATATTTACTCATTGAAGGTTTCATAAACAAGATCAAATCTATGGCCATGCCTCTGAGATAGCTAAATTCTCTGGACATTCATCCATTTAGTGCAGTTATGATGTCATTACCGAGATCTTCATACTTATTTCTTTATGGTTTGATCACATAACTCAATAGCTCCAAAACAAAATGAGCAATCTTGTACTAAAAGATCTATTGTGTCATTAACTTTTTTTTTTGTTTAGGTAGAAGCCTCCACATCATTGACTTGATGGGCATAAGAATCCTATATAAATGAAACATTCAAAAAAGGAAACTAAAGATGTTGTGACACACAATGGATTATAGATTGCTCCTTTGAAGGCGAATTCCCAACATCAGATGACCGAGAAAGAATCCCCAGAGGGGGAGGCGAGTCCTGTATGCTATTATTCCAATGCTGACATGTCAAATAGACAATTGATTCCCGGTGACTATAGAAAGCTTTCATCGTGTGAACACATCTCTGTATGGGCGGGGGGCATAGAACAGAGCTTCAAGCAGGCATTACATCGATCCAATCCTTACTTTTCTTGGAAATCACATAGATAGCATTGACTGAGCTGGACCAGGAACATCAATTAGAACTCTTGTTTCCCTCTCCAACTTAGCTAAAACTAAATGAAGAAAGCATCATCCCCTATGGTTGATCCATAATGAGAGAGACCTTCCTTGATGCTGCTAACTATATTTCTGTAAAATCTTTCTTTTTCCATGTGATTATCGCCATCTAACCGATTTGCCAAACAATAATACCCCAGACATCTATTGAGAGCTTCTTTTGTTGGTTATGGAACTAGTTACATAGAGAAAGTCTTTTAGTTTATCTTATGAAGGAACCCATACACTACACTTCTATGGGATGTTCAAATCCTCCTAGACCTATAATGCAAAAAGTGCATATTGCATGTCAAGAAGCCAATGGTAGATTACAATATTATTCAGGTAGGTAACCTCTTTGACATAAGATCCAATCTTAAAACTTAAAGATCACCCTCCCTTTGAAGAAAAGTGCTTTGTCCATATCTATGCAAATAGTTCTTTCACTTGCTTCCTCCCTTAAATGTAACAATTCTAGCTAAAACCTTGCTTATGCTAGTTTTTATCTCTCTTTATATGAGTCATCATCCAACCTATCTCTCTTGCTTCTAGCTTTGAGTGCTTATGAGAGAAAGAGTGTATTTAATATAAGGAAGGCTAGCATTCTCTCTCTAGTGTCTTGTTATTGGATCCTTTTTTTTTTGCGCGCCTTACTAGGCGATATAAGGAAATTCAAAATGATTGTAGGAAGAATGAATGAAACCTGGCCAAGAAACAAAAAAATCTATCGTGTAGTGTGGATTTGGAGCTTTGCTGCAAAAAAAAAAAAGAAAATTTCAACTATTATGAAAAATAATTTAGGCCAAACATCACCTCTCCTATTCACCACTCCATCCTACTAGGGTGTGTGGGACTCTAATTATTTCAACTCTAGAAGGGGGTGGTTGTATTCCAAGGGACTCAAAAGCTTCACTTATTATCAAGCTTGGAAATACTAAACATTAAAAAAATTGAGACAATGGTGAAACCTTGAAAAATTAGTGATGATGTCGTCAACCCTGAATATGTGGGGAAGGACCACGCTAGTCGTCTGAGTGTGTGGTGTGTAGTGGGTGCGTCTGAGTGTCTTCTTACTAAGATCAAGAAATGAGAAAATATACTATTATTGTTCTAAAGACTCCACACTTTTTCTCTTTCAAGCTAGGAGGACTGATATTTTGCCAAGATGTGATCTATCTAGCACCATGGTTAGAGTTGAACATTTGTTTTTAATTTGTTTCACTAGATTGATGAATGATCAAAGTGAAATGCCTTAGGCATCTTTTGAGCATCTTCATCTTCCAAAATTCTCGGAGCTCTTCAAAATTATTACAGAAGCAAAACATGGCTTACTTAGAACTCTAATTTTCTTGTAGAAAGGGATCAGTTCTTTTGATTGGGTTAGGAAAGGCTTCCTTCCTAAAGAAGTAGAGGAGCCTACTTAGAAAAAATTGTAGAAGAGAACCACCACGGTATGATTCAGGTCCCAATAATGGGGGATGAATTTAGTAACAAGGATCATGAATCTTCAAATTCAGTTTACTCTTTTCATTCTGACAATCACGTGAGGACGATGCCCCGTGTTCACACATTGGGCCTTGCTCTTTAGAGGTAAACGTATTACTTAAGTTAGAGCTCCTTAAGCAAGAGCTAAAGTATTATAAAAATAGAAGAATAAAATAAGATAAATAGATATAACATCTTAATATTCTTCCTCTTCCAAATGCGTGCAACTCAATGTGCCCCATACTAGCGATGATAACGATCCCACTGGATCAATTGTCATAACATGAAGGTAATTAAAAAATAATTTTGGGGAAACTATGGAATTTTCCCTTCATGCTCTCCTGCTTCTTGCTACCTATGATGTACAATCTCTGAGCTCCAAAAAGGAGAGAGGCAAGCGAGCAAACCATACACTTGTATCCTCCTCTTAACTTCTCCAAAAAAGAGAAAGAAGACTAGAAATAGTTGAGTCTTGCTCGTCTCATTTCCGTAAGAAAACACCCTGCCTAACTTTCCATCAGTATAGCTACAGAGCTCTAATGGTGTTTCTCTATTTAAATTCTCCATAGCAAACTGAAGTAGAAAAAGTAGACTACAATTTGGCAGGTCATGTATTGCAAGAAGATTTCCAAAGAATCCAGACAAGACACAGTCTTTATGATCCTTCTTGTTTTATGCACCCCTCTCTAGAAACTTCTTCGAGGTTGGTGAGAACCGTTGAGCCATCGGATTGTCGAGCTTCTCTGATTTGGGTAGATTGCCTACATCATTAAGAGTGACCCAACTATGTAATTCAACCCTGTTCAGCAAAGAGAATTTGGTCATGTAAAATTGATTAGCTCTCTCACTCAAAACTCACTCCATTGGAGCTCGCACATGCTAAGAATATGCAAGGAACATTTGGAGGATGTTCATCAATGGAAACATTGGTGACTAAGTCAATGTGGTAGTAAGACCTCAAAATTGCTTAAATAAAGCTCTAGCAACGATGAGTAGGAAAGGACGGTTATAGAATGCATTAGTAAGAATGTGTGAAAAGCTATTTTCGAATAGTTGCGAAAGCGTAACTTCCATTCCATTATGGCATGAACGGAAGGAGATGAAACTACATTTCATGTGTAGATCTTCTGAAGTATGTCTTAATGCATTAGCTCCTTAGCTCGCACTCTCCTTTTGGATACAAAGAGTACTAAGCAGTGGAGAAAAGGTGTTGACTGGAAAAGTGTGCTATATGTTCTCGAGCTGTGAGGTTGCGTCATCTAAATATTTAGATGTTGGAGAGCAAATCCCCCTTAGGGTGAAATCCCATCCACTATAGGCACATAAATTTCCGCGGGTCTTCAGTGGAAGATAATTAATTAGCTTCTCACAACATGTGCGGTCTACTATTGGTTGACACCTTTCAAATTCTTAGTCAGGACATCCTAAACTCAAATGTATCTGAGCACTGTAGAAACAGTGCATTTAGAGTTTTAGTCCATTCCCTCTTAATCATTTTAACATTTCATAATGTTCAAGGTGGTGGGATCCCCCAAAAGGGAACCTTGGTTTCCTGAGCAAGAAGATGATAAGGAATAATGGTCCATTTCTGAAGTACCAATAGAAAAATTCTTATCCCATATGTTCTTTATTCTCATCAACTATGTCCTAGACTCTTTTTAAAAAGCTCAAACTTCCTTATTAATATGGAAAGTTTCATGGGAAGATCTTACTAAGTAACAACAGAGGGAGTTCTCTGGACTTCAACTACATGACAACATTCCTATTCAGTTTCATACATAATCTCTATATAGGAGTAGAATTCCAACAAGCAAGCGATAATTATACCTTTATTTCAAAGCATAAGAAAAACATCATCAGCAAGAATTACAAAAATAGCTGATGTCTTGGAGCAATAGCAATCCCAATATGTACGCACTTGTGTATTCATGTATTCAGGTGTGACACAAAGCGAAATGGTTGGCCTAAAACTTCTCCCCTCCATTAGAACTCCAATCCACTGAAGACTTGTGGTTAGTGTAGGTTTAAACCGAAGCAAGGACCAGGACTTAGAGGGATTCAACAAGGAGGCGTGTGCCCCATCCAAAAGAGAGTGGCCCATGCTTTATATAGAATAAGGCAAAAACGAAAAAAAAATCATTTTTTTAGTGAGAACTTTAGGTGGTTCTCAAAGAAAGATAGAAAAAAGAAAAATTATCCCTAAAGTCAAAACTAAGAGGAATGTATAAACCAATGCTTCCATAGATTTGATCGTGGTTTACAATTATAGCTACCACACCTATTCATTTTGGATCATTTACTAAAGAAATTCTCAATTGAGATTGACAATTTACTAACAATTTACTATTACTAACTATTACTATCTATATAGTATGTATATATAATAGAATATATATATAGTCATATCTTCTTACTATTCTATTTCTTATTTCTTCTATATTTCTATTGTATTATTCTTATTCTTCTTATAGTCTAATCAAATATATCATTCTATTTATATCTATTTATACTTAAAAATAATAAAAATATTGAAAAAAATATAAAAGAAATATACCTTTCTATATTAGTATATTAGATTCATATATTATGAAATATTTCATAAGAAATAGAGAATAGATTCAGTTAACATAGAAATTCTAGTTTAATTATAGTAATTAACAAATTAGAAATGCTAAACAACTAAAAAGAAATAGATGCAAAAGATGGGAAAGCAATTTTGTATCAGACTACTTATTTCCTTGTAGTTGGATCTCTAAGTTTTTGGAATACTCCAAATTCTACTTGATCATCCAAATCTGGATTAATACCAGCAAAAAAATCTCTGAACAAGGTTCCAGTGCCATGGTAAATGTGTCCAAAAAAAGAACAGCAAGGTAAACATAGCATGCCCAAAAGTGAACCAACTCCTTGGACTGCTACAAAAATTACCATCGAATTAAGTAGCTAGTCTAATTCAAAGATTTCACCTAATTGGGCACGTCTCGCATATTCTTTCACAGTAGCATCATCACTATAACTGACTCCATTGAGTTTGCCATCATAGAATTCAACAGCTACCCATACTTGTTCAAAATTAGACTTAGATTATGCTTTTCTAAAAGGAACGTTGGCCCTCATTGAAATTACTAAACGACAAGAGGGGGGGTGAATTGTAAAAAGTTTTCTCTTAATAAAAAATAAACCCTAAACAAGAGTTCTAATTTTTGTTGGTTTTTGAAATATTAAAATAAAGATCAATGCAATTTTACTTGACCAAAAAAACCACGTGCAATAGATATGAAAAATTAAAGTGCAAGCAAAAAGTAAACAATGATAAAGAAAGAACACACCAAGATTTTTATAGTGGTTCGGTCAAAATATGACCTACGTCCACTCCCCGGAGTCCTCCACTCCGGGATTTTCACTATAAAAATAGTTCTCCTTTTGCCCCCCTTGGCAAGGCGGAGAAGCCTGTACAAACCTCCCTTTCACCAACCCGGCGTGGCGGAAGACCAAACTCTGTTTTCGCCCTCCTGGCGACGGCAGAGAACCTTCTCGTTTTTCTCCCTCCTGGAGAAGGCAGAGAACCTCGAGGTAACGGATGCAGACAGGCCTTTCCCTTGGAGATCCTCCCTCAAATCCTTCTCGGGCCACAGGAGGAGCAAGATGCAGCGAGCTTGGAGCAACCGTGTGATCTCCCTCACACCTCTTCTCCCTCACAACGCTCACCTCCTCCTACCTTTCAACCCTCAAGAATTTCTCTTGAGTTTTCTCCCTTGGAATCCCCTCTCTAATCACGTTCACCCTCTCTGACAAAACTTTTCAAAAAGAACTTGATTGGCATCTAAAAAAGGCTCCAAAAACCTCTGAATTCCAAATTAGCCGTTACTGTTCGTACAGTACGATTCATCATCGTACAGTACGATCGTCATAAACAGCCGTCGTCCTGGTACGAAGGTGTACGAACAGTACAAAAACAATTCGTACTGTACGATACAATATCGTACGGTACGATTCAACAACATACTATTCGTACAGGACGATGGTCTGGACGATCGGATGTCGTCTCTGTTCATCGTATGGTACGATTGACATCGTACAGTACGATGTGACAAAAACCAAGAGATCGTACCGGACGATATCCGGGACGATCATACTTCGTCTCTGTTCATCGTATGGTACGATCAAGTTCGTACAGTACGATGTTCAAATTTCAATTAGGCCTTGATTACGTGCACTAATCACGGGTTAATTTAAGTAAGTATTTGAAACCCATCGTACAGTACGAACATATTCGTACAGTACGATGTTCAAATCTCAATTAGGCCTTGATTACGTGCACTAATCACGTGTTAATTTAAGTAAGTATTTAATACAGATCGTACAGTACGAACAAGTTCGTATAGTACGAACGGCGCAAAAATCACTTCCTCAAATTAAGACACGGCTAGGGTTTTTGGATCTGAACATATCGTACAGTACGAAGTACGTCGTACAGTACGATCTATTCACAGATTTGCCCACATAGCTTGGATCGTACGGTACGAAATAACATCGTACAGTACGATCTCCAGAGAAGAATTTTACTTATATTTTCAGTTAAAAAAAAATTCTCCCCCTGTGTGTGTGCATGGTTGCTCTTACTCTTTCGCATTTTGTGGCCAGACTCAATAAAGTAAAAAATACAATAAATGGAAAAATACAATGTTTGACTCGTACTCCTAATCTACCCGGTCTTGAGTCTTCCTTTCTTCCTGAGTCACTTGTGATCTTCCTGAAATGTTAGTGCTCAAGGAAAATAACAAATAAAATAATAAGCAATGAAAAGCAGTTCCAAGTCACTCATTATTTGGCATCATCAAAATCTCAAACTCGGGGCCATGGGTTGCAACAATCTCCCCCTTTTTGATGATGTCAAACAATTTGTTCCAAGTAAGAAAGATAAATATTTCTTTTGTGTTTTTTTTTTTTTTTTTTTGTTGTTTTTTTTTTTTTTTTTTTTTTTTTAAAAAATTAAACACAAGAAGGGAAGAAGGAAAAAAAAAAACTACAAGCAGGTAGGAAACAACACAAAAGAAACTGTATTTAGATAAAAAGGCATTACAACAAACTTCTCCCCCTTTTGACAGCACAAAAAGGAGGAGCCACTAAAAGCTCAAAAGCAGAAAAAATAGAAAAGACTACAATGCATACATAGACAATCTAGTCAGACGGGTCCTGATCAGGTGGAGGTGGAGGTGGATTTGGCTGAAAGTATTGAAATAAAGTGTCGAAGCGGTGATCAATCGCAGTAAAACGCTCGCCAAACCATCGCATATCAGCCTCGTGTTGCTGATGTTGTTCCTGAATGTGCATGTCGAGGCGGGTCTGCAGCTGGTCGAAGCGGGCGACTAGATCATCATTTGGGAGTGGAGGAGCTGGTGCTGGTGCAGGTGCTCGGGGTGCAGCATGGCGTCGGGGTCGAGCTGGAGCTGCAGCTGGTGCATCTTCTCCTTCTTCTTCGTCAAAGACGGGTTCTTCAGGCTCATGTCCCCGATGAAAGAGGATACGGAAGGAAGCATCCGTATAGAAAATAGGAAGCATATCGGGTTCAGCAGGATAGGTTAATTGATATTTATGGTAGAGGATATATCCTATGAGGTGACCAAGAGCCAGATTTTGTTTCCGTCGAGTGGTGGGAAGACGAACAAAAGTCATGTGCCTAATATAGTTGCTGATCAAATCGACCTCATCAAACTTAATATTGGACATAATGAGGTAGGTAGCGACTGACAGGGTAGGGGTCAGATTGATGCGGTCGCCACCTTTGGGTATGATAGAGGTTCGAAGGACATGTTGAATTATACGGGCATTGCGGTTTAAGGAATGGACTAGGGGCTGGTGTTGATGAAAAACAGTGTTCCTAAGGACTCTATTTACATCGCTCCAATCAAAATCATCAGTTAGAAACGAGCGAACCATAGGTCCTTCAGTGGACAGCCCAATATGTTGGGCGATGTCGGCTCTAGTTATTTCCACAGGGCGGCCACAAATAAGGGAGTGAAAAGTGGTGTTATCTACTGTGTAGGTGAGATTTGCGAGGAATTCAAAAAGGAGTTCAGAGTTGTAAGGGAACGCAAGGGTAAGTAGGAATTGAAAGGTAGTGGAGGCAAAGAGGCCCATTACCTCGAAATTTAGAGCGGCTTGATTTAGCATTTTCGAGGGCGAGATTTTGCAAGCCTTGTAGCGGTAGTAGGCTTCCTCATTTTCGCTATTCAGAAAGCGATCGGGTTGACGACTAGATGAGGATGAGCTTCCGGCAGTCATCCGACCTCGCTTAGACATTGTAGGAAGGCACGAAAACTAGTGGAAGGCTGAGAGGGAAGATAGGTGAATGAATTTAACAGCCTATGCAAGGGTTTATATAGAATTTTCCGGAGATCGTACAGTACGAACAGGAGATCGTACAGTACGAAATACAATTAATATCCTGACCGGTCGTTTCGGAAAAAGAGGTCAAATCGTCCAGTACGATAGTTATCGTACAGTACGATCAGAAGAATATCGATCGTCCCGAGGTTCTCAGTACGACTTTTGACCAAAAGTTTCGTACTGTACGAATACGTGGATCGTACAGTACGATACATAATAAATATCGTACCAGCGCGCTTTAACTCGAATTTGTCCGTTGTGCTGATGTGGATCGTACAGTACGAATACGTGGATCGTACGGTACGATACGCAATAATTTCGTACCAAACGGCTTTAATTCGTCCCAATCCGTTGCTGACGTGGATCGTATTGTACGAAGGGGAGGTATCGTACAGTACGGTAGGTAATATTGCGGGACGATAATCGTACAGTACGATGGGTATCGTATAGTACGATCAACAGAGCTGAATTCTGCCTATTGGTGGACGCTAGATTTGTGATACGTCGTACAGTACGATATAGATCGTACAGTACGATGAACAGTCAGTGTGAATTTTGGTGTGGTGAGTGTGTGGTGATCAGGAGCAGCCCTAAAGATTTTTTTTTTTTTTTTTTTTTTTTTTATTTATATATTATGCATTTATATCTATGACACCTAATCTAGTCCTCAAGGTGCTAAAGGTGTCAAACGCTAATGGTTTTGTGAATATGTCTGCCAATTGATCTTCTGTAGCGACGTGATGTAATTCTATATCTCCCTTAGCGACGTGATCTCTAATGAAATGATGTCTAATGTCTATGTGTTTTGTTCGGGAGTGCTGAATTGGGTTCTTCGAGATACAAATTGCACTTGTGTTGTCACACATGATCGAGATGGTTCCAACAGGTAGTCCAAGATCAAGAATTTGTTGTTTTAACCATAGTACCTGTGCAACACAACTTCCTACTGCAATATATTCTGCCTCGGCTGTGGAAAGTGCTACTGAGTTTTGCTTCCTACTGGACCAAGAAACTAATGATTGTCCGATGAATTGACAGGTACCAGAGGTGCTCTTTCTATCTATCCTACATCCTGCAAAGTCAGAGTCTGAGTACCCAAGGATTTCAAAGGAAGTGCTGTGTCTGGGATACCAAATTCCTAAGTTTGGTGTGCCTAGTAGATATCTAAGAATCCTTTTAACAGTAGTTAGGTGAGACTCTTTAGGATCGGCTTGGAAACGGGCACAAAGGCATACACTAAACATGATGTCCGGTCTACTGGCAGTCAAGTAAAGAAGTGATCCAATCATTCCTCTATATTTTTTCTGATCTACTGATTTTCCACTAGGATCCTTATCTAATTGGATTGTCGAACTCATTGGGGTGTTCATGGGTTTTGCACTATCCATTTCATATTTCTTTAAAATATCCTTAATGTACTTTGATTGGCTAAGAAAGGTTCCATTTTCCATTTGTTTCACACTAAAGCCAAGAAAGTAGTTAAGCTCTCCCATCATGCTCATTTCAAACTCATTACTCATTGTTTTTGAAAATTCATCGCATAAATTTTTATCCGAGGATCCAAACAGGATGTCATCCACATATATTTGAACAATGAGAATTTCTTCTTTAACTTTTTGTAAAAAGAGAGTAGTATCTACACTACCCTTTTGAAAACCTCTATCCAAAAGAAATGAGCTAAGTCTTTCATACCATGCTCTAGGTGCTTGCTTTAATCCATATAGTGCCTTTTTTAATTTGTATACATGGTTTGGAAATTGTGAGCTTTCAAATCCGGGGGGTTGCTCAACATAAACATCTTCCTTAATTACCCCGTTCAAAAAAGCACTCTTTACATCCATTTGATATAACTTAAAGTTCTTGAAGCAAGCAAAAGCTAAGAGCACTCTTATGGCTTCTAGTCTAGCAACCGGGGCAAAGGTTTCTTCAAAGTCTATTCCCTCAATTTGGTTGTACCCCTTAGCTACTAGCCTTGCTTTATTCCTTATTATTGTTCCTGAATCATTCACCTTATTCTTGAAGACCCATTTTGTTCCAACAACACTCTGCTCCTTAGGTCTCTTAACTAACTCCCAAACATCATTCCTGGTGAATTGGTTCAGCTCTTCTTGCATTGCTAGAATCCAAAATTCATCTCCTAAGGCTTGATCTATAATTGTAGGTTCTATCATAGAGATGAAAGCTGAGTGACTAACCTCTTTCCTAAGTCCATGCCTAGTTCTTACACCTTCTGAAGGGTCACCTAAAATTAACTCTTTAGGATGACTAGAAGAATATCTCCATTCTCTAGGCAAGTCTTCCTGAGATTCGACCCTCTCTTCTAAGGTCATAGTCTCTACTCCTTGAATTGCCTCTATTTCATCATCTTCAATTTTAGTTTCTGAGGGCATATCAGATTCATCAAATACCACATGTGTGGATTCTTCTACTACCAGGGTTCTCTTGTTAAAAATTCTATAGGCCTTACCTACAGAAGAATAGCCTAAGAAGACACCCTCATCAGATTTGGGATCGAATTTTCCTAAGGGATGTTTACCATTATTTAAGATGAAGCACTTACACCCAAAGACATGTAAATGTGAAAGGTTTGGTGTCCTACCCTTAAGGAGTTCATACGGAGTTTTATTCAGCTTCGATCTAATGTTTACTCTGTTCAAAACATAACAGGCTGTGTTGACTGCTTCTGCCCAAAAATATCTAGGAAGGGTATACTCCGCTAACATTGCCCTAGCAGCTTCTACCAAGGTTCTATTTTTCCTTTCTGCTACGCCATTCTGTTGGGGTGTTCTTGGAGCTGAGAAATTGTGCTCTATTCCTATCTCTTGGCAGAATGACTCAAATCTTTCATTTTGGAACTCTCCACCATGATTGCTATGGATTGTTGATATCTCACAACCTAATTTTCGTTGTATCCATGTGGAGAAAATTTTAAATTCCTCAAAAGACTCATTCTTGTGTGCTAAGAATCTTACCCAAGTAAATCTAGTGAAGTCATCTACAATCACAAACCCATAATTCTTTCCACCTAGACTGGCTGTACTAACGGGTCCAAATAAGTCCATGTGTAGAATTTCTAGTGGCCTAGAGGTGATCACGTCTCTAATTGAGTGAAAGGATGATTTGACTTGTTTTCCTTGTTGGCAAGCATCACATAAGTGATCCTTGGTGAATTCTAATTTAGGTACACCTCTAACTAGGTTTTTCTGAGTGATGTTTCTAAGAGTTTTCATACTAGCATGGCACAGTCTCCTATGCCATAGCCACGAATCATCAACTATTGTTTTCAAGCAAAATGATTTTGAGTTATCTACACGATCAAGGTCTAACATGTAAACATTGTTCATTCATTTTCCTTCTAAAATTGTTTCACCAAATAAACTAATCAGGCATTTATCAGTAAAAAATTTAACATCAAAACCTTTGTCACACAGTTGACTAATGCTAAGTAAATTATGTTTCAAACCATCAACTAGTAAAACATTTTCAATTATAAAGTTCTTAGCATTACCAACGATACCTGAGCCTATCACCTTCCTGGTAGTGTTGTCTCCCAACGTTACTTTGCCTCCAGTTTTGGTCTCCAATAGGATGAACTTCTTCATATCTCCAGTCATGTGACGCGAGCAGCCACTATCCAGGTACCACATGCTCTCACTAGGTCTTTTGTGAGAGCATCCCTACAATTTCATTCAAAGATTAGATTTGGGAACCCAAGTGAGTTTGGGTTCCACCTTATGCTTGTATGAATGAGATGTATGCATGTTATGCTGTGATGGATGCAATTTAGGTCTCCACACTAAGTGTGTCCTATGGTGAATTGTGCATGTGCGGGCTATGTGACCTAACATGCCACAAGAGAAGCACCTAACACCAGGAAATGGGTTCACTAATCTATGAGTGTGATGGTGCCTCTTCCTAAGGTTTTGTGATGTATGCTGTGTTGGAGGTTTTCTAGGATGGCCTACTGTGAGTGATGCAATTTCATTTTCTAGTTCTTTTATCTTTTCACTATACGTTTTATTTTGAGCGGTCAATCCATCAACTTCTATCAATAGCAAGTGCTCACTATGGTCTACTTCTAATGCAAGTGCAGTTAGTTTTTCATACTCTACATCTAGTTCAATATGTGATGTTTTCAAGGATTCATGCGCTTCAATTAGATCAATATGCTTCTTATTTAATGCATCATACTCATCAAGAAGTGACATGTGATCTTTATCTAAATCAGAATTTTCTTTAACTAAGTTAGCATGCTCAATTTGTAAGGAACTAAATTCAATATTAAGTTTAGCATGCATTTTCTTCAGTTTTCTATAAGAGTCATGAATATTCTCAGAAATAAGCAATAATTCATCATAAGAGAGTTGACATACCTCATCTTGATCCAAATGATCAAGGTTATCATTAGCCATAAGACACAGATTTGTTACCTCCTCCTCTGCTTCTTCTTCTGATGATTCTGAGGCAGAGTCGGCCCAAAAAGCTTTCTGTGTCTTGGTCTTTCCTCTCTTGTATTTACCTTTGACATCTCCTTTCTCCTTTGCTGGTTGACTTTTCAGATTAGGACAATCGGCTCGTAGGTGACCTGGCTTCCTGCACTCAAAGCAAATTGTATCAGATGAAACCTTATTGGACCTTGAGCTCTTACCTTTATTCCAGCTGTTTTGATGACGCTTCTGTTTTCTCTTCAGAAAATTTTTGAACTGTCGGGTCATCAATGCTATTTCATCGTCTTCCTCCCCTGCAGAGCTTTCACTTTCTGAGTTGCTAGCTTTTAATGCCACCGTCCGCTCCTTTTTCTTTTCACCTGCATCACTTTGCCTTTGGCTCACTCCTTGCTCGTATGCAATGAGTGACCCGAGGAGGTTATCAATAGAATAAACATTAAGATCTTTGGACTCAGTGATAGCAGTTATCTTAGCATCATAGGAACTAGGCAGACATCTAAGAATTTTATTTACTTTCTCAGAATTTGAAATTTCTCTACCTAAAGCATGCAAGGATATCACAATTTGGGTGAACCTAGTGTACATGTCAGAAATTGTTTCGCTAGGTTTCATACGGAATAATTCATAATCATGCAGTAAAATGTTAAGCCTAGACTGTTTTACTTCGTTTGTTCCTTCGTATGTAATGCACAGTCTATCCCAAATCTCCTTACCAGAAGCACAAGTAGATACTCTCATATAATCCTCAGATTTCAATGCACAAAAGAAACAGTTTAAGCACTTAGCATTCAGTTGGGCTAATTCCCTATCCTCATTGCTCCATTCATTAAACGGTACAGGGGTTTTCAAACCATTAACAGTTTTAAACGGTGCAACATACCCATCATTAACTAACATCCACATGCGGTAATCTATAGATTGCAAGAATGTAGAGATTCTAATTTTCCAAAAATCAAACGGTATGTTATCAAAAAGTGGTGGACGAGTTATTGAATAACCCTCCGCAGTGTTACGATTACCAAAATTCGACATGATCGTTTTTTCAAGGTTTTCTAAAACACTATTTTTGAAAAACAAGCTCTGATACCAATTGAAATTACTAAACGACAAGAGGGGGGGTGAATTGTAAAAAGTTTTCTCTTAATAAAAAATAAACCCTAAACAAGAGTTCTAATTTTTGTTGGTTTTTGAAATATTAAAATAAAGATCAATGCAATTTTACTTGACCAAAAAAACCACGTGCAATAGATATGAAAAATTAAAGTGCAAGCAAAAAGTAAACAATGATAAAGAAAGAACACACCAAGATTTTTTATAGTGGTTCGGTCAAAATATGACCTACGTCCACTCCCCAGAGTCCTCCACTCCGGGATTTTCACTATAAAAATAGTTCTCCTTTTGCCCCCCTTGGCAAGGCGGAGAAGCCTGTACAAACCTCCCTTTCACCAACCCGGCGTGGCGGAAGACCAAACTCTGTTTTCGCCCTCCTGGCGACGGCAGAGAACCTTCTCGTTTTTCTCCCTCCTGGAGAAGGCAGAGAACCTCGAGGTAACGGATGCAGACAGGCCTTTCCCTTGGAGATCCTCCCTCAAATCCTTCTCGGGCCACAGGAGGAGCAAGATGCAGCGAGCTTGGAGCAACCGTGTGATCTCCCTCACACCTCTTCTCCCTCACAACGCTCACCTCCTCCTACCTTTCAACCCTCAAGAATTTCTCTTGAGTTTTCTCCCTTGGAATCCCCTCTCTAATCACGTTCACCCTCTCTGACAAAACTTTTCAAAAAGAACTTGATTGGCATCTAAAAAAGGCTCCAAAAACCTCTGAATTCAAAATTAGCCGTTACTGTTCGTACAGTACGATTCATCATCGTACAGTACGATCTTCATAAACAGCCGTCGTCCTGGTACGAAGGTGTACGAACAGTACAAAAACAATTCGTACTGTACGATACAATATCGTACGGTACGATTCAACAACATACTATTCGTACAGGACGATGGTCTGGACGATCGGATGTCGTCTCTGTTCATCGTATGGTACGATTGACATCGTACAGTACGATGTGACAAAAACCAAGAGATCGTACCGGACGATATCCGGGACGATCATACTTCGTCTCTGTTCATCGTATGGTACGATCAAGTTCGTACAGTACGATGTTCAAATTTCAATTAGGCCTTGATTACGTGCACTAATCACGGGTTAATTTAAGTAAGTATTTGAAACCCATCGTACAGTACGAACATATTCGTACAGTACGATGTTCAAATCTCAATTAGGCCTTGATTACGTGCACTAATCACGTGTTAATTTAAGTAAGTATTTAATACAGATCGTACAGTACGAACAAGTTCGTATAGTACGAACGGCGCAAAAATCACTTCCTCAAATTAAGACACGGCTAGGGTTTTTGGATCTGAACATATCGTACAGTACAAAGTACGTCGTACAGTACGATCTATTCACAGATTTGCCCACATAGCTTGGATCGTACGGTACGAAATAACATCGTACAGTACGATCTCCAGAGAAGAATTTTACTTATATTTTCAGTTAAAAAAAAATTCTCCCCCTGTGTGTGTGCATGGTTGCTCTTACTCTTTCGCATTTTGTGGCCAGACTCAATAAAGTAAAAAATACAATAAATGGAAAAATACAATGTTTGACTCGTACTCCTAATCTACCCGGTCTTGAGTCTTCCTTTCTTCCTGAGTCACTTGTGATCTTCCTGAAATGTTAGTGCTCAAGGAAAATAACAAATAAAATAATAAGCAATGAAAAGCAGTTCCAAGTCACTCATTATTTGGCATCATCAAAATCTCAAACTCGGGGCCATGGGTTGCAACACTCATAATTCGACCTCTATCAAGACCGAGATTCTATACTCCTACAAAAGTAGAAGAGAAGGTCAAGATAGAAAGATTCAAATCCTTTCATGTAGAAGAGTCTTTGATGGGCTTAAATCCTTTGCGTGATTTCATGTGAGGAGCCACCTTTGATGGGCTTTGAATTTTAACAGATCCAACGAGCCTGCTTGTCATTTTTAAGAATTTTTAGGATAGGCTAGCCCGTGAATATAGGCTTGGAATTCGAGCCTTTCGCACATTTGGGCCATATAATTGGGGTGCGTCATTCGTTAACTTAGTGCATGGATGTCACAGGTCCATTGGCATAGGCTTAGTCCTATTTCGTAATTGAGCATGTTTTGTCAGGCCTGTAGATGGAAAGTTGAAATATGACCATTTTATCATAGTTCAGGTAAGAAAGATACTAATAGGCAACATGACATAAGCTACTAAATAAAGTATACTAGCCATTAGTCTATGAATAAATTAAATGAAATAGGATATTCAAAGATGAATGAAAAGAAATCTAGATATATTTGTCAGCCTAGTGAAAGAGATTGACCGGCAGTAAGATGCATATCCCATACTTGATTCCAATACTCTAGACCCTTTCTCCTTTTCCTCTTGATTTATTTGCTTGTGAAATAGCTATCCATGCAACCCATTCCCGACTATTGACTATAGAAGGAATTTCCCCCCTAAATCCATCTATTATACTTATTATATTACTCTAAATTACCCTAAAAAATGGGAATGATTGGTCTCAACTCAGGAGGAAGAACTGGTAATAGGCACAAAACCATCCATTCTAGGTCTACATTTGTTCGAAAAAGATGTTTAACTTAGTATATGCGCCTAACCAAAAAATCATTTCTTTTTCACATTTTTTTATCTTCCCATTCATTTCTTATGGACACTTTGTTTCCTAATTCCTTCCATTCTACCAAAAATTTATCTGTAAGAATTTGCAAATCTGAATTAGCTAATTATTCTCTAATAGCACCTACACTATAGAGATTTCTTGATTTCAAAATGTATCTAAACCTTGAGTAGTAAAAAAGAGTGGGATGTTGTAATTATAGGATTGGATTTCATATTCAAATGAACCTCATAATTGTAAGAAAGTAGGCTTTTTAGGTATGGAACTAGCAAAAGAAAAATTTAGATAGGTTCCTATAGTATCGGATTCCCCCCTTCACAATCGAACATGAAGGTTTCTTCTCATCCAGCTCAAGTAGTTACACCAAATAAAGAAAGGGGTTCTTCTTCTTTTTCCACTTTCTTTGAGAAAACCCTACAAAAAGCTTCTCTTTACTCAAGTTCCCAGTAATGACCAACCTTTCATATATTCATTCTTATTTTAATTTTTTTTTCCTTTTACTGTAAACTTTTTTACTTTCTTTTATGTTTCTTTTGTTTACAAAAAAAGGAAATGTGGAAAATGGAAAAAAAGTCTTTTTCAAAAAAATGGAAAAAAAGTCTTTTTCAGAGGGTATAACTAACTATTCCTATATTTTATGGTATGGAATCAACCATGGATCAATTGCCTTTTTATTCCATTTTAAAGTGTTGAATGCACCCATAATTTTGATCTTCATGTTCCTCTTCCCAAGATACTTGTCAGTGCCAGGGGCATCCCATCAGATTCAATGGGGTGAAAGTTTCTCAGTCCATATCACACATCACAATATACTAGGTCCTCTAATTCCCTAAGGGGCCTATCTAAAAGATTCACAATATAACTAGGAAAATGATTAAAATACAACACATGAGTCATTGGACATGTTAGTTTGATGTATCCCATTTGGTACCTTTGTATCTAAGAATTAACAAATTCCACCCCTCATTCTTCACAATATTTTTGGTCTTCTATTTCAGCCCCAATCCCTTAGTAATTTTCATAAAAACAAACCCCACTTTTATGGGTCCAGAAATTGTTTCACCAAACAATCCATCTTTCTATGGTTTCTAAGTTTTCTAATGAAAAGTATAGGGTTTTGTCACCTCTCCAACTATCTCTCCATTGGGTAGAATTTTTTTTGGCCAAGCTCTAATTTGTTAAGAGGAAACTGGTCCAGTTTGAAGTTATTGATTTTTATACTAGTCGATCATTGAATAGAAATTATGATTCATTGAGATCAAGTTTCCTTTCTATTCATTTGTAAGTTCTTTTCATATGTAAGGAAATCATTTAGTTCCAGGGGCAAAGATCATAGTTCTTGAATGAGCAATCGAAAAGATTCTAGAGCACCCTCTGGGTTAGGTATTCTTGCTCCAATAGTGGTAGCAACAAGTACTTCTGGATGTGCTCTAATATGATCAGATTATTTCTAATTAAGCATCTCTTGTAAAATATGAGCAACAACAAATCCCACTAGAGCCTACCCAAACAAACATTTCTCCTACTCTTTGTCACCTTATTTGGCCTTCCCTTTAAGGGGTTGTTGTGTAACAAGTGTGTAATGCCCACAAGAACGACCATGGATTTTATCATCAACTTGATGAATTCATTTTAGTATATAGGACTTTCCTATCAGAACAAGTTGTTAAAAAATATCTCCTGTTCTTCCATCAAATATTAAGCTTTTTCCCAGATATTTTGGTTCAAATAACCTTGGATTTTTGTTTGCTTAATGGTTGAATAGAATTCAAAAAACACTAGTTTTCTTCAGGCCTCTTCCCCATATCTCTCATCAAAGGGCCCTATTCTATAAATTTTCTTTAGCAGATCCTCCACTAACCTTAGAAAACATTATAATATATGTCCCACATTCCTTTATGAGGGGACTCGTAATGGGTTGAATACCATATCAATAGGCATTCTACCTCTATTCCCATGCCTTCTAGCTACTTTTTCATCTGTAATGATTTCACATTTCTATGAACTATATAGATGGATCCTTTCTTGATTGTAATTTGAAACCCCTATTCTATTGATCCATCTCACATAAATAACTCAACCCCTTCCCCCTATAGATAGTCTCAGAGAAGTTTCTTTTCAACTGGATACCTGAAGGCCAAGTATAGCTAATAATTATATATCCTCTGGGGCATATGACAATTCAAGTTCATATTCGTTCATCATTTGTTTTGAATCATTTGATGTTTATTCATTCTATTTTTCCTGCAAGGTTCACTCCACTCCAGTGAAATACGGGGCTTACACCTTCTCCCGATGCCAGACTCATTCATTTCTTGCAGTCTAGAGTGAAACAAACTCAAGTCAATTTCCCCTTACTTAAAGTCTATAGAACTTCGAAGATAGAAGAAAAAAGAAATTATCGAACTCCTTTAACTTTAGTAACTTGCCAATTTTTTAAATTTTTCAGAAAGCACTTGAATTAGCTCATAAGAAGGATTGAGATTATTGAAGAAATGAAACTTCAAATGGGCTAAGCAAGAAGAAAGTTGCTAGGTGCATCAATAAAGGCAGGTAGGTAAGCTGGGGTGAATTTCTCTATTTTACATTTCTCTTACTATGTATGGATAAATATGATACATATGAAAGGTTCAAAAATGGCGGGGGCAAAGCACATAGAATTTCTTAAGGAAAGAAACTCAGAAGGGGGGAATGGAGCTCTAAAGTAAGCCCCCAGCCTGGATCCATACTCTATTTCTTGCCCTTTCCCTTCCAAGATAAAGAAATGCAAATGCAATCAATCGTTAGATAGACGGAAGTCACTTTTTAGCTTTTTTTCCAAGCATAAAATCAAGAATAAAAAAATCAAAGGTAGTAGGTTTAAAAACCCTTATATTAATCGATTCGCATTCACCTAAATGACTTTAACAACACAAAAATTTGTTAAAAACACAATAATAAGAAAAAAAAAGACTATGGATGTAGTCTACATCAACATTAGTCACAGGAATAAGACCATCCAAGAAGCCTAGTAGTTTGAGTAGTATTTATTGGGATAGGGAGAGCTTCCAACTAGGAAAGGTGTAAAGCGAGCAAAGAAGCCAATATCATCAAGCACGATAAGAGAGAGAAGTCAGTAATAAGCCTAGGGAATGATTAGTTATCTCCTTATTAGTTGAATTAGGCACAGACAGAAGCTTTTCTTCATCGAGAAAAAGTTGCTAATCTGTAAGATTGGGTAAGTGTTAGTAACCTTCTCGGTATAGAGCGTGAAGGCTTTTTCCATTCAGAAGTATGCTTTGTTGGGATGGTAATTGAGAAAGCTAGTCAGCTAGTCAACTGCTATAGGTCTAAGAAGAAAAGAAGTCAAGGCTTGACATATGTAAATGTAAGGTCAGCAAATAGGCGAAGACATTTTTATGAGTCTAGTCTAGGGTGAATAGAATATGACAATTTAATGGGTTATACTTTCATTTAAGCAAGATTATAGATATAAAGATAGATCCCAAGACTTTCCTACCTTGTTGATGGACTTTTGATTTAATTTTCTATGAAAAAAACTTTTGTTAGTAATTGAGTTAGCAGCCAAAGAGGATAGAATGCATATTCAAAATAAAAAAAATGAAAGGATAGAGCGCCCCTCTCAGACCCCTCCCACCTGAAGTTAAGAAAGAAAGTCCCAATCTACGGATTCTTAATAAGCCAGAGATTTGATAAAAGCATATTTATTCATGAAAGCTCTTCCTTCTAGTAATGGGATTAATTTTAGGTTATCAAGTTCTTTGATCTGAATCTGAGTAAATGGTCCAGCGGGCCAACCTTTAGGCTAGAAGGAACATGTAAATGATTTACATTACTAATCCAGTTTGAAACACTTTTCCCCCACCCCCTCACAATATGTTAATTTGTTTTGCAAAAAGATCTAATTATGATCGATCTCCTTGAATGAAAAGTCGATTAGTTCGATCAGCAATACTTGCCTCTATAGCATTGGAACCAACATAAGGCACGGCATAGTAATGAGGTTTCTAGTATATTTCACTAATACTAACTAAAGCTAACTAGAAGCTTTCTTCTCTTGCTACTCTTGGATCGAAAATACTCTGTTGAACCAAGGCTTTAACTACTAGGAACGGGTGAGCTAGCTGGGCAAATGGATTCCCAAGTCAAAAGACTAACATACATAGAGCTGGAAGCTGCACTAGTGGACAGAGAAGACTGGATGTAAACACAAAATTGTATAGGTAGAAGAATCGCCCCACTTTCCCTCTTGGAAGGAGCATGACCTGCTAACCCCTAAAAAGAGGAAGTGAGTGTAATGCCATAAAAGAAAATTGTAGATATCCTTTAGAATTATGATTACTCTAAACTAAATAAGCATGAGTGCTAGGCTTTGCATGATAGAAAAACTATCCTAAACTCTCATTTTATTCTAGATTCGAGTTAGTTGTTGACTTACAAAGAAAGGTAGATCGATTAAGATCTTCATCTTTTTATGGCATTCTAACTCAAATGATTCATGATTATAATCCTTTTTTTATCAGGGTTCTCTTCACATTCATTCATCAGCCTACAATCCCTTTTTTATAATAGTCTCACTTGAAATGAAGTTCTTCCCATTCTTGGGGTAAATTCCTTGGAAAAGAAGCTTGAGTAGCCTTCTTGCCCAAGTCTGCTAAAGATGTGAGCATATGTTTTATATACCTAAAAGTGTTCTTTCTTCATATAATGTAAGTTAAGGGCAGTCTAAAATGGTTCTCAAAAGGAAGGTGGTGCGTATCAGTCAGAAAAGAGGGGAAATGAATATCATAGCTTTTTATCTCTATCTCGGATGATAATAAATGGATACCAGTCTAAAATGGTTCTCCAAGGGAACGTGGTGGGTATCTTATATATATATATATATATATATATATATATATATATATATATATATATATATATATATATATATATATATATATATATATATATATATATATATATATATATATATATATATATATATATATATATATATATATATATATATATATATGTTAAAAATCTTTATATTAGTTTCAAGCTTTTGTAATCTTATCGTTGCATTTATCATATGAAATTGATTCTGCTTTGTTGTTTACTCTTCATTATATTAGAGAGTGAGTTTTTCTTCTATAATATCTTGAAGATATACTCGCAACTAAGAGTATTTAAGAGTTTCGAAAGGGATCTAGCTTGCAAAAATGACAATGGTATAAAATGAGCCCAAAAAGAAAAAAAAAACAAATTTTGGAAAGATGCGCAATGACCACCAAAAAATGAAAGATACACAAAGTGTATCAAAAAATCAAACGATGCGCAACATGTGTCAACCAATTCATAAGAATCATAAAATGAGCCGACAAGAAAGCAAACTTCCCTCTCTTTCAAACCATTAAATCTTAGAAGAATTCATGTGTTACTTGATATTTTCAAAGGCTTGATTTCAAATTTCATGATTGTGACTAATTACTTTGGAATATTTCTCAATAGGATATTTTTCTAAGTTGGATCTTTGTTTTCAAAAGATGGTTTTCCCTGTAAGAAGTCTGAGCTAGGGCTGACAGATACAATTGTTCTACCATTTTTCAAATTTTGATGATGTTTTTTTTTTTTGAAGAAATGCAAATTGCATTAAAAGAAGAAAAACCTAATACAAACTAGAAAGCAAAAGCAAACCCTTTAAAACTACCATAATGGATATGCGATCTACTAAATTTCATTTTAGATCTATTGGGGTGATGGGGATACCAAATAATTAGACAACCTAAAAGGTTGGTTAGTATCCCAGCTTTCCTAAAAGATGGAAAATGAAACCTAGTAAAAATCACGTATTTCATCATGATGGTTTTAAAAAGGTATATGAAGCTTATAAGCAAAATAAGTAAATGAAAGCTAGTTACAAGAAAAATAAAAATAGTAACTAAACCAGCTATCCAAACACCAACCAGTCACCCCTCGATCTTAGGGTCCAACAAGCTCCAATCTAGAGAAGAAAATGCTGTTGTTGCATCCATACAACCGACAACAACCACTATATTCCAATGAAGAATCATAATACCGTCAACCATATCAAGAAGCCAATATCCTGCCTCAACAATATCAGCATCAACCAAACTGATTTTTATCATCACTCTCATCGTAATGACAAGTGAAAACACAAAAAACTCATCATTACAAACCTCAACCAACAACCTCCTCAATATAGTCTATCCACGGGCAGACCCTTTAGACGGGCCAAATGACGTAGACAAAGCAATAACAACTCCATCATCAATAGGCCAATAGATGACCTCAAACAAATCTTGATCCTCATAAAACAAAAAAATAACATATGTAACACCAACAATCTCCTTCAGAAAATAATCCGAAAAACCATCCAGCAAAAGAACGATAGTTTCACTAATATCGTCTTTATCAAAGAATTTATCTAATATGTACCCATTGGAATATCCTCTCAAAACCATTAGTATGGCTTCATAACCAGAGACAAACAAATCTTTAGTTCCATGATTCGTCATAAAAAACAACTCGAAAACCAGTATCCGTTTCTTCAAAAATCATGAAGAAACAATTAAAAAAACTGTTCAACGGATCTTCAAACATATCCATCCAAACCCACCTCTCAATCCTTAATTGAAGATTTCCAATCCAAAAATCTTTAAGTAAATACCAAAACCACTTCAAGAATATCTCAGGTTCAATCGGAAAACACCAGAAAAAATCATCTCCAAGAATTAACTCAGGGTTATCAAGAAATTCAAACATAATCAAGTGAAAATTAACAAAAAATTTCTCAAGACTCTTCAAAGAAGAACAATCATTCAACAACACAACTACGACCAAATGGTTTCCATTCTGATTCCAAGAAAAATTCATCCACCAACCGGAATTCTCATTCAACCAAAAACTCAACCCGCCTTCGATAAGACAAAAAACCTTCTCAAAGATCACATCCAGGATTAAGAACTTACCACCTTCAATCAACACTTTAGGATCCATCTTGAAAGCCAAAACCTCTCTAAAAAGAATCATCAAAGAACCTCCGTCGGCCATAACAGGCCGACGGAGAACCGCCGATCTCCCCGGATCTTCCAAAATCTCCAAGATTGCTCTTCTCTCCGCTTTCTCCGCTTCCGCTCCGCTTTTGTGATCGCCCAATTTTGATGATGTTAAATCATTAATTCTTACAAATTTTTAATTCAATCGCATGGGGAACTTATCATAGCTTTTGATTAAAAAAACCTTTTATTTTTGTTTTTTTGTTTCATTTTTATCTCCTTTTTCATTGTTCAATTTTTTTTACTTTTTTTTTTGCCTTCTCTAATCATCTCCATCCATCTCCATAATGTTAATTTTTAATCAAATCATCCTGGAAGATACATTCAATCCACTCTTACCCTTCAATTTGACGGCTGATATGACTCTTACTATTTAAGATCATTCTGTATGATCTGATCATATCTGCTTCAATTATTTGTGTTTACATTCCTTCTCAATTATTGGTGATCATCCTAGACGATCCACCTGTTCTTCCTAGATGATCCACCTATTCGTCCTGGATGATCCATATGGGAAACCCTTTACACATTTTAAATTTGGCCAGCATGATCCATTATTAACGATCATCCATGATGATCAACCTAACCATCCTAGAAGATATGCTTTTTCAACGGTCATCCGGCATGACTCCACAAGACAATTGCCTGTATCTAATCGTCCTGGATGACGTCTGATTGTCTTTGCCAATATAATCACCTTTTTGACCAATCATCCTGGACGTAATAATTTTGCCTGATCATCTTGGATGATCGGCCCATTTTTTTATAGACAGTAGCCTTCAAACATTTTTTCCACCCTAAATTCCTCCATTCTTTCTTGCTCTCACACTTTCTCTAATTTTCTTATTTATGGCTAGAGGAAAGCGATCCCGCATGCTGGATGGAAGCTCTTTGATGGCCAACGTTGACCCTCATTTGATTGAGGCGACCGACCAAGTCGCCTACCTATATTATAAGAAAGCCAGGATCACATGGTCCCGGACTGTCAATTGATGTATGCTTCTTTACCCTATTCTTGACCTTTTTGAGCATGCCTCACTCACTTTCACCCTTACCCTTGCCATCCCTTTCAATTCTGAACAACTTCTAGAATTTTTTGCTAGCCTCCAAATCAACTCTTTGTACACTGCACTTTAATATTACATCAACAAATGTCCTATTGAGATCACTTATTAAGACTGTCATGAGCTCCTTCAATTGACCACCACTGGAGACACGCTTCACCTCTTGTCTTAAGACCCTGATTTTTATTGGGCTCTGACGAATTATCTTTTGTGAAACAGATTTGTCTCCTATCATGATGGGGCATCCAGCACCTTAGTCAAGGATGCTAGGATAATGTAACAGGTACTTCGAACCTCTATCATTCTAAAAGCTGGTGATCATGTCCACATCAATCTACTCCATTCGATCACCACTTTCTATATCTTGGCCCATCAAGAATTCAATTCTACTCATCTTATTGTCCACTATATTGAGCACCTCACTAGCATTAGGGATCCAGGACACAAAAGGAAGCCAAACTTTGCCTTAGGAAACATTATAGCCTATGTCCTTGAATCCGAGTAAAACCTTCAATATCCTGCCCCATCAAACTTTCAGCATGCCTTCTACACCAACATCTCTTTCCATGTTCTTTACAGTACTCATCTCCACCTTGAGTATGAGGAAGCTGAGGGAGCTGAGGAGGAGGCAGTTCTTGAACCTTTCCTGCTCCTACTCCACTCCGCCAGCACTCACTGCTGGATCAGTTGGTGGAGTAGTTCGACCAGTGGGAGGTTCGGTTTGACTCTTACATTTCTACATAAGATCAACAACATGCGGAGAATGTTGCTCTATTTGATTTGTACATGGCTCACCAGTAATTCCTGTAGGATTAGGATATGGCCTGATTTTGGGAGCAGTTTGCTATTCTTTCTAGCTTCTTTCAGGCACCACCACCACCTCCTTCTAATGATCAAGGGCTGTCCTACTTGTAATTTATTTTCATGTGTTATTTTTTCTTTGATGTAGTTTTTTTCTTTATGGTAGTTTTTGTTATGATTTTTTAAAAGTTCCCTCCTCCATTTGGTGATGTCAAAAGGGGGAGTAGTTGTAGTGTTTTATGTTCTTTTTGTTTTACTATTTTCTTTTTAGTGTTTATATCATCAGTTTGTTTTTAGTAAAATTTAAACTTCTTGATTCACATTATTTTTCCTTGTGATGTTTTAATTAAATTGCTTAAATTATTTTTATTTTCCATCATAAAAAAGGGGGATATTATTGCGAATATAGATTCAATATTTATAATTTTGATGATAGCAAAAATTTTTTATACTTTTATTTTTCTATGACTACCTTGCCTACTAACGTTTCAGGTCCAAAAGATTAAATTACAAATCAAGTTAGCTCAAGATTGGGTAGATTAGGACTAAGTCATTCTATAAGTGCATGTGAAGGGTTTTTACCTTTTCTTGAGTCAATTATAACAAAGTGGGTCCTTATGCTAAGTAACCTTACACACTCACACTTATGGAAAAATTTTGTTTGTTTTAAGTGTTTTCTAATTTTTATCATATTGTTTGGGATAATCTCAAATCATCTTAGATGATCTATTAAAAATAGAAACCTTAATTAGGGCATCTTGGTGAAGACAGTCTCAATTAAGCAAATTTTCTTGGATGATATAAGCATTGTCCTGAATGATATGCTCAAATAAGAAAGAATTACCCGCCAATTCCTTTTAGGCATGTTTTATTTTTGGACATCATCCGGGATGATGCATTATAATTATGCCTAAATTAGTTTTGTAATTAAGGAAAGTAATTAAGGTTTTATTGCTTGATCATATAGTCCTGGACGATTGTAGGATCGTCCAGGCTAAACAGTTAAACAAACCTTAGTTTCTCCCTTGATGATGAGAATAATATTCTAGACTATGTGTATGCTTTTGTACTAATCATCTGGGATGATCCCAAATTGTCTTGGATGATTAGTTATTTTTCTATCCTCCAGACATGTAATCCGGGAGATGTTCTGAATGATATTTAACATTTTGAACTAATTGTTTAGGATGATCATGAAATTGTTCTGGATGATCAGTTATTTTCTTCATCATCTAGATATGTATCCAGGGGTGATGTTTTGGATGATATTCGATGCCTTGACCTAATCGTATAGGACAATGTACAATCATCCTAGACGATTAGAACAAATAAACCTTATATTCATCCAAACTTTCCCAGACCATTCTGGCTGATTGATCTAAATTTGAACTAATTATACAGGAAGATCGGTCGATCGTCCTTGATGATCTTTGATGATTAATTCTAAATTAGGGTATATTTGAAGCACTTCTATATAAGATCTCTCGTTTACTCAAGAGGTGATCTATTTCTACTCTCCTGACCTGAGAGAGACAAGAGGAGAAGGAGTGAAAAGGAGAGAGAGAGAGAGAGAGGACCATGTGAGGGCTAGTTTGTGAGGGCTTCACAATTTTTTCTCCAAGCAGGGATCCACATCATCTTCTCCAGTCATTATCCCTGGTTCCTTGGAGGTTCTAGAGAGGTCAACTTCAGCAATTAATCGAGGTTCTTTGCCTGCTTCAAGAAGAAGTTTAAGGAGTCGGGTTCTCTACCTACTTTAGGATTAAGCAAAAGGAGTCAGGTTCTCTGCCACAACGGGGTCGGTGGAAAGGAGTTTTTGTATGGCCTTCTCTGGCTTATTGTTGGGCAAAAGAAGAGACACTATGTTTAGTGCAATACTAAGAGGAGAGGCTCCGGGGAGTTGACGTATGTTAAGTTGATCGAACCACTATAAAATTTAGTGAGTTCTTTATTATTGCATTTTTGTATTTAATTTCCACACCTTACTTTTTTGGTGATTCTTTGGTTGTGATTGTTATTTTGTTTGAGATACTTTTTAAAACCCTAATTTATCCTCCCTCTTGGTTAGCCTTAGGCTTGTTCTTAAAGGCTAAACATCCCTAACAAACTTTTAGGGTCAACCTAGGTTGAATTAGTCAACCATGTTAACCCAAGGATTGGGTCTGGGATGAAAAGATTTGAAATGGCATTTGGAGACCAATGGAGGTGGTTCTAAAGTCTTGAGGGGTCAATTTGGTCAAATGACTATTTAAACCCTAAAGGGACTATTTAGTCAAATTAGGTTGACTTGGTCAACAAGGTTGACCCAGGGTTTGTGTTTGGATCCAACAGGTTTGATTTGAAATTTGAAACTTACTAGAAGTTGTTCTATGCAATTTGGAGGTCATTAAGTTTTAAGTGGTTATTTAAACCCCTCAAGGGGCATTTTGGTCAAAAGGAGTTAACCTGGTAAACCAAGCTTGATTAGGATTAGGGCTTGGGTCCATTTCACTCCTAATGGTGTTTAGGATGCATTGGGAGATGTTCTAGAGTTTGAATTGATAGGGCTATATTGAAGTTTGGAGAAAACTCCAAAATTGCCCTTTAGGGGCATTTTGGTCATTTTAACCCCTGGTCAACTAGGGGTCAAAGTGGGTCCAAAAAAATGTAGAATGATACTTAACAAGTCATAATAAAGGGTCTAGAAGTTATTGGGGGATTTGTAAAAAGCTCTAAGAATAAAATCCACTGGTTAGTAGGTCTAGTGGCATAGGTCATAAATATTTAAAAGTTTTACAGCCTTTGGAAATCAATTCAATTTCTAAAGCTAGAGACCTCAGGATGGGTTCAAATTTTGAGGGATGCCTCTATATACATGTCCTATAATTATAAAATTGATAGACTCTAAATTAGAGCTCATTTTATTGGGGTTAGAAAGGTTTGAGAAATCCCTAGAAAATGGTTTCAGGATAGGGCCCCTTAGCCTTGGATTTGGCCTGGAATTTCTAGATTTGATCTTGAATTTTGATTTGGTTGCTTGAATTTGAATTACACTCATCACTCCTAATCATATGGGCAATTATGAATGATTGGATAGGATTAAGGTTTGATTATAAGCTAGATTAAATGGTGTTTGAGTTAGAGATTTAATTGCATAGGAGTTTTGACAAGCATGAAGCTTGAGTGATTTTGAACTTTAGGTTTGTTTTGAATCTAGATAAATAAAGATTCTATATTTTTTTAGGATTTAGATTGGTTTGTAATATGGGTTGATCTATGATCAAAATTGATCCTAGGGTCTGGATTAGTCTAAGGTCTTTGTAGATCTTAAGGATTAAGAAGATCATATGATCTAGAGTCTAAAAGAATCTTAGGGTCTGGGAAGGTCCTAGAGTCTGTAGTCAAGTAAAATTCTAGTGTCTAGATAGATGCTAGGGTCTGGAGTCTATATAAATCCAAGATTCTGGATAGATCCTAGGGTTTGCAGTCTAGGAGGATCTTATAGTCTAGATTGGTCTGGAGGCCAAATTAATCTTGGGTCAAGATTGATTTAAATTCTGGGAAATGTCCTAGTGACTGATACAAAAATGAGGTCAACATGAATTTAGAAGAAAGTCCCATATAATTAAAAACCAACTAAAGTGTATGCCAATTCATATTATCATAAGCTTGTTCCATGTCTTCCTTTAATGCCATTAAGCCACTATAAGAGGTAGAAACCTTGAATTTACTAATCATGTTTTGGCTAAGTAGGCCATGACTAAATATACATTGACCAGGCACAAATGTAGACTATTCAACTACAATAATTTAAGGAAGGAGCCCTTTGATTCGATTGACCAAAACCTTAGTAACAGTTTTACATATAGTTTGGCACAGGATGATTAACCTATGTTTGAAGGATGATCAGCAAAATTCACCTTTGGTATCAAAACAACAACCATATCCTTCAACTGAATTTCCATATTTCCAGTATAAAAGAATTCTAAACAAGAAATAGTAACTTGAGTGCCCACAATTTGCTAATATGTTTTGAAGAAGGAGGCGGTGATATCATCCCTTCCAAGTGCTCGATTGTGTCTAAGGAAACTAATAGTAGTCCAAACCTCCTCATAATTCACATCTTGATTTAAAAAATTAGAATATTGTGCCACAATACTTCTATTAGTCTCCATCATCCACCAATTGTCCTCCAAAATATCTTTCTTTTACCATTTCCTTTCAAAGAAATCGTGAACAACATGAGAAATTTCATTGATGTCTCGTGTGGAATTTACGTCAGGTAGTTTCATCTCTATGAGCCAATTTGTTATCTTCTTGGTAAATGCAATTGAGTGGAAGAAGTGGGTGTTACCATCCCCCTCCTCAAGCCAACAAACCTTGGCTCGCTATTTCCACCATCCCATGATCCGAGCTAAAGTCCCATTTAGAAGCTACACTTTATGCCATAGCAACATAAACTGTTCCAAATTGAGACCAATTTATAAGCATTAAAGCCTATATAGCTAACTAATTTTCTCCTCAAGTTTAGTTTTTAACAAATTTAGATTTCACATCTTATTCCTACTCCAGAAAAATAAGGCTCTAAGGGACCTGGAACATTTTTTTGGGAGCTTGTATGCTTTTGTGCTACTATCTGCCATAAATCATTTCTCCCAAACCAATCTCCATGTCTATGGATAAGTAGCTGAAATATCCTCATACATAATCCAACGACGTGCAACCCTTCTCGAATCACCATGAATATTACACAATAGTAGGACATGATCTGAGGCTATTCTAGTGAGGTGTCTAACTTCCAAATCTGAGTAAGCATCCAGAATAGTAGAGTTGACTAAACAATGATAAAGCTAAGCATAGATTTTTCTACAAGCCTCCTTATTATTAGTTGAAGTATATTTGGAACAAATAAAGTCAGGAACCAACAAATCATTAGATACAAGGAACTTCTCTATATCAGACACATTCAAAGAGTATTAAAATGGTTTTCCCCCCATCTTTCCAACCTATGATAGAATGCAATTAAAATCCCCCCAAAAAATAGAGGGGATCCCAAAATATGATTTCTTAGAATCAACTGCCAAATATTCCTCCTGACATGCTTATCTTTATGAGCATAAGTAATAGCCCCTTCCCAATCAAGGCAACCTTTTTTTTTTTAAGGAAATGCAGCAAATTGCATTAAAGAAATAAGGATTATAAACTAAGGACTCAAAACAATGGATTCCTCCTATAACAAAGACATAAACAAAGGAGGAACCTTATTCACACTAACATCATCCCAAATAAAAGAACTCAAAATGCCATAGTTAGCACATAAATCCGCTAACTTATTGCACCTTCTATCTACACAATTAAAAATAGCATGATTAAACTCATTAAATAAATGAACATCTTCATACCTTGAGTCTCCACTTTGTTTGGAATTTTGAAAAAAACATCATAATGTTAACATTATCTCCTTCAATTATAATTCCCTTGTACTTAAACATCCAATCTTTGGTCATCTCCTTTACTGATTGAGTAGCCAAAAGCTCCAAAGTATATATGTCCCAATGAACATACTATATTCAAAAAGCCAAGAGTAGTCTACCTTTATGACCATGAAACACCCCTCCAATTCCAGCTTTGTAACAGGTAAGTAAGGTAGCATCCACATTTACTTTTATCTAATCGGGTGGAGGGGGATACCAATGCAAATTTGACAGCCTATAAGGCTGATTAGCATCCCATATACCTGAGATTCTACCAATTCCTTAGGCAAAAATTGAAGCATAACTCACTACATTAGAACCAATAATCAATGATCTATCTTCCTTCCCATTATGAATCAACTTGTTCCTTGATTTCCATGTTAAGTACACCACATTACAATACAAGTTAATCATAAAGGGACTTTGGCTGGACAGGTATTTACAACAACCTATCAAGGAATCAAAAACCTGAACTGCAACACTATATTTACTGATCAGATGAAGAACATCATTCAGCTTAACACACCTAGTAGCAACATGATCGCTGTCTTCCATATCATTACAATTCCTCGGGCATTGGTTCCCCCTTTGCAATCTTCTATACTCAAGGAAATTATAAGTTGGAAGGTCATTATTAAAAATTCTCCACCATAGATTCTCCACCTTTGGGTTCAACTTGCTATTTTTAATCCACCTCGAAAACTATTTCGGAGCAGTTTGTAGAACCAAACTCTCAAATACCATAGAAGAGATAGACTTCCCATTTTTCTGATACAACAGCTACATTTTGTCTTCTTCCTTTTCAGAGGAATTGTTAACTTGTAAGATTAAGTTTACAAGTTCTTTCTCCATAAATTTGCTTATAACATCCATATTCCAAACTCCATTAGTGATGAAGTTAGAAACTGAAAAACTGAATCTATCATGAGAAGTAACAAAGGTAGGCCATTTGCTAATACTTTTATCCAATATCTATGTATCATTGAATACATCAACATCTTCTCCATTAGCAACATTCCATCTAGTTAACGGCCTTAGTGGTTTACCTCCATCCATGAAGATCTTCCAAGCAAGGGACCCCATCTTTTTTGAATCTACAATCTCCAATAGATTTCCATATTTAAGATGGAACACTTTATGCAGCAAAGATTCTTTATCATTCATGTACCTCCAAGCAATTTTTGCTCTCAACTGTCCTACCTTAGTAGAACAAGAGTGAAGAGCTCTACCTCCCCATTTCAGTGGCAAGAACAAGATATTCCAATTGACATAGTGGATCCCCTGTCTTCCATTGGAATTATTCCAAATAAAGCTTCTACAAATATTATCTACCTCATCAAGTACACTATTAGGCACAAGAGAATTGGTACAATGGAAGATGGTGAATGATAAGAAGATTGTATTAGTTAACAAAATCTTGCTGGCCAAGGATATCAATCTTCCTCCCCATATATTTGTCATCCTCAAAGCCTTGTCAATAATAAACTGAAAGTCTTCTTTTACTAGCCTTCTCATTGCTAACTTTACTCAAGATATGAAAACTCCTTAGTTGTTTTGAACCCCATAATTCGGGCAATAGAATTTTTTCTTTCTTCTACTCACTGTTTTACCAAACAACATAGAAGATTTGTTGATATTTATTGATAAATGCGACCAACCACAAAAATTTCCCAGGATAATCTTTTATCTCATTAACTACCTTCAAAATTGCTTCCGAGAAGATGATCACATCATCAGCATACAACATGTGGGAAATTCTAGGCCCATTTAAACACAACGGAACTCCAATGGAGCCTTCTCTTTGTTTGAAAGCATTTGATAACAGTTGAGCACATAGGATAAATAAATATGGAGATAAGGGGCATCCTTATTGAAAGCCACTATGACCATCTATCCAATTTGATAAATTGCCGTTGATTAAAATAGAGAATTTTGAGTTCTGTACACATTCCAAAATTAGATTAGAAAATTTATTTGGAAACCCAAAGTAGTTCAAATCTTTCACCAAAGTGGGCCACCCCATCAAATAATAGTCCTGCTCTATGTACAATTTGAAGGATGCAAAACCTTTTGAAGAATGAGAATGCCTTAGTTTATGCATCACCTCTTGAGTTACCAACAAGTGATCTGATAAGGATCTTCCTTTTAAGAAAGCTGCTTGCTCTTCTGAGATCAATTTAGGGATGAAAGAAGACATCCTAGTCATAAGAATTTTTGTCGCCAATTTATAAACAATATTACATAAGCTTATAGGTCTATAGTTTGAAGGAGTTAATAGATTACTAACTTTTGGAATTAGCACAATAATAGTCTCCTTCCATTTAGAGTCCATATCCGATGATTCAAAAAAACCATTGATGGCATTCCACAAGTCAAATTTAATTATCTCCCAATAAGCTTTAAAGAAAGAGAAGGTAATACCATCATTACCTAGAGTGATATTATTTTCACTATGCTTGACAACTTCTTCCATCACTTCTATAGTGAAAGCTTTGTTCAACATTTCTCTATCACCTTCTTCTAGGCAGCTCCATGGTCTAGGCCAATCTTCAAGCTTGCATTCTCTATTTTTCCATTTTTCTTTGAAGTAACAAGTCATCACATCCACTATTTGAAGTTGATCCTCCACAATTTCACCATTTACATTTTTAATCTTTGTAATGTAGTTTGAATTCCTTCTAGCTGATGCAAAAGTTTGAAAGAACTTTGAATTTTGATCTCCCTCCAACATCCACTTCACCTTAGCCCTTTGCCTCCATCATGTATCCAATCGAGCTAGAGCTGTGTTGAGTTCGGCCACATTCACTTTAAGCATCTAGCATTCCTCTTCTGATAGATCTCCTTCATTAGCTTCTTTCATGTGAAGATCATCTTTTTGTTTCAACAGGCCTGTCATAAATGAAAATAGATTTTTCATTTTTGCTTTGCTCCAATAAAATAAAGCCTTCAATGACTTATTCATTTTAAAATTTAGGATATGAGCTAAAGCTGCCTTCACATTTCCTCAACCATACTCTTCTAACCACAGCAGCCAAAGCCTTGTTAGATGCTCATATATCTTCAAAAAATAATACCTTCTTAGTAGATTGTTGGACCATGAAATTTAAGAGGGTCGGGCAGTGGTCTGAAGACACATGAGCCAAATGCCTTACCATAAAATGATTAGCTGAATTTAATGCAACTGAGTTTAAGAAGCATCTATCAAGTCTTTCCAGGATTCGGTCCACACCTTTTTTGTTGTTACACCAAGTGAATCTTGTTCCCACGTACCCAACATCATGAAAATCATTGCAAGCTAGAAAAGTCTTCATTTCTTGTGGTCCTAGGGAAAATTTGAATCTTTTCCCTTCCATCTTATCTTCCCTTGAAAGAATACAATTGAAATCTCCTCTTATCACCATAGGAAAATCCTTAAAAGATTAGTATTCCAATCTTTCCCAAAGTATTCTCCTTTCATAGACATCCTTGTTGCCATAGATTGAAGCAATCCTCCACTTGCCTTTGTTAGGAACCTCCAAATCACCAATAATAAATTGTGATGAAGTTTCTAAAATTTGAAAATTAGACCCCACACCACAAGAATACCCCCTGACAATCCTTTTGAAGGGACATGAAAAAATCCCACTTCGAGCCACCTAACCTAGCAACATCCTCTCTTTCAAAATTTGAGATTTTCATTTCCAACAAACTAACAAAAAAGACCCCATACTCCATAACAACCTCCTTCAAGCAAAGAGAAGATTTCCACTTCCTAGCTCCTCTACAATTCCAAAAAGCTATGGAAGATTTCATTGAATAAGAGGGGATGAAGTCCCCAGCTTTTCTTTAATATCAACTTCAGCACTCCTACTTCTAGGAGCCAATATAATAGGTCCCAATCCTTTTAATTGTTTAGACCCTTTCCTCTTAATATTAGAGGAACCACCTTCCTTCATATCAATAACCTCCTTCATTCCCTACATTTTCTCTTGAAATTAAGTTTGTATCTATTTCTAAACCATTCATAACTTCAGCCATAATGGTATCAACCTCCTAAGAGAAAACAATTTCTCCTTCCTCTACCGATCCTTCTAGGATATTAAATTTATTTTCAGAGACAATATTAGAAGATTTGGTGGACATACAATTAGCTACATTGATCTCCATCGTAGAGTTTTCCATTGTTTTTTGACTTTGTACCTTCTACATCTCTTTATTTTTAACTTCTTTATCTATCTAAACAACAACCTCCTCAACCATTGAGTTCTTCTCAGCTTCTACAGGTCTCCAACAAGGTTCAGTTGTAACACCTCCAGAAACTTTATCCACTATTTGAACATTGTTCTGAGGGACTGTTTTCCTGTAAGCATATTTAGTATTTCTTTTCCTCCCGTAGCTAACTTGCAACTAAAAACCATATCCATCTTTTGCAACCTTAGGAGCTTCAGCAGGTGTAGAAGTGTTAGTTTTTGAGCTACCTTCCTCCATTTTCTTGGAAGATCTTCCGACTTCCTTTGGAACAATAATTTCTTCAATACACGAATCTAAACAATCACTCTTCATATGCCTAATTTTTCCACAACTAAAAAAGAATTCTGGAATTCTTTCATATTCAAATTTTTTAAAGAACTTCCCAGAGCTCCCTTCCTCCCATACTCGAAGAGGCAATTGATTATCTAATCTGATACGAACACAAACCCTCCCAAACTCCCTCCTTCCCCATTGGAACATGTTTCCATCAATCATGTAAGGCTTTCCAACCATTGAGAAAATTCTACAAATATTGATCTCATCCCAACATTGTAATGGATGGTTTGGCATCCTAATCCAAATAGGAGTAGGCCAACCTTTTAAGGATGAAGGGGAGAAATTTGGCGTCCATTTATCCATTCTGATGATCTTCACATTAACAAACCAAGGTCCATTTGAGAAGATGACTTCCAATGAATCTTTACAATAGAAAGAGCAAAGGACCCAGTCCATTCCTAGCATTATTAGATGAAACTTCCCAAAAGGAGCCCACTGCCTTCTAAGCTCAGTTCTAACAACAGGGAATGGAACTTTGCTTCCAAATACTTTGATAACTATTGAGTTTTGAAGCCTCCTAGAGTTTTTCTCTCTTTATCCACATGCAGTTTAACAATCGATCCATCTTCATATAAAAACTCTTCCAATTCCAGATCTAGAACCTTTATATTTTCCTTCTTGCTCCAAACATTTTGCTGATTAGCTGACATAGGTCTTGCTGTAACTTCATTCAGGACATCCTTACACATCCCCAATTCTCCTATTTTGCAATCAGAAACTCTCAACAAATTAGAATTATTAAATTCCTCATTTTCAATAACCCCGGCAGCAGCTTCCATCAATGAGTTCCCCATGGTTTCAATAAAAGCTTGATCACAATCACGGTCCAAATAGTCTATTTCATAAACAGAATTTTGTATTGCACAGCCTCTTTCCATCATCAAGTTATCTTCTAACATATTTTTTTGAAAATGACTAAGTCGATGGAGAAGCTTCCCCAAATTCCATCAATCCAGGAACTTTCACTTTTTTGAACTGTGCTATAGCAATACCTTCAACCATTATGCTTTTCCCTTTAACAACAACTTCAAAAACCTTTTTAGAAGAAGACAACAGTTCTCCATCATTAATAACTAATGGCATTCCCGATCTGAAATTAGATTTTGTTCCTTGAGCAAAACTTGGAAGTCCATCTCCAAATGCAGGAGGAGATGTTGAAAATGACCTAACTAGAATGTGAGAATTCCCTAAAGGAATTCGTCGAGCATCCACTGGACCACCAGCCATGGGTGGCCGGCAACCCTCAGTGTACATTGTCTTTAATGGAAAAACCGTGAAATTGAATTATGAAAATCCAACGCAAAACTTTCTATTTTCTCAGCAATTAAAATAATCATTGGATACCTTATAGAAACACCAAACCAAGGAGTATAGTACCTCAGAGGTAATATGACATTTCTGGTAACCAGTTATTTGGAGATTCCTAAATATACACTAGTTTGTTTGTAGCAAAGTCTAAAAATAATAGAGATCATTCCTCCACAGGATAAGTTTGCCACCAGATCTGCCCAAAGATTATTGTAATATAAAGTCCCAACTATGACTAGCAATCTTATCTACCTCCTTCCTAGTGAACACTTCAACCATTTTATAAATAATGCCAACAAAACTAATGTTGTACTCTCCAATAAGGTGTCTTAAATAGTTGCCTCCTGATGCTTTACGGACTCCTGTATAATTCCAACACAATAAGCTAGGCATTTTTAACCAAAAGGGAGGCGTCCCCACTGCCAAAATTATCAACCATTTTCTTCTTCCTCTTCCTTGGGAGCTCCTCAATGAGTCCCAATTAACTTAGTTCCTTTTCAAAATGGGACGTATAAATACTATTTCTATTATCTCTTTGCATGATTGGCTTGACACCTACAGTGAAAAGCAAAGAATACTTGATACCCATTTTATCCTCCTTACGTGTTAGCTTAAGCTTGCCCTCAGCAATCCAATATAGGGCTCACTAGCCTTCCTCAAATTCAATTCATTAGGAATACCCAATGTCGGCTGAACATAATTGCCACTATTATTCTCTCCTTGTGGATGGTTATTCCTTCTCCTGCGTGGGGGGACTTGGATTCAAGGACCTAATTGATCATCGTCTTATAGGGAATTCCCTTCCCTCTCAATGTGCCCGACACTTCTTCCCGGCAACTGCTCTTTAATTTTCCCTTTCCCACTATTCTCTATATTCTTTTTAAAAGTACCAACATCTGATTTAACACCATAAGTTATTTCCTTTTTAGATAAGCACAATTCTTGTCCCCCTAAGTTCCCCACAATTTGCTCAAAGCTACCATCCAGCATTCTTCCTTATTTCCCTAGTCAATAAACTTATCTTAACCATTGTCCCATTATTTGGCTATCATAGATAGGCATTGCTCACTCTGATGCCCAATCTTTCCACAGCCATAACAAAGGAGACATATACCTTTATATTCCACCTTCTAAAAGAACCTTCCATTCAAACCTTTAACCCATATCCCTACTTGCAATTTATTGGCAAGTTTCATGTGCACACAAACCCGGTATATTCCCTACAACCCCAATTACTCATCTAAGCATCAATTTAAAGAGGAGTTCCTATCTTTGAAGTAAATATGGATATGTTACATAAGTCCTAGTATTGCTACGGAAGATTGGGCAATCTGATCCAAACAGGTGATGAAATACCCTCCATAGAGGATTGTTAAAAGCTTGGTGTCCACCTGTCTAATCCCATAATATTACCACTAATGAACCAATGACCTCCACAAAAATTAGCATCCATGGCTTCCATCGATGAAAAAATACATATGAAGAAATAAAATCCCATGGTAGTTAACTAGAATTCCCAAAATCTTCTCCACTAACATTGAATTTTAGACTTTAGGAAGGAGAAGGAAACTCTCCTTCAAAAAATTCTTCCCACTATAGCTCTATCAAGCATAGCTAGGTTCTATTTAACCGTTTCCAAGTTTAGTTCCATTGTGATCCCATCATCCGTAATAGAATTAATATCCTTAGAGTGAAAAATTGGGATGTGCTTTAATTTCCTCCAAGCATTCCCAGGTCCAATAGGAACCGTAGTGCCTTTTACCACATTCTTTCTACTATGATTCCCATAATTTTGGTTGATTTTTTTTATGCCACATTTTCACAAGCATCTGGCTTGCTATCAAAGTGATCCTCCAATCAACACACATGATGCCTTTCTCCGTTCATGCCTACAGTGTATTTTTTATCTAATCCAATACCAGATGCATTATAAAATCTACCCATATCAACATTATCTTATATGACCTTACTAAATTTAGCTGGATCATCACATACCTCCATCAAATTATCCATCAAAATTGTAGCATATTCCATGTCCACCATGTCTTCCATCTCCACTCCACCCTCTTGAATAGGACCAGACTCTTCAAAATCCATAAATGATACTGATTCATTAAATGTCAAGTTGATTTCTAATCTCAATCCAAATTTCAACTTAATTCCATCATCCAAAGGTGCAGAAGGATTCTCAACCTTAACTCTGATAGCTCTAACTAGAACACTTCCTCCCATACTCATATGTTGTACATGTTTAGAATTTGAATTGTAAGGCCTATCTTCACAATGGAAATTGACATAGCCATCTAAAACCCCTTTGCAAGTATACCACACCTTGCCTTTGGTTATTCCTGAAGCAGTCCTACCAGGAGAATGATCCCCTACCTTCTTCGAGCCCCCCAAATCTCCATTAGAGCATCTACGACCACTGTCACCTCTGCCATCAAGTCTGTCACCTCCTCCCCTGTCGGAGCGGGGAGGTGACTTGTCACCCACCACCATTCCCAGACTCTCCCTCTAATGCTTACCTAGTGGGAGAAATAGTAGGAGAAAAAGAAAAGTGACCCAATGTTTTTGGGTTCCAGACCAAATATTTTGGGTTCCTTGAAACATTGAAATAAAAAGAAAGCTACAAGTTGAAGGAAAAGAGACCTGCTCCTCCCAAGAAAAAAAATAGAAAGGGAGAAGGTTACACCATTGAAATCATTTCAAACATTACTATAAGAAAAGGAACAGCCAAAAGGAAACAAAATAAGGACACCCTCAAGTGCGAAGGAGAGCCCCTTCGTAGGTTTGTTGTGTGTACCAAAAAGAATGAGAGGGACCCACTCTAGAGGGGGGAGACATCTAATGGAAATTAGAAATAGCTACAATGGCTTAAAGGCATCCCATTGCTCTAGCAGAGGTCCATCAAACCTTAGGTATGCACTGCAAACTAGTGAATAGAGGCAACTCATTGAGCACTTGAGGGGACCAAGTCCCCGCTTATAAAGTGTGCAGAAATCCTCTTCCTCTTATGAGGGGAGGTGGATAAGGGCCCAAGATGGAGAAGTTTACAGGTGAAATGAGCATTATAAACTCTAGGCTTTTGCTTGGAAAGCTTGAGGATCCTATAAAAACTATCTTCCAACTGTTGCACCTTGGGAGCCGAGAAAGGAATGGGCAGAAGTGTGGTAGGATAGCGGTTGTCTTGGTCTTTTGCAACTTTGGGCTTGCCTTTCTTCCTTCGGGGGACCAGGTTCTAAAGTGTTTCAGTCCTTAAAAGTTGCTTTTGCATTAAATAAAGTGTAAAAAAAAAGATTTTGCATTCCTTGAAATTTGCATTTCCATTAATCAAGAGGAAAGTAAAAATACATACAAAAAATAGAATAACTAAGTAAGGGTAATTCTATCACTTTCATCCCTCAATAAACTAATAAAAGTTGAAAGGACTATACTATCTTCTATACCCATCCAACAAAAATCTCTAAAAAGAGCAAATTGTGCACAAAAATTTGAAGGTTCATTACTTTGTTGGGGAATGTGATGAATAAAAACATGCTTGGACTCAATGAGAAAGGAAACATCCACATTAACATTAACATGGTGGAGGGGGTGGTCACGGATGGTAAGGTTTTGCAACAAATTAATGGCATTTGAGCAATCACCCTCCACAATGAGACTATCCAGCTCAAACATTCGTGGTTGTAGCATATCTTTGATGACATTGGCCACTAACTTTTCCATAGTAGTAACATTTTAATGCTCGACTTATTTGCCATCAGCCAGAATAACCAGGCCCTCCTGGTTTTGAAGAACGACTGTAAGTCCAGCATGATTGGATGGTTATAACGAGGCATCAAAGTTAATATTCAACCAACTTGTAGGGTGGGCACCATTGTTTGAGAAGAGGCAGCCCATTGTGCTGAGTGGTGCTCCATTGCACCAAAATTGGCATCCAACTGAGCTTTTAGAGTAAAGATAGAACAACCGTAGAAATTATATTGGGTGAGCTATAGGGTCTTCCATGTTTCATGTCTTTTATAACCCTCCATAATTGATGGATTACTTAGCAAAAAAGCCATCCCAAGCTCGGGTTGTGTCTGGCCATCACTGAGGGGATCATCATATGCTCATCAAAAGAATTACCAAGTGGGAAGGAAAATCCCCATCTAGTTAATTAATCAAGGACCTGAGCCAATTTGGTGCAATCAATCACATAGAGAGCTATGGTTTCTTGCACCATATATCCCCAAGGTACATCTACAAGTCAACTAGATTACATCGGTATAACCATTTATTGGTAGGCAAGGCATCCCGGAATAGTCTCCACTAAAAATATTTCTCTTGAGTTTGGAGCCTGAGGCATTTGAGCCAAGCGTAGGGGTAGCTATATGCTGGAAGCATGGCCTGAAAGGCCATGGCCATGATATTCATGTTGAGAGGTGAGTCAACAAGTTTAGGTTAATTTCCACCTTGGCACCTCACTATAGGAATAATGACATTTCTAGAGGCCAAACGACCTACAAAGCAACTGTGTAGCCTATAATCAATCTAGAGTCCTTTTCCTTCAGAAATTTGGCCACCTTAATGTTCTCCACTTGCTCCATATTAAGAAAGGTAGGCCATCTATCAAGGATGCTATTCAGGATCTAGATTCAAAGTATCTATCTGTGCCCCATCCTTAATATGCCATCGAAGGGTGGTCCATAAAGCTCGAGCGCCATCCATAATGATTTTCCAAGTGGCAGATGTCCCATGGATAATAGCATCTTCCTAAATGTTATTTGCTTATTTAGCATCAAGGATCCGATAGAGCAGGGAGAAGGGGTCATTGATCAATTCCTATAAAAACTTAGCCCATAACTATCCCATCCACTGGTAGCCCGAATAGAACCCCAATCAACCTTGAGCATGTGGTTGACACAAGCCACTCCAAAGTTCATAGTCCATTCCTCTATGCAGAGAATTGTTATGCCACAAAAATCTTTGGCCTAAACATTCAACGGCAGGTAGAGTCCCCTTTAGGTCCAAGTTGTGAGTCATCAAGTATATACGGATAGTCAGCAGGGCAATTCAGATGAGGGTAGCCCAACTAGCAAGAGATAAATGCCTCCCACCCCCAAGATTGATCTTATCCATGGCCTTTATGATGGTCTTCTGAAAATTTGGGGCAATAAGCCAATGGATCGCTAGCAAGATACCTAAATATTCCAATTATGAGACCTTTCAGAAACCCAACAACTTGGCAATGTCTCTTTGCTTCCACTCGGGGCATCATTTGTTGAATAGCATAATGGATTTACTGTAGTTAACATTCTATCTCGTCCAGCTGCATTACCTTTGTAAGATATCATTATTGCAAATGGCATTGGCCAACAAAACTTCAATAATGAACAAGATATCCTCAACATAAAGAAGGTGGGAGACCCCCTCGGAGTTTCTCGAGAGTAGAATTTCCAACTGCAGGCTTGGCTGCCAGAAGGCCTTGGTAAGTAATTCTAAAAAAATGATAAAGAAATAAGGGGACATCAGGAAACCTTGATGGAGCTCACAATTAGTATGAATAAAGTCCCATATTCTCCCATTCAACAAGAGAGTGAATCTCAATTTTAATATGCATTGGAGGACCCATTTAGTGAAATAGTATAGAAATCACATGTCCTTTATCACGCTTGCTAGTGTTTCCCAGGCCATACTATCGTAGTCCTATTCAATATCCACCTTAAGAGCTAGCAAGCTACCTTTGGATGTGGTCTGATAAAATTTGTTGACAATTTCTTGAGCAAATAATTCATGGTCCCAAATAGATCTCCCCAAAATAAAGGCCGCATGTTCCTCCCCTATAACCTCCACTAACATTAGTTTCACCACCTTGTAGAAGGCTTGACAGAGGTTGACTGGTCTGAACTTAAATGGCATGTTAGTGTTTGCTGTCTTAGGAACCAAGATGAACAATGTATCCTTCAAGTCATCTCACATTGAATTTAAGGAAAAGAAGTCTCCAATTGAATTAATAACACCCTTCTATACAATATTCCAGTTAAAGTTTAAGGAGGAGGAAGTAATATTATCAATTCCCAATGTGCAATTATTGCCCATACTAAAAACAACATTTTTTATATCAAATTTGGTGACGTTCGCCTATAGTGCCAAATTAAACTAGGGAGGGACGTACTGATCAGCACAAAACACTATCCAATTTTGAAGATCGACCCTCATTTCCCTCCATTTGAGCTTGAAAAAGTTCAAAAAATTATCATGAATTAAATTAGGCTCGCCCGAGATTTCTCCCTCTTGGCTTTGCTCCTATAAGATCTGGTTGGTTCTCTACCAGCTAGAAGCCACAACATGAAAGAAGTGTGTGCTACCATCACCCTCATTAATCAATATAACCTTAGCTCAGTATAGCTACAAGGTAGAGATTCTAGAAAAGGGTTGAATTGAGTTCCACCGTAGCACAATGTAATTCTTATTATTGTTCATCTTTTAGCCCCACATAAATACATTCAACTATATAAAGCTCCCTAAGATGGGCCTCCAAATAGGTATTACGAGCATTCAGCTCCTTAAGATACTTCCTACTCCAAATGGAATAAATCCTGATGTGTTTGATTACACTTGCGGTGAAGGACCACTGTAGGATTAACATGGTTTGGTTTGCTCTAATTCTTCCAAACTAGTTTTGAGGTAGACGGGTAGGTCATCCAAATATCCTCAAACCTTATCCACTTTCCAGATGGTTAATTTTCTAGTCCTTGAAGGCAAAAGAGGATCAGACAGTGATTTGATGCTAATCATGTGAGGTGCTTCATAGCATTAATTCCTAGTCCAGATGCACCCAAATTTTATTGTTCCCCTCATTGTTATTGCGCCAAGTGTACATCAGTCATGAGAATCCAATGTCATGAAGGTCATTCAATGCCAAGAATTTAGCCATCACCTTTTCTCCCGTAGAATAAGTGAACTTTCTTCTGCTCTTCTTATCAGCTTGTATAAGGCATTAGTTAAAGTCTCCCACAACAATGGTCGACATCCCTAGTACTAGGGACCCATTAACAACTTCCCAGGGCTGACGACCGATATGCATATCCTTACAGGCATAAATCAGTGCCACATTTCACTTTGGTGTCTTTGGAAAGTCTAGCAGGCCAATAACACATTGATTCATGGAAAAAGTAACTACAAAGTGGGTGATATCACACCACGAGAGCACGAAAAGTCCCCCAAATATACCAGTAACCATGTAATGAAAAAACTCTCAAACTTTCACAATAAGCTTATCAACCTCCCTTCTACCAAAATATTTTATTTTAGTCTCAGTTAACTTAACAAAGAACACCTCATTAGCACAAACAAGGAGATTAAGGTAGTTTCCTATAGCTTTCATACAAGCCTATAATGTTGCCACAAATTAACCACTGACCACCATTTAGGACAACATCGGGCTCCTCCACCGTACAAAAGAAAAGAGAAAAAAAACATTCTTGTCCACTTATAGAGACCTGGAACTCTCCAAACCTCTTCCATTGACATTGGATCACCAAATTAAGTATGAAGTAAGGTAGCCTCTACCCGAGGATCTTTCCACCACCACTCTATGTAGCTGAGCAAGGTTCTCCTTGATGACATCAAGTATGTGGTCCACCACATCCCCATCCATCAGGGTGGCTAAGCCATCAAATGTCTGCAAAATACGAATGTGTTCAAGCTTCCTTCAAGAATTCATCAGCCTTCTAGGAGGCATTGACATCTACCTCCAATTGAACCCAAAGAATTCCCCAAAAATCTTGCTTGTGTTCTAGAAAGGCATTTCCTTGAACTCTAGAAGTGCATTCCTTGTGAGCTTTCATCCTGCAAGCATTAAAGCTTGCCTAGTTCACATATACAATTAGGTTACACTCCAAATCAATACTCATAGCTTTGATACAAATATCCATAGCCTCTGTCCCAGTTTTTATCCTTGCTCGAGCACAAGTCTTATGATGAACCTCCATGGAGCTGTTAGGCGGACCCTCTCCAGTATCCATTCCAGTTTCTTCACCCATAAGCGTGGTGAAAACTTGATCAGATCTCCCCTCTTAAATCTCTATAGCATAACCCACATAAGAAAATGTTGGGTTAAAGCACATTTAACCCCTACTTCAATTTTAATGGATCATTAGCTAGCAGATAGCCCTCCACATGCTTCTTTCTAGTAGCTTTGCAAAGATCATTATGGCTCTTGCTCGGTCCCAACACTGAGCGAGACTCACCACTGCTAGGTTTCTTCACCCAAAACCAGTCAAAGGTCCCTTTCACCACCAGCTTGTGCGAAGTCAAGCTCTTTCCCTTAATCTTACTTGTTGAAAGTTTTCTAAGAGACCTCTACCTACCCTTCTTAATACCACCCAAACCTCTACTAGAATGCATGTGATCCACATCACCACCACCCGCTACTCCATCACCTCCACTCCTGCCGGAGCAGGGAGGAGACCTTCGTTCCCCCCCTCCATGCCTAAACCTTTTCTCTTAAGGAACTCTCTAGAGAGAGAAACAAATGGTGAGAAATTAAAGAGCCTCAAAAGTTTTTTGGTTCCTTGAAAAGTTTGGTTGCAACGCTAAAACTTAAAGGAATTGACGTAAGGGCTCCGTGAGGAGTGGAGCCTATGGTTTAATTTCACTCAATATGAGGAAACTTACCAGGTCAAGAAATAGTAAGGATTGAAAGACATAGAGCTCTTTCATAGCTCTATGGGTGGTGGTGGATGGCCGTTCTTAGTTGGTGGAGCAATTTGTCTGGTTAAATTTATTAACAAATGAGACCTCAATCTGCTAATTAGCTATGTAGAGTTCAACTTGTACGACCAATTTCTTAGAGGGACTATGGTCATTTAGGCAACATAATTTTGAGGCAATAATAAATATGTGATGCCTTTAGATATTTTGGGCCACACGTGTTCTACACAAATGTATTCAATGAGTATATAACATTAGCTGACATCATTATTATGGGGATAGGTCATTAAAATTATTGGTCTTCAATGAGGAATTCCTAGTAAGTATGAGTCATGAGCTCATATTGACTACATCCCTGCATTTTGTATTGACCACCCATCCCTCCTACTGATTTATTGGTCAGGTGAAGTGTTCGAATCACTATGATGCAAGCGGTTCATCGCACGTGACTATACGAGAAGTTCATTAAACCTTATCATTTTCAAGAAGGAGAAGTCGTAACAAGGTTTTTGTAAGTGAACCTTTGGAAGGATTATTTTCGAGACCAAAATATATAGAGCAATTTTAGGAACTCATAAAAATATGTGATGGCTCTTGCTATTGAGATAAAATCAATCCCAGACATCACCTCATCCCCTCTTTTGGGCGGGGATGTGAAGAAGGATGGATGAACCTTCAAATCGATGCAATGTCATGCCAATGGAATATTAAAACATGAGCCCTAAAATGGGTTTTGCGGGATGGGGTGTTATTGTACACTAAATGGATTTACACGAACCTCAGTAATGCATATCTCAGCTTTCACATATATGAAAGCATAGTGAAATATGATATATGGTATGAATTACATAATCTTATGGACCATCGAGTCTTTGAATGCAAGTGGGACCCGAGGCCAATTAGACAAGGGCACATCTACTTGGGTGTCAAGCATTTTATCACTCCTTATCTAGTCTCCCACCTTTGGATGTGCTGGCGAAGGCTTAGATGTGCACAGTGGCTCATCATGCCCCTTAGTGTAGCGGGCTGAAGGGTAGGTCATCATCACATTGGCAGCGAATAATAAGGGTTGGATTAAAGAGAAGGCATATGTTATTGTGTTATGCATGCCTGTGAGATGATCATACTTTTTAGGTGAATCCAAATCATGCTTTGATCCATATATGTCATTATGAATACGACCCCAAGATGGGCGAGGCCACCTGCCAAATTTAAGCATATAAGTAAGTGGAGGAGAAGAAACTTATAATGATTTCCCTAGTAATGACCAGCAAATTGGGATAGGCCCAATATTGGAATTGAGCAGCCATACAACAGCTCAACTTATAGTATAGAGAAGCATCCTTAATGATTGATTTGGCCCAGGCCCCCTGGAATGGGGCATCAGGGAGGGTGAGAACCCCATTTTTGGAGAATACATCCCTGATCAGGCTATAAATTATTTCAAAGGCTTAATATAGGCAAGTTACAGATAGTGAATAAGTACCATAAGGAAATATGAAAGGAATTTTAAAAGGAAAATTAATAAGTGCTTAAAATTATCAGGAGGGAAGTAGATGAGGGCAGGCATTACGTCTCGACCTGAAGTGGAATGGTTGTGGCTTGTCTGTTGTTCTACTTAAAATGTGGATCATTGCAAGTCTTCCCGATGGTAGGAGCCCAAGCGTTCAACACTCAAGGAGGCACCATCGGGGCGATCAGCTAAGACAGCACTCACCAATAACCACGTGCCAGTCATAATGGCATGTGCACTTGCTATTCAACCCATCTTAAAACATAGACCAAGGAGCGTAACATGCCCATGAGTCAATAGGTGTTGACGCTTAGTGGGAGCAAGTAAGCTGATGTACAAGATACTCTTTTATTGATGCACCGCAGACCGTCCCAGATCTTCTATGAAGGGTTTGAAAGTGAGCAGGCGTGGAAGGTCCTGAAGGATGGTGAACTATACCTAATATGGGAAAAGTTAGAGGAAACTCTTATGGAGGCCACAATAATAGTGATGTGAAAATCCTTCATTTTACTAAAGTATAGCGGTGAAAGACTAATCAAACCATTTAGTAGCTGGTTCCCTCTGATGTTTCCCTCAGGATAATTGGAGCCCCACATAAAGTTCTAACAGGTTAAGACAATTATTAGAGGCATAAGGGGCACAACGCCCTAACCTATTCTCAAAATTTAAAAAGGTAAGATGTCTAGGTTGCTTTGATGAGCTATTCCATTCAATCAAGGGCTGCAAGTGGGCCATTTTTGGTAAGCAGAACTAGCAATGTGGGTTGAATAAAAAGCAAGGTTTTGGTGCCCAATTGTACATTAACCCAAAACCCACAAAGGGCATTAGTTGATTGAAACTACTCACCTACAAAATTAATATGCCCTGAGAAAGGATGACGCTTAAGCGTGTGACCCACACCCAGCCATTGGGAAAATGGCCAGAACCAGATGAGTAGGAGGGTGTTATAGCAACCATAAAACTCATGGTGTGAGCTTTTGCAGAGTGGCCATCAAAGCGGATCGTTGTGGCAGTCACAAATATTCAAATGAGAGCTTCAAAGGCTAAAGGGGAGAAATTTCCATGTGAATGAAACTTATACATGGGTTAGCAAATCTTAAGAGATGGGGGAGGTCTATTAAAGAACACCACTTTGTACCATGATGTGTTAGCAAATGGAAACGTTAGGTAGTCTAGAGATGTCGATGGGGGCCTCAGGAAGAGTTATCTTTTCTTCTTAACAACCTCCTAAGTCGAAGGTAGGGTTCAGCGCCTAGAAGAGAATTGCATACTAAGCAAGTTCTAGTGTGCTCCCAGTGACCCTAAAAATTCTAGACGGCTGTGTGCCATCCATACCCGGTTGTACTCATAATCGCATCAAGTCTTCAAAGTGAAAAGCCTTTGGTTGATGGAGTAATATAGTCAAGGGAAGTTTGAAAAATAGATACATAACTTAGGGAAAATGATTGGCTCTGAAGATTGGGCACATGGGTCCATGTCCTGAATCCACCGCCTGTCGAAGGACTGTATGAGCTACACTCATGGTGAGAGTGGGTTACCATTATTGCAAATCTGACTTTATTGATTAGACTTTGATCATAGCAAACATTCATAATTTCCTACGACTATTTTTCCTACTAACTTTTTATGACCACAAGATCGAATGCAGCTTAAGCCAGCTCAAGATCAGGTAGATTTAGGTTGAGTCAAGTCTATATTTTTTCCTTTCTTGAGTCAATTGTAAAGTGGTTCCTGATGCTAAGTAACCTTGCACACACACACTTGATAAGTTTTCTAAATTTTTCTATTTTGAGTACATCGGCCTGGACAATGTTTCTATCGGTCAGGACGATTCAACTAAAAAATAGAAACCTTAAATAGGGCATCTTGGCTAAGCAGCTGTCATTAAGCAAATCGTCTTGGACGATACGTGTATGGGCCAGGATGATAGGCTCAAATCAGAAAGAATCAGCCACCATGATCAATTGAGGTATTCTTTATTTTAAATCTCATCTCGGACGATCTCCATATCAGCCTGGATGATACAACACAATTTTGCCTAAGTTAATCTGGTAGAGGTCTGGGTTCTCTACCGCATTAGGGTTGGTGAAAAGGAATCTGTTGTGAAGGCTTCTCCGCCTAGCTGTGGGAGCTAAAGGTGAGACACTTAGTTAGTGCAATACTCGAAGGGTGCCTCCGAGGAGTGGACGTAGGTCAAAGATTGACCGAACCACTATAAATCCGGTGTGATTTGTCTTTATTTTGCTTCCGCTTTTTTTATCTTTTGCACTTTGATTTCTATGGTGATTTGGTTTTAAGTTTTTTTGTGCTTTATATAAAGAAAATTTTAGATACCAATTCACCCCCCCCCCCTCCCCCTCTTGGTTAGCCTCGGTCTACTTCTTAAGAGCTTAACATCCCTAATGAACTTTCAATTGGTATCAGAGCGGGATTGATAAAAACTAAGTTTGAAAACTTTTTGAATTTTTGATCCATGGCTATCAGTGGAAATCGTAATACCGCGGAAGGGTATTCTATTACCTGACCACCTTTGTTTGATAATATCCCTTTTGATTTTTGGAAAACTCGCATGTCTACTTTTTTACAATCAATTGATTATCACATGTGGATGCTTGTTAAGGATGGTTATACTCGTCCAACTGGAAAATTGAATGGAGTTATTGTTCCACTTCCTTTTACTGAATGGACTCTAGATGATAGGGGTTTAGCATAATTAAATGCAAAATGTTTGAACTATTTTTTCTGTGCTTTGAAATCGGAAGATTACATGCGTGTTTCCACTTGCACTACTGGTAAAGGAATTTGGGATAAATTGTGTATCACCTATGAAGGTACTAATGAAATCAAGAAATCCCGGTTGAATATTCTCTTGCATGATTACGAACTTTTTCGTATGAAACCTCATGAATTAATTTATGATATGTATACAAGTTTTACTCATATTGTTACTTCTTTGCATGCCTTAGGAAGAGAATTACTAACTATGAAAAAGTAAACAAAATTTTAAGATGTTTGCCTTCCTCTTTTGATGCAAAAATTACTGCAATATCAGAATCTAAAGATTTAAAAACATATTTAATTGATAACTTACTTGGTTCACTCATTGCTTACGAGTAAGGGTTAAACCATAGAAATCTTGATGCATGTGAGAAAAAGAAGGAGAAAACCATAGTACTGAAGGCCAATGAAATAAATTCAAATTCTTCCGAGTTTGAAAGAAATGAAGTTGCCTTCATCACTAAGCAATTCAAAAACTTTCAAAAGAAGAGTCACAAGCATCATCAGAATTGGAGAAAATGTAAGGATAACAAAAATTTTAAAGGTTCGTCTCATGTTGTTTGTTTTGAATGCAGGAAGCCTGGACATGTTAGAGCTGATTGTCCTACCCTTTAGGATCACTCAAGCAAAGAAAAGAATGAGTAGAAACCTAAGCTCAGAAAAAATAAGAAGCTAACCCAAGAGGCTTTCTGGGCGGAGTCTGCATCTGACTCATCTGAGACTGAACCTAAAGATGAGACAACAAACTTATGCTTAATGGCTGATGATTTTGAACAATCTAACCAAGAAGATGTATGCCAACCAACCTATGACCAATTGCTTGAAATATGTGAGAAAATCCATGCATCATATAGAAAACTTAAGAAATCTCACGCTAGTTTGAAATTGAAGTTTTTGAATTTACAAAAAAAGCATGGAATTTTGAGAAAAGATCACTTTCAAATTGATAGCAATCACATGTCTCTACTTGATGAATTTGATGATTTAAATAAAAAGCATTCTAAATTAATAATTGAGCATGATTCTTTGAAAGCTTCCTACACCTCACTTGAATCTGATTTTAAAGCTTCTATTAAAGAATATGAGCATAAAAAGCACTGTTTGGAAATTGATTTAAAAAATGCTCACTTGAGGTTTAAAACTGAATTGGATGCGTGTAAGAAAAATTTGATGACACCCATATTTTATCCAAAGCCAATAACTCGGAAATGGCATTATAACCCAAATCGATTAAGAAATCCTTTTCCTGGAGTGAGATGTTTTTCATGTGGCATGTTAGGACACATAGAACATACTTGCACCACTCACCGTAGTACACATTATGTATGGAGACCCAAATTGCATAATTCACTGCATAACACTCATGCATCACATTCTTCTTTTCATAAGAAGGAACCCAAACTTGTTTGGGTTCCTAAATCTGACATCTGATGATTTTGCATGTGTGTTCTCACCAAATACTTCGTGAGAGCATATGGTACTTGGACTACGGAGGCTCATGACTCTTAATTTCTTATTTATGCTGCTTAATCAAAACTGAGTTACATGATTTTCTGATCAATTCTTTACTTTTTATTTAGTTTATTTCTTTCTCAACTTTTTATCATTTTTACTTTTGTTGATTTAACATGTTTCTTTTTGGATCATCGTTCATTTGATGTTTTCTCCTTAATTTTATTTTTTGGAGATTTATAGTCAATGTTTTAACATCTCTAAATCAGTTAAAGGGAGAAACACCATTGATAGTTTTCCTACCTCTAACCTCTTTTAGTGGTATATTTTTCTTTTCTAAACAAAAGTCTATCTCAAATTAACAACTGGTTTCTAAAATTAAGATCTTTTCTATCTTGCTAAAGTAATCTACCTTATATTTATAATATTCAAAGCTTTTATATATCTTTCAAGTTAATTAAAATTTTGCCATTGCATTTATCATAATAATTGCTAATGTGTGCTTTGTGCTCTATTCTTCCTTGTATTAGAGAGCAAGTTTTTGCTTCTCTAATATCTAGAAGATCTACTCACAACTAAATATATTTTAAGATTTATTGAAAAAGGGATCTAGCTTGCAAGAATAAAAAAAAAGGCCAATGATGCCAAAAATAAAAAGATGTGCAATGACGCTAAATGAAAAAATATACACAAAAGTGTATCAAAACTCAAAAGAAGCGCAATGAGCGCCATTCAAATTGACATAAGACAAGCTTACGCCTCTTTCAAACTTTTGAAATTTTAGAAGAATTCATGGGTTACTTGATATTTTCAAAGGCTTGATTTCAAATACCATGATTGAGACAAATTGATTTGGTATATTATTCTATAAGATATTTTCTTTGGAGCAAGTTTTGAACGGACCTTTTTTCTTTCCAATTAGTTTATTCTGAGTTAGGTCTTTTGTTTTTAAAAGATGATTTTTACCCTAAAAGAAGTTCAAGCTAGGGTTAACAGTATCGGATATTCTACCATTTTTAGATTTTGACTTTGTTAACTCATTGATCTTAAAACTTTAATTATTTGGAGCACTTATCATATGCATGCCTTGCTAATTAAAATAAAATAAAAAAAATTAAAAAAAGTGGTGTTTATTTGTCATTTTCATGCCTTTTTCATGTTTTGGCATAATTTTTCTTAGTTGATTTTATTATTTTTTGGGCCTTCACTGGTCATCTCCGTCTCTCCTTTGATTTGAAATTTTTTCTCACATCGGCCTGGCCGATGTTTATATCATCCTGGATGATCGGCTTTTCGTACTTCAAAAACTCCATCTGCTGAATATTCTGACTTTTTTGCTCTAATCGTCCTGGATGATCCTATATCATCCTGGACGATATGATCGAACTCTGCTACAATCATCTTGATCGTCCTGGCTGATACTTTTTTCATCCTAGATGATGCGTTTATTGGTTATCATCCCGTCCAATACACTTGATCTTCCTGGACGATACACGTGTAAGTACGTTTAAAATCTATAAAATTGCCTGGGACGATCCATTTTTGGACAATCGTCCTAGACGATCCACTGTTCGTCCTAGACGATTCACGTGGGGCATGATTTAAAACATTTTAAATTTGGATGATATGATCCATTATTGAGCATCGTCCTGGATGATCCACCTAATCGACCTGGATAATCTACTTTTTCAACGGTCGTCCGGCCTGACACCTCCGGACGATCCATTGTGTCTAATCATCCCGGTCGATATCTGATGGGCCCGGACGATCAGACCGCCTTTTTAACCAATCGGTCTATTCACAATAATTGCACCAGATCATCCTGGATGATCCTACAATCTTCCTACATGATCCATCCGATCCTTTAAATTCAGAGCCTTCCAGCCATTATTTCTCACTTCAAAACTCTTCTCCTCTCTTGTTTACTTCCTGTTTGCTTATGGCTGGAGGAAAGCGTGATCATCAGATGCCTAGCAGCTCCTCGAAGGGCACGCTGGACCCTCATTTTTGGGAGGCAGATGATCAGGCTGCCTACCATCATTACAAAGAGTGCAGCATTACTCTCTCCCGCACAATCAATCCAGCCTATCTCTCCTATCCGGTACTGGATCAATTAGAGACCCGCTTTGACACATTCGTAGCACACCAGTAGAAGCAGCACGCTGAGGATGTGGCCCGATTTGATGCCTATGTTGCACACCAGCAACAGCAGCACGACCAAGACATGGCCTTATTTGGGGCACAGTTTTCCATGTTTTCCACCTTCTTCCAGTAGCCACCACCACCACCACCTCCGTCTGATGATCAGGGGCCCTCGTTTTTCTGATTTTCTTTGTGTTTTTCTAGTTTTAGTTTCCATTTTCTATAGTTTTGCTTTTCTTATGTTGTGTTTTTGTTTCTGTTATGCTTTTTATTTGTGTTTTATTTCCCCCTTTTTTGTGATGTCAAAAGGGGGAGTAGTTTGATGTATCCTGTACTTTTAACTCTAAAATTTAGTGAATTTTTTTACTAAATAGCCATAACTGTTTGAAATTTTCTGTGTATGTTTTCCATCATCAAAAAGGGGGAGATTGTTGTAAATCTTACTTTATATATTAGACTTTTGATGATAGCAAACATTCAAAATTTCCTATGATTATTTTGCCTACTAACTTTTCAGGACCACAAGATTGAATGCAGCTCAAGCCAACTCAAGATCGGGTAGATTTAGGTTGAGTCAAGTCTGTATTTTTTCCTTTCTTGAGTCAATTATAAAAGTGGTTCCTAATGCTAAGTAACCTTGCACACACACACTTGAGGGGTTTTCTGAATTTTTCTGTTTTGAGTACATCAGCCTGGACGATGTTCCTATCGGCCAGGACGATTCAACTAAAAAATAGAAACCCTAATTAGGGCATCCTGGTTAAGAATCCATCATTAAGAAAATCATCCTGGATGAAACGTGTATCAGCCAGAACGATAGGCTCAAATCAGAAAGAATTAGCCGCAATGATCAATTTAGGTATTCTTTATTTTAAATTATCATCCTGGACGATCTCTATATCGGCCTGGATGATACAGCACAATTTTTCCTAAATTAATCTAGCAATTATGGAAAGAAATTAAGGTTGATTGATACGATCACATTGGCCAGGCTAATCACAAAATCGGCCAGGATGATGTCCTGGATGATTGACATCGACCAGACTCTATTCAAGGAGATGCTCAGGACGACTGTACTCTAATTTGAACTAATTGGCCAGGACGATATTGTATCGGCCTGGACGATGTAATCAATTTTCTTCTGATCGTCCTGAATCATCCCGGCTGATTGAGCTTATTTTGAACTGATCGGCCAGGATGATATTTATATCGGCTTTGACGATAAAGTTGGTTCTTAAAATTCTATTTAAAGGACCCAAATTTTCTCATGCTTAAGACCTTGAGTGCTGCTGTCATGACCTGAGAGAGCCTTGGGAGAGGGGGAGAGAGAGAGAGAGAGAGAGAGAGAGAGAGAGAGAGAGAGAGAGAGAGGAACTAGTGAGGGGGAGTTTGTGAGAGGGTTCACAAAGGTTGCTTCCAGAAATGTTCCAAGTCATCGTCTCTGTTATTTATCTTTCATCCTTGGGAGGTTCTTGGGAGGTCTACTTCAACAAAGGTCTGGGTTCTCTACCAGCTTCAGGAGGAAGAAAAAGGAGTCGGTTCTCTGCCGCACCGGGGTTGGTGAAAAGGAGTCTATTGTAAAGGGTTATCTACCTAGCTGTGGGAGCTAAAGGAGAGACACTTAGTTAGTGTAATACTCAAAGGGTGCCTCCGAGGAGTGGACGTAGGTCAAGGATTGACCGAACCACTATAAATTCGCTGTGATCTTTCTTTATTTTGCTTCCACGTTTATTTATCTTTTGCACTTTGATTTCTGTGGTGATTTGGTTTTAAGTTTTGCTATGCTTAACATAAAGAATATTTTTAAATACCAATTCACCCCCCCTCTTGGTTATCGTCGGGCTAGTTCTTAAGGGCTTAACATCCATAACAAACTTTCAGCCATATAGGGCCTGGGGGATGAATTGTGAATGACTCACTTGGGGACCTTTCCAAAGAAACAAACAACTGACTCAAAACTTGTAAAATCAAGGAGAATCTGATTTATCAATTAAAAAAATGCATTACGATGGTCCCAGCAGATGTTCACACAATGTGATTTCTTCCTAGGACTCTGAATACCAAAGTGAAGAAACTTAACCAAGCGTAGGTAAATGGTGGGAGTAACTATGACTCTCTTAAGGTAGCTAAATACCTCATTATCTAATTAGTTATACACATGAATAGATTAATAATATTTCTATTGTCTCAGTCTACTATCCAGCGATACCTTAGCCAAGGGAACGGGCTTGGCCGATACATCGATGAAGGAAGAACCTGTTGATCTTGAATCTAGTCTGACTTTATGAGATGTCTTGAGAGGTGTAGGATAAGTGGGAGCTAGCTCATCGACAGAAGTGAAATACTACTACTTTTAATATTATTTTACTTATTCCATGAGATAGAGGTGAGGCATAGCCCCTCCTTTTAGCTTTTAAATCTCGCCCCTTCAGGTTGATCTAGGTAGAAGACATTGTTAAGTGGGGAGTTTGGCTAGGGTGGCACATTTCTTAAAAGATGATGAAGGTTTCCTAAGAAGAGCTAAATGAGAATAAAAATCTCATATGGAACAAAAGGATAAAAGCTTATTATATTCTAATTTTCAGTGCTAATATAAATCGTGAAAGCATGTCCTATTAATCCTTTAGTCATTTATAATTAGAAGCTATAGGTGTTAGAAACATTACCATAAGGATAACTTGCTTATGGTAGTGAAGCGTTCATAATGAAGTTGCTTTTTGATTCTTCAATGTCGGCTCTTTCTATCAGTGTGAAGTAGAATTAACCAACTATTGGATTGTTCACCAACCAATAGGGAACATGAGCTTGGTTTAGAAAGTTGTGAGACAGGTCAATTTTACCCTTCTGATGATCATGTCATAATAGTAATTCAACCTAGTACAAGAGGAACCATTGATTCACATAATTGGTCATTATGTTAGGTTAAAAAGCCAATGGCATGAAGCTACCACATGTAGGATCATGGCTGAACGCCTCAAATTCTGAATCCATACCAAAAATGTGTCACATGAGCCCATCATTTTCCTGCCAACCATAAGTAGGAGCTTCAATCACCAGGAGCACATAATATGGGATGCTTTTGTGTCGATAATCTAGATTACTGGCATGAAATCCCTGAAATGTAGTTCCTGATGGATCATGATCAAAGCTAGGGATGCAGTGCTTATGAGTGGGCCATGGATCTTGGCAGATAATATAATTGGGAAGGATAAATGATCCCCCAATTTCTCCCCCAATTCCCTCCAAGGACTTCATTCTTTAATTTGGATCCAGATACCATAGCTCCCTCTTTTGTATTGGGATACCAGCAAAATTAGCTGCCTCACCAACATGTTGGGGGATTCACTTAAGATGGACTCCCATACAAGCTTGTGGGGCATATCATCTTATGCTCATATTTATGTTAGAATTATTCTTTCCAAGAGGTCGTAGTCTGGAGTGTGGATTAATCAGTTACATGGTAGATTTTTCCAAAAAGTTGAATATTAAGGCCTCTCTAATCATTGCTTTGAGTGTGGGTTTATTAGCCATATAAATGGCATGTTCTTGTACAAGGCCTCAACCCATGGCCCCCCATCCCCTATGTAGTGGTCGCCAGGTTCCAAGCCACCACAAACTCCTATAGATGTTTCACCTCTTGTGGACCACCCTTCAATCTGCCCTCCTTCTAGGCTGATGGACAAAGTTTGTGCACTCAAAGAAGTGATGATAAGAATGAGGCTTTCCTTGGAGGTTCGAATCTAGTTTCCCAAAGGAAGAAGGGAATGTCCAAGGCCAAGAAAGATCAACCAACCCGTAAGCAAGCCACACCTCCACCTCTCTAGTTATTAGCCTCCAAGCTGTAGCAATTGGAGGAGACTTCTAGCTGATTCCTGACTCTTCGCAATTAATACCCTAGAGTCTCCAAGGCTCACTTTATAAAGAGATCCTCCGAGTTAGGCCATTAGCCACCTCACCTTGGAAGAGGATGAAGACTTCTACAGAATTCACAGGCAGGGACTAGGTCCCCTCAAGTATTTAATGTGTGCACTATTCTCATTCGTTTGTATTGAGTACTATGAGATTGAGGAACCAATGCTGGAACAATGGGACGTCATTCTTCCCTTGTTGTTTGTCTTTCTTTTTTGTGACTCCCCCGTCTATAGTGGCTGCCCCTCTATCTTGCTCGTGCGCACTACAAACCAATGAAGTAGTCCTCCTCACTTGAGGGGGTCCTTCTTTTATTTCTTTTTTCTTTTCCTTTGTTTTGTTTCTTGGTATGGAATTCATCTCATGTTGTAAACCCTTCCCATTTTATCTTTGTCTTTGGAAAGTTGTAGCTTTTCGCTTTACCAGCCTATACTTTTCTTTATTATTTTCCTTTTATATTAATATATGTTACATGCAAATTTTAGGGAACCCAAAAACTTTGATTTCTCCCAAGGTTTTGGTGTAGTGCTAAAAGCAACATTCGTCGATCCTTAGTCAGCATTGTTTATGGTTAAGACTAGGACAGTATCTGATTGTCTTTAAGCCCCCAACTTTCATTCATGATTAATGAAAACATCCTTGGCAAATGTTTTTATAGTGGTTCATCTTTCATAAATTAAAGAATTTCACCTTTGACTATGAAATACGAATACCCCAAACATCCCCCTTAATTACTACTCTGATCACGAAGGCCAACATAATAGGAACAAAATCCTATAGTGTTATCCCACACTAATGTATCCAGAGCGAGGACTTGCTTTAAGCATTCTAATTTCTTTAAAATAGTGGCACCGGAGGCACGAACCATCCAAATAAGGATAGGAATGCATCACCGACATAAGGGATGAAAAAGGCGGTGCACATCATTAGTACTAACTTACCCTGCCTAATGCCCAACTACAAGCATTTAAACTACAACAACATAAATATATGATATTAGAGCTGGAATTATTGTGAATGTTCGCACTAGACTTGCCCTCCAATGGATCCTTGTTAAGAGAATTAGATTATACTCATTCCAATTACTATACTCGAAGAGCTCGATATTATTTTTATTTTCACCACCTCCTCATGTCCGAATTATGTAATTTGCATTCCTGCTGCCTTCCTTGTATGTGGTAGCCATCTCTAAGGCACCCACTCTGAAATCAAACCCTAATTATTCATCACACAACATCTCATGGTAGACCACAATCCTACAATTAAAAGTTGAAAGGGCAGATATTTAAATGATTCGTCGCTGGAATAAGGACCTTGTGATCTGACGAGTTATAATGAATCATCAGGGAAATGGGCATAAGCCCGCATCAACCTTTTACCTAGTATTTTCATCCCTTCCTTAAGTTGGTGCTTTGGTACATGTATTTACTCTAGAATTATTATGGTTATCTTAGTAGTACATACCATTAAACAAACTATAACTGATTTAATGAGCCATTTACAGTTTTATAGTCTGAAGTTGTTCATTCTTATACAAGCATGGCTTAATCTTTGAGACAAGCATATGACTACTAGTAGGATCCTCTAGGTAGCACGACTTAGACATAACTATGAACTTAGCCTAGCACCAACAATAATATGGATTATGGGAGGGGAAAGAACCAAAGTCACATAGAGGATATAACAACATCACCTTTCAATTAATCGACTTGAGCAAGTTGCCCAAAACACTAAGGGAAATTTTCTTGAATGAGCCATATTTGAAATAATAAAAAGGGACCAAAAGTCGATCGCCTAAGCTTAACATTTTTTATGAGATGACACCCTTATCAAGAGGTGGGTGGGTCTCATTCTATGAAGCACTCTCCATACCTTGAACAAGGACATAGAATTTATCCATAAAGCATATCTAACAATTAATGACACAAATAAAGGGATTTGCATCGCAAGAAACTATCTTGGTGTCTTGGTTGATCTTCATAATAATATGAGGACCGTAAAAATAAAAGGATTATTTATTTGTGGGTGGCCACACAAACTAACCAACAATCAGTTGAAGTAGAGTCCACGACAACTCTTTCGCCAATACGTTCTTAACCAGTTACACATCAACCAGCCTAATGGCACCACTCAATATCTAGGAGTATGCCAACTCTGATAATAAGAAAACTAAAGGGGGGCCATGATCTCTTTCAAAGCACTTATATTAGTTAAGTTTGGTTGAGTTGAACATCAATCTATGATGTAAAATACCAAGCAACCATATAAATCACATATAAGGATTGGGTTGAACTGTTGCAGCTGTCCACCGCTGGGGATAAACTGCATACCCTTGTTTCTGATCCTGACTTTGACTGGTCCACTGCAAATCTCTTTCTTCGCCACACAAATGCATACTTTCATGTTGGTGAGACTAGCTCTTTACTCAAAAATGCTAGGATAATCCAGCATGTCCATCGCACTTCTTTATTCCAAAAGCTGGGGACCGAGTCCACATCACTCCACTGCTTTCACTTACTACCTTTTATATTCTGGCCCATAGGGAATTCAATGCCACAGACTAGATCTTTTGTTACATCGAGCATTTGACCACCATTCGAGATCCAGGTCATAGAAGAAATCCCAATCTTGCTCTAGGACACATCGTTGCATATGTTCTAGGATCCAAATACAACCTTCAATATCCTACTCCTCCCAACCATCTGCCACCTTTCTACTCTAACAATTCCTTTAATGCCCTTCATAGTACTCATCTCCACCCAGGGGATGGGGAAGCTTAGGGGGCAGAGGAGGAAGAGGCTCCCGCTCCCGCTCCTGTTCCTAAACCTGTTCCTCATCACCAGCACTCTTAGTTGGATCAGTTGGTGGAGAGATTTGATCAATTAGAGACCCGCTTCAACACGTTCGTAGTACACCAGCAGTAGCAGCACACTGAGGACGTGGCCCGGCTCGATGCCTATGTTGCACACCAGCAGCAGTAGAAGGACCGACACATAGCCTTGTTTGGGGCACAGTTTGCCAAGTTTTCCACCTTCTTCCAGCAGCCACCACCACCACCACCTCCGTCTGATGATCAAGGGCCCTCATTTTTCTGATTTTCTTTGTGTTTTTTCTAGTTTTACTTTCCATTTTCTATAGTTTTGCTTTTTTTATGTGGTCTTTTGGTTTCTGTTATGCTTTTTATTTCCCTACTTTTTGTGATGTCAAAAGAGTGAGTAGTTTGATGTATCCTGTACTTAGAATTTTTTACTGAACTGCCATTACTACTTGAAAATTTCTAGGTATGTTTGCCATCATCAAAAAGGGGGAGATTGTAACAAATCTTACTTTATGGATTAGACTTTTGATGATAGCAAACATTCATGATTTCCTATGACTATTTTGCCTACTAACTTTTCAGGACCACAAGATTGAATGCAGCTCAAGCCAGCTCAAGATCGAGTAGATTTAGGTTGAGTCATGTCTGTATTTTTTTTCCTTTCTTGAGTCAATTTTAAAAGTGCTTCCTAATTCTAAGTAACCTTGCACACACACACTTTAGGGGCTTTCTAAATTTTTTTTGTTTTGAGTACATCGGCCTAAATGATGTTCCTATCGGCTAGGATGATTCAAATAAAAAATAAAAACCCTAATTAGGGCATCCTGGTTAAGGAGCCATCATTAAGCAAATCATCCTGGACGATACGTGTATCGGCTAGGATGATAGGCTCAAATCCGAAAGAATTAGCCTCCATGATCAATTTAGGTATTCTTTATTTTAAATTTTCATCCCGGACGATCTCTATATCGGCCTAGATGATACAGCATAATTTTGCCTAAATTAATCTGGCAAAAATGGAAAGCAATTAAGGCTGATTGATACAATCACATCGGCTGTGCCGATCGTAGAATTGGCCAGGACGATGTCCTGGACGATTGACATCGACCAGGCTCTATTCAGGGTGATGCTCAGGATGACTGTACTCGGATTTGAACAAATTGTCCAGGATGATATTGTATTGGCCTGGACGATGTAATCAATTTCTTCTTATCATCCTAAATCATCCCAGCTGATTGAGCTTATTTTGTACTGATCGGCCAGGACTATATTTAAATCCGCCTAGACGATAAAGTCGGTTCTTAAAATTTTATTTAAAGAACCCAAATTTTCTCATGCTGAAGACCTTGAGTGCTGCTTTCATGACCTGAGAGAGCCTAGAGAGAGAGAGAGAGAGAGAGAGAGAGAGAGAGAGGAACTAGTGAGGGGGAGTTTGTGAGAGGGTTCACAAAGGTTGCTCAAAGAAAGGTTCCAAGTCATCATCTCCGTTATTCGTCCTTCATCCTTGGGAGGTTCTTGGGAGGTCTACTTCAGTAAAGGTCTGGGTTCTCTGTCTGCTTAAGGAGGAAGCAAAAGGAGTCGGTTCTCTGCTGCACCGGGGTTGGTGAAAAGGAGTCTGTTGTAAAGGCTTCTCTTCCTAGCTGTGGGAGCTAAAGGAGAGACACTTAGTGCAATACTCGGAGGGTGCCTCCGAGGAGTGGACGTAGGTCAAGGATTGACCGAATCACAATTAATCTGGTGTGATCTTTCTTTGTTTTTCTTTCATGTTTATTTATCTTTTGTACTTTGATTTTTGTGGTGATTTGGTTTTAAGTTTTGTTGTGCTTGACATAAAGAATATTTTAAATACCAATTCACCCCCCCCTCTTGGTTAGCCTCGGGCTAGTTCTTAAGGGCTTAACATCCTTAACAAAGTTTCAGCTATATACGGGCTGGGGTATGAATTGTGAATGACTCACTTAGGGACCTTACCTAAGAAACAAACAAATGACTCAAAACTTGTAAAATCAAGGGGAAATTGATTTTTCAATTAAAAAAATACATTACGATGGTCCCAGCGGATGCTCACACAATGTGATTTCTTCCTAGGGCTCTGAATACCAAAGTGAAGAAACTCAACCAAGTGTAGGTAAATGGTGGGAGTAACTATGACTCTCTTAAGGTAGCTATTAATTAGTTATACACATGAATAGATTAATAATATTTCTATTGTCCCAGTCTACTATCCAGCGATACCATAGCCAAGGGAACGGGCTTGGCCGATATATTGATGAAGGAAAACCCTGTTGATCTTGAATCTAGTCTGACTTTAAGAGATGTCTTGAGAGGTGTAGGATAAGTGGGAGCTAGCTCATTGACAGAAGTGAAATACTACTACTTTTAATATTATTTTACTTATTCCATGAGATAGAGGTGAGGCATAGCCCCTCCTTTTAGCTTTTAAATCTCACCCCATCAGGTTGATCTGGGTAGAAGACATTATTAAGTGGGGAGTTTGTCTAGGGTGGCACATTTCTTAAAAGATAATGAAGGTTTCCTAAGATGAGCTAAATGAAAATAGAAATCTCATATGGAACAAAAGGATAAAAGCTTATTTTATTCTAATTTCCAGTGCTAATATAAATCATGAAAGCATGTCCTATTAATCCTTTAGTCATTTATAATTAGAAGCTATAGGTGTTAGAAACATTACCATAAGGATAACTTGCTTATGGTAGTGAAGCATTCATAATGAAGTTTCTTTTTGATTCTTCAATGTCAGCTCTTCCTATCAGTGTGAAGTAGAATTCACCAAGTATTGGATAGTTCACCAACCAATAGGGAACATGAGCTTGGTTTAGAAAGTTGTGAGACAGGTCAATTTTACCCTTCTGATGATCATGTCATGAAAGTAATTCAACATAGTACAAGGGGAACCATTGATTCACATAATTAGTCATTATGTTAGGTTGAAAAGCCAATGGCATGAAGCTACCACATGTAGGATCATGGATGAATGCCTCAAATTCTGAATCCATACCAAAAATGTGTCACCTGAGCCCATCATTTTCCTGCCAACCATAAGTAGGAGCTTCAATCACCAGGAGCACATAATATGGGATGCTTTTGTGTTGATCATCTAGATTACTGGCATGAATTCCCTGAAATGTAGTTCCTGATGGATCATGATTAAAGCTAGGGATGTACTGCTTATGAGTGAAAGTTCGTTCGGGATGTTAAGCCCTTTGAACTTAGTCCCAAGCTAACCAAGAGGGGGGGTAAATTGGTATTTTAAAAATTCTTAAGACAAAGAAATAAATTCACAAACCAAATCACACCACCAAACCAAATGCGGAATTCAAAAGTGCGGAAGCAAAAATAAGAGCACAAGATTTATAGTGGTTCGGTCGACTCGACCTACGTCCACTCCTTGAAGGCACCCTCCAAGTATTGCACTACAAAACGTGACTCTCCTTTAGCCCCCAAAGCTAGGCGGAGAAGCCCTCACAAGAAACTCCTTTTTGCCACCCCGGCAAGGCAGAGAACCTACCTCCTTTTGCTTCCTCCTGAAGCTGCCAGAGAACCACAACCAAAAGCAAAACTCCTTACCTCTACCGACCCTTCCACGGACGAGAAACTCCAGACGAAAGACAAGCAGAGCGATCCTTGAGCAACCCTTGTGAATCCCCTCACAAGCTCCCCCTCACAATATCCTCTCTCTCTCCCTCTCTCTCTTTCTCTCCTCAAGGTCTTCTCAGGTCAAGGCAGCAGCCAAAGGTCTCTTCAAAACGTTGAAGAAGAGCTCTTTTAAATAGAAGAGCTCAAGAGGAGCTCATTAATTGCAAGTAGCCGACTTTATCGTCCCGGCCGATATGGACATCGGCCTGGCCGATTAGTACAAATCAAGGAAGATCGGCCAGAGCACAGCCCTGGGAACAGTCCTGGACGATTGAAATTTGGCTTGATCGTCCAGGCCGATCTCACGATCGTCCTGGCCGATTAGTTCAAATCAGAGGTAAATCGTCCTGAGCACAGCCCTGGGAACAGTCCTGGCTGATTGAAATTTGGCTTGATCGTCCAGGCCGATCTCACGATCGTCCTAGCCGATATGATCGTATCAATCATCCTTAATTACTCCCTTGATTTCCAGATCAATTAAGGCATAATTTGGTAATTTCGTCCTGGCCGATCCTGGAATCGTCCTAGACGATAATTTAAAATTCAGTATGCCTAAACTGGCTAAGGCGGCTATCTCTTTCTATTTTGAGCTTATCGTCCTGGCCGATACACGTATCGTCCAGGGCGATATGTTAATGTCGGCTGCCTTAATTAAGAATCCTTAATTAGACTTTCTGTTTTAAGCTGATCGTCCCGGACGATATAAATATCGGCCGGGCCGATGTGGGCAAAAACAGAATTTCTAAGCCTCTCAAGTGTGTGTGTGAAGGGTTACTTGGCATCAGTCTTTTTGATTATTACAAGTAGACTCAAAAGGTGAAAAATAAAATTACAGACTGACTCAACCCTAAACCTACGCGATCCTGGACTTGGCTTCCTCTTGATCGTCCGATCTTCGATTCCTGAAAAGTTAGAAGCAACAAGTAGTCCAAGAGAGATAGTGTTTGTCAATCATCAAAACATAAGCCATGAAAATAGTTTGCAATAATCTCCCCCTTTTTGATGATGGCAAACCACTACGAAAACAGATGGAAAAAAAATTCAGGATTGATGTAAAAAGGAACCTCATAAACTTCTCCCCCTTTTGACATATCAAAAAGGAGGATTCAAGAAAGCAGAGCGAAGAGACCCCTTTTTTTTGTTATTATTATTATTATTATTTTTTTATTTAATCAAGGCATGAACATGATAGCATTCCATGTGATTGATTCAAAAATTTGTGAGTTAATGTGTTAATAAGCTCATCAATCTATAGAGTTAGAATATCCGATCATTGCTACCCTTAGCTCAGACATTTTTTAGGGTAGAATTATCTTTTGAAATCAATGACCTAACTCAAGAAATTAATTGGTTATGAGAAAAAAAGGAATTTAATTATCACTTGGCTTAAGAAAAACTATCTTCATACAATAATGAGGTAGAGTAAATTTATCACAATCGTAATTTAATCGAAGTCAAGTCTTTGATAACCAACACTTCTAAGTTCTAAAAGATTTAAAAAAGAGAGAGTAGCTTGTTTTGGAGTGGGCTCATTTTATGCCTCTTGACAATTGGTTGGCGCACTGCGCATCTTTTGATACACTTTGTGTATTCTATATTTTTCAATTTGGCGCTTTGCGCATCTTTTATTGGCATCATTGGCCATTTTTTTTTTTGCAAGCTATAGTCTCTTTTATGATCTTTTAAAGACAAAGTTGTGAATAGATCTTCTCATATATTAGAGAATAGGAGCACTCTCTCTAACCAAAGGAAGAGTTATCACAAGCAGAATCAATAATCAAGGACAAGAGTAACGAGCAATTTTGATGTGAAAAAAACTTTAAACATTATAAGTATAAGATAGAGTTTTTAAAGCAAGTTTAAGAAAAGAACTCAATTCCATAAACAATCTTTAACTTGAGAGAGATTTTTGATTAAAGAAGATAACTATGCCACTAAAATAGGTTAGAGAAAGAGACAATCACAAAATATTTCTACCATCTAAGAGATTGAGTAGATAAAAGCATATTGACTACAAATTCCCAAAAGCAAGGACAAGGAATATAATACTATATTAGCCATGATTTTGAAAACTAAGAAAAAAAGACAAAAGAAAGAAAAAAAATAAAACACACAAAAAGAACTAAAACAACAAAACAGGAAACAAAAGTAAAAGAAAGAAAAACAAAAGAAAGTAAAAAGTTTCATGCATTTATGTCAATCACACCCAACCTGGTCCTTAAAGAGCTGAAAGTATCGAAGGCCAGTGGTTTAGTAAAGATGTCTGCTAGTTGATTTTCAGTTGTCACATGGTATAACTCAATGTCTCCCTTAGTCACATGATCTCTAATGAAGTGATGCCTAATGTCAATGTGTTTAGTCCTTGAATGTTGGATAGGATTCTTAGAGATGCATATGGCACTAGTATTGTCACAAAAGATTGAGATGGTACTTACATGTAATTCTAAATCCAATACCTATTGTTTCAACCAAAGGACTTGGGCCACACAACTTCCAAGAGCAATGTATTCAGCTTCAGCAGTGGAAAGAGCAACAGAGTTTTGCTTCCTACTAGACCAAGAGACCAAAGATTGTCCAATGAATTGACAAGTTCCAGAAGTGCTCTTTCTATCCACCTTGCATCCTGCAAAATCAGGGTCAGAAAAACCAATAATCTCAAAAGAAGTGCTATGTCTAGGGTACCAAATCCCTAATCCTTGTGTCCCCAAAAGATATCTAAAAATTTTCTTAACAGCAGTCAAGTGGGACTCCTTAGGGTCAGCCTGAAACCTAGCACAAAGACAAACACTAAACATGATGTCAGGTCAGCTCGCAGTCAAGTAAAGTAAAGATCCAATCATGCCTCTATACTTCTTCTGATCAACAGACTTACCACTTGGGTCCTTATCCAATGGAGCACTAGAAGTCATGGGAGTGTTAATTGGCTTGGCTTTGTCCATCTCATATTTCTTCAAAATGTCCTTTATGTATTTTGTTTGATTTAGAAAAGTTCCATCCTCCAATTGTTTTATGCTAAACCCTAAAAAGTAGGACAACTCTCCCATCAAACTCATCTCAAACTCTCTACTCATTGTTTTAGAAAAATTATCACACAAATTTTTATTAGAAGATCCAAAGAGTATATCATCCACATAAATCTGAACAATGAGTAAATCATCTCCAACTCTCTTAAGAAAAAGGGTGGTGTCTACACTTCCCTTGACAAACTCGCTCTCTAGTAAGAATGTGCTAAGCCTCTCATACTAAGCTCTTGGTGCCTGCTTTAAACCATACAATGCCTTTTTTAATTTAAACACATGATTTGGAAATTGGGAGCTCTCAAAACCTGGAGGTTGTTCTACAAACACATCTTCTTTTATCTCCCCATTTAAAAAGGCACTCTTGACATCCATTTGAAAAAGCTTAAATCCTTTATATCAGGCAAAGGCTAATAGCACCCTAATGGCTTCCAATCTAGCTACAGGGGCAAAAGTCTCCTCAAAGTCTATCCCTTCTATTTGATTGTACCCCTTAGCCACCAACCTTGCTTTATTCCTTACCACCACTCCTGAATCATTCACTTTGTTCTTAAAGACCCACTTTGTTCCAACTACACTTTGTCCTTTAGGTCTTTCCACAAGTTCCCAAACATCATTCCTAACAAATTGATTCAATTCTTCTTGCATTGCTAAAATCCAAAACTCATCAGAAAGGGCTTGGTTAATGGTGGTAGGTTCAGTCATAGAAATAAAAGCAGAGTGGTTCACCTCCTTCCTAAGTCCATGTCTAGTCTTAACTCCACTAGAAGGGTCTCCTAAGATCAAATCTTTGGGGTGACTTGTAGAGTATCTCCAATCTCTAGGCAAAGTCTGTGAAGTTTCCCCCCTTTCAACAAAGTTCTCTATTCCTTGGGTGACACCTTCTACTCCTTCATTACTTGGGTGCTCACACCCCTTCCCCAAATTCTCTACTCCACTAGTAATCTCTCTAATATCATCATCTTCTACTCCATGTTTCTTAGGCTCAGACTCATCAAAAACTACATGAGTTGTCTCTTCCACCATTAAAGTTCTCTTGTTAAACACCCTAAAAGACTTCCCAACACTAGAATATCCCAAGAATACTCCCTCATCAGATTTAGGATCAAATTTTCCCAAGTGAGATTTCTCATTGTTGTGAATGAAAACCTTACAACCAAAGACATGAAGGTGGGAAAGATTGGGTGTCCTACCCTTAAGGATCTCATAGGGTGACTTTTCTAATTTGGCTCTAACATTCACCCTATTCAACACATAACAAGCTGTGTTAACTGCTTCAGCCCAAAAGTATTTTGGAAGTGAATACTCAGCAAGCATGGCTCTAGCGACTTCTACCAAGGTTCGGTTCTTCCTTTCAGCTACCCCATTCTGCTGAGGGGTCCTAGAAGCTGAGAAATTGTGACTAATCCCCTTTTCCTCACAAAAAACTCCAAATCTTTCATTTTCAAATTCTCCCCCATGATCACTATGGATGGTCAAAATCTCACAACCTAGCTTCTTCTGAATCCAAGTAGAAAATGTTCTAAACTCCTCAAAAGACTCATTTTTATGTGAAAGAAATCTAGTCCAAGTGAACCTTGAGTAGTCGTCAACAATCACAAACCCATAGACTTTCCCTCCCAAACTAGCCGTGCTAATGGGTCCAAATAAATCCATGTGAAGGACTTCTAAAGGTCTAGAGGTGCTAATGTCCTTGATGGGATGAAACGTGGAGTGGACTTGCTTTCCTAGTTGACAGGCATCACAAAGGTGGTCTTTTGTAAACTTAAGTTTGGGGACACCTCTAACTAGGTCTTTTTGGGTCACTTTCCTAAGGGTTTTCATACTTGCATGACAAAGCCTCCTGCGCCACAACCAAGAATCATCAATCACAGTTTTTAAGTAAAAAGAAGCAGCACATTCAATGTTATTTAAATCAAGCATGTAGACGTTGTTGATCTCTTTCCCTGCAAAATAGTGTTGTTACTTAAACTTACAATGCATGAATCCGTAAAGAATTGTACTATGAAGCCTTTGTCACAGAATTGACTGATGCTGAGCAAGTTGTGCTTTAATCCATCTACAAGCAAAACATTTTCAATCATAAGGTTCTTGGAATTACCAATTATACCTGCTCCTACCACCTTCCTGGTGGTGTTGTCTCCAAGGGTAACCTTGCCTCCAGTCCTGGACTCGAGTACAACAAACTGGCTAGCGTCACCAGTCATATGTCGAGAGCATCCACTGTCCAGGTACCAAATACTCTCACGAGGTCTTTTGTGAGAGCCTTCCTGCAAAAATTATGAAATGTTAGTTTTAGGAACCCAAGCAGGTTTGGGTTCCTTCTTATGAAGAGAAGAATGCAATGAATGTGTGGTATGCTGTGGATTATGCACCTTAGGTCTCCACACCCAATGTGTACTAGGGTGAATTGTGCAAGTGTGTGAAATATGTCCTAGCATGCCACATGAAAAACATCTAACTCCAGGAAAGGGATTTCTTAAATGATTTGAGTTATAACGCCTCTTCCTAGGTTTTGGCACTTGATCAAAAGTAGAAGTCATCCGATTTTTCTTATATGCTTCTAAATAATTTTGAATTTTCAAATTTGTGCTTTTTAAAACTTCATTTTCAATCCTCAAATTTTTCTCGTTCTCCTTAGACTTCTTAAAATCTGATTCAAGTGATGTGTGTGATATTTTTAATGCATCAAGTTCTTCAACTAACTCATCATGATTTTTATTTAATTCATTAAATTCATCAAGTAAAGTCATGTGATTTGAATCAATTGTTTGATGATCTTTAATCAAAATTTCATGCTCTTTTTGTAGATTTAAAAATTCTAGTTTCAAGCTAGCATGAGTTTTCTTTAGTTTTCTATATGATGCATGAATTTTTTCTGAAATTTCAAGAAGTTGATCGTAGGAAAGTTCACATACCTCTTCTTGATCGCTTTGGTCTTTTCCCACGAAACACAAGTTTGTAGTTTCTTCCTCTGATTCAGTCTCAGAGGAGTCAGTACCAGATTCTGCCAAAAAGCTCCTTTGGTTTTTCTTCTTGTCCTCCCTAGACTTATCTTTCTTCTCTCTTCTTCCTTTGCTTGATTGATCTCTAAGTGTAGGGCAGTCAGTTCTCACATGTCCAGGCTTCCTGCATTCAAAACAAACAACATCAGAAGATTCTTTAATATGTTTATGATCCTTACCTTTTCTCCAACTTTGATGATGCTTTTGTTTCTTCCTTAGAAAGCTTTTGAATTGCTTTGTGATGATAGCAATTTCATTGCTCTCAGACCCGGAAGATTCAGGATCCGATTTGTGCGCCTTCAGAGCGATTGTTTTCTCCTTTTTCTTCTCACCTGCATCAAGATTTCTTTGATTCACACCTTCCTCGTAAGCAATGAGTGAGCCAAGTAAGTTATCAATGGAATAAGTATTCAAATCTTTTGATTCAGTGATTGCAGTTATTTTTGCATCATAAGACGAAGGCAAGCATCTCAAAATCTTGTTAACTTTTTCATAATTCGAAAGCTCTTTTCCTAGTGCATGCAATGAAGTAACAATCTGAGTAAACCTAGTGTACATGTCAGAAATCGATTCATGAGATTTCATACGAAAAAGTTCGTAGTCATGCAAGAGAAAGTTCAAACGGGTTTGCTTAACTTCATTAGTACCTTCATAGGTGATGCATAATTTATCCCAAATCTCTTTACCAGTTTTGCAAGTTGAAACACGCATGTAATCTTCAGATTTCAAAACACAGAAAAAACAGTTCAAACATTTTGCATTTAACTGAGCCAAATCACTTTCATCGAAAGTCCATTCAGTAAAAGCAACTTCAGTTTTAATACCATTAATTTCACGAGAAGGTGGGGAATAACCTTCTTGAATAAGCATCCACATGCGATAATCAGTAGATTGTAAAAATGTTGACATGCGGGTTTTCCAAAAATCAAAAGGTAAGTTGTCAAATAGAGGAGGTCGTGTAATCGAATAACCTTCAGTAGTGTTTCTATTTCCTATGTTAGCCATGGATCAAATTCAAAAAGTTTTCAAACTTAATTTTTCGAATCCCGCTCTGATACCACTTGAAAGTTCGTTCGGGATGTTAAGCCCTATGAACTTAGTCCCAAGCTAACCAAGAGGGGGGGGGGTGAATTGGTATTTTAAAAATTCTTAAGACAAAGAAATAAATTCACAAACCAAATCACACCACTAAACCAAATGCGGAATTTAAAAGTGCGGAAGCAAAAATAAGAACACAAGATTTATAGTGGTTCGGTCGACTCGACCTACGTCCACTCCTTGAAGGCACCCTCCAAGTATTGCACTACAAAACGTGACTCTCCTTTAGCCCCCACAGCTAGGCGGAGAAACCCTCACAAGAAACTCTTTTTTGCCACCCCGGCAAGGCAGAGAACCTACCTCCTTTTGCTTCCTCCTGAAGCTGGCAGAGAACCACAACCAAAAGCAAAACTCCTTACCTCTACCGACCCTTCCACGGACGAGAAACTCCATACGAAAGACAAGCAGAGCGATCCTTGAGCAACCCTTGTGAATCCCATCACAAGCTCCCCCTCACAAGATCCTCTCTCTCTCCCCCTCTCTCTTTCTCTCCTCAAGGTCTTCTCAGGTCAAGGCAGCAGCCAAAGGTCTCTTCAAAACGTTGAAGAAGAGCTCTTTTAAATAGAAGAGCTCAAGAGGAGCTCATTAATTGCAAGTAGCCGACTTTATCGTCCCGGCCGATATGGACATCAGCCTGGCCGATTAGTACAAATCAAGGAAGATCGGCCAGAGCACAGCCCTAGGAACAGTCCTGGACGATTGAAATTTGGCTTGATCGTCCAGGCCGATCTCACGATCGTCCTGGCCGATTTGTTCAAATCAGAGGTAAATCATCCTGAGCACAGCCCTCGGAACAGTCCTGGCCGATTGAAATTTGGCTTGATCATCCAGGCCGATCTCACGATCGTCCTGGCCGATATGATCGTATCAATCATCCTTAATTACTCCATTGATTTCCTGATCAATTAAGGCATAATTTGGTAATTTCATCCTGGCCGATCCTGGAATCGTCCTGGACGATAATTTAAAATTCAGCATGCCTAAACTGGCTAAGGCGGCTATCTCTTTCTATTTTGAGCTTATCGTCCTGGCCGATACACATATCGTCCAGGTCGATATGTTAATGTCGGCTACCTTAATTAAGAATCCTTAATTAGACTTTCTATTTTAAGCTGATCGTCCCGGACGATATAAATATCGGCCGGGCCGATGTGGGCAAAAACAGAATTTCTAAGCCTCTCAAGTGTGTGTGTGAAGGGTTACTTGGCATCAGTCTTTTTTATTATTACAAGTAGACTCAAAAGGTAAAAAATAAAATTACAGACTGACTCAACCCTAAACCTACGCGATCCTGGACTTGGCTTCCTTTTGATCGTCCGATCTTCGATTCCTGAAAAGTTAGAAGCAACAAGTAGTCCAAGAGAGATAGTGTTTGTCAATCATCAACACATAAGCCATGAAAATAGTTTGCAACAGTGAGTGGGCCTTGATCGTGGAAGATAATATAATTGGGAAGGATAAATGATCCCCCAATTTCTCCCCCAATTCCCTGCAAGGACTTCATTCTTCAATTTGGATCCAGATACCGTAGCTCCCTCTTTTGAATTGGGATACCAGCAAAATTACCTGCCTCACCAACATGTTGGGGGATTCACTTAAGATGGACTCCCATACAAGCTTGTGGGGCGGATCATCTTATGCTCATATTTATGTCAGAATTGATCTTTCCAAGAGGTTGTAGTCTGGAGTGTGGATTAATCAGTTACATGGTAGATTTTTCCAAAAATTTGAATATTAAGGCCTCTCTAATCTTTTCTTTGAGTGTGGGTTTATTAGCCATATAAATGGCATGTTCTTGTATAAGGCTTCAACCCATGGTCCCCCATCCCCCATGTAGTAGTCGCTAGCTTCCAAGCCACAACAAATTCCTATAGATGTTTCACTTCCTGTGGACCACCCTTTAATCTGCCCTCCTTCTAGGCTGATGGACAAAGTTTGTGCACTCAAAGAAGAGATGATAAGAATGAGGCTTTCCTTGGAGCTTCGAATCTAGTTTCCCAAAGGAAGAAGGGAATGTCCAAGGCCAAGAAAGATCAACCAACCCGTAAGCAAGCCACACCTCCACCTCTCTAGTTATTAGCCTCCAAGCTATAGAAATTGGAGGAGACTTCTAGCTGATTCCTGACTCTTCGCAATTAATACCCTAGAGTCTCCAAGGCTCACTTTACAAAGAGATCCTCCGAGTTAGGCCATTAGCCACCTCACCTTGGAAGAGGATGAAGACTTCTACAGAATTCACTGGCGGGGACTAGGTCCCCTAAAGTATTTAATGTGTGCACTATTATCATTGGTTTGTATTGAGTAATGTGAGATTGAGGAACCAATGCTGGAGGAATGGGACATCATTCATCCCTTGTTGTTTCTCTTTCTTTTTTGTGACTCCCCCGTCTATAGTGGCTGCCCCTCTATCTTACTCATGCGCACTACAAACCAATGAAGTAGTCCTCCTCACTTGAGGGGGTCCTTCTTTTGTTTCTTTTTTCTTTCTCTTTGTTTTGTTTCTTGTTATGGAATGCATCTCATGTGGTAAACCCTTCCCATTTTATCTTTGTCTTTGGAAAGTTGTAGCTTTTGGCTTTACCAGTCTTTACTTTTCTTTATTATTTTCCTTTTATATTAATATATGTTACATGAAACTTTTAGGGAACCCTAAAACTTTGATTTCTCCCAAGGTTTTGGTGCAGTTCTAAAAGAAACATCCGTTGATCCTTAGTCAGCATTTTTATGGTTAAGACAAGGACAGTATCTGATTGTCTTTAAGCCCCCAACTTTCATTCATGATTAATGAAAACATCCTTGGAAAATGTTTTTATAGAGGTTCATCTTTCATAAATTAAAGAATTTCACCTCTGACTACGAAATAAGAATTCCCAGAACATCCCCCATAATTATTACTCTGGTCCCGAAAGCCAACATAGTAGGAACAAAATCCTATAGTGTTATCCCACACTAATGTATCCAGAGCGAGGACTTGCTTTAAGCATTCTAATTTCTTTAAAGTATTGGCACCGGAGGCACGAACCATCAAATGAAGGATAGGAGTGCATCACCGACATAAGGGATGAAAAAGGCAGTGCACATCATTAGTAGACTAACTTACCCTGCCTAATGCTCAACTACAAGCATTTAAACAACAACAACATAAATATATGATATTAGAGCTGGAATTATTATGACTGTTCGCACTAGACTTGCCCTCCAATGGATCCTTGTTAAGAGAACTAGATTATACTCATTCTAATTACTAGACTCGAAGAGCTCGATATTATTATTTATTGTCACCACCTCCTCATGTCCAGATTATGTAATTTGCGTTCCTGCTGCCTTCCTTGGATGTGGTAGCCATCTCTAAGGCTCCCACTTTGAAATCAAACCCTAATTAATCATCACCCAACATCTCATGGTAGACCACTATCCTACAATAAAAAGTTGAAAGGGCGGATATTTAAATTATTTGTCACTGGAATAATGACCTTGCGATCCGATTAGTTATAATGAATCATCAGGGAAATGGGCATAAGCCCGCATCAACCTTTTACCTAATATTTTCATCACTTCCTTAAGTTGGTGTTTTGGTACATGTATTTGCTCTAGAATTATTATGGTTATCTGAGTAGTACATACCATTAAACAAACTATAACTAATTTAATGAGCCATTCACAGTTTCATAGTCTGAAGTTGTTCATTCTTACACATGCATGGCTTAATCTTTGATACAAGCATATGACTACTAGTAGGATCCTCCAGGTAGCACGACTTTGACATAACTATGATCTTAGCCTAGCACCAACAATAATATGGATGATGGGAGGGAAAGAACAAAGTCACATAGAGGATATAACAACATCACCTTTCAATTAATCGACTCGAGCAAGTTGCCCAAAACACCAAGGGAAATTTTCTGGAATGAGCCATATTTGAAATAATATAAAGGGACCAAAAGTCGATCGCCTAAACTGATCATTTTTTATGAGATGACACTCTTATTAAGAGGTGGGTGGGTCTCATTCTATGAAGCACTCTCCATACCTTGAACAAGGTCATAGAATTTATCCATAAAGCAATTCTAACAATTAATGACACAAATAAAGGGATTTACATCACAAGAAACTATCATGGTGTCTTGGTTGATCTTCATAATAATATGAGGACCGTAAAAATAAAAGAATTATTTATTTATGGTTGACCACACAAAGTAACCACCAATCAATTGAAGTAGAGTCCACGACAACTCTTTTGCCAATACGTTCTTAACCAGTTACACATCAACCAGCCCAATGGCACCACTCAATATCTAGGATTATGCCAACTCTGATAACAAGAGAACTAAAGGGGGGCCTTGATCTCCTTCGAGGCACTTATATTAGTTAAGTTTGGTTGAGTTGAACATCAATCTATGATTTAAAATACCAAGCAGCATATAGAGCAAATACTCCAATAATACAATGTTGACATGCAATTTAGCACATTTTTTTAATCTTTTGCATCAAACAATCAAAGCCACGAGTACAGGGCGGTTTCATTTAATTATGAAAGCATTCCATCAAATATGCTTCGAGTTGTAATTTAGCCATATCTGGTATGAAGTAACAAATCGAGCTAAGAAATAGCTAAAATTAAAAGCATCAAAGGCAAATGTTTTATCACTCACATGATGTTGATAGAAAGCTGAGAATTCACTTCTAAATTAAAAGCCTTTGTATGCTCAAACTAAGAATAATTGAACAAATGCTAATACAAACAAGTTCAATGAGAAAAAAGTTCTTACCCCCTACACGTTCAGCTTCCCTCTGATAGGAAGGTAGGACTAATAACACCTAAAATGCATTGGTCATTCAAAAAGGCCTAAAAAGCATGCAATTTCTTTTAGCCATATAAAATGTATTTTTACTTATACATGCACACATGAGTTCCCAGCATGCTATCTTGATGCCAAAACATCTTAAATTGAGTTCTTTTATGTATATTTATAAGGAGACTTTGGCATGCTTTAGGCCTAGGCACGACGGTAGTCAAGTCTTGGGTACACTAGCAACCATGGCATGGGCACACTGGCAAGGAATGTCCCAACACGGCATAGGAAAATTAAAAAATAGGAAATGGGCACACTAGCAGGTAGGGCCTTGGCATTTTGGTAAGTAGAGATCTTGTGCTACCTAGTGAATAGTTCCTACGTAATTTCCATGCAATGTCTGGGAAAGAAAATCCTCGGCACACTAGCCTCCAAGGCCTGGTAACATTAGCAAGAAGGGCCTAGGCATAATGGCAAGTAGGGTTAGGGCACACTAGCAGTTATATATACGGCATCCAACAAGCTCGCTTTAAGGCACAATTATGTTATGTAACTTGGCACATCTAATTATTCTTTCACAACCAACAATCGAAGGCACAAGGAACATGTTGTTTTATTTAATAATTGATATATTTTATCCTATGTGCATCAAGATTTATAAACCATCATATGTGAAGAAACGTATTGTTAAAAGAACTAGGCACAACCCATTAAAGACAAGTGTTAAATTTCTTATACGGTGTTCATAAGAAACAAAATTTTCAGATTAAAATAATAAGCCTTTATATTCTCTTGTTAAGCATTATAGTAAAATAGTAACATCTTACAAGTTTGATGATAGAAAGATGACTCTACATCAAGTTTAGGCTCCTCTCTAGTATACTGATAGGGCCTATTTCATCCAAAATACTCTAGTAGTTCAAAAATAACCAAAAAGCTATCTTTTGTTTTCCCCAAAAAGTACATTTTTACATGTACATACAACCAATTGTACCCAACATGCTATCATGATGCCAAAAAGTCTTAAATTAAGTACTTATGAGTATATCTGAATGGGCTTGGGCACATTGGTAGGCAGGGCATATGCACGCTTGCTGGCAAGGCCTAAGCACACTAGCATGCTTCCAAGTATGGAAAATATACATTGATAAGCAATGATAAGGCACATCTAAACATTCTTTAGAATCTATTAATCGAAGGCACAAGCACCAAGTCATTTCAGCTATTCACGAATTCTTTTTATCTTATAAGCATCGTGATGCATGAGAGTCTTCTATTATGAAGCAACATACTATGCATAAAACTAGGCACAAGCAATCAAAGGAAAGTGTTATGTCTCTCGCTTGGCATTGACAAAAAATAAAATTTTGCTTCCAAATAATAAGCCATTAAATGTTTGTTTTAATAAATTTAGCACAATAGCCATGCACATTCACTTAAGGAAAATTGCCCCTACATCACATTCGATCTTCCCTCTGTTAGAAAAATAGTGCATAATATTTTTAGCAAGCTCCGGTAGCTCAAAAATGGCCAAAAATCTTTTAATTCTTTTTTCCATAAAACCAAATTTTTTTACTTGTACGTAACCCTACTAGTTTCAATCATAACATCTTGAAGCCCAAAAATCTTAAATGGAATACTTATAAGTACATTTTCTAGTGGATGTTGGCAAGCTCATGAACTAGGCACGCTAGCAGCCAGGGCCTCGGCTTGACATAGCATATAGGTCTTAGGCATGCTGGTTGCTAGGACCTAGGCACACGGTTGCATCTAAGGCCTAAGTATGTTAGGTGTAAGAATCAAGGCATCCTGGCAGGCAGGGCCAAGACATGCTAGCAATTAGAATAAGAGCATCCTAGAAGGAAGGGCCATGGCATGCTTGTAACTAGGTCTTCATTATACTAGCAGGCAGGGCTTGTTCAACCTAGCTGGCATAGGCTTGGCTTGCTAGCTAGCAGTATTGATCACTAGTAGGCAGGGCCTAAGCATACGGGCAGGCAGAGCCTTGGTAACCTAGCAGGTAGGGCTTGGGCATGTTGGCAGCCAAGGCAAGGCAAGATGCTAGGTCTTGGAAATACTGGAAGGAAGGGTCTGCAAGTGCTTGTAGGCCTAGCCTGGGCATGCTGGCATCCTTGGCCTGGGCACACTGGTGGCCAAGTCCTGGGTATAATGGCAGGCAGGGTCTGATTATGCTGGCACCTAGGGCCTAGGCACACTAGCAGGTAGGGCCTGAGCGTTCTGGTTGAAAGATGGTATAGGTTACCTGGCTGGCAGTGCTTGGATACCTGTCATGCAAGGCTTGGGAATGCTTGTAGCTAGGAATTCACACACTAGCAAGTAGGGCCTGGTCATTTTGGCAAGCAAGCTCATCATGATAGCGAGCAAGGCTGAGGCACAGTAGGAACTTGCACTTAAAGGCCATGAACACATTGTCTTTGAGGCATAATTATGATATATAACTTGGAATATCTAAATATTCTTTCACAACCAATGGTCAAAGGCACAAGCAACATGTCACTTCATTTATTCATGGATACATTATATCCTTTTTGCATTAAGATGCATAAGCCATTTAATATGAAGAAACGTATTGTTCTAAGAATTAGGCATAACCCATCAAAGGCAAGTGTTAAATCTATCTCATGGTGATGTTAGGAAATGAATGTTTTAGATCAAAATAACAAGCCTTTATGGTCTCTTGTTAAGAATTATAGAAAAGTAGAATTGTCCTGCTAGTTCACTTATAGAAATATAACTCTACATCATATTTGGGCTCCCTTTTAATAGACAGGCTGGACCTATTTCATCCAGAATGCTCCAATAGATCAAAAAATGAAAAAAAACTTAATTTTTCTTTGCAATAAATAGTACTTTTTAACCTTTACATACACCTATGTAAACCCAATAAGCTATCATGTTACCCAAAATTCTTAAATTGAGTACTTATTAATACATTTAAATGGGCTTGGGCACACTAGCAGGTAGTGCCTGGGCATGCTGGCTAAAAAGGCCTACACATGCTAGCATGTAATTCTTTGTTATGCTTCCAAGCACGGCTAAGGCACACTAACAAGCAAGGATAAGGTACATCTAAATATTCTTTAGAATTTAATAATCCAAGGCAGAAGAATAAAGTCACTTCACTTATTCATGGATTCTTTTTATGTTATATGCATCAAGATGCTAGTGGGTCATCTAATATGAAGTAACATACTATGTATAGAACTAGGCATAACCAATCAAAGTTAAGTGTTATGTCTCTCGTATGATATTGATAAAAAAAATTAAGATATTACATCCAAACAACAAGCCTTTATATGCTCTTATTAAGAATTATAGCACAATAGCTATGCCCCACATGTTCGCTGAGGGAAAAATGCCTCTAGGTCATATTCGAGCTTCCCTCCATTAGACAGGCAGGGCATAATACATCTAGAATGCCTTGGCAGTTCAAAAATGACAAAAAATGATCCTTGGCACTCTGGCAGCCAGGGCTTGGGCATACTTGCAGCCAAGGCCTACGCACAGTTGAAGGAAGGTCCATTGCATGATGGAAACTAGAACCTGGGCATTCTGTAGGTAGGGCCATGACATATTGGCAGCTAGGTCCTAGTCACTCTGGTAGGTAGGGCTTGGGCAACATGGTTGGAATTAGCTTGACTTATTGGTTGTTAGTGTACGAGCTACTGACAGGCAAGGGCTAGGTATGCTATTAGGCAGCGCCTTGAAAGCCAGGAAGATAGGGGTTGGTCATGCTGACAGCCAAGGCCTAAGCTAAAAGCTAGGTATGTGACACGTTATTAGGGAGGGCTTATGGATGCTGGTAGGCATGGCCAGAGCATGATGGCAGCTTAGGCCTAGGCACGCTGGCAGCTAGATCCAAGGCACACTGAAAGGTAGGGTTTGAGCAAGCTGGCAGTGAGAGCTTAGGCACACTAGTAGGCAGGGCCTGAGCATACTGGCTAGCTGAGGGCTAAGGCTACCTGACTGGTAATGCTTGGAGAGCTAGCATGATAGGCTTTAGTAAGAAAGGCCTAGGCATGGTGACAGCTAGGGCCTGACACTCTTATAAATATCCCCTAATCATTTTGATAAGAACAGCCTTGTCATGTTGCCAAGCAGCGTAGTTGAAGTCTAGTAGCTTACATGTAAGGGCCAAGAACATGCTGGCTTTGAGGCATAATTGTGATGTGTAAATTCACACATCAAATTATTCTTTCACAACTAATAATTGAAGGCACAAGCAACATGTCACATCATTTATTCATGGTTACATTTTATCATGTGTTGATCAAGATGCATAAACCATCTAATATGAATTAATGTATTATTTTGAGAACTATGCATAACCCATCAAAGGCAAGTTTTAAATCTATCACATGGAATTGATAGGCAATGAATGTTTTAGATCAAAACAATAAGCCTTTATGTTCTCTTATTAAGAAGTATAGCAAAATACCAATGTCCTGCAAATTTGCTGATACAAATATGACTCTGTATCATTTTGGGCTCCCCTCTAATAGACAGGCATGGCCTATTTTGTTCAGAATACTCCCGTAGTTCAAAAATGGTAAAAAAGCTTAACTTTTTTTCCACAAAAAGTAATATTTTACTTATACATACACCCATGTGTACCCAATATACTATCATGATACCCAAAAGTTTTGAATTGAGTATATAAGAGTACATTTGAATGGGCTTGGGTACACTGGCATGTAGGGCCTAGGCATGCTGCCTAGCAAGGCTAAGGTACGCTAGTATATAATTCCTTGGCATGCTACCATGCAAAGCTAAGGTACACTAACAAGCATGGATAAGAGACATCTAATTATTCTTTGGAATCCAAAAATTGAAGGCATAAGCACCAAGTTGTTTCACGTATTAACGAATTCTTTTTATCTTATATGCATCAAGATGTATGAGATTGATCTAATATGAAGCAACAAACTATGCATAGAATTAGACACAACCAATCAAAGGCAAGAGTTATGTCTTTGGCATGGTGTTCACAAAAAATAAGATTTCACATCCAAACATTAGGCCTTTATATGCTCTTGTTAAGAATTATAACACATTAGCCATGTCCCACACATTTGCTGAGGTAAAAATGCATATGCATTATATTCTAGCTTCCCTCCATTAGACAGGCAAGGAATAATACATCTAGAATACTCCGATAGTTAAAAAATGGCCAAAAACTTAAAAAAAATTTTGCCACAAAGAGTTCATTTCTTACTTATACATACACACATGAGTACGAACATGATATTGTGATACCCAAAAATCTTAAATTGAGCATTTATGTGTCCATTTGCTAGCAGACCTTGGTGTGCTCGAGGTATTTTTATACTGACAGCATGGACTTAGCACATCGATAAGTAGCTCACGAGCAAGGCCTATACAATATCACACCAGGGCACTTATATCTTTTGGGTTGCAAAAGTCTGGTATTATCCTGACTTGGTATTGCATGCTAATTGACAGGATATATAAGAAACTTAAGGGCTTAAACCATAAGAGTTTTATGACGGTGATACAAATCTTCTGTGACATAGGGCTGGTTCACAGTGGATCATGGTTGCCAAGATCACTTTCCCACGTACAATGCCCCGTCAAAAATTTAAGTTATATACAAAGGATTAAGCACATCTTCCATTAAGAACTGTATTTCAGGGCCTTCATACAAGTGATCCAGATGATCAACATGGAGGCATCCAATGTCACCTGTTCTCTAGGGGCTGAAGCCGCTACTACTAGTTGATGGGTGAATGATGAGCCCAAGAGCCACATTTTTAGCATGGATTATGACTTTGAGAAATTCAGTCATAATCTTGCACATAGTAGATTTGCACCACAAGCTTTTCAACCAAGTGTGATGACCAATTATAGGAATCAATAGTTCCTCTTGAACTACATTAAATTAGTATTATGGTACGATAATTAGTAGGGTAAATCTAACCTTTCTCACGATGGTCTAAACCCATGTCACATTCCCAATTGATGGGTGAAAAATCCAACACTTAGTGAATTCTGCTTCATAATGGTAGGAAGAGCCAACATTGAAGGATTAAAAAGAAACATTGTTATGAACACTTTACTGTCACAAGCCAGTTATTCATGTTGTAACTTTTATGACACCTCTAGCTTTAAATTATGAATGACTAAAAGATCAAACAAGCTTGTACCCTCCTATTCCACACATTATTTCTGTTCTTGTTGAGCTCATCTTTTTACACCTACATTATCATTTAATAGATGTGCCACCCCAGCCAAACTCCCCACCTAACAATGTCTTCTGGCTGGATAGACCCATTGGGAAGAGACTTAAAGCCAAAAGGAGGGGCTAGACCCCACCTCCTTCTCATAGAATAAGTAAAATAATTTTAAAAATAATGGTATTTCACTTCCACCGGTGAGCCAGCTACCACTTATCCTACACCTCTCAAGTCATTTTATAAAGTCGAGCTAGAGTTAAGCTCAACAGGGTCTTCATTCCCCTTTGATTCTTCCAAGCCCACTCCCTTGGATGTGGTTTTGCTCTATAGTAAGCAGGGAGAGTGGGAATCTCATTAATCTATTCATGCGTGTCAGTAATTAGTTGACAAGGCATTTGGCTACCTTAAGAGAGTCATAGTTACTCCCACTATTTACCAGCAAAAGGTTGAATTTCATCAGTTTAATATTCAGAGTACTAAGCATAAATCACATTACATCAGCATCCACTAGAACCATCACAATACTTTGTTTTAATAAAACAATTGGATTCCCCTAGATCATATAACTTTTAAGTCTGTTGTTTAATGCCTATGGTAAGCCCCTATGAGAGTAGTTAGAAATCCATCACCCAGCCCTTTACACAGCAGCCCGATCTCACCATGGGGTGCAACTCAAGCAGTCTGCCGATAGCCGATTGATTCTTAACTGGTTCCCCCCATGCCTAACCCTTAGAGCCATTACTTTTTATCAAAGTTACTGATCAGTTTTGTCGACTTTCCTTACCTTCATTGCTTCATCAGGCTGTTCACCTTAGAGACTTGATTTAGTTATGAGTACGACCTAGTGTTGACGAAACTCAGCCGTTCAAATTTTTATATAAAACCCAGGACGCATTAGATGTAGCTCAACGTGGTGATGCTCTTCCATCCTCTAGACCCTACCTATAGCTTTTCCATTTCTAAGGAAGGCAGGCTTTGAAGTCAAAAGATAACTCTTCCCGAGGCCCCCACTAGAGTCTCTGGACTACCTTGTATTACCGTCAGCTGCCACATCTCAACTCAAGAATTTTAACCTGACACCCTTTCAAAGCTCGCACAAAATAGCACTCCCTGACATACCTCATCTGTATCTAAGGATCGGCTAACCAATGTGCAAGTGTCATTCAGATGGAACCTTCCCCCCCCCGTTCAGCATTCAATGATCTCATTTGAATATTTGATACTAGTACCAAGATCCACACCAACGGATGCTCCACACTGGCCTACATCCAAAGTTTTACGGTGACCACCACGCCCTCCTACTCATTGGGCTTGGCCATTGCCCCGATGGCTAGGTGTGGGTCACACACTTAGGTGCCATCTATTTTTTAGGCTAGTTAATTTGATAGATGAGTTATTACATACTCCTTAGCAAATTTCAACTTCCATAACCACCATCCTACTATCTTAATTGACCAACACCCTTTGAAGGATCTGTGTTAGTATGTAATTGGGCACCGAAACTCGGCATCCGATTCATCCCGCATCACTAATTCTGCTTACCAAAAATGGCCCACATAGAGCCCTCAATTCTGTGTCACACCTAATAAAAGCATGCTAGCCATCCTATTTATTTAAATTTTGGGAATAGGTCGAGGGCATTATGTTCACCATGCTAATAATTATTCACTTTACTCGATAGAACTCGATATGGGGCTCCATCTATCCTTGGGGAAACTTTGAATAGAACTAACTATAAGATGTTTTGATTAGTCTTTCTCCCTTATACCTGAGTCATACAAATGATTTGTATGACAGTATCACTATGAGCCGCTACCATAGTTTCCTCTAGCTTCATCTCGCTCAGGCATAGTTCACCATCTTTTGGCTCCCAACATGGTTTCTAACACTCAAACCCTTCACAAAAGATTTAGGCCAATTGGCAATGCACTTATAAAAGAGGATCCCACACATTTGCTTCTTCGCTCCCATCGAAATTTAACACCTGTTGACTCGCATGCATGTCATGCTCCTTGGTCCGTGTTTCAAGATAGTTCGAATAGGGAGATCATGAGCCCTTGTGACAGGCTTGTGAGAGTGCCAAAAAGACTCTCTTTATTATTGAGTGATGTGTTGGGTGACCTCCTGAAGGATACTTTCTCGAGCGTCGATCTCCCAAGATCCGATCATTGAGAAGGACTGCAATGATCACACCTTGAGAGGAGCAATGAATAAGCCATAACCATTCTGCTTCAGGCCTAGATGCATTATCGGCCCCCATCCGCTTCCCTCCTGACAATTTTAAGCACTATTTGACTCTCTTTTAGATGTCCTTTCATATTTCCTTATGATACTTATTCTCTATGTGTCTCTCACATATATTTAGACTTGGACAAAATTTATGACCTGATTTAGGCTACATTCCAAAATAATCAGGCTCGCTGGTAATGCCTCGTGTTGTGATAAGGTTAATGCTGAATGGGACTCTACCTATCCCCAATGCCTTTATCCAGGGAACTTTGGCTCGGTGTTCACTGAGGATGCTTTTCTAGACTATAATTCAATCAAGCTCATGGTAGCTTGATTCTAATACAAGGCCTATCCCAGTTCCTCTCACCGTTACTAGGGGAATCCTCTTAAGTTTCTTATTCTCTGCTTATTAATATGCTTAAACTTGGTAGGTGGCCTTGCATATCCAGGGTTTTCATCCAAAACACCATCCATGGATCGACTAATGTTTTTGGGGCACCTATAAAGTATGATTATATCTTAAGTATGCACAACACAATAACATAGGCCTTCTCTTTAATCAACCCCTTATTATTCACATCCAATGAGATGATGACCCACCTTTCAGCCCGCTATGTCGAGGGGAATGATGAGCCACCATTCACATATGATCCTTTGCTAGCATATCCATTGAGGCGAGACTAGATAGGGAGCAACAAAATGCTTGATGCCCATGCAGATGTGCCCTTGGCCGGTTAACCTCATGCGTAACTTGCATTCAAAGACTTGATGGCTCATGGAATTCTACAAATCATAATATATATCACATTTTTCTTCACTCTTCTTAAATGCAAGAGCTTAGATATCCATAGCCAAGAGTTGTGTCAAACTATAAGGCATGCGATAGCACCCCATTCTAAAAAACCCATTTAAGGGCTCATCTTTTGATATTCCCTTGGTGCGATGCTGCACCAATTTTAGGGTTCATCCATCCTTAATCACATCCCTGCCTAGAAGAAGGGATGAGGCAATTATTGGGATGGATTTTATCTAAGTATCTAGAGTCACCGCTTATTTTTACGGGTTCTCAAAATCACTTGATGTATTTCGATCTCAATAATGATTTTCCATAGGTTCACCTATAAAAACCTTGTCACGGCTTTTCCTTACTCTAAATGATAAAGTTTAATGGACTTCTCATAGAGTCATGGGAGGTGAACTACCAACATCACATTGATCCAAACACTTCAGCAGACCATTCAATTGGTAGGAGCAATGGGCAGTGTGCATAAAGTGAAGGGACATTGTCCATGTAAGCTGATGAATCATGCTTACTAAGAATTCCTCATTGAAGACCAACAATTGCAAAGTGTTATCCCCATCATGATGAAATTTTCTAAAGATTACCCGGACCTCTTGGCCAAGGCTATATATATTAAGAGAGTTGCTATTTGCATATGTTACATTCTTGCAACTTGTATAGTTTTGATGATTTTAAATATTATTATTTTATGTGTAGTTATCTCCTAACACTTTTGGGTAGATTTGTTTTTGCTCTTGTGTGAACTAAAATTTCAAGAAAATTGAACTCCAAACTATGAAGACTTCAAATCATATTCAGCATACAATTCTTTGCAAATTGAAGCTCTAAATTATAATTTGAATTGAGAGGGTGTGATTGTATTTGAGTGAATAAACACACACACACACACACACACACACACACACACACACACTTAAGGAGAACTTACAAATTTGTACTGATTGTACGGGACGATCAAGTCAGTTTTTTTCCTCGTAAGAGCAAAGGATCGAATAGGAGTTGGAGGAAATTTTTCTAAGTCCTGATCGTCCAGGACGAAATTATTTTCATCCCAGTATGAAATAGGCTCTATAAAAATTTCGTTTAGATGAAATCTATAATAGTGCTAGGACGATTTCTTCTCTGTAAAAATTTTGTCCAGACAAAATCCAAAACATCCCTGGACGAATTCTTCTCTATAAAAATTTTGTTCAGACGAAGTTCATTATCATGCCAGGATGAGTTGCTCTCTGTAAAAATTTCATTCGGATGAAGTCCTGTTCATCACAGGACAATATGAACTGACTTAACAAAGTTGGTTACATCCATGCAGTTATTTGGGAACCGACCTTTGATAAAACTGATCGTACCGGACGAACCTAGTTCGTACGGGATGATAATCGTGTACGAACATAGTTCGTACCAATATACATAAGGATAGTTTTCGACACTTTAAGTAAAATCATCCAGGATGATCCATGATCGTACGGGACGATTCATTTCATGTTGACTTGAAAAATTTGCAGTTTTGGATGGTTTTTCTTATCTCTCCTATATATAGTCCAATTTAGACTGCCACCCAATCTTTTTGCCATTTGATCTTCGTGCCTACTAAAAGAAGAGTTAAGGAGAGAATGTGAGAGCGCTTTCAATGGAGGATACCTACTACTGGAGCGTGAAGGCTTCACTTGGTGTTCAAAGGTAAGAATCTCTACTTGTGATTTCGGATTTCTTCACTTTTTTCTTTCTTCCTTCTAGAATTCTTGTAATAAGATCTGTCAAGGAGATCCAGTTCTCTGCCGATACTTGGCGAGTGTGAACAGCCGTGGGTTCTCTACCCACACTAGGAAAGTGTGAAAGGACGAAGGGTTCTATGCCCACACTAGGATAGTTTGAAAGGACGAAGGGTTCTTTGCCCACACTATGAGAGTGTGAAAGGATGAATGGTTCTCTTCCCACACTAAGAGAGTGTGAAAGGACGAAGGGTTCTTTGCCCACACTAGGAGAGTGTGAAAGGACGGATGATTCTCTGCCAACACTGGAGATAAGTATAAATGGACGACGGTTCTCTGCCGCACCGGGTAGTGGTGGAAAGAGTGTTTGTAAAGGCTTCTCTGCCTTGCTGTGGGTGCAAAAAGAGAGACACTATTAGTATTAGTGCAATACTCGAAGGCTGCCTCCGGGGAGTGGATGTAGGTCTGGTTTAGACCGAACCACTATAAATTTTGTGTCTTTTATTTTTACTGTTTTTTATTTTTGCATTTTGTTTTATTATAAAAATTGTGGTTGAATTTTTTTTTTTAAATTCATTAAAGTTTATTTTCGGTTCAACATACTCAAGAGGGATAAATTTTTTTTAAAATACCAATTCACCCCCCCCCCCCCCTCTTGGATAGCCTTGTGACATAAGCTTAGGTTTAACAACCTAATTCATAGTGAACGAATCTCAACAAGTGGCAACTTTTTGATTAACATAAATGGCTATATTTGGAAATCGATACACACCTGAGGGTTACTCTATTATTAGACCTCCACTGTTTGACAATATACCTTTTAACTTTTGGAAAACACGTATGTCTACTTTCTTACAGTCACTTGATTATCGTATGTGGATCTTAGTCCATGAAGGATATACAAAACCAACTAGATTAGTTGATGGAGTTGGAGTTGAAACACCTTTTGCAGACTGGACAGTAGAAGAATGTGACTTAGCACAACTAAATGCCAAATGCTTGAATAGTTTCTTTTGTGCTTTAAAATCAGAAGACTACATACGGGTTTCCACTTGTAAAAGTGTAAAGGACATATGGGATAGACTTTGTATAACATATGAGGGGACTAATGAGGTTAAACAATCTAGAATCAATATCTTGTTACATGATTATGAATTATTTCGCATGAAACCTAATGAATCCATTTCTGACATGTACACAAGATTCACACAAATAGTCACCTCTTTGCATGCACTTGGTAGGGAACTAACGAATGCTGAAATGGTTAATAAGATTCTTCGTTATTTACCTATTTCTTATGATGCTAAAATTACTGCAATTATAGAGTCTAAGGATTTAAATATTTATTTTTTTGACAATCTTCTTGGTTCGCTTATTTCTTACGAGCAAGGAGTTCGCCAAAGAAAGATTGATGCAGGTGAACCACGAAGGGAGAAGAACATAGCACTGAATGTGAAAGAGTCTGAGAGTGAACACTAACAACCTGAGGATGAAGAAGACATCGCATTGATAACTAGACAATTTAGAAGCTTTCTGAAGAGGAAGCAAAAGAAACGTCAACAATGGAATAGAGGTAAATTCAATAGAAATATCAAGGTTTCAAATGATGTTATTTGCAATGAGTGCAGGAAACCTGGACATATAAAGACGGATTGCCCTAAACTCAAAGCTAATCCTAGCAAGGAGAAGGTAGAGGAGAAACCTACTGTAAAGAAGGGTAGAAATAAGTTTCAAAAAGCTTTCTGGGCGAACTCAGCTTCAGATTCATCAATGACTGAAAAAGAAGAGGAAGTCACTAATTAGTGCTTAATGGCTGACTGTTTTGATCACTCAGATCAAGAAGAGGTATGTGACTTAACTTATGATGAATTATTTGAAGTTTCTGAACACATGCATGATGCATATAGAAAAATGAAGAAAATGCATGCTAGTCTAAATCTAAAATTTGAAGAACTTAAAAGGAACATAAAATCCTTAGGAAAGATCATGCTTTGATTGATAACGATCACATGAAATTACTTGATGAGTTTGATGACTTGAATAAAAATCATGAGAATTTAAAATCATCCTATGCATAACTCGAGAAAGATTTTAAGAATTCTAAAGATGAATTTGAGAGCAAACTTTAAAGAACCAATTATACAAATTGAATTTTGGAAGATATGAATTCATTTTACAAATTAACGATAAAAGCTCTCGAGGATAATAGGATACCACCTAAACTTAAAATTTTTACTAATCCTATTATGTAACCTAAATTTATGCAATCCCTAAAAAGATGGATGAATGTTATAAGACTTAGGAATCCATTTCCTAAAGTAAAATGTAATAATTATAAATTGTTTGGACATATAGCTCACACATGTACTTTAAAAATAAAAACTAAATTGGCGTGGAGACCTATTATGCATAAATCTAGACATATCATACATGCATCTGATTATAAATTTCTAAAAGGTGAACCCATACTTGTTTGAGTTTCCAGGTCTAACGTTTGATAATTTTGCAGGGTCGCTCTCACACAAGATCTCGTGAGAGCATATGGTACCTGGACAGCGGATGTTCAAAGCACATGATAGAAGATACTGCTCAATTCATAACATTTGAAGTCAGGAATGGAGGCAAGGTTACACTTGGAGATAACACCACAAGGAAGGTGGTTGGGACAGGTATGATTAGAAATTTAAAGAATTTTTTCATTGACAATGAATTATTGGTTGAAGGCTTAAAATATAATTTGTTAAGTATAAGTCAGCTATGTGATAAAGGTTACTGTGTAAAATTTTTTCCTACTAGCTGCATATTAAGCCTAAATGGTAAAGATGTTTTGAATGGAAAAAGGGTAAACAATGTTTATATGCTAGATTTAAATTGCATTCAAACTCCTACTACTTTTTATTTGAAAACTGTATCTGATGAGTCATGGCTTTGGCATAGGAGACTTTGTCATTCTAGCATGAAAAACCTTAGGAGAATTACCCAAAAGAACTTAGTGAGAGGTATACCAAAACTAGACTTTACTAAGGACCACCTTTGTGATGCATGTCATTTAGGAAAACAGGTGAAGTCCTCTTTTCAGTCCAATAAGGATCTTAGAACAAATAAACCATTGGAAATTTTGCATATGGATCTTTTTGGACTAGTTGGAACTGTGAGTCTAGGAGGGAAGGTATATGTATTTGAGGTTGTGGATGACTACTAAAGATTCACATGGGTTAGATTTCTATTTCATAAGAGTGAATCATTTGATGAATTTAGATTTTTTTTGACTTGGATTCAAAGGAAATTAGGGTGTGAAATTATTTCTATTCAAAGTGATCATGGAGGAGAATTTGAGAATGAGAGATTTGAATAATTTTGTAAGGAAAAAGGAATTGATCACAACTTTTCTTCACCTAGAACCCCTCAGCAGATGGGGTAGTCGAAAGGAAAAATAGAACATTAATAGAAGCCGACCGAGCAATGATGGCAGAATATTCACTTCCTAAATATTTTTGGGCTGAGGCGGTTAGCACAGCATGTTATGTTCTGATAGGATAAATGTAAGATCTAAATTGAATAAAACACTCTATGAGTTGTTAATAGGGAGAATACCTAATTTATCTCATTTGCATGTTTTTGGTTGCAAGTTGTTCATTCATATCAATGGAAAATCTGCCTTAGAAAAATTTGATCCAAAATCAAATGAAGGAATTTTTGTTGGATACTCAAGTGTTAGAAAATCTTATACAGTATTCAATAGAAGAGCTTTGGTAATTGAGGAGACCACACATGTTGTATTTGATGAATATGAAAATATGGATGAGCCAAATATTGTAGAAGATGAAATTGAGATTAACTCCCAAAAGATTGATAAATTGAACTTGGAAGAAAACTTAGAAGAAAATGTGAAAGAAAATTTGAAGATAGAAAACCCTTTGCCTAGAGATTAGAGATTTTCTAAAAACCACCCAAGGGAATTGATCACAGGTGAACCTAGTGAGGGTGTAAGGACTAGACGTGGATTAAATAAGGAAGTCAATCATTCAGCCTTCATTTCAACTATAAAACCCACTAATATTGATCAAGTATTTTCTGATGAATTTTGGGTATTGTCTATGCAAGAAGAGTTGAATCAATTTATAAGAAATAAAGTTTGGGAATTAACGATAATGCCAAAAGATCTAAGTGTAGTTGGAACTAAGTGGGTATTCCAAAACAAAATGAATGACTCAGGAGTAGTCATTAGAAAAAAGGCTAGATTTGTTGCTAAGGGGTATAATCAGATTGAAGGGATTGATTTTTAGGAGACTTTTGCCCCTGTAGCTAAACTTGAAAAAATTAGGGTTTTACTAGTCTTTGCCTATTTTAGAGGATTTAAATTGTATCAAATCGATGTCAAAAGTACCTTTTTAAATGGGGTAATTCAAGAGGATGTGTTTGTAGAACAACCTCCAGGCTTTGAAAATTCTAAATACCCAAATCACGTTTTCAAGTTGAAAAAGGCATTATATGGATTGAAACAGGCACCTAGGGCTTTGTATGAGAGGTTGAGCACCTTCCTACTTGAAAGATCATTTGAAAAAGGAAGTGAGGATACAACTCTCTTTTTAAAGAAATGTGGAAAGGATATACTCATTGTTCAAATTTATGTGGATAATATCATTTTTGGATCTTCAAATAAAAATCTTTGTTATGATTTTACTAAAATAATGAGTAGTGAATTTGAAATGAGTTTAATGGGAGATTTAAGTTAGTTTTTAGATTTTAGCATTAAGCAAATTAAGGAAGGAACATTTTTAAGTCAATCAAAGTATGTTAAGGAAACCCTCAAAAAGTATGAAATGGACAATGCTAAACCTATAAGTACACCAATGAGTTCCTCAGTTCTGTTGGATAAGGACACTAAGGGAAAATCTGTTGATCAAAAGAAATTTAGAGGGATATTGGATCTTTACTTTACTTGACTGCTAGCTGGCCCGATATCATGTTTAGTTTTTGCTTATGTGCTATATTTCAATCAGATCCAAAAGAACCACATTTGACGGCAGTAAAAAGAATTTTAAGATATCTGTTAGGAACTCAGAACTTAGGAATTTGGTATCCTAAGTTTAGCTCTTCATTTGAAATAATTAGTTATTCAGATTCTGACTTTGCAGGATATAGGGTGGATAGGAAAATCACTTCTGTAACATATCAATTCATTGGAAATTCTTTAGTCTCTAAGTCCAGTAGAAAACAAAATTCAGTAGCCCTATCTACTGCAGAAGCTGAATACATTGCATTAGGAAGTTGTGTGGCACAAGTACTTTGGTTGAAACAACAGTTGATTGGTTTAGTATTGTTTATAGTCACTATTCAAATTTATTGTGATAACACTAGTGTTATTTATATTTCTAAAAATCCTATTCAACATTCAAGAACCAAACACATAGACATAAGGCATCATTTCATAAGGGATCATGTATCCAAGGGAGAAATTGAACTCATTCATGTTACAACTGAAAATCAACTTGCAGATATTTTTACAAAACCTTTAGACTTTGATACTTTCAGTGCATTAAGAACAAGGCTTGGTGAGATTGATTCAAATGCTTAAATAAAAATATTCTTGTAATAATGATGTTTATTTATTAATTAATTTTTTTATGTGTTTATGATTTTGTTCGTGTGATTTTTCCTTTTAGAGTCTGTGCTTCTACGTTATTTTTGGTATTTATTTTGTCTCATTTTGTTTTTGAATTGTAGTTTTTTTGTTTGAGTGCAAAAATTTTTTTAAGTCATCATCGTCCGGGATGAAATCGTTTCGTACGGGACGATTTGTGTAGTATGACAAACTGTGGGATTTTGAATCGTTTTAAGTGCAGTTTTAATGTACTTCATCTGTACAATCGTCACGATTGTTCGGGATGAAATATTTTTCAAATGACGGGATGAATGAATGGAGCCGTTGAATGGATAAGACAATTATTAATATGAACTTCGTATGTACGAACCTTTGGTTTGTTTGGACGAACAGATATCAGTTCGATGTAGGGGACAATTTCAACTATCATTAAAATGATATAAGTTCTGATCATCCCAGGACGAACACGTGTTTGTCTGTACGATCAAACTGGTCAAAAGCCTGTACAAAAGGACACTTCATAAGTCACGTTGATTACGAAAAGCCGTTTCATTTTGGTTATATTAGATCGTTTATACGAAATATTTTTGTACGGGACGATCAAAAATTTTGTATGGAATGAAATATTTTTGTCTGATACGAACGAATCATTTTCAATATATAGACGGTCTTTTCAACTCAATTGTCACACGCTAAACATCACTTTCAACTCCTTTCTTACTCTAGACCACTTTTCAAATGGCCAGTTCAAGCAAGCGTCAAAAGGTCTTAATCAAGAAGCCTCATAGGAATTCGTCCAAAAACTTTCTGTCCAAAGCAAATGAGGATTCTTTTCCAAGATTTGCTTCTAACAAAATCTCTCCTTCCCGAATTTTAATTCAAGAAGATATTACCTTTAAGGTAATGCATTAATTTGGTTTGACTCAGTTTCAATTTATCCTTACTCTGGTCCACCTCTATAATAAAGAAACCTTCCACTATTTTCTAGCCAATATGTCCTTCAATTCTGATCACTCTGTGATTCACTCCTTTATTTTCAAAAAAAAAGTTGAAATCACTAAATACGACTTAGGAGCTTTTCTAAATTTAAGGATTTAGGGGTGTAGAGCCCATACCTTAATCTCCAATGATACATATAAATGGTATGAAATCAATAGGGTGATTAGAGGAAATGGTTTAACTGAGCATGTGGCTAGGGTATCTGGTCTTGTCCGTAATGCACGCATCATCCAGCATATTTTTAGAACTTCAATCATTCCAAAAGCTGGTGATAGAGTCAATATTACCCCACTTCTTTCCATGGTGACCTTCTTAATTATGAGCGATAAACCTATAGATGAAGCCCAACTTATTCTTGACTACCTTTTATGCGCTTTCTGAAATTGGCCATGCATAACAGAAAAGAAAAAGGAATATTGCTTTAGGACACTTAGTTTCCTATGTTCTGCAAAAGAAGTATAACTTGGTTCATCCTGATCAAGAGTATGAAGAACCGCTCTATTATAATGACGGATCATTTAGAGTGATCTTCAAGGAGGAATCAAGAAAAGCACATGTCATCAGTGATACAGAAGAAGAGACTGAAGGTGCACCTACTCCTGCTTATGAACCAAATTATCAGAATTTGGTTCAAAGATTTGATCAGTTAGAGACTCATTTTGATCATCGCCTTGATCAAATTTAGACTCATTTACAACAGCAGGCTGCTCAATATCAACATGACATGGGCTATATGAGGGAGCAAATGAATGATATTAGTACTAATGTACTTATGATAAATACATATTTTAACCTCTTTGGTGGTGCTCATCCTCCTCCTCCTCCAATTTAGGGACCGTCTGAGTGATTGTTGCACTTTCTATTTTGTGTTCGTGTTGTTATGGTTTATGTGTTAGTTGTTGTTTTGTAGTTTGATGTATTTCTTTTTTATTTTAGTTATTGTATTGATATCTTGAATGAATTCTTGTAATATTTGAAATGATATCAATATAAGTTCTTGTGTTTTGATTAGAATTTACCTTTTGAAATGTTTGTTAGACTTTATGTTAATCATCAGATTTTTAATCTTAATTGTGTTATAACCTAAATTGCAAGAAAAATTAAATCCATTAGAAAATTAAGTTATTCAAAGTTTAAGTTTTGTTTATAACTTGATATTATTAGATTTAACAATTTCATGTCTCTTCTTTAGACTGCATTATTATTAATATTATTATTGCAACAGCGATATTTTCTTATTTTATATTTCACTAATCAATCATTATTTATGCAGTTAGAGAGATTTGAAATTTTAGATTATTATTTTTGGAAAAAATATAATTACTCTTGCAAATTATGTAAAGTACAATAAAAAATTAAAAGGAATGCGCAAAGGTTCGCAATATGAAAAAGAGGCACAAAATAAGCCCAAAATAAAAAAATGATGCACAAAAATGTGCCACTACTATGAAAAAGAAGCGCAAAGCGCCACATGTAGTAGTTATTTCTTTCCGAACTCTTTTAATCTCTTCATTCAAATTGATCTTATGTTCATTTATAATTGATATTGAAATTTGAAATATATAATTTTTCATTCATCTTTATTGCAATGAAATTCTCTATCTTAATGTCTAAATTGACTCATGTCTTTGATAAATTCTTTTCATTATATATGTTATATCACTTCTTAAATTATATGAATCTCTATGATTTGTCTAGTATTTTAATTTTAGTTGCATAACATATTTCAATCACTGTTAAAACTACCTTATCAAATGATTTTCATCTCTCTGCTTTCATTTCAAGTTGTTTTTCTTCACTTTTCGCTGTTGTCAAAAAGGGGGATAAATTGTTTGTTGAATTGTGTCTTGTGAGTCCTGAATTGTGTCTTGTGCGTCTTGTATCTTGTGTTAGTATTTGTGTTTTTTTTGTGATTATGTTCTTGTTTTGTTTTGTATAAATTTTTTTTTTTGAAAAACAAAAGTAATTTTTGAATCAATGCCTCCTTATTTGCATGCATTCATCAATTCAGGGGGAGTTTAGGAGATTCTTAAAATTTGCAATCCTACAAACAATAATTATTTTGCCATCATCAAAAAGGGGGAGATTGTTAAGAGAGTCGCTATTTGCATGTGCTACATTCTTAAAACTTGTATCATTTTAATGATTTCAAATATTATTGTTTTATGTGTACTTTTCTCCTAACACTTTTTGGAAGATTTGTTTTAGCTCTTATGTGTACTAACAATTCAGAAAAATTGAACTCTAAACTATGAAGACTTTAAATCAAATTTAGCATATAATTCTTTGCAAATTGATGCTCTAAATTATTCTTTGAATTGAGAGGGAGTGATTGTAACTGAGAGAATAAAAACACACACACACTTAAGGAGATCTTACAAATTTGTACTGATCATACGGGATGAACATAGTTCGTATGGGACGATCAAGTCAATTTTTCTCCTCGTAAGAGCAATGAAACGAGCAGGAGTTGGAGGAAATTTTTCTAAGTCCTGATCGTCCAGGACAAAATTATTTTCGCCCAAGGATGAAATAGGCTCTATAAAAATTTCGTTCAGACGAAATCTATAATCGTGCCTGGCCGATTACTTCTCTGTAAAAATTTCATCCAGACAAAATCCAAATTATCCCCGGATGAATTCTTCTCTGTAAAAATTTCGTTCAGACGAAGTTCATTATCGTGCTAGGACGAGTTGCTCTCTGTAAAAATTTCGTCCGGACGAAGTCCTGTTCGTCCCAGAATGATGTGAACTGACTTACCAAAGTTGGTTACGTCCATGCAGTTATTTTGGAACCGACCTATGATATAATTGATCGTACCGGACGAACCTAGTTCGTACGGGACGATGATCGTGTACGAACATAGTTCGTACCAATATACATAAGGATCATTTCTGACACTTTAAATAAAATTGTCCAGGACAATCCATGATCATATGGGACGATTCATTTCAAGTTGACTTGAAAAATTTTCTGTTTTGGATAGTTTTTCTTGTCTCTACTATATATAGTCCAATTTAGACTGCCACCCAAACTTTTAGACATTTGATCTTGTGCCTATTGAAAGAAGAGTCAAGGAGAGAGTGTGAGAGAGCATTCAAAGGAGGATTCCTGCTACTGGAGCGTGAAGGCTTCACTTGGTGTTCAAAGGTAAGAATCTCTTCTTGTGATTTGGAATTACTTCACTCTTTTCTTTCTTCCTTCTAGAATTCTTGTAAGAAGATCTGTCAAGGAGATCCGGTTCTCTGCTGACACTTGGAGAGTGTGAACAGCCGTGGGTTCTCTATCCACACTTGGAGAGTGTGAAAGGACGAAGGGTTCTCTGCCCAGACTAGGAGAGTGTGAAAGGATGAAGGTTCTCTGCCCACACTAGGAGAGTGTGAAATGACGGATGGTTCTCTGCCAACACTGGGGATAAGTGTAAAAGGATGACGGTTCTCTGTCGCATCGGGTAGTGGTCGAAAGAGTGTTTGTAAAGGCTTCTCCGACTTGCTGTGGGTGCAAAAGGAGAGACACTATTAGTATTAGTGCAATACTAGGAGGGTTCCTCCGGGGAGTGGATGTAGGTATGGTTTAGACCGAACCACTATAAATTTTGTGTTTTTTATTTTTACTACTTTTTATTTTTGTGCATTTTGTTTTGTTATAAAAATTGTGGTTGAAAATTTTTTTTTGAAGTCATTAAAGTTTATTTTCCGTTCAACAAACTCAAGAGGGATATTTTTTTTTTAAATATCAATTCACCCCCCTCTTGGATAGCCTTGGAATATAAGCTTAGGTTTAACAACCTAATTCATAGTGAACGAATCTCAATAATATACACATTTAATACATCACTAAAGTGCACGTGCAGCCTAGAACATCTAAAGGCATCACTGACCTATTATTGCCTTAAACTTCCATGGCCTACATGGCCATATTCCCTCTAAGAACCTCTCCACATAAGTTAAACTCTGCATAGCTAGTTAGTAGGCTTAGGTCTTGTTTGTTAACAAAATTAACTATATAAATTTCTCAAACAGCTAAGAATGGCCTTGCACCATCACCCATATAATCAAGAAAGAGCTCTCAGTCTGTCAACACTTACTATGTCTGAACCTAGTAAGTTTCCTCGTGTTGAGTAAAATAAAGCCACAGGCTGCACTCATGGTGGTTCCCTTCCATCAATTCCATTAAGTTTCATTTGTGCGATCATACTTTTCAAGGAACCCAAAAACTTTGACCCAAAACCCAAAAACTTTTGGGAAGGCTCTTTATTTGTTGACAACTCATTCTATCAATAAGGTAGTTTTAGAGAGAGAGGCTCTTTGATAGAAAGAGGTTTTGGCCCTAGGTTACCTCCTCCAAATGTTGGTAGAGGCTGTAGTAAGAAGGAGAAGCAATAACAAGGCAACTTCTGGCAAGTGCTCGACCCCGATGTCAAGGAGACAGCTGTAGCTCTCAAGCCTACTCTGATACTCATGCCAGTGAACACTTTCCAAGCTTCTTTTCTGGTTTGAAATGTATTCACTTGGGATTCATGGAATTATGTTATTGCATAAACCCAAACAATCATCTAGCAGGTGAAGGGGGAAGATAGTAAACTAGAGAAGGTGGTTGAGTCGTAAGCTTTGTCCATCTCGTTGGATGAAAAGCTTGCCACGATGGGAGGTTTTTCCTTCAATATTAGAGGAATCACCTATACCTCTCCTATAAAACAACCCAAGAATGCTAATAAGCCCAAAAGTCTACCCTAAGGGAAATGTTTGTCCTAGCTCGTAGCTGCTAAAAGGATGATTTCATGTGTGTTGATTCAGATAGAGAAGCCAGTTTGGAAAATGCAAAGGAGGGTTTGGGAGAACTTTCTGATAAGCATAATGAAATGGATGAGTCAGATGCTCATTTTGACTCCAACATAGAGATGAATGTTGTCGATCAAGTTCAAAAGACCTAGGTAATGGAGGCCTTCTTGTTGCAACCCATGACCCCGAGTTTGAGATTTTGATGATGCCAAATAATGAGTGTTTTGGAACAACTTTTTATTGATTATTATTTTATTTGCTATTGTCCTTGAGTACTAACATTTCAGGAAGATCACAAGTGACTCAGGATGAAAAGAAGACTCAAGACCGGGTAGATTAGGAGTATGAGTCAAACATTGTACTTTTCTATTTATTTTATTTTTACTTTATTGAGTCTGGCCACAAAATGCATAAGAGTAAGAGCAACCATGCACACACACAGGGGGAGAGTTTGTTTTTTAACTGCAAAATGTAATAAAATTTCTTCTCTGTAGATCATATTGTACGATTGTAATTCGTACCGTACGATCCAAGCTATGTGGACGATTCTGTGAATAGATCGTACTGTATGAATGTCTTCGTACTGTACTATATGTTCAGATCCAAAACCCTAGCCGTGGTTTAGTTTAAGTAAGTGATTTTGTGCCGTTCATACTGTACGAACACGTTCGTACTGTACGATCTATTTTAAATACTTACTTAAATTAACCCGTGATTAGTGCATGTAATCCAGGCCTAATTAAATTTTGAATATCGTACTGTACGAACCTGATCGTACCATACGATGAACAGAGACGAAGTATGATCATTCCGGATATCATCCTGGACGATCTCTTGGTTTTTGTCACATCGTACTGTACGATAGTTATCATACCGTACGATGAACAGAGACGACATCTGATCGTCCAGACCATCGTCCTGTACGAATAGTATTTGTTGGATTGTACCGTACGATATTATATCCTACAGTACGAATTGTTTTTGAACTGTTCGTACATCTTCATACCAGGACGATGTCTGTTTATAAAGATCATACTGTACGATTTGGAATCGCACTGTACGAACAGTAACGGCTACTTTTGAAATCAGAGGGTTTTTGGAGCCTTTTTTAGATGTCAATCAAGTCCTTTTTCAGTAAAAAAACTGAGGGGGTGAACGTGGTTAGGGAGGGATTCCAAGGGAAAGAGCTCTAGAGAAGTTCTTGAGGGTTGAGAGAGGAAGAAGGAGGTGAGCGTTGTGAGGGAGAAGAAGTGTGAGGGAGATCACATGGTTGCTCCGAGCTTGCTGCATCTTGTTCCTTCTGTGGCCCTAGAAGGATTTGAGGGAGGATCTCCGAGGGAAAGGCTCGTCTACATCCGTTACCTCGAGGTTCTCTGCCTTCTCCAGGAGGGAGAAAAACGAGAAGGTTCTCTGCCGTCGCCAGGAGGGCGAAAACAGAGTTTGGCACTCCGCCACGCCGGGTTGGTGAAAGGGAGGTTTGTAAAGGCTTCTCCGCCCTTCCGAGGGGGGCAAAAGGAGAACTATTTTGATAGTGAAAATCCCGGAGTGGAGGACTCCGGGGAGTGGACGTAGGTCATTTTTTGACCGAACCACTATAAAAATTCTTGGTGTGTTTTTTCCTTATCGTCATTTATTTTACCTTGCATTTAATTTTCATAATTATTGCGTTGAGATATTTTGTGGAAGAAAAATTTGTTAATTTTTCGTTGCAGAATTTAAAAATTAACAAAAAAATTAGAACTCCTGTTTAGGGTTACTTTTTGTTGAGAAAAAGATTTTCACAATTCACCCCCCCCCCCTCTTGTCATTTAGTAATTTCAATTGGTATCAGAGCCAGGTTTTAAAAAATAGTGTTTTAGAAAACCTTGAAAAAAAATGATCATGTCGAATTTCGGTAATCGTAACACTGCGGAGGGTTATTCAATAACTCATCCACCACTTTTTGATAACATACCGTTTGATTTCTGGAAAATTAGAATGTCTACATTTTTGCAATCTATAGATTACCGCATGTGGATGTTAGTAAATGATGGGTATGTTGCACCATTTAAAATTGTTAATGGTTTGAAAACTCCTGTACCTTTTATTGAATGGAGCAATGAGGATAGGGAGTTAGCCCAACTGAATGCTAAGTGGTTAAACTGCTTTTTTTGTGCATTGAAATCTGAGGACTATATGAGAGTATCTACTTGTGTTTCTGGTAAGGAGATTTGGGATAGACTGTGCATTACATACGAAGGAACAAACGAAGTAAAACAGTCTAGGCTTAACATTCTACTGCATGATTATGAATTATTCTGTATGAAACCTAGCGAAACAATTTCTGACATGTACACTAGGTTCACCCAAATCGTGACATCCTTGCATGCATTAGGTTGAGAAATTTCAAATTCTGAGAAAGTAATAAAATTCTTAGATGCCTGCCTAGTTCCTATGATGCTAAGATAACTGCTATCACTGAGTCCAATGATCTTAATGTTTATTTTATTGATAACCTCCTTGGGTCACTCATTGCATACGAGCAAGGAGTGAGCCAAAGGCAAAGTGATGCAGGTGAAAAGAAAAAGGAGCGGACGGTGGCATTAAAAGCTAGCAACTCAGAAAGTGAAAGCTCTGCAGGGGAGGAAGACGATGAAATAGCACTGATGACCCGACAGTTCAAAAATTTCCTGAAGAGAAAACAGAAGCGTCATCAGAACAGCTGGAATAAAGGGAAGAGCTCAAGGTCCAATAAGGTTTCATCTGATACAGTTTGTTTTGAGTGCAGGAAGCTAGGTCACCTTCGAGCCGATTGCCCCAATCTGAAGAGTCAACCAGCAAAGGAGAAAGGAGATGACAAAGCTAAATACAAGAAAGGAAAGACAAAGACACAGAAAGCTTTTTGGGCCGACTCTGCCTCAGAATCATCAGAAGAAGAAGCAGAGGAGGAGGTAACAAATTTGTGTCTTATGGCTAATGATAACCTTGATCAATTGGATCAGGATGAGGTATGTCAACTTTCATATGAAGAATTACTACTTATTTCTGAGAATATTCATGACTCGTGTAGGAAATTGAAAAAGATGCATGCTAAGCTTAATATTGAATTTAGTTCTTTACAATTTGAGCATGCTAACTTAGTTAAAGAAAATTCTGATTTAGATAAAGATCATATGTTACTTCTTGATGAGTATGATGCATTAAATAAGAAGCATACTGAATTAACTGAAGAGCATGAAACCTTGAAAACCACTCATGTTGAACTAGAAGAAGCGTTTCATAGACTAGACAAACTTGCATTAGAAGTAGATCATAGTGAGCACTTGCTATTGATAGAAGTTGATGGATTAACAGCTCAAAATAAAACTTTTAGTGAGAAAATAAAAGAACTAGAAAATGAAATTGCATCACTCACAGTAGGCCATCCTAGAAAACCCCCAACACAGCATGCATCACAAAACCTTAGGAAAAGGCACCACCACCCACATAGATTAGTAAACCCATTTCCTGGTGTTAGGTGTTTCTCTTGTGGCATGTTAGGTCACATAGCCCACACATGCACAATTCACCGTAGGACACACTTAGTATGGAGACCTAAACTGCATCCATCACAGCATAGCATGCATACATCTCATTCATGCAAGCATAAGGAGGAACCCAAACTCACTTGGGTTCCCAAATCTAATCTTTGAATGAAATTGTAGGGATGCTCTCACAAAAGACCTAGTGAGAGCATGTGGTACCTGAATAGTGGCTGCTCACGACACATGACTGGAGATATGAAGAAGTTCATCCTATTGAAGACCAAAACTGGAGGCAAAGTAACATTGGGAGACAACACTACCAGGAAGGTGATAGGCTCAGGTATCGTTGGTAATGCTAAGAATTTTTTAATTGAAAATGTTTTACTAGTTGATGGTTTGAAACATAATTTACTTAGCATTAGTCAACTGTGTGATAATAGTTTTGATGTTAAATTTTTTACTGATAGATGCTTGATTAGTTTATTTGGTGAAATAATTTTAGAAGGAAAATGAATGAATAATGTTTACATGTTAGACCTTGATTGCGTTGATAGCTCAAAATCATTTTGTTTGAAAATAATAGTTGATGACTTGTGGCTATGGCATAGGAGACTATGCCATGCTAGTATGAAAACTCTTAGAAACATCACTCAGAAAAACCTAGTTAGAGGTGTACCTAAGTTAGACTTTACCAAAGATCACTTATGTGATGCTTGCCAACTAGGAAAATAAGTCAAATCATCATTTCACTCAATTAGAGATGTGATCACCTCTAGGCCACTAGAAATTCTACACATGGACTTATTTGGACTCGTTAGTACAACCAGTCTAGGTGGAAAGAATTATGGATTTGTGATTGTAGATGACTTCACTAAATTTACTTGTGTAAGATTCTTAGCACACAAAAATGAGTCTTTTGAGGAATTTAAAATATTCTCCACATGGATTCAACGAAAATTAGGTTGTGAAATATCAACAATCCATAGCGATCATGGTGGAGAGTTCCAAAATGATAGGTTTGAGTCATTCTGTTAAGAGATAGGAATAGAACACAATTTCTCAGCCCCTAGAACACCCCAACAGAATGGCATAGCAGAAAGGAAGAATAGAACTTTGGTAGAAGCTGCTAGGGCAATGTTAGCAGAGTATACCCTTCCTAGATACTTTTGGGCGGAAACAGTAAACACAGCCTGTTATGTTTTAAACAGAGTAAACATTAGATCGAAGCTAAATAAAACTCCATATGAACTCCTTAAGGGTAGAACACCAAACTTTTCACATTTACATGTCTTTGGGTGTAAGTGCTTCATCTTAAATAATGGTAAACATCCCTTAGGAAAATTTGATCCCAAGTCTGATGAGGGTGGCTTCTTAGGTTATTCTTCTATAGGTAAGGCCTATAGAATTTTTAATAAGAGAACCCTTGTAGTAGAAGAATCCACCCATGTGGTATTTGATGAATCAGATATGCCCTCAGAAACTAAAATTGAAGATGATGAAATAGAGGCAATTGAAGGAGTAGAGACTATGACCTTAGGAGAAAGGGTCGAAACTCAGGAAGCTTTGCCTAGGGAATGGAGATATTCTTCTAGTCATCCTAAAGAGTTAATTTTAGGAGACCCTTCAGAAGGTGTAAGAACTAGGCATGGACTTAGAAAGGAGGTTAGTCACTCAGCATTCATCTCTATGATAGAACCTACAAGTATAGATCAAGCCTTAGGAGATGAATTTTGGATTCTAGCAATGCAAGAATAGCTGAACCAATTCACCAGGAATGATGTTTGGGAGTTAGTTAAGAGACCTAAAGAGCAAAGTGTTATTGGAACAAAATGGGTCTTCAAGAATAAGGTGAATGATTCATGAACAATAATAAGGAATAAAGCAAGACTAGTAGCTAAGGGGTACAACCAAATTGTGGGGATATACTTTGAAGAAACCTTTGCCCCGGTTGCTAGACTAGAAGTCATAAGAGTGCTCTTATCTTTTGCTTGCTTCAAGAACTTTAAGTTACATCAAATGGATGTAAAGAGTGCATTTCTGAACGGGGTAATTAAGGAAGATGTTTACGTTGAGCAACCCCCCGGATTTGAAAGTTCACAATTTCTGAACCATGTATTTAAATTAAAAAAGGCACTGTATGGATTAAAGCAAGCACCTAGAGCATGGTACGAAAGACTTAGCTCATTTCTTTTGGATAGAGGATTTAAAAAGGGTAGTGTAGATACTACACTCTTCTTAGACAAGGTCAAAGAAGAAATTCTCATTATTCAAATATATGTGGACGACATCTTATTTGGATCTTCAGATAAAAACTTATGCGATGAATATTAAAAAACAATGAGTAATGAGTTTGAAATGAGCATGATGGGAGAACTTAATTACTTTCTTGGCTTTAGTGTAAAACAAATGGATAATGGAACTTTTCTTAGCCAATCAAAGTATATTAAGGATATTTTAAAAATATATGAAATGGATAGAGCAAAACCCATGAACACCCCAATGAGTTCGACAATCCAATTAGATAAAGATCCTAGTGGAAAATCAGTACATCAGAAAAAATATAGAGGAATGATTGGATCCCTTCTTTACCTGACTGCCAGTAGACCAGACATAATGTTTAGTGTATGCCTTTGTGCCCGTTTCCAAGCCGATCCTAAAGAGTCTCACTTAACTGCTGTCAAAAGAATTCTTAGATATCTACTAGGCACCCCAAACTTAGGAATTTGGTATCCCAGACACAGCACTTCCTTTGAAATCCTAGGGTACTCAGATTCTGACTTTGCAGGATGTAGGATAGATAGAAAGAGCACCTCTGGTACCTGCCAATTCATCGTACAATCACTAGTTTCTTGGTCCAGTAGGAAGCAAAACTCAGTTGCACTTTCCACAGCCGAGGCAGAATATATTGCAGTAGGAAGTTGTGTTGCACAAGTACTATGGCTAAAACAACAAATTCTTGATCTTGGACTACCTGTTGGAACCATCTCGATCATGTGTGACAACACAAGTGCAATTTGTAACTCTAAGAATCCATTTCAACACTCTCGAACGAAACACATAGACATTAGACATCATTTCATTAGAGATTACGTCGCTAAGGGAGATATAGATTTACATCACATCGCTACAGGAGATCAATTGGCAGACATATTCACAAAACCATTAGCTTTCGACACCTTTAGCACCTTGAGGACTAGATTAGGTGTCATAGATATAAATGCATAAAAAATAATAATAATAAAAAAAAAACAAAACAAAAAAAAAAAAAAAATTTTTTTGTTGGCTGCTCCTGATCACCACACACTCACCACACCAAAACTCTGCATTGACTGTTCATCGTACTGTACGACATACATCGTACTGTACGATACATCTCAATGTCCACCAACAAGTAGATTTCGGCTCTGTTGATCGTAGTGTACGACCTACATCGTACTGTACGATACTCTTCCCGATAATTGCCTACCGTATTGTACAATATCTCTTCTTCGTACAATATGATCCACGTCAGCAACGGATTGGGACGAATTAAACCCGGTTGGTACGACATTATTGAGTATCGTACTATACGATACCTCAGTTTCGTACGGAACGATCCACATCAGCACAAAGGATAAATTTTAGTTAAAGCTGTTTGGTACGATATTTATTATGTATCGCACTGTACGATACACCTGTTTGTACAGTACGAAACTTTTGGTCAAAAGTCGTACTGAGGGCCTCGGGACGATCGAAATTTGCCTGATCGTACTATACGATACCTATCGTACAGTACGATTTGACTGCCTTTTCCGGCAACGACATGTCAGAATATTAATAGGCTATCGTACTATACGATCCAAGATTGTACTGTACGATTTCCAAAATTTCCTATAAGTACCCAACCTAGGCCGTTCTTCTCACTCAAACATCTCCTCACTCAGCCTTTCACTTAGTTTTCGTGCTATCTTGCAATGTCTAAACGAGGACGGATGACTGCTGGAAGCTCGTCTTCGTCGAGTCACCAACCGGATCGCTTTCTGAATACTTAAAATGAGGAAGCCTACCACGGATATAAAGCCTGCAAAATTTCTCCTTCAAAAATGCTTAATCAGGCTGCTCTCAATTTCGAGGTAATGGGCCTCTATGCTTCCACCAACTTCCAATTCCTACTCACCCTGGCGTTTCCATATAATTTTGAACTTCTATTTGAATTTCTCGCCAACCTCACCTACACCATCGACAACACCACTTTTCACTCTTTTGTTTGTGGCCGCACCATTGAGATCACTAGAGCCGACATCGCCCAATATATTGGGCTGTCCACTGAAGGACCTATGGTTCGCTCAATTCTTACCGATGAATTTGATTGATGCGATGTTAATAGAGTCCATAGGAATAATGCTTTTCATCAACACCAACCTCTTGTTCAATCCTTAACTCGAAATGCCCGTATAATTCAACATGTTCTTCGAACCTCAATCATCTCCAAAGGTGGCGAGCGTATCAATCTAACCCTGACCTTATCCATCGCTACCTATCTTATTATGTCCAACATTAAGTTTGATGAGGTCGATTTAATTAGCAACTATATTCGTCACATGACTTTTGTTTGTCTACCTACCACTCGACGGTAACAGAATCTGGCTCTTTGTCACCTAATAGGATATATCCTCCACAATAAATATCAATTGTCCTACCCTGGTGAACCCGATATTCTTCCTATTTTTTATACGGATGCTTCCTTCCGTATTCTCTTTCATCAAGGACACGAGCCTGAAGAACCAGTCTTTGATGAAGAAGGAGAAGATGCCCCAGCCGCAGCTCCAGCTCGACCACGATGCCATGCCGCACCCCGAGCACCTGCACCAACACCAGCATACCCTAATGATGATTTAGTCGCACGCTTCGACCAGCTGCAGACTCGTCTCGACATGCATATTCAAGAACAACATCAGCAACATGAGATTGATATGCAATGGTTTGGAGAACGTTTCACTGCAATTGATTATCGCTTTGATGCTCTATTTCAATATTTTCAACCAAATCCACCTCCACCACCAACTGATCAGGACCCGTCTGCTTAGATTGTTTGTGTTTGCATTGTAGTTTTTCTTCTTTTGCTTTTTGCTTTTCGTTGCTCCTCCTTTTTGTGCTGTCAAAAGGGGGAGAAGTTTGTTATACCTATTGTTATGCCTGTTATCTAAATGCATTCCTTTTATTTTGTACTTGCTTTAGGTATCCCATTTTTTCTTGTGTTTAATTTAAAAACAAAAAAATATAAATACAAAAAAAAAACAAAAACAAAAGAAATATTTTTCGTTCTTACTTGCAACAAATTATTTGACATCATCAAAAAGGGGGAGATTTTTGGAACCCCCCGAGTTTGAGATTTTAATGATGCCAAATAATAAGTGTTTTGGAAAAAATTTTCATTGATTATTATTTTATTTGCTATTGTCCTTGAGTACTAACATTTCAGGAAGATCACAAGTGACTCAGGATGAAAGGAAGACTCAAGACCGGGTAGATTAGGAGTATGAGTCAAACATTGTACTTTTCTATTTATTTTATTTTTACTTTATTGAGTCTGGCCACAAAATGCATAAGAGTAAGAGCAACCATACACACACACAGGGGGAGAGTTTGTTTTTTAACTACAAAATGTAATAAAATTTCTTCTCTGTAGATCGTACTATACGATTGTAATTCGTACCGTACGATCCAAGCTATGTGGACGATTCTGTGAATAGATCGTACTGTACGAATGTCTTCGTACTATATGATATGTTCAGATCCAAAACCCTAGCCGTGGTTTAGTTTAAGTAAGTGATTTTGTGCCGTTCGTACTGTACGATCTATTTTAAATACTTACTTAAATTAACCCGTGATTAGTGCATGTAATCCAGGCCTAATTAAATTTTGAACATTGTACTGTACGAACCTGATCGTACCATACGATGAACAGAGACGAAGTATGATCGTCCCGGATATCGTCCTGGATGATCTCTTGGTTTTTGTCACATCGTACTGTACGATAGTAATCATACCATACAATGAATAGAGACGACATCTGATCATCCAGACCATCGTCCTGTACAAATAGTATTTGTTGGATCGTACCGTACGATATTATATCGTACAGTATGAATTGTTTTTGAACTGTTCGTACATCTTCGTACCAGGATGACGTCTGTTTATAAAGATCGTACTGTACGATTTGGAATCGTACTGTACGAACAGTAACGGCTACTTTTAAAATCAGAGGGTTTTGGAAGCCTTTTTTAGATGTCAATCAAGTCCTTTTTCAGTAAAAAAATAGCGGGGGTGAACGTGGTTAGAGAGGGATTCCAAGGGAGAGAGCTCTAGAGATATTCTTGAGGGTTGAGAGAGGAAGGAGGAGGTGAGCGTTGTGAGGGAGAAGAAGTGTGAGGGAGATCACACGGTTGCTCCGAGCTTGCTGCATCTTGCTCCTCCTGTGGCCCTAGAAGGATTTGAGGGAGGATCTCCAAGGGAAAGGCTCGTCTACATCCATTACCTCGAGGTTCTCTGCCTTCTCCAGGAGGGAGAAAAACGAGAAGGTTCTCTGCCGTCGCCAGGAGGGAAAAAATAGAGTTTGGCACTCCGCCACGCCGGGTTGGTGAAAGGGTGGTTTGTAAAGGCTTCTCCGCCTTGCCGAGGGGGGGGGCAAGAGGAGAACAATTTGATAGTGAAAATTCCGGAGTGGAGGACTCTGGGGAGTGGACGTAGGTCATATTTTGACCGAACCACTATAAAAATACTTGGTGTGGTTTTTCCTTATCGTCATTTATTTTACCTTGCATTTAATTTTCATAATTATTGCATTGTGATATTTTGTGGAAGAAAAATTTGTTAAAGTTTCGTTGTAGAATTTCAATAATAACAAAAAAATTGGAACTCCTGTTTAGGGTTACTTTTTGTTGAGAAAAAGATTTTCACAATTCACCCCCCCTCTTGTCATTTAGTAATTTCACTTCTCCCACTTAACACCTACATAATATGCCCTATCCAACGTTATGCAAGCCTCAACAAGTGTATCTTTGGATGATGAATCAAGGCCATCATCTCCTCATAATCCAAACTAGTATCTTGATAAGCTAGCCACCCCCATGACTCTATCCAACTACAACTATGTGGAGTCCGCCCAGGAATGTGCTCTGACCCCTCCCAACAAGTTTGGGGTTGATGCTGTGTATGCTTCTTGCAAGAAACTATTTGTGACTAGACTTAAGTTCTAGTGTGTAAATCCTAAAGGCCCTCCAACCTCCATTCTTGTTGTTATAGAATTATACCTACATGTTGTTTGTGGTAATGCCCGAATGGCCGAGGGATTTATTGGCATGCTGGAGCAGCCCTCACTAGCACCCTCCTTGCCTCCCGTAGGGTTGTCTAGTGGTCATTTTGATCAGAACAAACTTGAATATGTTCCTTTTGACAAAATAGGTTGTTAAAATTATATTTCCTTTGATGGGATCTCCATGGAGCAAGAGAGAAATGCAGTCCAAGCGAATTTGGAAGAAATTGACCTAGCTCTTATGGCCAAACTCATTAGCTAGTGAGTTTCTTTCCCTTACCTTCTTAGTGAGACCAAATGCCGATGGTACCCCTTTATAGACTTTTAAATCATCTCCACCAAAACCTTTAGCCTTTGGTACCCCTATGTTTAATGAGTGGCCCATGGATCATTGCAGGCAACATCATGGGCACGGACAGATGGAAGATTAACTCCTCCCTAGATTCCCTTTAAAGCCTTAATAACTACCCCTTATGTGCTAGGATAAGAACATAATAACTCATTTAACCAGCATGATGGGTGAGCCTTTATGGATGGATTCATACATGAGTACATGTGGTAGAGATTCTTTTGTCACATCTATGTGAGAATTGACCTCTCATTGTAGCTATAGCTAGGAGTTTGGATTAATGGTCTCAATGAGCATTTATTTTTGAGAGTTAAATATGAGGGAATCTCTATTATATGCTTCACTTAGAATTTCCCTCCCCCCACTCCATAGTTGCACACCACCCGTAGCTCGTCTTGTGCCACTAAGGCTACCACTTCCCCTCCTACGCCTCCACCATTTGGGGGATAGTCCCAACCATCCAAATTGCTTAACTATGGCCTACACCATGGGCTTGATCATGAGGTGTTCTCTTTTGGTGCTTGGAACTGAGTGATAAGAAAATGCAAAGGCAAGGCAAAGGCCAATAAGGAGCAGCCTGTCAACCACAAGCCATCAAAACTATCCTTTTTATTTTTGACAGCCAAGGTTCAATATTTGGAAGTCACTTCAGCTAGGATCCTCAATATCCATAAGCAAAAGCCTAGGGTCACTAGTGCTCACTTCTTTAGGGTATTACTCTAGCTCGGGCCTTTATCCACCTCCCCTCGAAAGTGAAAGAAGGCCTCCATAGATTTCACAGGTGGGGACTTGGTCCCCTCAAGTGTCCAATGAGATGCCCTCTTATATTAGTTTTCCATGTGTACTATTGGATTATTGAACAACTACCAGAGCACTAGGACACCATTTAGCACTTATGCCTATTTTTAAATCTTCTTTGGTGTTTACTCCCTCTAGAGTGGTTATGTTTCTATCCTTCTAGTGCACATTGCAAACCAATGAAGGGGATCTCTTTCTCACTTGAGGGGTCTTTTTTTTTTCCTTTTGATTGTTCCCTTTTAAAATATTTTTATTAATTTAATTTTCTCCATTTTTGTTTTTTGTGTAGGAAGGAGTAGACTTATTTTCAAATAATCTGTAATTTTCTTTACATATTAATATATGCCAAGTGCAACTTTCAAGGAACCCAAAAACTTTTATTTCTCACAATGTGTTGCTTGAGTTCAAAAAGCAACATCCATCGATCCCTGGTCCGTATCGTTTATGGTTGTGACTAGGAAGGTATCTGATCGCCTTCGTGCCCCCAACTTTCATTCTTGTTTTATGAAAACATCCTCAACAAATGTTTTCACTGTAGTTTGTATTTCATAAATCCAAGAATTTCACATCTGACTATGAAATACAAATGCCATGAAGAATTCCACTTAATCATTACTCTAATTCTGAAGGCAAATACAATTGGAACAAAATCCTGTGGTGTTATCCCCTTCTAATGAATCCAGAGCGTGGGCTTTCTTTGAGATCTCTAATTTCTTAAAAGTAATAAGGCCAGAGGCATGACCCAGCTTATTAAGGCCAAGAATGCATCGCCAACATAAGGGACGGGGCAGGCAGTGCAGAATATGAGGGGGACTGATCGACCAATCCAAAGGCCCAACTATAAGATTTTTAATTACAACAACTTGATGTTGGCACTATATTCTCCCTTGAATGGATCCACATTAAGGGATTTAGATTATACTCATTCCTATTACAAGACTTGAAGATATTGATATTATTATTTATTATCACTACCTCCTCATGAAAGGATTGGGTAATTTGCGCGCTTGCTGCCTTCCATGGATATGGTAGCTATCTCTCAGTCTAACAATCCTTTCTATGTCCCTCTATGTCTGGACCTAGTAAGTTTACCCATGTTGAGTCAAATTAAGCAACCATCTCCACTCCTCGTGGTTCCTTTTCACCAATTCCCTTAAGTTTTAGCCTTGTGGCCATACTTTTCAAGGAACCAAAAAACTTTGGCACGGACCCCAAAAATGTTTGGGGTGGCTTTTCATTTTTATCCATCTCAATCTCACTAGACTTATTTATAGAGAGATGCTCTCAGATGGAAAGAGGGGGTATCCCTAGTTCACCTCCTACAAATGGTGCTAGAGTCAACGATAAGAAGGAGAAGCAATAACAAGGTAACTATTGGCAAGTGCTAAACCCCAATGTTAAGGCAGCAGTGACAGCTCTGAAGCTTACTTCGGTGCTCAGGCCAGCAAACACTTCCTAACCTTCTTATAAGTTTCAAAATGTGGTCACTATGGATTCATGGAATGAGGTTTTCACATTAACCTAGGCTATCCTCTTGTAGCTGAATGAAGAAGATAGTAAACTGGAGATAGTGGTTTAGCTACAAGCTTCATCTATCTCGCCAGATGAAGTGTTAGCCATGGTGGGATTTTTTTCCTTTAGTATTTGAGGCATCACCTATACCACTCCCCAAAAACCACCTAGGCATGCTGACCAGCTGGACTAGTCTGCCCCAAGGCAAATGTCTCTCCTAGCTCCTAGCTACTAAGAGGATGCATCCATGTTGGCTGATTCAGATTGTGAAGCCAGCTCGAGAGAGGTAATGGAAGGTTTGGGATGCCATTCTAATAAGCACAATGAAATTGATATGTTAGATGCTTATTCCAACTCCAACATAGAGACTGAAGTTGCCAATTAAGGCGTGAAGAATAAGGTGTTAGAGGCCTTCTCCCACCTGACACATACATAATTCTCCCAATTTGATACTATACAAGCTTAGCAGATGGCTCTTCTGACGATGAATCGAGCCCAGCATCTCCTCACAACCAAGACCAACATCTCTACAAGCCAGCCAACCTCATGACTTTGTCTAGCTTTGGCTATGTGGAGTCCACCCAGATATATGCTCTAACCCCTTCAAACCCGTATTGGGTTGATGTTGTGTGTGCTTCTTGCAAAGAATTTCTTGTGGCTAGACATAAGTGCATGTGTGTAAATTCCCAAGTCCCTCCACCCTCCATTCACATTTCTAATGGATCATGCCCACATGATGTTTATAATAATGCCTTCAAGGCCTAGGGATCAATTGGCACGTTGGAGAAGCCCACACCAGCCCACTCCTATCATGTCAGGGGGTTTCCTAGGGTCCTTTTGATTGAAACAAACTTCAATATGTTCCTTTGGACAAAAAAGTCATGAGAACTATATTTCCTTCGATGGGATCTTAATGGAACCAAAGAGAAATTTAGTCCAAGAGAATTTGGCCGCACTTGACCGAGCCCTTATGATGAAACTCATTGGCAAGCGAGTTGATTTCCCTTCTTAATGAGCTTAAACATCGATGGTACCACTTTGGAGACTTCCAAATCATCACAACCACATCAAATTTGTTCATTTGCATCTTCCAAAGTGTTGAAGTTAGGGAAGCTGTTATAAAGAGTGGCACATGGATCTTTGCAGGCAACATCATGTGCATATACAGATGGAAGCCTAGCTCCTCCCCAAACTCCATTCAAGGCCTCCATTCTCCTATTTGGATTCATTTTCCTTAGCTACCCCTTATGTACTAAGATAAAACCAAAATAACTCATTTAGCCAACATATTAGGTGAGCATTTTTGGATGGATTCACACATGAATAAATGAGGCAGATCTTCTTAGCCAGATATGTGTAAGGATTGACCTCTCATAGTTGCTATAGTTGGGTGTTTGGATTAATAGAATCAATGGGAAATTCTTTCAGAGAGTTAAATATGAGAGAATGACTAGTTTCTACTTCACTTATGATTTCATTGGCAACAGTAGATGCAAGTGTTCTTATAAGGTAACCACACAGAACTTCCCTTCCACCCCCCCTCTGTAATAGCACACCATAAGTAGCTCAGTTTGTTCCACTAAGGCTGCCAATTCCCCTCTTACACCTCAACCATCGGGGTACAATCCCTGCCATCCAAAATGCCCAATTATGGCCAGCACCATGTACCCGTTCAGAAGAAGGCCTTTCTTGGTGCCTAAAACTTAGTGACCGAAAAACACAAAGTCAAGGCTAATGTCAACAAGCTTCAACCCATCTACCATAAGCCATCCGAACCATACTTCTTATTTTTGGAAACCAAGGTTCAATATTTGGAAGACACTTCAGTTAAGATCCTCAATCTCCATATATAGAAAACTAGGGTCTCTCGTGCCCACTTAACCAGAAAAATCTTCTAACTCGGGCGTTTAGCCACCTCGACCTTGAAATAGAAAGAAGGCCTCCATAGATTTCACAGGAGGGGACTGGGTCCCCTCAAGTGCCCAATGAGGTGCCCTCTTCTATTTTTCTTCCATGTGTACTATTGGATTGTTGGACCACCACCGGAGCACTAGGACACTATTAAGCCCTTGTGGCTATTTTTAAATGTTCTATGGTGTCTCCCCCCTATAAATTGTTTTTATTTTTATCCTTTTAGTACACATTGCAAACCTTTGAAGTGGCTCCCCTTCTAACTTGAGAGGATCTTTTTTGTTTCCTTTTAATTTTTTCACTTTCCTTTAGTGTTTTTTTTTTCTTTTTTTTTAGGAATGCAAACTTGCATAAAATAAAAGGACCCAAAAAAGCCTGGATACAAGTTAATGAGAGTGACCCAACCTATCACATTCTTTCTTTACTAAATGAACAAAGGAAGAAGGAAGATTACCCTCACAAAACAAATTTCAAATAAAATCATATAATAAAGCTAAGTTAGCAAAATAATCTGCTAACTTAATACAGTTATGCTCAACACAATAAAAGATAACATTATTGTACTTACTAAAAGGTAAGAGATCTTCACCTTCCAAGTTCCCCTTCATATTCTTTGGTTTGCTGTACAGTTCTTGAAGAAAATGGAGAACATTTTTATTGTCACCTTCAACAATAATGCCTTTTGCATCTTGTAACCATCCTTGCAACACCACTTTCAATGATCTAAAAGCTAAAAGCTCCATTTGTGCAATGTCCCAATACAATTTTCCAAAACCAAATGCTAAAACAAACCTTCCTTTATAATCCTTAACAAAACCTACAATACCTTTCTCATTATTCTCTTTAAGTGAAGCATCAATGTTTATTTTAACCCCCTTGGGTGGGGTGGGGGGTGGTTTCCATTTATTTCAAAATATTCCAATGGAGACATTAGTTTTGAACTACTACTGTACTACTTTTGTATAATATTGTCAACATTCGTAACATCATTGAAACGTATTGTAAGTGGACCGGGCAAAGAATCAATTTTCTAAATCATCGATTTTGTTCAATAAATAGTGTCCTTACTAGAAGAATAGAAGGACATCTAATGCCTTGGAATTTAGAAGAGTTGAGGAATTGGAGTATCTGGGAATTTTTATGGCCTTGCAAAAGCTTACTGTTGATTTTAGTAAAAAACTTAGAGAGAACTCAAATCCCTTTGGTTTGAATAGAGGGGTCTTCCAAGCATTTTCCCTAAATATCAGCAAGATAATCAAAGAACTACTCCGGAGGGGGGCGATCCTAGAAAAGGGTTAAAATAGCCCAAAGGTTGAACAATAACCCATTGCTCTAGCAGAAAGATGATTTGGATTTTGCATTTATGGAAAGTAACATGGAAAGACGTCATTACTCACCAATGGAGACAAAGTCCCCACCAATGCCATCAAGAAGATTCTTCTTCCACTTTCTGGGAAAGTTTGAGATCGGCCCCAACTACAACAACTATTTCTCCATGTAAGCCCTAGAAGCTTTATGTTGCCTTTTAGAGAGATTGATAGTAATGGTGAAGGGTTCATTGAGTTTTGGTGGCCTTGCAGTAGGGAAAATAACAGGAGGGTTGTTCTCCACAAGAAAGGCAGGGCTAGTGGGTTGTTCCCTTGAATGGTGGCTTGGGGCTTTGGTATGTGGCTTTTGATATCCTTTCCTTCTTTTTATGACCAGGTTCCAAGTGCAAAGATCATCCTCCTTGGCATTGTCGGGATGAGAGTGCTATTTAGTGAGGTCAACCTATGTGGGAGGTCCATTCCTAGGAAGGGAGGGAGGACTCGAGGACTTCTCCACTTATTCTTGAGTGGTCGACTGCCTTGGAGGAATGAGGGATGCTAAAAGATTTGTAGCCATGGGGTGAGGAAGCAAATCCATGCAACTTTGTGCTGAATAACCAATACGGCCATAAGAGAAGTAGAAGTTCAAGAGGCCTTCATACTCAAAGCATTGGAAGAACCAACAATGCAACCCATTAATCCAAATCCTAGGTAGGAGCTTCTAGGAAAGATCAATGCATACACAAATTCGAGCATAAGAGGAATGCCCCCAAGTGCATGTGTGAGCATCCATCCAAAGTGGGTCCCCATTAAAGTTAGCAATTTGGGTTAGATTAGAGGTATCCCAGTATAATAAGGGGAGTTGTGGTAATTAATCCAAACTGGTAAGTGGAGGAGGTGGATGACCATTTTTCAATCCAATAATGTTTCCAGCATTAAACTAATGTCCACTTTCAAGAACTAGATCCCAAACCTCAATATATTTGAATAAGAAAATGAAGGAGTTTGGGGCCATAGTTATCACTTTGAATTCACCAAAGTGATACCAATATCTCTTGAGCTCATTCAAGATGAGGTGGAACGGAATGTGTCTCCCAATAAGCTTGGCAATGAGAGCTTTCTCGAAGCGGTAAAAGTTCTTAATGACAGCACTAATTTTTGATTTCATGGAGAGCCCATCCTTGGCCAAGTGCTTTAGTTGTTTAGTTTGTTAAAAGGAACATTTTGAAGGTTGTTCCATGCATATGCTCTAATGAATTCACCTCCCCTAGGTAGGGCAGAGGGATTGGGAGCATGAATTTTAGGTGAAGGGCCTGCAATAGCTGTAGGGGCATTGGCACAAACACCTTTTGGGAAAGAACCTTGAGCAGACTTGGCGAAAGCTCGAACTTATAATTAGAATAGTCCTCTCCAAGAAATGCATCACAAGCAATACATTTCAAATCAGTAGTTACCATGTGCTAGCCGTCCACATCCCCACACAGGTTGGTGTGCTTGTTACGAGCCTGGTCGGACATTTCGACACTAGGGGCAGATCACTTATAAATAGGGTCGAGGCATCTAAGGAATCCCGTGGAGGCATCCAAGTTGTCATCTACAAGAGAATCATCAGAGCCTTGTAAACTAGCAAATGGCTCAGCCATCCCATCTATGTTGGTAGTCTCGACAGCCAGCAACAGGGCTTGCAAATTGCCTTGGTTCAGTTCTTCCATGTCAACTTAAACCTCTGACTGGCCACCTGACTCCTCCATATTAGTACTAGAGGTTGATTGGGCTTCCTCATCTTCCATTCACATAATGGAGAATGGTCTTGCAGGTGGCAGGAATGTCAATCCATGAATTGTACACTCTAGCTGTGTAGGAGCCTTCCAAACACTTGATCGAAGACCCACTATTCTAAGAGGGAGGTATGCCCGCAGCTGCCCCATTGTCATTGGAGAGAACCTTCTAATAATTCTGCTTATGCAACCCCTTCTTGCCACCATAATTGGGAGGAGGTGACCTGGGGATAGCCCCACTTTCCATCCAAGATCCTCTCACTATAAAACAATTTAATGAGAGAATGTGATGGAAATTAAAAAAAGTGATCCAAAGCTTTTGGGTTCCTTAAAAATTCTCATGATGCATTCATTAATAAAGTAAAAAGGTACAAAGGACTATAGTAGTAGTATGGAACTAAAGTCTATCTCATCCCAAACAAAAAAGATAAAATGGGGAAGAACAGTATATTTATGTTTACCAAACCATACATGAAAAGATCCAAAAAAGAGATTGCAAAAAAGCTATTGGGAGCAGAAACCACTTTGGTTTGCACAGAGGGGTCTTCCAAGCACTTGCCATAAAGACCAGCAAGATAATCAAAGAACTACTCCAAAGGGGATCTTCAAAGCATTGCGATTCAACTCAGTAATGATTTGGATTTTTGTTTTTTAGTTAGGAAGCTGGATCTGGATGCAAATTTTTGTGTGGCTACTTTTTCTAAAGATGATAATAACACTAGTTAAATGAAGTTTCATAGTAGTATAAAAAAATAGAGATAATGCTCTCTGGCAATTTAAAGGAGATCTAGGGTTTCATCTCCTGAGCTCCTTTGTCCATGCTACTAGTGTGGTTCCTTTGGGTTTTTTCCCTTTGATTTGTTTCCTTATTGTTTACTTAATTGGTTTTTCACTACTTTTTTTTTATGACTTTTTCGAGTTAGCTAGCTTTGGGAGATGACAACTCCATCCTCATCCATCCCTGTGACTGCTTCATTTTTGGATGCCAAGTCTTAAGCTTTTAAGGAAGTTTTTTCTGACTCTTTATCTTCTTCTTCTAAACTTCTTTTTGTTCAAACTTCTTTTAAAGGTTATTCGGCTTTGATATTTGATGATTCCATGGTTTTGTAGCTGGCTGCTTCTTTTGCCCTTACTTTGGTAGGCAAGTTTTTTCTTAGGCGTCCTAATCTGGATGTCATATGTAAGTTTTTTGTAAATATAAAACTTTTGGGCTCTTTTCATATATGTTTGCTGGATATGAGGGATATTGCAATTCAACTTAGTAATGATTTGGATTATAGTCACTTTTTTTTTCAAAGTGATACTACTACATTCAAGCTTGTCAGATGAGATTACTCAAATGAACGGTAGAATTTGATGGTCATAAGGAATCCCCTCTTTCTCATATGTTTATCTCATTCCCGAATTTGAGACTTCACTTTTTTAAATTCTCAATTTTCATTTAGCTTGACATCAATTTTTGGTAGGTCTTTGCAGACGGACCAAGCTACGGCCTCCATCTCTCGTCTGTTTATGGGCCATATTTTAATTGAGTTGGATATCTCTAAGAATCATCCTAATGAGATTTGTATTGGTTCATAGTTGAATGGTTATTTATAAAAGTCGATATTGAAAATTTGCTAATTTTTTGCTCTCATAGTAAGATGCATGGTCATGGGTTAAATGAGTGTTACAAGTTACATCCCCATCTTAGGAAGGGGAAGGAATCCTCTAAACAATCGCATGGAAATGTTGTTCCTTCAGTTGATCATGATATTGTGATTCCTAATCATGATGTGGTTGAGGGTAATGTTCCTAAAGTGTAGGATAATATTAAGGAATCTATACAACTTTTCATAGCTCATACTAAACCACATTCTACCAATGTTCATGAACCTATTCATGTTCAGGGAGAAAATCTTAACTCTATCTCTTATTTAGCTTAGGGTAGTCAAAATGTGGATGAGCAAATATTGGATATCACTACTAATCAAAATGTTGTTTCATCTTTTGCTATTAGTCCTTATGCTCTTAAAAAAAACTTGCATGATATGGACTTTATGCTGTTAAATAATAGTTATTCTAAAAATGTGCCTTCTCACTCAGTTTTTAATGACCAGGAGGATAGCCAAATCTTTTTGGTGGATGGTAATGTTGGTAGTGAATTGAGTAACAAAACTAATGAGGAAGATGAATTTACCTTTGAGGAGGGTGAACTTCTTTAGGAGGTGATGCAAGCAAGTCTGATCAATTAAAGTAAGCTTCCCTTAAACTCTAAATATCATATTGATAGCTTTACTGATACAGAGGATATGGATATTATGGATAAATGTTTTGCTAAAGATGATAATGACACTAGTTATATTAAGTTTCACAGTAGGAGAGTTAGGAAAAACTAGAACTTAATTTTACAATCCACTAAAACCATCCATTCGTATACTAGTGATTTTCCCCTTTTTATGTTTAATTCTATTATTCAGCATGTTATGGGGCTTTGGGTGTCCATACTCTAAGTTAAGAGTTAAGAACTTATGCTACATTTATGTTTTTATTTGTTGGTGGATGTGTTGAAAAAAAGTTTTGAAAAATATTAGTTTTCTTTGAGGAATTTAAAATTGACATTGAATTTTAATTCTAAAATCAGATGAACCATCAGAAACAATATATCACCCGATAGGTGAAAATAAAATTTTAGAATGGGGTTCAAATTTAGAATTGCAAATCCCATCTTGGAAATTGTGTCTGGATTTAAGAGAGAACTTCGTATGGTCCGAAGGGCCAAAATGAGGTTCAACTAAAATATCCAGCTACGATGATCTAGAAGGATAATCGTTAAGTTCATAACCAGGGCTTCAACAATAAAGGATTTATCTCCCAAAAGTCATAAAATATCAATTGCTACTAATTCTTCAGATATGATGATAATGATCGTTGATAATTTAAGTTTCCTAAAGAAATCCAATTAAATTTTAAAAATTGATTTTGAAAATCAGGTGTGTGTGGTTCTAAATCTCCTATAAGTGCAAGCCCTCATAATTAATTATATTGTAGCAAATTGGGATTTCTTATGAATATCTCGATTAAAATAATAGCAAATTTTTGTTGAAAGATTTTCTAAGAGTGATACCAAAGGAGGTGAATTTTGGAATTTCAAAAGGAAATGGATCAAGATTAAACACTTATTAGCAAAGTCAAGGGAAGAAGAGTTGGGAACACTTTGAGATTCCAAAAAAAATCCAGAGATATCCCATCCTAATCTAAGTGTTGGGCTTTAAATATTAGATTGAAAGAAGATTTAGTTAGAGTTGAGCATTTTATTAGAAATTTGGGATTATATTCCTGGAAGTTAGGGTCTTATGATTAAAAATCATCCCCAAACCTAGCTAACATATTGCAAAATCTGGACTTACCCCAGCTTAGATTGGGGAGCCAGCTAACCACCTAGTCAATTTCAAATATATGAGACCGGTCATTTCATGAAAGAGTGGTACCAGGAGCATTTTTCTATTATGTTTTAAGAATGTTAATGTTGATGTCTAGAGATTGTCCTAACTGACCCCTTGACTTATACTGGGTGAAAATGCTAAAGGCAAACACAATTAAAATTTAGACTCTTTTAAAGGTGTTTCTAATATGATGCAAGCTGGTCAAAATACTCAAATTAGAAATGCTTGATGTTTTTGAAAGGCTTAAAATAATTTTTTTAGAAGACTAGGCTTTCCCAGGTTCAGCACCTCATTTTCATAGGTCGGATTATCTGAACTCCACCTGCAAGCGGGGAAATGTCTTAAACAAGGAAACAATAATGCATTAATATGCATGTGACCCCAGAGGTGATTCCCTCCTAATTCCCTAGATTCGTTATGTTTCTATGTTATTTAACTCTTAGAATTTTATCTCATGAGCCTAACATATCCATGCTAAAAGAAAGAGCTTCACATAAACCCCAAAAAACTAAGAAAGGTAGGAAATCCTACCCGTAATAAAGTGAACATATCAAATATTATCAAATTAATTAGGAAAACTACCTTGCTTATTACAGTCCAAAAATGCAAAAATTAAAGTGGCCGGGAACCATTGACAACAACCCAAATTCTAATGCTAATATAGATGTAAGTAACCTTAAGTGGGATACTCTTTATTTTTAATTCTTCAATCTTTACCTCTTCAGGTTCCTTAGATTCTTTGTAAATGGCTAGACAAATGGAAAAGAGAGCACTTCCTTCAAAGGGAAGGCCACCCTTTTCACTTTTGAGTATGAAAATTGATCCAAATTTGGGCTTTCAAATGGAAAAAGACTATCCCCTTATGGTGTATCCCTTCCTATTTGGAATCCAACCCTAGGATATGTGTATCCCAACTCAATGTTCAACTTTTATAACTCAATACTCAAACAAATTACATTAATATGAAACAAAAATTCTAGACACCCCTGTAAGTTTATCCTAAGAATTTAAATATCAAAATACATCCCAAGCAATTATATATATGTGCACAAAAAAAGTAAACACACTTGACCACGCTCCTTTTTTTATTCGAGGGCTATGTTCCTGGAGCCCCTGTAGCAATTATATTTTATCATTTATGTAGCCCCCTTTATTTCCCTCTACAAGTGTGGCCACCTGTAGAAAACTCAGTGAGTATACAGATCGTTCCAAACCTAAGGGTAATCTAATCGCCAAACACATCATCAATCCATAAAGTGCAGTAAATTAAGCAAACACACCAGGTAATTTTAGTCGCAGCATGCAATAAAACCTTGAATAATTGGCATACAGTGGAAACGTAAACATCGTCCTAGCCTAAATCTAGAGTTGGTTGTCATAGTAAACCATCTACAGTGTATGTAGAAGGTTGTGTGGATGGGGTAGATCCTAAAATGGGTTGTTTGTTAGAGTTATTTAAATATTCGAATTTGTTAAAGATTGAAGGAAGAAATTTAATTAAACTCTAAAAATTAGTGTATTAAGGCTTGATTTGGGTATATTTTAATTTCTTAAATGATTGCTACATTTATTGCAGACCGAGGCCGTGAAGTTTAGTTCACCTTCCTTGCGGCTAAACTAATAGCCTCATAGGCCTAAGTTACCAGTAATAATCATGATTGATTAAGTCGATTTAGTTAGATAGGTGATTTTTTTAATCAAACTTAAGATTTCTAAAATTTTAATGAATTATTGAACTTTTTAGAATTATTGGAATTATTTGAAACCATTAATTAAGGGTCCAAAAGTCAACTTCTTAAATTAAAGTAAATTTTGAAGGTTTTAGATTTGTAATAAATATTAGACCTTATGATGAGTAGTTAGACTCTTGGTATGCTTAATTTGGAGTTTTTTTTTAAATGTTATGAATTACCAAAGTTTTGACTTGATTTTGACTTAGGTTTGATCAAATTGTTGCCTTTTTTACTTTGACAAAACTTTGGAGGTTTGATATATTTAAAAAATAGTAGATTTTAATTCAATTTAGTTGCATTTGAGTTTGATTAAATTATAATTTTATAGAATTAATTATGAATTTTTAAAATTTGCTTAATAACTTGAATTTTTAAAATTGGTTATTTAGGAGGGTTTTAGTGTTTTTGATCCAAAAAAAAAATCTAAAGAGCTTGGAATCACCCCCATAGGCCAGGAATTACCCAAGGTGGTATTTATAAGTGTTTAGAAATTTTTTGGGTTTTTTTAAAGAATTTTAATTTATTATTATAATTAATTATTGATTTAACTGTATATTAGAATTTAGGTGAAATTAAAGGTTACCAGATAGTGTTCTAATTTTTCATGAGTTGAGAGTTTGATTAGGGTAACTTATAGTCTTTATATGGATTTATCTGATTTAATATGAATTATTAATGAATTATTAAATGTTCTAGGTAAATTTTAAGGGAGACTTTTGAAGCTCTTAATTGGTGAACCAAATGGGCACTAAATCCAATGAAATTTGGGTCATGGAATCATCTAATCTCTAGGTTCATACACAAAATTTGGGCTCAAATGGATTTCTCAATGGTAGCTAACCAAGCCACTAAAGGTTATCTCTATCATACCTTAGGAAAATCCTAAGAATTTATCCTAGGGTTGGATTGGAGAAAAATTAGTGGCCCAAAAATACCAATGCTAATCATCTTCATCACACCAAAACATAAACCTTAAAACTCATTGGATATATCATGGCTCCAATTTGAATTTAAGTGTCAAGCCATGACCCCTGAACCCAAATTGGCATGAAAATGCCGTAAATAAGGGATGGAAAATTTGGACATGTCAGGGACATGTCCAAATCCACTCTCCCAAAGTCCCAAGCCCAGGTGACTTAAATTTAACACTCAAATACAATAATAAATAAAACATTCAAACTGAAATTAAACTTTACATAGATACGATTAGGGTTTGGGACCGTAGGGCTTTGTAGATGTCTCTGAGATCTTTCCAATGAGCCTAAGTATACCTAAATCGACCAAACGGATTGAGATATCTAAATTTTTAATGTTAGCCAAGATTTCTTGTGAAATTAATCACCTAATTACTTAGTCTGCCGGTGCTTTACTTGTGGTGCATCTCAATTGGCGGGGCAATCATTAGCGGCTAAATACATAATGGTTGGATTAATCATAGCTGTCGGATAAAAGATTGGATGGCTCGGATCAAATAGCCTCCAAAATTGAGGGATCTAATTTGAACCATTGATTGAAATCAACAACTATTGTTAAAACTTGTTCACTATGAATTAGGTTGTTAAACCTAATCTTATGACCCAGTGGCTAACTAAGAGGGAGGGTGAATTGGTATTTAAAAAATTTTTACCCTCTTTTAAAATTTAAAACCGAGAATTTTAAATTTAGTGAATTTGTATAGAAAAAATTTTTCAACCATAATTTTGAAACAGTAAAATAGAAAAAAAAAGTCGAAAAATAAAAGACACGAGATTTATAGTGGTTAGGTCAAACTTGACCTACATCCACTCCCCGAAGGCACCTTCCGAGTATTGCACTAATACCACTAGTGACTCTCCTTTTGCACCCACAGAGAGGCGGAGAAGCCTTTACAAAAACTCTTTTCACCACTACCCGGTACGGCAGAGAACCGTCATCCTTTTACACTTTTCCTAATGTTGGCAGAGAACCATCCATCCTTTCACACTCTCCCGGTGTAGGCAGACAACCCTTCGTCCTTTCACACTCTCCTAGTGTGGGCAGAGAACCCTTCGTCTGTTCACACTCTCCTAGTGTGGGCAGAGAACCCTTCATCTGCTCACACTCTCCAAGTGTCGATAGAGAACCGGATCTCCTTGACAGATCTTCTTCACAAGAAATATAGAAGGAAGAGAGAAAAGAGTGAAGTAAACACAAATCAAAAGTAAAGATTCTTAACTTTGAACACCAAGTGAAGCCTTAACACTCCAGTAGTAAGAATCATCATTCTAACACTCTCTTACACTCTCTCCTTGACTCTTCTTTCAATAGGGACAAAAATCAGCGAGAAAAAAAGATTAAGTGGCAGTTTGGATTGGACTATTTATAGGAAAGACATAAAAACCCGTCCTAAAACTATAAATTTTCAAGTCCATATGCATTGGATCGTCCCGTACGATCGTGGATCATCCTGGACGATTTTACTTAAATGCGTTGGAAATGAACCTAATGTATAGGGGTTTGAAATGACTTCGTACACACACATCGTCCTGTATGAACTTGGTTCGTCCGATACGAACGGTTATTCCATAGGTCGGTTCCCAAAAACTGCAGAATGTCACTAAAATTTTAGAGTCGGTTCACTTCGTCCTGGGATGAATATGGGTTCATCCGGATGAAATTTTACTAGAGAACAACTCGTCCTTGCATGATTATAAATTTTGTCTGAACAAAAATTCTCCAGAGGAGATTTTGTCCCTGGACGAATACACTTCGTCCTGGACAAAAATACACTAGAGAGCAACCCGTCCTAGAATGAATATAAATTTTATCTGAATGAAAATTTTCTAGAGAACATTTCATCCTGGGATGAATACACTTCATCCGAGATGATCAGGACTTAGAAAAATTTTCTTCAATTCCTGTTCGTTCCATTGCTCTTACGAGGAGATAACTTACCTGATCGTCCTGTACGAACTATGTTTGTCCCGTACGATCAATACAAAATTTTCAAGATCTCCTTAAGTATGTGTGTTTATTCACTCAATTACAATCACTCCCTCTCAAACTTAATTCAAAGAAAAATAGAAGCTTTAAATACACAAAGTATCTCATGCTTAATTTGATTTGAAGTTTTTGTAGTATGGAGTTTGATTTTTCTGAATTGTTAGTACAGAAGAACAAAAATAACTCTTCCAAAATAGTGTTAGGAGATAACTACACATAAAATAATATTATTTGAAATAATCAAAACTATACAAGTTGCAAGAATGTAAAACATGCACATAGCAACTCTTATAATAATCTCGCCCTTTTTGATGATGGCAAAATAATTATTGTTTTTATAATTTCAAATTCTAAGAATCTCCTAAACTCTCCCTGAATTGATGAACACATGAAAATAAGGAGGCATTTTTAGAAATGCAAAACAAACAAAAATAAAACAAACACACAAACATATACAACATACACAAAACACAAAACAAAAATAAAAACAGACACACATATAATACGAATCAAACAATACCACGAATCAAACAATTTTGGTACAATTCCAAGATACAAACAATTTCTCCCCTTTTTTGATAACAGCAAAAAGTAAAGAAGAAAAAGACTTGAAATGTAAGCAAACATATGAAAATCATTTGATAATTCAATCTTGAAAGTGATTGAAATAAGTGATGCAAATAAAACTAAAACATTGGGCAAATTATAGTAATTCATAGAATTTATGAAGAGATATAATATTGATAATAAAAAGTATTTATCAAAAACATGAGTCAATTTAGACACTAAGATAGAGAAAATCATTGCAAAAAAGATGAATAGAAAATTTATATATTTCAAATTTTAATACGGAATATAAATGTACAGTAGATCAAATTGAATTAAGAGATTAAAAGATAATGGAAAGAAATAACTACCACATGTGGCGCTTTGCGCATCTTTTTCAAATTAGTGGTACATTTTTGTGCATCTTTTGAGTTGTGGCCTTATTTTGTGCCTCTTTTTCAACTTGCAAACCATTGTGCATTCCTTTTGATTTTTGTACATTTGTACATTTTTCAAGTGTAATTATAATCTTTCCAAAATCAATAATAAAAAATTTCAAATTTTTCTAAGTGCATAAATATTTATTGATAAGTGAAATATAAAATAAGAAACATCATAGTTGCAATAATAATATTAGAATTAATGTAGTCTAAATAAGAGAGATGAAATTAATAATCTTAATTATATTAAGTTATATGCAGAACTTAAATTTAGAAAAAAAATAGATTTTCTAATAAATTTAATTTTGACTTGCATTTCAAAGTATAGCACTATTAAGATCAAAAGTCAAATGATTGTCATAAAGGCTAACACACATTTCAATACAATTAAAGCCAAAACACGAGAACATATATTGATATCATTATGAAGATATTACAATCTAAGCTCAGGATATCAATACAAAAACAAAACATCTAAAGAAAAGAAAATACAACAAATAAACTTAAAACAACAACTAACACACAAACTATAGAAAATACATAAAATTAAGTGCAACTATCACTGAGAAGGACCCGGATTTGGAGGAGGAGGAGGTGCAGCACCAAAGATGTTAAAATAAATACTCATCATAAGCACATTGGTACTAATATCACTCATCTGATCCCTCATAAAACTCATGTCATGCTGATACTGTGCAGCCTGCTGCTGAAGATGAGTCTCAATTTAATCAAAATGTTGATCAAAATGAGTCTCTATATGATCAAATCTTTGAACCAAATCCTGATAATTTGGTTCATTAGCGAGTGCAGGTGCAGCTTCTGGTTCTTCCTCTGTATTACTAATGACATGTGTTTTACTTGGTTCTTCTTTTGAAGATTTCTCTAAATGATCCATCGTTGTAGTAGAGCGGTTCTTCAAACTCTTGATCAGGATGAACCAAATTATATTTCTTGTCCAGAATGTAGGAAACTAGATGTCCTAAGGTAATGTTCTTCTTTCTCTTATGCTCTATATGACCAATTTCAGACAGATCATAAAGATAGTCAAGGATAAGTTAGACTTCATCTATAGGTTCTTTAGACATGATCAAGAATATCACTGTAGAAAGAAGAGGGGTTATATTGATTCTATCACCATCTTTAGGAATTATAGAAGTTCTAAGAACATGCTGGAGGATACATGCATTTCGAACGAGATCGGATACTTTAGTCACATGTTCGTTCAAATTATTTCCTCTAATCACATTATTAATTTCATACCATTCATAATCATGAGTGTTGATCAAGTGATGGGCTCTAACTCCCTCTATCCTGAAATTCAAAAATGCTCCCAAGTCAGCCCTGATGATTTTAACTTTTTATTTAAAGACAAAGGAACGGATTATAGAATGGTCAAAATTAAAGGACATGTTCACGAGAAAGTAGTGAAAGGTTTCTTTATTGTAGAGATAGACGAGGGTAAGGATAAAACCAAACTATGTTGAAGCAAATAAGTTCATTACCTGAAAGGTATGTTGTTCTTAAATTTGGATTCTGGAGGGTGTGATCATTGTTGAGGCAAACCTAGGAAAAGATTCCTCTTTTGCTTTGGAAAGGAAGTTATCAGAAGAATTTCTATGTGGTTTCCTAGGCAGAATCTTTTCTCTTACTTGAACTTGCCATTTGAAAAAGATCTAAAGTATGAAAGAGATTGAAAGAGAAGTTTAGAGTGTGACTGTTGGGTTCAAAAGCCCTTCTATTTATTGAAAATGATACGTTTGAACCATATGAAAAAATTTCATCCTGTACAAATTTTTGATTCGTCTCGTACGAAAAAATTTCGTATGGACGAACCAATGCGTCAAAATGAAATGGCTTTTCGTAATCAACACAACTTACAAAGCATCCTTTCGTACAGACTTTTGACCAGACTGATCATATAGACGAACACGTGTTCTTCCCGGGACAATCAGAAATTATGATCATTTTAATGGCAGTTAAAACCGTCCCCTCCATCGAACCGACATGTGTTCGTCCGGACGAACCAAAGGTACGTATGTACGAAGTTAGTATTAAAAACTACCTTATCCATTCAACTGCTTTATTCATTCATCCCCACATTTGAAAAACATTTCATCCCGGACGATCATGACGATCGTAGAGACAAAGTGATAATTAAAAACTGAAAATTGCACCCAAACGGTTCAAAATTCGACAGTTAGATACACTACACAAATCATCCCGTACGAAAAAACTTCGTCCCTGATGATGGACACTAAAAAAAATAAATCATGCACTCAATTAAAACTAAAACACAAACACACTAAAAAACTCACTGAAAAATGAAGAACACAAATACTAAATAAATAAAATCACACATACAAGTTCACAAACACATAAAAAACATACAGAAATATTAACTAGAAAAACAAACATCAATGTTGCAAAAACATTTTTAATTATGCATTCAAGTCAATCACATCAAGCCTTGTTCTTAATGCACTGAAAGTATCAAAGGCTAAAGGTTTTGTAAAATGTCTGTAAGTTGATTTTTAGTAGAAACATGAGTGAGTTCAATTTCTCCTTTAGATACATGATCCCTTATGAAATGATGCCTTATGTCTATATGTTTGGTTCTTGAATGTTGAATAGGATTTCTAGAAATACAAATAGCACTAGTGTTATCACAATAAATTGGAATAGTGCCTATAGTTTATCCTAAATCAATCAACTATTATTTCAACCAAAGTACTTGTGCCACACAACTTCCTAATGCAATGTATTCAGCTTCCGCAGTAGATAGGGCTACTGAATTTTATTTTCTACTGGACAATGAGACTAGAGAATTTCCAATAAATTGACATGTTCCAGAAGTGCTCTTTCTATCCACCCTACAACCTGCAAAGTCAGAATCTGAATAACCAATTCTTTCAAATGAAGATCTAAACTTAGGATACCAAATTCCCAAATTCTGAGTTCCTAATAGATATCTTAAAATCCTTTTTATTGCTGTGAAATGTGATTCTTTTGGATCTGATTGAAATCTAGCACACAAGTAAACACTAAACATGATATCGGGTCGGCTAGTAGTAAAGTAAAGTAAAGATCTAATTATCCCTCTAAATTTCTTTTGATCAACAGATTTTTCCTTAGGGTCCTTATCCAACTGACCTGAGAAACTCATTGGTGTACTAACAGGTTTAGCTTTGTCCATTTTATACTTTTTGAGGATGTTCTTAACATATTTTGACTGACTAAGAAATGTACCTTTCTCAATTTACTTAATGCTAAATCCTAGAAAGTAACTTAAATCTCCCATTAGACTCATCTCAAATTCACTACTCATTATTTTAGAAAAATCATCACAAAGATTTTTATTTGAAGGTCCAAAAATAATATCATCAACATAAATTTGAATAATGAGTATATCCTTTTCACATTTCTTCGAAAAAAGAGTTATATCCGCACTTCCTTTTTCAAAAGATCTTTCAAGTAGTAAGGTTCTCAACCTCTCATACCAAGCCCTAGGTGCCTGTTTCAATCCATATAATGCCTTTATCAACTTCAAAACATGATTTGGGTATTTAGAATTTTTAAAACCTGGTGGTTGTTCACTTTTTACATCCATTTGATATAATTTGAATCCTCTAAAATAGGCAAAAGCTAGCAAAACCCTAATTGCTTCAAGTCTAGCTACAGGGGCAACAGTCTCCTCATAATCAACCCCTTCAATTTAATTATACCACTTAGCAACTAATCTCGCCTTATTTCTAATGACTACTCCTGAGTCATTCATTTTGTTTTTGAATACCCACTTAGTTCCAACTATACTTTGATCCTTAGGCCTTGTAGTTAATTCCTAAACTTTATTTCTTACAAATTGATTCAACTCTTCTTGTATGGCCAAAATCCAAAATTCTTCTAAAAGTGCTTGATCAATATTTATGGTTTCTATACTTGAAATGAAGGATGAATGATTGACTTCTTTGTTTAATCCATTCCTAGTCCTTACACCCTCACTAGGTTCACCTATAATCAATTCCCTTGGGTGATTTTTAGAAAATCTCAAATCTCTAGGCAAAGGGTTTTCTATTTCCAATCTTTCTTTCACATTTTCTTCCAAATATTCTTCCAAATTCATTTTATCAATCTTTTGGGAGTTAATCTCAATCTCATCTTCTATAAAATTTGGCTCTTCCAGAATTTCAGATTCATCAAATACAACATGTGTGGTCTCTTCAATTACCAAAGTTCTTCTATTGAATACTCTATAAGATTTTGCAACACTTGAGTATCCAACAAAAATTCCTTCATCTGATTTTGGATCAAATTTTCCTAAGGCAGATTTTCCATTGTTATGAATGAACACCTTGTATCAAAAAATAAGCAAATAAGAGAAATTAGGTGTTCTTCCTTTTAGCAACTCATAGGGTATTTTATTTAATTTTGATCTCACATTCACCCTATTCAGAATATAGCATGCTGTGTTAACCACCTCAGCCCAAAAATATTTAGGAAGTGAGTATTCTGCCAACATTACTCGGGCTGCTTCTATTAATGTTCTATTTTTCCTTTCGACCACCCCATTTGTGATCAATTCCTTTCTCCTTACAAAAATTCTCAAATTTCTCATTTTCAAATTCTCCTCCATGATCACTTTTTATAGAAATAATTTCACACCCAAGTTTTCTTTGAATCTAAGTCAAAAAATTTCTCAATTCCTCAAATGATTCACTCTTATGAAATAGAAATCTAACCCATGCGAATCTTGAGCAATCATCCACAATCACAAATCCGTATACCTTCCCTCTTAGACTCACAGTTCCAACCAGTCCAAAAACATCCATTTGTAATATCTCCAATAGTTTATTTGTTCTATGATCCTTATTAGACTGAAAAGAGGACTTTACTTACTTTCCTAATTGAAATGCATCACAAAGGTGGTCCTTAGTAAAGTCTACTTTAGTATACCTCTCACTAAGTTCTTTTGAGTAATCCTCCCAAGCTTTTTCATGCTAGAATGACAAAGTCTCTTATGCCAAAGCCATGACTCATCAGATATAGTTTTCAAACAAAAAGTAGTAAGAGTTTGAATATAATTCAAATCTAGCACATAAACATTATTTACCCTTTTACCATTCAAAACATATTTACCATTTAGGCTCAATATGCAACTAGTAGGAAAAAATTTCACACAATATCCTTTATCACATTGCTGGCTTATACTTAACAAGTTACGCTTTAAGCCTTCTACTAATAACACATTCTCAATGTAAAATTTATTAAGATTTCCAATCATACCTGATCCAACCACCTTCCTTGTGGTGTTATCTCTAAGTGTAACTTTATCTCCACTCCTGGCTTCCAGCGATATGAATTGTGCAGTATCTCCAGTCATATGCTTTGAACATTCACTGTCCAGGTACCATATGCTCTCACGAGGTCTTGTGTGAGAGCGATCCTGCAAAATTATCAAACGTTAGACCTGTGAACCCAAATAAGTTTGGGTTCTCCTTTTGAAAATTTATAATCAAATGCATATATGATATGTCTAGCTTTATGCATCTTAGGTCTCCACACCAAATAAGTTTTCATCTTCAAAGTACATGTGTGAGCTATATGTCCAAATAATCCATAATTATTTTATTTGACTTTTGAAAAAAGATTCCTAAGTCTTCCACCATTCATCTAACTATTCAAGGATTGCATAAATTTAGGATATAGAATAGGATTAGTAAAATCTTCAAGTTTAGGGGTATCCAATTATCCTCGAGAGCTTTTATCGTTAACTTTTAAAATGAATTCATATCTTCCAAAATTTGATTTGTATAATTTGATCTATAAATCCTGCTCTCTGATTCATCCTTAAAAATTTTAAAATCTTTTTCAAGTTCAGCATGTGATGATTTTAAATTTTCATATTTTTTATTCAAGTCATCAAACTCATCAAGTAATTTCATGTTGTTGTCATCAATTAAAGCATGATCATTCCTAAGGATTTCATATTCTTTTTGTAGTTTTTCAAACTCTAAACTTAGACTAGCATGCATTTTCTTCATTTTCCTATATGCATCATGCATGTGTTCAGAAACTTCAAAAAGTTTATCATATGTTAAGTCACATACCTCTTCTTGATCTGACTGATCAAAACTATCGGCCGTTAAGCACAGATTAGTGACTTCCTCTTCCTTTTCAATCTCTGATGAATCTGAAGCTGAGTCCGCCTAGAAAGCTCTTTGAAACTTCTTTTTTCCCTTCTTTAAAATTGGTTTCTCCTCTACCTTCTCCTTGCTTGGAGTGGCTTTGAGTTTTGGGCAATCAGTCTTGATATGACCAGGATTCCTACGCTCATAGCAAATCACATCATTTGAAGCCTTGGCATTTCTATTAAATTTACCTCTATTCCAATGTTGGCATCTCTTCTGCTTCCTCTTCAGAAAGCTTCTGAATTATCTAGTCATCAATGCGATATCGACTTCATCCTCAGGTTGGCAACTAAGAATTTAAAACTTAGAATTCGTATTTAAATCACATCATCCGCATTGAAGACGATATCGACAAGAGGGGGGTGAATTGGTATTTAAAAAAAAATTACCTTCTTTTAAAATTTAAAACTAAGAATTTTAAATTTAGTAAATTTTTATAGAAAAAGTTTTTCAACCACAATTTTAAAACAGTAAAATAGAAAAATAAAAAAATTGAAAAATAAAAGACACGAGATTTATAGTGGTTCGGTAAAACTTGACCTACAACAACTCCCCGAAGGCACCCTCCGAGTATTGCACTAATACCACTAGTGACTCTCTTTTTGCACCCACAGCAAGGCGGAGAAGCCTTTACAAAAACTCTTTTCACCACTACCCGTTACGGTAGAGAACCGTTATCCTTTTACACTTTTCCTAATGTGGGCATAGAACCATCGGTCCTCTCACACTCACCTGGTGTAGGCAGAGAACCCTTAATCCTTTCACACTCTCCTAGTGTGGGCAGAGAACCCTTCATCTATTCACACTCTCCTAGTGTGGGCAGGGAACCCTTCGTCTGTTCACACTCTCCAAGTGTCGGCAGAGAACCGAATCTCCTTGACAGATCTTCTTCACAAGAAGTCTAGAAGGAAGAGAGAAAAGAGTGAAGTAAACACAAATAAAAAGTAAAGATTCTTACCTTTGAGCACCAAGTGAAGCCTTCACGCTCTAGTAGTAAAAATCCTCCTTCGAACACTTTCTTACACTCTCTCCTTGACTCTTCTTTCAATAGGCAAGAAGATTAGAGAGCAAAAAGATTAAGTGGTAGTTTGAATTGGACTATTTATAGGAAAGACACAAAAAACCATCCAATAACTGCAAAATTTTCAAGTCAATACGCATTGGATTTTCCCGTATGATCATGGATCATCCTGGATGATTTTACTTAAATACGTTGGAAATGAACCTAATGTATATGGGTATGAAACAACTTTGTACACACACATCATCCCGTACGAACTTGGTTCATCTGGTACGAACGGTTATTCCATAGGTCGGCTCCCAAAAACTGCAGAACGTCACTAAAATTTTAGAGTCGGTTCAGTTCATCTTGGGACAAATATGGGTTCGTCCGGACAAAATTTTTCCAAAGAGCAACTCATCCTAGCAGGATTATAAATTTCATCTGAACAAAAATTCTCTAGAGGACATTTCATCCCGGGACGAATACACTTCATCATGGACGAAAATACTTCAGAGAGCAACTCATCCTGGAACGAATATAAATTTTGTCTGAACAAAAATTTTCCAGAGAATATTTCATCCTGGGATGAATACACGTCGTCCTAGGCGATCAGGACTTATAAAAATTTTCTTCAATTCCTATTCATTATATTGCTCTTACGAGGAGATAACTGACCTGATCATCCTGTACGAACTATATTCGTCCCGTATGATCAATACAAAATTTTCACGATCTCCTTAAGTACGTGTGTTTATTAACTCAATTACAATCACTCCCTCTCAAACTTAATTCAAAGAAATATAGTAGCTTTAAATACACAAAGTATCTCATGCTTAATTTGATTTGAAGTTTTTGTAGTCTGGAGTTTAATTTTCCTGAAAATGTTAGTACACATAAGAGCAAGAACAACACTTCTAAAAAAGTGTTAGGAGATAACTACACATAAAATAATAATATTTGAAAACATCAAAATTATACAAGTTGCAAGAATGTAAAACATGCACATAGCAACTCTCTTAACAACTATGATTAATCAATAGAGTTATTCCAATGTGATCAGAGCAACCCCGATAGCAAACTTTAACAAAATTTCACAATGAGGATCAGGGTTGTGGAAACCACCAATCTAATAATGGAAATCCATTGGGGTAAAGGTTTTCTTAATACTTGACCGGATTACCTATCTAGGGAGCTCGGGATAAGGTTCTCACCCAGGAGAAAGTCCTAATGGATTGGTTTTTCTCTCTAAAAGCTTCAAAAGGTGAGGGTGAATAGTTCTCCTTCAGACACTAAGATCGGAGGATGGCTGAAGGTAGGAGTTCGAGTGGAGTGCGAAGTCTTTTCATAAAAGTTTACTTGGGATTGAGGCTGGAAGCATCTATGGAGCTGGGAGAAGCTACTGGATAGCTTAGAGAGCTCTAGAGAATAATTTTGGGAGATCGAATTCAAATGATTGCCTTAAGAATGTTCTTCCATATTCAGCTCACTCCCATGACCATGGACAACTAGGATTGAATGGACAAGATGTCAGATGGATGCCAGGTAGGAGGGGACATCCTCCAAAAGGGATCATGCACATGAAGCTTGCAAGCCCAGCCTTTGGAAGGCTTTAAGTCAGGCCCAAAGTGGGGGTGACCATCAGAGTTAATTCTCCATTGGTTCTATCTACCGCCATCGAGGGTCTGGGTTAGGTTAACCTGGAAAATATTATTGAGATGTGGTGAGTGCAAATGTGATTTTTATTCATCTTGGGGGAGTCCAATTAATTTAAGTGGCTTGGGTTGACCAAAACTTGCTTTGTTTGGCTTGAATTGGACTTATACCAATGTCAGTTCAGACCCTGGGTTTAATATGGGAGCTCTATCTGGCTCAGGAGCATCCAATGTGAGTGGAAATTAGGATTGAATTAGACTTAGGTGGGAGATGGCTCAGGTTAATATGGTTTTTACCACTTTGGGCTTGCCTAGAGGTTTACCCAAGTCAACCCATGGGGTGGGCTAGTTAGGGAAGGTGTGTTGGACCTAGGGCCCCCAAGTGTAGGTGTTGGCTAGGTTCAATTTGATTTAGGGTAGGAGTAAGCTCAATCCCAAGTGGTTTTGGCTAGTATGAGTTAGTCTAACTCTTGACCCAGGTTGACTCAAGACTTGGGCTGGCTAGGGAAGATGCATTGGGTCAAGGGAGACCCAATGTCACCATTGGTTAGATTGAATAAGGCTAGGATTGAAAAATGGCTCAAGGAGGGCTTCTCTATGGGCACTTGGGTCAAGCCAAATGGCTAACAAAAGTAAGCCTAATGCTTGAGTCTCCAAGGGCAGTCTCTTGGGGACCTAAGGGGTTACCATATGGGTCTTCAGATGGTCATGATCAAGGGATTTGATTGGGTGGAGGTGTATTGAAGGTTTGGTCAAACTTGGTTGAATTTGTCAACCAAGTTGACCTAGGGTCTAGAGTCGGGTTCATTGAATTCAAATTGATTATATGGACTCAATGGGGGTGGTCCCAAGCCAAGAGGGAGATATTTGATTTGAACTTGCCATTTGATCCATCAGGGAGCACCTTAGTCAACCATGGTTGAATTTGTTAACGAGGTCAAACCAAAGTGTGGGTTTGGGTTAAATGTGTTACTAATGATGTTTAGGATCCATTTGAATGGGTTTTGAGGGTTGAGGTAGAAAGGTGTTCATTGAACTTAAGGGAAAGGACCAAAAACCCCTTCAAAAGGATATTTTTTTCATTTTGACCCCTAAGTTAATTTTGGGTCAAATTAAATAAAAAAATGTAGAGTGTACATCAATAGGTCCTAGTGAAGGTATTTGAGGTGATCGAAAGGTTTGAAAAGTTGCAAGGATAAGATCTAAAGGATGGTATGTTCAGTGGCATGAGTTATAAATAATTGAAGGTTTTCTAGTCTTTAGGAAAAGATCTAGTTTGAAGGATTAGGAATGTTGGATTGAGCCCAAATTTTGATGATTGACCTTAGAGATATGCCTAAACTAGATGCTATTGATACCCTAAATTAGAGGTCGTTAGAATAGGTTTCATCAGGTTTGAAATTCCCCTAGAAAGGATTTCAGGACCTTAGTCCTTAGCGACCTTTAATTTGGTTTGAAACCTTAGAATTAGATTGAGTTTTGGATTGAAATGATTAGGGGTGGCTTACCCATACCACTAATAATCAAAGCGATGCTTGTTAATGGTTACATGGGATTTGGAAGTTGATTGAAAATTAATTAACGGTGGAATGGAAGTTGATCGAGGCAATGGATTAGAAGGTGTGGCTTGAATTTGATTTCGAGTGAATTGGGTCTTACCTAGGACTTAAAATGGTTAGAAAGTGGAAACTTTCCAATCATTAGATCACCAGGAAGAAACCCAAGTGGGTCTTAGTGACCTCATACAAAAATGAGGTTAATAATTTACAATGTTTATATTCTTATTTGACTTGAATCTCTTATTTCCTATGTTAAATTACTTGGTAATGCTAGATTTTTGGGGTTTTAAATATGTTATTTCGAATGTGGATAATAAGATGTGTGTGTTATGGAATAATCCTTCTCGGATAGATGTTATTGGAGCTTTCACTCAAGTACAATATTGTAATTTTTAAGTTATAAATTTACATTATTGTGCTTCTTTTATTTATGCTTCTTCTTCTCATTATACTAGGAAATTGTTTTGGGAGAAACTCATCAACCTTTATAGTATTCGTAACTTAACCTAGCTTGTTGAAGGTGATTTTAACATTATTTCTTATCCTTTTGAATGTATAGGGGGTTATTTTTCTATCTATAACTCTATGGAGGATTTTAATAAAATTGTTATGGACTATAATTTAATTGATATTGTATTCTCTGGTAATAAATTCACTTAGAACTGTGGTCATTTATGCAACAATTGCATCGGGTGTTGTTTAATGATTGTTGGTTTAACACTTTTAATTATATTGCTATTTAGCATCGTAGCATGAGTCTTTCTAACTATTCTCCCTTATTAATTAGTCTCAAGACTAGGCATATTAATTCTCCTTCTCAATTTATATTTTAAAACATTTTGTTGCATTACAACTCTTTTTTGGAATTGTTTCAAGAAAATTGGCATCCCCTTTTACATCTGGATAACTCTATCTTTGGCATGAGGAGATTTTGGTTTAAACTAAAAAGGCTTAACAAAATTTTAAACATGTGGAATCATAATGAGTTTAAATATCTTCTCTAATATTTTGAATGCTGAAGAGAAAGTGAACACTTTTGGATTAAAAATTTTAAATGATTCCTTCGAATAATAACTTCAGTTTACTAAGGGATGTTATAGATTTTCTTTTTAAATTACAAGCTCAGGAGGAAGCTTTTTTGAAACAAAAAGTGGTTGTGAAATACCTTGTTGAGGGTGATAATAATACCAAATATTTAAATGCTTTAGTTAAGAGGAAACATGCCCAAAATTGTGTTAATAAAATTAATCATGATGATGGCTCTATTACTGAGGATGGCTTGGAAATTGCTAATTTAGAAGTTCAACATTTTCAAAAATGTCTCAATAAGGATTTTTGTCATGCTCATATTGATAACCCTTCTATGATCCCTAATCTTAAATCTCAAGAGGGTAATGAGTTTCTTACTAAACCTCCTTCCATAAAAAATGTTAAAGAGATTGTTCATGACATGAATGGTGACTCTAGGGCTGGGCCAGATGGCTTCACCACTAAGTTCTTTAAAAAATCCTGGCATATTATTAGTAATGATCTTTATTCTTCTATTATGGATTTTTGTTTTGTTGGTAATTCTTTTCCAAAGTTTTTTACTTCAATGTCTAATGTGCTTATTCCTAAAAACAACTATGTTAGTAAATGGAATGACTTAGGACCTTTTAGTCTATGCACCGTTTTTACTAAATTTCTTTCTAAAATTCTTATGAATCGTTTAACTTTTTATTTGCCTAAAATTATCTCGCCTTTTCAAATGGGTTTGGTTAAAGGGTATGCTATTGCCGATAATATTATTTGGCAAAAGAATTTTGTCAAGACCTGGAGCTAGGGTGAGAGGTGGCAATATGATTTTGAAAGTTGATATTACCAAGGCTTATAACAATATTGATAGGAACTTTCTTTACAATATTATGTTGTTTTTTGGTTTTGTTTTGTTTTTATCAATCTTATTAGAAACTGCATTGAGGGATCTCATTTCTTTATCATTCTTAAAGATAAAAAGAATGGTTTTTTTAAATCCTCTTACGGCTTAAGATAAAGTGATCCGATTTCTCTTGCCATCTACATTATTTCTTCAGAGTACTTATCTAGAGTCCTTGCTAACCTCTTTGAGAATTCTCCTTCCCTCTATTTTAGATTTTTGGGTGGTTTTCCTATCTCTTGCTTATGTTTTGCTGATGAATTTATCATTTTTAAGAATGCTTATGTTAATAGGATTAATAAACTTATGGGTTTTTTCATCAATTTGAAATGGTTAGTGGTATTGCTCTGAATAAACATAAGTGTTTCTTTATTGCCTCCAAGAAAGTGCATAATGACAGTATTTTGGTGAATAAAGATTTAACTGATTTTCTACATGGTCATTTAACTATTATGTACCTTTGGGTGCCTCTTTTTATAAGTAAAAAGAAAATTTTTCTTTTTGATGATTTAATTTCTTATGTGCAGAATAAGCTTTTGTCTTGAGATTCTAATTTTTTGAGTTTGGGGGTAGATTAGTTCTCATTAGAAGTGTTCTTTGTTCTCTTCCTATTTATATTTTTTAAACTCTTCTTCCTACTCAGGCGGTTCACAACAGGATTGATGGACTTTTTAATAATATTTTCTGGAAAGGGATTAGTAGTTATTCTAGAATTATCTCGTCCTATTGGGACAAGTGTTGTGTTGTGTTGGAAGAGGGGGTGATAGGATGTAAAAGTATGAATGATTTGTCCTATGCTTTTTCATTCATGTTGTGGTACAACTTTCATGCTAAAGTGAGGCTTTGGGCTAATTTTATATTTGCTAAGTATTGTGTGGGTAAACATCTGACTACTTATTTTTTTAACAAAGGTGATTCTAAAGTGTAGTAGAGACTTTACAAAGTTAAAAGGGCTATTGAGCCCTTTATCTCTTGAGGGCTTGGAGGTGGTTACATTTTCTTTTGGCAAGATCTTTGGTTTGGTGATCAATCTACTGATTCTATTTTTAACACCACTTCCACTAGGGCTATTAAGGTGAATTATTTTTTTACTGATAATTATTGGGATAATGAGAAACTTGTTAATGTTATTCTTGACTCTATTATACAATAAATTTTGAACCTCCTCGTGAACATTGAATCTAATGATTTACTTTTATGCTATTTGTCCAAAGATGGTTATTTTAGATTAAAGAATGCTTGGCATTCCTTTACATCTTGGAATGAAGTTGCTAATAATTTTATATGCTTTCGCATAAAAGTATTCCTTCCATGGTGGTTGTTTTTGCCTGGAGAATTTTATATAAGTTCATTCCTACGGATGATAACTTAATTAAAAGAGGTTTTATTTTACTGTCCAAGTGCCAATGTTGTTTTCATGTGGAGAATATGCATCATATTTTTATCTCTGGACCTTTAGCTATAAAAAATTGGACTTATTATGATGACATGTTCCATTTGAATTATTTTAATGCTAAATTATCTATTAATGTTATGCTTAATTTTTTGTTTATTAAACCTAAAGGTCATATCAGAAATGTTATTCGTTCGCTCATTTTGTGGTTTTTATGGTTGGATAGGAATAATTCTCTTTTAAATGGTGTTAGTATGAACCATCATACGGTTATCAAGTATGTGAAAGATAGGGTTTTGGCTCTTTATTCTATCAGGCTGCTCTCTGTCTGAAATTTTAAAAATTATTATTTTTATAGCATATGATACAGGTCTTTAGTTGGAAATTTATACTCTTTCTAAAGATCGTAGGTTTATTTATTGGACCAAACCCCCTAGTGACTTTTATAAGATAAATGTGGCTGTGCTATTTATGCATCCTCCTCAGGTCGTGGTGGGTTTATAAGGGATATTTATGGTAGTTTCATTATTGCTTTGTCTTATCCTTTACTGAATTGTGATGTCAACAATGCTTTCATCTCGATTATTCTCCATGGTTTAAGTTTATGCTTTTCTATTGACTTAACTAACATTGGTATTGAAGTGATTCTAATTATTATTTTCAGTTTTTAAATTCTTTCGAGGATATGATATGTAATTCTGCACTTTTTTATCTTGTGAGGGATATTAAGAACTTGTTGATCTTTGTCAACTATTCTTTTCCTGTTGTTCACCGGGAGGGAAATGCGTGTGCTAAATGACTTACTAATTAGGGGTTTGGTTTGGATTGTTTTACTGATTTTAATGCCACTAACCTCCCTACTCTACTGAAAGGTCTTTTAAGATTAGATAAGATTGGTATGCCCTATGTTATAATTTAAAGCTTATTGTGCATTGGAGACTTTTGGTCTTATTTCTTTTATTCTAAGTGCCGGCTTTCCACTATTGTGCTAGGAGTTTTACCTGTGGTGTTATCTTTTCCTGATGCTCTATTTTTATTTGGGATGTAGCTATGCTACTCGGTTTGGTTTTTGTGATTTCTAGAATATATGATCTTTGTAGCCTTTTCATGAATGGTTTTGAGGGTGCTCGGGTGTCCTTGCCCTGCTAATTTTTTATTATTTTGTGGACGGTTGGTTCTCTTTGCAGTAGCCTTATCTCCCATCTACTTTAAGGTTCTTTTTCTTCCTTAAGGTAATTTTTGGCTGCCGGTTATGTGTTTTGTTTTTTTCGAGTAGGCTCTGGTCCTTCATCTTGGACCTTCTGTTCCTTGTGGGGCTTGTTATATTCTGGAGTTCTATTTGGTAGCTTCCTTGTGTTCTCCTTATTATTATATTGGGTGTGGCTTTTTTTCCTTCTTACTGTGGTTGGTTGGTGTGGAATATGTGCTGCCTTACTTGGTAGAATTATTCCAGGTACTTTATTGTGGAGTTGGGGTTATTTTGGTGTTGTGATTTACTTACTGGTTTATTTATTTATATTAACAATATGGTTAATAGGTTAATTAAAATCTATATCCTTTTTGTGTCTATGTTAATGTGTTTTATGAGGTTTGTGTTGACTATCTTGGCTGCTATGTGGATAATTATTGGATCTATCATTTTGTTAGCTTTTTGTTATATTTATACTACTTTTATCTGGGCTTTACCTTTTTTTGTAGAATTTTTTAGTGCAAGTGTTCGTCCTAGAGGTTTTTTGGTTAGGATGTTGGATTTGGCTGCAGATTTTTGTGCGCATCCTTCTTTTTGGGTGCTCACTCTTATTAAAATAGCCTGAAGACTAAGCAGTATCATATTATTCCAATAGAAGGATGATTAGTATATGGTATTTAGGGCAAGTAACAAAGATATATGTCATTGCTTACCAAAGGGGATAAAGTCCTAACCAATGTCATCACGAAGATTCTTTATCCTCTTTCTGGGCAAGTTGGTGATGAAGCCCAAATGTAACAACTATTTCTCCATATAAGACCTGGAGGCTTTATGTTGCCTTTTAAAGATATTGATGGTTCTAGTTTAGGGTTCATCGGGTTGTTGTGGCCTTGTAGAAGTGAGAAAAATTGAAAGGTTGTTCACCTCAAGATAAATAGAGCTACTGGATTGTTCCCTTGGAAGGGTGGCTTGGGCCTTTGGTATTTTGCTTTCGATTTCCTTTCCCTCTTATTGTGATCAGGTTCCAAGTGCCAATCTCATCCTTCTTGGAACTACCGCGCTGAGAGTGTTGTTTAGTGTGTCGGCCTGTATGGGAGGTCCATTCCTGAGAGGGAAGGGAGGGCCTGAAGAGTTCTCCCCTTGGTAACTAGCTATACGGAGTTCAACCTACGTGGCAAGATTCTCACAGGGACTATTGCCATTTAGGCCATAGATGTTTGAGATAATAATAGGTTCATTATGCCCTTAGATAATCTGAGTTTCACGCGTTCTACATTGATGTATTCAATGAGTATATATCCTTAGTCGACAGGGCCGGGTAATGTTTAGAAAATCTCACTGTGATGGGGATAGATTATTGCAATTATTAGTCTTCAATGAGGAATTCCTAGTAAGCGCGATTCATAAGCTTGTGTTGACTATGTCCCTACCCTTTTTCCACACCACCTATCACTCCTACCAATTGAATGGTCTGATAAAGTGTTCAAATCACTGTGACTCTACTAGAAGTCTATTGAACCTCATTATTTAGGGGAAGCAGAAGCCATAACAAGTTTTTTGTAGGTGAACCTATAGAAGGATCATTATCGAGACTAAAATACATCGAGCAATTTTGAGAACCCATAAAAATAAGCAGTGGCTCTTGATACTGAGATAAAATCCATCCAAGTCATTACCTTATCCCCTCTTTAGAGCAGGATGTGATGAAGGATGGATGAACCCTCAAATCAGCACAGTGTTGAGCAAAGGGAATATCAAAACACGATCCCTTAAAAGGGTTTTATGGGATGGGGTTCTATCGCATGCCCTATAGATTGACACGACTCTCCATAATGGATATCTTGGCTCTCGCATCAATGAAGAGCATAGTAAAATTCAATATGTGGTTCGAATTATAGAATCCCGTGAACCATTAAGTCTTTGAATGCAAGTTACGCTCGAGGACAATTGACCAAGGGAAGGGTTACCTTGGTGTGAAGCATTTTGTTGCTCCGTGTCTACTCTCCCATAGATTGATGTGCTAGAAAAGGCATGAATGTGTATGATGGCTCATCATACCCCTCGACATGGCGGGCAGAAGTGCAGGTCATCATCTTTTTTGCTACAAATAATAAGAGGTGGATTAAAGAGAAGGTCTATGATATTGTACTGTGCATGCTTGAATGATGATCATACTTTTTAGGAGATCCCAAATTATGTGTAGATTCATGGATGGCATTTTTAATGTGACCCTAGGATCGGTGAGGACACCCGCTAAGTTTATTTATATTAATAAGCATAGGATAAGAAACTTATGTGGATTCCCCTAGTAATAGTGAGAGCACCAGGATAGACCCAATATTGGAATCGAGATGCAATGTAGCAGCTCTAATTATACTCTAAAGAAGAGTTCTGATCGACGGACTACTCTGAAGTCCCTTAGAAAGCGGTGTTGGGGAGGGTGAGATCCTTGTTCCACTTGAACCCTAACTCAATATGAGCCATTATCGGCAAGTCAGGTTTGTTTTGAAATATAACCCTAATTTGGCGATAAATTTTGTCCAAGGCTAAATATAAGTGAGAGATCGGTAGTGAATAATTACTAAAAGGGAGAGATGAAAAGGACATTAAAAGATAGTCAAAGAGTACTTAAAATTATTGTTAGGGAAGCGGATGGGGGTTGTTGGTGTGTCTAGTCTCGAAGAAGAATGGCTATGGCTTATCCATTGCTCGGTTGAAGGCACAGATCATTACAGGCCATCCCAACGGTAGGATCCCAGGTAAACTATGCTCGAGGAGGCACCATTGGGGTGGTCAGCCAATACAACATGATCTTATTAGGAGAGCCTTTTGGGGCTCTCACATTCCCATTTCAATAGTCAGTGGGCTCCCCATTCAACCCATCATTAAACAGGGATAAAGGAACTTGACATACATGCGAGTTGATGGGTTTTGAAGCCCGATAGGCATAAGTAAACTGGTGTATGAGATCCTCTTTTATAGATGTAATGCCTATTGACCTAGATCTTCTTTAAAAGGTTTTAGTGTGAGCATATGTAAAGAGATGCAAAAGAAGGTGAACTATGACTGAGCAGGGCAAAGCTAGAGGAAACTCTAGTTGAGGCCTGCAGCGATACTGATGTGCAAATAAATGAACTAACTTGGGTATAGGGGAAAAGGACTAATTGAACCATCTTGTAGTTGGCTCCCTCTGAAGTTTTTGCAGGATAGCTAAAGCCACATACAAATTTCTATCGGGTAAAGCCAATAATTAGAGGCATCAGGGGCATAACACTGTTGACCTATTCTCAAACTTTCAATGTGTTGGATGGCTAGGATGCTTGGATGAGCTATACCACTAAATCAAGGGCTCCAAGTGGGCAATTTTTGGTAAGAAAAATTTGTGATACGGGATGAACGTGAAGTTGGGTTATGGTGCCCAATTATGAGCTAACCCAAAACCCACAGATGGTGTTGGTCGATTAAGAAAATAGGACGGTGGTCATGGAAGTCGAAATCCACTAAGGAGTGTGTACCAACTCACATACCAAATAACCTAGCATTAAAAATGGATCGTGCTTAAGCGCATGACCCACACCCTTTCATCATGGTGATGGCCATGCCCAAATGAATAAGAGGGTATGGTGACCACCATAAAACTTGGGGCGTGAGCCTATATAGAGCAGCTGTCAATGTGGATCTTGGTGTTTGTTGCAAATATTCAAGTGAGAGCTTTAAAGGCCAAAGGGGGGAAAGGTTAGTGAATGGAACTTGCACATGGGTTATCCAATCCTATGATATAGGGGAGGTCCATCAAAGAACCATGATGTGGTAGCTGACGACAATATTTGATAGTCTAGAGATGCTGGTGGGGGCCTCGGGAAGAGTTCTATTTTCTGCTTAACAGCCTGCTAGCCTAAGAAATGACTCTGTCGAAGGTACGGTCCAGCTACTAGAAGAGTGTCGCACGTTGAGGGGATCCAATGCCCCCTCAGTGGCCCATAAAAATTAGGAGGGCTGAGTGTCGTGCATGCCCATGCCGTACTCATAACCGCAATAGGTCTCCATGGCGAATAACCTCTTATCGATAGAACAATATATGCAAGGAAAATTGGTAAAATGGATCAACAACTTTGGGAAAAGGATTGGCTTTGATGGTTTGGCACAGGGGTCCCAGTCCTAAATCCACTTGTTGTCCACAAACTATTTGAGCTGCACTCATAGCATGAGTGGGCTGCAATGTTTGCGCTAGGGGAAATATTGGGAATGGCTCTCCTGGGGGCCTTCCTCGAGTGTCAAACAACTTACATTGGATTGGTACGATCAAGAGTAAATCAATTATTTAATTAAAATATAGCACTGTGATGGTCCTAACATACGCTCATGCAATATGACTTTTGCTATGTATTCTGAATTTTATAGTGAAGAAATTCAACAAAGTGCTGGTAAATGGTTGGAGTAACTATGATTTTCTTAAGGTAAGAAAATGCTTTCTAATCTAATTAGTGATGCTAATGAATGGATTAACAAGATTCCCAAAGTCCTTGTCTACTATCTAGTAAAACCACAACTAAGGGAACGGGCTTGGCAAATTCAGTGAGAAAAGAAGACCTTATTGAGCTTGACTTTGGTTTGATTTTGCGAAATGACTTGAGAGGGGTAGGATAAGTTGGAGCTGGCTTACCAAAAGAAGTGAAATACAAAAACTTTGAATTTTTTTTACTTAATCTGTGATAGGGAGGCATGGCCTAGCCATTCTTTTTTATATGAGAGGAAGTAATTATGAGGTGGGGAGTTTGGTTGGGGTGGCACATATGTTAAATGATAACACATGTGTTATATGATGAGCTCAATAAGAAAAAAAAAACTTGTGTTGAATAAAAGGGTAAAATCTTGTTTAATTATGATTTCTAATATGAAGCAATCTAATATGAAGCAACATATTATTCTGAGAACTAGGCACAACCCATCAAGGGAAAGTGTTAAATCTCTCACATGGTGTTGATAAGAAATGAATGTTTCAGATCAAAACAACAAGCCTTTATGTACTCTTATTAAGAATTTTACAAAAACACAATGTCCTATAAATTTGCTGATAGAAAGATGACTATACAACATGTTTAGGCTCGCATCTAATAGACAGGCAGGGCCTATTTCTTCTAGAATGCTCTAGTAGTTAAAAAAATGGACAAAAAGCTTAAATTTTTTTTGCCACAAAAAGTACATTTTTACTTGTAAATACACTAATGTATACCCAACATGCTAACATGATGCCCAAAAGTCTTAAATTGGGTATTTACTAGTATGTTTGAGTGGGCTTAGGCATAATAGCTAGAAAGGCCTTGGCATGCTAAGTTGCAAGGCCTAAGCATGCTAGCATGCAATTCCATGGCATGCTACCAAGCATGGCTAAGGCACATTGAAAACAAGGATAAGGCACATCTAAATATTATTTAGAATCCAATAATTAAAGGAACATGCACCAACTCTCTTCACTTATTCATGAGTTATTTTCATCTTATACGCATCAAGTTATAGGAGGGACGTCTAATATGAAGCAACATACTATGCTTAGAACTAGACACAACAAATCAAAGGCAAGTGTTATGTCACTCATATGGTGTTGACTAAAAATAAGATTTCTCATCAAAATAACAAGCCTTTATATGCTCTTACTAAGAATTATAGCACAATAGACATATCCCACATATTCATTGAGGAAAAAATGCCCCTGCATCATATTCAAGCTTTCCTCCGTTAGATAGGCTTGGCTTAATACTTCTAGAATGCCTAAATAGTTTAAAAATGGCAAAAAAGCCTATAATTTTTTTCCATAAAAAACCATATTTTTTTACTTGTACATAACCCACAAGTTCCCAACATGCCATCTTGAAAACTAAAAACCTTAAATGGAGTACTTATAAGTACATTTATTAGTGGATGTTTGTAGGCTCTTGGACTGGGCACACTAGCAGCTAAGACCTTGATGACCTGACAAATAGGTCCTAGGCACACTAGCAGCTAGGGCCTGAGCATGCCGGTAGCCAAGGGAAAGGCATGCTAGCAGGCAGGGCCATGACATGCTGGTAGATATATACTAGTTATGCTGACATGTAGAGCTTGGGTAACCTAGATGCTATGGGCTTGGCTTGCTAGCTGACACTGTTTGAGATACATGCAGGCAAGGCCTTGGCACACTAGAAGGAAAAACATTGGCAACCTGACAAGAAGGGCTTGAGTATGCTAGAAGCCAAGTCCTAGGATAGATGGAAGGTCCTGGACATGCAGGCAGGTAGGCCCTATGGATGTTCGTAGGCATGATCTATGCATGCTGGCAAGGTAAGCTAACAGCTAAGTCCTAGGCACACTAGCTGGAAGGATCTGAGCATGCTGGCAGCCAGGGTCTAGGCACACTAACATGCAGGGCCTGAGAATGTTGGCTAGAAGAGAGCAAGGGCTACCTTGCTAGCAGTGCTTGGATAGCTAAAAAACAAGGCTTGGGCACAGTAGTAGCTAGGGCCGGAAACTCTAGAAAGTAGGGCCTAGTCATTTTGGTAAGGAGGGTCTCATCATGTTTGTAAGAAAGGCTAAGGAACACTATCCACATGCATGCAAGGGCTAAGAACACACTGGATTTGAGGCATAATTATGATGTGTATCTTGGCACCTCTAATTATTCTTTCACAACCAATAATCAAAGGCACAAGCAACATGTCGCTTCATTTATTCATAGAGAAATTTATCATGTGCGCGTCAAGATGCATAAGCCATCTAATATAAAGCAACATATCATTTTAAGAACTAGTCACAACCGATCAAAGGAAAGTGTTAAATCTCTTGCATTGTGTTGATAAGAAATGGATGTTTTAGATCAAAATAATATGCGTTTATATTCTCTTGTTAAGAATTATAGCAAAATAGCATTGTCCTGCAAGTTCACTTATAGAAAGATGACTTTGCATCATATTTGGCCTCCCCACAAGTAGACATGTAGGACCTATTTTGTCAAGACTGCTTCGGTAGTTCAAAAATATCAAAAAAAAATTATTTTAATGTTTTTGGCACAAAAAGAAGAATTTTACTTATACATACACTCATGTGTACCCAATATGCTATTGTGATACCTAAAGTTTGAATTTGAGTACTTATGAGTACATTTGAATGAGCTTTGGTACATTGGCAAGCAAGGTCTGAGCACATTCGCTTGCAAGGCATAGGCATGCAGGCATGTAATTTCTTAGCATGTTGCTAAGCATGTCTAAGGCACACTAACAAGTAAGAATAAGGCACATCTAAAAATTATTTAGAGTCCAACTATCGAAGTAATAAGAACCAAATCACTTACTTTATTCATAGATTCTTTTTATCTTATATGCATCAAGATGTATGAGGGTCATCTAAAATGAAGTATCATTATATGCTCAGAACTAGGCACAACCCATCAAAGGAAAATGTTATTTCTCTCCCTTGATGTTGACTGAATATAAGAATTCACATCCAAACAACAAGCCTTTATATGCTCTTATCAAGAATTATAACATAATAGTCATGTCTAACATGTTCATTGAGGAAAAAGTGCCTCTGTATCATATTCAAGCTTCCCTTCGTTAGACAGGTATGACATAATACATCTAGAATGTCCCAATAGTTCAAAAATAGCAAAAAAGCTTTCAATTTTTTTTTACCATAAAAACCACATTTTTTACTTATAGGTAATCCCACTAGTTCCCAACATGCCATCTTGAAGCCTAAAATCTTTAATGGAGTACTTATAAGTATATTTTCTAGTAGATGTTGGCAGACTTGTGGACTTGGCACACTAGCAACAAGGGCCTTAGCAACATGGTAGAAAAATCTTAAGCACACTAGAAGCCAGGTGCTGGGCATGCTGGTATCAAGGGCCTAGGCACACTAGCATGTAGTGCTACGGCACACTGCTAGTGGGAACAAGGGAATCCTAGCACGTAGGGCCAAGGCAAGCTTACAGCCATAATGAAGGCATCTAGGCAGACAAGACCATGGCATGCTAGAAATAAAGACCTAATTATGTTGGAAGGAAAGGCTTGGGAAACCTAGTTGGAATGGGCTTGGCTTACTGGTTGGTAGTGTCTGACCACCAGTAGATAGGGCCTAGGTACACTAACAAGTAGAGCCTTGGAAACTTGGTAGGTAGGGTCTGGGTATGCTGACAGCCAAGGCCTAAGTAAAATGCCAGATCCTTTATATGTTATCAGGTAGGGCTTATTAGATGCTAGTAGGCGTGTCCTATACATGCTGACGGCTTGGGCCTAGGCACAGTGGCAACCAGGTCATGGGCACATTGGTAGGCAGGGTATGAGTATGCATAGAGCTAAGGCCTAAGGACTCCAGCAGGTAGGGCCTGAATAAGCTGGCTAGCAGAGGGCATGGACTACCTGGCTGGCAGTGATTTGATAGATTGCATACAAGGCTTGGGAAAGCAAGGCCTGGGAATGTTGGCCGCTAGGTCCTAACACTATAGTATGTAGGGTCTCATCATTTTTGCAAGAAAAAACTCATCAGGTTGGCAAGCAGGCTAAGGCACACTAGCAGCTTATACGTAAGGGCCAAGAGCATGCTAACTTTAAGGTATAATTATGTTGTGTAACTTAGCACATCTAATTATTCTTTCAAAACTAATAACCAAGGAACAAGTAATATATCACTTTTTTTATTCATAGATACATTTTATCATGTGTCCATCAAGATGCAAAACCCATCTGACATGAAGCAACATATTATTCTAAGAACTAGGTACAACCCATCAAAGGCAAGTGTTAAATCTATCATTTGGTGTTGATATGAAATGAATGTTTCATATCAAAACAAGAACTTTTTATGTTCTCTTATTAAGAATTATAGCATAATTGCAATGTCCTGCAAGTTTATTGATAGAAATCCAACTCTACATCATGTTTGGGCTACCCTCTAATAGGCAAGCAGAGCCTATTTCATCTAGAACGCTCCAGTAGTTCAAAAATGACCAAAAAGCTTACATTTTATTTGCCACAAAAAGACAATTTTTACTTGCACATGCACCGATGTGTACCCAATATGGTATCATGATGCCCAAATGTCTTAAACTGAGTACTTATAAGTATATTTGAATTAGCTTGGGCACACTGGCAGGTAGGGCCTGGGCATGCTGGCTGGCAAGAACTATGCACAGTGACATGTAATTCCATAGCACAATGCAAAGCACATCTAAAGAACACTAATAAATAAGGATGAGGGACATCTAAATATTCTTTAGAATCCAATAATCAAAGGCACAAGCACCAAGTCGCTTCACTTATTCACAAATTCTTTTTATCCTATATGCATCAAGATACATGAGGGTTGGTCATCTAATATGAATAATCATACTATTCTTAGAACTAGGCACAACCAATCGAAGGAAAGTGTTATGACGCTTGCATGGAGTTGATAAAATAAGATTTTGCATCCACACAACATTCCTTTATATGCATTAGTTAAGAATTATAACACAATTGCCATGTCCAAAACATTCATTGAGGAAAAATGACTCTTATGACATATTCGAGCTTCTCTTCGTTAGACAGGTAGGGCTTATTACACCGAGAATGCCTCAGTAAATAAAAAATGCCCAAAAAGCTTAAATTTTTTTTTCCATAAAAACTACTTTTTTTCTCCATGAAAACTGCATTTTTTACTTGTGCATATCCCCACGAGTTCCCCACAATCCATCTTGCTACCCAAAAATCTTAAATTGAGTACTTATAATAAGATACATCTAATTTTTCTTTAGAATCCAATAATTACAGTCACGGACACTAAGTCGTGTAACTTTTTTATGGATTCATTTTATCTTATATGAATCGAGATGCATGGGAGTTGTCAAATATGATAAAACATTATACATAGAATTAGGCACAACCCATCAAAGGAAAGTTATACATTTCTCACATGTTGTTGATAAGAGGTGAATGTCTCAAATTAGAGTAAAAGGCCTTTACATTCTCTTATTAAGAATTATAGCAAGTAGCCATGTCCCATACATTTTATGAGAGAAAGATGACTTTGCACCTTGTTTGTACTTCCCTTTAATAGATTGGAAGGGCCTATTTAATCCAGAATGCTCTTGTAGTTTAACGATGAAAAAAAGCTTAAGAAAAAATTCTACAAAGAGTGCATTTCTTACTTATACATGCACATATGAGTACCCATCATGCCATCGTGATGCCCAAAAATTATAAATTGAGCATTTCTATTTATTTTCTAGCAGCCGTTGGTGTTCTCTAAGCCTGTGCATATTGGTAGCATAGCCTTGGCATGCAATCTAGTAGGGCCAAGGGCACACTACTGTGTTGGGCCTTAGCACACAAGCTAGTAGGGCCAGAGGACCCTACCCCTGGTCAATAGTAGGGTGGTAATTGAGGATACTGGAAGGTGATCAATAGGTGACATGGCTGGAGCCAACCCTCGAAGCATAGAGCTAGGATATAGGAGCCCACTACCCCCTACCCTTGGGGCAAAGATGTCAGATATGATGATGAGAACATGTTCGTTTCCCTTAGTATAGATGGAACTGAAGGGAATACAATGCTACCAGATTAGGGTGTAGCTGGTAGCTAAGAGGTTCCATGTCTGGTGGTGGCCCCTAAGGATGGGTTGAGCTCCCCGCCTAACCTAGTAACTCAGGAGTAAAGGCAGCCAAGATGCTCAATTTAAAGGCCCACTCATCAAGGAAGGCTTTTGTCCCTAAAGTCTTTTTATCGGGAATGACACCCAGCTGCTCGGATGGGCCTGTTACTAAGTGAAGAAGGGACCATAAACCAAAGACAGACCTTTTTGTAGGGGTCTCAAAGATCAAAACCCCATAGCCATTCTCACGTAGGTGAAAGGCTGGGCAAGTAGAGGTCTTTACATATAGCCTTGTTGATGATTTCTTTAATGCTATTGAACCACCTTCGATCGGCGGGGATGCATTTCCTATGGTGGATTAATGACTTGTTACAATAATTGGAATTATAGGGGGGCCCATAATAAGATAGCAGGAAACTACCTTTACCAACTCCTCGATAATTTCTATATTGGTTTGATTTGGTTGTTAGAAAAGAAAGTGTAATAGCTCACCAGGAAGTATATGAATAAGCTCATTGGGTGCTACTTGGATTTTCATTTGTAGCCTATGGCTAGCAAGTCTGGTGGGATCCTAGTCCTGTAGTGTAAGGACCTAGTCTCATTTGATCTCTTGTTATCCTCCATGAAGTGGGTGTTCGATCGGGTGCAGTTGGGGGGAGTCATTCCCTCTAGACATTGGTATTTTTCTATATTTATAAGGACAACCACTTTAGGAGGGAACTCTAGGATGACATTAAGAAATTCCATGATACTAATAGCCCCCTCATTATTTTTGGGGACTTTAATTGTATCTTAACACAGGTGAAGAAGAAGGGGGGAGAGGGTCTTCCTACTTCAATGCGACTTTTGAGATATAGGAGTTCATAATGCTCAACGACTTGGTTGGCCTAGGGTTTGTTGGCCCTAAGTTTACTTAGAGAAATAATAAGGAGACACGGAGCAAAATTCAGGACAGACTCAACCATTACGTGGTAAATTCCTTATTCCTAGATAGTTATCAGGACTTTTAAATGAGGCACCTCTTGTTGCTCGCTTTGGATCATTGCTCATTGCTTTGCTCACTGAGTGCCCCATAATATAAGGTCTTATCAAATTGGATCAAGTTTAAAGACACGCGGCTATCCTATCCTATGGCAGAGAAGATTATCGGTGAAAGGAGGTGATGGGAAGTGAGGTGGAAATTCTACAGAAGAAAAGTTGGAAAGCTCTTTGAACCCTCTTTTTATAGAGCATTCATAAGATCAAGGAACTCAACAACTCCAAATGTTCACTAGTCAAGGTGATTACCAGTCTCAAACTTGCTAAGGGTTCTTTGGAATGGTTCCATCCTAACCAGGAGGTTAAACTCCTTGATAAGTCCAACTGATAAATTATATGCTAAGTAGGCTGATGACTTGGTTGAGATAGCAAGCTAAAGTAAGATGGTTGGAGAAGGGGGTTGCCAACACATATTTTTTTCATTTGGTGGCCTCTGTAAGGAGGCAGAGAAACATAATTAAGGAAATGAAATGGGATGATGGGGAATCCAGTGAGGAAAATGCTGCTATTATAGATCTCATATTCAATTTCTTTGCCTAGAAGTGGAGGGAGACATCCATTTCTTGTGATGATGGCCTGACCTTGATGCCAAAAGGGATTCTGCTTCATGGGTCTCTAGCTTATTAATGTTTGAGTTCATGATGGATTAAATCTACAAAGCACTGTCCTCTATGGGTCGTAATCGGGCCCTATGGTTGTACGGGATCACAACTTCATTTTATAAAGAATTTTGGCCCATTATGGGGAAGAAAATACTAGCAATTTGTGCTAAGTTCATTGTGACTGGCAAAATATATGAGAAATGGAAGGATACTCTTGTGGTTTTGATCCCTTGGATGGTATTTCTTTTGGGTTCCATAGAAATACCATCCTAGGAAATAAAACTCTCTCGGTACAACTTGTCCAAAGGAATGTACTGAAGCTTGTTCCAAGCAAAAGGATCAGTGGAAATACCCCCAAGAGCCAAGGGGGGAGGCATGCATGGGCTATTTTTATTTGTAAACTGCTTAAAGGGCCTTTAATGCATTTACATAAATAGGTTACGGGTATGAACCTCGAGAATTCGGCTGTGGACTTGTTGTATTTGGCAGCTGGTCACACCTAAAAATAGGGGAAATCATCTTAAACAAAAGAACAATAATTCCCCAAAAAGTCCCAAAAAAATTCCTCACACAGGGTGTGGCATCCCCACTCGAGACATGCAAGTATGGGAGAAAAACCTAGAAGGCATCCCCTTATTCATGATTCAACAGCTCTAACATCAAGCCTAGCGGTTCGAATGCTTGGAGCTAGTGGTTCGGAGAGTGCTTGGAGGCATATGAACAATCATCAGTTGGGTTGCTGCTATAGCCGAGCATCTCATCTAAGGGAATTGACTTCTTGGGCAACTCTAGGTGCTAGCAAGTTTTAGGAGGGTCAAGCTAAGATTGTTCATCCTCCATTTTGGATTGGGAATTAGATCAACCCTATGTCTCATCCATATCCTCCTTAGAGTGCAACACTTTATTATTCATGCTGCTGCCACTGTGGGATGCGGAGGCTTTCGAGGAGGTGAACCTACCAGGGTGGATGATTATATTGAGTTAGGTAATACAGTTTGAAAAGAACTCCCTTACTATAGTTGGATGAGAAGACTGATCAATGGTAGAGGGAACACTACTCACAAACTTCCCATTTAAGTTTATAAAGGTGGTCGACTGAACACCCTCAGGTCAACCCTTAGAGCTGGCTAGACCTTACTAGCTGATCAAAGGCCTCAGTTTTCTATCCTCCTTCTTAACTAGATGGAGGAGGTCTTTAGTTTGAGCTTGGAGCTACTCCCAAGAGGCATAAGAAGCCTCCTTCCTTCCATGTCCTGCCGCCTTAAAGGAGTCAGCTATCCAAGAGGTTACCACCGATTGAGCGCCATCGACCATCTCATTAGAGGAGAGAACCTTACAAATGTTCCCCCTTTATATCCCCTTCTTACCTTCATCATTGGGAGGAGGTGACCAAGGGAAACCCTTTCTTTCCATCCTAGAGCTTCTATCTCTAAAATACTCTAGTGAGAGAACAAGATGGAAACAAATGAAGAAACTTCCCAAAGTTTTTGGGTTCCTTAAAAGTTGTACTTAGCATATATTAATAAAAGAAAGTTACAAGTTGTAAGAAAATAAGTCTACTCCTCCCAAAATGGAAAAAGGGAGAAGATTACAAAAATAAGATCATTTTAAATAATGCTATAGGAAAAGGACTAGTAAAAGCAAATAATAGGAAGACCCCCTTAAGTGAGAAGGAGAGCCCCTTCATGGGTTTTGTGGTGTGCACAACTAGTATTGAGAGGGACCCACTCAAGAGGAGTTAGACACCTAAGGGAAATTAAGAATAACCACAAGGCTTGGAAGGTGTCCCATTGCTCTAGCAGAGGTCCATCAGGCCTAGAGTACCCACAACAAACCAATTAGAGGAAACTACTCATTGGGAACTTGAGGGGACCAAGTCCACACCTAGAAGGTCTGTGTAAGTCTTCATCCTCTTTTATAGGGTGGTAGCTAAGGCCCCAAGCTAGAGGAGCTCTCTGGTGAAGTGTGCTTTAGAAACTCTAGGCTGCTTCTTAAAGAAATTGGGGATCCTACAAGATGTCTCTTCCAACTATTCAACCTTGGAGGTTGTGAACTGGATAGTTGTAGATGTGACTGGTAGGTTGGTGACTTGATCCTTCACAACTTTGGACTTTCCTTTATTCCTTCAGCTAATATTATTCCAAGCTTTATAGGAAGCCTCTTATCTATCTTTACTACATTGGAGCTCATCAAAAGCTTAGCTTTGTAGATCGAGAGAAGGGGAAGCTGAGGGGTGGCCCATGATAGATGGCTGCTTTGGTGGTCCATTTGAAGATGATTGCTTTGGATTGGAAGGTGACAATTGTGACTGGTGGGGATGGGAATCTCAGGTTGGGACCTTTAATAAGCACATCCCATTGCTATGGCCAATAAAGCCACACTCAAAGCATAGGTTTGAGAGGCCCAAGATTCTAATTATTGGCAAAATCTACCATGGAGCTCATTAATCTACACTCCATGTTGAATCTTCATGGAAAGATCAATTCTGACATAAAACCACGCATCAAAAGATCTGCCCCAAGAAATTGTATGATAATCCATTCAGAGCGGCTACCCCAACATGTTGGCGAGGTGAGTAATGTTGTTGATATCCTAATATATGAGAAGGGAGGTTAGTTATGTGAATCTAGATTGATGAATGTAGGCCTTGGGGGGAACTTGGATGAGAGTTTGGAGACCACCTATCCATTCCAACGATATTGCATGCCCCAATCCAAGGACTACTCATTAGTACAGATCTCTTGCTTCCATACTTTGGAAAAAACAAATTAACAAATTTGGGGATGTTGCAATAACTTATAAATCACCAAAGTGATACCATTGGCATTTGTGTTCACTGAGAGGAGAGGGAAAGGAAACTCTACTATTGATTATCTTGGCCAAAAGAGCCTTCTAAAGACTTGCAATGTTCTCATGGACTACTCCCAATTCCAGCTCCATAGAGAAGCCATCCTTAGCATGGAAAATATTCTCCTTCATCTCGTCCAAGAATACATATTGCACATTGCTCCAAGCAAAGGGGTCACTAGGGGGTACATCGGTTGCCAAGAGGGGAGCTTGTGGGGGTTGTTGTTGCTGAGAAAAAGTTCACTAGTTATTGAGGGGATTACAAGAAATAGTTTGTGGGAACAATCCTATAACAGCAGGAATAAGGGCTAGATTCTCCTAAGAATTTATACACTTACACATGGAGGATCCATCCATAAGATGAGCCTTGCACGAAACACACATAGTAACAACCCCACATAGGTTAGGAGGGGTCGAAGCACACACCTGGGTGAACTCCCCATACTTGCATATGAAGAAATTTGCAGGGGTGGCTGGCTTGTCTGGATGTTGGTCTGGGTCATGAGGATGTGCCGGGCTCAATACGTCATCAATTGAGTCATTATTACAGTCTTGCATAGTGTCAAATTCTATAGGTTTCAGGAAGGAGAAAGCCTTTTGAAGCTCGATCTTCATACCTTGATCAACATTTTCCATCTCTATGTTGGAATTAGAATGAGCATCTGACTCATTAATTTTATTTTGCACATTAAATTTGTCGATTAAGCCCTCAATTGCATCTTTTGATCTAGCTTCACTCTCTGAGTCAGTCGACATGGATGTATCCTCCAAGAAGATGTAAGCTGGGGTGAATATTTACCTTGGGGTAGACTGGTCTGGCTGGTCAGCAAGCCTAGTTGGTTAGCAAGGAGAAGTATAAGCGACACCTCTAATGCTAAAGGCAAAATCTCCCATGTGGCTAGCTTTTCTTCCAACAAGTTGGATGAGGCTTGTGGCTCAACCACCTTCTCAAGTTTATTATCTTCCTCTATCCCCCACTGCATGATGGTCTAAGTTTATGTAATGACCTCATTCTATTACTCCCTAGTGACTACATTCTAAACCTTAGAAGAAGGAAGGGAAGTGTTCACCAGCCTGAGCAATGAAGAAGGCTTGGGAGTTGCCACTGCCATATTGATGTCGGGGCAAGCACTTGTCAGCAGTTAACTTGTTATTTCTTCTCATTTTTATCGCCACCTCTACCACCATATGAAGGGGGTGACCTAAGGCCACCCCCTCTAGCCATCCTAGAGCCTATCTCTCTCTATCTAAAATTACTATACTAAGAGAATTAGATGGCAACAAATGAAACCGTCCAAAGTTTTTGGGCTCCTTGAAAGTTGTAATTGCATTAATCAAAGTGTAAGGGAAAGTATAATAAAAAAGTAAAGAAAAAACTGTGCTCTATCACTATCTTTCCTCAACATAGACCAAAATGAATTGATGGATGAGCACCACCAGAAGTGGAGCATGAAGCTTAATTTGACTCAGCATGAAGAAACATAGCAATTCCATACATTTTAAGGATTGATAGACTGAGAGCTATTTGTTGATTCTATAATGGTGGTTCATGGATTCTTGAAGAAATTTGGTTCTTGAGAGAGAAGCTCTACATTTTTCTATAGAGAGAAAGGTTTTTTCAAAACTTTATTATTTTGCGGGTAACCTGCTTCTACTCATGGCAGCTTTTGGCCGTCCACCATCAGATCCTTCTGGTCTTCTCTCTCCTACGGATCACTTATTGGCTTCGATCGTTCATCCTCTCCATCTTTTATGTGTTGTTTGAATCTCTATAATGCTCAAACAAATTCAAGAACTTGTTTTAAGCCTCTTTTCATTAGAGATTACTTTGGTTCAGTTGCTTAACATGATAAATCGCAACCCTCTGTTGATGGAAAGGGTAAAAATATGGTCGAACCTTTGATTTTGGCTCCTACATCAGTTCAATGGGATCAAACTCTACTCCCAGATTCTTGCTATGTTTCTTTCGGGCTAACTTTTAGTCCTCTTGATCATGATGCTTCTACTTCTTCTATGTGTTGGTGGAATTTTGAAAATATGTTTTGAAAATATTGGTTTTCTTTGGGAGCTTTAAAATTGAGATTTAATTCTAATTCTAAAATCGAATCATCCCGTTAGAAAAATTATACCACCCCGAAGGACGAACATAAAATTTCATAACGGCGTTCAGATTTAGAATTATGAAATTCATCTTGAATATTATGACCTGATGCTAAAGAGAACTTCTTATGGCCACGAAGGGTCAAAGTGAGGTTCAACTGAATATCCAGCTACAATATTCAAGAGGTGTGATCATTAGGTTCACATCCAAAGCCTTATCAAAGAAAGATGTATCTCCCCGAAGGGAGAAAATATCATTCGATGATAATTCTTTGAATATGATAATAATGATCACTAATATTTTAAATTTTCCCAAAGAAATCCAATTGAGTTTTGAAAAATCAATTTTTAAAATCAGGTGCGTGTGTGGTTCTAAATCTCCTACGAGCGCAAGCCCTCGTAGTTAATTACATCGTAGGAAAACGAGGTCTCCTACGAAAACTCTCGATTAAAATAATGGCAAAATTTTGTTAGAATTTCTAGGAGTGATATCAAAGTATGAATAGAATTATTGGAAAATCAAAAGGGAATGGATCAAAATTGAACAGTTATTAACGGAGTCAAAGGATGAGAGGTAGGGGACACTTTGAGATTCCAGAACCATCCGGAAGTGTCCCAACTTAATCTAAGTGTTAGGCTTTATGTTTTAGGATTGAAATGAAGCTTTAATTAGAGTTAAGTATTTTATTAGAAATTTGGGACTATATTCCCGAAATTTGGGGTCTTATAATCAAAGATCTGCCCCGGATCCTAAATCTATTTTGGACACTGGACCACAGTCGTCCGATCCTAACTAATGCAGTGCAAGGTCTGGACTTACCCCGGCCTGGATTGGGGAGCCAGCTAACCACCTAATCGATTTAAAATACATGAATCCGGTCTTTTTATGAAAGAATGGTAGGGACGTTGTAATTAAAGTTTTGGAGAGTTGGGGCCGACATCTAGAGACTCTCCTAATTGGCCCCTTCAACTTATGTTGGGTGCTAAAATGCTAAACTGATGCAATTAAAATTTTGACTCTTTAAGTTTGTATCTAATGCAATGCATGCTAGTTAACAACTTCCAATCAAGTATGTTTGAAATTTTAAAAACAGGCTTATAAAATAATTTTTTAGAAGACTGGACTTCCCCAGGTCCGGTACCTCGTCCTCATAGGTCAGACTATCCGGACTCTACCCGTAGGCGGGGAAGGGTCTAAAACAAGGAAAGAAGAATGCAAAAATATGCATGCGACCTTGGGGGCGATCCCCGGCTAATTCCCTAGATTCGTTATCTTTCTATGTTGTTTAGACTCAATAAAATTTTAGACTTTTAAAATTATGAGTAGAAAAGTTTCACACCCTCACGAGCCTCACGTATCCAGGCGAAAACAAAGAGCGGCATGCAATCGCCAAAAAACTAGTAAAAACAAGTAATCCTAGAGGCAATCAAATCATCACATCAAATATAAATTAATTAATAAATGTCCATAGGCAGAATTGCCTTGCTTATTACAAACCAGAATATTGCAGAAAGTAAAGTGGCCGGGCACCACTGACAACAACCCGGATTCTAAACCTAGTAATGACGCAAGTAGTTTTGAGTGAGATATTCTCAATCTTCAAGTCTTCAGTCTTGTTCTCCTTTGGACTCCTTTTCTTCAAGCTCCTTGGATTCTTTGTAGTGGACTACCCAAATGGATAAGAGGGCACTTCCTTTAAGGGGAAGGCCACTCTTTCCCCTTTGGGTAGGGAGGAGTGTGGCCCAAATTTGGATCCCCAAATAGAAAAGGTCTACTCCCCTTAGGGGCATCCTTTTCTCTTCGGAGTCCAAGCTTTGGAACTATATATCCCAACTCAAAGCTAACTTTCACAACACTTAATAATTACACAAATTACATTTATATCAAATCAAAAATCTAGACTCTCCTGCAAGGTTATCCTAAGCAGTTAATTAATCAAAGAAAATATATACCCAAGTAGTTATATATGTACAGAAGAGAGAGTAAAACACACTGGCCATGCTCTTTTTATTTGGGGGCTTTAGCAGCTGAAGCACCTGTGCAAAGGGTTTATAATATATATGCATTTTTTTTTATGATTTGCCCCCCCTTTTTATATTGCCCTGCACGAGCGTGACCACAATACGACCGTCGGATTTTTGCGATCTTGGGCTTGTTGGAAAGCTGCAGTGATCCTCTACAACTTTGATGAAGACACCAAGAGCTGGATCTCGTATGATCGAAAGTTATATGTGAAAGTCCTCTTTCTCTCTCTAGAATGCTCTCTCCTCACTAAAATAGTGATTTGAGGCTTGGAAATGGTTGGGAAAAGCTTGGAAAGGACTTGAAATGTGTTGGAGTGTGTAGGAGGAGCTCTTAGAAGGTTGGGGGCTGCTGGAGTTTGGAGCTTTTTTTGATCATATCAAAGGGAATGATGAAGAAGCCCCCTTTAGGTCAAGTTTTCCCCCACTTTAACTTTGGCTTTTGGATTGGATGGTTGAGATTTGATTTGGAGTAGTTTTGGATGAGTGCCAAGTGTCCCCTATGCTGCCCAAAGCTATGGAATAGGGTTGGTGGTTGAGAGTGACTTCTCTTGGTCCATGTGAAGAGGGACCACACCTTTTTCCCCATTTAGATGAACCAATGCCAAGCCTTGTTTAAGGGGCTGATTTGAGCTCTATTAGGGGGGGAAATGGGTCACATCACATCATGTTTGAGCAGGTTCTAAACTAAGCCATGGATTGCCAAGGTGGCTTGATGATGTGGCCAAGAGTTTGAGGTCAAGAATTTGATGTTTTGAGCAAATACATGTAATTGGAGAGGATTTTGACCTCTCCAAATGAGTTGACCAAGTCAACCCAAGATGAGGATTGACTTGAAAGTCTTTGGACATGTCATGAGTGTCCAATTGAATGATTTTGAAAGGTTGATTTGATTCAAAGTAGCTTGAATGGTTAAAATTGGTAAGTGTTGGGTTAAAGGGTTGATTTGGTCAACCATGGTTGACTTGGTCAACCAGGTCAAACCATAGAGTAAGTTTGGGTTCAATGTGTTCCTAAAATTATTTAGGATCTATTGGAATGACATTTGAAGAAGATATCAAAGGTTCATAAGTCAAATCAAGTTGAGTTTAGGCCAAAAGTCCAAAAATCCCCATTTAAGGGCATTTTGGTCATTTTGGTCTCAAGTCAATTCTGGGTCAAATTAAATCTAAAAAGATGTAGATCATTTCTTAACAAGTCAATATCAAGGTATTAGGAGGGATCAAAAGATTTGGAGGGGGATCCAAAGTCAAATTCCACTAGGTGAAAGGCCTAGTGGCATGAATTATAAATATTCGAAGGTTTTGCAACATTTGGAGTTTGATTAAGTTTATGGGGTTAGAGTACTCCAAATGGGTTCAAATTTGAAGGGTAACCTCCAGAGACATGTCTTATCACTTTGCAAGTGATAGACTCTGAATCAGAGGTCATTTGATTGGGTTTTGAAGTGTTCAAAAAATCCTTGAAAAAGGTCTTTAGGACAGGGTCTTAAGACTTTGGATTTGAGTCTAGATTTTTAAATTTGGAATGGATTTCAAGTTTGAATGATTAATATTGAAGTATCCAAATCATTTACAATCATGTGGTGGTTGTTAATGAATGGATAGGGTCAAAGCTAGATCAAAGGTAGGATCAAAGTCTAGATTGAAGTTTGGATTCTCAAGTTGATTGGGCCAAAGTTTGGATGTGTTTGAAGCTTGAATTAATTTGGATTTGAATTGAATGAAGTTTGAGATTTGAATTGATTAAGGGTAGGGATTAATTTGAAGTTGGAGTTGATCAAAGGTATGGATTGATTGGAGGTTGGTGTTGATCAAAGGTGGGGATTGATTTGAGTCTGGATTGGTCCTAAGATCTAGAGGGGTTCTAGGATCTAGGATCTAGGATCTAGAGGGGTTCTAGAATTTGAGATATAAGAGAATCCTAAGCTCTGGAGTAGGCCCTAAGGTCTAGCTCTAGGAAAGGATCTTAAGGTCTAGAGTGGATCCTATGGTCTGGCTCTAGGAAAGGATCTTAAGGTCTAGAGTGGATCCTAGGATCTAGAATTAATCTAGAGTTTGGAAGGGCCTTAGTGACCTCATACAAAAATGAGGTCAACAAATGGACCCCCAATGTGTGTGGTTGAAGGAACTTCTGCTGCACACATTGGCGTTGACCGAATAGAAGTGGAATCTTAAGAGTGTAAGGGAGGGCATCTCCCAACCTTAGGCCTATAGGATGCTATTAAAAGGCTTACACCTACTAGACAGGAGAACTGGAGAAACCAAGGTAGGGAATACCTAGCCTTGGGTCTAAGGAAGGGCATCACCCAACCTTAGGCCTATAGGATGCTGATAGAAGACTTACTCCAAATAAGCAGATTAACTGGAAACCAAAATAGGGAATACCTAGCTTTGGGTCTAAGGAAGGGCATCACCCAACCTTAAGTCTACAGGATGCTGATAGAAGACTTACTCCAAATAGGCAGATTAACTGGAAACCAAAGTAGGGAATACCTAGCTTTGGGTCTAAGGAAGGGCATCACCCAACCTTAGGTCTACAGGATGCTGATAGAAGACTTACTCCTAGTAGACGGATCAACTGGAAACCAAGGTAGGGAATACCTAACCTTGGGTCTAAGGAAGGGCATCACCCAATTTTAGGCCTATAAGATGCTGATAGAAGACTTACTCCTAATAGGCAAAATTAACTGGAAACCAAAGTAGGGAATACCTAGCTTTGGGTCTAAGGAAGGGCATCACCCAACCTTAGGTCTACAGGATGCTGATAGAAGACTTACTCCTAGTAGACGGATCAACTGGAAACCAAGGAAGGGAATACCTAACCTTGGGTCTAAGGAAGGGCATCACCCAACCTTAGGCCTATAGGATGCTGATAGAAGACTTACTCCTAATAGGCAAAATTAACTGGAAACCAAAGTAGGGAATACCTAGCTTTGGGTCTAAGGAAGGGCATCACCCAACCTTAGGTCTACAGGATGCTGATAGAAGACTTACTCCTAGTAGACGGATCAACTGGAAACCAAGGTAGGGAATACCTAGCCTTGGGTCTAAGGAAGGGCATCACCCAACCTTAGGCCTATAGGATGCTGATAGAAGACTTACTCCTAATAGGCAAAATTAACTGGAAACCAAAGTAGGGAATACCTAGCTTTGGGTCTAAGGAAGGGCATCACCCAACCTTAGGTCTACAGGATGCTGATAGAAGACTTACTCCTAGTAGACAGATCAACTGGAAACCAAGGTAGGGAATACCTAGCCTTGGGTCTAAGGAAGGGCATCACCCAACCTTAGGTCTATAGGATGCTGATAGAAGACTTACTCCTAATAGGCAAAATTAACTGGAAACCAAAGTAGGGAATACCTAGCTTTGGGTCTAAGGAAGGGCATCACCCAACCTTAGGTCTACAGGATGCTGATAGAAGACTTACTCCTAGTAGACAGATCAACTGGAAACCAAGGTAGGGAATACCTAGCCTTGGGTCTAAAGAAGGGCATCACCCAACCTTAGGCCTACAGGATGCTGATAGAAGACTTACTCCTAATAGGCAAAATTAACTGGAAACCAAAGTAGGGAATACCTAGCTTTGGGTCTAAGGAAGGGCATCACCCAACCTTAGGTCTACAGGATGCTGATAGAAGACTTACTCCTAGTAGACGGATCAACTGGAAACCAAGGTAGGGAATACCTAGCCTTGGGTCTAAGGAAGGGCATCACCCAACCTTAGGCCTATAGGATGCTGATAGAAGACTTACTCCTAATAGGCAAAATTAACTGGAAACTAAAGTAGGGAATACCTAGCTTTGGGTCTAAGGAAGGGCATCACCCAACCTTAGGTCTACAGGATGCTGATAGAAGACTTACTCCTAGTAGACAGATCAACTGGAAACCAAGGTAGGGAATACCTAGCCTTGGGTCTAAAGAAGGGCATCACCCAATCTTAGGCCTACAGGATGCTGATAGAAGACTTACTCCTAATAGGCAAAATTAACTGGAAACCAAAGTAGGGAATACCTAGCTTTGGGTCTAAGGAAGGGCATCACCCAACCTTAGGTCTACAGGATGCTGATAGAAGACTTACTCCTAGTAGACGGATCAACTGGAAACCAAGGTAGGGAATACCTAGCCTTGGGTCTAAGGAAGGGCATCACCCAACCTTAGGCCTATAGGATGCTGATAGAAGACTTACTCCTAATAGGCAAAATTAACTGGAAACCAAAGTAGGGAATACCTAGCTTTGGGTCTAAGGAAGGGCATCACCCAACCTTAGGTCTACAGGATGCTGATAGAAGACTTACTCCTAGTAGACAGATCAACTGGAAACAAAGGTAGGGAATACCTAGCCTTGGGTCTAAGGAAGGGCATCACCCAACCTTAGGCCTATAGGATGCTGATAGAAGACTTACTCCTAATAGGCAAAATTAACTGGAAACCAAAGTAGGCAATACCTAGCTTTGGGTCTAAGGAAGGGCATCACCCAACCTTAGGTCTACAGGATGCTGATAGAAGACTTACTCCTAGTAGACAGATCAACTGGAAACCAAGGTAGGGAATACCTAGCCTTGGGTCTAAGGAAGGGCATCACCCAACCTTAGGCCTATAGGATGCTGATAGAAGACTTACTCCTAATAGGCAAAATTAACTGGAAACCAAAGTAGGGAATACCTAGCTTTGGGTCTAAGGAAGGGCATCACCCAACCTTAGGTCTACAGGATGCTGATAGAAGACTTACTCCTAGTAGACGGATCAACTGGAAACCAAGGTAGGGAATACCTAACCTTGGGTCTAAGGAAGGGCATCACCCAACCTTAGGCCTATAGGATGCTGATAGAAGACTTACTCCTAATAGGCAAAATTAACTGGAAACCAAAGTAGGGAATACCTAGCTTTGGGTCTAAGGAAGGGCATCACCCAACCTTAGGTCTACAGGATGCTGATAGAAGACTTACTCCTAGTAGACAGATCAACTGGAAACCAAGGTAGGGAATACCTTGCCTTGGGTCTAAGGAAGGGCATCACCCAACCTTAGGCCTATAGGATGCTGATAGAAGACTTACTCCTAATAGGCAGATCAACTGGCAAACTAGGATGGTGCCACGAAGGGCGTACTCCACCACTAGCGAATGGGAATCAGGATGGTGCCACGAAGGGCGTACTCCACCACTAATCCCTGAGTCAAATGCTAGGGTGGTGCCACGGAGGGCGTACTCCACCACTAGCGGGTCTAATCCTAAGGGAAGGAATGACCTAACCTTAAGGAAAAGGGAATCGGAAATAATGATTGATGATTTTGAATTTGATTTGATTTCTATGAATTTGAAGGGGTGAATTTGATGTTTAATTTGATATTCATTCGGCATGATAATTCTTAAAGAACCGCCCAAATGAGAGGAAGCATCTGGTGGTATCTTCAAAATTAATCCATTGCCATGAACCTTCCTTATAGATCATCTCTAAGGTGGACGATCCAGTCAACATTGATTCAAAGCTTCCATTGATCTTATGGTGGACTAAAATTGGTCTCCAAAGGACTATAGCCAAATCTTCTACTTGGAAAGTCCTAAGGTAACACAATTTTATCACGAGCTTGAATCATACGTGACTTGTATAATTTCAAATTTTGTTGAGTTCAAAATAACTTTCTTCAAGGCCTTCGAAATCCTCCAATTGGAGTCAGGCACTCTACTTAGTTGTGACTCAATTTTGAAAGTCAATTTATAGCCATGTAAAACACACCTCTATATAAGAACAAGCTTGGACCCAACATAGAATGTTATTTCACAGAGTAGATCTTAAAAGAAACGATGCTTATGTTTAAGGATTCACATGTATCTCTCAAGAATGGGATTTGAATTCTTATCGAGAATAGAAGATTCATTCTTTTTATTGAAAATTTCCTCTTAATCATTTGGACCCTGTCAAAACGACAAGTGGGAACAAATTCAAAAGTATAGTGAGAGGTAGAGTGACCCTAATTGACCCGAAAAGAGCCAAGGGTTTTGTTGACCCAGATCAAATTTCATTGAAATTGAACTAGGTTCTCCCTTATAGAAATTTTGAATTAAAATTAATTTCAAAAGGATTTAAGTTGGATCGAGAAATTAAATCTTTTCAATTCTCTTGCATAGAATTTTCTATCTAATAAACTGTCCATGCATGACAATAAATCTAGATTCAAGATTTTTCAAAGTCAAGCTATTAAGGGTGATCGGGACCTTTGAGATTTAAGGATTTAAAAAGAAGGAAGCCTCTTTCACTTTTTTTTGTGACGTGCTTTGCACATCTTTTTATTTCTTTGGCGCACTTTGCGCCTTTCTTCTTTTTTGAATTTTTTTTAATGCACTTTGTGCATCCTTCGAATTTTATTTTAACAAGAGGCTTCACTTTCTTTAAAACCTTAACATGATTGCTCTTTTATTTTAATCCAGGATTATATCGCAAGTATAAGAGAAGGAAATTCATTCTCTTATCCAAGGAAAAATAATCCCCAAATTGGACCCAATTCTTTTGATAAGAAAATATCAGCTTAACTTAGAAAATCGTTGAATAGATTTAGAACATGCAAGAGAAGCCTATAAGATAGAAAACCGCGAGAAGACTGAGAAGATTTTCAATTCAAAAACTAACTTAAGTTTGATACAAATTTCAATTCAAAAATCAAATTAACCCGCAGAAGCGGTGGGAGGGAGGGGCCTTTAAGGATCTAGTGGGGTCAACTATAACTCTCTCATATTTTTGACTTAAAATAGAGGTCAATTTTCATTAAAAAGATGGATCAACTATCCTAAAAATTCTGATCCGGTACACTTTGAGAATTAATATGATTTCCTTCAAAATAGCAAGTCTAGGTGGCAAGACCCTATCAATATAAATTATATTTCCATAATCTCTTAAGAGAAAGAGATTGTTATGGGGTCTGCCCTACCCATAACTAGTGCTGCATTATTTCAATCTAAGAATCTATCACAATAGGACCCCTTTTAGAAGTTAAATTCAAATGGTGTCACTATCTGACAAGATCTGAGATCCATCATTATTCCCCTCCTTAATTACTAGTGATCTAACAATTATGAGAGTGGCACCCCGAGCGGTTTCTGCACCTCCTCCTCTATAGATGATATAGTAGGGCACATATAGTAACGTGACCAAACTTCATCTAATAGAGTGGATGGGTCATAACCTTCAACTAGGGGCCTATGATTTATTACAGGTCATTGCTTAGTTCTTTCTTGATTGATTCTCTCTGTGTAGTAGTCAAGAAGGTGTATCGGAGATCGTGCTCTCATTTTCACAACCTCTCTCCTTTGAGTAACAGGAGTAGGGTGGAAAACATTTCCACCAAGGAGGGGGTAGGTGTAAGGAGCAACGAATTCTCGAGTGGCCTCAAATTTAGCTTGTTTCAAGGCTTCTACCTCAGCAGTTCTTTTGGCCTTAGCAACCTTCTTTTTGACCCTTTTAAGGTATTTCTTCCACTTATTTTTAGTGGCAACAGGAGTGCTAGAACTTGACCCAATCTCAGATTGAGATGGTAATCCTTCCATTGTTAATGGTTCTTGGTTCTCATCCTCCTGAGTAGAGGGCACACTGGTCGAAGGGGCGACAACGACCTCCATCATGGAGATGGGGGAGTCAACTCCTGACCCTAAAGTAATCTCAACTAAGGGGACATCCCTTTATATTCCAGCAGAGAGATCAATCATTTCTTCTCCGTTGACTGATAACTTGAAGTTTCGAAATTCTATCCCAAACTAGATCAAGTTGCCAGAGGTAATTCCTTCTATTATCAAGTTTCTATCCATTGAGAAGATGAGTTTTCCAGCCATTTGAGTATTTAAGTATCCTGGAATTAAAGAAAAGTGGTTTGAATTAGTCAAATTGGATTAAAATTTAAATTTTGATAATCATTAATTTTCTCTAAATCTTGAACCTCAGCATATTGAGTTTTCACTACAATAAGAGAGTTTACAAAATTGATTGAGAGTATTCAAGGAACCTGGCTTAACTCTTTTGCTCTACCAATTAACTTGGAGGCAAAATGTTAAAGCCCGGGTTAGATAGAGGTTTCCTCACTCATCTCTCTATTTGAAAGGTATTTTCTTTTAGATGTTGGCCACACTCACCCAAGAAAGAAATGGGTAGAGGGACCAATGGAAGAAAGGTAGTTAAGACTACCGATGAGATAAAATTTTGCCAATATTAAAGATGGAGAGAGAGATTTGTCCCACCGGGCGTGCCATTTTTTGTTGGTGGAATTTTGAAAATATGTTTTGAAAATATTGGTTTTCTTTGGGAGCTTTAAAATTGAGATTTAATTCTAATTCTAAAATCGAATCATCCCGTTAGAAAAATTATACCACCCCGAAGGACGAACATAAAATTTCATAACGGTGTTCAGATTTAGAATTATGAAATTCATCTTGAATATTATGACCTGATGCTAAAGAGAACTTCTTATGGCCACGAAGGGTCAAAGTGAGGTTCAACTGAATATCCAGCTACAATATTCAAGAAGTGTGATCATTAGGTTCACATCCAAAGCCTTATCAAAGAAAGATGTATCTCCCCGAAGGGAGAAAATATCATTCGATGATAATTCTTTGAATATGATAATAATGATCACTAATATTTTAAATTTTCCCAAAGAAATCCAATTGAGTTTTGAAAAATCAATTTTTAAAATCAGGTGCGTGTGTGGTTCTAAATCTCCTACGAGCGCAAGCCCTCGTAGTTAATTACATCGTAGGAAAACGAGGTCTCCTACGAAAACTCTCGATTAAAATAATGGCAAAATTTTGTTAGAATTTCTAGGAGTGATATCAAAGTATGAATAGAATTATTGGAAAATCAAAAGGGAATGGATCAAAATTGAACAGTTATTAACGGAGTCAAAGGATGAGAGGTAGGGGACACTTTGAGATTCCAGAACCATCCGGAAGTGTCCCAACTTAATCTAAGTGTTAGGCTTTATGTTTTAGGATTGAAATGAAGCTTTAATTAGAGTTAAGTATTTTATTAGAAATTTGGGACTATATTCCCGAAATTTGGGGTCTTATAATCAAAGATCTGCCCCGGATCCTAAATCTATTTTGGACACTGGACCACAGTCGTCCGATCCTAACTAATGCAGTGCAAGGTCTGGACTTACCCCGGCCTGGATTGGGGAGCCAGCTAACCACCTAATCGATTTAAAATACATGAATCCGGTCTTTTTATGAAAGAATGGTAGGGACGTTGTAATTAAAGTTTTGGAGAGTTGGGGCCGACATCTAGAGACTCTCCTAATTGGCCCCTTCAACTTATGTTGGGTGCTAAAATGCTAAACTGATGCAATTAAAATTTTGACTCTTTAAGTTTGTATCTAATGCAATGCATGCTAGTTAACAACTTCCAATCAAGTATGTTTGAAATTTTAAAAACAGGCTTATAAAATAATTTTTTAGAAGACTGGACTTCCCCAGGTCCGGTACCTCGTCCTCATAGGTCAGACTATCCGGACTCTACCCGTAGGCGGGGAAGGGTCTAAAACAAGGAAAGAAGAATGCAAAAATATGCATGCGACCTTGGGGGCGATCCCCGGCTAATTCCCTAGATTCGTTATCTTTCTATGTTGTTTAGACTCAATAAAATTTTAGACTTTTAAAATTATGAGTAGAAAAGTTTCACACCCTCACGAGCCTCACGTATCCAGGCGAAAACAAAGAGCGGCATGCAATCGCCAAAAAACTAGTAAAAACAAGTAATCCTAGAGGCAATCAAATCATCACATCAAATATAAATTAATTAATAAATGTCCATAGGCAGAATTGCCTTGCTTATTACAAACCAGAATATTGCAGAAAGTAAAGTGGCCGGGCACCACTGACAACAACCCGGATTCTAAACCTAGTAATGACGCAAGTAGTTTTGAGTGAGATATTCTCAATCTTCAAGTCTTCAGTCTTGTTCTCCTTTGGACTCCTTTTCTTCAAGCTCCTTGGATTCTTTGTAGTGGACTACCCAAATGGATAAGAGGGCACTTCCTTTAAGGGGAAGGCCACTCTTTCCCCTTTGGGTAGGGAGGAGTGTGGCCCAAATTTGGATCCCCAAATAGAAAAGGTCTACTCCCCTTAGGGGCATCCTTTTCTCTTCGGAGTCCAAGCTTTGGAACTATATATCCCAACTCAAAGCTAACTTTCACAACACTTAATAATTACACAAATTACATTTATATCAAATCAAAAATCTAGACTCTCCTGCAAGGTTATCCTAAGCAGTTAATTAATCAAAGAAAATATATACCCAAGTAGTTATATATGTACAGAAGAGAGAGTAAAACACACTGGCCATGCTCTTTTTATTTGGGGGCTTTAGCAGCTGAAGCACCTGTGCAAAGGGTTTATAATATATATGCATTTTTTTTTATGATTTGCCCCCCCTTTTTATATTGCCCTGCACGAGCGTGACCACAATACGACCGTCAGATTTTTGCGATCTTGGGCTTGTTGGAAAGCTGCAGTGATCCTCTACAACTTTGATGAAGACACCAAGAGCTGGATCTCGTATGATCGAAAGTTATATGTGAAAGTCCTCTTTCTCTCTCTAGAATGCTCTCTCCTCACTAAAATAGTGATTTGAGGCTTGGAAATGGTTGGGAAAAGCTTGGAAAGGACTTGAAATGTGTTGGAGTGTGTAGGAGGAGCTCTTAGAAGGTTGGGGGCTGCTGGAGTTTGGAGCTTTTTTTGATCATATCAAAGGGAATGATGAAGAAGCCCCCTTTAGGTCAAGTTTTCCCCCACTTTAACTTTGGCTTTTGGATTGGATGGTTGAGATTTGATTTGGAGTAGTTTTGGATGAGTGCCAAGTGTCCCCTATGCTGCCCAAAGCTATGGAATAGGGTTGGTGGTTGAGAGTGACTTCTCTTGGTCCATGTGAAGAGGGACCACACCTTTTTCCCCATTTAGATGAACCAATGCCAAGCCTTGTTTAAGGGGCTGATTTGAGCTCTATTAGGGGGGGAAATGGGTCACATCACATCATGTTTGAGCAGGTTCTAGACTAAGCCATGGATTGCCAAGGTGGCTTGATGATGTGGCCAAGAGTTTGAGGTCAAGAATTTGATGTTTTGAGCAAATACATGTAATTGGAGAGGATTTTGACCTCTCCAAATGAGTTGACCAAGTCAACCCATGATGAGGATTGACTTGAAAGTCTTTGGACATGTCATGAGTGTCCAATTGAATGATTTTGAAAGGTTGATTTGATTCAAAGTAGCTTGAATGGTTAAAATTGGTAAGTGTTGGGTTAAAGGGTTGATTTGGTCAACCATGGTTGACTTGGTTAACCAGGTCAAACCATAGAGTAAGTTTGGGTTCAATGTGTTCCTAAAATTATTTAGGATCTATTGGAATGACATTTGAAGAAGATATCAAAGGTTCATAAGTCAAATCAAGTTGAGTTTAGGCCAAAAGTCCAAAAATCCCCATTTAAGGGCATTTTGGTCATTTTGGTCTCAAGTCAATTCTGGGTCAAATTAAATCTAAAAAGATGTAGATCATTTCTTAACAAGTCAATATCAAGGTATTAGGAGGGATCAAAAGATTTGGAGGGGGATCCAAAGTCAAATTCCACTAGGTGAAAGGCCTAGTGGCATGAATTATAAATATTCGAAGGTTTTGCAACATTTGGAGTTTGATTAAGTTTATGGGGTTAGAGTACTCCAAATGGGTTCAAATTTGAAGGGTAACCTCCAGAGACATGTCTTATCACTTTGCAAGTGATAGACTCTGAATCAGAGGTCATTTGACTGGGTTTTGAAGTGTTCAAAAAATCCTTGAAAAAGGTCTTTAGGACAGGGTCTTAAGACTTTGGATTTGAGTCTAGATTTTTAGATTTTGAATGGATTTCAAGTTTGAATGATTAATATTGAAGTATCCAAATCATTTACAATCATGTGGTGGTTGTTAATGAATGGATAGGGTCAAAGCTAGATCAAAGGTAGGATCAAAGTCTAGATTGAAGTTTGGATTCTCAAGTTGATTGGGCCAAAGTTTGGATGTGTTTGAAGCTTGAATTAATTTGGATTTGAATTGAATGAAGTTTGAGATTTGAATTGATTAAGGGTAGGGATTAATTTGAAGTTGGAGTTGATCAAAGGTATGGATTGATTGGAGGTTGGTGTTGATCAAAGGTGGGGATTGATTTGAGTCTGGATTGGTCCTAAGATCTAGAGGGGTTCTAGGATCTAGGATCTAGGATCTAGAGGGGTTCTAGAATTTGAGATATAAGAGAATCCTAAGCTCTGGAGTAGGCCCTAAGGTCTAGCTCTAGGAAAGGATCTTAAGGTCTAGAGTGGATCCTAAGGTCTGGCTCTAGGAAAGGATCTTAAGGTCTAGAGTGGATCCTAGGATCTAGAATTAATCTAGAGTTTGGAAGGGCCTTAGTGACCTCATACAAAAATGAGGTCAACACTATGTTAATTCTCAACAATAACACTATTACATCATATATGAAAGTTGTTAATCAGCTAATAGAAGAAAAAGATAATCAGAAGGACTCCTTTCTTAATGCGTGGAGGAAACCTCATCATATCAAAATCAACTTTGATATGAATTCCACTAAAATGTCTTCTGATGGGGTGGCAGTTAAATTGAATTCTGATCAAGAAATTTCTAACTCCCAAATTCTAAATAATTCTATTGTTTTGAAAGTTTTTGGGAAGAATATTCCTTTCTCGGTTTGTAGCATTGAGCTCCGGAAGCAATGGAGTTGATTTGGAAATTTTCATCTGACTTCCTTGGGATTAAATTGGATTCTTTGCTCTTTTAATTCCTCTACAGCTATGGAGGAAGTTCTTAGTGGTGGTCCATGGTACATTGGAGGACATATTGTTGGCTTGGACAAATGGTCACATTACTTTTCACCTTTATCCCTTAAAGGTCTTTCAGTACTTGTTTGGATTCACCTTCCTCTTCTTCCATTGCATTACTGGGACGAAGTCAATATTGCCAAAATTGCTTCAAGAATAGGAACACTAATGTATTTGGATGGCAGCTCCTTTAATTGGATTAAGAAGGAATTTGCTCGTATTTGTGTTTGCATTAACATAGAATCCAAACTACCTGTGGGAGTTTAGGTTGACGGTTTGGGTGGAAGATTCTTCCAAAAAGTCGAATACAAGAAAATAAAATCCTTTTGCTTTCATTGTGCAAAAATTGGAATCCTGAAATCTGAATGTCCAGTTCTCGGAGCAGCCAAGCCTATTGATCCCTGTAATGAAAAGAATGATACCATCCATTATGATGCCACTAACCTTGATCATTAAGAGAAGTATTGGCCTTGGATTTATGTTAAATTCAAACAAAAAGACCAAATCAGATAAGGAATTGAATGGGACCTTTGAAGATGGAAACTAAGTAAAAGGATTATCAAATAACAGATAGTAACAACATCCCAGCAGCGATTAATTCTGATACTACTCTGAATGGGGATTGTCCCTCTAAAGTTAATCAATAGGTGACTGTTATTTCAAAACCTGATGTTAACTTGTCTAACAGTTTTGAAGTTCTTACTGATGAAATCAATAAGCTGGAGGATGATAATTCAGATAAAGCCCTCGATGAATCAATTTTGTTTACTGATCATTCTACTGAAATTTTGGAGAAACCAGAAGACATTACTGCTAGTTCACATGTTTTTTTCTAATGTTCTTATTTCATTGAACAATGCCAAAATTCCCACTACTGATCCCACGATTGCTGTGGATGTTATTGAAAATTCTGATGATACCATTCATAATGACTATGCTGGAGATTTCTGCAATGAAAATGCTATAGCTTCCGAAACTAATTTTCATGTTCCAGAAACAAATGACACAACGGGACTCGTAGGCAAACCAATACAGGGAAATTCTATGACGGAATCTTCTTGCTGTACCGAGCAAAAGCCCAAGATACAATTGAAATTTTTGGGACCAATCGAGATTGTGTTTAGGATGATAAAAGTTGAAGGAAAGGGGAAGAAAAAAGGCGGGCACTATTCCCCTTTAGTTAATTAATATCTTCCATCATTTTTTGGAATTGTATAGGGGACAAGAAGAAGGAGACCTCCCTCTACTTTAAGGAAGTTGTGAAAGATAATAATGCCTTTTTTTTAGTCTTGTTGAAACTAAATAGACCGAGATTGGTAGGATAGATGTCAATAGGATTATTGGCAATGAATGTGATTTCTATCATCAACCAGCCATTGGTACTTCTAGAGGTATTCTGGTGCTTTGGAAGAAAATTTGGTTTCTTTTTCTATGATCAACCATTCTCAACAGCTCGTCTTTGGTGCTCTAAATACTCCTAATAAGGGGATTTGGAATGTGGCTATGTTCTATGGCCATAAGGAATTCCAGGTTAGGAGAAACCTTTGGAGCTGTATCGACAACCATGTGATGGATGATGTTCCAACTATCGTGGGAGGCAATTTTAATTGCTTTCTTTCTAAGGACGATAAGAAAGAAGGTAAGCATTTTTGTATGACCAAGGGATCTAAGGAAATGAAGTTATTTATAGAAAATCATGATCTTCATGTCTTGGGTGTGATTGGTCCTAGATTTACTTGGTGCAACAACAAGCAAGGAACGACTAGGATTTGGGAGTGTCTGGATCGTTGTTTGTTGAATTCTACGGCTCTTCAGCTTGTTCCTTCTACCTCGGTTAAACACCTTGCAAGGATTGCTTTCGATCACTACCCCATTGCTTTTAAACTTGATGATGTTCAACGGCCCCAAAATAATTTTACAGATTTGAAGACACTTGGAAATCATATCTTGCCACATGGAACATTTTCTCTAAGGCATGGGAGAAGAATGATTATGGTAAGAAATCAGATGCCCTTAATAAAAGAGATCAAGAAAACTCTGAAATCTCTCTATTTTTGGAATAAAAACAAATGTAAAAATTTTAATTTACTTAAGGATGAATTGAAGAATGATATCCTCAACCTTCAACTGCAAGAGGAAGCTGAAGGCGGACTTTGCCATGATAACCTTGCTCTTCTTTGTGCTAAGGTAAGGGAACTTAATGTTACCTTACTAAGACTATCAATGTGGTGGAACCAAAGAGCGAAGGCTGCTTGGAATGAAGAGGGAGACACCAAGTCAAGGTTTTTTCATGACTATGCCTCAGCCAAGAAGAACGTATGCTGATCAGAATGATAAAGGATGATAGTAATAATATAGTTGAAGATATAGAACAAATTGAGTCTATCTTTATGAAGTTATTTGAAGACATGGAAATTTCAGAAGTGTAAGAAGTTGAATTGGCCTTCGGTTGATATTGATTAGATGGTTGATGCTGCTGATAGAGAATTGTTAGAGTCTGAATTTACTGAATTGGAACATACTACATAAGTTTTTCAGCAAGGTTCTAATAAATCCCTTGGTCTTGATGGTTGTACTTCTTCCTTATTTAAATTTTATTGGAATATTGTTAAGGATGCAACCTGGAATGCTATCAACAAATTTTTAAAATCATGACATATGAACAGTGCTTGGAAAGATACTTTGGTAGTACTCATTCCAAAAATAAAAATTCCTGTAACTCCATCCAATTTTCGTCAAATTAGTCTTTGTCAGACAAAATACAAAATTGCTTCTACTATGATAGTGAATAGATTAGAATGTTGCATTTTAAAACTTATCACTGAAGAGTAGGTCACCTTTATTCTGGGTATATCTATGCCCGATCATTGCCTCTTATCTCTTGAAATTTTTAACAAATTCAGAACTTCAAAGAACAGGATTAAACTTAAGGCTGTTAAGTTAGATATGGCCCAAGCCTTCGATAGCATGAGCTGGGAGACTCTGGATCATGTTCTTAAATGGTTTAGGTCCCCTTAAAAGTTCTCATACCTTATCATGGAATGTGTTACCAATGTGCATTTTTTCATTCTTTTAAATTGCAAAGGCTCTAGATAAATTGATGCTAAGAGCGGCTTCTGACAAGGTTGTCCTATGTCACCTTATCTCTTTATTTTGTGCTCTCAACTCCTTTCCAATGCTATCAATCAAAGAGGGCTATAGTTGGGCATCAAACTTTCCTCTAGAGCTCCTAAGATCACTCACATTTTATATGCCGATGAAGTCTTACTGTTTGGGATAGCATCATCCTTTATACTCCAAGTTATGATGAAGTTGGTTGGGGATTATTGCGGGTGGACTTGACAAAGTATCAATAATGCCAAGTCTGAGTTTTTCTTTGGGAAATTTGTCATACCAGTTTTAAGAAGGAAGCTTGGTAAAAAATTTGGCTTCAAAGTTGTCAAAGAACTCCAATATCTGGGCATTAAAATCATTCTTAGAAGATTGGTTAAGAATGATTTTCAATTTATTATTGACCATGCTTTGGAGAAACTCAATGCTTGGGATGCTAAATTTCTATCCTTAGCTGGTAGAATGACTTTAGCCAAGACTTCACTGCTCTCTTTACGCACTTTCATATCTTCTCATTCTTTGATTCCCAAAAGTATTCTCTATTATTTGGATAGTATTTGTAGAGGGTTTATTTGGCATCATGATTGCGGGAACAGTGGACATCACTACATTGCTTGGGAAGAGTTATGCATACCAAGAGCTTTCGGTGGTGTGGGTTTGTACTCAGCTGTTCAAAAATTTGGTCCCCTCAGAGCTAGATTAGCTTGGAGGCTTTCTAAGAATCCTTCTTCCTTATTATTCAAATGCATGGCTGCAAGGTATGGTCAAGATATTTTGATTGGAAAGACCAAGAGTGGACAGTCAGCTGCATAATCTATCATTTTAGATGGAGCTTCTGTCCTAAAACCAATTGTTAAATGGAAGATTTGGAATGGAAATTATAATAAAGTCATGAATGACATCTAGTTATTGGACAAATGTTTCAAAAACTGGCCCTTACTTGCTGATTGTATCGGACTAGAGGATATGATGTTACATAATTTCCTTCTCAATGAAGGAAATTTGAATTTGCTAGAGCTTAATCGATATTTGAATGAAAGTATTATTAATCTCATCGTGCAACATAGTGTTATCCATGAAGGGGAAGAAAATCATATGGAGCTTCTCTACCAATTATCTGGTAAATCTATTTCAGCCATGGCATATGCAGAAATTATCAAATCTTATAATCATAAGGATGATTCAAGTTTTGTAATTTGTCTTCGCAAGTTAAATCTTAAGCCAAGAATTAAACTTTTCTGGTGGAGGATGAGCAACTTTGCCATTCCTACTAATGTGTTCTTGAAATATAGAAGAATTTGTAATAATGATCTATGTGCTAGAGGCTGTCTTGAAATTGAAGATTGTGCTCATGTTGCGGTTCATTGCAGATTTCTCATTGAAATCATCAGTATGCTGACATCTTGGGGTTTCAACATTCCTCTTTTCAGCTCTTTGGCTGATTGTCTTTCCAAGCTTAGACAACTTTCTAAAGTAAGTTTGGGCATAGTCAAGATCTACTGTACATCCATTTTCTACTCTTGGAATTGCTGAAATGATGTGAAGCACAACAATTCAATTTTACCAATTTCTATGACTATTGCTAACATCTTATTCATTTGCGACAAATAATTATACATTGCTAGTTAACTGGGATGCCTCTCTCCTTAGGGAGTCTGAAGCTTCATGGCACCCCCCACCACTGGATTAGATAAAATTTAATGTAGATGATTCCTTACTAGACTCTAATAAAACTAGCATTGACGACATAGTCAGAGATTCTAAGGGAAGATTGCTTCTTGCCTTCGATAAGAAGAAACTTCATTTGGATATTAACCAACTTGAGTTGGATGCGATATTTACATTGAAAGAATTCATTAAAGATTGGATCCTTGAAAGCAAAGGTTTAATAATTAAGGAAGATAACAACAATGCCATCAAGTTTCTTCATGACTTTAATAAGGTAATCTTCCATCATACTTTTAGAAATTATAACAAAGCTACCGATATGTGTGCTACTTTAGCATTGGACAATAGTTTTTCTTTTTATTCTTCTACCTTTCCTAATATTCCTTCTTCTTCGTTCAACATTTTGAAGAAGGAATATGAGAATTGTATTAGTTTGTAATAGCTTCTCTTTTTTTATTACTCCTTAATACAATATTGCAATTATCAACCAAAAAAAATGGAGGTCGTTCATGGTTATTCTTTGATAGTGAAGCAATTTGTCTGGTTAATTCTATGAACAACTGAGACCTCAGCCTGGTAACTAGTTATGTAGAGTTCAACCTGCATGGTAAAATTATTAGAGGGACTATGGTCATTTAAGCCACAAAAGTTTGAGGTAATAATAGGTCTGTGATGCCCTTAGATGTTCTGGGTTGTACACGCACTACAATGATGTATTAAATTAGTATATAGCCTTTGCCGACAATCCTGGGTAGTCTTTAGAAAATTTCATCTTCATGGGGATAGATCTTTGTAATTATTGGTCTTTAATGAGGAATTCCTATTTGAAAGTTCGTTAGGGATATTAAGCCCTATAGAACTGGCCCAAGCTAACCAAGAGGGGGGGTGAATTGGTATTTTAAAAATTCTTTTCACAAAGAAGTAAAATCTCATAAACCAAAATGACACCACTAGAAAAATAAGCGTGGAAATTTAAAGCGTGGAAGCAAGAAATAAGAACATAGAAATTTATAGTGGTTCGGTCAACTTGACCTACGTCCACTCCTTGGAGGCGCCCTCCGAGTATTGAACTACAATCGTGACTCTCCTTTAACCCCCACAGCTGGGCGGAGAAGCCTTTACAAAGAACCTCTTTTTTCCACCCCGGCAAGGCAGAGAACCTATCTCCTTTTGCTTCCTCCTAAAGCTGGCAGAGAACCACTATTAGTTGCTGAATCCTTACCTCTACCGACCCTTCCACGGATGAGAAACTCTAGACGGAGAAGAAGCAGAGTGATCCTTGAAGCAACCCTTGTGAAACCCCTCAGAAGCTCCCCCTCACAAGATCCTCTTTCTCTCTCTCTCTCTCTCTCTTTCTCCCCTCAAGGTCTTCTCAGGTCAAGGCAGCAGCAAAAGATTATCAAAAATGTTGAACAAGAGCTCTTAAATAGAAGAGCTTCAAAGGAGCTCATTAATTGCAAGTTGCCGACAATATCGTCCAGAACGATATGGAAATCGTCCTGGCCGATCAGTACAAATCACAGAAGATCAGCCAGAGCATCGCCCTGAATGCAAACTGGATGATTAAAAATTAGCTTGATCGTCCAGGCCGATATCACGATCGTCACGGCAGATCAGTTCAAATTAGAGGAAAATCATCTAGAGCATCGCCCTGAATTTGTACTGGCCGATATTTATCGTCCAGAAGTAACTAAGGTTTTTTAATAGATCGTCTTGGCCGATCCTGCAATCGTCCAGGACGATGTGATCGTATCAATCATCCATAATTACTTCCTTAATTTTTCTGATTAATTAAGGAATAATAATGAATATCATCCAGGCCGATACCAGATCGTCCTAGCTGATTGCCAAAAATACAGAATAACTTAATTGTTTATGGTGACAATTTTTTTCTGTTTTGATCCTATCATCCTGGACGATACGTGTATCTGCCAGGCCGATTTGCTAATGACGGCTGCCTTAATTAAGAACCCCTGATTAGAATTTCTGTTTTAAGTCATATCGTCTAGGACGATATAAAATATCATCCTGGCCGATTTGAGTAAAAATAGAATTTCTAAGTCTCTCAAGTGTGTGTGTGTAGGGTTACTTAGCATTAGTCACACTAAAGATTACAATGGACTCAAAGAGGGAAAATAAAATTACAGACTGACTCAACCCTAATCTACCCCATCTTGAGCTGGTTCTGATTTTCGTCTGATCTTTGGGTCCTAAAAAGTCAGTAGTAAAAGACAGTCCAAGTCAAGTAAGAGTGTTTGCCAATCATCAAAACATAGTTCATAGACCTGAATTTGCAACAATCTCCCCCTTTTTGATGATGGAAAAACACTAGGACAAAAAATTAAAGAACAATAGTGTAAAATCAAAAGTGCAAGAATCGAAAGTACAAAAAAAACATCCTAAAACTACTCCCCCTTTTGACATCTCAAAAAGGAGGGAACCAAGAACCACAAATTTTTTTTTTACCAAGGCATGAAGATGATGTAATATCCCATGTGATTAATTTTAAAAACTTGTGAGTTAATGAGTTAACAACATCAATAATCCAAAGGACGGTAGAATATCCGATCATGATTACTCTTAGCTCAGACTTTCTCTTAGGGTAGAATCGTCTTTTGAAATCAATGACCTAACTTAAAAATATCATTTGGATATGAGGAACAAGAATCAATTCATTACTTGGTCTAAGAAAAAATATCTTATAGAATAATGAATCAAAGTAAATTTGTCACAATCTCAAAACAATCGAAATCAAGCCTTTGATGCATGAAAACTTCTAAGTTTTTAAAGGATTTGAAAAGAAAGAGGAGCTTGCTTTTTAGTGGGCTCATTTTGTGCCTCTTGTCAATTGATTGGTGCTTGTGCACATCTTTTGCTTTTTGATATATAATTTTTCAATTTGGCGTCATTGCGCATCTTTCTTTGGCATCATTGGCCAAATTTTCTTTTTTTTTTGCAAGCTCCATTCTCTTTTACAATTCTTAAAAAGTGCTTAGTTGTGAGTGTATCTTCTAGATATTAGACAATAGGGGCTCTCTCTCAAACATAAAGAAGAATTATCACAAACATAATCAATAATCAAAGACAAGAGTAACAATGAATCTTGATGTGACAAAAAGACTTTAAACATTATAAATAGAAGATAGATAAGAAAAGATCTTAACTTCATACAAAATTTTTAATTTGAAATAGATTTTTGATTAGAAAAGAAAACTATGCCACTAAAATAGGTTAGAGAAAGCGACACAATCACAAAATATTTTTACCATCTAAGAGATTAAGAGATGTAAAAACATTGACTACAAATTTTCAAAAGCAACGACAAGGCATATGATATCATTTCAGCGATGATTTTGAAAACTAAACTTTAAAAAAGCACACAAAAGAAAGTAAAACACACCAAAAAAAAACTAAGAGCAAAGCAAAAGGAAAAAGGAAAAAATAGCAAAAGAAAGAAAGCAAGTTAAAAGAAAAAGAACAAAAGCAAAAGAAAGCAAATTAAAGATCAAGTTTTATGCATTTATGTCAATCACATCCAATTTGGTCCTTAAAGAACTGAAAGTGTTGAAGGCCAGTTGTTTAGTAAAGATGTCAGCCAGTTGATTTTTAGTTGTCACATGGTGTAACTCAATGTCTCCCTTAGTCACATGATCTCTAATGAAGTGATGCCTAATGTCAATGTGCTTAGTCCTTGAATGTTGGATAGGATTCTTAGAGATGCATATGGCACTAGTGTTGTCACAAAAGATTGAGATGGTGCCAACAGGTAGACCTAAATCCAATACCTGTTGTTTCAACCAAAGAACTTTGGCCACACAACTTCCAAGAGCAATGTACTCAGCTTCAACAGTGGAAAGTGCAACAGAGTTTTGCTTCCCACTAGACCATGAGACAAGAGACTGTCCTATGAACTCACAAGTTCCTGAAGTGCTTTTTCTATCCACCTTGCATCATGCAAAATCAGAGTCAGAAAATCAAATAATCTCAAAAGAAGTGTTGTGTCTAGGGTACCAAATCCCTAAGCCTTGGGTCCCCAAAAGGTATCTAAAAATTCTCTTAACTACAGTCAAGTGGGAATCCTTAGGATCAGCTTTAAATCTAGCACAAAGGCAAACACTAAACATAATATCAGGTCGGCTCGCAGTCAAGTAAAGTAAAGATCCAATCATTCCTCTATACTTCTTCTGATCAATAGACTTACCACTTGGGTACTTATCCAACAGAGCACTAGAAGTCATGGGAGTGTTAATTAGCTTACCTTTGTCCATCTCATACTTCTTTAAAATGTCCTTTATATATTTTGTTTGATTTAAAAAGGTTCCATCCTCCAATTATTTTATGCTAAACCCCAAAAAGTAGAACAACTCTCCCATCAAACTCATTTCAAACTCTTTACTCATTATTTTAGAAAACTCATCATACAATTTCTTATAAGAAGATCCAAAGAGTGTATTATCCACATAAATCTGAGCAATGAGTAAATCATCTCCAACTCTCCTAAGAAAAAGGGTGATGTCTACGCTCCCCTTGACAAACTGCCTCTCTAGTAAGAATGTGCTAAGCCTCTCATACCAAGCTCTTGGTGCCTGCTTTAACCCATACAAAGCCTTTTTTAATTTAAAAATATGATTTGGAAATTGGGAACTCTCAAAACCTCGGGGTTGTTCTACAAACACATCCTCTTTTATTTCCCCATTTAAAAAGGCACTCTTGACATCCATTTGAAAAAGCTTAAATCCTTTATAACAGGCAAAGGCTAATAACACTCTAATGGCATCCAATCTAGCTATAGGGGAAAAAGTCTCCTCAAAGTCTATCCCTTCTATTTGGTTATACCCCTTAGCCACCAATCTTGCTTTATTCCTAACCACCACTCCTAAATCATTCACCTTGTTCTTAAAGACCCACTTTGTCCCAACTACACTTTGTCCCTTAGGTCTTTATACAAGCTCCCAAACATCATTCCTAACAAATTGATTCAATTCTTCTTGCATTGCTAAAATCCAAAACTCATCAGTAAGGGCTTGGTTAATAGTGGTGGGTTCAGTCATTGAGATAAAGGCAGAGTGGTTCACCTCCTTCTTAAGTCCATGTCTAGTCTTAACTCCACTAGAAGGGTCTCCTAAGATCAAATCCTTGGGGTGACTTGTAGAGTATCTCCAATCTCTAGACAAAGTGTGAGAAGGTCCAACCCTTTCATCCAAATCAATATTTTCTACTCCTTGGGTGCCTTCTCCTACTCCATTATTTTGGTGTTCTACCCCCTTCCCCAAATTCTCTACTCCACTTGTAATCTCTCCAACATCATCATCATCTTCAACTCCAGATTTACTAGGATCAGACTCATCAAATACTACATGGGTTGTTTCTTCCACCATCAAAGTTCTGTTGTTAAACACCCTAAAAGACTTCCCAATACTAGAATATTCCAAGAATACACCTTCATCAGATTTATGATCAAATTTTCCCAAGTGAGACTTCCCATTATTGTGAATAAAAACCTTACAACCCAAGACATGAAGGTGGGAAAGATTGGGTGTCCAACCCTTAAGGATCTCATAGGGTGTCTTTTCTAAGTTGGCTCTAACATTCACCCTATCAACACATAACAAGCTATGTTAACTGCTTCAGCCCAAAAGTATTTTGAAAGTGAATACTCAGCAAGCATGGCTTTAACGGCTTCCACCAAGGTCCGGTTCTTCCTTTCAGCTACCTCGTTCTGCTAAGGGGTCTTAGGAGCTGAAAAATTGTGGCTAATCCCCTTGTCCTCACAAAAATCTTCAAATCTTTCATTCTCAAACTCTCCCCCATGATCACTATGGATGGTCAAAATCTCACAACCTAGATTTTTCTGAATCTAAGTAGAAAATATTTTAAACTCCTCAAAAGACTCATTTTTATGTGTAAGAAATCTAGTCCAAGTGAACCTTGAGTAGTCATCAACAATCACAAAACCATAGACTTTTCCTCCCAAGCTGGCCATGCTAATGGGTCCAAACAAATCCATGTGAAGGACTTCTAAATGTCTAGAGTTGCTAATATCCTTAATGGGGTGAAAGGTGGAGTGGACTTACTTTCCTAGTTGACATACATCACAAAGGTGACCTTTTGAAAACTTGAGTTTGGGGACACCTCTAACTAGGTCTTTTTGGGTCACTTTCTTAAGGGTTTTCATACTTGCATGACAAAGTCTCTGGTGCCATAACCATGAATCATCAATCACTATTTTTAAGCAAAATGAAGTAGCACATTCAATGGTATATAAATCAAGCATGTAGACGTTATTGATCCTCTTTCCCTGCAAAATAGTGTTGTTACTTAAACTTACAATGCATGAATTTAGAAAGAACTGCACGATGAAGCCTTTGTCACAGAGTTGACTGATGCTGAGCAAGTTGTGCTTCAATCCATCTACAAGCAATACATATTCAATCATAAAGTTCTTGGAATTACCAATTTTACCTGTGCCTACCAACTTCCTAGTGGTGTTGTCTCCAAGAGTAACCTTGCCTCCAGTCCTGGACTCTAGTACAACAAACTGATGGGCATCACCAGTCATATGTCGAGAGCATCTGCTGTCCAGGTACCACTTACTCTCACGAGGTCTTTTGTGAGAGCCCACCTACAAGATTATCAAATGTTAGACATAGGAACCCAAACATGTTTGGGTCCCTTCTTATGAAAAGTAGAATGCAATGCATGTGTGGTATGCTGTGGATCATGCACCTTTGGTCTCCACACCCAATGTGTACTATGGTGAATTGTGCAAGTGTGTGAGATGTGACCTAGCATGCCACATGAAAAACATCTAACTCCAGGAAAGGGATTTCTTAAGTGGTTTGAGTTATAATGTTTCCTAGGTTTTGGCAATTGAACAAAAGTAGGTGTCATCCTAGTTTTCTTACAAGTTTCTAATTTATTTTGAATCTTCAAATTAATGCCCTTTAAGACTTCATTTTCAATCCTCAATTTTTTCTCCATCTCTTTAGACTTCTTAAAATTAGATTCAAGTGACGTGTGAGAAACGTTTAATGCATTATGCTTTTCAACTAATTCACAATGATTTTTAGTTAACTCATCAAATTCATCAAGTAAATTCATATGATTTGAATCAATTATTTGATGATCTTTAGTCAAAATTTCATTCTCTTTTTGTAGATTCAAGAATTCTAATTTCAAGCTAGCATATGATTTCTTTAGTTTCCTATATGATGCATGAATCTTTTCAGAAACTTCAAGGAGTTAATCGTAGGAAAGTTCACATACCTCTTCTTGATCCATATTATCATCTACCATTAAGCACAAGTTGGTTGTTTCATCTTTTGGTTCCGTCTCCGATGAATCTGATGCAGAATCCGCCCAAAATGCCTTTTGTAGTCTCCTTTAGTCCATTCTAAATTGGATTTCTCCTCACTCTTTTCTTTTTCGTTGCTCGAGTGATCTTGAAGTGTAGGACAATCGGCTTTCACATGTCCTGGCTTCTTGTATTCATAACAAACAACATTAGAAGATCCTTTAGAATATTTATGATCCTTACCTTTTTGACAATGGTGCTTGTGTTTCTTCCTTAGAAAGCTTTTGAATTGCCTTGAGAGTCCGATTTAGTTTGTGCGCCTTTAGTGCCACCGTTTTCTCCTTTTTCTTCTCACCTGCATCAAGATTTCTTTGATTCACCCCTTGCTCGTAAGCAATGAGTGAGACAAGTATGTTATTAATATAATAAGTATTTAAATCCTTAGATTCAGTGATTGCAGTGATTTTAGCATCATATGACGAAGGCAAACATCTCAAAATCTTATTCATTTTTTTATAGTTTGAAAGTTCTCTTCCTAATGCATGCAGTGAAGTGACTATTTGTGTAAACCTAGTATATATGTCAGAAACAGATTTATGAGGTTCATACAAAAAAGTTCGTAGTCATGCAAGAGAATATTCAAACGGGATTATTTAACTTCATTGGTTCCTTCATAAGTGATACATAATTTATCCCAAATTTCTTTACCAGTTTTGCAAGTGGAAACACGCATGTAATCCTCAGACCTTAAAGCACAGAAAAAATAGTTCAGATATTTTGCATTTAGTTGAGCCAAATCCCTATTATCTAAAGTCCATTCAATAAAAGGTAGTGGAACATTAATGCCATTATGTTTTCTAGTTGGAGATGTGTAACCATCCGTAACAATCCCTACAGCTAGGCGGAGAAGCCTTTACAAAGAACCTCTTTTTGCCACCTCGGCAAGGCAGAGAACCTATTTCCTTTTGCTTCCTCCTGAAGCTGGCAGAGAACCACTATCAGTTGCTGAATCCTTACCTCTAACGACCCTTCCATGGACGAGAAACTCTAGACAAAGAAGAAGCAGAGAGATCTTTGAAGCAACCCTTGTGAAACCCCTCACAAGCTCCCCCTCACAAGATCCTCTCTCTCTCTCTCTCTCTCTCTCTCTCTCTCTCTCTCTCTCTCTCTCTCTCTCTTTCTCCCCTCAAGGTCTTCTTAGGTCAAGGCAGTAGTAAAAGATTATAAAAAATGTTGAACAAGAGCTCTTAAATAGAAGAGCTTCAAAGGAGCTCATTAATTACAAGTTGCCGACAATATCGTCCAGGACGATATGGAAATCATCCTGGCTGATCAGTACAAATCTTAGAAGATCATCCAGAGCATCGCCCTAAATGCAAACTGGACGATTAAAAATTAGCTTGATCATCCAGGCCGATATCACGATCGTCCTAGCCGATCAGTTCATTTCAGAGGAAAATCATCCAGAGCATCGCCCTGAATTTGTGCTGGCTGATATTTATCGTCCATAAGTAACTAAGGTTTTTGAATAGATCGTTCTGGCCAATCCTACGATCGTCCAGGACGATGTGATCATATCAATCATCCTGAATTACTTCCTTGATTTGTCTGAACAATTAAGGCATAATTGTGAATATCGTCCAGTCCGATTGCCAAAAATACAGCATACCTTAATTGTTTATGGCGGTAATTTCTTTCTATTTTGATCCTATCTTCCTGGCCGATACACGTATCATCCAGGACGATTTGCTAATGATGGCTGCCTTAATTAAGAACCCCTGATTAGAATTTCTATTTTAAGCCAGATCGTCCAGGACCATGTAAATGTCTTCCTGGTCAATTTTGAGTAAAAACAGAATTTCTAATTCTCTCAAGTGTGTGTGTGTAGGGTTACTTAGCATTAGTCCACTAAAGATTACAATGGACTCAAAGAGGGAAAATAAAATTACAAACTTACTCAACCCTAATCTACCCCATTTTGAGCTGGCTCTAATTTTCGTCCGATCATTGGGTCCTGAAAAGTCAGTAGTAAAAAACAGTCCAAGTCAAGTAAGAGTGTTTTCCAATCATCAAAACATAGTTCATAGACCTAAATTTGCAACACTATTAAGCATGAGTCATCAGCTCGCATTGACTATGTCCCTACCCTTTGTATACACTGTCATCACTCCTACCGATTGAATGGTTTGGTGAAGTTTTTGGATTGCTGTGATGCAGGCAGATCAAAGCCCATGACTCTAAGAAAAGTCCTTTAAACCATATAAATTAGAGGATGGTGAAGTTGTAATAAGTTTTTCATAAGTGAACCTGTAGAAGGAACATTATCAAGATCAAAATACATAAAGCAATTTTCAAAACCTATAAAAACAAGTGATGGCTATTATTGTTGAGATAAAATTCGTCCCAGTTCAAGCCTCATACCCTCTTTGGGGTGGCGACGTGATTAAGGATGGATAAACCATTAAATCGTTGCAGCGTCACACCAAGGAATATTGAAACATAATCCCTTAAAAGAATTTTGTGGGATTGAGTGCTATCGCATTTCACATGGATTGACACAACTCTCAGTAATGGAAATCTCAGCTATCACTTCGATGAAGAGCACAACAAAAATTAATATGTGATGTGAGTTATGGAATCTCACAAACCATTAAGTCTTGAACGCAAGTTGTACCTAGGGCCAACAAGCCAAGGACATGTCTGCATAAGCATCAAGCATTTTGTTGATCCCTATCTAGTCCCCAATCAATGGATATGGTGGTGAAGGCTCTGATGTATACGATGGCTTGTCATACCCCTCGATATAGCAGGATGAAAATATGGTCATCATCTCGTTGGCTGTGAACAATAAGGGGTGGATTAAAGAGAAGACATATGCTATTGTGTCATGCAAGCCTGAGAGATGATCATACTTTCTATGTGATCCCAAATCATGCATCAATCCATAGATAGTGTTTTGAATGCAACCCTAGGATTGGCGAGCAATATCGTATAAACCCAATAATGGAATTAGAATACCATGCAATAACTTGAATTATAGTATGGAGAAGCATACTTAATGACAGATTGGGCCTAAATCCCTTAGAAAAGGGTTCCAAGGAGGGTGAGAGTGTTGTTCGACCCAAACCTAGTTACAATATTAGGCATTGTCAATGTGTTAGGTTTTTTTTGGAATGCAGTCCTAATCAGATGATAAATTCAGTCCAAGGCTAAATATCGGCGAGAGACTAATAACAAGTAGGTACCATGAGGAAAAGATGAAAAGGACTTTAAAAGAGAGTTAAAGTGTTCTTGAAATTATTGAGGGAATGCGGATTGGGGCCGACGATTTATCTCAGCCCGAAGTAGATTGGTTGTGGCTTGTTTGCTACTCGACACAAGCTGTAGATCATTACAGGGTTCCCGATGGAAGGAGCCCAGGCAATAAATGATCAAGGAGGTATGGTAAGGGCAGTCAGCCAACGCAGCATGCACTGATAAGGAGAGCCTTTTGGGGCTCTCATATACTTGTTGTAATGGCCCAAGGGCTCCCCATTCGACTCATCTTTAAACATGGACCAAGGAACCTGATATGCATGTGAGGTGATGGGTGTTAATGCTTGATGGTAGCAAGGAAGCTGATATGTGGGCTCCTCTTTTATAGGTGCAATGCTGACTGAGCCATATCTTCTGTGAAGGGTTTTAGTGTGAGCATGCATGTCGAGACCTGAAAGATGGTGAACTATGCCTAAGCTAGGTAAGGCCAAAGGAAAATCTGGTGGAGGCTTACAATAATACTGATGTAAAAATCATTCATCTGACTCAAGTATATGGGCAAAAGACTAATAAAAAAAATCTAGTAGCTAGTTCCCTCCAACATTTCTCTCAGAATAGCTGGTGCCTAATGTAGAGTTCTATCGGGTACATCTAATGATTAGAGGCATCAGGGGCACAATGCTTTCAACTATTCTTAAACTTTAAATAAATAGAATGGCAAGAATGCTTTGAAAAGCAATGCCATGGAGTCGAGGGCTCAAAGTGGGCCATTATTGGTAACAAAAACTAGCAATGTTGGATGAACCAAAAGCCGTGTTACAGCGCCCAATTGCACTCAAACCTAGTACCCACAAAGGGTATTAGTCGATTAAGACTGCATGACAGTATTCATGGAAGTCAAAATCCACTATAGAGTGTGTAAAAACTCACCTACTAAATCAACTAGCCCCAAAAAAGGATGGCTCTTAAGCATGTGACCCAAACTGGGCCATTGGCGCAATGGCTAGGCCTAGATGAGTAGGAGGGCATGACATCCACCATAAAACTTAGTGTCTGAGCCAGTGCAAAGCGGCCGTTGGTGTGGATCTTAGTGGTAGTAGAAAAAATTAAATGAGAGCTTTGAAGGCTGAAGGGGGGAAAGGTTCCATTTGAATGAAACTTGCATATAAGTTAGCCTATTATATAAGATGGGGGAGGTCCATCAGCGAGTGCCGCTTCATGCAATCTTCGAAAGGGAGTCTGGTTAAAATTCCCAAGCAATAACATGGTTACTGATGGCAATGTTAGGTAGAATGAAGATGATGATGGGGGCATCGCGAAGAGTTATCTTTTCTGCTTAACATCTTGCCAGCCCTGGAAAATGCTCAACCAATGGTAGGGTCCAGTGGCTTGAATAGTGCTGCATATTGAACTCTTAATGTGATTTATGCCTTATATTCATAATGTCAAAGTGAAAAAATTTAACCAAGTGCAGGTAAATGGTGGAAGTAGCTATGACTCTCTTAAGGTAGTCAAATACCTTATTATCTAATTTGTTAAGCACATGAATGGATTTTTGAGGTTCCCACTATCCCTGTCTAGTATCCAGTAAAACCATAGCCAAGGGAACTGGCTTGCTGAAATTAATAAGGAAATAAGACCCGGTAGAGCTAGACTCTTGTATGACTTTATAAAATGACTTATAGTTATAGGATAAATGGGAGATTGCTCATGGGTGAAAGTGAAATACCATAACTTCTAATGCTATTTTACTTATTTGGTTAAATAGATTTAGGGCCTGGCCCCTTCTTTTGCCTTTTAAGTCTCGCCCCTCTGGGTCGATCTGGGTGGAAAAAAATTGTCAGGAAGGGAGTTTGGCTAGGGTGGAACATCTGTTAAAAGATAATGTAGATGTCCTCAAATGAGCTCAAGGAGAACAAAATTCTCGTGTGGAACCAAAGGGCAAAGCTTATTTCAATTTGATTTCCAGTGCGAATACAAACTGTGAAAGCATGGCCTAAAAATCCTTAAGTCATTCAAAATTTGAAGCTAGTGGTGTCAGAAAAGTTACCACAGAGATAATAGGCTTCTGGAAGCTAAGCGTTCATAGTGACGTTGCTTTTTGATCCTTTGATGTGATCTCTTTCTATCTTTATGAAGCAGAATGCACCATGTGTTAGATTATTTTCCCATAATTAGGGAACATGAGCTGGGTTTATACCATCGTGAGATAGGTTACTTTAACCCTGTTGATGATTATATTGAGATAGTAATTCAAGCTTGTATAAGAGGAACCATTGATTCACATAATTGGTCATCAAGCTTGGTTAAAAAGCCAATAAACTAAAGCTACCATATACAGGATTATGACTGAATGCGTCCAAGTAAGAATCTCTGCTAAAAATGAGGTGCCTGAGTCCATCATTTTCCTGCCTACTAATAGTAGGGGCTTCAGCCCCCAACAGTACATAACATATGATGCTTTGATGTTAGTCACTTAGATCACTTGTATAGAAGCCTTAAAAATATAATTTTGAATGGATGATGGGTTGAATCATTTATAGATGACTTAAATTTGTGATGGGGAATTGTACGTGGCAGAGTGGTCTTTGCTTCCATGAACCACTAAGATCCAACCCTATATCACAAAAGATTCATATCACCATCTAAAAACCTTTAAGGTTTAGGGCCTAAGGGTTTTGATAGCTCCCGTCAACTACTGTACGATACTTAGTCAAGATGCTTCAAGCCATTGGAAATATAAATGATACAAATACCCAGGTGTGATACTATGCAAGCCCTATTTTCATGTGTGACATGGGCCCTACTTATTAGTATCTCCAAGCTCTATATGCTAGTATAGCCCAAGCCCAGCCTGGCAGCATACCCCGGGCCTTACCTGCAAGTGTGTCATGGCCATGCAGCAAGTATACTAAGGCCTTGAGCACACAAATATTTGCTTGTAAATAAATATAAAAATGCTAAATTTATGATTTTTTGGGCATCACGATAGCATGCTGGGCACTCATGCGTGCATGTACAAGTAAGAAATGCACTCTTTGTGTCAAAAGTTTTTATTAAGCTTTTACCCTTTTTTCAAGAGCATTCTGGATGTAATAGGCCCTACCTATCTACTAAAGGGAAGCACAAACATGGTGCAGAGTTATCTTTCCATCAGTAAACCTACAGGAAATACCTAATTCACAATAATTCTTAACAATAGTATATATAGGATTGTTACTCATATCTGAAACATTCGCCTCTTATCAACACCATGAGAGAGATATAGCACTCTCCTTAGATAGGTTGTGCCTAGTTCTAAGCATAATATGATACTTTATATTCGATGACTCTCATACATCTTGATTCATATAAGATAAAATAAGACCATAAAAAAGTGAAGCGACTTAGTGATTGTGCCTTTGATTGTTGGATTCTAAAAAAAATTAGATGTGCCACATTGTAAGTACTCAATTTAATATTTTTTTGTATCAAGATAGCTTGCAGGAAATTCAGTGGGGGTTACATACTAGTAAAAAAATGTGGATTTTATGAAAAAACAAATTTTAAGCTTTTTTATCATTTTTGAACTATCGGGACATTTTAGATGTTTTAATCCATTCCTATCTAAAAGTAAGAAGCTCGAATATAACACAAAGTTATTGAACATGTTAGACATGACTATTGTGTTATAATTCTTAATAAAAACATATAAAGGCTTATTATTTGGATACGAAATCTTATTTTCTATTAACACCATGTGAGAGATATAACACTTGGCTTTGATTGGTTGTGCATTGTTCTGAGCATAGTATGATGCTTCATATTAGAAGGCTTGTTTTTTTAATATGAAACATTTTTTTCTTATGAGAACCATGTGAGAGATTTAAAAATAGCCTTTGATAGGTTGTGCCTAGTCCTTAGAATAATACGTTGCTTCATATTAGAAGGCTTGCGCATCCTGATCCATATATGATAAAGTGCAACCATGAATAAATGAAGAATCATGTTGCTTGTGCCTTTGATTATTAATTGTGAAAGAAAAGATAGATGTGCTAAGATATACATCATAATATTTCATTAAAGCTTGCATGTTCTTTGCCCTTACATGCAAGATGCTAGTGTGCATCTTCCATACTTACCAATATGATGAGACCAAACTTGCCAAAATAATCAATCCTTTCTTACTAGGTGTTAGCCCCAAGCTTCCAGCATGTGCATGCCTTGCTTGCCCAAGCCCTGTTTGTTAGTTATCCAAGCACTGCGAGCTAGGTAGCCCATGCCCTCTGCTAGCTAGCATATTTTGGCCCTGGATGCTGGCATACTAAGAATCTACATTCCAGTATACCCAGGACCTTACTGCTAGAGCTAGCGCCCAGGCCCATGCTACTAGCATGACTAGGATATGCCTACTATCATCCATGGGCCCTTCCTTCCAGCATATCCAAGACCTGGCATCTTGCCAAGGCCTTGCTTACTAGTATGCCTAGCCTCTACCTATCAGGTTTCTAAGTCTCTACCTACTAGTATGCTGTGGCCATACCTACAAATGATCGAACAATGCCACCTAGCAAGAAAAATCCATGCCAGCTAAGTTGCACATGACCTACCTGCCAACGGTATTAGGTCCTGATTGCCAGCATGCCATTGCCATGCCTGTGAGGATGTCCTGGTATTGGTTACTAGTGTTCCATGGCTCTGCCTACCAAGACGCCCTAGTTATTAATGCCAGTGTGCCATAGCCTTACCTTCCTGTGTGTCTATACCCAAGATGTAAGCATTCCCAGGCCTTGGCTTCCAGTGTGCCTAAGACCTGTCTATCAGGTCGCTAAGGCCCTTGCTGTATTATTCCCAAGACATAAGCTTTGTAGCATCTGCTAGTAAATATACTTATAAGAACACCATTTAAGAATTTTAGGCTTCAAGTTGGCATGCTGGGAACTGGTGGGGTACATACAATTAAAAAATTAGGTTTTATAGAAAAATAATTATAAGCTTTTTGGCCATCTTTGAACTTCCAGGGCATTCTGGAAGTATTATGGCCTACATGCCTAACATAGGGAAGCTCAAATATGGCATATAGGCAATTTTTCCTCAACCAACATGTGGGGCATGTATATTGTGCTATAATTCAGAACAAGAGTATATGATTGCTTATTGCTTGAATGCGAAATCTTATTTTTTATCAACACCATGTAATAGACATAACACTTGCCTTTGATTGGTTATGCCTTATTTTAAGCTTAGTATGATGCTTCATATTAGATGACCCTCATGCATCTTGACGCATATAGGATAAAAAGAATATGTGAATAACTGAAGTGACTTGGTGCTTGTTCCTTTGATTGTTGGATTATAAAGAATATTTAAATGTGCCTTAACCTTCTTCATAGTATGCCTTAGAAATGCATGGTAGCATGCTAAGGAATTACATAATAGCGTGCTTAGTCCTTTTTATCTTGCGTGCCTAGGCCCTGCCTACCATTATGGCTAAGCCCATTTAAATGCACTCATAAGTGCTCAATTTAAGACTTTTTTGCATTACGATAACATATTGGGTTCACATGGGTGTATATAAAAGTAAAAAAATATACTTTTTGTGGCAAAAAAATAAGCTTTTTTGTCAATTTTAAACTGCCAAAGTATTCTAGATGAAGTAGACCTTGACTATCTATAAGAGGGAGCCTAAACAAGATGTAGAGTCATCTTTCAATCAATGAAGTTGCAGGACCTTGCTATTTTGCTAGAATTCCTAAGAGGAGAATATAAAGATTTATTATTTTTTATATGAAACATTCATTTCTTATGAATTACATGTGAAAGATTTAACACTTGCCTCTGATGGGTTGTGTCTAGTTCTCAGAAAAATATATTGCTTCATATTAGATGTCTTACGCATCTTGATCCATTCCTGATAAAACATATCCATGAATAAATTAAGTGATATGTTGCTTTTTCTTTTGTTTATTGATTGTGAATTAATAATTAGATGTGCCAAGTTACACATCATAATTTTGTCTCAGAGACTGCGTGTTCTTTGCCCTCACGTGCAAGCTGTTAGTGTTCCTCAGCCCTACTTGCCAACATAATGAGACCTTGATTCCCAAAATAACCAAGCCCTACTTGCTAGAGTGTTGGACCCTAGCTTCCAGAGTACAAAGGACTTGCTTTCCCAAGCCATGCATGCTAGTTTTCTAAGCAGTGCGGGCTAAGTAGCCCATACCCTCTTCTAACCAACATATTCTGGCCCTACCTGCTAATGTGCCTTGGCACTAACTGCCGGTATGCTCAGACCATGCCTGTTAGTGTACCCCGAACCTGACTCTCAATGTTCCCATGCATAGGCTACTAGTATGCCCAGCACATGCCTGCAAAAATTTGTAGGTCCTTCCTTCTTATATGTCAAGGACCTAGCATCTTGCCAAGGCCTTAGCTTCCAACATACCCAAAACCTGCCTGCCAAGTTGCCAAGGCTCTACATACTAGTATGACAAAGCCCTACTTACTAGTGGTAAGGCACTGCCAGCTAGCAAACATAGCCCATTCCAGTCAAGTTGGCCCAAGCCTTGCCTGCTAGTGTGATCATGTCTTAGCTGCCTGCATGCCATGGCCCTTCCTGCAAAGATGGCCAAGTTCTTATTACCATCTAATCCCCATTGATTCTCTAGTTGGTCCATCTTGAATAGCTATCCAAAAAAGCATTGATACAATCTGTATTTACTTTGCTAGCCTCAATAAAGATCAAAATATCATCAGCAAAAAGGAGGTGTGAAATCCGTTGGAATGAGATGGTGATCTGTACTCCCAAATGGTCCCCCATTTGCTAGAATGACTAAGAAAGAATTCTGAACATAAAATGAATAGGTAGGGGGATAGCATACACCCCTATTAATGTCCACTTTTGTCCTCAATCCAACGTGATCTGATCTCGTTAACTAGGAGTGTAAACCTAGGGAAGGACACACTTTAAATTACCAACTGGATAAAGCATTAAAAAAATCACATCATTTGCTACATCTTCTTTGGGGTATTCCACGCCATATAATTATATAATTGTTCCATGTTGACCATAACTGCCTTCAAACCTGCCTTCAAAGTCAAGTGATAAAATTTATAAATCAATTCTTGGGCAAGCAGCCCATAGCTTGAGATGGATCTCCAGGGACAAAAGCACCTTGCTCTTTACTGATCACCTGCATAAGCACCCATTTAAGCATGTTAATGACTGGCATAAGTGGTGGGAAAAATTATATGTCACCACGCAGATTTTGATTTCTCCTATTTTGTAATCGAATACTGCATTAAGAATAAAGTACAATCTCAAAAGACTGACACAATATTCTAGAATGGATTCAATATCAAAATAGGGTTTTGAAAATTGATATTTCTATAATCAAAGACAATTCAAAGAATTACATATCATCTAGAAAAATGAATATGAAATTCTATAGAATGTGTTTAAGAAAAGAAATAGAATTCTTAAAAAAAAAGTTTATTCATTCTTTTATTCAGGTGTAACAAAGAAAATATTATATCATCTTAAGAGACGAATATAATATTTTTTTTAAGCACCCAAAAGAAAGAATGGGTTTTACAAAAGTCATCATTTCAAAAGTTGAACATAACAAATAGAATATTTATATTATCTAGATAGATAATAAGAATATTCTATAAGTATATTTAAAATTAGAAATGAAGTTTTTTTTTTAAATATATCTACGTTCCCAAAGATTCTTCCCTTGTTTTATATAAATAAAACAATGTTTACTTTAGTTTGGGGTTCTCAAATCCATATAAGAGCAAGCTCCTATAGTTAATAACATCTTAGGAGGGATACTCCTAAGAAAACTCTCGATTAAAGCAGTGATTTCATACCCTTTTGACTACAAAGTAGAAGACAAGGAATAGAAATAAGAATTTTTCAAGGAGAAAGCTCAATATTGAACATTTGTTAGCAAGTCAAAGGATGAAAAGTAGGAGGAGCCGAATTCTGAGAAGTTCAGAGGCAACCTCAGTCTATCCTATGTTGGACTTTATATTTTAAGAGAGAATTTTATGTTTAAGTTGACATTTTATTAGAAATTTGAGATTATATTCCCGGAGGGTGAGGACTTAAGATCTAAAAGAATCTGCCTCAGAACCTAAGTCTAATTTGGGTACTACAAAGTAGTGACCCGAACCTAACTAATGAAGTGCAAATCTGGACTTATCCCGGCCTGGATTGGGGAGCCAGCTAACCACCTAGGCGCTTTAAAAACATGTGTCAAATCTCTTATGAATGATGGGTAGGTATGTTGCTTAAGTTTTAAGGAATTAGGGGCCGACATCTAAGACAGTTCCTAATTGACCCCCTAACTTATGTAGGGTGAGTTATGCCTAGAAATAATGCAATTAACATTTTAGACTCTCTTTAATTTGTATCTAATGCAATGCATGCTAATTGACTCGAATGCATAAAATGAATATGAAGCAGTTTTAAAATTAGGCTTAGAAAATAGGTTTTTTCCTAGAGATTGCATAACTTCCCCTTGACAGAAGTGCACCCACATAGGTCAAGTGGTCTGCCAGAACCCGCAGGCGGGGCGGTGCCTAACAAGGAAGAGAAAGTAATAATATGCTTATGCTGACTCTCGGCGATCCCGAGCTTACTTCTTAGGTCGTTAGAGTTACTATGTGAGCCTAAAATTTTTTATTAAAATTATAAGTAGAAGAATTTTAAGCGTACCCTTACGAAAAAAAGCACTCCGATTTGTATCCAGACTAAAACAAAACACGTCATGCAAGGTCCTAAAAAAATCTACTACACAAATAATGTAAACAATCAATTTTAATAATCCAAATATAATGTCCAATGTCCAATGTCCATATTACACCCAGAATTTGCAGAAAAGTAAAGTGGCCGGGTACCACTGACAACAAACCAGGATTCTAATCCTAAGAATGACGCAAGTGATTTTTAAACTGGGATATACTATTCCTTGAATCTTTATTTCTTCGTCTTTTTTCTTCAATCTTCTCATTCTGTCTCTTCTTCTTCTACGAGCTTCTCGGGTCCGCCGGGTTCTGGATATCCAAATGAAAAGAAACTCATCCCTAAGAGGGGTATTTTCTTTTCTATTTGGATATTGAATCATCCTAATTTGGCTTTCTAAATAAAAGAGAATAATTTTTTAAGGTATATTCTCTTTTCTTCGAATTCCAAATTAAATGTGATATCCCATTTTCAAAATCACTTTCACAATTTATAATACTTTTCAAACGCATTTACATTTACATTACATTTCACAGAAAAAAAGAAAAATTTAGACCACCTGCAGGGTTATCCTAAGCAATTTATAGTAAAAAAATCATCCCAAGCCGTTATATATTTGCATTTTGAATTAAATCATTCAACCACACTTGTCCTAGCAAACAATTCTAAGTGTGTGTAATAAGCTGTGAGGTTTTGATATGTCCTAGGTCAATTATTGGCTAAAGTTTTCTAATTGATTAAATTTTAATTTGAAAATATTCATTAACCCTAAAGTGAAGTGTCACTAAATTTTCTATGTTATATGTTTCTATCCTATATTGTGCATGCATCCTAAGTCTAAGTTTTCTAAGACCCAGTCCTTAATTTTTGTCCTTAAATGTCACTACTATTATATAGGTGAAAATCTTTGTTATTACTAACCCTTAGGAATTTTCGTACTTAGAAATAGGGTTTAGGGATCTACGATAAAATAAAAATAAATCTAATAAATTGAAGTTACTATAAGGACCTAAAAGAGAAGGGTTAACGCAAACCACATCAAGGGGCCCCTAAAGGTTTTCTAAGCTTAGATTACTCACAGTCACCGGGGGCTATGACCCGGTGGTTCCACCCGTAGCACCTCTACCCGGTTGGATAGAGGCGACTGACGTCATTAGCTCCTTGTCCTTTTTTTCCCTCAACCGGTACTGTTCCTCGCAGTTCATGCTAATAAAGAAAAGATAATAGGTATTAGAAAGCACATTTAATAATTAATAATAAAATAATTGAAATTTACTAAAAATAAAGACGTATCTTTCTTCGGACTTGAACACTAAAAATAAAGACGTATCTAAAAATTTACTTCTCAAATCATACATACGCTTTACCTTTAAAACATACAATTTTCTTTACAAATACACAATTTCTCATTTCCAAAACAAACATAAACCACTCTTCAAAATTGCTTAATCTACTTTTCAAAATGTACATCTTCTAATTTATCAAACCATACACTTTATAGAACTCAAATACTTCTCCTTTTCAACTTCCTATACCTTTTACCTTCTAATATATGAGCACACAATTCACCTTTCAATATAGGCTCAAGCTTCTATACTAAAAAAAAATGTCATTGTAATATATACCTTCTTAAAATTCAATCATGAAGCATATGCATAATTTCCAACAAATTTCTCACATGAACTGAATTCCTGTTCTCAATGAAGAATATGAAAATCTCTTTATTATCTGGATTTTACAAAGGAAAAACAATAAAGACAAGTTTAGCTCTCGTTACTTTTATTCTGTATATAAAAAAAAATAGATTAGAATTTCCTTTAGATCTTACAAAAGATATTCAAATGAGCACAACTCTAGCATATTTAGAAAGTAAAGCTTTATATAAACTACAATTTTCTTTTATTCTAAAAAAAAAATGAATAGAAAATTCTTAGCAAACACTATCTTAAATCTCTTTTCAGAGACAAATCTAGCATTAGAAAAGCAAGCTCTATTATATAAAAGTTTTTTTTTTAAAGAAACAAAAAGAGAACAAAATAAACAAAACTATCCTAAGCGTTTTTTAATCAAGAAATTGGAATTCAGAAATTTATATTATCTTTTTTTTTTTTGAATAAAAATGAAATAGAGTAATCCATTTTTCCAATCTTAAAAAATGTTAACTGATTTAAAAAGCATAAAGCAAAACAATCTATGTTCTTATTCCTTCAAGAAAAATGAACTAAACGAGAAGAATAAGGAGATTTGAGAAGTGATTATCTGAAGAACGTTGAAGAAGAGGAAGAGAAAAGAATGTGAAGAGTTCACCTCACAAATGAATGAGGGCTGGCAGTTAAGACAAGCGACGGCGTCAGAAGTCGGTGAGAGAGAGGTTTGATCGGCCTCGGGGTCGTGCGAGTAGGAAGACGAGTGAACAGAGAACTTCACGACACAGATGGATGACGGAGCTTGAGGTTTCGCGAATGGGAGCGTACTATTGAGTAGAACGATCGAGAAGGAGGAGGGGAGGGGGCTGTTCGTGCGAACTGGTCTCTGGCTTCTTACAAATGAGAGAGTGAGGGCTTTAGCGTTTTGCGAATGGGAGAGAATACCAGAATGGATGGGGATGTCTCGGGCTTGTGCGAACTGTAGAGGAGATGATGTATGGGCTGGTTCGTGAATGAGAGAGTGGAAAGTTTGGGATTTTTGTGCGTGAGTCGGGGAGCAGTTTCAAGATATGAGGTTTGGTTTTGCTGGCCTGAGAGGAGACGTGAGCAGGGACTTCGTGTGTTGGAGCAGTTAAAGGGGTAGTGGGGTTTGTGAATGAGAGCTAGGCTGCGAATTGATGAGAGAGAGAGGGAGTGAGAGACGGTGTGGGGTTGGGTGGTTTCCAAAATGCTGAGAGAAGAGAGAATGAGAGAGGGTGTGGAGGATGGTTAGACCTGAATAAGAGGTTTGAACCGGTCTAAAACCACATTTAATCACATCTAATTCCAAATGAATTAATGGCTAAGATCAAATCGATCTTTAACGAGGGATTTTAGGGGTTGATTTTGACCTGATTCAAATTAAAGCAAATTTTATTAGGTAGAATTTAGGATTTGATTGATTAGTTGATTTAGGCCCAATGATATTTTAATTTGATCGAGAATAAATTAGATTGAGTCGATCAACATCAACGAATCATAAATCGAGCTTGATTTGAGTTCATTTTGGAGTTGAATTGAAATTGGATTGAATTGATTTTGATTCGAATTGAATGGTAGGTTCGAGTCGACGCTACGTCAATGGGTATCCACCTAAGAGAAATCCTGTGGGGGCGACGTCTACACTAGGTTACGAATACCTAGGTGCTAGAGTCGATTTCGGGGAAATTAACCTCGAATAATGAGGTCAACAAATGGACCCCCAATATACATGATAAACTTGCCAAAGTTTATCGTGCGTATTGGCGTTGACCGATACGATCAACTAAATCCAAAAATTGAAATTTTAAGATTTGAGTATACTAAAAAGATTTTGAACTTTGATAGATAATCAAAATGAACAATTTATAGAGATTCGAGTTGAGGAATTGATTTGAAGTTTAATGTCAGTATTGATGCTTTAGTGATTTGAATGTAGTTAGGAAGGAGTGGAGAGTTTGATTTTGATTTTGATAAAAGTCAGAAATCAATAGGATGCCGTAAGAGCGGACTTATTCCTAAAGATAGATTTAAGGGTTGATTGCCGTAAGAGAGGACTTATACTAGAAGTCTATAGGATGCCGTAAAAGCAGACTTAGACCTAAAGACGGATTTAATCAGGTTTAACTGCCGTAAGAGCGGACTTAAGCCAGAAAGTCAATAGGATGCCGTAAAAGCGGACTTAGACCTAAAGACGGATTTAATCGGGATTGGCTGCCGTAAGAGCGTACTTAAGCCAGAAAGTCAATAGGATGCCGTAAAAGCGGACTTAGACCTAAAGATTGATTTAAACTGGATGGCTGCCGTAAGAGTGGACTTAAGCCAGAAGTCGATAGGATGTCGTAAAAGCGGACTTAAACCTAAAGACTAATTTAAACTGGATGGCTGTCGTAAGAGCGGACTTAAGCCAGAAGTCGATAGGATGCCGTAAAAGCGGAGTTAGACATAAAGACTGATTTAAACTGGATGGCTGCCGTAAGAGTGGACTTAAGCCAGAAGTCGATAGGATGCCGTAAAAGCGGACTTAGACCTAAAGACTGATTTAATCAGGATTGGCTGCTGTAAGAGCAGACTTAAGCCAGAAGTTGATAAGATGCCATAAAAGAGGACTTAGACCTAAAGACTGATTTAAACTGGATGGCTGCCGTAAGAGCGGACTTAAGCCAGAAGTTGATAAGATGCCGTAAAAGCGAACTTAGACCTAAAGACTGATTTAATCAGGATTGGCTGCCGTAAAAGCGGACTTAAGCCAGAAAGTTAGTAGGATGCCGTAAAAGCGGACTTAGACCTAAAGACTAATTTAAACAGGATTGGCTGCCGTAAGAGCAGACTTAAGCCAGAAAGCCAATAGGCTGCCGTAAAAGCGGACTTAGACCTAAAGACTAATTTAATCAGGTTTGGATGCCGTAAGAGCGGACTTATGCCAGAAAGTCAGTAGGATGCCGTAAAAGCGGACTTAGACCTAAAGACGGATTTAAGATTGAATTTAGAAATATAATTGATATCTTTAAAATTTTGGATTATTTCCCTTCATCACAAATGACATTGACAAATTGCAAATATTCTACTAGAGGTTAAAATATTTGTAAATGTCATTTTATAGAAGAGAAGGACAAACTTTGGAAGAATAAAATTTTTGAAAATCTATTGAATTGAAAATTCGTTCTCTTTTTTAACATAATTGATCCTTATAACTTACAAATATTCCACTGGGGATTTTGTTTTTATATTGGATCATCATATGTGAAAAAGGAAACTAATAGGATTTTGTTTTTATATTGGATCATCATATGTGAAAAAGGAAACTAATAAAAGGACAATTCTACAGTAGTATTATAGAACATCTCAATTATTTCAAATCTTGCAACCTTTCAATTTTGATTTTCAAAAGTATACAAATCATTTGGACCCAGTACAATATGTGACATTCAAAAATTTGAGAACAACACATATTTTAAGAAATTTGTAATTTGATTGCAAAATCATCATAACAACGTCATTACACATAGTATTTTTTAAGAAAATGCCCATTGATGGGTAACATAGGACGATCACCCTTACAATCCACCAATTGGTAAGATCCTCCTTGGTAGACTTTCTCCACCACAAAAGGACCTTCCCAGGTAGGTTTAAATTTACCCCCAAACCTTCAATGAGTCAAGATAGGTCTACGTAAGACCAACACAAGCTCTCCTACTCAAAAGGTTCTAGGACGAACCAATTTATCATGTGCTTGAGCCATACGGGATTTATATAACTCGAGGTTCTGTTGAGCCTGCAGTCGCTTCTCTTCTAAACCTTCGAGTTCTTCTAGTCGAATTCGAGCATTCTGTTCAGATGTGATACTATTATTAACTGCAACTCTTAGAGAGGGGAGCTGTACCTCTAAAGGGAGAACAGCCTCTGTCCCAAAGACTAAAGCAAATGGTGTAGACTGAGTTGGGGTTCTATATGTGGTTTGGTAAGCCCACAAAGCTTCACCCAACTTTTCATGCCACTATCGCTTATTGTCCTCTAAGCTTTTCTTTAAAATTCCTACCAATGTCTTATTGAAGGCCTCCGCCAAACCATTCACCTGTGGGTAATAGCTTGTGGAGTATCTCCAATCAATATTGTGACGTTTAGCAAAATTATTCAGTTTGGTACTTTTGAAAGAGGGACCATTATCGGATATAATTCGACGAGGAATGCCGAATCGATATACGATATGGTCTCTAAAGAACTGGAGCACATTATGAGTCTTGACTTTTCATAGTGGAACAGCTTCTGCCCATTTTGAAAAGTAATCTGTTGCTGCTAAAATAAACCGGTGACCTTTAGAAGAGGGAGGATCGATAGGGCCAATGATATCCGTGCCCCAACTTTCAAAAGGCCATGAAGCAATTGTTGGATGTAGGACATTAGGTGGTTGATGTAGGACTACACCATGTACATGGCACTGGTGACAACGACATGCAATAGACATACAATCGTCAATCATTGAGGGCCAGTAATATCCTAACCTTTTAATTTTCATCTTCATTTTAGGACCAGATTGGTGAGCACCACACAATCCTGCATGTACCTCGGTCACAATCTTTTGGGCTTCTGGTTTGTTAAGACAATGTAACCACAATTGATCAAAAGACCGCCGGTATAAAGTGTTGTTTATCAGTGTATAAGAGAGAGCCCTTCTCTTAATCTGATCTGCAGCAGATTTCTCTTGAGGGAGTTTGTTTTCTTGCAAGTAGTCAATAAAAGGTTTTCTCCAATCAAACGTTTCATCATTAACAGCAAGAACAATCTCACCCTCAGAAGGAAAAATTTTATTGATGTATTCCAAGTCTATTGGAGATAAGATCTTGCGACCTTGAACTTCTATGGATATTTGTTCTTCTATACAAGCTAACTCTTTTGCAAGTTTTGCAAGGGCATCCGCCATAGAATTTCTTCCACGGGGTATCCTATACAAAGTTACACTTGGAATTTGTTCGAGAAGCTTTATAGTATATTGATAGTATGGAAGAAGTTTAGGTTTCAAGACTTTGTAAATACCAGCAACTTGATTGATAATAAGTTGAGAATCTCCAAAGATCTTGATTTCTCCGATTTCCATTGATATTGCTAATTCTAAACCAGTTATTAGAGCTTCATATTCAGCCTCGTTATTAGTACAAGGCTCTAATAAATGATAAGAATAATGCAATAATCCTTTTTCAGGGGTTATGAAAACCAACCCGACACCGGCCTTCCCTGGGATTACTTCCTGAGGTTCCCCAGTCTTTTGTGAAGATGCGGCACCATCAAAATATAACTCCAAAGTATTTCCTTCCTGCTCTTCTAAACTCATAATTTTTTCATCAGGGACATCATCATTTTGAGGAGACTCAGCAGGGATCGGGTGTGCTGCTAAGAAGTCAGCTACGGCTTGACCTTTGATAGCACGTAAGGGTATAAACGTGATATCAAACTGGAGTAAGAAAATTGGCCATTTTGCTAAACGTCCTGACAACGTTGGTTGAGTCATCAGGTATTGGAGTGGATTGACTCTAGAAATGAGATTGATTTTATGAGCTAACATGTAATGCCTTAATTTCTGGGCAGCAAAAATTAAGGCTAAACAATGTTTCTCAATAGGTGGGTAATTAGCTTCAGTTGATAAGAGTCGTCTACTTAAGTAGTAAAGTGCGTTCTCTTTTCCTTCCTCGTTAGTTTGGGCTAACAAGGCGCCAAGAGAACTGTCTAAAGCTGCAGTGTAAAGTATTAAGGGTTTTCCCGGAATAGGAGCTGCTAGAACTAGAGGTGTTAACAAATACTGTTTTATGTTTTCAAAAGTGTTTTGACACTTTTCATCCCAATGAAATCGGGCATCTTTCTTACACAAAGCAGAAAATGGTTGACACCTACCGGACAAGATAGAAATAAATCTTCGTAGATATGCCAACCTATCTTGGAGAGATCTTAATTGGGTTAAACTTTTAGGAGGTGGCATATCTAAGATGGCTTTTATTTTGGAAGGATCAATTTGTATACCTCGGTGTCTCACTACGAACCCTAAGAATTTCCCTGAAGTAACTCCGAAAGCACATTTCAAGGGGTTCATCTTTAGGTCATAGAGGCACAACCTTTCAAAAATGATTCTCAGATCATGAAGGTGGTCTTCCTTTTGATGACTTTTGACAACCAAATCATCGATATAACATTCCACCTGTTGGTGGATTAAATCATCGAAGATTCGGGTCATAGCTCGCTGGTAAGTTGCACCAGCATTCTTAAGTCCAAAGGGCATGACTTTGTAACAGAAGACCCATATAGGTGTTCTGAATGTAGTAAATTTTTCATCTTCAGGAGCCATCTTGATTTGGTTATATCCAGATGAACTGTCCATAAAAGAGAAAATTTCATGCTCAGAGGTAATGTCTACCATGAGTTCTGGTATGGTTAACGGGAACTCATCTTTCGGACATGCCTTATTCAGATCCCTATAATCGATGCATACGCGAATTTGACCACTTTTCTTTTTTACTGGGACGACACTAGCCAACCAAGAGGGATATTTCTCCTCTCGAATAAAGCCTGCACCGATCAGTTTCTTAACTTCAATTATCACTTGTTGTTCAATTTCTAAGCGCATGCGTCGTGGCGCTTGCTTGACAGGAATTATGTCAGGTTGAATTTCAAGTTTGTGAACTGCTATTTCTGGAGATAATCTGGTTATTTCATCATAACTCCAAGCGAAGCAATCCTTAAACTCTGAAAGTAACTTGACTAAGTTATTTGACTCATCCTCGTTCAATAAGGCACTTATGAACGTCGGACGTGGATTTTCTTCGTTACCAAGGTTAACTTCTTTTAGTTCGTCAATAGTTGATTGGATTTCTTCCGCAAGTTCAGGAGGTGCATCCTTAACTTTAAAATCATCCGAATCATCTAAAGTTTCTAAATAAAATTCATTAAGATTTTTAATGTCCTTTATAAAAAGACGATCAGATCCTATATTGTTAGTAATTACTAAGCAATAATCATCATCATCAAATGGACAAACAGTATTAAAGCCCAATCCTGCATTTAACTTTGGTTTATGGAATTCCGTATTCCAAAGTCTTTCAAAGGACTGAGCTTGACGTTTAGTCCAAGTAGATGGGGCTAGACCTTGCTCAATTAAATTTTTAACACAATAAGGATACCAATCAAAAGGGAGTTCCACTATTTCATTCATAAAAGGATCATCAATGTGTACATCAGTTTCAACATTTTTGCTAGAAGAAGGAATAAACTTAGTAGTTTTACAATCATCGCTCAAAGCAGGTGAAACTTTAATTGCCAACCCGGCTATACTATCTTGAGATAGTGGGGTTAGAGCTAAAGTTTTCACATATCCTCTAAGTCTTTCATTGGTAGACAAATCTGAATCATCCTCTATATTTGCCTGAATTTTATCTTCGTCACTGTCATTTTCCAAAGAGATCTCAAATTTTGGCCTTTTGTTACTATTTTCATCCCTCGGTACATATGATTCATCATCTGAACCAGATTCTAAATCGATGTGTATCGTAGGGTTTTGCTTTTGTATTCTATAATACATTGCACTTTCAAGATTTTTCCATCCTCTGTCTCTACCTCGCCCTTGTTGGGTCATCTTATCACCTCTTTGTGAGGGAGGAGCAATATGCCAATGAATGCTATCTTCGAGGCAGGGATATTTTTCATTTCTTTTTTCTTCTTTTTCTTTTTCATTTTTCTTTTCAAGTGCAATTTCATTTTTGGCCAATTTAAGATCTTTGGAAACAACTGTTTGTTTTTTAGGCAAATAATAGGCGGCATCTTCATAAATTCCTACTTCATGAATCGAGAATGGTTGCAAGTCTCCCTTAATACAGTGCTCAGTACCATCTCTGATATACTTGATACACTGATGTAGGGATGAAGGAACCATTCTATATTCGTGAAGCCAGGGTCTACCTAAGAGAGCATTAAAGGATTTTGGAGCGTCTATAATATGAAACTTTGCTTCAGTTCTAAAATCCTCAATCTCTAACAACAAAGTAACTGAACCCAAAGCCCTCTCGCCATTTTCGTTAAAACCCCGTAAGATCATCTTATCTGAGCTGAGCTTACGGACGTCTATTCTCAAATAGGCAAGAGTTCTTAGAGTCATAATATTAACTGATGCACCAGGATCTACAAGGACACGTGATAATCTGAAGTTATCTATGTTCACTGTTATGTATAGTGGACGGTTGTGATCAGCCGTCCCTAAACACAGATCTTCATCAGAAAAAGAAATTTCAGGAACTCCTCTGGAACAAAGAGCTTCATCAGGCTGTGCAGCTGCTAACTGAGCCATGCAAATATCCGGATCTAACAGAGCTTTGATTAACGCTTCCCTCATTTCTTTGGAAAGGATCAAGGCGTCGTAAATGCTCAGTTTGGCAGGTAGCTTTTTGCGATGAGCTAGGACATTGTAATTGACCTTGGGCATTCCACTCTCAATTGGACTTTGAAAAGAAACGGGTTGAGGTGGAAGAGAAGACTCTGGCTCGTCAATAACTTGTTTCCCTTTATCTTCAGAAGAAGTATGAGGTGGTAACACTTTGCCACTACGAAGCTTGATTTCCACTATCTCTTCAGAAGAAGCGACAGGCAGGTTATCTTCTTCGACCTAAGCTAATTCTGATTTTACTTCTATTAAATTTTCAGAATCAGACATCTCGGCTTCAATACAGATAGGCATACCCTGCAAATCAAGAACAGGGACATCACTATCTGAATAACAACCAAGAGAATGTTTTAATTCTTCAAAATTAAATTGATCATGCAGAGAATCATTTTCAGGTATATTTTTCAAGTCATCTGTAACATCATTATCAGAAATAGATAAGATATAAGCAGAATCCTTTTTCATTGATTTAACATCATCACACTTAACCAAACAAAAGTCATCTAAGATAAGAGGATTGAGGATAACAGTCTCCCCATCCGAAGAAAACACAACTCTACTAGATACATCACAATCAACACTACTAAAAGCAACAAAACGATCTCTAGTGTCCTCCTTCTCCTGAACTATAGGACCCTGGCTGACTCGGGCTTCCTTAAGCTCTGAAGGTGGAGTCATCTCTATATTATCTTTTGGAACTATCAGATCAACCTGGAGAGGCTTCTGAGCTCCCAAAGACTCCTGAAGAGAAGAAAAGTAAAGTTTATTAAGAAATTTCTTTGAAGAACGGGATAAAGCTATATCCCAAGTGGAATCAGAATTTGAAAAAGAAGTAGGAACAATAGGCTCACCAGTCACACACTTAGCTGATCCCTGCCCCGGATCCACTAAGTATTCCTTGGGAATCACTACAACTCCTAATTTCATGTTTCTGTCGAGCCATTCTTTAAAAGTGACACATTCTTCAAGTTGATGACCCAACATCTGATTGTAAGGGCAATAATTGGGGTGATCTGACTTACCCACTTCTTCTAGCCTTCTAGGTGCAGGTAATTTGAAATCTGGCTTTTTAAGAAGATTTTTCAATATCTTCTTTAAAGCCTCCTTCTTAAAGGGGTAAGTCTTACAAATTAATGCATTAAATTTCTCCCAATTTTCCCTTCTTTCTTTTGGAGTAAGGTAAAGTCGCTGTTGGTTGAATTCTGGTTGAATCCGAAGTGGCGGGTGTTGTGGTGGCGGATACTGTGGCCTTTGATATTCTTGATTATAAAATTGAGAAGGGGACCTTTCTGCCTGCACTTTCATTGGCTGATTTCCCTTATCCACAGCTGACACTGTCCAAGATTTCTTTTCAAAGACCTTCTGGGGTTTCAGCTTCTTAGGGTCTGAAGAGGACTGATCAACAAGGAAGGAGAGCTGTGAAGCTTCTTCTTGGAGACTGGAGGCCTTATTGAGCAATTTTTCAAATGTCTTAATGGTAAAACCCTTCAAAAGAAAGGCTACCGGTCCATGAATGTTTTTAAGCAGGATCTCAATTGCATGTTGTTCTTGCAAATGAGGTTCACATTTCATGCTCAAATTCCTCCATCTAAGTATGTAGTCAACTAACTTTTCCCCAGGCTTCTGTTTCTCTATTACTAGATCTCCAACTGTAACATGGTGCTGACTGCCTGCAAATCTCTTCACAAACATGTTCTCTAACTCTGTGAAACTGTGTACTGAACCATTTGGAAGATCTGCATACCAATCAAATGCTACCCCTGACAGACTACTGACAAACTGTCTGAAAAGCAAAGCATCGCTACCCCCAGCGTTGCAACAACTGGCTCTAAAGTAGGCTATGTGCTGCCTTGGGTTTCCAGTACCATCAAAGATCTTGAATGAGGGAGGCACAAATCCCTTTGGGTATGGAACTGCATCAAACTCCTCTGGGTAGGGTCTACCTTTTGGTGTATATGACGAGCTCTGTGACTCTGCTAATGCCTCCCTTACTTGTTTTTCTACCATTTGTTTTATTTCCTTTGACTGAGAAGCTTTTACTTCTGGATCTTGCTGGTGCTCTTCTATAGACTCAACCACTTGTTTCTTTCCTATCACCTGAACAGGCTCGGGTTGAGAAGACTTAACCTGTGCTCGTGGTGGTAAAGGACCCTGACTTTGGAAAGAATCCATAGTGGTCATCATTTCTTATATCTTCTTCTCCATACTTGAAATCTGCTCATCTTTTTGTTTTAATTGCTGTACAAGACGTTGAGTTAAGTCCGGCGCTATGCCTTCCTCAACTGCAACATCTTGTAATACAGCATCCTCAATCTTTTCATTATAAGATGTTGTTCTTGTTTCAACCATAAAGACATCAGCCACTGTATCATCTAACATATCATCTCCATCTAAGTCAAAGTTCAAAGCCTCTTCCTCATCCAGATTTCTAATACTGTCTTTTAGTTCACCAGTCATCTCCTCTATAGATTTTCCAGAAACATAGTGGGGATCAACGGGAACATACATTTCACAGTCCATGGGATCTAGAGTAGTATTCTCAACCCTCTCCTTCTCTTCAAGTTCACTTTCTATAGGCTTCTCAGGTGAAGCTACTACAGGAGAAGTAGCTTTTTCCTTGGGTTTCCAAATCTTCTTCTCATCAGATGTCGAAGAGGGTTGGTTTGAGGATTCCAACCGCTCTACATCAGGATAAGAAGATGGAGTAGGACCCGTAGAGTGGTACCTATCTATTCGGGGAGAAGAATGGGCATGAGAATTACGTTGAATCTTACTAGGACTCTGGGGTGGTGCAGAAGAAGGGGACAACTGATGACTGACTTTCTGTGGAACATTCTGAGTACTTTTAAATTTCATTGAAGCATAAGTCAACACAATATTGTCTGTCTTTCTACTGGATCTCCTTGGCTCCCTAGGGTATCCATCAGTAAGAGCAGAGACGGCAGTTGGTTTGAATTTTCTTTTACTATCTCTTGCCCTTAACTGACCTCCTACCCTAGTTTTAATAAGTTTTTGCCTTAGGGTTTCTTCTTCAATCCTATCACTGATCAATCTTTTCATTTTTTCTTAAAAATTCTTCTCTAGTCTATGGAGGACCATCTACACTCCCTTGTACAATAGCCTTTACTAAATTCTGAATGTGTGTTTGTTTACTTTTTGTTGGCTCAGTGACAGACTTTCTAACAACTGTAGGGGCTGAGCGAGCAATCATCCTCGTATCTTCCTCTCCATCAGCAGCGGAGAGGAGATGGAACCTACTACCACTAAGATGTAGAGAGGTTGGAGGGATAAGCTCATTCTTCTTTGGCATTCCCAACTTTTCCATTCTCCTCTTTATACGACGATTCTTATTCCTTCTCTGAGTCTTAGTCATAATCGTCGATAAATTAGAAGAAGATCCAATCTCAAACTGACTGGGTGCATTAAAAGGGACTGAACTGTTTGCCACTACAACTGACTTGAGTTTTTGGTCTTGACTAGGTTGCTCAATCCTAGTAAACACAGAGGGCCTAGGGTCCGGAGCAGTTTGAGACCCGTATCCCAAAGTGAATTCTAAGATAGGTTTCTGATTAGCAACCTCACTGTGTGGAACAATAGTGAACTCAGGTCCACTAACAAACAACTGCAAATCTTCAAATCCTTTTCCAAACTTGATTATACTACCCTAAGCAAATGGATTTTAGGACAGGTTCATGTTGTCAGACAGGGAGAAAACTAATTTACCCATCATTTTTCCTGAAATTTAAAAGATATTTTTAATTAGACTTTGAAAAATTATTTAAATTGTAAAAGTTTAATTAATCCAACTAAATAAATTAAATCCTATCTCATTTCATATATATTGAGTTATATGGAAATATAACTACAATACATAATATTGAGATAAGGATGAATTTTATTTAGTGTTTTAATTTCAACTTTTGAAATTTTGGACCCTGTGCTAATTCAAACATCAAGCTACAAGAATAATGTAACTACAATGTTCGAATTAGCACGGGGATTTACTTTACAAATAGGCCATTATAAAGGAGCTCCTCGTTAATTTTCTAACGGGGTCCAAAATAAGACCTCTAAAAATTTTTAGATACCGGCCAAATTATTCAAGAATGAAATGAATAAAAGAACCGGCGGAAGAAAGGTAGTTACAACCTATGCTAAGCACAAGTATATTACCGATTAAAGGGTATAAAACATTGCTAAAGATGGAGAGAAGATTTTTCCCCAGCGGAGTCGCCAGAAAAAACCTTGGTGGGAAAAATTGTGTCTCACCACGCAGATTTTGATTTCTCCTATTTTGTAATCGAATACTGCATTAAGAATAAAGTACAATCTCAAAAGACTGACACAATATTCTAGAATGGATTCAATATCAAAATAGGGTTTTGAAAATTGATATTTCTATAATCAAACACAATTCAAAGAATTACATATCATCTAGAAAAATGAATATGAAATTCTATTGAATGTGTTTAAGAAAAGAAATAGAATTCTTAAAAAAAAAATTTATTCATTATTTTATTCAGGTGTAACAAAGAAAATATTATATCATCTTAAGAGACGAATATAATATTTTTTTTTGAAGCACCCAAAAGAAAGAATGGGTTTTACAAAAGTCATCATTTCTAAAGTTGAACATAACAAATAGAATATTTATATTATCTAGATAGATAATAAGAATATTCTATAAGTATATTTAAAATTAGAAATGAAGTTTTTTTTTTAAATATATCTACGTTCCCAAAGATTCTTCCCTTATTTTATATGAATAAAACAAGGTTTATTTTCGTCTGGGGGTTCTCAAATCCCTATAAGAGCAAGCTCCTATAGTTAATTACATCTTAGGAGGGATACTCCTAAGAAAACTCTCGATTAAAGCAGTGATTTCATACCCTTTTGACTACAAAGTAGAAGACAAGGAACAAAAATAAGAATTTTTCAAAGAGAAAGCTCAATATTGAACATTTATTAGCGAGTCAAAGGATGAAAAGTAGGAGGAGCTGGATTCTGAGAAGCTCAGAGGCAACCACAGTCTATCCTATGTTGGGCTTTACATTTTAAGAGAGAAATTTTATGTTTAAGTTGCCATTTTATTAGAAATTTGGGATTATATTCCCGGAGGGTGAGGACCTAAGATCTAAAAGAATCTGCCTCAGAACCTAAGTCTAATTTGGGTACTACAAAGTAGTGACCCGAACCTAACTAATGAAGTGCAAATCTGGACTTATCCCGGCCTAGATTGGGGAGCCACCTAACCACCTAGGCGCTTTAAAAACATGTGTCAAATCTCTTATGAAAGATGGGTAGGGATGTTGCTTAAGTTTTAAGGAATTAGGGGCCGACATCTAAGACAGATCCTAATTGACCCCCTAACTTATGTAGGGTGAGTTATGCCTAGAAATAATGCAATTAATATTTTAGACTCTTTTTAATTTGTATCTAGTGCAATGCATGCTATTTGACTCGAATGCATAAAATGAATATGAAGCAGTTTTAAAATTAGGCTTAGAAAATAGGTATTTTCCTAGAGATTGCACAACTTCCCCTTGACAGAACTGCACCCTCATAGGTCAAGTGGTCTGCCAGAACCCATAGGCGGGGAGGTGCCTAACAAAGAAGAGAAAGTAATAATATGCTTATGCTGACTCTCGGCGATCCCGAGCTTACTTCTTAGGTCGTTAGAGTTACTATGTGAGCCTAAAATTTTTTATTAAAATTACAAGTAGAAGAATTTTAAGCATACCCTTACGAAAAAAAGCACTCCGATTCGTATCCAGACTAAAACAAAACACGGCATGCAAGGTCCGAAAAAAATCTACTGCACAAACAATGTAAACAATCAATTTTAATAATCCAAATATAATGTCTAATGTTCAATGTCCATATTACACCCAGAATTTGCAGAAAAGTAAAGTGGCCGGGTACCACTGACAACAAACCCGGATTCTAATCCTAAGAATGACGCAAGTGATTTTTAAACTGGGATATACTGTTCCTTGAATCTTTATTTCTTCGTCTTTTTTCTTCAATCTTCTTATTATGTCTCTTCTTCTACGAGGTTCTCGAGTCCGCCGGGTTCTGGATATCCAAATGAAAAGAAACTCATCCCTAAGAGGGGTATTTTCTTTTCTATTTGGATATTGAATCATCCTAATTTGGCTTTCCAAATAAAAGAGAATAATTTTTTAAGGTATATTCTCTTTTCTTCGGATTCCAAATTAAATGTGATATCCCATTTTCAAAATCACTTTCACAATTTATAATACTTTTCTAACGCATTTAAAGTTACATTACATTTCACATAAAAAAAGAAAAATTTAGACCACCTGCAGGGTTATCCTAAGCAATTTATAGTAAAAAAATCATCCCAAGCAGTTATATATTTGCATTTTGAATTAAATCACTCAGCCACACTTGGCCACACTCTTTTTATTTGGGGGCTAAGCAACTGGAGCACCTGTAGTATTTATATAATTATTAATTAATTAGCCCCCCTTTTTACTTGCCTGCGTGAGTGTGGCCACCTGCAGAAAATCATGTTAACAACCCAGATCGCTCCTAACCTATGGGTAATCTAATCGTCACTAAAATCACAACATAGAGTGCAGTAAAAATAAATAAACAAACACATCAACAATTTTACAACCAGCATGCAATGAAAGCCGAGAAAAAGCCCGTCACAATGCAGTAAGGAAATAAACACCGGCCTAATCTAAAACTACAGTCGGTTGTCCTAGCAAACAAATCTAAGTGTGTGTAATAAGCTGTGAGGTTTTGATATGTCCTAGGTCAATTATTGGCTAAAGTTTTCTAATTGATTAAATTTTAATTTGAAAATATTCATTAACCATAAAGTGAAGTGTCACTAAATTTTCTATGTTATATGTTTCTATCCTATAGTGTGCATGCATCCTAAGTCTAAGTTTTCTAAGACCCGGTCCTTAATTTTTATCCTTAAATGTCACTACTGTTATATAGGTGAAAATCTTTGTTATTACTAACCCTTAGGACTTTTCGTACGTAGAAATATGGTTTAAGGATCTACGATAAAATAAAAACAAATCTAATAAATTGAAGTTACTACAAGGACCTAAAAGGGAAGGGTTAACGCAAACCATATCAAGGGGCCCCTAAAGGTTTTCTAAGCTTAGAATACTCACATTCACCAGGGGCTATGACCCGGTGGTTCCGCCCGTAGCACCTCTACCCGGTTGGATAGAGGCGACTGACGTCATTAGCTCCTTATCCTTTTGTTCCCTCGACCGGTACCGTTCCTCGCAGTTCATGCCAATAAAGAAAAGAAAACAGGTATTAGAAAGCACATTTAATAATTAATAATAAAATAATTGAAATTTACTGAAAATAAAGACATACCTTTCTTCGGACTTGAACACTGGCTTTCGTTGACTTTACTTTTGAACTCTTTCTTTTTTTTTTAAAGCACATTTTATATCATTCCAACATCCACTTACTTTCTTCCTAACTTACATAATTTTCACAAAATAAACAATTTTTCTCCTATACTTATACACTTCTCTTTTCCCAAAATCGTATTCAATACTTCATTGTTTAATCACTCATGCGCTTTACTTTTCTACATTTTCACCTTTCTAACACATATACGATTTCCACTTTTCAAATCACATATACACATGTCATGTTTCAAAACACATATAGATTACTTTTCAAAGATCTCTTTCAAAATACACATGTTCTACTTCCAAAAAAATTTATACATTTCACCCTTTCAAAGTTCACACTTATACTTTTCGAAACATACACTTTTAATTCTTCCGAAATATCAAAATTTACTTCTCAAATCATACATACGCTTTACCTTTAAAACATACAATTTTCTTTACAAATACACAATTTCACATTTCCAAAACAAACATAAACCACTCTTCAAAATTACTTAATCTACTTTTCAAAATGTACATCTTCTAATTTATCAAACCATACACTTTATAGAACTCAAATACTTCTCCTTTTCAACTATCTATACCTTTTACCTTCCAATATATGAGCACACAATTCACCTTTCAATATAGGCTCAAGCTTCTATACTAAAAAAAATGTCATTGTAATATATAAGTTCCTATAAACCCTTCTAATAATAAATATGAGAAATAACAATTGATGCCATCCTACTCTTTTCAAAGACTCATTAAATTATCAATGTAAAGCATATAAACTAGCATTTGAAACACACGTTCTCAAAATTCAATCATTAAGCATATGCATAATTTCCAACAAATTTCTCACATGAACTGAATTCCTGATCTCAATGAAGAATATGAAAATCTCTTCATTATCTGGATTTTACAAAGGAAAAACAATAAAGACAAGTTTAGCTCTCGTTACTTTTATTCTATATATAAAAAAAATATATTAGAATTTCCTTTAGATCTTACAAAAGATATTCAAATGAGCACAACTCTAGCATATTTAGAAAGTAAAGCTTTATATAAACTACAATTTTCTTTTATTCTAAAAAAAAAATTGAATAGAAAATTCTTAGCAAACACTATCTTAAATCTCTTTTCAGAGACAAATCTTGCATTAGAAAAGCAAGCTCTATTATATAAAAGTTTTTTTTTTTAAGAAACAAAAAGAGAACAAAATAAACAAAACTATCCTAAGCGTTTTTTAATCAAGAAATTGGAATTAAGAAATTTATATTATCTTTTTTTTTTTTGAATAAAAATGAAATAGAGTAATCCATTTTTCCAATCTTAAGAAATGTCAACTGATTTAAGAAGCATAAAGCAAAACAATCTATGTTCTTCACATTCAAGAAAAATGAACTAAACGAGAAGAATAAGGAGATTTGAGAAGTGATTATCTGAAGAACGTTGAAGAAGAGGAAGAGAAAAGAATGTGAAGAGTTCACCTCGCAAATGAATGAGGGCTGGCAGTTAAGACAAGCGACGGCGTCAGGAGTCGGTGAGAGAGAGGTTCGATCGGCCTCGGGGTCATGCAAAACGTAGGAAGACGAGTGAACAGAGAACTTCACGACACAGATGGATGACGGAGCTTGAGGTTTCGCGAATGGGAGCGTACTCTTGAGTAGAACGATCGGGAAGGAGGAGGGGAGGGGGCTGTTCGTGCGAACTGGTCTCTGGCTTCTTGTAAATGAGAGAGTGAGGGCTTTGGCATTTTGCGAATGGGAGAGAATACCAGAATGGATGGGGATGTCTCGGGCTTGTGCGAACTATAGAGGAGATGATGTATGGGCTGGTTCGTGAATGAGAGAGTGGGAAGTTCGGGATTTTTGTGCGTGAGTCGGGGAGCATTTTCAAGAGATGAGGTTTGGTTTTGCTGGCCTGAGAGGAGACGTGAGCAGGGACTTCGTGTGTTGGAGCAGTTAAAGGGGTAGTGGGGTTTGTGATTGAGAGCTAGGCTGCGAACTGCTGAGAGAGAGAGGGAGTGAGAGACAGTGTGGGGCTGGGTGGTTTCCAAAATGCTGAGAGAAGAGAGAATTAGAGAGGGTGTGGGGGATGGTTAGACCGGAATAAGAGGTTTGAACCGGTCTAAAACCACAATTAATCACATCTCATTCCAAATGAATTAATGGCTAAGATCAAATCGATCTTTAACGAGGGATTTTAGGGGTTGATTCTGACCTGATTCAAATTAAAGCAAATTTTATTAGGTAGAATTTAGGATTTGATTGATTAGTTGATTTAGGCCCAATGATATATTAATTTGATCGAGAATAAATTAGATTGAGTCGATTAACATCGACGAATCATAAATCGAGCTTGATTTGAGTTCATTTTGGAGTTGAATTGAAATTGGATTGAATTGATTTTGATTCGAATTGAATGGTAGGTTCGAGTCGACGGTACATCAATGGGTATCCACATAAGAGAAATCCTGTGGGGGCGACATCTACACTAGGTTACGAATACCTAGGTGCTAGAGTCAATTTCGGGGAAATTAACCTTGAATAATGAGGTCAACAATAAGCTAATAAGATGAAACTTTAATGGAGAATTAGCACCTTCCACCTTCTAGATCAAAAAGACTATAGCATCTTTCTAGCTCTCAAGCATAGAGTTAGTATGAAAAAAGGCTATAATAGCTCTTGCAACATCACAGTTGATAATTCACCAATAAAAATTTAAGAATGAAAGAGTAATACCACCAACCTAGGGCACATTTAATACCCAAGTTGAACACTAAATTCTAGATTTTAGCATAAGAAACATTCTTAATAAGGGCCTCCCGCAACCATTTTGGAATCTTTGACACAACCTGGAATATGGGCTAGTTATTGAAGGATACACATCTGTCTCTCCACTTTTATTTGAAGAATTGCAAAAATTCTTCATGAATACATGAAAGATCAAACACAACTTCCCAATTATGTTCCTTAATTTTTAGGACACGGATGCTGCGGTGCCTTGCTAAAGCAATGGAGTGAAAGTAATTTCTATTGGCATCCTCCTTGTCGATCCACCAGAACATTGCCCACTATCTCCACAACACATAGATGCAAGCAAGGGTAGATTTGAGTTCAGTAACCTTGGACTGGAGCTCTTATTCTTACTCAGCATTCAGCCCCTTTATCGAACAATCAATTTTTTGGAGCTCTAAAATATGATTTTCAAGTGAAACTTTAAGATCACCCAATTTTTTAAGATGGTTTTGGCTCCAATGGAATAGGGATTTAAGCGTTATGCTACATTTACGGTTCACCACCTCCATAATTGGCCCAAAGTCCTGCTTACTCCAGCTCTTCCAAACAACTATCCAGGAGGTAGGATATGTCATCCAAATGTCTTCATGTTGTAGCCATCGAGAAGCTGACACTTTAGTTGGAGAGTTAAATCTTAGTTGCAGTGGATAATTATTTGAAGCTATACATCCACGATGAGCTACTGATGCAAATAGTGCCGAGTTTAGTCTAGTAGAGTTCATAAAACATCTATCTAAGCGCACCAATATCTTATTGTTCCCATCCTTGTTATTAAGCCATGTAAACTTTAGCCCAATGATGCCCAAATCATGCAGTTCATTTCTGGAGAGATACTTCTATATTTCCCATGCCCCATTGGAGTAAACAAAATGCTTTCCCCCTTCTTCTGGTCTTAGGATAGGTAACAATTGAAAGCCCCTCCCACAAGGACAAGGAGGTTAACTACTAGGTTAGCTTCAATGGCATTCCATAGATTACAATGGACATGGTAATATTTGTTTGCATAGATAAGAGCTATAATCCACTTTTCCAGACTTGGGAAAGTGACCGTGCCAATTACACCTTGATCTGAAGCATTGACAAAGAAAATTTGAACCAACTCACGCTTCCAAAGTGCAAGCAGCCATCCACTGTCAATTAATATGTCTACATTAGACCGAACAATTTCCTCAATCTTGGTTTCAACAAACCAATGAACCCAACCTCACTGACACCTGCAAGATGTCCCAGGTAATTACACATATTCTTCTTACAGGCACATCGATAGTTCTAAAATATGATGGAAGTCATTCATCAACACAAGGGGAGGCATACCTGCCACAAGCTTCCCATCATAATCTTTTCTTCTTTTCATTAGGAGTTGCTCAATATGTCCTAATTGCATTAGCTCTTTCTTGAGATGGGCCTTGAAGATTCAAATCTTACTCTCCTTTTTCTTAATTGGTTTAACTCCAGCATTGAAAAGGAGAGGCTACGGAATGCCCATATGTCTCACCTCCCTATATGGCTTGAAATTCTCATATTGTTTGTCTGTGTGGGGCTTCGGGAAAATATGCAAGTCAACCTTCATGGGGTGTATTCGATACTGTTGCGCATTAACAACATCATCATCTTTTAATTGGGGATGGTTGGGCCTTCGACATCACGGATGGTCCAAGTTGATGATCCTCCCTTGGCTGGGTCGTATTCTCATATGTTGATATATGAGCTATCTTTTTTCTGAGATTCAGCTCAGTATTATCATCCATTATACTTTTCTCCAACATTTAGTTGACGTTCGATGGAAATTGTGATACTTGAAGAAGCTTATTTAACTTGATGGATGGAATTTGATATGGGTAGGCAGATTCTCCTACCTTGCACTATATTTGGTTTACTCCGTATGTTAAGCAGAGATGCAGTCGTTCAAAGTCCACATTCTTGTTGGGCACTATTCCTTTTGGTTTCCCACCATCTCACAAGAAAAATATAGAGTTCTCCACCCCTCATACTGTACTTTCTGATAGAACTTGCCATTGAGGCCATTAATCCATATGCTAGCTTGAAGCTTCCTGGTAAGGTCTAATCTCACACACACCCATGTAATTTAATGTCTCCCCTAGTTACAAGTCTAGGCATCAATCCATTAGGGCATTTTAATCATTGAGGCATTATGAGTTAAATTCTTAACATCTCAATATTGCATCTTTAAAAGGGGAGTTTGATCCACACTGGTGAAGATAGTCCTTTAAGAGAGCTAGGGGAGAAAGTTTGTGCCTAGTTGTCCAGCCATATGATGCTTCCACCGATAAAATATGGTCCTCCACACAGTACCACATCTGTGCCACCACCAAAGCAAATGCACAAGCAAAGCAATTTAATTGATAGCACAGAGATGGAACTCCCCAAACCATCACCATTCCCACTGAACCTCAAATTTTAGTAAGAAAAATGTAAGTCTTTTACCCATGATCTTACCAACAACTGCATGTTCAAGCAATACGAGATTATCCTTCATAGAGTTTAAGTGAAGTTTCAATAAAATCCCATCCTTCGAGATGGAGGAAAAGTCCTCAACATCTTCAATGCGTAAATGCTCTGGTCACTTCCAAACATTATTCAATCTACTTGAGGGAGCAACCCTCTAAGTCGGTTTCCCCTCACGTTCTCTAAAGAACTTAGGGAAATCTACCTTTGAGGCAATTAGTTGAGCACCTAAGGTGCTTCCTGCTGAAAATAGCAGTCTGCATAAGTCTGGGCTTTCAATTGTCATGCCTAAACTTGAGATGGAAAAGAAGAATCTGAGCTTATCCCCATGATTTTATCTTCATATTCATCCATAGGATTGTAAATTGAGATCATGGCCAGGTTAACTTTGCCCACTCCACCCACAGTTATTTTTCAAACCTTTAATGTCTATCAACATTGTCCCTGTAGTAAACATCTGGTTTTCAATCTGTCTTACTCCATGCTTCAAGCTCCATGCATCCCCAGACATATGAGGAAAGTGTGTGCCCTTCGGTACAGCAGCTTTTGACGATGCCAAAATTTGCTTATTAAATTGTTGCACCAGCTCAACTTCAACATGCTGGGAATGCTCATCACTAGCTTGCTATACAAATTCGTCACCCGCAAGCTTACCACATAAATTGACTTTATCCTTATTCTTACCTATTCTAGGTTTAATAGGGGACCATTTCTAAGCATTTTGACTACCTCACAAACCTACAATTGATTGCCCATCTACCTTGGTCACCACTAATAGCCACTCCATCTCCTCCACCCTTGTCGGAGTAGGGAGGGGACCATCTGTTTCCCCCCTCTCGCCATGCCCAAATTTTTTCTCACAAGGAAGACCTTTTTGAGAGGAACAAATGGTGAAAAATGAAAGAGCCTTAAAGTTTCTAGGTTCCCTAAAGGTTGCATTTGCATTGATCAGACTACAAAGGAAAATTTACAAAAAGTATCAAAGGTGCTAAGCTTTATCACTATCATCCTTCAATATAGACAAAAAGGTTGAAGGAATTTCACAACGTTTTTAGGTTCCTTAAATATTGCATGATGCATTCATTAATAAAGTAAAATGGTACAAAACGAGTACAATAGTAGTATGGTACTAAAGTCTATTTCATCCTAGACAAAAAAGACAAAAATAGGAAGAATAGTACATATGTATATAGCAAACCATACATATAAGACCCAAAAACGAATATGTAAAAAAGCTAGAGAGAAGTGGAGCCCTTTTGATTTGTGCATAAGGATCCTCCAAGCACATAACCTAAAGACCAAAAAGAAAATCAAAGAACTACCATGGAGGGGGTGGGATACCAAGAAAGGGGTTAAAGTAGCTCTAAGGCTGAGCAATATCCCATTGATCCATAATAAGGATGATTAGAATGTGGCATTTAAGGAAAGCAATAATGAAAGATGTAATTAGTTACAAAATGGGATAATGTCTAGGAAAATATTGTTATAAAGATTCTTCTTCCTCTTTATGGTGGAGGGGTCATTGGGTTATTGTGGCCTCACAGCAGTGAAAAAAACATTAGGGTTATTCTCCTCAAGATGGGTGGTGCTAGTGGGTTGTTCCTTTGAAACGGGGACTTGGGGAATTGGTTTAGGCACTCAAAAATAGATATCTCAGCACTCACATCGATGAAGACTGTAAAAAAATATGATATATGGTTCAAATTGTAGAATTATGTAAACCATCAAGTTTTTTAGTTTAAGTTGGCCAAGGGCATATTTGCCAGGGTGCCAAGCATTTTGTTGCTCCATGTATAGTATCCCATTGATGGATGTACTGGCCAAGGACTAGATGTGCATAGTGGCTCATCATGCCCCTCAGTATGGCAGGCTAAAAGGTGGTCTTTATCTTGTTTGCTGTAAATAATAAGGGGTGGATTAAAGATAAGGCCTATGCTATTATGTCCTACATACCTGAGAGATAATCATACTTTTTATGATATCCCAAACCATGATTTGATCCATGGATAGAATTTTTAATGTGACCTCATGATGGGGTGAGGCCACCCGCTAAGCTTAAGTATGTCAATAAGAGAGTGAGAAGAAACTTTTATGGATTCCCGTTGTAACGGTGAGCAAACCGGGATAGATCCAGCATTGGAATCAGGCTGCCATGCAGCATCTTGAATTATAGTATGGAGAAGTATCCTAAGCAATGGAGCAGGCCCAAATCCCTAGAAAGGGGCCTTAGGGAGGGTGAGAGCCCTATTTGGCCTGAACCCTATTGCAACATTAGGCATTGTTGGGGAATCAGGTTGTTTTGGAATGCACCCTAATTGAGAAATAAATTATATCCAAGGATAAATATAGGTGAGATACTGATAGTGAATAAGTACCACGAGAGAAAGATGAAAAGGAATTTAAAAAGACAATCAAATAATGCTTGAAAATATCAGGAGGGAAGCGGATGAGGGTCTATAGTGCATCTCAGCCTAAAGTAAAAAGGTTTTGGCTTATCTGCTGCTTAGCTCGAGGTGTAGATCATTGCAAGCCTTCCTAATGGTAGGAGCCCATGCGATTGATGCTCGAGGAGGCATCGTCAAGGCAGTCAACCAAAATAACATGTGCCGATAAGATTAGCCTTTTCGGGCACTCATATGCCCGTTCCAATAGCTTGTGGGATCCCCATTTGACCCATCTTAAAACATAGACTAAGGAGTATGACTTGCATGTAAGTCAATGGGTGTTTATGATCGATAGGTATAAGGACGTTGATATAAAGAATCCAATTTTATAGGTGCACTACCGACCAAATAAGATATTTTATGAAGGGTTTGAGTGTAAGTATCTTTGTCAAGTCCTGAATGATAGTGAACTATCCCAGAGCAAGGTAAAGTAAGAGAAAACTTTAGTGGAGATGCACATTGATACTAATGTGCAAATAATTTATCTAACTAAGGTTTTACTAATCAAACTATCTAGTTGCTGGTTCCTTCCGAAGTTTCCCTCAAGATAGTTGGATCCCCATATAGAGTTCTATCGGGTTTAGCTAATGATTAGAGGCATTGGTGGCACAACTCTCTTAACCTATTCTCAAACTTTAAATAGGTAAGTTGGCTAGGTTTCTTTGCTGAGCTGTGTCATGGAATCGAGGGATCCAAGTTGGCCATTTTTGCTAAGCAAAACTGCAATACGGGATAAACCGAAAGCAGCGTTATGGTGCGCAATTGTGCGCTAACCTAAAACACATAAAGGATGTTGGTTGATTAAGATAGAAGGATAATGGTCATGGACATCAAAGTTTGCTAAAGAGTGTGTAACAACTCTCCTTCTAAATAAAGTAGCCTTGGAAATGGATGACACTTAAGCACAAGACCCAAACCTGGCCATCAGGGCAATGGCCAGGTCCAGATAATTTAGAGGGCATGAAAGCTACCATAAAACTCATGGCGTTAGCTTATACAGATTGGCCATCAGTGCATATCTTTATGGTAGTAGCAAATATTCAAATGAGAGCTTTGAAGGCCGAATGGAGGGAAAGGTTCCATGTGAATGACACTTGCACATGGGTTAGTCGATCTTAAGAGATAGGAGAAATTTGTTAGAGAGTGCCACATTGGTTGAGCTTTGAAGTGGAATTGGGTTACAATGTTTGAGCTAGGATGTGGTGGCTAACAATTGTGGGCCTCCAAAAGGACAAGGACAAAATGTAAATGGTACAATGACACTATTATGTAGGATGAAATAGTCATAAGCCTTTGTACTGTTTGCAAATGAGCCAATGGAAGGGCAGATGAGATCATACATATGATTAACCATTAAGGATAATGCCTTTATCCTATGTAACTCAATGTGTAATAATATGTATAACCTATTCAAAGTCATGAGATTTCCCCCACCCGATAAATCTGCTTTAGTATGGTTTATTTGAGATGGTAATTGGTTTCCCAAGGACATAAGCCCCCATGGTTAATTACATCTTAAATCATGGCCTAAGAAGAGTCTCAATTAATGATTATAAATTATTCACTCATATGAGATTGGCACATAGGGAGAAGTTTAGAAACTTCTTATTCAAAGGGAAGGAAAGGTTCAACTTGATTTAGTCAACATGCATGGCTCATATCATCATCTGGAAGGACTAATGGTGTGAAAATAAATTGGGGAAAAGATAAAATGGCACTCTGAGAATACAAGAGAGAAAGATGGAGGTGGCATTATCCATGTGATAGAGATACGCATGATTTATATCCTCTGAAGGATAGAGGACTTACCTGTCAATGAGTCATACTTTGAGATACCCATAGAAGTAGCCTTGACCCCTAAATTTGTAGTGGGTTAGTTTTCTACATGCATCACTAACACCCGTATCCTAGTTAATACATTATGTCTTATATCCTGCCTGAAAAGGAAAGCAAGCTAACCACCTAGTCAGAAAAAATTCATGATTTCCATCTTTATGAATGATGGGTAGGTGGATTAGTTTCTGGAAACTACGGCTGATATCTAGAGTGTTGCAAATCTATTTTCATGACTTATGTTTTGATGATTGACAAACACTATTTCTCTTGGACTGCTTGTTGCTTCTAACTTTTCAGGAATCGAAGATCGGACGAACATGACAAAGCCAGTTCAGGATTGCGTAGGTTTAGGGTTGAGTCAGTCTGTACTTTTGTTTTTTACTTTTTGAGTCTACTTGTAATGGTCAAAAAGACTGATGCTAAGTAACCCTACACACACTCACTTGAGAGACTTAGAATTTCTGTTTTTACTCATATCGGCCAGGACAATTTTTACATCGTCCTGGACGATCACGCTTAAAACAAAAAGTCTAATTAAGGATTCTTAATTAAGGCAGCCAACATTAACATATCGGCCTGGACGATATGTGTATCAGCCAGGACGATAAGCTCAAAACAGAAAGAAGTAGCCGCCATAGACAATTAAGGTATACTGTATTTTTAAATTATCGACCAGGACGATCATTGATCGGCCTGGACGATATTCACAATTATGCCTTAATTGAACAGACAAACCAGGGATGTAATTAAGGATGATTGATACGATCACATCGTCTTGGACGATTGCAGGATCGGCCAGGACGATATATTCCATATCCTTGGTCACTCCTGTATGATCGGGATCGGCCAGCATGAAAACAGGGCAATGCTCAGGAAGATTTTCTTCTGAATTGAACTAATCGGCTTGGACAATCGTGAGATCAGCCAGGACGATCAAGTCAAATTTCAATCGTCCAGCACCCAAAATAGGGCGATGCCCAGGCCGATCTTCTGAGTTTTGTACTGATCGGCCAGGCCAATGTCCATATCGGCCTGGACGATATTGTCGGCAACTTGCAATTTATGAGCTCCTTTGAAGCTCTTCTATTTAAGAGCTCTTGTTCAACATTTTAAAAAACCATTGGCTGCTGCCGTGATCTGAGAAGGCCTTGAGGAGAGAAAGAGAGAAAGAGAGAGAGAGAGAGGATCTTGTGAGGGGGAGCTTGTGAGGGGGTTCACAAGGGTTGCTTTAAGGATCGCTCTACTTCTTCTTGTCTAGAGTTTCTCGTCCGTGGAAGGGTCGGTCGAGGTAAGGAGTTTGCTCTTGGCTGTGGTTCTCTGCCAGTTTCAGGAGGAAGCAAAAGGAGGTAGGTTCTCTTCCTTGCCGGGGTGGCAAAAAGGAGGTTCTTGTGAGGGCTTCTCCACCTAGCCGTGGGGGCTAAAGGGGAGTCACGTTTTATAATGCAATACTTGGAGGGTGCCTCCAAGGAGTGGACGTAGGTCGAGTCGACCGAACCACTATAAATTTCTGTGTTCTTTTTCTTGCTTCTGCATTTATTTCTTGTGGTGTTATTTGGTTTAAGTTTTTTATTCTTTATTAGAAGAAAAAATTTTAAATACCAATTCACCCCCCTCCCTCCCCCCCCCCCTCTTGGTTAGCTTGGGACTAAGTTCATAGGGCTTAACATCCCTAACAAACTTTCAAGTGGTATCAGAGCGGGATTCGAAAATTTAAGTTTGAAAACTTTTTGAATTTGATCCATGGCTAACCTTAGGAATCGCAACACTACGAAAGGGTACTCTATTACCCGACCTCCCCTGTTCGATAACCTACCTTTTGATTTTTGGAAAACCCGCATGTCAACATTTTTATAATCTACTGATTATCGTATGTGGATGCTTATTCAAGAAGGTTATTCTCTACCTTCTCGTGAAATTAATGCTGTTAAAACTGAAGTTGCTTTTACTGAATTGACTTTTGATGAACGAGATTTAGCTTAATTAAATGTAAAATATTTGAACTGCTTTTTCTGTGCTTTAAAATCTGAGGATTACATGCGTGTCTCAACTTGCAAAACTGGTAAAGAGATTTGGGATAAATTGTGCATCACCTATGAAGGTACTAATGAAGTTAAACAATCCCGTTTGAACATTCTCTTGCATGACTACGAACTTTTTCGTATGAAACCTTATGAATCGATTTCTGACATGTACACTAGGTTTACTCATATAGTTATTTCATTGCATGCACTAGGAAAAGAACTTTCAAACTATGAAAAAGTTAACAAGATTTTGAGATGCTTGCCTTCGTCTTATGATGCTAAAATTACTGCAATTACTGAATCTAAAGATTTGAACACCTATTCTATTGATAACTTACTTGGCTAACTCACTGCTTACGAGCAAGGGGTGAATCAAAGAAATCTTGATGCAGGTGAGAAGAAAAAGGAGAAAACAATTGCACTGAAGGCGCCCAAATTGGATTTTGAATCTTCCGGGTCTGAAAGCGATGAAGTTGCCTTCATCACAAGGTAATTCAAAAGCTTTCTAAGGAAGAAACAAAAGCATCATCAAAATTGGAGAAAAGGTAAGGATCATAAACATGTTAAAGGATCTTCTGATATTTTTTGTTTTGAATGCAGGAAGCCTGGACATGTGAGAGCCGATTGCCCAACACTTTAAGATCACTCGAGCAAAGAAAAGGAAAAAGGTGAAGAGAAAGCTAAGTCTAGGAAGGACAAGAAGAAAATCCTAAGAGATTTCTAGGCAGAATCTGGTATTGATTCCTCTGAGACTGAACCAGAGGAAGAGACTACAAACTTGTGTTTCATGGGAGAAGATCAAAGTGATGAGGAAGAGGTATGTAAACCAACTTATGATGAATTGTTTGAAATTTGTGAAAAAATTCATGCATCATACAAAAAACTTAAGAAGACACATGCTAGCTTAAAATTAGAACATTCAAATCTACAAAAAGAGCATGAAGTTTTTCTCAAAGACCATGCAACGATTGATTCAAATCATATGGTTCTTCTTGATGAATTTGATGAGTTGAACAAAAAGCATTAAGAATTAATTGATGAACATAAGGCATTAAAAGTTTCACACACCTCACTTATTTTTGATCTTAAGAAATCTAAAGAGATTGAAAAAAATTTGAGGATTGAGAATGATGTATTAAAAAGAACAAACTTGAGGATTCAAAATGATTTTGATACATGTAAGAAAAATTGGATGACTTCCACTTTTGATCTTATGCCAGAACCTAGGAAGAGGCATTATAATCATTTAAGAAACCCTATTCCTGGAGTTAGATGTTTTTCTTGTGGCATGCTAGGACACATCTCACACACTTGCACCATTCACCGTAATACACATTGGGTGTGGAGACTTAAGATGCATGATTCACAACATACCATGCCTTCATTGCATTCTACTTTTCATAAGAAGGATCCCAAACCTGTTTGGGTTCCTAAATCTGACTGTTGTTAAGCCTTGCAGGTGTGCTCTCACCAAAGACCTCGTGGGAGCATAAGATAACTTGACATAAGGAGGATGGCAGCTTAAAATTAGTTAAACTCACTGTTTTATCACTTGCTTGAAATTTTTAGTTTTTGTGTTATCTTTTATTTTATTTTTGTGCTTACTTTGTGTTATTTTAGTTTGCTTTGTTTTTATTTTTTTTTGTTCTGCTTTTATGTGTTTTGTTTTCACGTTGTTCTTTAAATTTGGCCTTCTATATGATGAATCTTTTCAAGCTTTTAGATTTTGGAGTTTTGGAGATAGTGTTTAGCTTTTTCTAAATTGGTTAAAGAGAGTAATATTGTTGATGTTTTCCCTTCTTCTGACTTTGTTTAGTGGTATGATTTTCTTCTCTAAATAAAAGTCTAAACTCAGTTTAACCAATGGCTTTTTATTTAAGATCCTTTTCTTATCTTGCTACATTAATTTATCTTATATATAATAGCCAAAAGTTCTCATATATCTTTCAAGTTTTTTTTTGAAATCTTGTCATTGCATTTATCACATGATTTTGATTTTGTGTTGTGGATTGTTCTTCCCTATGTTAGAGAGAGAGCTCCTATTCTCTAATATTTAGAGGATATACTCACAACTAAGTTTTTTTTAAGGGTATAATAAAGAGTTTTTAGCCTGCAAGAGTTAAAAAGGAAAGAGGCCAATGAAGCCAAATTGAAAAGAAAGCTATATACACAAAAGTGTATTAAAAAAAAATCAAAAGATGCTCAAAAGAGCCAATCAAAGTGACAAGAGGCATAAAATGAGCCCACTAGATCCAAGCTATCCTCTCTTTGCTAAAACTCTTAAAACTTAGAGAACACATTGATTATGTGATACTTTCAAAAAACTTGATTTCAATTTTCATGATTGAGAAAAATTACTTTGGTTTATTAATTATGAGATATGTTCTTTGTAAACAAGTTTTGAATGGATCTTTATATCATATTTAGTTATTCTGAGTTAGATTTCTGTTTTCCAAAAGAATTTTGTACATTGAAGGATGTCTGATCTAGGGTTAACAGAATCGGATGTTCTACCTTCTTCTGATTGGAATTTGTTAAACTCCTTGATCTCCTGTAACTCTAAAGTTTAAAACTATTTGAGATTTTATCATATGAAATACTTTGCTAAAACAAAAAAAATAGAAATATTAAAATCCAAAAATATTCATTTTTTTATTTTCCTTGTGTTTTTTGCTTTTCTTTTACTGTGCTTTTTTAATGTTTTATTTTTGAGGGCCTTGATCATCACCATCTTTTCGTTGGTTTCAATTTCTAGTCACATCGTCCTGGCCGATATTTTTATCGTCCTGGACGATATGACAAAATATCTTCGAATTCCATCTGCTGAACTTTTCTGTGCATGCTGTAACTCATCGTCCTGAACAATCCTATATCATCCTGGACGATATGATCGAACTCTGTTGCAATCATGAAGATAGTCCTGACCGATAGAATATTTCGTCTGGCTAATGCAATTTATGTGCATCGTCCTGGCCGATACACTGGATCGTCCTGGACGATCCACGTGTCAACACGTTTGAATCTTTAAATTCGGCCCCGGACGATCCATTATTGGACAATCGTCCTGGCCGATCCACTGTTCATCCTGGACGATACACGTGGCAAGAATTTAAAACGTCTTAACTTCGGCCGGTACGATCAATTGTTATGCATCGTCTTGGACGATACACCTAATCGGCCCGGACGATCTGCTTTTTTTTTTGCTGTTTGTTTCCTGTTTTATGTTGTTTGCTTGTTAGTCTTTGTTTGTTGTGGTATTTTCTTTTGTATATGGACCCTCTTTTTGTGATGACAAAAGGGGGAGTAGGGTAAGGTAGGAAAGTTGTTGGGTTTGTAACTTTGAAATTCTATTGGATTTTTTTTTGATATTTTCCTACTTGTGTTTGCCATCATCAAAAAGGGGGAGATTATTGCAAATCTATTTTTATGGCTTATGTTTTGATGATTGACAAACACGATTTCTCTTGGACTGCATGTTGCTTCTAACTTTTCAGGAATCGAAGATCAGACGAACATGACAAAGCCAGTTCAGGATTGCGTAGGTTTAGGGTTGAGTAAGTCTATACTTTTGTTTTTTTACTTTTTGAGTCTACTTGTAACTGTCAAAAAGACTGATGCTAAGTAACCCTACACACACACACTTGAGAGACTTAAAATTTCTGTTTTTACTCATATCGGCCAGGACGATTTTTACATCATCCTGGACGATCAGGCTTAAAACAGAAAGTCTAATTAAGGATTCTTAATTAAGGTAGCCGACATTAACATATCGGCCTGGACGATAAGTGTATCAGCCAGGACGATAAGCTCAAAACAGAAAGAAGTAGCCGCCATAGACAATTAAGGTATACTGTATTTTTAAATTATCGGCCAGGATGATCATTGATCGGCCTGGACGATATTCACAATTATGCCTTAATTGAACACACAAATCAGGGAAGTAATTAAGGATGTTTGATACGATCACATCGTCCAGAACGATCGCAGGATCGGCCAGGACGATATATTTCATATCCTTGGTCACTCCTGGACGATCGGGATCGACCAGTATGAAAACAGGGCGATGCTTAGGACGATTTTCTTCTGAATTGAACTGATCGGCCTGGATGATCGTGAGATCGGCCAGGATGATCAAGTCAAATTTCAATCATCCAGCACCCAAAACAGGGTGATGCCCAGGCCAATCTTCTGAGTTTTGTACTGATCGGCCAGGCCGATGTCCATATATGCCTGGACGATATTGTCGGCAACTTGCAATTAATGAGCTCCTTTGAAGCTCTTCTATTTAAGAGCTCTTGTTCAATGTTTTGAAAAACCTTTGGCTGCTGCCTTGACCTGAGAAGGCCTTGAGGAGAGAAAGAGAGAAAGAGAGAGAGAGAGAGGATCTTGTGAGGGGGAGCTTGTGAGGGGGTTCACAAGGGTTGCTTCAAGGATCGCTCTGCTTCTTCTTGTCTAGAGTTTCTCATCCGTGGAAGGGTCGGTAGAGGTAAGGAGTTTGCTCTTGGTTGTGGTTCTCTGCCAGTTTCAGGAGGAAGCAAAAGGAGGTAGGTTCTCTTCCTTGCCGGGGTGGCAAAAAGGAGGTTCTTGTGAGGGCTTCTCCGCCTAGCCTTGAGGGCTAAAGGAGAGTCACGTTTTGTAGTGCAATACTTGGAGGGTGCCTCCAAGGAGTGGACGTAGGTCGAGTCGACCGAACCACTATAAATTTCTGTGTTCTTTTTCTTGCTTCCGCACTTTTAATTCCGCATTTATTTCTTGTGGTGTGATTTGGTTTATGTTTTTTATTCTTTGTTAGAAGAAAAATTTTTAAATACCAATTCACACCCCCCCCCCTCTTGGTTAGCTTGGGACTAAGTTCATAGGGCTTAACATCCCTAACGAACTTTCAAGTGGTATCAGAGCGGGATTCGAAAATTTAAGTTTGAAAACTTTTTGAATTTGATCCATGGCTAACCTTGGGAATCGCAACACTACGGAAGGGTACTCTATTACCCAACCTCCTCTGTTCGATAACCTACCTTTTGATTTTTGGAAAACCCGCATGTCAACATTTTTACAATCTACTGATTATCGCATGTGGATGCTTATTCAAGAAAGTTATTCTCCACCTTCTCGTGAAATTAATGGTGTTAAAACTGAAGTTGCATTTACTGAATGGACTTTCGATGAACGAGTTTTAGCTCAATTAAATGCAAAATATTTTAACTGCTTTTTCTGTTCTTTAAAATCTGAGGATTACATGCCTGTCTCAACTTGCAAAACTGGTAAAGAGATTTAGGATAAATTGTGCATCACCTATGAAGGTACTAATGAAGTTAAACAATCCCGTTTGAACATTCTCTTGCATGACTACGAACTTTTTCGTATGAAACCTCATGAATCGATTTCTGACATGTACACTAGGTTTACTCAGATAGTTACTTCATTGCATGCACTAGGAAAAGAACTTTCAAACTATGAAAAAGTTAACAAGATTTTGAGATGCTTGCCTTCGTCTTATGATGCTAAAATCACTACAATCACTGAATCTAAAGATTTGAACACCTATTCTATTGATAACTTACTTGGCTCACTCATTGCTTAAGAATTTCACTCTCATAACCAAAATCCCTCTTCCTCCAGGAATGATGCACAATGCTTCTAGCCACCAGTTATAACCAAGCCTTTCATCCAATTTGAGAGTAATTGGACTATGATCAGAAGCCACCCTTGCAAGGTTCCTGGTAATAGCTAGAGGGACCTTTTGTAAAGCAGTCGAGTTCAACTGGCACCTATCCAATTTTTCCCAGATCCTAGAAGCTCCTTCTTTAAAATTTTTATTTCTAAAAAAATTAAATAGAATAATATTGCAATGTAATTAACCAAAATAATGATTTTAAATAATGAAGATATCATATAACATAGGAATTCTTCTAAGGTTTCAAGATTTGAAAGAATAAGAAGCTTATTTTTTGTAGGCTTATTTTGTTCCTCTTGTTAGTTATTTGGCAAACTTTTCACATCTTTTGATTTTTTTATACATTTTGTGTATCTTAGATTATTTGGCGATCATTGTACATCTTTCAGATTTCCTTTAGGCTCATTTTATGCATATTATCATTTTTATGAGCTAGCTCTTTTTTGAAATCTTTAAAGACAATCATTTGTGAAAATATCTTCAAGATATAAGAGAAGAAAAACTCATTATCTAATATAAGGAAGAATAAATGATAAATCAGAATCATATTCATATGATAAATGCAACAACTTGATCAAGAAAACTTTTAAGAGATTTAATGACTTTGAGCAATAATTATATGAAATTGATTACTTTAAGAAGATAGAATAGATCTCAATTTTAAAGTCCACCTTGAAATTTGAAATAGATTTCACTCCAAAAAGAAAAATGCACCGCTAAAAGAGTTAGAGGAAGAGAGGCAATCATCAATATTTATTCCTTTAACTAATTTAGGGATGTTTTTCACTACTAACAAATTTTTTTAGGTAAAAAGGAAATAAAATTTTAATATAAAAAAATTGATAGAAATGAATTGATTCTCTTATGCAAACACATTGTGAAAAGTGATTTGTGTGTATAGATCCAAAATAAATCAAAAAAACATATAAGAAAAAATAAATAAAATGATTACAAATAAATAAAAATTAAAAATAACATAGAAAACATTTATAATTAACAAAAAATCAAGGAACATAAATACATGCATTAACTACAACACATAAATGCACAAACAAAACTTTTTTTTTTTGATAAAAATACAAATTGCATTAATTAAGAAGAAAGCTTATTACAACCTAGTATGTGATAGAAATTCCATTACAATCCTCCTTTAACAAGAAAAAAATGAAGGAGGAATTTTATTACAACTCAAATCATCCCATAAGAAATCTTCTAAAAAAACAAGGTTGATGCAATAATCAACTTCATTATTACAGTTTCTATTTCTAAAATGAAATTAGAACTTGCCGAAGCCTTTCAGGAATGATAATTCCTCCTATTCTTCATTATGTACATTTCGGGCTGCTTTATTCACTATGTTCTGCAAATGTTTGACGATATTGTGATTATCGCCTTCAATTATTATCCCTTTAGCATCCAACATCCATTCAAGGACTATTTTCTTCAATGACAAAAATGCCATCAATTCTAATAATTCACTATCCCAATGAATACAATTAAACCCAAAAGCAAGTAAGAATATACCTATTGAATCTCTAAATACTCCACTAATTTTACCATTATTTGATTTTGATAAAGATGCATCAAGGTTGACCTTAATCCATCTTTTGGGCAGAGGTTGCCAATATAGAGATAGCTGATTAGGCTGGTTAGCACCCTAGTGGTCCACAAATCGATTAGAGTTTGAAATTGATGCAAAACTTATAGCATTGGAAGCTATAAAACTTAAACAAAATTCTTGATCACCCATCTTGTACTTATTTCTACTCTTCCATGAGAAGTACACCATGGCAGAATAAATCTTTGCATTCAAAGGATTGGGTGAAGAAAGTTGTTCCAAACATGTTTTACAATCTCTTATTGACGAGAAAATAGGGATCATAAATCCTCATGTCTTAAGCCAATCATGGACTTGAGCAAGCTTTGAACAATTCACCATTACATGCTCAATATTTTCCACTTCATTACATCCTATAGACATAAATTATGTCCCTACAATCTTTGATAAATTAAAAAATCATTGGTTGGAATTGCATTGTTAAAAAGATGCCACCAAAAGCATTCCACCCGAGGAGCAAGGTGAAGCTTTTTTTAACCATTTGGCATAATCCACACCCCGAAGATCATATCCTTGATTATAAGATGTCAAAGCTACTATACTTTTACCCGAGAACTTATTCATAATCTTCGAATAATCACTTTCAAGATTAGGAAAAATTTGAATTTGCGAGATGACTTCAACTATGGAATTACCAAAAATCTTTTTTACATATTTCGTATTCTAATTTCCATCAACTATGAAATAATCAATTGATGGAAAATCAAAATCCAATATCGCAGTAAAAGTCGGCCATTTATCAAGACTTTTATCTAATATCCATACATCTTTCAAGATATTAATAGATGTACCTGAAGCAATTTTCAATCTAGATATCAGTTGAAGATATTTGGCTCCACTGGATAAGATCTTCCACGTTGTTAATCAATTACTCTTGATAGCGGTAATCACTAAATCCACCCCATATTTTGCCACCAAAGATTTATTAGGCAATGATTCTTCTTTGTTTAAAAAACTCCTAGAAAATTTTTCTCTCAATGGCCCAACCATAGAAACAGATGAATGAAGTCCTTAGCCTCCCATATTCCATGATTTACAAAAATCATCCTAGGCAATGTAATGAAATCCATGTTTCCCTCCTTGCTTGTCCCAAATAAAATTCCTACAATCCTTGTCCAACTCTTTTAATACGTTCAATGGAATTAAAGAGTGAGCTGAGAAGAATAATGACAGGTATAACATGATATCTTTAACTAACTATAGTCTTCCAGCTAGAGAAAACAATTAGATACCCCATATATTGAGTTTGGTAGCAACTTTCTCTAGAAGGCCATTAAAGTCTGATGAAACCAGCCTTCTTAGAACCATTTTAATCCCAAGATAGTTCAGTTCATTGGCAACAATGTAACCCCATAAGTTTGATATAGCTTTCTTCTTCTTCTTCTTCTTTCGATCCTCAACTTTTCCAAATCAGATTGTTGATTTATGAATGTTAACACTTTGCCCTGTCCAGCAATAATAAGCAAAGATAATTCTTCTAAACTTCTTCATAATTTTGATAATGGCTTACGAAAATAAGATAATATCATTCACATACAATAGCTGAGAGATTCTAGGACCATTAGAAGAATTTTTTATTCCCAAATTCCTTCCTCTATAACTTAAAGTGTTTGATAAAAGCTGAGAGCAAAGGATAAATTAGTATGGAGATAACGGACATATGTTGAGTTTGCTAGCAACTTTCTCTAGAAGGCCATTAAAGTCTGATGAAACCAGCCTTCTTAAAACCATTTTAATCCCAAGATAGTTCAGTTCATTGGCAACATTCTAACCCCATAAATTTGATATAGCTTTCTTCTTCTTCTTCTTCTTTCAATCCTCAACTTTGCCAAATCAGATTGTTGATTTATGAATGTTAACACTTTGCCCTGTTCAGCTACAATAAGCAAGGATAATTCTTCTAAATTTGTTCATAATTTTTATAATGGCTTCTAAAAATAAGAGAATATCATTCTCATACAATAGAGGAGAGATTCTAGGACCATTAGAAGAATTTTTTTCCCAAATTCCTTCCTCTATAACTTAAAGCATTTGATAAAAGCTGAGCAAAGGATAAATTAGTATGGAGATAACAGACATCCTTGTCTAAAATTGCTTTTAGCTTTAATCCACTTAGAGATTTTCCATTGATCAAAATAAAAAATTCTGGATTTTCCATAAATTCCATTAGAAGACTTGAAAATTTATTTGGAAATCCAAAGTACTCCAACACCTTCCTTAGAGTATCCCACGCCATACTATCGTAAGCTTAGTCCATGTCTAATTTAACTGTTACCAGTCTTTTTTTTATTTAGAAAATCTCAATTTATTATGGAATCATTGTTACCCAATATATTTAAAAAAACTCAATTTATTTGGAAAACCAAAGTTCTTGAGCAAGGAGTACATGATTTGATAAGGATCTACCTTTGAAGAAAGCTACTTGCACTTTCGAGATTTATCCAGGAAAAGCCTTCAAGAGCCTATTGAACAACATCTTTGCAATAATTTTATATATAGAAACACAAAGGATGATAGGACAGAAATTTAAAGGAGCAATAAGTTTCGTAACTATAGGAATGAGTACCACCAATGATTCCTTCCATTTAGGACAAAGCTTCCCCGTAGACTGGAATTGATGGAAAGCAAGCCAAACATCCTCACCAATTATCTTTCAATAATTTTTAACAAAGGAATAAGTTATGCCACCTAATCAGGGAGAGATGTTTTTTTCTAGGCTTTTAAGAACCAATTTTGCTTCCTCAAAAGGGAAATTAGCCTCTATATGTTTATAGTTCTGCTCGATGATAGTCTTCAAAATTGGAGGCCACCCTTCCAAACAGCACTCTCTATTCCTCCATTTTTTGCAGAAAAATTCAACCATAATGTTTTTCAATTTTAGTTTGCTCCTCTACCAGTATGCCATCCTCATTCTTATGTTGGTGAACAAAGTTTCCAATCCTCCTTCCATTAGCATATGCGTGAAAGAATTTTGAATTCATATCATTTTCCAGCATCCATTTTACCTTCGCTCTTTGTCTCCACCATGTGTTTAATTGAGCCATAATGATGTTGAATTCATGAGTTTTTTATCTCAATAAAATAAGTTTATTACTGTTTAATCCTTTACCATTCAACTCTTCAAACTGAGGAGTAGAGATGTCCATCTTCAGTGAATCATTCAGCTTCATAAAATTTTTCAATTTGGCTTTGCCCAAAAGTGTAATGCTCTCATGACTTTTCTGAATTAAACATTTAGAACATTCATTTATTTCCATGCCTTAAGGACAATTGCCGTTAACGTCAGATATGAAGCCCAGACGTCTTCATATCTAAGAAATTTGTTTTTATGAACATTATCTTTGAAAATTCTAAGAAGAATAGGGCATTGATCAGCTGTAATCCTTGCCAAGTGCCCAAACAAGGCATTATGAATCTCATTTAAAGCCTTGATATTCAAAACACATCTATCAAGCCTTTCATGAATTTGAGCATTCCCAGTTTTGTTTTTGCACCAAGTGAATTTTGTTCCCACCAATCCAATATCATTAAAATCTTTTTTTGACATGAAAACTTTCATTTCTTGCGGCCCATGAGAAAAAGTGAACTTCTTACCTCCCCTCTTCTCTTTTGGTGACAATATACAATTGAAGTCTCCCCCCTACCAAAGGAATCTCCATGTCATAATTCAACTCTAAACTGTCACACAAATTTCTTCTCATATACAAATTTTTTTTACTATAAACCGTTGAAATTCTCGAAGTCCCTTTGTTGATAATATTCAAATCCCCAATGAAACATTGGATGCTTCAAATAATGAGAATGATGCCAAGTTAGACTTCCATAAAACCATAATTTCTCTAGAAGAACCATCAGAAGGATATAAACAGAATTCCCAATCATAAGCCATCAATTTACTAATCTCATATTTAACAAATGAAGAGATTTTTGTTTCAACAACACCCACAAAAAATACATCCAAAATTTTAACTAACTGTTTTTAATAAATAGAGGCTTCCCTTTTATTTGCCCCTCTACCATTCCAAAAAGCTAGGGAACTCATTTAGATATAGAGGGGGAAGGATCCCCTCTCTTACCTATTCACTCTCTCAAACTTTTTAGTTCTTGATGAATTGCTTAATGGGCCAAGGGATCTGAGTTCTTTAAATAATTTTGTTTTATGATAACTTGAGTTGATCACCTCCAGATTATTATTCCCCATTTTTACCAACTTAATAGGCTTAGGAAAATCTTCAATAATACTATCAGTATATATGGTAGAAGGTATGATATCATTACAAAGAACATCATTTTTGATGATTTCTCCTTCTTCCAAATCAGGAACCATCAGAACATTTAACAAAGAATTCTGTACTAAATGTTTTTCTTCAACTTCAGATTCCAAAAGTTTAAACATATTTTCTTGAACTCAAACGATGAGCTCCTTGTTATTTTCTAGAATTATCAACAACAACCCCATCATTGTATATTTCAGCTTCAATTTCAGAATTAATAACAGCAACCCCATCTAAATTTTCTCCTTCCAGATGTAATTGTGGTCCAGCAACTTGTTCTTCTAGATTACCCGAAGGTAAAATCTCCTCTTTGTTTTCATTTTCAACATCAATAAATTAAGCATATTTAATGTTTTTAGTAGTCACCAAAATTTTCTTTTGATAAATAGAAATCCCCTTCTTCTCCTTCTATTATTCAAATGAACCCAAGGACCATACTTCATCTCTCCCCTTGGATTACTAATCAAATGTATTCCTAATTCTTCTTATACAGCAATAGGTATTGCTGATGGCCTGGTTGTGACTAGAGACAAAACTTTTATTGGAACCACAATTGGTTCTTTAATCATCGATGGCTTGGTTGTGCAGATTTTCTAATTAATCTTGCAATTTGACATGAATGATTAAGGATGAGGTATAGAGTTACCATGATTAAGGATGGCCGTAGTCCGGCCACAGAAATTTGTAGCTAGTTAGCATGGCATCATCGTCGGTGATACTACCAAGCAATCAAGAATTCATAAATTTGAATTTTCTCTCCCTGGAAAATGGCTTTCTTTCTCTCTCACTTGACTAAAAAAGATTAAACTTCACGCAAACTAGATCTATTTAGGAGATTTCTTGCATTTTGCTTATTTTTAGCTTTTTTTTTATGGAAGATTTTTTATATTAGGGCACTTATTTTTCATATGTATACATTTCTTACACCCAAAACAAGTAACATTATAGGAAGTCTTAAGATTCTTATCATTTTAACCTTTATTCAACTTTTGTTGATGTTGATTCTTGTGTTTTAGAAGATTTTCAATTTTTCTTATAATTAAAGCTATCTCTTTACTCTCAAAATCTATTACGTTGCTTTTATCCATACCTTTAGATTTCATCACTATAGTTTCACCTACATCCAAAAGATTTTGACTCAAATTTTACCCATTGGTAATGAGTGAGCCAATCAAATAATCAATAGAATATTAATTCAAATTTTTTTATTCACAAATAGAAATGACTTTGGCATAAAACTTATTAAGTACGTAGAAATTTTTTGACTTTTTCATAGTTTGAAAGTTATTTACTAAAAGCATGTAATGATGTCATAAATTGAATAAATATAGTATACATGTCTAGAATGGTCTTATAATATTTCATGCAAAATAATTTATAATCATGCATTAAAATATTTTACCTGGATTGCTTAACTTTACTAGTACCTTTTGTATGTATTATGTAAATTATCCCAAATTTTCTTATTGGTATTGCTTGCGGATTTTAACATACAATCCTAATAATTAAAAGCATAGAAAAAAAAGTTTTAAGATTTAGCATTCAATTGAGCGTTAATTTGTTTATCTCTAATCCATTCAAAAAAAGGAATATCAATTTTTACTCCATCTAAAATTTTTTATGACACATAATAACCAGTTTGAATCATATGCCAAATTCGATAATCAATTATTTTAAGAAAGTGGACATGCAATATTTTTAGAAATTAGAAGAAATATTTTCTTAAAAAGATGGTCATGTGATTGAATAGCCTTCTACATTGTTACTGTTTCTAAAGTTATCCTTTCATATTTTTTTAAAAGTTTTTGAAAACTTTGTTTTTGAATCCCGCTACATAAGAATGGACATGACTTGCCTTAGTTTATAGGAACAAATCAGGCACTGCTCCATGGCTTCTAGTTTATAACACCCCCATGGATAGAGATTTGAGTTAGCTAGTCCTCAGCTAAGAGGCCAACAATTTGCTAGAAAGGCTTGTCAGAGAACACCCCACCAGAAAAAGGACTCCCTCAGGTGCAGCTTAAACTTCTTAAACAAGTCAAACTGGTACTTCTCACCCTTCATTATTGCCAGATAATCCATAGAAGTAATAATCAAGCTCAGCTTGGAATGAATAAGTGAAATTACTAAACGACAAGAGGGGGGGGGGGGGGTGAATTGTAAAAGTCTTTTTCTTGATAAAATTAACCCTAAACAAGAGTTCTAATTTTTTTTTTTTGTTTTTGAAATTTTAAAACAAAGATTTATGCAATTTTACTTTCACAAAATTTCACATGCAATAGATATGACAAATTTAAAGTGCAAGCAAAAAGTAAACAATGATAAAGAAAGAACACACCAAGAATTTTATAGTGGTTCGGTCAAAATATGACCTACGTCCACTCCCCGGAGTCCTCCACTCCGGGATTTTCACTATAAAAATAGTTCTCCTTTTGCCCCCCTCGGCAAGGCGGAGAAGCCTGTACAAACCTCCCTTTCACCAACCCGGCGTGGCGGAATACCAAACTCTGTTTTCGCCCTCCTGGCGACGGCAGAGAACCTTCTCGTTTTTCTCCCTCCTGGAGAAGGCAGAGATCCTCGAGGTAACGGATGTAGACGAGCCTTTCCCTTGGAGATCCTCCCTCATAACCTTCTCGGGCCACAGGAGGAGCAAGATGCAGCAAGCTTGGAGCAACCGTGTGATCTCCCTCACACCTCTTCTCCCTCACAACGCTCACCTCCTCCTTCCTCTCTCAACCCCCAAGAATTTCTCTAGAGTTTTCTCCCTTGGAATCCCTCACTAATCACGTTCACACCCTCTGTCAATCTTACCCAAAAAGAACTTGATTGATATCTAAAAAAGGCTCCAAAAACCTCTGAATTCAAAAGTAGTCGTTACTGTTCGTACAGTACGTTCTGATATCGTACAGTACGATCTTCATAAACAGCCATCGTCCTGGTACGAAGATGTACGAACAGTTCAAAAACAATTCGTACTGTACGATATAACATCGTACGGTACGATCCAACAAGATACTATTCGTACAGGACGATGGTCTGGACGATCGGATGTCGTCTCTGTTCATCGTATGGTACGATTACGATCGTACAGTACGATGTGACAAAACCAAGAGATCGTCTAGGACGATATCCGAGACGATCATACTTCGTCTCTGTTCATCGTATGGTACGATCTAGTTCGTACAGTACGATGTTCAAATTTTAATTAGGCCTGGATTACATGCACTAATCACGGGTTAATTTAAGTAAGTATTAAAAACAGATCGTACAGTACGAACAGGTTCGTACAGTACGAACGGCGCAAAATCACTTGCTTAAATTAAAATACGGCTAGGGTTTTGGATCTGAACATATCGTACAGTACGAAAGACTTCGTACAGTACGATCTATTCACAGATTTGCCCACATATCTTGGATCGTACGGTACGAATTAAAATCGTACAGTACGATCTCCAGAGAAGAATTTTAGTTATATTTTGCAGTTAAAAAAAAGAACTCTCCCCCTGTGTGTGTGCATGGTTGCTCTTACTCTTACGCATTTTGTGGCCAGACTCAATAAAGTAAAAATACAATAAATGGAAAATACAATGTTTGACTCATACTCCTAATCTACCCGGTCTTGAGTCTTCCTTTCTTCCTGAGTCACTTGTGATCTTCCTGAAATGTTAGTGCTCAAGGAAAATAACAAATAAAATAATAATCAATGAAAAGCAGTTCCAAAACACTCATTATTTGGCATCATCAAAATCTCAAACTCGGGGTCATGGGTTGCAACAATAAGCTCAGGTTGATCACAACCTGAGGCATTATCAATTTGGATATCCAAAATCATTTGGAGTAGTATCTCTCCAAATCAAGCATTTATCTTTTTGACACAACTTTGTAAATTATCATATATAAGCTCAGCAACCTTAGCATTATCAGTGAGTTCAATGTTCCTAAAGGTTGGCCATCTATGGATCATGCTGTCAAGGATCTAGGTATCATTTAGGGCATCGACTAGCTTACCATCCCCAATATGCCATCTTAAGATATAACGTAAAGCCTCAAACCCATCCAAGATAACGTTCCAAGAGTTAGAGGATCCATGGCCAACATTTCTCTACCATAATACCTTCCCATATTTGGCAATTAAGTTATAGTTTAAGAGGGAGATGAGATTGCCAAGAAAATCCCACACATGTCTAGAACGAAGGGGCGTTGCCCACTGCCCACTTGAGTGGAACCCTAACCTGCTGAGTCTCCTTGGTTAACACAGCTCTCTCAATGCCATATAATGCATGCCACAATGTTGTTGATCTTTCTTCCAAATGAAACATAGTGAAATTTGTTCAACAACAGCAAGAATACCCTTGGGCAACAAAGTGAGGGAAATCAGGTAAACTGGAATGGCTAAAAGGGAGGTTCTGATTAATATGGTCCTATCGATAAGTGACGAGTGATGTTGGCTCAAGGAATTAACTTTTCTAGTGGCAGCCTTGAGGATCTTATTAAAGTTAGTAGCTATGAACTTGTGTATAGAAAGGAGTATGCCTAAGTATTCCATCTCTGATAAACACCTAAATCCTAAGGCTTTAGTAACTCTCCTTTTCTTGCAATTTGGATAGGTCAAGCTGAATTAGATCGTATATTTTCTCCCATTAATTCGTTGGCCCGTCCATGTATAATTCCTACTAAGAATTTTATTGATGCACCTAGAATTTTGTATAGACACCTTGGCAAAAATAAGGATGTCATCTGCATACAAAAGATGGGAAATGTGTTCCAAGTTGGGAGAAAGCTGAACTCAAAAATGTTTTGCATTCTATTTGGAGTCTTTCATTAACAACTCTAGTCACAAAATAAAGAGGTACGGGGATAAGGGGCACCTTTACCGCAGCACACTGTGGGCTATAATCCAGTCTGACCTGGTACCATTGATTAGAAGAGTAAATCATAGATAAGTGATGCATTAGATCACCCACTCATCAAACTGTGTAGGGAAACCCATAGCATTTAACACCATGTAGAGTGTGTCCCAAGCCATACTATTATAGGATTGTTCCATGACAATTTTAAGTGTCATCATCTCGCCTTTTATGGTTGAGAGCTAGAATTTACAAATGACCTACTGGGGAAGCATCCCATGGCTAGGGATGGATCTCTCAGCGATAAAAGCTCCTTTTTCTTAACCAATAATTTTAGAAAGAGTAGGTTTCAATATGTGGATTAGAAATTTAATAACCACCTTATAGAAAGATTGACAAAGGCTTTTCAGCCTGAACATAGAAGGGACATTAGTATTTTCCATCTTGGGGAGAAGAATAACTAATGTGTCCTTCTAATTTGAGGACATCATTAGATATAAAAAAGTCATGAATGGCATTGATAACAACCTTATTAATAATGCTCCAAAAAATTTTAGGAAGGAGGATGTTATACCATCTATTCCTGGAGACTGGTTGTTACCCATGCTAAAAATTGCACGTTGGATTTCGGCCTCAAGAGACCTCCACTTCTAGCGCTTTCAAAAGTAGGGTGGACTCTATCCTTAGTAGAAAAAGTAGGCCACTCAGTAAGAGAGATGCTCCTCATATTCCATTTGGTATGAAAAAACTTTTAGAATTCCTGAATGATAAGTTTCAGGTCATAAACAGGGGCTCCAACTAGATCTTTAACTTTCAAATTTTGTTGGAGCACTGACATCCAGATGCCAATGCATGAAAGAAGTGGGAGATGCAATCCCTTCATGGATCCAACAAACCTTAGCACGCTACCACCACCTGGTGGTAATTCTATTCAAGGTCGCATTGAAATCCATAAAAGCCCAACGAAGCTCCTACTGCTGCTCTGAGTTGAGGCCCCAATCTGAGCACTCCATTATTTAGATCTCAGCTAAATGCCCCTCCAGCTAAATTTTTTGAACCCCCAGCTCCTTTATCCTATTTTTTCTCTAGAAAATAGTGCCCAGAGAGTTTTATTACATTTATGTTGAAGGATCTCTATTGGCTTTCTGAAGTCTAGCTTCATCCAAATATTATAAATAATCTTCCTAAAAGTTGGATAGGTAGTCCACACGTCTTCAAATTTGATCCATCAACGTTTAGGAGGTTTGGAAGGTCCCCCAAGTTTCAGTAGGATAGGACAGTGATCATAGGCTAGACAGACTAGGTGGCAAACCACCGCCAATGGAGCCATATTGAGGGCCACATAATTCATCAAAAAACTAAACCATGCAAACCCAAATCTTATTATTTCTATCCTTGTTGTTACTCCATATAAATTTGGGTCCAACAAATCCTAAATCATTGAGGTCATTAAAGGTAATGAAGTTCGCCATCTCCTGAGAAGCCATAGGGAATGTGAACTTCTTCACACCTTTCTTTTCATTCTGCACCATGCAACAGTTAAAGTCCACTCCAACAATGATAGGAACTTCTGGAGGAAGGGAATTAGAGACTTCATTCAAAAGTTCACACCGGACATGAGTATCCTTATTTTAATAAACCAGCACAACAATACACTGCGACATGCAAGGAAAATCCACCATGACTAATAAGGCAATGGGTCGAAGCATGAAAAACATCTACATTTACCACATCCTTCATCCAAAGGAACATTAGCCCCACCCAACTTGCAAATCAACGGGTGGTGAAAGAAGTCCTGAGCAATTACCACCTGTATTTCGATATCCTTCCTCATAACTACTTCAATCTTAGTCTCAACTAATCCAACAAGAAGAACCTCATTATAACCAATGAGGTGACACAGGTAACTACTTATAACCTTCTTACAAGCTCCATTGTAGTTCCATGAAAGGAGGGAAGTCACTATTAAACACAAGGGGAGTCATCACCACCACCATTGTCTTCTAATTCCTTCCTCAACTTCTTAGAAAGTTGCTCGGCCTACCCATGTTGGGACAATTCCTATTCAAAGTGGGCTTGTGAAACTCTTAGCTGTGGCTTGTGTTGCTTAACCAAGTCTAAAAATAGTAGTTGCATAATGCCCATCTTTTTATCCTTCCTCAATGGTTAAAAACTTTGTTTCCCTCTAACATTAGGGGTTTCACAAACTTCCGGTAGGTTTAATTGGACTAAGTAAGGACCTGTTTGGCATTAGGCTCAGTATTTGGAGATTGGTCTGGTTTCTTATTCTTTCAATTTTTTTTGGGTGGCACCAAGTTCCACGGCCCAAACAGCCATTTATCCTCAATTTTGTCTAATGTTCTTTGTTTCCCCTCCACCACTCCAGGGAAGCTTGTGCTGTACAAGCTAGATTATAATTTAACAACTTGGCCTAGGTTAATCTGGTTCCCTAAGTGCCATTCCACCTGGCTTAGGTCATCTTGTGCCTGTAAAGATGATGACCCATCGATCTCCATAGTCTTACTTCCCATTTAGTTCCTACATGGGCAGCCTTCAATTTCTCCCAAAATTGAGTCGAAACATTCTTCCCATCACCTGCACGAGTCTGCATAATTTTGCCCTCAATCACACCCACCACCGACTGGGTTGCCTGAGCTAGTCATCGGTCCTTCATGTAGCAAATCCTATCATAATTAAAGCAGGACATTTCCATTTCCTCATACTCCACCTTTATGTAAAAATATATAATGCATTCCATTCACCCAAATGCAAGTTTGGATCTTCTTTGCTAAGTTGAGCCTAATACAAACATAGGCAAATTCCTAATGCCCCATGCTGCCGTCTGGGCATCAATCCAAAGTGTGGTACCCACCATAAAAGAAATTTGAGTGATGTTCTTCCTATCCTGATAGATAAGGGGTAGATGAGGGAGCTCTGAAAGTTATTTAGGGATGTTAGTCCCTATGTACTAGTTTCGAGGCTAACCAAGAGGGGGGGGTGAATTGGTATTTTTTAAAAATTCGTTAAAACCTCGAACAAAATATCACAAACCAAAATCACCATGAAAAACAAGTATGGATAATTAAAGTGAGGAAGCAGTAAAAAGAATACAATGGTTTATAGTGGTTTGGTCAACTTGACCTATGTCCACTCCCTGGAGGCGCCCTCCGAGTATTGCAGTACCAACGTGACTCTCCTTTAGCCCCCATAACTAGGCGGAGAAGCCCTTACAAAACACCACCTTTTTGCCACACCCAGCAAGGTAGAGAACCCAACTCCTTTTGCTTCCTCCTAAAGCAGGAAGAGAACCTCGATCGATCGCTGAAGCTTACCTCTCTCAACCCTTCTAAGGACAAGAGACTCTAGGGAAGAAGAAGTGGAACAATGCTTGGAGCAACCCTTGTGAACTCCCTCACAAGCTCCCCCTCACTAGATCCTCTCTCTCTCTCCCTCTCTCTCTCTCTCCTTTAGGTTTTCTCAGGTCAAGACAGCAGCCAAGGATCTCTTTTAAAGAATGTTGAACAAGAGCTCTTAAATAGAAGAGCTTCAAAGGAGCTCAATAATTATAAGTTGCCGACTTTATCATCCAAGACGATAATAATATCATCCTGTACAATTAGTTCAAAACACAGACGATCGGCCAGAACATCTGCCTGGAGATGATCAAGACGATTTAAAATTGGCTTGATCGTCTAGGCCGATGTCACGATCATCCCGGCCGATCAGTTCAAATCAGAGGAAAATCATCTAGAGCATCGTCTTGAATTTGTGCTGGCCGATATTTATCGTCCAGGAGCAACTAAAGGTTTTAGATTATATAGTCCTGGCCGATCCTATGATCGTCCAGGATGATGTGATCGTTTTAATCATCCTTAATTACTTCCTTAATTGCTGGATCAATTTAGGTATGATTGTGCCATATCGTCCAGGCCTATATTATGATCGTTCTGGCCGATTTCCAAAAAATATACAATACCTAAATTAATCATGGCTACTATTTCTTTTTGTATTGAGCATATTGTCCTGGCCGATACAAGTATCATCCAGGCCGATCAGTTAATTACGGCTGCCTTAGCTAAGAAATCCTGATTAAAACTTCTATTTTGAGCTCAATCGTCCAGGCCGATATAAATATCGTTCGGGACGATGTGAGTAAAAACATAAATTCTAAATCTCTCAAGTGTGTGTGTGTAGGGTTACTTAACATCAGTCACTTCAAACATTTATAGTTGACGCAAGAAAGGGAAAAAAAGAAAATTACAGACTTACTCAACCCTAATCTACCCAGTCTTGAGCTAATTCTGATTTCCGTCTGATCTTTGAGTCCTAAAAAGTCAGTAGAGAAAAAGTAGTCGTACTATTTCTATCATCAAAACCATAACTCATGAAACCTAAATCTGCAACAAGCTCACTCCAAACTGGAGAAGATAAGCCATTCATGAAATCGGGGGTAAAGTGTAGCATCTACTTATCCTACATAATTATGCTGCCATCAATGAACTGGGACCACCAAAAAGAACAACATCATGGGTTACAGTATCTTTAAAGATGCATGCAAAGCATTCTTGGCCAATCATAGATAGCTAGATGTCTTAAAATCAACCTCAAAGGCATTCGATTTCAGTGCTAAACACAAATTATGGCATCTTCTAGCTTAGGATAATTCTAATAATTACTGTCTCCAACAACTGAGCATTCTTCAAAGCTGAGTCTATGTCAATATAAATTGAGATCCCATAGCTAGAGATCAATGCACTTTCCTCAAATTGATCAATAAGATATGTTTGGGCTTCTCTTATATATTAGTATGTCTAATTAGCTCCTTGGATCTACTAGATTCACTAAAGATTAAAGCATTCCGATTAGTAGAGGCGTTAGATTGAACTGTTGGAGTGCAAATAGTAGACCTATTCAAGTCAGTTGGTCCATTCCAGGAATGCTAACACTTATAGAAAGTACACCGCCTACTTAAACTCTGGTCATAACCATAGCCTCCATATTAGTATAGTTCATCATGAACTCATCCCCATTTGTCTTAGAGTAATATATCTCCATAATGTGCAAGCTAGTCTGTAAAGAGGCAACCCAATGAACCTCCATGAGTTTTTCCACCCTTATGGAAGGATCCTTGGACACCAAGGATCCACCTCCATAGAGTTTGACTCCTTCAAGAACATCAAAATTTTCACTATGGTGACTTTTCTCCTGGAAGTCTTCTCGCCCCACATTGGGTTGGCTAGCACCCCCACCTTGCTTGTACCACTTCTAATAATAGAAGCATCACCCTTTGAGTTTGTCGTACCATTACCAAGGCTTCCTACCGAGGACCTCCAATCTGGATGACCACTGGCCAAGCCATCAAACGTATACTACACCAATGTCTGAGACTTCCCCTTTGTATTACTAAAGCTAGGCTTGTTCGAAGACCACGCCTTAACCCCCTACTTATTGCTGTTAGTTCCACCTAATAAACTCCTATGATCGGATTCCACAGTACCACCTGCTCCTTCTCCTCCACCTCTACCAAAGTGGGGAAGTGACCTTAGGTCCCCCCTGCCATGCCAGACCTTCTCAAATTAGAAGCAAGCTAGTAAGAGAAATTAATGGTGAGATATGAAATATAGCCTCCAAAGATTTTGGGTTATGGGGAAAGTTTTTTTGTTCCTTAAAGGTTGCATTTTCTTTGATCAAACTAGAAAGGAAACATACAAAAAAGCCACTCAAGGTGCTAAGCTCTATCACTATCATCCTTCAACAAAGAAAAAAAGTTGAAGGAATTTCACTATTATCTATATCTTGCAAACAAAATTACGAAAAAGAGCTAAGTGAGAGAAAAAATATTCTGGCATGTTACTTTCCCGGGGGATATACTTAAAGAGCAGTTATTTGAAATCATGGAGGAAAAAGACGTCTAGCCCATCCATGGAAAAATTGGTACTCCAAACCTTGTTGAGCAACCGTTGGAGCCACTTAATTGCACAAATACAGTCATCTTCAATGGTAATGCAATTCTACTCATCATCCAATCTTGGGACACCTCCATAATAATTAGAGTTGCCAAAAGCTTGACCCTAGTTGGATCCCAATATTTGATGTGTTTTCAAATAGCTATCACAAGACTACCTTCATGATCACGGGTCACAAGGCCATGGACGATATTGGATAAAGGTTGAACAAAAGAATCAAAATTAAACATGATCCTTTTTGGAGGGGGGAACCAATGCTTATGAGGAGGCAACACAATGGGTTGATTTGCACTCTGTTGTAGCAATGTTGGCATGTAATAAGGCCTCAGTAGGGAAGTGAGAACATTAGCAGCAACCATAGAGGGGGAGCAGAATGGACATCCGTGCTTGAATCTATTCCTCGTTCTTCACTGATGGTATACCATATAGTAGTAAATTCTTCCATTTTGTGGGTTATCCATCAAATTCTTCTTTAGAAGAGTCATGAGCTCTTTTTAGGAGCCACCATATGCAGAGTAACACCCCACCAGCACAGGGTATCAAACACAAGTACAAGCTTAGTGTAAGAAGCCGCACAATACTCCCTTGTCTCTTCCATGTTAAACCACATAGGGCTAAGGGGGTTGTCCAATATGCTTATGTGGATCAGCCAAAAATTGGTGGGTATGCCTTCGATCAAGAGATGCCACCAGAAAAAAGTTTCCCATGGGTGCATTTTAAAGTGATGAATCCAACGAAATTGAAACTTAGAAAATCCAATGCAATACTTGTATGTCATTGATGTATTAGTCATGCTAATTGGGGAGTATATAAGCTCTGGGAAATCCCCATCCTTGACATTGTTCATTTGAATGACAGTAATATACCATCCCAAAACTGACCCAAAGAAATCAACCAAAGCATCCAGCCCCACTGGAGGCTACTATTAAGGAGGCTTCACACATTCAAATCCTCTAGGAGGTCGATATTAAGAAATGTTTGCCACTTGGTCTGTTGCTAGTTTAGAATCAAGACATCTTAGATGGAATTCTTCTATTGTCCATCCCAGAGAGTCCACTAAAGAATAGGTCGCAAAGCATTGCCACCCTCCTATAGAATTTTACAAGTGGTGGAAACATTGCATCCAGGGGTAGTCGCCTATAGATTTCCCCATACATAGTAAGCAACAAACCTGTTTAATTGTATATTAGGGTGCCTAAGGTAGTCCCAAGTAAGTATAGCCCATAGGGGGCCTTTCAAAAGCTCTAAAAGCTCTGAAGAGTTGAAGCCCAACCCCCCATTTCCAAATGTCCTGTAGAGGTCCTTCCAAGTAATGTAGTTTAACCCATGGCTGTTGGAATCCTTTTGCCAAAGAAAATAATGGCCCACCTTCTCAACCATTTGAAGAACTCCCTTACAGATGTTCGTATGGAATAAAAGATACATGGGAGTGGAAAAAAAGGATGTTGTCATAAGGGTAGTACGACCCACCAACAAAAGGTTCCTTCTCCCCCATAAGTTAATTTTATCACAAACACTCTTAATGATTTTTTTGGAAAATCTGAACTAACTTGCTTCCATAATGCCTATGGAAATCTCAAGTACTCCAAAGTAGAAACTATCCTGAATCCCAATGCCATCGAAATCCTCCTACATTTCCATTGGGGGTAGCGTATATTGAAAAGGATGGCATACTTGTTGTAGTTAATATGTTGGCCCATCTAGCCATAATACTCCTCATGGATATTTAGGATGTAATTTGCATTGGCTCGACTTGCCTCTATAAAGATGAAAATATCGTCAGCATATAGGATGTATGACACCCTCTCTCTATTTTCCATGATCTGAACACCAATATGGGCACCTTTTTTTTTAAATGCTTTACCCAACAGCTTGAAACACTGGATAAATAAATACGGTAATAATGAATATCCTTGCCGGAGTCCACTCATTGCTTGAATCCATGAGGACCGGCTGCCATTCATTATAAAGTTGAATCTGGGCCGAGAAATACATTGAATGATCCAATTGACCAAAATTATTTATGAAACCCATTCAGTCCATCGCTTGTTCAAGCGTACCCCAAGCTAAGTAGTCATAAGCTAGTTCCATGTCAACTTTAAGTGACATCATCCTGGTTTATATTGTAGAGTGCTGGAGCTTGCACGTCATCACCTGTACCAAAACTTTATGGCCAGATATGGAACGGCAATGTACAAAGGTGCCCTATGCCTCTCCAATAATCAATTGAGGGTTCAACTTGAGCATGTTTATAAGGACCATGGAAACCACCTTATAAAAGTTTTGCACAAACTGATGTGATGAAACTTGGAAAGAGAATTGGATTTTTTCATCTTTGGAACACATATAATAATCATGCCCTTCCATGTCTCACACACAAAATTAGTGTAGAAAAATTCTTTATAGCACAAATTACATTTTGATTGATGATGTTCAAGTATAATTTCAGAAAAGAAGTAGTAATACCATCAATTTCGGGGGCGCGATTGTTGCACAAGCTAAAGATAGCCTCCCAAAACTCCACCTCCAAGATATCCATGAAAAGAACATCCCAGAACCAAATAGGAACAACATCCTCTAGATGGAATGCAGGCCATCCCCCTAACAAGATGCATCTCTCCATCCATTTATGATTGAAAATCACAAAATACTCCCCCAAGATTTGGCTAGGCTTGGTCAAGGTGTCTCCATTCTCCATGTAAACCTCCAGGACTCTATTCAAATGATTTATAGCCGAGGCTACCAAATGGAAGAAGTGGGAGTTTGCATCTCCTTCCTCAATCCAGTAATCCTTGGCTCTTTGTCTCGACCAGGTAGCCACAAAAGCCAATGTTAGTTTAAATTCTGCCACCTTTGCTCAAAGCTCATCTTCCTTCTCCCCACTCATCCCCATCGTGGTTCATTTTAGCTATTGGAGGGCATTAATTCTATTATCCAGAGAAGCTTTATGCTCCCCTAAGTCTTTTAGCATGTTCTGGCTCAATGGAAAAGGGCCCAATGGAAGCGATTGCAGTTACAATTAAAGACCTAATTAAGCTTCCAAAAGTTACTTGCTCCAGTTCTTCCACACAATGGTAGCTCATCCATACATCCTTAAGACTAAGCCATCTGGTAGGAGCATGCTAGTCAAGCATGCCAAGTGTTAAAAGGATATGTGCATTGATTGGAGGCAACTTTGCTAAGGTACTTGACCAAGGCAAAGGGTACCACTTTCAAGATTTTTTGAGTTCATAAGGGAACTATCCAAATGAACCCAAACCTTCCTATTTCTTTCCTTTTAAATGGACCAGGTAACTTTGGTCCATAAAAACCCAAATAATGCATATCATTATTGTGGCTCAAAAATTTAGCCATCTCGTGGGCCCCAGTCGAGTAGGAGAAATGCTTCCACCCTCCTTCTCATCGTGGGAGAGAAAGCAGTTGAAATCACCCCCAATAATCATGTGGATGTCAATGATCGAATGTGCACTAATGAATTTCCAATTATTCCATCAAATATGAACATCTTTGCTGGCAACCATTGTCACTATAATCTATTTTAACAAGTTAGGGAGAATCAATTAGCGGATCACTCCCTAATAAATCACAATAATAATATTAAATTGGGTAATCTCCCATCTCTAAAGAGTAAGCAGTCCCCTAAACTTGCTAATCGTATAGTGGTGGATAAACTCCTAGCCGTTAATAACGAGCCAATTGACATCCACTTGGCTAATATCTTTCACCATTTTCTAAACCAACCCAATAAAGGTGACCTCCTTAATAAGAATGAGGTGTTGTAGGTAGTTACTCGTGTTGCAAATCTGACTTTATGGATTCAACTTTTTATGATAGCAAACATTTATTTAACTAAAAATAGAAACCCTAATTAGGGCATCCTGGTTAAGCAAATTGTCCTAGATGATACATGTATCGGCCACGATGATAGGCTAAAATCAGAAAGAATCAGCCGTCATGATCAATTTAGGAATTCTTTATTTTAAATTATCGTCCTGGATGATCTCCATATCGGCCTAGACGATGCAGCATAATTATGCCTAAATTAATCTGGCAATTATGGAAAGCAATTAAGGCTGATTAATACAATCACATCGGTCGAGCCAATCGCAGAATTGGACAGAATGATGTCCTGGATGATTAACATCAGCCAGACTCTATTCAGGGCGATATTCAGGATGATTATACTCGGATTTAAACTAATCAGCCAGGATGATATTATATTGGCCTGGATGATGTAATCAATTTTCTTCTGATCGTTCTGAATCATCACAGCTGATTGAGCTTATTTTGTACTGATATACCAGGACGATATTTATATCGGCCTGAATGATAAAGTTAGTTCTTGAAAATCTATTTAAAGAACCCAAAATTTCTCATGTAACAAGACCTTGAGTGCTGCCGTCTTGACTTGAGAGAGCCTTGGGGGAGGGGGAGAGAGAGAGAGAGAGAGGAACTTTTGAGGGGGAGTTTGCAAGAGGGTTCACAAAGGTTGCTCCAAGTAAAATTCCAAGTCATTGTCTTTGTTCTTCATCCTTCGTCCTTGGGAGGTTCTTGGGAGGTCTACTTCAGCAAAAGGTCTGGGTTCTCTGCCTGCTTCAGGAGGAATCAAAAGGAGTCGGTTCTCTTCTACACTTGGGTTGGTGAAAAGGAGTCAGTTATAAAGGCTTCTCCGCCTAGTTGTGGGAGCTAAATGAGAGACACTTAGTTAGTGCAATACTCGCAGGGTGCCTCCGAGGAGTGGACGTAGGTCAAGAATTGAACGAATCACTATAAATCCGGTGTGATCTTTTTTGTTTTGCTTCCGCATTTATTTATTTTTGCACTTTGATTTCTGTGGTGATTTGGTTTTAAGATTTATTGTGCTCTTCTAAAAGAAAATTTTTAAAATATCGATTCACCCCCCCTCTTGGTTAGCCTCGGGCTAGTTCTTAAGGGCTTAACATCCCTATTGAACTCTCAAGTGGTATTAGAGCGGGATTCATAAAAACTAAATTTGAAAACTTTTTGAATTTTTGATCCATGGCTAATAATGGAATTCATAATACTGCGGAAGGGTATTCTATTACCCGACAACCTTTATTTGATAATATCTCTTTTGATTTTTGGAAAACTCGCATGTCTACAATTTTACAATCAATTGATTATCGCATGTGGATGCTTGTTAAGGATGGTTATACACCTCCAACTAGAAAATTGAATGGTGTTACTGTTCCACTTCCTTTTACTGAATGGACTCTAGATGATAGGGATTTAGCACAATTAAATGCAAAATGTTTGAACTATTTTTCTTTGCTTTGAAATTGGAAGATTACATGCGTGTTTTCACTTGCACTACTAGTAAAGAAAATTGGGATAAATTATGTATCACCTATGAAGGTACTAAAGAAGTCAAGCAATCCCGTTTGAATATTCTCTTGCATGATTACGAACTTTTTCGTATGAAACTTTCTGAATTAATTTCTGAAATGTATACGAGGTTTACTAAGATTGTTACGTCATTGCATGCATTAGGAAAAGAACATTTTAACTGTGAAAAAGTAAATAAAATTTTAAGATATTTTCCTTCCTCTTTTGATGCAAAAATTACTGCAATATCTGAATCTAAAGATTTAAATTCATATTTGATCGATAACTTACTTGGTTCACTCATTGCTTATGAGCAAGGGGTGAACCAAAGAAATTTTTATGCAGGTGAAAGGATGAAGGAGAAAACGGTGGCACTTAAGGCGAACGATTCAGACATTGACTCTTCTGGGTCTAAAAGCGATGATGTTGCTTTAATCACGAGGCAATTTACGAGCTTTCTAAGAAAGAAGCACAAGAATCATCAAAAGTAGAATAAAGGTAAGGGAAACAAAAATTTTAAGAATTCTAATAAAATAATTTGCTTTGAATGCAGGAAGCCTGGGCACGTTAAAGATGATTGTCCTACACTAAAAGCATATCCAAGTAAGGAGAAGGGTGAGCATAAACCAAACTTAAAAAGGATAAGAGCAAGAAGAAATTTTAAAAGGCGTTCTGGAAGGATTCTGCATCAGATTCATCTGAAACTGAACCTGAGAAGGAGACAACAAACTTATGCTTAATGGCAGACAATAATCTTGGTCAAAGTAACCAAGAAGACGTATGTGAACTAACCTATGAGTAACTCCTTGAAGTTTCTGAAAAAATACATGCATCATATAGGAAACTTAAGAAAACTCATGTTAGCCTAAAATTAGAATTTTTTAATTTACAAAAAGAGCATGAAATTCTTCTCAAAGACCATTCAACAATTGATTCAAATCACGTGGATTTACTTTATGAGTTTGATGCATTAAACAAAAAGCATACTGAGCTATCTGATTCTCATGATTCTTTAAAATTTTTCCATTCTGAGTTAGAAAAAGAATATAAAAAATTAGAAAATTTAAAAATCTTTGAAAATAAAAAATCTTCATTTCATGCATTGCATAGAAAGCATCACCATAGGAGTGGATTAATGCATCCTTTTTGTGGAGTTAGATGTTTTTGATGTCGCATGCTAGGACAAATTGCACACACTTACACCATTCACCATAGCCCACATTGGGTTTAGAGACTCAAGTTACTTGATCCATAGTATACATTGCATTCTACTTTCCATAAGAAGGAAGCCAAACATGTTTGGGTTCCTAAATCTGATATTTAATAATTTTGCAGGAAAGCTCTCACAAAAGGCCTCATGAAAACATATGGTACCTGGACAGCGGATGCTCTTGACATATGACTGGCGATGCCAGACAATTCATAGTGCTAGAGACCAAGACAGGAGGCAAGGTGACTCTTGGAGACACCACCACCAGGAAGGTGATAGGAGCAGGTATAATTGGTAATTCCAAGAATCTTCTGAACGAAAATATTTTGCTTATAAATGGACTGAAACAAAACTTGCTCAGCATCAGTCAGCTTTGCGACAAGGGCTTCATCATAAAATTTTTGGCAAGTTCATGCATTAAGAGCTTAAATAATAACACTATTTTGTAAGGTAAGCAGATCAACAACATCTACATGCTTGATTTAAATAATATTGAATATGCTGCTTTATTTTGCTTAAAAACTGATATTGATGATTCATGGTGGCGGCACAAGAGATTATGTCATGTCAGTATGAAAACTCTTAGGAAAGTGACCCGAAAAGACCTAGTTAGAGGTGTCACCAAGCTTAAGTTTTCAAAAGACCACCTTTGTGATGCCTGCCAATTTGGAAAGCAAATCGACTCCACTTTTCACTCCATTAAGGATATTAGCACCTTTAAAACTTCAAAAGTCCTTCACATGGATTTGTTTGGACCCATTAGCATTGCTAGTTTGGGAGAAATGTCTTTGATTTTGTGATTATTGATGACTACTCGAGGTTTACTTAGATTAGATTTTAATGAGTTTAGAGTCTTCTTCACTTGGATTCAGAAAAAACTATGTTGCGAGATCTTGACAATTCATAGTGACCATGGGGGAGAGTTTGAAAATGAGAGATTTGGAGATTTTTGTGAGGATAAGGGGATTAGCCACAACTTCTCAGCTCCTAGGACCCCTCAGCAGAACGGGGTAGCTGAAAGGAAGAACCGGACCTTAGTGGAAGCTGCTAGATCCATGCTTGCTGAGTATTCACTTCCAAAATACTTTTTGACTGAAGCAGTTAACACAACTTGTTATGTGTTGAATAGGGTGAATGTTAGTGCCAAATTAAATAAGACACCCTACGAGATCCTTAAGGGTAGGACACCCAATCTTTCCCACCTTCATGTCCTTGGTTGTAAGGTTTTTATTCACAATAATGGGAAGTCTCACTTAGGAAAATTTGACCCAAAATTTGATGGAGTGTTTTTAGGATATTCTAGTATTGGGAAGTCTTTCAAGGTGTTTAATAAAGGACTTTGGTGGTGGAAGAGACTACACATGTAGTGTTTGATGAGTCTGATCTTAGAAAGTCTAGAGTTGAGGATGATGATGATGGAGAGATTGCCACTAGATTAGAAAACTTGGAGAAGGGGTAGAGCACCAAAACACTAAAGGAGTAGGAGAGGTTACCCAAGTAGAAGAAAATGTAGATCTGAAGGAAAGGGTTGAACCTTCACACACTTTGCCTAGAGATTGGAGATACTCTTCAAGTCACCATAAAGATCTAATTTTAGAAGACCCTTCAAATGGAGTTAGGACTCGACATGGACTTAGGAAGGAAGTGAACCACTCTACCTTTATCTCAATGACTGAACCCACCAACATAAAGCATGCCCTTACTAATGAGTTTTAGATCTTAGCCATGCAGGAGGAATTGAACCAGTTTGTTAGAGATAATGTTTGGGAGCTTGTAGAAAGACATAAGGGACAAATTATAGTTGGAACCAAGTGGGTCTTTAAGAATAAGGTGAATGATTCTAGAGTGGTGGTTAGGAATAAGGCAGGATTAGTGGCTAAGGGGTATAACCAAATGAAGGGATAGAATTTTAGAAGACTTTTACCCCTATAGCTATATTGGAAGCCATTAGAGTGCTATTAGCCTTTGCCTATTATAAGGGATTTAAGCTTTTCCAAATGGACGTTAAGAGTGCCTTTTTAAACGGGGAAATAAAAGAGGACGTGTTTGTAGAACAACCCGCAGGTTTTCAGAGTTCCCAATTTCCAAATCATGTTTTCAAATTAAAAAAGGCCTTATATGGATTAAAGCAGGCACCCATAACTTAGTATGAGAGGCTTAGCACATTCTTACAAGAAAGGGAGTTTTGTAAGGTGGGTGTAGACACCACCCTTTTCCTGAGGAAAGTAGGAGATGATTTACTCATTGTTCAGATATATGTCGATGATATAATTTTTGGATCTTTTGATAAAAGGCTATGTGATGATTTTTCTAAAACAATGAGTAAGGAGTTTAAGATGAGTGTGATGGGAGAATTGTCCAACTTTTTGGGGTTTAGCATTAGACAATTAAATGATGAAACTTTTTTGAGCCAAACAAAGTACATAAAGGACATCTTAAAGAAATATGAAATGGACAAAGCCAAGCCAATTAATACTCCCATGACCTCAGGAGTTGAATTAGACAAGGACCCAAATGGAAAATCAGTTGATCAGAAGAAGTATAGAGGGATGATTGGATCATTACTTTACCTGACTGCTAGCCGACATGATATAATATTTAGTGTTTGTCATTGTGCTAGATTTCAAGCTGACCCTATGTAATCCCACCTGACTGCAGGTAAGAGAATTCTTAGATACCTTTTAGGGACCTAAAATTTACGAATCTGGTATACTAGGCACAACACTTCTTTTGAGATTATCAAATATTCTGATTCTGATTTTGTAGGATGTAAAGTGGATAGAAAAAGCACTTCTGGAACTTGTTAATTTATATGACAGTCTTTAGTCTCCAGGTCTACCAGAAAGCGAAACCCTATTGCTCTTTCCACTTCTGAAGCTAAGTACAATGCTTTAGGAAGTTGTGTGGCCCAAGTCCTTTGGCTAAAATAGCAAGTACTGGATTTAGGATTACCTGTAGGCACCATCTCTGTTCTTTGTGACAACACTAGTGCCACCTACATTTCTAAGAATCCTATCCAACATTCAAGGACTAAGCACATTGACATTAGGCATCAATTTATTAGAGATCATGTGACTAAGGGAGATATTGAGTTATATCATGTGGCGACTGAGAATCAATTAGCTGACATTTTTACTAAACCACTGGCCTTCGATACTTTCAGCACTTTAAGGACTAGATTGGGTATGATTAATATTAATGCATGAACTTGAGTTCTACTGATGTTTTATCTGCTGATTACTTTGCTGCATTTTTCGAGTTTTTTTATGTTTATTTCTAGTATTTTTTATTTTGTTTTTGGTACCTTAGTTTTCCATATGCCTTGCTTTATTTTTCCTTTTCAAATCATCGCTAAATTGATATCTTATGCCTTATTTTTTATTTTGAAAATTAGGAGTTAATGTTTTACATCTCTTAAATCTGCTAAAGGGTAAAAACACCATTGATTGTGTCTCTCTCTCTAACCTATTTTGGTGGTAAAAATTTCTTTTCTAACGAAAAGCCTATCTCAAATTAACAATTGGATTTTGCAATTGAGATCTTTTCTACCTTGCTACAGTACTCTAGCTTATATCATAATAGTCAAAGTTTTTATGTTACTTCAAGATTTCTCTTTATCCTGTCAATGAATCTCTCACTTGATTTTTAATTTTGTTTTGTGGATTGTTCTTCCTTATATTAGAAAGTGAGTTTTTCTTCTTTAATATCTGGAAGATATACTCACAATTAAGAATATTTAAGAGTTTTTGGAAAAGAATCTAGCTTGCAAAAATAATGAAAAAAAGTGGTCAATGATGCCAAAAAAAACAAAAGATGTGCAATGACACCAAATTGAAGAATATATATATATACATATATACAATCAAAAGATCCGCAAAGTGTACCATTTAATGGACAAGAGGCATAAAATGAGCCCATCAAAAGCAAGCTATCTTCCCTTCTTCCAACTCTTAAAACTTAGAAGATTTCATGAGAGATTTTTAAAGACTTGATTAGAATTTCAGGATTGTAACACACTACTTTGAAATATTATTGTATAAGATATTTTTCTGAAACCAAGTCTTGATTGGATCTATTTTTCTTATCCAAATGTTTTTTTAAGTTAGGCCTTTCGATTTCAAAGGAAGGTTTTGCCCTAAAAGAAGTCAGAGCTAAGGATTAACATGATAGGATATTTTACCGTTTTTTTTTATTTTTGAAGTTGTTAACTCATTAACTAACAAATTTTTAGAGTCAATCACATGGAGACTATATCATGTTCATGCCTTGATTTTTTAAAAAAAAACTTTTTGACTTCTTTTTTATTATTGTTATGTTTTTTATTTTTGAGCCTTCTCTGATCATCTCCATCCCTCCTTTGAGTTGATTTTTTTGTCACATTGTCCTGGCCAATATTAATATTGTTCTGCAAGATCGGCTTTCCATGCTTCAAAAACTCCATCTGCTGAATATTCTGACCTTTTTGCTCCAACCATCCCGGACGATCCTATATCTTCATGGACGATATGATCGAGTTCTGCTACAGTCATCTTGATTGTCCTGTCCGATATCATTTTTCATCCTAGACGATGCATTCATTGGCTATCGTTCCGACCGATACACCTGTGCTTCCTAGATGATACATATGTCGCATGTTTAAAATCTATAATTTCTCCCATGATGATCCATTTTTGGACAATCATCCTGGCTGATCCACTGTTCATCCTGGATGATACACGTGGCGCATGATTTAAAATGTTTTAAATTCATCCAGTATGATCCATTTTTTAGCATCGTCCTAGATGATCCAACTAATCAGCCTGGATGATCTACTTTTTCAACGATCATCCAGACTAACTTCTCGGGATGATTGTATGTGTCTAATCATCACGGCCGATGTCTGATTGGCCAGTATGACCGGACCGCCTTTTTGACCAATCGGGCTGTTCATAATAATTGCACCGGATTGTTATAGACGATCCTGTGATCGTCCTGGACGATCCATCCGATTCTTTAAATATAGTCAGATTTCAACCCAGTTTTCTTCACACTTCCTTCTACTCCCTGATTGCTTAATATTTCTTGCTCTTTTCTTTCTTATGGCTGGAGGAAAACGTGTTCGACAAACTCTAGAAGCTCCTCGAGGGCCACACTGGACCTTCGATTCAGGGAGGCAGACAATCAGGCTGCCTACCATCATTACAAAAAGTGTGGCATTACTCTCTCACGAATCATCAATCCAGCCTATCTCTCCTATCCGGTATTGGATCTTTTCGCCCACACTTCTCTTTGCTTTATTCTCACCCTTGCAGTACCCTTTAGTTCTGAACTTCTCTTTGAATTCTATGCAAACCTTCGCATAAATTCTACCTACACTGCTCTCACCTCCTATGTAAATCGATGCCCTATCAAAATCACATATCAGGATTGTGCTGAATTATTGCAGTTGTCCACCACTGGGGATAAGCTACACACCTTTGTCTCTGATCCTGACTTTTACTGGTCCACTACAAATCATTTTCTTCGCCACACAAATGCACACTTTCATGTTGGAGAGACTAACTTTTTACTCAAAGATGCTAGGACAATCTAACATGTCCTTCACACTTCTATTATTCCAAAAGCCAGAGATCGAGTCCACATCACTCCACTTCTTTTACTTACTACCTTCTACATTCTAGCCCATAGGGAGTTCAATGCTACTGACCTAATTTTTTGTTATATTGAGCATTTGACAATAATCCGCGATCCAGGTCAAAAGAGGAAACCCCAATCTTACTCTAGGACACCTCATTGCCCATGTTCTAGAATCTAAATATCAACTTCAATATCCTGCTCCTCCCAACCATCCTCCACCTTTATACTAAAACAATTCCTTCAACACCCTTCACAGTACTCGTCTGCACCCAGGGGATGGGGAAGTTCAAGGGGCAGAAGAGGAGGAGGCTCCCGCTCTAGCTCCAGTTCCGGAACATGTTCCTCTCCGCCAGTACTCTCAGCTAGATCAGTTGGTGGAGAGATTTGATCAATTAGAGACCCGCATCTACACATTCGTAGCACACCAGCAGCAACAACATGCTGAGGAAGTGGCCCGATTTGATGCCTATGTTGCACACCAACAGCAGCAGTATGACCAAGACATGGCCTGGTTTGAGGCACATTTTGCCACATTTTCCACCTTCTTCCAGTAGCCACCGCCACCACCACCTCCGTCTAATGATCAGGGGCCCTCATTTTTTTAATTTTCTTTGTGTTTTTTTTTTGTAGTTTTGCTTTACTTATGTTGTGTTTTAGTTTCTATTATGCTTTTTATTTGTGTTTTGTTTCCCTCATTTTTGTGATGTCAAAAGGTGGAGTAGATTGATGTATCATGTACTTTGAATTTTGAAATTTAGTGAATTTTTTACGGAAATGCCATAACTGCTTGAAATTTTCTGGGCATGTTTGCCATCATAAAAAAGAGAGAGGTTTTTGCTGCTTGCCTCTTGTTGTTTAGGCAATGCTTTTTTGATTTATTTTACTTGTAATTCTGTTAGTTTTTAATAGAATGGGCTAAGCCCTAAAATTCCCCCCCCCCCCCCCCCCCCCAAAAAAAAAGAGAGAGATTGTTGCAAATCTGACTTTATGGATTAAACTTTTGAAGATGGCAAACATTCATGATTCCCTACGACTGCTTTGCCTACTAACTTTTTAGGACCATAAAATTGAATGCAGCTCAAGCCAGCTCAAGATCGGGTAGATTTAGTTTGAGTCAAGTATATATTTTTCCCTTTCTTGAGTCAATTATAAAAGTGGTTCCTGATGCTAAGTAACCTTGCACAAACACACTTGAGGGGTTTTCTAAATTTTTCTATTTTTAGTACATCGACCTGGACGTTGATCCTATCGGCCAGGATAATTCAACTAAAAATAGAAACCCTGATTAGGGCATCCTGGTTAAGCAGTCGTCATTAAGCAAATCATCCTGACCATACGTGTATCGGCCCTGACGATAGGCTAAAAGCAGAAAGAATCAGCCGCCATGATCAATTTAGGTATTCTTTATTTTAAATTATCATCCCGGATGATCTTCATATCGGCCTGGACGATGCAGCATAATTATGCCTAAAATAATTTGGCAATTATGGAAAGCAATTAAGGCTAATTGATACAATCACATAGGCCGGGCCAATCGCAGAATCGGCCGGGACGATGCCCTAGATGATTGACATCAGCCAGACTCTATTCGGGGCAATGTTCAGGATGATTTTACTCGGATTTGAACTAATCGGCCAGGACGATATTGTATCAGCCTGAATGATGTAATAAAATTTCTTCTTATCATCCTGATTCGTCTCAGGTGATTGAGCTCATTTTGCACTGATCGGCCAGGATTATATTTATATCAGCCTAGACGATAAAGTCGGTTCTTGAAAATCTATTTAAAGAACCCAAATTTTCTCATGTAATAATATCTTGAGTGCTACTGTCTTGACCTAAGAGAGCCTTGGGAGAGGAGGAGAGAGAGAGAGACAGAGAGGAACTTATGTGGGGGAGTTTGTGAGGGGGTTCACAAAGATTGCTCCAAGCAAGGTTCCAAGTTATCATCTCTGTTTTTCATCCTTAGTCATTGGGAGGTTCTTGGGATGTCTACTTCAGCAAAAGGTCTTGGTTCTCTGCCCGCTTCAGGAGGAAGCAAAAGGATTCAGTTCTCTGCTGCACCGGGGTTGGTGAAAAGGAGTATGTTGTAAAGGCTTCTTCGATTAGCTATGGGAGCTAAAGGAGAGACACTTAGTTAGTGCAATACTGGAGGGTGCCTCCAAGGAGTGGATGTAGATCAAGGACTGACCAAACCACTATAAATCTGATGTGATCTTTCTTTGTTTTTCTTTCACGTTTATTTAATTTTGCACTTTGATTTCTGTGGTGATTTGGTTTTAAGATTTGTTGTGCTTTGTTGAAAGAAAATTTTAAAAAAACCAATTCACCCCCCCCCCCCTCTTGGTTAGCCTCGGGCTAGTTCTTAAGGGCTTAACATCTCTAACAAACTCTCAACTCGTATGCTCCTTACGATCCCCCCTGCAATTCTATATCAAATTGGATGATAATAAGAAAATATGAAGGGGAGCCACCCCCGCCGCAACTACTATCCCCAATCTGCTTTCTCCTCTTCTGAAGAAGTTGCTCAATTTGCCCAAACTACTATAATTCCTTGTCATTATAGGCATAGGAATGCTAACTTCTTAGTTTCGACCGCTTGGCACATGCACATAATAGAAGGGAATGAGAAATCCTCAACTTCTTCTCTTTGATTATGGAATTGAATTTATCCATTTTTCCTAGCCACCGAGTGTTCCATTATATAATCAAAATTAACCTTTGGGGGAGTGGCCACCACTTCTATAGGTGCTCGACTAGCCAAGACCTTAGGCTGTAGCTTGTTGGCCTGCCTTATCCTCAGAGGCAGTAGATTTTAAGGCCTAATGAGTGCCTCATCCTTATTCTTCACCCCATTTTTATCTTTATAATCTTACCATTTTGCAGGGCTTTCAATAGAAAAATCTATAAGCTATTTACCTTTATCCTCGACTAAGGAAGCTCTATCCAATTCACCTTTTCCACATATAAGTTTAGAGGGCCTAATCGGCCCCATCCAATTTAAAAACTACCTAGGCTATCCCTACTGCGCCCTTCCAGACGAGCACGCCTTAGAGATATCACCGAGCTCCTCCACATGCCTATGAAGTCTGACCGCCCCATCAACCTGAGAAGAAAATGTTGGTGAGGGTCTTTCAGGGCATTAATCCATTTTGTTCCTAATCCTGTCATAATTGAAGCAAGATAAGCTAAGGCCTTCATATTCGACCTTCTGATTAAATCTCACACTCAATCCCTAGACCCAAACCCTAGTTTTGGGTTTTATAGATAAATACACTCAAGCAACCACTTGCCACCCTCAATCCCTAGTTTGGGCATCAATTCATAGGGGAAAACCAATCACTGATGCAATTATCTTTGTATCACCATTATGGAGCCTTAAATTTTTAAATCGGATCCAGACATGGGATGACAAACCAATTAGCAAGTCTAGGGAGAATTGAGGCATCCACCTACCTAGTCCCATAATGATACCACCAATAAACCACTATCACCCATAAAGCACATCATCCTGAGCCTTTAAGGTGACAAAGATGCAGAAAAAGAAATCACGCCCCATATTCCTGAGCTTGAATTCTCTAAATCATCCTAACTGGCATAGGATCTTAAAGTTTAAAACAAATAATGGTAGTATCTTGCCCAAAATCTTGCCCACCATGGCACAATCCAACCACTAAAGTTTCCCTATATTGCTTTCATGCAATGATTAAGGAGGACTCCATCCTTGTACAAGGAAGCTAGGTCCTCAACTTCCATGATTCAGATTTATTTCGGCCTCTTTCGAGCTTAAGTTTGATGAGATGATGGAATGATTTCTCATTGAAGCGAATGATAGGTCATTATCTATTGTAGGTAGGACCCAAGCCTGATAAGGCCTTCCTCGAGCACCTTGCATGCTCTGCGGCCTATTTTGCACACTAGCAGCACCTTATACATATTCATTCACCACTGTAACAGGGATACGATCTGCATTACAACCCAGGATATTCCCCTGTGTCTTCATGTCATAATAAGTCACCTTCAGAGCACATTTGATAGGGCATGATATGCTAACCTCCATGTAATGCAAAATAAGTCTTCCAGCCCTATGATCCACCATGCCCAAAGGCATCCTTCCATTATTCAGGAAAACCTTTCCAACCATCTTCTCAATGTCTATAACAACTGAATCCTCATTGTATAATGGGTTGTGAATAAATTTCACACTCATGGACGAATTAGCATTTTCCCCCAAGTGTGGACCCAGTGCTGGATTTTTGTCTCCACTACTCTTAAGAACCTCCCCTTCCACCTTGGCCACTATAAGGCTTCCACCACCTACAAGGTCTGCTAGCATCTCCTTACCCAACCCATCACTTATCGTAAAGGAGCTCTTAGATCTGTCCATTATGATACATACTCTTAAAATTATTCAAGCCAACCTTAGTAAAAGATCAGACCTTGTAACCATTCTTACCACTGTTAGAACCACCACTTGACCACTGCTTCTCCAAATTGCCCCCTACCCCAAATTGCACCATCTTAAGCACCCCAGTCCGAGTGGGGAGGTGACCTTTGGTCACCCCCTGGCATCCTTGGATCTTCTCACTCTAGAAAGCACTCTAGAGAGAGAACAAAGAAAGGGAAAATAAAAAACATTAAAGTTATTGGGCTCCATGAAAGTTGCATTTGCATTAATAAAAAGAAAAGATAAATACAAGTAAAAATCCAACTTTATAGCTATACCCTATCACTATCTTCCCTCAACAAAGTCAAATAAGTTGAGGGGAAATCATAATTATTGGAATCCAACCAAATAAAACAATGAAATTAAGCAAAATTGGAACATAAATATACGGGCAGATTGCTCTCCCAAGGTATAGGCTGAAAAGGACATATTTAAAGTCCCCCAAAAATGTGAGCTTTGGACCCTCATTTTAAAGGTGGAGTTTTCAATGCTAGTCAAAAGCTTTTTGCAACCATAAGATTTTAGTACTACGGTTGTCCTATATAATAATTCCATCCCGATCTCACTTCTATTCTTATATGGTTTCTTTGAGAGTAAGAGCTGCCATGAGTTCAGCCTATGTAACACCCCAATGCTAAATTTTCTTCCCATCCATAAGATTAAGCATTTCTTCATAATCTTGAGCAATAATCCAATGTCCAGCAAGGTCAGACGGGTGAACTAACACATTCACATTAAATTTAATCCAACCTTGAGATGGAGGCTACAATGTTTGTGAGAAGGCCGGCTGAAAGGCTGAATGAAGCACTATTTCTCTAGCATTGGCATATAATGTGTTTTAGGGAAAATAGCAAGAATTATAGCTATAATAATTGAGGGTGCTGTAAGATTTTCTATGAGTTTTATCATTTTTGGCCCGCCTGATTTCATAAATAATGTAACAATATAGCCTTCCCATACTAGGATTAGTATCAGTAGTGTTGTGAAGGAGTATCAATAGATCCTTCTATGAGTGAAGTTCTGGCATGATAATTCCCCACTTTACCAAAGTGGTCAGCATGTACTTCAACATAATACATTGGCTAGTGCAATGATCTCTCATTTCTTCCCCATTGCAACCCCGTAGGCACCCACACGAATCCACCTAATTACACTGGTATAGCTAATGATTAGTTGGCTCAACATCCTTAAGAAGCCTCAACCAAAAGAAGTTTTTTTAGGGTGAATCTTGAACTTCTTAAACCATTTAAAATAATACTTCTACTCTACAATCAACTGATGGTAATCCATTCCAGCTTTGATCATTGTGAGATGAGAATGAATTAGTTCCAGAAAGTCCCCCTCACCATCCTTATTTATACCAATACCCTAAACACGCTTGGTCATTTGCTAGCAAAAGTAGTTAACCAACAGATCCTAGTTCCACTGAGAGTCTTCTCTAAGAAGGCTACTTACCCGTAACCCTTGAATCACCTCCACATTAATAAAGGTCAGGCAGGTTGCAGGTTTTCGATCCAAAATCAAGACATCATATAATGTATCAATTTGTAGACCATTTCATATCTTCCATCTATTAATGGACCTCAAAGCATCGACACTATCCTAGATAACTTTCTAGGTATTGGAGATATTACACCCTCTAGTTTTAGTCTATAGGTCCCTCCCATACTTTGCAAAAACAATCTTGTTGAGCAATGAGCTTGAGTTTTGATGTACCTCCCAAGCCAACCTCGCACGTAATAGGCCTTGCCAAAAAAGAAGATGCATAAAACCCTAGTCCACCCTATAAAGAAGGTTTGCATAAATGTGACTAATAAACATATTAAATACCCCTACTATTCATGTCTTTTTGCCACAAAATTGATGACCCATCCTCTTAATTGTATTTAAAATTCCTCTAGGAACCATAGTATGGGTCATAAGATACATTGAGATATTAAGTAGTGAGGTTCTTATTTAGGTAGCATGACCATCAAATTATAAGTGACATTTTGCCCAGATATTGATCTTATCGGATGCACCTTGCAGCCCTTTAGAGAAGTTAGAGGCCACTAGTTTCCTTATCACTAGTAGAAACCCAAAATATTCCAATGCGGAAACCTTCTTGAACCCCAACACAATTGTAATTCATCTCTTTCTCTAGTTTGCGCAAGATTTATTGAACAAAACTGTTGACTTAAAGTAGTTGATCTTAGCTGTATTGGCCGTATTTCTTATGAAAGAATTAGTATGTCGATAGCATATATAAAGTGATAAGTTATAGAAGCACCTTTGAAAATCTAAACTCCATGTATTCCACCCCTTTGTTTGAACTCCTTTGTAAGTAACTTCGAATAAAGAATAAATAGATAGGGTGATAGTGGACAACCCTGATGAAACTATAAGCTAGTATTAATCCAAGGAGTCCTATTCCCATTTACATGAAGTTTAAATCTCGGGCAAGATATACACTGAATCACCCAATGCATAAAATAGCTTGAGAAGACCATGAGTTCCAACACCTACTAGAGTGTATCCTAGGCCATATAGTCATACGCCTTCTCAATATCTACCCTAAGGGCCATTAATCCAAGTTTCATAATAGAGTCCTAGAAAGACCTTCACGACACAAAAGCACCTTGCTCTTCACCAATAATAATCCCCAAAACTAGTTTAAGTATGATAACCATAATCTTAGCAAGAATCTTATAGAACTATTTTATTAATTTAATAATAAAATAACAGAAATAAGGCTGTGATTCCATCGATGCCCGATGTTGTATTATTTCCCAAGTTGAAAATAGCATCCTCAACCTCCTGAATAGATACATCCTCATCCAAGTTCTCATGTAAATCATCTAAAATCATGTTTTCTACCTGAAATTCAGGCCACTCTACAAAGACGCACTCCTACCCCACCATTTATTTTTGATGAATTGCTAGAATTCATCTTGAACTAGAGCAGGCTAACTCACCACCCTTCTATCCTACGATTGAACATCAGTAACCTGGTTTCTACGATGCCTAGCAGTGCGGCTGCATGAAAGAAGTACGAGTTTGCATCCCCAACCTCGACCCCTCCAAAGTTTAATAAATTGCTTTTAATTCCTTAATATGACGCTCCGCTTAAGTCTTGAGATTACATAAGTCCCTAACTCTATTCTGACTATAAATAAATAACACTCTAATAGTTTTCTGACATTTGTGATTAAACATCACTACGCAGCCAAAGTCCCTCTTATTCTAGCACTTCCAAACAATCTTCTAAGAACTAGGATTATTCATCAAAATGTCCTCAAACAAAATCCAACGAGCATAATTAATTGAGGTCTTGGAGATAAAACCAAGTATGAGTGGATAGTAGTCTGAGGCAATTCGAGCCAAATAATTGAAAGAGGCCAAAGGGGCCACCTTCAATCCTTCAGAATTCATGAAACGTTGATCCAGTTGTACCTCGATCTTATTATTGTCGTTTTATTGTTTAACCAGTTAAACTACGGGCTCGAGAACCCCTAATCATGTAGGCCATTGCTGACCAAAAAATCAGCCAACTTCTACACCACAATAGCAAAGGAAAACTTATTCCCCACCCATTTTCTTATCCTAAGCCAAACAATAACTGAAGCCACCCCTAACAAATAATGGAAGATCAGCACTCACACTAGAGCTGATGGTATTCCACAAATTGCATCTTACATGGTAGTCCTTATTGGCATACACCAAAGAATTATTCCACTTCTATAGGCTGAGTAAGATTAGCTGACCAATCAACACCTTATCTGTAACCATGATCACATAAAATTTAGTAATATCAAGCTGGCATATTGCCAATAGGCCACTATACTTTTCTTCTGATGGGAAATGAACAAAATCTCAGAAAAAACTAATTAATTTGTCCACATCAGACCTCCCAAAAGCCACCACTTTTGATTCCACCAAACCAACAAAACACACCTCACTGTCCCCCATAAGGTGTGCAGGTAATTTCCCGTAATTTTCTTATGACCCCCCTGTAATTCCAGAAGAGGAGAGAAGATGTTAATTACCTGAAGGGGAGGCGTCCCTGACATTATTACCTCCATCTACTTCTTTCATATGCTTTATCATAAGCTATTCAATCGGTCAAAGATTTTGTAACTCTCAGGCAAAATGCTCTAGAGAGATTCGATCTCCTCTTAAGTGGATTAACCCCAGTCATAAATAGTAATGGTTGTTTAATGCCAAGCCACTTCTCTTACACCATACGCTTAAAATTCTCCTAATTCATATTAAAATTCGGTTCAATGACTTTTAACAAAATCTACTTGCTTATTGATGTCAGCCTTAGGTCATCCTTTTTTTCTGCCAGGTGTTCTAACTTGCTGTCTATCATTCTTCCTCCTACGGGGAGGAAAAATGTTCCATAGCCCAAAGAAGCTTTCATCATCATGTAGTTAATTTTGTTTTCCCTTTTCCCCATCAGTCATGGAATTAATTAAGCTAGAGAGCTACTGATTAGCAATGGTATTTCCACCATTATTGTCCTTAGGATGTTGATTTCCATTATAAGTTGATAATCTGGGGAGTTAAGGTTGATGCAAACTTTAAAGAAGGTTCAATAGCACACTACTGTTTACCCTTCTGAGTCGTATTCAAACCCAAACTCCTAACCTCATCTGACTTCTTATTTGTCCTCAACTATCCTTTCTTTTTGCTTAATGGTCACCAATTCAACTTTGTCAGGACAATTTTTCTTCATGTATTGAAGTCTTCCATATAGATAACATGATAATACCAATCATTCATTCTACACCTTCTAAAAAAATGTGTCTTTCAGTTCGTTGACCCAAATGCCCATCTTAACTTTGTTCGCTAAATACAACCTGACACAAACACGAGCAAACTCTCTGCGTCCTTCCACACCTATCTGAGCATCAATTCAAAGTGTAGTACCAATCATCAAGGCAATTCTTTATATGTTCTCGAGATCATAATAATGCATGGGTAATTGAGGAAGTCAAATCCAAACCATGGATGAAAAATCATCCCTTGAATCTTGCAAAAAATATGGAGTCCATCTATCTAAACCTATTATATTGCCTTCGAAGAACAAAGGCCCACCAAAAAGAACCACATCCCTAGCCTCCATAGAGGCAAAGGTACAAGCAAAACAATCCATGCTAATTGTTGAGAGCTAGAAGTCCGCAAAATGTCCCCAATGATGTTTAACCTCCAAATTCTAGACAAAAAATAGCAATCTCTTAACAAAAATTCTTTCCACCATCGCACGTTCTAACTTTTAGATATTCTCCCATATAGTCTCTATATTGAGGTCCAGAGTGATTCTATCCTTTGATATCAAAGCATGATCTATGAATTGATGAATTTTAATGTACTCATGCCTCTTCCAGACAGTCAGGGGTCTAGCCACTTCTATTTTCACCTTGGTTACACCATAGATTGTTTCCATTACATTTGCAACAGCATTTCCCTGAGCAACTTGCATGTGTAGGGAATAGAGTTTTGGCTACCGTCAACTTTCATACCTTGTTCATTCATCCCTAAAGCACCAAATTGGCCTTCTCTGCTTCTTCTTATATCTCCACACATCTCCACACCCCCAATTCCAGAAGTAGAACCATCAGCAAGAGGACCTAAATTACATACCTCCATAATCTGATCATCATCCATAGCAAGAGCTTTACCACCCACTCCAAATTCCACTATTTAATACATTTTCAAATAATTAACCCTCCATTGATGAATCCTCATCAGCAAATGCTAGATTAATCACCATCTTCACATCACCTTTTACTTTTGATCCTTCCACATTTGGCAATCTTGAATCACCAATTTGATTACCAACCACACTTCTCATCATATTGCCACCCCTGTTCACTTAGAGCGTCACCTTAGAATCCTGGATCATCAATTTCTCCACATAAGGCCTATCAGCTCCACCATCGATCATATGCTTTGAGCTAGCTAGATTACCACCCTCCAAACAACTTGAAGGGGGCTTTCTAGGAGAATGATCTACAACCTTCTTATAGCCACTAGAAGCACCTCCTGATTCCCCATTGAAATGCCACCTATCAATATCACCACCATCACTAGATCCATCGCCTCCTCCTTTGCTGGACTTGAAAGGTGACCTTCAGCCACCCCCCTCCTTTCAAAGACACTCACTTTTTAACTCCTTGCTTGTAATAGAAACAAATAGAGGAAATGAAGAACCATCCCCAAAGTGTTTTTGTTCCTGGAAAGTTTTGGGGTTACTTTAAATTTTCAATTTTCATTAATAGAAAAAGAAAAGTAAGTACAAGTAAAAAAGCTAACTATAAAGTTATACCCTATCATTATCTTCCCTCAACAAAGATAATAGAGTTGAGGAGAATTCAATATTATAAACATCATGCCAAGAAAAGGTTCTAAAATAAGTTAAATGAGAGCAAAAATACAAAGGCTTGTTGCTCACCCGATGAATATATTGAAACATTACTTACTTAAATTTGGTTAGAAAAGCCACATCTGGTTCTTCTGGACTAAATTTGCTCTTATTATGGAGCTTGAACAAACTTTGGAGCCACTTGATTGTATTAATCCCATCCTGATCAAGCCTCCACTCCTATAGTAAATCCTTGATCATGTGAGCTGCCATCAACTCAGCCTTGGTAACATCCCAAAGCTCTATATGCTTTCCAACTGCCAACACAAGCTTCAACTCATTATCCAGAACTACCATTCAAAGGCTTGCAATATTTAAGGGTTGAATCGATGCATCAAAATTAAATTCGAGCCAACCTTAATGGGGACACAATAATTTATGACTTGCAATATGGTTTAAACTTTATAACTATAAGGTCTACCATGTTTCTTTGCATTCCTAGTCCTCCAAAATTGATAAATGACATAAATATAAGGTCTACCAAAGCTAGGATTGAAATTCATGAGATTCTAAGGTTCTTTAAGGAATTCCTTCAACGAATTCATAGCTGGCGTAAAAAATCCCCAAACTGCAAGGATTTTATGACATTGTTTCAATTTATCACATTATACCGAGCAATGATCAGTAGTCTCTATAGCAATACAACCCCATAATAGCAATCCTAATCACCCTCCAAAAAATAATATTCTTTAAGGTACAGCTTTAAATTCTTGAACCAATTATACCGATAACTTCCAGTACCTAAAACTACGTTGGATGCCATTGATGTTATAGCATGCCACTCCTAGGATGGATCAGCTCAAGAGTATCAGTTCCAGTACCAAGATTTGTTCTTATAGCAATAATTTTCTAGGCCATCTTCACTCCGAATGCTTTGACCAAAACCTCCAATTTCAGAGGTGATAGTCCACATTCCAATCATCAAAAGCCTCCAGGTTCATCAAATATGGCCTCCTCCCTAGCTAGAGATCTAAAGTCCTCACATCATTCATAACATTCACCATCTTTCCGTCCCCAATCATCCTCCTCAAGATGGGTCAGACTGTCTGAGCTCCATCTTGTATAAATTTCCAGGAGACATACACATTACATCCATGGTTTTCAACCCACATATACCCTCCATACTTTGTAAATAAAATTTTATTCAGTAGGAAATTAGGATTCTAAATTACATCTTAAGCCACTCCATCACGCAGTGGTCCTTTCTGTGAAATAGACAGAAAAGAAAATTGGAAGAAGAATAAGAAGAGAAAAAAATGGGAGAAGTAGAAACACACAAACTTTTTTCTTCTATTAATTTGTCTCATGCACACATTACAACTCTTTTATCTAAATTAGACATCACTTCACATACACCCTTTCACTTTCAAATGAAACATTGCTTCACACACCCTTTCACTTACAATTAACTACATTTAATTAAGAAAACAAACCACATCCACACAAATGAAAAGACACATCCATTCAAATAATATGATTAAATATTTTGAATTTATTAACAAATTCCTCCTTTAAATTCAAAATCTCTTCCATCCTTCATGCCGATCGCCATTTTGCATTTCTCGAACAATATTGTGGGTAATGGCTTTGTAAATATATCTGCTACTTGATCATGACTTGCAACATGAATCATTCTCGTACTTCCTTCCTTCACATGTTCACGGATGAAATGAAATTTGACATCGATATGCTTGCTTCTTTCATGATGTACCGGATTCTTTGCTAACTCAATTGCAGATTTGTTATCAACACGAATCTCGGTAGCTTCTGTTTGTTGGAGATTCATTTCATAGAGTAAATTCCTTAGCCAAACTGCATGACAGACACACAATGCTGCCGCCACATATTCTGCCTCACATGTCGAAAGTGTCACTATCGGTTGTTTCTTTGATAGCCATGTGAATGCCGTATCTCCCAAAAAAAATACGTACCCCGATGTACTCTTTCGATCATCTATGTCTCCGCACCAATCACTGTCGGAGTAACCCACCAATTTATATTCATCCGTCTTCGAGTAAAATAATCCGAGTGATTCTGTTCCTCGGACATATCGAAGAATTCTCTTCAATGCCTTCCAATGCGTATAGGTCGGCTCTTCCATGAACCGACTTACCACTCCAACACTATAAGAAATATCTGGCCGAGTGCTTGTGAGATAACGCAAACTTCCCACCAAACTTCGATATTTTGTTGCGTCGACTCGATCTCCACCATCAAACCTTGAGAGTTTGGCACCTAATTCCATTGGCGTTGTTACTGGATTACAATTTTCCATCTTGTTCTTCTTTAAGATGTCTTTTGAGTATGCTTCTTGTGACACAAAAATTCCTGATTTTCCTTGTCTAACTTCTAGACCAAGAAAATACTTCATTAAGCCCAAATTGTCATTTCAAATTCTTGTTCCATCTCACATTTTAAAATTTTCAATCATCTTGCCATTATTCCCCATGAAAAGAAGATCATCAACATAAAGTGCTACAAATAAGAAGTTACCTCCTTTCTTCTTCACATACAGTGCATGCTCATATGGGCATTGAGTGAACCCATTTTTCTTGAAATAAATGTCGATACGAGTATTCCAAGCTCGAGGTGCTTGCTTTAACCCATAAAGTGCCTTTCTTAACTTCAATATTTTTTGTTCCTCTCCAATCTTCTTGTAACCAGGTGGTTGTTCAAGATAAATCTCCTCTTCTATCACTCCAATCAAAAATGCCGACTTCACATCCATCTGATATATTGGCCATTCAAACTGTGCCGCATAAGAGATAAGAAGTCGAATTGTCTCCATTCTTGTAACTGGGAAAAAAACGTCATCATAGTCTATCCCTGCCTTTTGTATATAGCCCTTTGCCACAAGTCGAGCCTTGTATCGATCTATCTCACCTTGAGCATTCATCTTTTTCTTGAACACCCACTTTACTCCAATAGGTCGACTTCCTTTTGGTAATTCTGCAAGTTCCCATGTCTTGTTTCGTTCGATGGACTTGATCTCCTCATCCATAGCTTCTTTCCACTTTTCATTCTTCACCGCTTCTTCAAAACTTATATTTTCACCATCAGCAAGAAGACAAATAAGGTGTGCTTCGCTTGTAGAATCATACAACTCTTGTAGGCTTCGCATTTTTGATTGTCTTGGTTCTTGTTCATCATCGGATGTTTGTGGATTTCTAGGTACCTGAGAACATGTAGGAAAATTTGTTAGTGAAATAGTTGGTGATTCTCCATTTTCCATTTGTTCTTCCGATGAATTGTTCCAATCCCATTTGCTTGCTTCATTCACCCGAACATCTCGACTTACCGCCACCTTCTTGTTTATTGGATCAAGTAGTTTGTAACCCTTAGTTTGCTCATCATACCCAATAAACACATACTTCTTGCTTTTATCTTCTAGCTTTGTTCTTTGTTGATCTGGCACATGTGCATAGGCTACACTACCAAATATTTTAAGATGCGAGACCGTCGGTTTTTTACCACTCCATGCCTCTTGCGGAGTTTTATCTTCTAACTTCATATGTGGACATCTATTTTGTATGTAAATTGAACATTGCACTGCTTCCGCCCAGAATTTTTTTGGCATTTCTTTACTCTTCAACATTGATCGAACCATATCAAGAATGGTCCGATTCTTTCTCTCGGCCACACCATTTTGTTGGGGTGAATATGGTGTGGTTAGAAACCTTCTTACTCCTTGTTGCTCACAGAAACTTGTAAACTCCGCTGAGTTGTATTCACCACCTCTATCAGATCGCAATGCTCTAATGAACTTCCCGGTTGTCTTCTCCACCATGGCTTTGAATTTCTTAAACACATTGAAAGTCTCGGATTTTTCCTTCAAAAAATAAACCCAAGTTTTTCTGGAATAATCATCGATAAAAGTAATAAAATACCTTTTACCACTGAAAGATTCAGGAGTGATTGGCCCACAAATGTCAGTGTGTACCAATTCAAGAATACTTGATGCTCGATATTCTGCCTTTTTCTGAAATGAATTTCTTGCATGTTTCCCAAATATACAATCTTCACAAAGCTTGTTGGTGTAATCTACTTCTGGTAGTCCATACACCATTTTCTTCTTCAACAATTTTTGTAGGCCTCCATAGTGCAAATGACCAAATCGCAAATGCCATAGAGACGCCTTGTCTTCTACATCAACTTGCAAGCATTTTTCTCGTACATAAACCAAGTTGATTTTGTACATTCTATTCTTCGCCATATTAATTTGTGTGACTAACCGCCCCTTCTTATCTTTCAATTGTAGAACTTCATCTTTCATGAACACTGAATATCCTTTCTCCATGAGTTGCCCCATACTAAGTATGTTGCTTTTAAGATCAGGTACAAAATACACATTTTCAATTAAGCCTTTTGCGCCATCTTTTTGCATGTAAGAAATTGTACCTTGACCTTTTACTTGAATCTTTGATGCATCACCAAATGAAACATGCCCATCCTCAACGACCCGCATTTCTTTGAACAAATGTCTATGCCCGCACATGTGGTTACTAGCACCAGTGTCGAGATACCAAGTCGTCTCGTCACTACTGTTCTTTTCATCATGAGCTATCATGAGAAGCCCATCTTTCACCTCTTCTTCTGTTACAAGATTTGTATTCTCCTCAATTTTCTTTTCACCATAACAATCTCTTGCATAATGCCCAAATTTGCCACAATTGTAACATTTTTCAGAGTTGCAGTCCTTTGCATAGTGACCATACTTGCCACATTTGTAACATTCAACATTTGAATGATTTTGCCGACCGCCTCTTCCACGACCTCGTCCTCGACCTCGCCAATTTTGTTGATTTGACTGTTCCTTCTCTTCAAATTGTCTTCCATAACCACGACCTCTTCCACCACGTTCATTTCCACGACCTCTTCTTCCTCGTCCTCTTCCACGAAAATTTTGAGAATATAGTACCTTATCATCTTTAATTGTTGCCTTTGATTGAAGAACTTCTTCGAGCGTCTCCTCCTTCTTTTTCTTCTTTCGTTGCTCATGTGCCTCAAGAGAGCCAGCAAGCTCTTCAACAGTTAGTGTGCCGAGATCCTTTGATTCTTCAATCGCGCATACAACATTCTCAAAATTATTGGTTAATGACCGCAATATCTTCTCCACTACTCGGGCATCGGTTAACATCTCACCATTTCGCTTGAGTTGATTTACTACGGCTTGCACACGAGTGATGTAATCAGATACACCTTCTGACTCTTTCATTTTCATCCCTTCCAATTCACCTCTCAAAGTTTGGAGGCGTACTTGCTTGACACGATCAGCACCTTTGAACACTTTCTCTAAAGTGTTCCACGCTTCTTTTGAAGTTGTCGCTCCGGCAATCTTCTCAAAGCCCGACTCATCTATTGCTTGATATAGCAAGTAGAGAGCTGTTTTATCCTTCGCACGCGTCTCTTTCAACGCCTTTAATTGGTTCGCCGTCATGCCCACCGTATCCATCACTTCAACGAAGCCGTTCTCAACGACTTCCCATGCATCTTGTGCGCCCAACAATGCCCGCATCTGAATACTCCAATTATCATAATTTGTCTTCGTGAGTCGTGGTAGAGGTATTTGTCCTATCGGAAAACTTCCAGAATTTGCCATGACGCTCTGATACCAAATTGTGAAATAGACAGAAAAGAAAATTGGAAGAAGAATAAGAAGAGAAAAAAATGGGAGAAGTAGAAACACACAAACTTTTTTCTTCTATTAATTTGTCTCATGCACACATTACAACTCTTTTATCTAAATTAGACATCACTTCACATACACCCTTTCACTTTCAAATGAAACATTGCTTCACACACCCTTTCACTTACAATTAACTACATTTAATTAAGAAAACAAACCATATCCACACAAATGAAAAGACACATCCATTCAAATAATATGATTAAATATTTTGAATTTATTAACACTTTCCACCTAACAGAAGAATGAAACCACAAACCACCATGGGTTCTCTGCTGGCACAACTCCGTCCATGCCGTATAATAAAGACCCTTACTTTTTACATATTTTTTGCCAAAGAAACATCCTTCCAAGCTTTTCAATAGAATTTAAAATTCCATTGGGGATTTACATATGAGTCATGAGATACATTGGAATGTTTTGTAATGAAGTTTTAATAAACATGCACCTGCCACCAAAAGAGTGGTGTTTATCCCAAAAAATTATTTAATCAACAACACTCTTCATTACTTTTGAGAAATCAGATTTAATGAGCTTCCTCATAATCATAGGTAGACTAAGATAGCCTAAAGAAATTACTTTCCTGAAGCCAAGGATATTATAAATTCTTCTTCTCTTCCAATTTTGAAATACTTTGCTTAATAAGATGGTTTTTTTACAACAATTATTCTTCTGCCCTGTACATAAAAAGTAATAATTCAAAATTTCATTGATTATAATAATGTTAGGTCTACCACCTTCTCCAAATCCCAATATGTCATCAACACATAATAAATGAGAAATTCTTTCAGCATTACCCAAATCATGGACTCCAAGCCGAGCCCCTCTTTGTTAAAAATAATTAGTCAACAATGCATAGCATAAAATGAACAGGTCTAAGGACAACAGACATCCTTAGCGCAAACCATTATGAGGCTTATTCCAAGGGGATCAATTATAATTGATTAAGGAGGACGAACCTTGGCCAAGAGACATATTGCAACACCCATACATAAAGTAATCTGATAATTTGAAAAATGTCATACCCTATTGTAGAGTGTCCCAAGACATACAATCATAAGCTTGTTCAATGTCCACCTTTAACACCATCAACCCATCTTTTATTGTAGAATGCTGGAAATCACACATCATTTCTTGACCAATCGGTCCATGGATTGATAAAGATTTGTCTGGCACAAAAGCCCCTTACCCTTCTTCAATAACATCATTTAAAATTGGTTTAAGCCTGTTAACCAGGACTTTGGCAATAACTTTATAAAAGGAAGGGGAAAGGCTAATAGGACATAACATTGATGGAAGATTAGCTTTATTAGATTTGGGAATCCACATAAAAACCATTTCCTTAGAGTTTTCTGACATAATCCTGGATTAGAAAAATTTAGAAATCGACTTTATAACATTCCTCTTTATGATCTCCCAATAGAATTTTAAAAAGTAAATGTTATTCTATCGATACCAGGTGCTCTACTATTGCCCATGTTCAAAACTACATTCCTAATTTCCTATTCAATAATTTTTTACTCAAGGCCAATCATCACGAGTTATGGAATGGGATCTTGAATAGTAGGCTAATTATCAAGGGCGATTGTCCTCTCCCTCCTTTTGTGATTAAAAAATTGCCAAAAAATTGTTTTGAATATCATTGTAATCATTCACTGTTGTGCCATCCTCATCTTGCACCTCCATAACCCGATTATTCTTCTACGAGTAATGGCAATCGAATGGAAAAAATATGTATTAGCATCCCCTTCTTGAATACATCTTATCTTAGTAGTTTATTTCCACCACGTAGTGAGGCAGGCCAAAGTAGTATTCACCTCAAAAATCATCTGTCTGAGGTTAAGTTACAGATCAGCGTTTAACCCATCAATATTGTAGTCAATTTCCCGAAGTTCTTTAATACACTGTTATAGCTCCACTTTTTGTTTACTCAAGTCTTTAATTCTATTTTTGCTCCAAAAGAACAAATTCCTAAGATTTCCTCTACACTTACGATCTAGAACCTCAGCAGGTTATCAAAAACCTTGCTTATTCTAAATATTTCAAATGATCTTCCAAGATGTTCGGTACATCACCTATACATCTTCAAATAGAATCCATTCAGTGTTATGGGTATTGCACTAAGTAATATGACTCAGTAAGGATTAGGCTATGATTAGACACCACTCTTCCATGATGCTTGACTATAATAAAGAGTTCACTCCTTTGTCTAGTGGAATTAATAAAAAGTCTATAAAAATGCTCCCATATTTTACTATTCCCATTTTTATTATTAAACCATGTATACTTGGGTACAGTGATGCCAATGTAATTGTGGTAGCTTTGAACCATGAATTCTGTCATTTTCTTGGGACCTGCTGAGAAAGTAAATCTCTTACCACCTTTCTTCTCGTGCTATGAAAAATAGTAATTAAAATCTCCTCCAACCACCAATGGGAGATAAGCTATCCAATTAGAATGAATGGCATTCCAAATATTTTGATGAACAATATGATCTTTCTTAGCATACAAAAAAAAAATATCCCATTACTGTAAGTTAGGCATTACCAACTACCCGTTTAAGCATTGGTCAGTGGCAAAAGAAACTTAAAATTGTGAGATATCATGCCTCTATAATGCCACTAACCTACTGATTCACCAACAACAGGGTGTTACAAATCTATTTTTGGATTATGATTTTGATGATAGCAAACAAATCTTGGTTCACTACAACTGCTTTTTTCTCTATTAACTTTTTAGGACCCAAAGATCGGACGAAAATCAAAAACAGCTACAGATTGGGTAGATTAGGGTTGAGTCAGTCTGTAATCTTCTTTTTTCCTTTCCTTGAGTCAATTGTAAATGTTTGAAGTGACTAATGTTAAGTAACCCTACACACACACACTTGAGAGACTTAGAATTCCTGTTTTTACTCATATCAGCCTGGACGATATTTACATCGTCTTTGACGATCGGGCTTAAAATAGAAAATCTAATCAGGGGTACTTAATTAAGGAAGCCGTCATTGGCAAATCGGCTTGGACGATACATGTATCGACTAGGATGATAGGATCAAAACAGAAAGAAATCGCCTCCATAAATAATTAAGGTATTTTATATTTTTGGCAATCGGCCAGGATGATCTTAGATCGGCCTGGACGATATTCACAATTATGCCTTAATTATTCAAATAAATCAAGGAAGTTATTAAGGATGATTGATACGATCACATAGTCCTGGATGATTGCAGGATCGGCCAGGATGATCTATTCAAAAACCTTAGTTACTTCTAGATGATAAATATCGGCCAGCACAAATTCAGGGCGTTGTGCTAGACGATCGTGATCGGACAGCTTGAATTAATGAGCTCCTTTGAAGCTCTTCTATTTAAGATCTCTTGTTCAACATTTTTGAACATCCTTTGCTGCTATCTTGACCTAAGAAAACCTAAAGGAGAGAGAGAGAGAGAAAGGAAGAGAGAGAGAGGATCTTGTGAGGGGGAGCTTGTGAGGGGATTCACAAGGGTTGCTCCAAGCATTATTCCACTTCTTCTTCCCTAGAGTCTCTTGTCCTTGGAATTGTTGGGAGAGGTAAGTTCCAACAAGCGATCGAGGTTCTCAGCCGGCTTCTGGAGGAAGCAAAAGGAGGAAGGTTCTCTGCCTTGCCGGGTGTGGCAAAAAGAGGTGTTTGTAAAGGCTTCTCCGCCTAGCTATGGGGGCTAAAGAAGAGTCACGATTGTAGTGTAATACTTGGAGGGCACCTCCGTGGAGTGGATGTAGGTCGAGTTGACCGAACCACTATAAACTCTTGTGTTCTTAGTTTTTACTGCTTCCGCATTTATTTTCTTCCCCACTTATTTTTGTGTGGTGATTTGGTTTGTATCCGTGCTTTGCCTAAAGAATTTTTTAAATACCATTTCACCCCCCCCCCCCCAACTTGGTTAGCCTTGGGCCAGTTCTATAGGGCTTAAAATCCCTAACGAACTTTCAAGTGGTATTAGAGCAGGATTCATAAAAACTAAGTTTGAAAACTTTTTGAATTTTGATCTATGGCTAACTTTGGGAATCATAATACACTTGAAGGGTATTCTATTACCCGACCACCTTTGTTTGATAATATCCCATTTGATTTTGGGAAAACTCGCATGTCTATATTTTTGCAATCTACTAATTATCGCATGTGGATGCTTATTACGGATGGTTACACACCTCCAACTGGTAAACTTAATGACATTACTGTTCGCCTTTCTTTTACTGAATGGACTTTAGATGATAGGGATTTGGCTCGATTGAATGCAAAATATCTTAATTATTTTTTCTGTGCTTTAAAATCAGAAGACTGCATATGTGTTTCCACTTGCAAAACTGGTAAAGAAATTTGGGATAAATTGTGTATCACTTATGAAGGCACTAATGAAGTTAAACAATCCCATTTGAACATTCTCTTGCATGACTAAGAAATTTTCATATGAAATCTCATGAATCAATTTCTGAAATGTATATGAGATTTACTCAGATTGTTACTTCCTTGCATGCCTTAGGAAGAGAGCTTTTGAATTTTGAAAAAGTAAACAAGATTTTACGATGCTTGCGTTTCTCTTTTGATGCAAAAATTACTGCTATAACTGAATCTAAGGATTTGAACACGTATTTGAATGACAACTTACTTGGCTCACTCATTACTTACGAGTAAGGGGTGAATCAAAAAAATCTTGATGTTGGTGAGAAAAAGAAAGAGAAAATAGTAGCACTGAAGGCACACAAATCTAACTCCGATTCTTCCGGGTCTGAGAGCGATGAAGTTGCCTTCATCTCAAGGCAATTCAGAAACTTTCTAAGGAAAAAGCAAAAGAATCATTGGAAAAAAGGTATGGATAACAAATATTCTAAAGGATCTTCTGATGCTGTTTGTTATGAATGCAGGAAGCCTGGACATGTGAAAGCCAATTGTCCTACACTTCAAGATTACTTGAGCAAAGAAAAGGAAAAGGGTGAGGAGAAATCCATGTTCAAGAAGGACAAGAAAAAAGTTCAAAAATTGTTCTGGGCAAAATCTGCATCAGATTTCTCTTAGACTGAACCGGAGGAAGAGACAACAAACCTGTGCTTAATGGGGGAAGATCATCTTGAGCAAAGCGATGATGAAGAGGTATGTAAACCAACGTATGATCAATTATTTGAAATTTGTGAGAAAATTGATGCTTCATACAAAAAACTCAAGAAGACTCATGCTAGTTTAAAGTTAGAGCTTTTCAATTTATAAAAAGAATATGAAATTATTCTCAAAGATCATTCTACGATTGATTCAAATCACATGTCTTTACTTGATAAATTTGATGATTTAAACAAAAAGCATTTGGAATTAATTGACGAACATGATGCTTTAAATTTTCACACACCTCACTTAAATCTGATTTTAAGAAATCAAAGGAGATAAAAAAAGATTTGAGGGTTGATAATGATGTCTTAAAAAATGATAACTTGAGGCTTAAAAATGATTTAGACTCACTTAAGGGGAATTTGAAGATTCCCACTTTGAATCCAAAGCCAAAACCTAGGAAGAGACATTATAACCCAAGTCAGTTAAGAAATCCTTTTCCTGGAGTTAGATGTTTTTCATGTGGCAAGCTAGGACACATCTCACACACTTGCACTGTTCACCATAGTACACACTGGGTGTGGAGACCAAAATTGCATAATTCACAGCATAGCACACATGCATTACACTATACTTTTTATGAGAAGGGACCCAAACTTATTTTGGTTCTTAAGTCTGACAGCTATTGATTCTTGCAGGATTGCTCTCACTAAAGACCTCGTGAGGGCATAGGATACTTGGACAAACAGAGGCTCGCAACTCATAACTGCTTAAAATTTGCTGCTTAACAAATTCTTGAATTGCATTTTAATTATTGCTATTTTTTTTGTTTTTGTTTTTAATTTGTTGTGCAAGTCATTTTTTTTTCTTTTGTTTTCTTTATGATGATTTTTTCCTTGTTCTTAAAGTTTGGAGATTTATGGCCAATGATTAGCAATTCTAAATCGGTTAAAGGGAGAAAACACCGTTGATGGTTTCCCTCCCTCTAACCTATTTTGGTGATATAATTTTTTTTTTTAAACAAAAAGTCTATCTCATTTTAACAAATAGTTTTTAAAATTAAGATCTTTTTTTTTCTTCTTGTTACAATAATCTATCTTATATATATATATATATATATATATATATATATATATATATATATATATATATATATATATATATATATATATATATATATATATATATATATATATATATATCCTTCAAGTTAACTGAAATCTTGCCGTTGCACTTATCATATGATTTTGATTTTCATTTTGTGGCTTGTTCTTCTCTATGTTAGAAAGAGAGCCCCTCTTCTCTAATATCTAGAAGATATAATCACAACTAAGAACTTTTTTGAAGGGTTTGTTAAATAGTTTTTAGCTTGCAAGAATTAAAAAGGAAAGAGGCCAATGACGCCAAATTGAAAAGAAAACTATATACACAAAAGTGTATCAAAAATCAAAAGATGCTCAAAGAGCCAATCAAAGTGACAAGCGGTAAAAAATGAGCCCACTAAATGCAAGCTATCCTCTCTTTTCAAAACTTTTAAAACTTAGAAGGACTCACGGGTTATTTGATATTTTCAAAGGCTTGATTTCAAATTCCATGATAGAGACAAATTACTTTAGTATACTATTTATAAGATATTTTATTTGTAACCAAGTTTTTGAACGGATCTTCTTTTTATCCAATTTATTCTATGTTAGACCTCTTGTTTTCAAAAGACAATTTTTATCCTGAAAGAAGTCCGAGGTAGGGTAAACATGATCGGATTTTCTACCATTTTCAGATTATGACATTGTTAACCCATTGATCTTTTAAATATTTAAAATTTAAATTATTTGGGAAATTTTTCATATGCTTGCTCTGCTAAAAATAAAAAAAAATAAAAAAAAATATTAAAAACCAAAAACTTCATTTCTTTTTGTGTTTTTTGTTTTTATTTTATTTTGTTTTCATTTTTGTTTAAGTTTTCTCTCTAATCATCTCCATCTTTCCTTGTTTTTCAAATTCTTGTCACATTGTCCTGGCCGATTCTCTTATCGTCCTCGATGATAGGACAATTCCTTCAAAATTCCCTCTGTTGAACCTTTTTTTGAGCTTTCTGTAACTCATCGCCTCGGACGATCCCTTATCGTCCTGGCCGATATGATCGAACTCAATTATAATCTCTTTTTCATCTTGGCCGATACAATTTTCATCCTGGCCGATGCACTTATGGTCATCGTCCTGACCGATACACTAGATCATCCTGGACGATCTACGTGTCAGCACATTTAAATCCTTAAAATCGGCCCCGGACGATCCATTATTGGACAATCATCCTGGCCGATCCACTGTTCATCCTGGACGATACACGTGGCACAGATTTAAAATGTTTTAACTTCAGTCGGTATGATCAATTATTGTGCATCATCCTAGACGATACACCTAATCGGCCCGAACAATCTTCATTTTCAACGGTCGTCCGGCTTGACTCCTTGGGACGATCGTCTGTGTCTAATCGTCCTGAACAATATCTGATTGGCCCGACCGATTGGACCACCTTTTTGACCGATCGGCCTGTACACAATAATTGAACCAAATCGTTCTGGATGATTCTGCGATTGTCCTGGACGATATGGCCATTTCTTTAAATTCTATCCATTCCAGCCATTATTTTCACCTCCACCTTCTTCTTCTCTTGTGTTTTCTTATTGATTTGTTGCTATGGCTGGTGGGAAGCGAGTCTGTCAAGCTTCTGGATGTTCCTCGAGGGCCAATCTAGACCCTCGATTTAGGGAAGTGGAAGATCAAGCAGCTTACCGTCGCTGCAAAGAATGTGGCATCACCCTTTCCACAATAATCAATCCTGCCCACCTTTCGTATCTGGTAATGGATCTCTTTTCTCACAGTTCAAACTGTTTCATTCTTACCCTCGCTGTCCCTTTTTCTTAAGAACTTCTGTTAGAATTTTATGCAAATCTTCACATAAATCCTACTTTCATAGCCCTGACCTCCTATGTGAATCGACGCCCGGTCGAGATCATATATCAGGATTGTGCTGAACTATTACAGCTATCCACCACTGGGGATAAGCTGCACATAATCGTTTCAGATCCTAATTTTGACTGGTCCACGAAAAACCATTTTCTTCGCCAAACCAACACCCTTTCATGTTGGAGAGACTGGCTCTTTAGTCAAAGATGCTAGGACAATTCAGCATGTCCTTCGCACCTCCATTATTTCAAAAGCCAGGGACCGAATCCACATCACTCCTCTGCTTTCTCTGACTACCTTTTTCATCATGGCCCGGAGAGAATTTAGTGCTACTGATCTAATCTTTCGATACATTGATCTTTTAACAACTATTCACGATCTAGGCCATAGGAGGAAACCCAACCTTGTTTTAGGGCATCTCATAGCCTACATTCTTGAAACCAAATACAATCTTCAATATCCTGCTCGTCATGACCTTCAACCTCCTTGCTACTCAAACAGCTATTTCAATATCCTTCACAGTACTCGTCTCCACCCAGGGGATGGGGAACCTCAGGGGGCCGAGGAGGAGGAGGCTCCCGCTCCCATTCCTGATCCTGCTCCTCTTCACCAGCACTCACAGTTTGACCAATTAGTGGAGAGATTTGATCGTTGGGAGACCCGTTTCAATGCTTACGTTTCCGCACAGGAGCAGCAACATTCTGAGGACATGGCTCGCTACGAGCAGCACCACACAGAGGACTTAGCCCATTTTGACAGCTATATTACTCACTAGCAGCAGCGGCAGCACGACCAGGACATAGTTTGGTTCAATGCTCAGTTTACTATGCTAGCTGGCTACATTTAGTAGATCCCACCACCTGCACCTCCATCTGATGACCAAGATCCCTCGTTCTTTTAGTTTTAGTTTTTTTTTTATTGCTACATTTTATGTTTTTTTTTTTCTTTCCCTTCATTGCTTTAGTTTTTTTTAGTTTCCTCCATTTTGAGATGTCAAAAGGGGGAGTAGTGTGTTTGTACTTGCTCCTGATTAGTGTATTTGTACTTACTCTTGTTTAGTATATAAAAGCCTGTTTAGTTTTTGCATGACTTTCTTGAATTAATTTTTGATATGTTTGCCATCATCAAAAAGTGGGAGATTATTACAAATCTATTTTTGGATTATGATTTTGATGATAGCAAAAAAATCTTGGTTCACTACTACGGCCTTTTTCTCTATTAACTTTTCAGGACCTAAAGATCGGACGAAAATCAGAAATAGATACAGATTGGGTAGATTAGGGTTGAGTCAGTCTGTAATATTCTTTTTTCCTTTTCTTGAGTCAATTGTAAATGTTTGAAGTGACTAATGTTAAGAAACCCTACACACACACTTGATAGACTTAGAATTCATTTTTTACTAGTATTAACCTGGACGATATTTACTTCGTCCTGGACGATCGGGATTAAAACAAAAAATCTAATCAGGTGTTTTTAATTAAGGCAGCCATCATTAGCAAATTGGCCTGGACGATACGTGTATCTGCCAGGATGGTAAGATCAAAACAAAAAAGAAATTGCTACCATAAATAATTAAGGTATTCTGTATTTTTGGCAATCGGCCATGACGATCTTGGATCGGCCTGGATGATATTCACAATTATGCCTTAATTAATCAGACAAATCAAGGAAGTAATTAAGGATGATTGATACGATCACATCATCCTAGATGATCGTAAGATCGGCCAGGATGATCTATTCAAAAACCTTAGTTACTTTTGGATGATAAATATCAGCCAGCACAAATTCAGGGCGACGTGCTGGACGATCAGGATCGGGCACCTTGAATTCAGGGTGATGCTCTAGATGATTTTCCTCAGATTTGAACTGATCGGCCTGGATGATCGTGATATCGTCCTGGACGATCAAGCCAATTTTTAATCATCCAGTTTGCATTCTGGGCGATGCTCTGGCCGATCTCATGGGATTTGTATTGATCAGCCAGGACGATGTTCATATCGTCCTGGACGATATAGTCGGCAACTTGCAATTAATGAGCTCCTTTGAAGCTCTTCTATTTAAGAGCTCTTGTTCAACATTTTTGAACAACCTTGGCTACTGTCTTGACCTGAGAAAACCTAAAGGAGAGAGAGAGAGAGGGAGAGAGAGAGAGAGGATCTTGTGAGGGGGAGCTTGTGAGGGGATTCACAAGGGTTACTCCAAGCATTGTTTCACTTCTTCTTCCCTAGAGTCTCTTGTCCATATAAGGGTTGGGAGAGGTAAGTTCCAGCAAGTGATCGAGGTTCTCTGCCTGCTTCAGGAGGAAGCAAAAGGAGGAAGGTTCTCTGCCTTGCTGGGTGTGGAAAAAAGAGGTGTTTATAAAGGCTTCGCCGCCTAGCTGTGGGGGCTAAAGGAGAGTCACGATTGTAGTTCAATACTCGGAGTGCGCCTCCGGGGAGTGGACGTAGGTCGAGTTGATCCAACCACTATAAACCCTTGTGTTCTTGGTTTTTGCTGCTTCCGCATTTATTTTCTTCCGCACTTATTTTTTTGTGGTGATTTGGTTTGTATCTGTGCTTTGCCTAATGAATTTTTTAAATACCAATTCCCCCCCCCCCCCTTCTTGGATAGCCTTGGGCTAGTTCTATAGGGCTTAACATCCCTAACGAACTTTCACAGGGAAGTGAAAAAACTCCTATCAACTACCAATGAGTTTATCAACATCCATTCTACTTGACTCCCCAACCTTATTCTCAACTAAACCAATGAATCATACCTTGTTATTGTCCATGAGTTATCATAGGTAGTTTCCCATATTTTTCTTCCGAGCACCCATGTAGTTCCAAAATAAAATAGAAGACATTAATTAACTGAAGGGTAGTTGTCCTCGCCACCAGACCCTTTCTCAAGCTCCTTCTTTTTTTTCCTAAGAAGCTACTCAATTGGCCCAAGCTCTTGTAACTCTCTAGAAAACTTCTCTTAAGAGATTCGATCTCCAGTCTTGGGTGGCTTGACCCCAGCTGTAAATAGCAAAATTTTTTAATTCCAAGCTATTTCTCCCGCCATGTTGGCTTAAAATTCTCCTACTTCACTTTCAAATTAGGTTTAGGGGCTTTTAACAAATCAACCTTCTTAAACATATCCACCTATAGTCCACCTCCTTCCCATAAAGGTGTTCTAACTTGTTGTTTTTTATTCTTCTTCCTACGGGTCGGAACCAAGTTCTTGGGTCCAAAGAGACTTTCATCATCTTCTAATTCAATATTTTTTCCCTTTTCCTTTTCCCCATCAATCTTGGAATCAATTATGCTAGCAGGCTTCTTATTATCATTAGAATTTCCTCCATTACTATCCTTATGATGTTGTTTTCCAGCTTCAATAATAATCGGGGAGCTGAGATAGATGGTCTTGATTTAGTAGGAAACACATATGCTTTATTTTACAAAATTTAAATTTTTTTTTCCTGATTTTTCACTTATTGTAAAATCCTATAAGTAGAATTATATTATGATCAAATAACATACAACAAAGTATTCCTACTTCTATTCCCTTATTTCTCTTCTATTTGGTTCTTTAACTCATATTGATGCCAATTAGAAAATAAAAGAATAAAAAACAAAATATAAAACTACCTATTTCGAGAAGTTCATTTATGTGTATAAAAGTTCATAGATTCAAATCAAATCTCTAATATTTTTTTTGAGTTGCTCGACAATGGTCTATTGTTTTTAATTTACTCTTAAAATAATAAATGATTTATATATTTGTTCTAAACTATTTAGATTTGGATCACTATAACTCATATTCAGTGCCATCCCAATCGAACATTGAAAATGTCAGCCTCATGAGGTTTTGACCCAGCCCAACTCACAGCTTCATTGAGAAATTAAAAAAATTGTACTTTCTTTCTACAAAGATATATTCAACTTAATTCCTATTTTAACTAAGGAATAATTAACATGCAAGAAAATGCAAGGAAATATAAGGCATTGAAAAGCTATTTAGATGGAAAAGAGTAAGTTATATAGAGCCTTGAAACTTATTTCTATGTGAAATGACTACACATTAGACTATTAGAAGAAGTGTGTGTTATAAATAGATCAAAATGATCATTAGATTTATAAGTATGTTCATTATACCTTTAGACTATTGTAAATATCAATTTTATCCCTCAACTCACCAAAATTAGAATAATTTGATCATATCTCCAACTTTGATGTTTCTTTGGACAACAATTGGTGGAGAAAGATATTCATGAGGATATTTTGGTCTTTTTAGGGCCAATCTCATTAATTTTATTTGATATTGAGTGGTGAAATCAACCCTTAAAGTTCATAATTCCCTACTTATAAAGCTTTTTCCCTTCAATTTTTGCCTAAAGAAATGATTAAGTAGGCTGTAAGACCAATTTGGTTCAAATTTAACTATTTGAGGCACTAAAATGAATGCCTAAAAAACTTATATGACAAATAGACACCTAAAATATCTAGGAAAAATTTATACATTTATTCTTGTATGGTTTTAAAAAATAAATAAATTACCATGGTGCTTTATTATGAATTATTATGAATACATACAGACAGAGCATGGCAATGAAGCTTAGAAAATCTTTCTCATGTTGATGTTTGAAGTAGTTACAACTTATTTTCCAATAGTTTATAGTTAGCCACATCATCATAGAAATTTAGAAAAAACTAGATTTTGGAGTATTATGATATTTCTTTTAATTATTATTAGTACATCATCAATGTTGATGTATCCCATAGATTGGCAACAGTATAAAGAACCTCCTGAAGGATACCTGAAACAAGAGAAATTCAAAGGAAAAACAAAAACAAGGAAAACGTTTCCCCATAACAAAGAGATGTCTATTTGATGATATCAAAAATTGCCTCCATCTCAACAGTTGTTTCCTATATGTATATTTCCTATAGTTTTATTTTCCTATTGTATAGTTTTCTATTTTTAATATTTATGTAGCAACCAAAGAAAAATAGTAATAGTACTATAAGAACAGAAATATTATGAAGTGAGCGAAGAATGAGCAAATAACATAATACTATCCTGGAGCCTAATATGTGATGCATCAGTCCTCATCAATAATAGAAAAGCTTGACTCTAACAAGCTGATTGTAATTCGAGAGTCATCGGGAGGGTGTTAAGGCCAAATATCTAAAATGTTGAAAGTAGGGGACATATGATTATCAGGAGGCAACTCCACAATATATGTATTGTTATTGATTTTAGAAATGATTGAAATAGGGCCAATCATTCGACAATTAAGTTTTGTGTTTGTGCCCCATGGGAAAATGTTCATGACATATTCAAACTATGACGAGATCACCTACATGGAATAGTTTCTATATTCGGTGAATGTATGTAGCTGCCTTATATGATTGATTGGCCTTGTTGAGCAATTGGAAAACTTCTTGTAGCATTTGAGAGTAATTATTAGTGAAAGTTGAAGTAGTCTCAGATTTGTACTTCGCACACACGACAACATCTAATGATTAGGTAGTTTAGTCTAGACAATGCTGAAAGGAAACTTACTTGTGAAACAATTTACATATAGTTGTAAGTGAATTCAACAGAGCTTAACATCTCTTCCCACTACTTTGGATAGTCTTGAACTAAACATCAAGCATGTTTCCAGAGGTACGATTAACAACTTCAATTTTTCCATCAAACGGAGGATGATAAGCTAAACTAAGGCATAAATTGGTACCCTACCATATACATAATTCAAACTAAAAGTGGTTTATGAATTTGACATTGCAGTCAAAGCTGCGTCTTTTAGGTACCCCATATAGCCGAATGACATGATGAAAAAAAAGGCAATGTGAAGTTCATTTGATGTTTTCTTACATAATAGGAAGTGTGCCATTTTGAAAAAGCGACCGACGACGACCATGATCGAGTCGCCACCTCATTTTATTTGGGGTAGACCAAGGATAAATTCTAAACTAAGGTCTTCCCAAGTGGAGTCATGAATTGGCCATGGAAAATAAATACCTATGTTTTGAGAACCCCCCCTTATAACCTTGGCAGACATAAGAATGGTCGACAATGCAATATACTTCACGATGGAGTCAGGGCCAACAAAAATTAGAATGTAAAAAATCTAATGATTTCTCTTGGCTAGCATGAGCTGCAAGTCCTCCCGAATGGGCCTTACGGACTAGATGTTGTTACCAAGATGACAAAAGAATACAAACCAAAGTTGCTTAAACTAAGATAGCCATATTGAATAGTGAAACCAAAAAAATTTCCCTGAAGCTAGTAGTGATTCTAAAATTCTGCAAAGTTAGGATATGTTGCATAAAGCTCCTTAAGATAAGTTAAACCCTAAAATTTTGTTTGTAGTTGAGTTAGAAGAATCATCTTTCTTCTAAGAGCATCGGCAATGGTATTGTGCTGGCCGGATTGGTGTTTAAGAATAAAGAAAACTTTTGGACGAAGGTGACCCAGCATGCATATATGCGATTAACATGTTTTTGAATATTAATGAATTGATGTTCTCTATTGTTAGTACAGATGATGAACTCCTGATGATTTTAATAATGTTCCCACTATTTAAGAGCATAAACAATTGAGTACTATTCTTATTCATAGGCTGACCACCATTGGCAAGATGAGCAAAGCTTTTCACCGAAATATGCAACCGACCACCCTTTGGATAACACAAGTCCAATGCCTATATATGAAGTTTTAGTTTCAATAGTGAAAATTTTATTAAAATTTTGATTGGAAAGAACAAGGGTGGATGTCAAAGCCTTCTTAATAGACTCAAAACCATTTTGAGGTCGATCACCCCAGTGAATGGTTTTAGATTTCAAGAAATCTGTAATATGACACATAAGAATACTAAATCCCTTAATGATCTTGCAATAAATCTTCACTAATCCATGAAATCTATAAACTTCAAAGAAGAAATTTAGGCTAGGCATATTGAGGATGGTTGTAATTTTCTCTGAATTCATCTAGATGCCTTCCTTGGATACCACAAAATCAAGGAATTGAACTTGGGAGGTAGCAAAGTCACATTTTTGTAAGGAATTAGCTGATGATCCCATAATAAATCAAAGAGCCATTTGAAATGGTCTCTGTGTTGCGTCAATGTGTCACTGTAAATTAAAATATCATCAAAGTATAAGATGCAAAATTTTCCCTAAACCAATTTTATTATATCTTGCATACTTCGCATAAAGGTGGAAGGCACGTTGTATAAACCAAATAGCATGACTCTCCACTCATAGAGACTGAATGGAGTTTTTAAAGCTATTTTCAATTTATCAGTAGGAAAACTTCATATTTGGTGGTAGCCGCTGCATAGATCAAGCATGGAGAACACAGATGATCCAACTAGTTTATCTAGAAGTTTGACAATCCAAGGAATGGGAAAATGGTATTTGATGGTGATTTTGTTTATAACTCTACTACCCACACGTAGATGTCATTTACTATTTTTCTTAGGTAGAAGGAAGATAAGGGTAGCACAGATGCTAATACTTATTTGGAAGAGTTATTTGTTCTATAGGTCTTCAATGATTGATTGGAGAATCTATTCTTCTTTGGGGTTGAGTAGATTGTTAGGTAGGTTTGGCAATGTAGCATTACGAAACAAATCAATTTGATGCTGAATCTTTCATAAAGAGGAGAGGGTGGCAGGGAGCTCTTAAGGAGAGATGGTGTTGAACTCTTCCATTAGAGTACAAATTTCTTTAGAAATATGGTCTTGTCATGAACTAGTTAAATCAATGACCACCAATGCCCATATTGGATCAGATTCCTCAAACTTAGTAACAACTTTGGTTTTGATATAATGTGTATCACTACCTGGCCAGTGTGCTTGGCGAAGGTAATTTGTTGTAATTACCATTATTTTGACTTAGTTAAATTTTTTTTAGTCATTATTACTCTAAATCATAAACCGACTTAGTTACAGTTTTGTTATTATAGTATTTTACTTGCATGATTTTTTTCATAATTTTTGGGCACCGATAAATATTCTTAAGGAATTGACACCTATCAATACAGTTGAGAATTTCGGGACCATTAGGTTCCCGTTTATCAAATAATTTCATTAATACTTTTTAAATAAAATGATATTTTTATCCATATTTTTTATAATTTTTGAATTCCTAAAATAATTTATTCGAACTTATATGAAAGAATTAATTAAATTAAATATTATATTAAAATATATCAAAGCATTATAAGATTTTTATTTAAATCCAATTTCACCTCTTTAATTCAACAATAAAGAAATGGTTTGAGTTTTTAAGAGAGAAAAGAGGAAAACTAGATTTGAAGGTCGCAGTGCAACTTTCATTAGTTGGGCTAATTGAGATATTTGCTCATCTCGCTATAAGGAACCTTTATCTTATTTTATATTTCAAAGATTTTATGTTTTTGGTATTTTTTTTGATCAAATTTGAGTTTCTAATATCTAAAAATATGAATAACTTTGTATTGACAAAACTTTCACCGCATAACTTTTTGTGTATTATAGAGATCGAGATTATAAATATTTTGAGTATTTATTGAATATTTTCTACCGAGTGATTTGAAATATAGTAATTTTTATCTACTCAAAAATTAATTTTTATGTCTAAAAATAGTGATTTAATTCAACTAAAACTTCAAATTTAGTTTACTATACTGACGGGCAATGAGTGACGACTCCATTTACTGAGCCAATGACTTCAAATTTAGTTTAACACTGATACTAAACCCCGTGATAGCTAGGACTTTTTACTTGTTTAGTGTGACTACTGAAATGCATGTTCTTGAGAATTTATTCTTATTATTGTATGGATTTATTGTTGGTGCACGAATTTACTGTTATTACATTATTCTACTGCACCTGCCACTTAATTATTATTGTCAATGATTTATATACTGACACTATTGATACACTGTATTGATATTAAACATGTGATATACTGAGCATGTGATATAGAATGCCTATATAGCATGTGTACATTAGGTAGCTCTAGTGATTATTGCTTATTAAAAGATAAGAATAAATCATTCAAATTAGATTCTTGGGCAACACATTTATTCTCACAGAGCTCTGGTAATAACCTTAGGCGATTGCCTTTCCACTCTAGGGAATAAACATTATCTCGACCATCATAGGAAACACAGTTGTTTGAACTTCCATAGCCATCCTAAAATCATATAGCATGCGTCCATATCTAAGATGTCACATAACACGTCACACACATATTACCGTCTAATGGGGAAGGTCACCTGGCACATTTCTATTTCCTAAATGTCAATGCCCCTTTTTACCCAACTAATTTTGCATTTTTTATGGATTTATTATTATTTTGAGCTGAAGGGCTTATACTAAAGAATGAGAAATGATGCTTTTAGTGCAGCCACTATTAATTACGAGTTCGTAAATCTTGCCATTGGATAAAATAGGGTTAAGTGTCGTGAAGAGTTTAACTTTATTATTTCATTTATTTCACTTTTCTTCAGTTAATTCATGTATTTGATAGATGCTAAACTTGGGACTGTAAACACACACACTCAAGGGTGTGAGATAGTGACAAAATTAGATGTTTAATTTTCTAAACTAATTATAATACACAATATATATAGTACTATATGATCAGTTAATCAGAAAATCTTTAAAAAAGCTAATTATGATAATTAAAGTCATTTGAACAAATCATATTAGATGATACATATTGTACATGATGATTTGTTAAAATTAAGATCTCAGCTGCCAATCACCATTTAGGTAATATTTTTGTAATTTAAAATTTAAACTAATCTTACCATACAATAGGTATTGTACAATATGATATAATTAAATCTTGTCTAAATTAACCTTATAATTAAGGAATGATTTTGGATTATTTGATCTATCATACTGGATGATTTGAGCCAATCATACTAATGACCCGAATTGTAAATGGGATAATACTTATTTATTTAGCCATCATACGTGATAATAATTCAAGTCATCTAAAGTAATCATACTGGATAATACCTTATATCATACTAGATGATCTGTCCAATCAATTGAACTTATTATATAATGTCTCACCCTTCATAAAATATTAACAGGGTTATTTAAACTATTTATATAGTATGATATTTGATTATATTATATGATCAGTATCGACTGAATTAAAATTTAGGGCTTTTTATGAAGCCTTGTACTTAATCACTCTTAATAGAGAGCTCACAGAAGGGATATAGGAAAGCTTTGGGAACAAGAAAGGGAGAGCTTGCATGTGAGGGAGAACTAGTGTGAGCCGTTCACATGATTTCTATGAGCAAGTGCCTTTTTTGATTTCCTCCATGTATATGTCTAGGTTTCTTGGGTAGCTCCTCTAATAACAAGTTCTTTATCTCAAAGACCATTGAGGGATTCTACCATCACCAGGAGGATAGAAAAGGAGGTTCAGGCTCTCTGCCTTCACCAGGAAGGTGAAAAAGGCGGTTCAAGTACTCTATCATCACTAGGTGGTTTAAAAAAGAGGTTCAAGTTCTTTGTCTTCACTTGGAGGGTAACAAAGGAGGTTCAATATCTCTATCATTAACAAGAGGGTGGGAAAGGATGTCAAGGTTCTTTCTATCACCAAGAGAGTGAGAAACGAGGTTAAGGTTCTCTATCATCACCAGAAGGGTGAGAAAAAAGGTCAAGATTCTTTGTCATCACCAAGAGAGTGAGAAAGGGAGTCAAGATTCTCTACCGCACAAGGTTCATGAAAAGATTATAAGGGCTTCTCTGCCTAGCCATGATAGCTAAAAGTAAGACACTATAGTTTAGTACAATACTCGGAGAGGACTCTAGGGAGTGGATGTAGGTTATTATTTGACATAACCACTATAAAATTTTTAGGTGTATTCTTTCTAGTTTTTATTTTCCTATAATTTGATTTTCTGGATTTTTAATTTGCTATAGGTTGCATGACAAAAGTTATATGGTAAATGATATATTGATTTTATCTATTAATCATTATCATAATTAAAATGTCATTTCAAAATTTTGCTTTTGCATTTGGTGATAAGTGTTGTTATTTTAAGTTGTTAAAATCCCAAAATTAAAAATGATTTTGTATTTTCTAGTATGATTTTTAAAACTTCTAATTCACCACCCCCCTCTTTATGTACCTAAGGATAATTCACTTGGGCTTAACATCCTACATCAAACTTTAATTAGTATTAGAGAGATTCTCATAATATTATTTTAGGAAAACTAGATATCTTGATCATTCATAGTGATCGTGGATAGTTTAAAAATTAGAAGTTTGAAATCTTTTATCAAGAGATAAGAGCATAAAATAATTTTTTAGCTCCTAAAACCCCTCAGCAGAATGGTTTGCTAAAATAAAACTAGGAAATTGGTAAAAACTGCTAGAGTCATGCTAGCTGAGTATTCACTTCATAAACATTTCTTGATAGATGTAGTGAATACTACTTACTATATACTTAATAGGGTTAATATCAGATCCAACCTCAATAAGACACCCAATGAGTTACTCGGAGGAATGATGCCCAATAGCTCTTACCTTTATATTTTTTTTATGTGAGGTGTTTATTTTTAAAAATGACAAATAGCCTTTAGGAAAATTCGACCATAAATCTAATGAAGGAGTTTTCTTTAGATATTTAACTATAAGTAAAACCTATAGAATTTTCAATAAGAGGACATTAGTTATAAAGGAGACCACCAATGTAGTGTTTGATGAACCTGATAGATTACTTGAGCTTATGTTAGAAGAAGGATAAATGGTTGAGGTAACACAAAGAGTAGAATTTATTAACATAGAAAATAGAGTAGAGCCTAAGGACCCATTACCTAGAGAATGGAGATATTCATCTAGTCATCCTAAGGAGCTCTTCTTAGAAGATCCATCAGTAGGTGTAAGAATTAAGAATGGAGTTAAAAAAGAAGTTAATCACTCTAATATCATCTTAATGGTAGAACCCTCAAACATGGATATATTATGGATTTTAGCCATGCAAGAAGAATTAGATTAATTTGTTAGGAATAATGTTTGACAGCTTGTTAGCAGACCTAATGACCATAGTGTTGCCAGGACTAAGTGGAGTTTTAAGATTAAAATGAATGACTCTAGCATAGTGATAAAATAAGACTAAATTAGTGGCAAAGGGGTACAATTAGGTTAAAAGAATTGATTTTGTAGAAACCTTTACCCATGTAGCTAGACTAGACGCCATTTTAGTGCTATTAGACTTTACCTACTTTAGAGGATCCAAGTTGTATCAAATGAATATAAAAAGCATCTTCCTAAATGTGGTGATAAAAGTAGATGTGTACATTAAACAACCCCTAAGTTTTAAGATTTCTCAATTTCCCTATCATGCATTTAAATTTAAGAAGGCATTATATGGATTGAAGCAAGGTGTTAGAGCTTGGTATGAAAGGTTGAGAACATTTTTTCTAGTTAGAGAGTTTGTTAAGGGTAGTGAAGACACCATCCTATTCCTAAAGAAAAAAGAAGATTATCTACTCATTATCCAGATTTATGTTGATGATATACTAGTTGGATAAAAAAAAGAATATGTTTGATGATTTCTCAAAATTAATGATTGAGGTGTTTAAGATGAGCATGATGTGAGAGCTTGTCATTTTTCTTAGATTTAGTGTGGAGTAAAGGGATTATGAAACTTTACTTAACAAATAAAATTATATTATAGATATTCCTAAAAAATATGAGATGTATAATGTTAAGGCAATCAATACTTACATGAGCTCCATCATTCAAGTAAATAAGGATCTTAATGAAAAATTAGTTGAGTAGAAGTACAGAGGGATAATTAAATCACTTCTTTACTTGACTTTCAGTAGACCTGATATCATATTTAGTATATATCTCTGTGCTAGATTTCAAGATGATCCCGAAGAATATCATATGAGTGCTATTAATAAAATTACTAGATATCCTTTAGGAATGCATAACTTAGGAATCTGGTATCCTGGACATAACACTTCTTTCAAAATCATATAATTTTCTGATTCATACTTTGCAAGATATAGAAATGATTGGAAAAATACTTCTAGAACTTATCAATTTATAGGCAATCTAAAATCTCCTGGTCCAGTAAAAAAAAAAACTATGTAGCCCTATCTATTATTGATGTAGAATATATAGTTGTAGGAAGTTCTGTTGCACAAGTCCTATGGATAAAATAATAAATCTTAGATCATGGATTACCTATAGGCACCATTCCTATTATGTACAACAACACTAGTGTCATTTACATTTCAAAAAATCTAATTCAACGCACTCAGGCCAAACACATAGACATTATGCATCATTTTAATTGGGATTATATAACTAAGGGGTGCATAAAGTTATATCATATTTCTATTGAAAATCAATTAACATATATCTTTACTATAACCCTTGCCTTTGAAACTTTTAGTACCATAGGAACTAAATTAGGTGTTATAGATATTCATGCTTAAATTAAGATACTTTAGAAATGATCGTCCATACTAAATCCTCAAGATAAATATCTTTATATTGCATCCAGTATAGTTTTGATCGTACTGTATGATAAGACCACCTTTTTGACTAAGCAGACTGGATGAACTGAATGCACTTGATCATACTGTATGATACTATATCGTACTATATGATATTTTACTGTAATGTATAATATGGTCAATTTCCATTTAAAGGGAAGAAATAATAATTTTATTCACTAAACTCTTTTAAAAATCTTCTTCCTTCCTCCCTATGATCTTACTCCTTGCAATGGCCAGTGGAAAGCGATCATGAGCTCTCGTCGGTAGCTCCTCCCAATATTCTGTACATCCTCGCTTTATTGAAGTAGATAATGAGAGGCATACAATCATTATCTTTGCTCGCATTACAAATCATGGAAGTAGCTAATGAAGAGGCTGCCATAATCACAAACTAAAAAATTACAAATTAGGAAGTTCTAAACTTCCAGGTATTAACTCTCTTCGCTCGCATTACCTTTCAATTTATTCTCACTCTTGCCTACCCTTTCAACTCTGAACTTATTTTTGAATTCTTTGTAAGCCTTCAAATCAACAGTGAGGGTACTGTCTTAAAATCTTATGTCAATAGAAGGCTTATTGAAATCATTTACCAAGGCTTTGACCAGTTCCTACATCTTTCTACCACTAGGTAAAAAGTTCCCTCTTTAGCTTTTCTCCCTTACTATGATTGGACCCTTGATAACACCACCCTTTTGGACTTTTTTATCAACTACCACATTACTTAAATTAATACCTTAGTTTAATATGCTTGAATTATGTAATATATCCTTTAAAATTCAATCATTCCAAAAGTTGAGGATCAAATAAACACACACCTCTTCTATCCCTCACCACCTATTTTATAATGACTAAAATTAATTTCAATGTAGCTAATTTAATTATTCAATACTTCAAGAATCTTACCAGCATTCAATATCCTAGAAATAAAAGAAAGGTAAATCTTTCCATAGGTCACATTATTGCTTTTATTCTTGAATCCAAATAGAATTTCCAATTCCCTGCACCACCAGACAATCTACCAAATTTCTACTCAAATAGCTCCTTCCATATCCTTCATAGTGCTCATCGTTGAAATGTTCACTATGTTAGCACCGAGCTAGAGGAAGCAGAGGGAAGCCGAGCACGAACACCAGCTCCATCACCAGCATTATTTAGTAGCCCTTTTAGTACGAAATATTGCTTTATAAATTTGATATGTGGGATGCTCGCTTTGATAACTATTTAGAAGAGCAGCACCAGCCACATGAAAATAATATGACCTTGTTTGGAGAGTAATTCACTTCAATTTATTGATACTATCAACCACCACCACCACATCTACCTGATCAGGGATCTTCATATTTTTGGTTTATCTTATTTTAGATTTTTTCTATATTATTTTCTATTTATCATATAATTTCTAATTTGTTTTGGTATTTTTATTTAGTTGTTCATCCTTTTTGGGATATCAAAAGGGGGAGTAATATGTTGTTGGTTGTTTGTACTTCCTACTTTGTTATGATTAGTTCACTATTTTGCCTTTATTTCCTTGCTCATTTTTTGTGTTCTTTTTATCCTCATTTAAAAAAAAAACTCTCCCTATTTTTAAAAATACAACTAATAAGGGGGGGGGGGGGGAGGGGGGGGGGGGGGGGGGGGGGGGGTAGGGGGGCTTAGGACATATCAAATATTTAACTTGAAATAAAAACCAATAATATGTGTCATCATAAAAAAGGGAAGATCATTGCAAATTTGGACACAAGTCTTATGATTTTGATGATAACAAATATTATTGGATTCTTTATTATAATATCTCATGTTTGTGTTATTATTGTACATAAGTTTTTTTATGCCCTAAAATTTCAGATCCACCATACATTGTGCGAATTGATTAGCAAAAGATTGGGTAAAATAAGGTTAAGAGTCTTCAAGAGTTTGTATTTTTACTTTCATTTATTTTTACTTTTCTTGAGTCAAGACATATATTTGGTGGAAGCTTAACTTGCTTGTCGTACATACACACACTCAAGGGAGTGAGATAGTGAGAAAATTATAAGTTCAATTTTCTAAACTAATCAAAAATTATAAGTTCATAGTTTATTGACTCATACATCGAATCTACTAGTTAGATCCCTTCAAATTTGACCCGTTAGGAACTACAGATAAGAAACCTTCAATACAATTTCTAGATTATTATGGATTAAGGTGTCTTTCTTAATTTCCCACCCTCCCTTAAATCTAGGTTTGAGTAGGATAAGTACCGTAATTTAGGGATAATCGAAGGATTTTTCATCAGGAAGGATTGATTGGGCTTGCAGAACACTTCTCCTTAAAACAGCAAAGCATGTGGAGTAGTAGATTAGGATATGGGTTTTTGCAGCAAAGGGAACTCCTGAGTTTGCTTGAACTCACCTCTGGGGCTCATTAAAAGGATAAGGAATTTAAGGGAAAACTAAAAAACACTAACAACACTCAGTGAATGAAAATTCATAACCCTTATTCCCAAAAAGTTGAGGTTAAGGAGTTTGTATGCTTATCTAGCCAGCATTCTTGTCATCCTAGGCCAAATCAGGTCGATAAGCTAGTTGGGGATAGTTCAGTGGAGCTCAAGTATGTGTTTGGAGAAGACAATAAGCATGTAATGAATTGGCTAGGAAGTTATGATTGAACCAATGAAATGATAGCCAATTTCTTGAGTTTTTTAGAAAGCTCAAGTAGGGCCTAGGCAGGATGCTCAAAAGAAATTGTATAGAGAGAGAAGGTCCTATTTTTTAGAGAGAGAAAGTTCAAGTTTTTGATTTTTTGCATTCCCGCTTTTGTTTTCTTCTCCGATGACGGTGGAGGGCCAGCGGCCTCCTTCTATCGGAGCTGGAGATTTCTATTCTTCTTTGTTCCATCCTGTTAAGATTCTATCTCGCAAGAATCAAATTTTATCTCATCCTACTTTTGGGGACGTTGAAAAGGTGTTTGATCGGGAGGCAGTTTTGAGGTTTAATTCTGCTAAACCTCTTTGTTATTAATGAGGGAGGGTACCAATCTCCCAAGAAGATTGTGGAATGTGTTGGTAAAAGGAAGAAGATGATTCAGATTGAGCAAGATGAGAAGATTGACAAAATTAAATCTTGTCCTATTTTAAGAGAGGTTTTGAGGGTAGAAGGAAGGGTTGATTATGCTCCTGGTTCTTCCTCTGGAGGCAATAAGGAAGGTTTCTTCAAGAATTTTTCAGTAGATGTTGGAGTTATAAAAAATTTGGGTGATCAATTAGTGAGGTGGAAATTCCTAATGTTTCGCATGTCAGAGAAGGATGGGACAACGTTCGTGTTTGTGATTCAGCTTCTTTAGGAAATTGTTCTTCTAACGTCAGGGCTAATCCTAGTTTTCTTCTCCAAAGAGGTAAACCAGAAGGAAACGTCTGGAGTTTGAAACAAAACTTGAAATATGTTAATTTCGATCTCGGAGAGAAGTTTCTTGTTAATGGGGTGGTTAAATTACACCAAAAATATGAAGCTGAAAATAGTTCAAGATTGAAGAAGTCTTTAGTAGTTAAAGTGTTGGGATATGCTACTTATCACATTATCGGGCAAGAGTTAAGGAGGCAATGGGATCAATTTGGTAGATTTCACATGACTCTGCTAGGTAGCAGTTGGGTATTATGTGCTTTTGAAGAAGTTGGAGCTATGGAATTTGTTCTTAACAGCGGACCTTGGTATGTTAACGGGAACATTGTTGGATTAGACAAATGGTCCCCAAATTTTGATCCTTCTTCTATAAAAGGTTTGACAGCTCCGGATTGTATACGGCTTCCAAACCTTCCTTTACAAAGCTGGGACAGAATTAATTTGTGTAGAATAGCTTCTATGGTTGGTAAACCTTACCTAATAGATGAAAACATGTTCCAATGGGGGCGACGGGAATTTGCAAGAGTTTGTGTTAAAGTCAATTTGGATGACAAACTCCAAAAGGGAGTTTGGGTTGAAGGTGCTACGGGTAAATTCTTCCAGAAAATTTGATATGAGAAGATTCCTCACATCTGTTTCAAATGCGGTAAAGTTGGGCATGTGGAGAAAGCTTGTAGTAATTTGAGTGTTGGGATTGTTCTTAGCCATGGTCAATCCCAAATTTTTAATGGGATTGGGACATTAACTGGTTCTAGAGGGAATTCCAATTTGGAGGAAGGTAACCAATCCAAGGCTAATGGAGGAGGCTATGGACTTTGGATCAATGTTGAGTATGGAAGGAGTAGGAGGAAGTTTAACAACTTTCAAAATAAATGGAAAAGGGACCCTATTTCTTGTAATAAAACTTCTAATGCAATTAATGATGTGAACAAGGTTCAAACTGGAGTTTGTAATAACTCCTTGCAATCAGTTAAAGAGGATCAGCTTGCTGGTATGGCTGTTGATAGCTCAGAGGTTATGGATGCAGGTGACAAATTAACTGTCATCAATAATGAAGACCAAGTCAGTAATGTTGAAAATTTAATTTGCAAACCCAATTAGTTTGATGTTTTACTCAATGTGGGAGAGGAAGGTGAAATTATTAGTGAAGCTGAAGTAGAAGATGATAGTGTTATAGAAGGAAAATCGGTTCCTGAAGGAATAAACAGAGATGGTAATGCATTAGATGGCTCGTTGGAATATAAAATCAGTTTATTGGAGAATGAGTCTGGCAAATCAAAAAAGAAAGGTGCAAAGCAATTAAAAGGTCTTGGTCCGATTAAGCTTGTTCCTAGAAGCAGGAAGTTGGATGGAGAAGCAAAAGAAAGGGCGGGGAACCTTTTCCCCTCAGATCATTAAATGTCCTCTATCAGTTTTTCGAATTGTAGGGGAGCTAGGAAAAGGAAAGCTTCCCTATACGCTAAGGCGTTCATCAGAGATAAAGATGTTTTCTTTCTTGGATTGTCGAAAACAAAGTTGATATTGATTGATAGTAAGTTTATCAAGGAGATGTTTGGTGATGGTTGGGATTTCTTCTTTGTTCCTTTCGTAGGCTTGTCAGGATGAATTTTGTTGATTTGGAAACTTGTTGTTGCTACATTCAAGGTGGTGGAGGCTTCTTCACAGTTTATTGTTAGAGATCTAGAGGTTCTCAACAAGGGCAGTTGGAGAGTAGCAACAATCTATGGAAGCAAAGATGTTTACAGAAGAAGGCTCCTTTGTGATGGCTTAGAGCGGGTTATGGTTAAACTCATCCCTATTATCATTGGGGGAGATTTCAATTTCTTGTTGTCTAAGGAGGAAAAGAAAGGAGGGAGGAAGTTTGTTTTTAATTTGGGTACTAAGGAGATGAAATATTTTATTTCATGTAATGATTTACAAAAGGTCTCTTGTGTTGGCCCCAAGTTTACTTGGTGTAACAACAAGGTTAGTGCTGATAGGATCTTGGAGAAATTGGATAGATGCCTTGTAAATTCTGCTGCTTTTAACTCCCCTCATAGATTATTGGTTAAGAATTTGGCAAGAATTGCATCGGACCATAGTCCGATTTTAATAAATTTGTTGAACTTCAGCCCTCACAGCAGAACTATTAGATTTGAGGAGGTTTGGACTTCTATTCCAGCTACTACTGCTATAGTGTTATCTTCTTGGAGGAAAAATGCTAAAGGGGATCCTGCTCAAGTTTTAAATCAAAAGATGAAGAGGGTATTAAGAAATCTGCATTATTGGAGTAAAACCAAATTCAATGAATTTAGCCTTTCTAAAGATAAACTCAAATCAGAAATTCTGGCTTTACAGGAGAAGGAAAGTAGTGGTGTGGTGCTTTCGAAAGAGGTGCAATGGAGTTTAAAGGCGAATATTGGTGAACTCAACAATGTTTTAGCTCGAATAAATACTATATGGAAGCAACGAGCTAAAATAAAATGGCTTTCTGATGGGGATTCTAATACCAGATTTTATCAAGATTTTGCTAATGCTAGGAGGAACTCTAACTATATACATAGTATCAAAAACGTGCAAGGAGATTTGGTGGAAGATCAAAAAGGTATAGAGGATGTTTTGTTCCAGTTTTTTAATAGTAAATGGAAACACAATTTATGTTCTTTGTGTGGTTGGCCGGATCCAGTCTTAACATTGGCTAAGGAAGGTAAGGATTTCCTTGTTAGGAGATTTTCTATTGAAGAACTTGAGAAGGTCATTAAAGTGCTTGGTGGTAATATAGCACCCGGTCAAGATGGTATGACTTATACCTTTTTTAAATTCAATTGGAACATCATCAAAGTTGATTTATGGAATGCTTTGGATCATTTTTTTGTTAGTGGTAAAATGAATGACGAGTGGAAAAACACTAGCATTGTTTTGATTCCTAAAGTTAAGGATCTGATTTCTCCTTCCAATTTCAGGCCCATTAGCATATGTAATTCAATTTATAAGATTGTGGAAAAAATTCTTCTTAATAGGCTCTTGCTTCTTGTTCCAAAGTTAATTTCTAAAGAACAAGTGGCATTCTTGAAAGGTAGGTCTCTTTCGGATCATGTTATGGTTGCTCATGAAGTATTTCATAATTTTAGGTATTCAAAATCTTCCAAAGGAATGGTTGGTTTCAAGATTGATATGTGTTGCGGATCTATGGTTTATGATTTTGATGATAACAAACATTCCTTATTTCTCTACGATTGCCTTATATGCTAATGTTTTAGGTTCACACGATCGGACTGCAATTTGGAATTAGCTCAAGATTGGGTAGACTAGGTCTGAGTCAATTTGTAATATTTTTCCTTTCTTGAGTCTGTTGTATTTGGTGTGGCATTTGATGATTTATAACTTGGAAGATTTTTTGTTGTGCCCTAAAAGATTTCTATTTTTGGTAACATCGTCCGGGATGATATTTATATCGTCCTAGATGATCTGACAAAAGTAGAAACCCTAATTAGGGCATCCTCATTAAAGTAGCCGTCATTGTACAAAACACATCGTCCTGGACGATTTTATATCGGCCTAGACGATAGGCTCAATTTAGCAAGAATCTGCCGTCAAATCTATTTAGAAAGAACCTATTTTTGGACATCATCCAGAGGATCGGCCTGGACTATAAAATATCGTCCCATCCGATCCAGGACAAATTTTCCATAATTTCTCTAGAATTTAAGGAAAGCAATTACATGGTCAAATCGTCCTAGATGATCGCAAGATCGTCCGGGCCGATTAGACATCGTCCAGCTTCATTTCAGGGCGATATTCATGACGATTTTCCTCATTTTTGAACTTTTCGGCCAGGACGATATGCCTATTGTCCTTGACGATAATGTCGGAAACTTGCATTAATGAGCTCATTTTTAGCTTTTCTAATTAAGCTATGACAAGGAACTTTGTAAGTGTCTTTGGCAGCCATTGTAACTTCGTTCTTGTGGGGGAAAATTGAAGAGAGAGCTTGAAAGGGAGAGAGGAAAGAGTGGAGTTTGAGAGGGAGAAGATCCTGTGAGGGGGGAACTCAAGGGAGTGTGGAGGGGATTTCACACGGTTGCTCCAGCGAACTCGCACCTTAGTACCATCGGATTCAAGGCTTGTCTCGAGGTAAGTTCACCAAAGAAGAAGTTCTCTTTGGTGTCAAAGAATCTGGCAACTCCGCCGCACCGGAGAAGGTGGAAGTGATTTTGTAAGGGCTTCTCCGCCTAGTTGTGGGGGCTAAAGGAGAGACACTTGTTTAGTGCAATACTTGGAGGGTGCCTCCAAGGAGTGGACATAGGTCGAGGTTTGACCGAACCACTATAAATCCGGTGTGTTCTTTTCTTGTTATTACTTCTGCATTTATTTTCTTCCGCACTTTATTTGTGGTGATTTGGTTTGTGATTTTATTTCTTTGTGAAAAGAATTTTATTACCAATTCACTTCTCTTCTTGGTTAGCTTTGGGACTAAGTTCATAGGGCTTAACATCCCTAATGAACTTTCTAGTGCCATCAGAGCACTCTCAAGTGGTATTAGAGTCGTTTTCAAAAAAAAAGTTTTTAAAAGCTTTTGAATTTCGATCCATGGCTAATCGTAATGTTGCGGATAGTTATTCAATCACAAGACCTCCTTTATTTGAAAATATGTCATTTGATTTTTGGAAAACTCGCATGTCTATTTTGGTGTAATCGATTGATTTTTGTATGTGGCATATGATTTTAAATGGTTATTCTTCACCATCACGAGTTTTAGATAGAGTTAAAACTGATACTCCTTTTAATCAATGGAATAGGGAAGAACAAGTAAATGCTCAATTGAATGCAAAATCTTTAAACTGTTTTTTCTGTGCTTTAAATTCTGATGATTTTATGTTAGTATCCTCGTGCACTACTGGTAAATTTGGGATAAACTACACACCATATACGAAGGCACTAATGAAATCAAGCAATCCAAGTTGAATATGTTAATGCATGATTTTGAACTATTTTCCATGAAATCATTTGAAACGATCTTAGACATGTACACTAGGTTCATTTAAATTGTAACATCATTGCATGCCTTAGGAAAAGAGTTTTCAAATTTTGAAAAAGTCAATAAAATTCTTCATTGTTTACTTAAAAAATTTGATGCCAAAGTTATTGCTATTTGTGAATCAAAAGATTTGAATAATTATTCTATTGATAATTTGATTGGCTCACTCATTGCCTACGAGCAAGGTTTGGGTCAAAGACTTTTGGATGCAGGTGAAACGATTGTTCTAAAAACTGAAGATACAGAAAAAGATTGCTTAGTTGGTGACGAATGCAATGACTTGTCAAGCAAATCACAAAGCTCACCAAAGCATAAGCAAAAGTGGAAAAAACGTAAAAGTGGTAAGGATGTCCATATTTCTTCTGATAATTTAAGAATTCTTCCAACGAAAGAAAAGGGCAAGGCGAAGCAAAATTTAAACTGGGGAAATAATGAAAGGCAAAAAATCTCATGTGCAGATCTGGTTTCTGAAGCATCGGACCAGGAGTGAGATAATGGTTTAAAGCCTTTCGTGTTTTTGTGTTGTGTTTTTATTTTTATGTTTTTCATTTTTTTATTTATTCTTTAAAATTTTTGGTTTTCATGAAAGTTTTTCTCTGATCAACACACACATTCACTTTTCTAAAAATGAAAAATCTACTTCCTATTTTTTCTTTAAATCTTTGGTAAGTTGTGTTTGACTTCTCTAAAACTGTCAAAGGATGGAAACTCATGTTTTTTATTCTCAATCTCTATTTCCTAAAAGAGGTTATTCTACTTTTGATTTAAACTCTTCATCATATTTTAAATTGGATTTTGAAACTTATTTTTTTTCATCTCCCTACATTTTTTCTATAGCGTAGAAATCTTTTGCAAGATTGTTGAATCCACCTTAAATTTTCTTAATCAAGTTATTCGTGTTGTCAATAATTTGGGTTTACTTTAGTTTTCATAATATAAGAAAAAATTTTTTTTTTGAAAATAATAAAAAAGTGGCCAATGATGTCAAACCAAAAGATGCGCAATGACGCCAAATTGAAAAAAAAATTACACAAAGTGTATTAAAAATCAAAAGATGCTCAAAGAGCCTTTCAAGTGATAAAGGGCATAAAATGAGCCCACAAAAAAATATACTTATTTTCTCTTATATTACTGAAAGCCTAAGAAAATCCTTGATATGTTCGAAACTTGTGCTTGAAAATCTTGGTTCCTGATTCAGCAATTCGTGCATTGATCTTCTATTAGATATGTTTTATGAAAGAAGTTTTGAAAAATTAATGTTTCTTTTTCCCATTTATTCCTTGATTTGGATATTGGATTAAAAAGTTTTTGAGCCTTTAAAAGAACTTGAGTTGGGATTTTCAAACTCTGAATTTCTAACCTTTTCTGAGCTATGCGTTGTCAATACAATTCTACTAAGTTTTTGATTGAAATAAGAGGTAACTTTCTCATTTTAAGAATATTAGTCTTTCACTAGATCAGGGAATGTTTTTTTTTTTCTTTTGTTCATTTTTTTTTTGTGCCTCCTCTCTTTTTGATAATTTCAAAGGGGGAGAACGTATTGTTGAATTTTTGTACTGTTTCGTGCTTGTATCTTAAAATTAAAAACAACAAAAATATTTTTATCTCTCCTATTTTTAAAATAGTTATTCTAGTGAGGGGGAGATTAAGAAGAGTATTTAATTTTTTGAAAATTCAAATTGAAATGTTTTACCATCATCAAAAAGAGGGAGATTGTTGCGGATCTATGGTTTATGATTTTGACGATAGCAAACATTCCTTATTTCTCTACGATTGCCTTATGTGCTAACGTTTGAGGTTCACTGGATCGGACTGTAATTTGGAATCAGCTCAAGATTGGGTAGACTAGGTCTGAGTCAATTTGTAATATTTTTTCTTTCTTGAATCTGTTGTATTTGGTGCGGCATTTGATGATTTGTAACTTGGAAGATTTTCTATTGTGCCCTAAAAGATTTCTATTTTTGGTAACATCGTCTGGGACGATATTTATATCATCCTGGATGATCTGACAAAAGTAGAAACCCTAATTAGGGCATCCTCATTGAAGCAGTCGTCATTGTGCAAAACACATCGTCCTGGATGATTTTATATCGGCCTGGATGATAGGCTCAATTCAGCAAGAATTTGCCGCCAAATCTATTTAGAAAGAACCTATTTTTGGACATCGTCCAGAGGATCGGCCTGGACTATAAAATGTCGTCCCGGCCAATCCAGGAAAAATTTTCCATAATTTCTCTGGAATTTAAGGAAAGCAATTACATGGTCAAATCGTCCTGGACGATCGCAAGATCGTCCGGGCCGATTAGACATCGTCCAGCTTCATTTCAGGGCGATATTCAGGACGATTTTCCTCATATTTGAATTAATCGGCCAGGACAATATGCATATCGTCCTAGACTATAATGTCGGCAACTTGCATTAATGAGCTCGTTTTTAGCTCTTCTATTTAAGCTATGACAAGGCACTTTGTAAGTGTCTTTGGCAGCCATTGTAGCTTCGTTCTTGTGGGGGAAACTTGAAGAGAGAACTTGAAAGGGAGAGAGGAAAGGGTGGAGTTTGAGAGGGAGAAGATACTATGAGGGGGGGAACTCAAGGGAGTGTGGAGGGGATTCCACATGGTTGCTCTGACGAACTCGCACCTTAGTACCATTAGATTCAAGGCTTGTCTCGAGGTAAGTTCACCAAAGAAGAAGTTCTCTTTGGTGTCAAAGGACCCGGCGACTCCGCCGCACCGAGGAAGGTGGAAGTGATTTTGTAAGGGCTTCTCCGCCTAGATGTGGGGGCTAAAGGTGAGACACTTATTTAGTGCAATACTTGGAGGGTGCCTCCAAGGAGTGGACGTAGGTCAAGGTTTGACCGAACCACTATAAATCCGGTGTGTTCTTTTCTTATTATCGCTTCCGCATTTATTTTCTTCCGCACTTTATTTGTGGTGATTTGGTTTGTGATTTTATTTCTTTTTGAAAAGAATTTTATTACCAATTCACTTCTCTTCTTGGTTAGCTTTGGGACTACATTCATAGGGCTTAACATCCCTAACAAACTTTCTAGTGCCATCATAGCACTCTCAATATGGAGCAAGCTTACAACTCTATGTGTTGGCCAACTTTGAATAAAATTCTGAGGTATTTTGAATTTCCGTATTCCATTACTAAATTGATTATGGAATGTGTTGTTGGTCCTAAGTTGTCTTTGATCATCAATGGAATTTATTCTAAGTGGAATGAAGCAAAATGTGGTTTTTGCCAGGGGTGTCCACTTTCTCCCTTCTTGTTTATTTTATGTGCACAATTGCTGTCTAATGCTTTCTCCCAAAGGGGGGAATCTATTGGTATTAGCGTCTCTTCGAGGAGTCCTAAAGTTTCTCATTTGCTCTATGCTGACGACATTATGGTGTTCTCTGAAGCCAAGTTGGAGTCTATTAAAATTGTTATTGAGATTATCACGGATTTTTGTGATTGGACGGGTCAAAAGGTCAACCTACAAAAATATGGAATTCTTTTTGGAAAATCAGTAAAGAGAGGGAGGAGGAGGAAGATTTGCAAATTTATGAGGTTTAGGGAACTTCATGAATTCACTTATTTGGGGACTAAGGTGGCTTTCAGGAGGTTGAAGAGAGCTGATTTTCAATTCATTATGGACAAAGTTTTGATTAACCTTGGTATATGGGGAGGTAAACTTCTTTCTCTTGCAGGGAAACTTAATTTTGTAAACTCGGTTTTATTAGTTTTTCCATCCTTTCATATTACCTTGTCTTTGGTGCCTAAGCAAATTTTGTTCGAAGTTGAAAAGGCTTGCAGAAAGTTTATTTGGAGTAAAGGAGAAGGAAATAAGGGTTTTCATTATGTTAGTTGGGATTTTCTTTGTAAACCTAAGAAGTTCGGAGGACTTGGCATCAACTCTTGTTTGAAGAAGGAAGGACCTTTAAGGGCAAAGCTTGCTTGGAGGTATTGGCCAGAGACTAAATTCATTATGCATAAAGTGTTATTCCCAAAATATGGTCAGCTGCTGTTTGAAAATTCTTCAGGGAGGTCGGGATCTATTTCTTCGAAGCTGATTAGCAATGGGGGTATTTTTTTGAAGCCAATTGTTAGATGGGTTATTGGCAAAGGAAACTTAATCAATGCTTTAAAAGATACGTGGATCTTTGATAACTGTTTGTTGAAGTGTCCGACCTTTGTCAATACTTTGCTGGAAGATGATCAGCTGGTGAATATTTTCATTAAAAATGGAGGTTGGGATGTTATGGAGTTGCAGAATTTTTTTGCTTTTGAACTATTGGAGATTATTATTTCTATTCAGGTCAATAATAGTAATGAAGATCGGATGGAGCTAAGTCATAAATTTTCTAGGAGATCGCTGACAGCTTTAGCAACTGAAGCTTCAGAGCCCATCTATGCTGACGGTAATTCCTGGAAGTGGCTTGACAAATCCAAACTCATTCCTAGAGTAAGGATTTTTTGGTGGAGATTGCTAAATGAAGCCATACCTACTTATAAGTTTTTGAGTTATAGGAGACTTCAAAGCTTTGAAAATTGTCCTAGAGGTTGCGGGAAAATTGAAAACAATGAGCTTATTTTTTCTGGATGTAACAAATTGTTAGAAGTGGTGGAGATTTTAAATTCTTGGGGGTTTGGAATTCCGATATTCGTTTCACTGGAAGAGTACTTAAAGTGGCTGAAGGTCCAAAATTCTTGGGTTAAAAGCCTTTATTGCAATACTGTGTTTCATTTCTTGAGATCTCGAAATCTTCTTGTTCACGAAGGGAAGTGTTCAAGCCCGTTGTAAATAGCTTCAAATGTTGTGTGCTTTAATGCTATGCACAGGAGTTCTTTATACTCTTTGCAGGCATTGAGGATATCAATCAACCATCCAGGTTGCTCGATAAATGGTATCCTCCTCCGCCTGATTGGATCAAAGTCAATATTGATGCAGCTTTCCATAATTCATCCGGTGTAGGTGGGGTGTTTAGAGATCATGTGGGAGATTTTTTATGGCCTTCGGTAAACAGTTTGTGCACTGGGATTCCGGAGCAATGGAACTTCATTCTATTCTTTCTCTGAAAGAATTTTTAAGCAATTGGGTGAAGGATTACAAAGGATTGATTATTGAAGGTGACAACAGAAATGTTATAAATTTCATCAAGAATAAGGTGGACAAAGGAGGTACCAATAGTATTGATCTCTCTTTTTTTTAAGGATTTAAATTTTGTTTTTTTTTACTTTTGTGAATAGAGGAAGTAATAAGATAGCTGATCTCTGAGCTAACTATGCTTGTTTTAGTCCTTTTGTTTGGAAAGATTTGGTTAGCTGTAATGTTCCGGATTCCTTCATTAATTTGGTTGTGAGTGAGAGGGTGAGATAAAGAGAGAGATAGAGAGAGAGAGAGAGAGAGAGAGAGAGAGATACAAGGATAAATATATGCCAGAAATGGCGGTGAGAAAAATGATGGAATATTCACCAGTATTTTTATGGTAGAATTTCCTATGCAAATATTACTGCTAAAATACCAGTGCAAATTCTGCCAGTTTTTTGCCGGTATTTTAAATTTTATTGCACATATTCCACCGATAATTACCGACGAAATTACTGGGGCATATTGTGTCTGCTTACTTAAACCTGATGAAATGTTATTGACATAATATTTGTCGGTAAGTCAACCGACGGCTATTCCGCAAAAAAAAAAGTTGTTAATAACCTTAGTTTAACTGATCCACCTTCACAGCGAGAGGAAGAAAAGGCTAGGGAAATTCCTTTATTGTAGAAGATGTCAAACTTATTGATATGCAATAACAAATGAGATCCAAGGGCAGGGAAATCTATCAGCTGAACCAAAATTTGAGTGAGATAATGATCGAAATGGCAGAAATGATATAAAAAATTGCTTTCGTAGGTCCTGCACCAACTACTCCTGCTGACCTTCCAAACCTCCAAGCGCCTAAAGTCTCAGGAGTGTGAGGCAACCATGAAGGTGGTCACGAGGTGTAGAATGTCATTCGCCAGCCAAATCTGTAGAACATAGCTAGTTTCTCTGACCTATAATGCCTATACATCCAAAGGGAATAATCACAAAAATGATCAAGGCTATCATACGCATTGATCAGGCTGAGAAATTCATGGGCAAGGGTCACCCAAATCCAGTCGAATACGACTAAGTGTCGTACCTGAAAGAATATTCTATGTCAAAGTTTAATACATTCAATGGTAATAAAACCCTATTTGATTGAAAAAGTTTAAGTATTGAAAATGCTTAAGTATCTTCGAGAAATTTTAAATTAACTTTTAAAATTTAATTCTAAAATAGAACGTACCATCAGAAATGATAAACCACCTCGAAAAGTAGAAATAAGTTTTCTTAATGATGTTTACATTTGGAATTTTAAATTACATTCAAAATTTCATAGTCAAATTTAAGGAAGAACTACATATGACCCCGAAGGGTCAAAATGGCATTCTACTAAATATTTGACTATTATAATCTAGATGAATGATCATTAATTTCATATTCAAAGTCATGATAATAGAATGATATATTTTCTTGGTGTAAGAAGGTTGTCTTCTCAGCTCTTTTTTGGCTCCTAGGCCTAATGATTTCACATTTGAATTTAAAAAAAAAATTATGGGACATTTTAGAACCTTTTTTAAAAAAAAATCTATTATGCATTATTTCTCTTTTTATAAAATGCCTAGGGCAGCAAAAGCTTATGTTATTTTTCTCATTCCTAAAAGTGCTCAAGCTTCTCTGATTAATTATTTCAGACATATTTCTTTGTGCAATGTTTTTTATAAAATGGTGGCTAAAATTCTAGCTAATAGAATGCAACTTATTTTGCATTACATTATTCACCTTAGTCTATCTAGGTTTATAAAATAAAGAATTCCTATGGATAATATTTTATTAGCTTCAAAATTATTGAGGGACTCAATTGTTGGGCTCTTACGTAAATTAATTCTATGTTAAAACTTGAAATTTCATAACTCTATCAACATCGGTACTATATTTTTTAAAAAATAGACTATGGCTCAAAATGAATTTTCTTGACTGCTTTTTTCTTCCGATTAAAGATTGTATTGGGGATTATTTGCTTTTCTATGCTCTTAATGATTCTTAGAAGTGTTATTTTATTGCTCCACTTGTCAAGTTGTCTTCATCTCCTTAATTTTTTTATATAGTGATGGATGCATCACTAAGACTCTGACTGATATATGATATATATTTTTCGAATACTAATTTTTAGGGAATAGTAGCTGCTGATAACTATATTTCTCATTTACTTTATGCAAATGATGTGTTGATTTTTTAAAAAGCCTTGGCTCTGAATGCAAAAAATCTAGAAGATATTTTGTATTATTTCTTTCTTTATTCTGCTCTCTTTATTACTCTTAAAAAAAAGTTTGAAAACTTTTTTGCCAAGTTGCGGCGAGCGAGGAGATTTACGGTTACTAATTTATTTAGATTTAAAATAGTTCTAATTCTCAACATAGGATGGAACATTGGGTAATTCTTTGTTTCTTCCTATACTAAAAGGCTATTTGGTTCTGATTTAAACTTTGCTTATAAAGTAATTTGATTTTGCTTTCTTGTTGAGAGGACTAAGTCTCTCATATACAGATACTTGATTTCTATAAATTATACTATACCAATTAATTACTTATTGGATTAGAGTATTGATATTAAATATTTTGGCCTTAAATTTATAATTTTTTTTATTTCTTTTTCATGATAAATTGTGCAAACAGATGCATCATTATCCATGAAAGGATGTGTATAACTCAAAGTGTTTTTGGGGTATGGTTATTCAGATCTTGTTTCTATATATTTTTTTTCATATTGTTCAAGATTTTGGAGGATTTAAAATGGAATATCTTTGTTCAGTTGGGTTAAAAGTGAGAGGGAGAGAGAGAGCGTGTGTGTGAAAGTGAGTTAGGAGAGAGATAGAAGGGTTAATATAAAGAGAGGAGACAGAGATAGAAGATAGAGCATGAGAGATGAGATGATATGGTGAAAGTGAGAGAAGAAGACGATAGAGTGAGATAGAAGAGATTGAGAAAGAGGATGAAGTAAAAGAAAAAGAGATTTTATATAGTAAGATGTGAGGGAGAGGAATGGAGAGAGATATTAAAATAAAAAATACAAATCAATAATTAAGTGATAAGATAGAGTACTGATAAAGATAATGAGGAGAAAGAGAAGAGAGATATAAAGAGTAAGAAAGGTGAGAAAAGAGGAGTGATTTAGGAGAATAAGAGGAAGAGAGAGTAAGAGATAAGATTGAGAGAGGGATGAGATAATGGAGAACATGATAAAGAGTAGAAGAAAGGGTGGAAGGATAGAGAGTAGAAGAGATGAAAGTACAATAGAGAGGGAGATGGAATGTGTGTGAGAAGTGAGAGGGGAAGCTAGGGAGAAAGGAGAGAGTGAGAGAAGATTTTTAGAGGTAGGGAGGAGTTGGAGAGAAGAAAGGGAGTGGCAAAATGAGTAAGGAAAGGGAAGAGAGTAAGTAGAAAAGAATATAGAGAGAAAAATAAAAAAAATAAAGGGAGATATATTTTGAGGGGGAGTACAACATCTATTTTTGAAGATAGATCAAGAAGAGAAAGAGAAGGGGAGAGAGCAAAGAAAGAGGGAGAGATGTGGGTGAGATAGAAAGAGAAAAAAAAAGACTGTAGGCGGAGTGAAAAAGTAATAAGAGAAGAGTATAAGAATAAAAAGAGATAAAGATAGAGATATTAAAGAGGAGAGGGAGAGAGAGTTGTAAAAAGAGGATGGAAAAAGATAAAAAAGTGTGGAGTGTGGAGACTGAGAGTGATAGAGAAGAGTATGAGGAGAGAGAGAGAGAGAGAGAGATTGTAAATAGAGAGTGAAAAGAGAGAGTGTGAGAGGGATAAGGAGGAGAGGATGAGGAGGAACTAATAAAGTTAGAGAAGGAGAGAGGAGGAAGGGGAAATTAGAGTGAAAGAGAGATAAAGAAACTAGTGTTGTGTGTGAGTGAGAAGGGAAAAATAAAGGATATTTTAGGAGAAAGTATGAGAGAGAAGTTGATAGGAAAGAGAGATTGGGGGATAATGAAAGAGAGAGAGGAGAGAGGGGAATGAGATTAGAAATTGAAGAGAGAGAGAGAGAAGGACTGAGAGTAAGAGAGAAAGATATTTATTTATATGGAGGTACATAGGGTGAGGGAGAGAATGATTATGGAGAGTAGATGAGAGAGGGATGATACAAACTGATAATGAGTGCAATATATATATATATATATATATATATATATATAATATTTATATATATATATATAATATATATTTATATATATATATATATATAATATATAATATATATAATATATATATATAATATATAATATATATATATATATTTATATAAAGTGATGCAAAACTAATAGTTGGACATGATGATCATAGCATATGAAAAGAATGAACCTCAAGATCCTTTTGTTCTCTTCTAGTGGCCTAACTTACAAGACTTAGCGAGTTTGAATAAATCAAGGAAGAACCTAAGATGTAAATCGATGAGAAAACAAGGACTGATCGTCAAAGACCGAACCAAAATGATTCAAATAAGTCAAAGTCAGTTCAATCATGTCATCAAAATAATTGTGGTGGTTAATCTTTATAGGCTTTCATAACTAGTAAGGAGGTAATTAAAGAGGCTCATTAATAAGTATGTAATTACTTTGTTTCAAGGATATTAAATGGGAAATGGACATGACAATGACTAACCATATGTGGAAACAGGTTTTGAGGTTTAGGATGTTTAAATACATTTAATCTTATCACTTACCTTGAATCTGCTCTCTTTATAAGTTTAAAAATGCTGGGAATCTTTTTTTGTTAAACATTCTTGTGAAATTTTGATATGTTAATTATTAGAAACATACCAATTTCTTTTTGAGATTTTATGGTGTTGATGTGCAGGTTTCCTAAATGAACTTTCATGAACTTTCAAGTTAGCTATAAGGCTTCAACCAATATTGAGGAGCGATAACTTGAATTGCTGAGTTGGGGAGGTTCTGTAGGTGTGGGCAATATCAACCTTTCATGATTTTGTGTTTGTTCATTCAAGTTTTGTGATGCGTTAACTCCTCTTCAAATCATGAACTTATGAAGTTAGTTGTGAGCGGTCTAATTATTGGGGAAGTTCATATATGCTTGGTAATCAAAGTTTTAGTTTTTGAGTATAAGTATAGGATAGTCTTTTATTTATGTTTGTTTGATCAAGTTTTGTTTCCTTGCATTGAGAAAAATAATAAGTGGAAAGAAAATTAAAGGTAAATATAAAATTGGAGAGTAATAGGAAGATGAAAGGAAAAACAAAAGAAAAAATTAAAAAATTGGTTTAACATGTTTATCATCATCTTTAGGTCAAAATTCATGACTGTTTTATGAGTTTGGAAGATTTCTTCCTTTTGCAATCAGTTTGTTAGCTAAGTCAAAATCGTTTATCGAATTTGATAAGAACCTAAAGAAGACAGAGGATAGTGAAATACGAGTGCATAGTTTTTAATTCTTTATTGATATTTTCTACACCATCATTCTTGATCCTCCACCCACATTCTTATTTTTATTAAAGCACACTGACCTGGGGGGGGTTCTTACATTTCAAATGTCCTCCATCTTACAATTACCATCGACATTGATTCCTCTTTTCTTTTTTTCCTTATAGGGGTCTATCTAGGAACCAGAATCGTAGATTTTGGGGTGCATTCTGACTCGTTTTTAGCGATAAGAAGAGGGAGGGTTAAGTTAACCAACAATGATCGATAATGGAAGTGGAAAATAGTGTCCTTTGGACAGAATTATTAAGATCTCACAATCGATACATATGCAAATCTAACCATTCTTCTTCTGACTTGAATGACCATTGGCGATCTATATATGCATTATTGTTCTCAAGATGAAGCACTACCTCATGAGCTTCTTGGTTTTGATAGTCACTTATTAATCAATCTCCAATCTCATTCTCCTTAGATCTTATTATAACAGGGTGTTGCAATCTAATTTGATGACCAATCTGTGAATACTACAGTATTTCAAGGAAAGCCGACATTTCAGAGCATATGTTCAGGTAAAACAGTCCCTGAATTCATAGGGAATTTTTTTTATGTCTTCTACTTTGTCTTCTAGTAGACCGTCACTGATGATGTTCAGGTGAGGATCTTCTTCAGTCCGAGAAGATATAGTTGAAAAGAAATGAGATTTCTTGGAGGATTCTTCAAGATATCGAAAATCAAGAATATTATCTATATGAGTCATCTATGGGACCCAACTTTTAATATATTTTTATTTATTGTGGATCTTTAGGGGTATAACACTAGATGACACCCATTCTTTGTGCATATATATATATATATTATATTATTATATATTATTATATTTATTTAATATAAATAGATATATGATTATATATATATTATTATATATTATATTCTTGTTTATGTATTTCTAGAGATGCTTGATTCTTATTTTATTTCCCCTTATTGTCAGACCTTTTCGTTAGGGGGTGTGGATTTTGGAAAGGTGCCAGCAAGGTCACACCATGATTACTCACCCGTGAGTATATTCTAAGATCTTTCATCTGTTGCTCAACAACATTAGTTAGATGTTTGCTTTTAACCTATATCAAGGACTTTTCAATATGACTTTTTGACATAGGACATAAGTGTCGAGTCTTGATGTTCAACCTTAGAGTTTATATTATCATTATTATTTTTCATTGCTTAAAAAATAACTTTATTGACTAAGCCAAACATGGAAAAGAAACCAATCCCAAATGGAGTCCGCTAGAAATCTGTGGGCTCAAAAAATTCCATTTTGTTTGTGTGATCCTGGACTCTCTACGCCATTGGTCTACTTTTTTTTTTTTGAATGTATGTGTAATGATGTAGGTAGAGAGTTTTAATAAGAATAGGTTCCATGTGAATTTTTAGAAGGCATATTAGGTTTTAGATAAGACAATACCCAGAGATTTCGCCCTCATTTTGTGAGGACTTTATGACCTAAGGATCCTGGTTTGAAGTCTGGCTATCAGGATGGAACAACAGGCATGACTGGAATGAATCCAGCTTTGTATGCCATAGGATTCCATTTCTCTTAAGTCGGATTGAAAATTAACCAGATTTACCACTACGGGTAGCTTCAGGGTTTAAAAGATACTGGTGTCTTTTCTTGAGTGGACGCACTCAAGCAGACATCATAGTTAATTATCCCTCATACCATAACACACTAAGTCAGAGAACTCTCGAGTAATGGGTATAGAGATGACTTTTAACTAAAAGATAATTTTAGTCTATAGATGGGTTATAATGGAGGTTGCAGCAATCTTATCAAGATGCCCCTGTTCATTTCTTATCCAGGGTATACCATTACGAAAGATCATGAATGGTTTTCTTAGATAGACACAAGCCTACTCTTATAATTACCTAGTTTTCTCAGCATAGAAACACATCACATTAGATATATTCGTATTCACGATGCTTCGTAAAATCCTGTATCAGCGAAACGGATTCATTTCTACTTTTTACGACGTAATTACAAGGTGTACATCCAAACGGGATGGAAAGAGAGAGAAGCAAGCATATAAAGCCACCTCTGTACACAACGCGTGCTCTCAAAAAATGGTTAATCAATAGAGGATACGACTCTCTTTTTACTAGCATTAGCATAAGACAGTGTACCATCGAGACGCTTAAGCCAGACCTAGACATTCAAGCTCTGGCGACATTCAGGAAACAGGACATGGTCTTCAGAGTGGGAATATAGAGTGGGGAGAAACTATAGTAGAATATTCAAATATGTAGCACCTAATATGGCGAATTTTCAGGTTTCAGGCGGAACTATCCGATGAATTAGCGCTAATTACATTAGGAGAGCAAGCACCGTACAAAGATTTCCTACACCTACCTACGCTGAATACCCTTCACCTGAGTAAGGAGAAGCGTTAAATAAGCACATTGAGGATTCAATATAACTTCATCGTTTATCTATTCTTCAAGTTAGAAATGACTATATCGAGACTATAACAACTAAGATGGCTCAGTAGTAGTAGTTCCGCGTTTAAACAGTGAAACAATGATATGAATAATGCAACACCCATATGACGTAGGTGGTCACATATCTCACTTATCTCGACATCTTCACTCTCTCAATGCGAAACAATAAAAGAAAAGCACAATGTAGTGTAAATTAGATGTCTAGCATAAAATACATATTGATGGATCATCACATATCAGTTACCTCTTGATGAATTCCCTTTTTATTAGTGCTAATTTAGCCATAGATTATGAGTAAGCTTACTTATGTTAAAGCTCTCATGAGATCTTGTGCCATGCCTATAAAATTATTAGAATTAAAAAAGCTCACTGAGTTAGAACTACCTGGATTGGAAAGAGTTTGGTTTGTGTCTTGATCTTCTCCTTTTTTACCATTATATCATCTATTTGAATAAAAAGTCTGTTGTTCTACTATACACAAATAAATAAAAGTTCCTTTTGAAAGGAAATATGTAGTAGCTTAAATATATAAATTAAATTGGCTCCCTGTTAGAGAGAGAAAATCAAATTGGAGAGTAAACTACCTGTTTTAATTTCGTGGTTTTAGTTTTTCTGTAAGCTGACTAGAGATGACGCTCATGGCTCCCATCCATCCGATGATCTCTATTAGCTAATAGTCACAACCTAATGTGTTGTTTTATGATGTGATGAAGGTATTTGATCTATCGTAAACAGATACCAAATCATGAGATTTTTAGATGAGAAGAAGGGCAGTCTTATGGTCAGTTGGTGATAACGAAAACACTAATATTTCTCCAAAAAACGCATTCTATGACTGAAGGTTAGGGAAAGGTATTTGGCATGATTCTGAAAGAATTACGCCGTGTAAGGTGAAGATGCCTGATGTTTCTTCATTGAAATCTTTTTGTATCCATGATGCTTCTTCATACAGGTAATAAAAGTTTTTGTTTAATAGATTCATACATTCAAAGTAATCCTAGAAAACAGTGTGATAAATACGAATTGCTTGAACTTAGTTAATCAAAATTTCTACCATACTGATGATTAGTGGTAATATAGTTGATTATGGTATTCTTAAACAAAGTTTTATTCCAACTTTTTGCACAAATTCTTTTTGATCTGTTTGAAATCTGTTAGCAATATGTTCCTATTTCCATCATATGAGAAGTGGTTATAAGTGATGTTGAGGATTTTAACTCAGATCGCAACAAAATGAATATATTTCTCAAGTCAAGTATAATGTTAATGCTTGGAGAAAACCACATATAAGAATTGTAAATCCTCAGAAGATGTGGAAAGGACTAATGATATAGTAGTGTCAATTCTTTTCAATTGATGCAAATGGAAATATTCCATAAGCTACGCAATTCTATTAGTGGTTAAAGTTTTTTAAGTCTATTATTTTTGGTGTATAGAATATAGGTTGTGAAGGATAGGAGCTTTCATCTTACGTCGAGATGAGATGATGCATCACTCAAATGTAAGGATGGGTAGTGGAGACCTGTCTTTGCAATTTATGGAAAAGAACCAGTTTCTCTTAAGTTTATTTCTATTGGATAGACTACCACTTAGTCGTGGATGAATTCACAATTGATATTGTTAATTGTTTTGTAAGTTTCAAATATTTTCATTATTGAAGCTCTTAGATATGACCAACGCCGGACTACCGGGGGGATCTCTCCTGAGTATCAACAGGGGGGGGAGGCCGCAGGGGTCTTCTCGGATCTCATAGTAGTGGCAACTGGGTCAGCAAGAATCAGATACGAAGCGGTATGTTATCTACCACAACGGAGGCGATTATATCTAGGATGGGATGCGCGACGCAAGTTTAATCTTTCTAAGTAATTATCAAATTTGATGATTAATCATTGTATCTTGATGAAATAATCTCATAAGAGATGCGGGATCAAAGTAGGGGATGGTGTTATGTACATTGTCTTGATGGTCAATTCTTTGAAGTAGCAGTTTCAAAGATAACTATGTATCGATTAAGGTGAATGAAAGCCTAAGTACTGTGTGAGGTTGTACGGGCGCTATGACGTCGAATAGAGGAGAATAATGCATCTTATGTTTACGCCTGTATGGATAGTACTCTTGGTGTCTCCTTAGGCGCGATTTAATGAGGTCAGTGATACTCATGCTAGTGGCGTAGTTCTCTTTCAATCCAACCAATCTGGATTCAAGGTGAGGTCGAGCGTCTAAAATTATAATGATATCTCATGTAAGTTCCTGAGTTATGGGGTGTAACACTAGTGTGATACAATTAACTAGTTAAAGAGAGTAATTAGAGAATGGCCTGGATTGTATCGGAAGAAAGACTAGTTGTGAATACTATTCACGTATCGATGCTGTTAAATATATGAGAACTGTAGAAGAGGGAGAAATTAAAATGTGAGTCATGGGGCAGGGGTCGCTGGTATTGATGTCTTATGATGCATATTAGATATGGTTGAGGTACTATCGGATATATGTTTCTATTGAATATTTGGAAGAAAGAAGAAAATGAACTTTCATTGATTTGTACTTTAGTTAGGAGGTGAATTTTTTATTTTGATTTTGGGTAATAAGAGAGAGTAGTTTATTTGCTTCGTTGTTGAGGAATGAGTGGAATTGTTAGGTTGGTGTTTAAGATAATAATTAGTTTCTTTGGCTGTGAAGGACATTGTTATATGGGGTGGTTAAATTTTGTGATGTTGGTTGTTTTGGTATTGTAGTGGGGTTTTGAGTGTTATCAAGTTTACTAATTGGTTATTTTGGTATTTACGTGGAAGCTCTTGATGGTAAGTGGAATGAGGTTCTTTAAAGTCTAAGATGTCTATTTTGTTTAGTGACTATTGTTTAAATGAGTCGATTTAGACGAGATATGTAGGCCAAATTTTGAATCTGCATAAGGCTATTAAGAGAGAGGTGAATTTGTATTTTAAATATCATTCGCAATAAAATACCAAACCAAAATCCACCACAAAGAAAACACAATGCGGAAATTAAAAGCGGAAATAATAAAGAAAAGAACACAATAGATTTATAGTGGTTCATTCAAACGTTGAACTACCTCCACTCCTTAGAGGCACCCTCCGAGTATTGCACTAAACTAAGTGTCTCTCCTTTAGCCACCACAGCTAAGCTGAGAAGCCCTTACAAAATCACTTCCACCTTCCCTGGTGTGTCGGATTAGCCTGATCATTTAACAACAAAGAGATCTTCTTCTTCTGTGAACTTCACTCAAAATAAGCCTTGAATCCGACAGCAAAAAGGTGCAAGCTTGCCGGAGCAACCGTGTGGAATCCCCCTCCACACTCCCTCGAGTCCCCCCTAACAGGATCTTCACCCTCTCTCAAACTTCACCCTTTCCTCACTCTCTTTCAAGCTCTCTCTTCAAATTTCCTCCTAAAGAACGAAGCTACAATGGCTATCAAAGACACTTACAAAAGTGTCTTATCAAAAGCTTAAATAGAAGATCTCAAAATGAGCTCATTAATGCAACTTGTCGACTTTATCGACCAGGCTGATATGAATATCATCCTGGCCGATTAGTACAAAATAAGCTCAATCGGTCTGGACAATTTGGGATGATCTGAAGAATACTTGTTACATAATCCAGGCTGATATAATATCATCCTGGCTGATTAGTTCAAATATGAGTACACATCATCCTGAATATCGCCCGAATTAGAGTCTGGCCGATGTTAATTGTCTAGGACATCATCTCGGCCAATCCTGTGATCGCCCGACCAATGTGATCATATCAATCAGCCTTAATTGCTTTCTATAATTACCAGATTAATTTAGGCATAATTATGTTGCATCGTCCAGGCCAATGTTTAAATCATCCTGGCCGATATCCTAAAATAAAGAATACCTAAATTTATCTTGGCGGTTGATTCTTTCTGGTTTGAGCCTATTTTTCTGGCCGATATAATTATCGTCCAGGCCAATCGGCTTAATGACAGCTGCCTTAATGAAGAAGATGCCTTAATTAGGGTTTCTATTTTTAAACCGATCGTCCAAGCTGATAAAAATATCATCCTGGATGATATTACCAAAAACAGTAAACTCTAGGGAACGGACAGAAAAACTTCTAAGGTGCATGTGTGCAAAGTTACATAGCATCATGAGCCACACCAAAAACAATAGACTTAAGATAGGAAAAAGTGGTACCAACTGACTCAGACCTACTCTACCCAATCTTGAGCTTGTTCTAAATTACAGTCTGATCTTCTAGACCTAAAATGTCAGTAGATAAGGCAGACATACATAAATAAGAGTGTTTGTTATCATCAAAATCATAATCCATGAAAATAGATCCGCAATAATCTCCCCCTTTTTTATGATGGCAAATATTACAGGTTAAACTTATAAAAAGGAAATTATGTTCTCCTAATCTCCCCTCACTAGAATAAAACTTTAAAAAATAGAATAAATCAAAATTTTTTTTGTTTTTAATTTTTGAAAGAGTAAAAAAAGATACAAATATAATAATATGTTCTCTCCCTTTAACATTATCAAAAAGAGAAGGGGCACGAAAGAAAATCTTTAAAAAAAATGAGAAAGTTAACTTTTAAATTTAATCAAAAACTTAGTAAGGAATGGATTCACAACGCATAATTCAGAAAAGGAAAAAAATTAAAAAATTGTTAATCCAAACTCAGTTTCTTTTAAAGGTTCAAAAATTTTTTAATCCAATATCTAAATCAAGGAATAAATTAGAAAAAGAAACAAAAATTTTTTAAAACTCCTTTCATAAAATATATCTAATAGAAGTTCTATGTGAAAATTGGTGAATAAAAAAAAATGATTTTCAAGGTCAAGTACCAAAAATATTAAGGGTTTTCTTAAGCTTTAAGTAAACACGAAAAAAGTAAGCATACTTCTTATGAGATCATTTTATTACTCTTGTCAGCTTTTTGGTGCACTTTGCATATCTTTTAATTTTCAATGCACTTTGTATATATTTATTAATTTGGCATGATTGGCCACTTTTTTTATTTGACGCCATTGGCCAATTTTTTTTTAGAATATGCTACCTTTCTGAAAATTTAAAAGCAAAAGTAAGCCCATCCTATTGACAAACTGGATTACTTTATTAAGAAAATTAAGAGATAGATTCAAAAACTTGCAAATGATTCCTATGCGATAGATAAAATGTAGGGAGATGAAAAGACTCAGTTTTAAAACCCAATTTAAAACATGATGAAGATTTTAAATCAAAAGTAGAATAACCTCTATTAGGAAATAGAGATTGAGAGTCAAAATCATGAGTATCCTTTCTTTGATTATTTTTAGAGAAGTTAACCATAACTTACCTAAGAATTCCAAAAAAAAAAAACAAGATATAGACTTTTCATTTAAAAAAAAAAATCTTCAAAAAAGTGATATGTGTGTGTTGATTAGTGAAAACTTCACAAAAAAAAAATTATACAACACTCAAGACGAAATAGGAAAAAGAAAAGAAAGGAAAACACTACAAAAAAAAAAACTAAAACACAACACAAAATAAATAAGTAAAGCTTTTAAACACCATCCTACTCCTGGTCCGATGCTTTAGAAACTAAGTTTGCCTAGGAGATATTTTGCTTTTCATTATTTTCCCTTTTTACAAGTTTCTTATCTTTACCCTTTCCTTTTGTAGGAAGAGTTCCCAAATTAGGGCACTGATTTTTCATATGTCCAGGTTTCCTGCATCCAAAGAAATTAACGTTAGATGTAATCTTACCATTCATACAATTTTTACCTTCCTTTCACTTTTGTTGAGGCTTATGCTTTGGTGAGCTTTTTAATTTGCTTGACAAGCTATCACATTCGTCACCAACTAAGCCACTTTGCTCCATGTCTTCAGCATTTTGTATTATCATTTCACCTACATCAAAAAGTCTTTTACCCAAACTTTGCTCGTAGGCAATGATTGAGCCAATCAAATTATCAATAGAATACTCATTCAAATTGTTTGATTCAAAAATAGCAACAACTTTAGCATCAAACTTATTAAGTAGAAAATGAAGAATTTTATTAACTTTTTCAAATTTTTAAAACTCCTTACCTAAAGCATGCAATGATGTAATAATTTGAATAAATCTATTATACATGTCTAAGATCGTCTCATAAGGTTTCATGCAAATATTTTCATAATCATGCATTAAAAAATTCAACTTGGATTGCTTGATTTTAGTAGTGCCTTTGTATATGGTGTGTAATTTATCCCAAATTTGCTTACCAGTAGTGCACGTGAAACTAACATAAAGTCTTCAGAATTTAAAGCACATAAAAAATAGTTCAAAGATTTTTCATTCAATTCAGCATTTATTTGTTCTTCTCTATTCCACTGATTAAATGGAATATCAGTTTTAATTCCATCTATAACACATGACAGTAAAGAATAACCAGTTAAAATCATATGCCACATTCGATAATAATAAGACTGCAAGAAAGTAAACATGCAAATTTCCAAAAATTAAAAGTAATATTTTTAAATAAAGGTTATCTAGTGATTGAATAAACTTCCGCAATATAATGATTACCATAATTAGCAATGGATCAAAATTTAAAAAGTTTTCAAAAACTTGTTTTTATGAATCCCGCTCGGATACCACTTGAAAGTTCATTAGGGATGTTAGGCCCCATTTAAACTGGCCCAAGGCTAATTAAGAGTGAGTTGAATTAGTATTTTAAATATCTTTCGCAATAAAAATGCCAAACCGAAATCCACCATAAAGAAAACATAATGCAGAAATTAAATGAGAAAATAATAAAGGAAATAATACACCAGATTTATAGTTGATCGATAAAACCTTGACCTACGTCCATTGCTCGGAGGCACTCTCTGAGTATTGCACTAAATTAAGTGCCTCTCCTTTAGCCCCCACAGCTAGACAAAGAAGCCCTTACAAAATCACTTCAACCTTCCCTGGTGCGACGGAGAAGCCGGGTCCTTTAACACCAAAGAGATCATCTTCTTTTGTGAACTTCCCTCAAGATAAGCCTTGAATCTAACGGTACTAAGGTGCAAGCTTGCCGGAGCAACCGAGTGGAATTCCCCTCCACACTCCCTTGAGTCCCACCCTCTCTAGATCTTCTCCCTCTCTCAAACTTCACCCATTCCTCACTCCCTTTCAAGCTCTCTCTTCATGTTTCCTCCAAAAGAATGAAGTTACAATGGCTACCAAAGACATTTACAAAAGTGCCTCGTCAAAAGCTTAAATAGAAGATCTCAAAATGAGCTCATTAATACAACTTGCCGACTTTATCGTACAGGCTGATATGAATATCATCCAGGTCAATTAGTACAAAATAAGCTCAATAAGTTGGGACAATTTGGGATAATCTGAAGTAAATTGGTTACATCGCCTAGGCCGATACAATATCATCCTGGTAGATTAGTTCAAATCCGAGTACAATCATCTTGAACATCGCCCAGAATAAAGTCTGGCCGATGTTTATAGTCAAGGCCATCATCTTGGCTGATCCTATGATCGGCCCGGCCGATGTGATCATGTCAATCATCTTTAATTACTTTTCATAATTACCAGATTAATTTAGTATAATATGTGATGCATCGTCCAGCTGATGTTTAGATCACCTACTGATACCTAAAAATAAAATAAACCTAAAATTGATCATGGCGGCTGATTCTTTCTGATTTGAGCCTATCATCCTGATCGATACAATTATCGTCCAGGCCGATAGGCTTAATGATGGCTGCCTTAATGAGGATGATGCCTTAATTAGGGTTTTTATTTTGTGAACCTAACGTCCAGGCTGATATAAATATCTTCACGAACAATATTATCAAAAATAGTAAACTCGAGGGACAGAAATAAAAATATGCAAGGTGTGTGTGTGTAAAGTTAAATAGCATCAAGAGCCACACCAAATACAGTAGACTCAAGAATGGAAAAGTGGTACAAACTGACTCGGACCTAGTCTACCCAATCTTGAGCTGGTTCTAAATTGTAGTCTGAACTTGTGGACCTAAAATGTCAGTAGTGAAGGTAATCGTAGAGAAATAAGAGTGTTTTCTATCATCAAAATCATAATCTGTGAAAATAGATCCGTAACACATCTTAAATCATCTGAGAAGGAGAATGACGATATTAAATCTTCCACTAAATGGAAGAAGGATCCTAAAAAATTTAGACCTCCAAAGAATAGTCATAGAGGTAAAAAAAGTGGAGATATGTTGAAAAACATTAGGGGGCTTCTCCCCATCTTGTCCATAATGGCGTCTTTTCTCTTTTGCAATTGTAAGGGAGAAAAAATGAAAGAAGCTTCCCATTATTTAAGGAGTGTTATTAAGGATAATGGAGTGTTCTTTGTCAGCTTTTGGGACTAAAATGGCTTGTAGGATAGAAATGAAGTTAGTATAATTGTGGGAAGTGAATGGAATTTCTTTAATGTTGATGCTAAAGGTAATGCTAGAGGAATTCTTGCACTTTTGAAGAATAGTGTTTCTTCTTTTGCTTCACTCACTTCACAAACCAATGTGTTATATGAAATTAACAAATTTGACAGGTAAGCTTGGACACTGCTATTGTTTTTGGTAACAGACCGTGAATGAAAGAAGGAATCTTGGTAACTTATTGAAAACTTACATTGCAGGATGAACCTATATTTTTTGGGGAGATTTCAATTGTATTCTTTCCAAAAATGACCAAAAAGGCGGTAAAAGATTCTTGTTTTCTAAAGGCCCACAACAGATGAGGGAGTTCTTAAATAGAAATGATTTTCATGATATTGGTATGAGGGGACCGAAGTTCACATGGTGTAATAACAAGGAAGGAGGGGGAGCATAAATTCCTTAATTCAAAAGCCTTAGAAGTACCCCATTTGCAGTTTATCAACCACCTGGCTAGAGTTTCTTCAGACCATTGTCTGATTCTTATTAATCTTCTCAATACTAAGGTCTTTTATCATAAATCTATCAAATTTTATAGTGTTTGGTGCTCTTATGATGCTTGATGGGGTGTGGTTAAAAAAGCATGGCATAAATCAGATTATGGATTTTATTCGAACATTCTTAAGAGGAAAATTGCTAGATCTCTTAAAAGCTTATTTTTTGGAGCAAAAAAAAATTAAAGGATTTAAATGTGTTGAAGGAGTTGCAAGAGGACATTTTATCTCTTCAACTAGATGAGAGTGAAACGGGGCTCAGTTTAGAGAAGCTTGCTACTTTGAGAATGAAGGTAAAAGATCATAATATAATTCTTAGATTAGCAATGTGGTGGAGGCAAAGATCAAAAACTCAGTGGTTTGATGAGGGTGATCAAAACTCTCATTTCTTTCAGAATTTTTCAATCTCTAGAAGAAATGGTAACATCATTTATAAAATTAAAAATTTGGAAGGTATTCCCATTAATGATCTAGAGGAAATTCACAGTATTTTAAAAATTTCTTTCTAAACAAATCGAAATTCATAAATTGTTCAATGGAAGGATGGCCTATGAATCAAAGCTTTAACAAGCTGAATGAAGCTCAGAAGAATCTGCTTATGGCAGATTTCCAAAAGTTTGAATTGGCTTCTAATTTGAAGAAAATGGAAAATAATAAGTCTCCCGGGAATGATGGTGTGAATTCATTTTTCTTTAAAAGCTAATGGAATATTTTCATAAGGAGGTCTGGAAAGTAGTAAAATCTTTTTTTGAATCTGGAAAAATGCTTGATGAATGGAGAAAAACTTTGGTAGTTTTGCTTCCAAAGGTTAGTAATGCTAATGATGTTAAAAATTTTAGAACTATTAGTTTATGTCAAACTATATACAAAATGGTGGCTGGCATGATTTGGAATAGAATAAAGGATTGTATTCCAAGTGTTTCTTTTGAACACAAGTGGCCTTTGTTCCGGGTAGATCAATCTCTGATAATTATCTTCTTGCTCATGAGATAATTAATAAATTTAGATTTTTAAACCTAAACCTTGGCTTATGTTGCTTAAATTGGATATGGAACCAGCCTATAATAGTATGGGATGGGATACATTGAAGAAAGTCCTTTTCATTATGGGCTTTCCAGATATTTTTATTAAGTTTATTATGCAATGTGTTTCTTATCCAAAGTTTTCCATTATTATTAAATGGGAAAAGAAGTAAATGGATTCATGCTGAATGTGGCTCTAGACAGAGATGTCTATTGTCTCCAGGATTGTTTATAATATGCTCATAGCTGTTATCAAAATCTTTACAGGAGAGAGGACAAGAACATGGTATTAAAATTGCTTCTAATACTCCTAAAATTACTCATTTGTTATATGTAGTTGATGTAATGATTGTTGCAGAAGTTTCTTCTTCCAATGAAAAGTGTATAAACAAGATTATGGGTGATTATTACGAATGGACGAGTCAAAGAATTAACAAGGAAAAATCACAATTATTATTTGGAAAATCTCTTTCACGCTTTTCTCAGAACATGGTAGGAAGAATACTAGGTGTTCATAAGGTAAAGGAATTATGCTATCTTGGTGTTAAGTTGGCTGTAGGGAAACTCAAATATAATGGGGTTTGCAGAATTTATCTTTAGTAGGAAAAATTGCTTTGTTGAAATATATTTTTTCTTCCATACCTCTATTTGTGATGTGAGAACCCATTAGTTCCTAAGATTATCATTTATAATTTAGACAAGTGCTTTAGGAACTTCTTATGGCAAAGGAATAGGGGAAGAGAGGTATGAACTACATTTCATGGAAAATTCTTTTCAAATCTGTTGAGCAAGGTGGATCGGGTATTCAAGGAGCTGCACAAAGGATCGGACCTATAAGAGCTAGAATTGCATGGAACTTCATCAATAATCAGAATTCACTTCTTAATAAAATCATTTTTGCAAAGTATGGTAATAATATTTGGAAAGATGATTTAAGGAAAAATTTGTATATGACTTGGCGCATAATTAAAGATGGTGCTCAATCTTTGTAGAAAATCATTAGATGGAGAATTTCAAATGGAGAATCTATCAATATCCTAAATGATACTTGGATATTTGATAGAGTTTGAATAAATGGCTAGATAGCATAAATATTCATGAGATCGAAGATAGAAACGTTTCTTATTTTCTTGATGGTAGTGGAGAATAGAAAAAGGAATCATTATTTAATCTATTTTCTACTGAAATGGTAGAAGTGATCACCGAAATTTGTATAGATAAAGCTTTGAGATAGGATAGAGTGGAGTTGTTGTTCAATAATAATGGAAAGTCTATTGTTGCCATGGCTTTTCATGCTGAAAATAAAAGTGAAGAGGATGGTATTAATTTTAATTAAATGAAGAAGTTCAAAATTAATCCTAAAGTTAAGATATTCTTGTGGAGGCTTATTAATAATTCATTACCTACTAATAGTTGGGTGAAGTATAGAAGACTTCAGGAGCATAGCATATGTCCAAGAGGATGTATGGAAGATGAAGATAATATTCACATTACTACATGTTGTAGTAAACTACTTGAAATCATTTATGCTTTGGAAAGATGGGGAATTTATATGCCTTATCTCATTAGTGTAGAGGATTACTGGAAGGAATTGGAGAAATTATCTTATGCAAATTCTGAATTGGTTAAAATATATCTGAATATTGTGTATTAGAATTGGAAGGCATGTAATTCTTATCCCCATGGTTTGATGGTCCATTTATCTCACTCTTTAGCTACTAATGCTTTACCGCATGCTTTACAATCTTTATTTATTTTAATTTGCAAGAACTGGAATACTAATTAGCACTTGTTGTTGTCTAAAGCTTGCTATATTCTACCTACAAATTGGATAAAACTTAATGTTAATGCTTATTTAATAGAATCTAATAAGGCAAGTATTGCGAGATCACAAAGGACGATTTCTTATGACATATGGAAAGAAATTAGTTCATTGGGACATTTCTCTATTGGAGCTAATTATTGTTTTTGATTTCAAATTTTTTATTCAAGGATGGATGAATGGAATAAATGGTATTATTATTGATGGTGATAATATCAATGTCAACAAGCTTCTTCAACAATCAATAATGAAGAATCAGAATAAAGTAGTTCAAAAATGGATTTCTCTTTTTTAGATTGTTTTAATAATGTTAATTTCCACTTTGTTTCTAGAGAAGGAAGTAAATTGTTGAATGGTTGTGCTAATTATGCCTTAATAGGAGATTTTTATTTGGATTGTGCTTTGTTTGGGATCCTTCCTTCAAGTATTATTAACTTGATTAAGAAGGATTATGATACTATTTCTATCACATAGGTTTTGTAATCCTCTTTTTTTTAAGTTTAATGCATTTGCAATTCTTCAAAAAAAAAAAAGTTGAGCATAAATAAATAGTAAAGGCCAACTTGGTGCGATGATGACCTAAGCCTGACATCTAGGTCAGAGTTCATCCTCTTTCTTTATGTTATTTTGCTTGACATGGAGATGATTGGATTGTGTTTAGCTTGCATTGGTGTGAAGAAACATGGCCCTAATAAAGCTGGTTATAGAAAACCCTTAAAAGGTAGAACTCGATCATCAGTATGAGAATTTGAGAAGAAATCATTGACGGTGTGAGTAGTGTAATATTATATCGAGTCCGCTAGAGACATACATCTAGTCTTCCCTCCCTACCTCATTCAATTGGCTAGCTAGCCCAAGAGTCAAAGAGATATATGCACTAATAAGAAATTACCGAGGCAAAGATGGATTTCCCTCCTAGTGCCTTTCAAGTTTGGGAAAACCCAAAGCCAAATAGGTATAAAGACAAATTCAAGCATAAAGAGAGGGAGCACTTAGCTAACATATGAGCTGGAGAGGAGCCGTTAGGCCACTCGATTGAAAGGAGAGGAATGAAGTACTTGAGAAAAGTGAGAGGAGACCTTCCTTTTCTTATGATCATGATAGGAGAGGTCCAATCACATTTTCACTAGCCATAGGTGGGAAGGATTCCTTGAGGTGTAATGATGCTAAGCAGGATAAGAACTCCATGGAATAAAGTTTTGTTTCTTAGAGTTGGCTGAATGAGCCAAGTTTGTAGGGTTTTAATTGATAAGACCAAGAGAGACTCCCAAGGTAGAGTAAGGAAGTGATGGAAGCTCACTTAGAAAAGTAAGACTTTCAAGCACTAATACTCATAATACTAAGTAACAATGGATTTGTTTTTACTCTAACATGAGTTGTTAGAGAGAGTTATCACATATTGACTGTGAATGTGAAATTTTTGTTCTGCTTCCCTTATTTTGAGTCAGGATAGGAGGAATATTGGATTGGAGTCAATTAGATGTTGCCTTAAGTGAGTGAGAGTACTTAAGCATGTGTGTCATATGGATCAAGGGCTACTAGAAATCTATTGCGTGAGAGATATAAGTATGGGAAGATTTATCATTGAAACCATATGTATAACTTATTAGGCTCTTTTAAGCTTGCACTTAAGTGTAATCCATCCTACTATGTAAGAAAGTTTTTGTCTTTTTAGCTAGTGGAAGGTCAGGCAATTTCCCCTCTAGCAAAAAAGTGTCCAGGTAGCATCATTTTGAACCTATTGTGGTCCTTCTTTCTACATTTCCTTACATAGTAAAAATGCTTGCACACCTAGAAAGTTATAGGTATGGCCTATAGTAGTGATCTAGTGAGAAAATAGATTCCTTGATAGATCTAAAATAAGCTTCGTATGCCATTAAGAGTTTCCTTCCATATAGTTACCTTCGGGTCACTTTTATACAAAAGACAATTTTTTTTGAAGCCATTACATGTTAGGTGAAGAATGCTAATCCCATATTTCCTCGCCCCAATCCAGCCCTATCAACTCCTGATGTAATGTAAATTTGATAGCTAGAAACTGTAACTAGATCTCCAGATTTATATATGGAAGGCAACACAGTAAAGCTATGGGATTAGCATTCTTCACCTGGAGATCTAGTTACAGTTTACTACAGATGGACAGGGCAGGTGGTGAATTCACAGAAATCCATGGTGATCTTTGGTAAAATAGTGTCCAAAAACAGAAGAAGGAAAATTATAAAAATTTTGGAATTTAAGGAAGTCAACGAGTTAAACTACCTGGGAATTAAAATGGTGCTCAGAAAACTGAAAGCTGAAGATTATAATAGCAATATGGAGAAACCAATGAACAAGCTAAATTCATGGGGAGCTAGATGGCTTTCTCTTGCTGGAAGAATTCTTCTAGATAAAACAGCTTTTTCGAGCATGATAAACTATCAGGTGATACATTCCCTAATTCCCAAGAGTATTTTACTTAATATTGACAAAATTTGTAGGAATTTCTTGTGGCATAAAGAAAACGGGGAGCAAGGGGTACATTATATTGCTTGGGATACTCTATGCCTTTCTACAGAATTAGGGGGATTTGGCATTCATGGAGCTGCGGTAAGTCACAGACCTTTAAGAAGTAGAATGGCTTGGATGTTCCTGCAGAATAAGGATTCTCTCCTCCACAAATTTCTTTTCAAAAAATTTGGAACAATTAGATGGGAAGATAAAGTTAAGAGAGGTGCTTCTACAGCATGGAAATTAATTAAAGATGGAATTGAACATCTTAAACCTATTATTAGATGGCAGATTAACAATGGGAAAAATATCAGTATAAATTTTGATATTTGGATTATTGATAGAAGCATAAATAGATGGCCAGCACTATGTAATACGTTGGATACTGAGGATAAGAAAGTTTCTGATCTTATGAATGAAGATGGAAGCTGGAATTCAGAAATTTTATCTGAATTGTTTTCAGAAGATATGGTAAAGCTAATACGGCAAATGAAGATGTGATCAAATAGTATGGAAGATGAAGTAGAACTTATTCATACTAATACAGGGAAAATGATTTCGGCTTTAAGAAATGAGGCCATCTGGTTTCAGAAAAATTGTAAGTTTACCAAGCATATTTGGTTGAAGAAGTTGAAACTAGATCAGAGAATCTACTTGTTCTGGTGGAGAACTTTGAACGGAGCCTTACCTACAATGGAGTGGCTCTGTTATAGGAAGTTATCTAATTCGTTAAGATGTCCAAGAGGCTGCCAGGAGATTGAAAATGCAGAGCACGTTCTTGTCAAGTGCTTAAGGCTGAAGGCTTTATTACAGGAACTGAGGAAAAATGGATTCAATGTTCCAGAATTTCAAGACCTGGAGGAATGTAATAATACATTAGAGATGAATTCTGGAAAAGGACTGATGAAGATTTATGCAGTGGCAGTGTTCTATAACTGGAAATCCAGAAATTTGATGAAGCATGGCAAGGCAGAAATTCCTTTAGCATATGCAGTTACTGAAATCATTTCTCATTCTTCTCATATCCATTCTAATCCAATTGGCAAGGCACACCAACCAGCATGGCAAGGCACACCAACCAGCAATTGATGTCCAAATCTTGGTGTCCCCCTCCATACGGTTGGATTAAATTGAATGTGGATGCTACTCTTTTAGTAAATAACATGGCCGGTATAGCGGGAATTCTTAGAGACTACAAAGGGAGATTACTTTGCACTTATGGAAAAAAGCTTATACATTGGGATATTGCCCACCTGGAGCTCAAAGCTATCATGTCCTTTGAAAACTACATCCAAGATTGGTTTTGTGAATACAATGGAATAATCATTGAAGGAGACAATGTAAATATAATGAAGATGATTCAGGATTCAATTAACTTGAAGACCAGCAAAGGTACAAAACCGGACTATTCCTTCTTACAAGTTTTCAATAGAGTAATTTTCCTTTTTGCTCATAGAGAATGTAATATATTGGCAGATTTTTGTGCCAAGCATGCTTTGTTATGAGATTTTTTTTGGGATTCCTTTATTGAATCCAATCTTCCTACAAGTTTTATTGACTTGTTAAGGAATGATACTTCTTTGTAAAGTTCTTGGTTTTACATTTTAATGCAATTGCATCTTTTTCAAAAAAAAAAAACAAGATCTCCAGATTTATATATGGAAGGCAACACAATAAAACTCCATCGATGGTCAAACATGTCCTAATCAAAGATAGTTTTGATTGAAAAGAAAAAGGAAGGACTCAGCATATTATCAAGAAAGGAGATATCGTATATAACCTAAATATTACAATCCATTGTAGACTTATGTATTTCAAACTCACTAGACATGAGAGCTTACTTACCCATTAGATTCATTAAGAGAAATTTATATTTGCCATGGTAAATAAAAGAGCTTGAAAACTTGATAGCTAGCTTGCCTAGCATGCTGGAATATTCTTGCTGGATTGACTAAACTAGATCTTGAGATTTTCTTTCCATTAGAGGAAAAAAAATAGAGGTTTGGACATCTCTAGTGTCTTTCTTTTCTTCAGTGACTAGGTAAGCACTTCTCCATGAAAGATCTTGGTGAATTGAAGTACCGTTTCAGTATTGAGGCTTCTAAAACTGATACATCATAAGCCAACAGAAGCCCTTGAGTTGATTTTCTTGATTTATCGCTACATACTACTTACCAGAGAGGGTCGACACTCTTGAAAGCTCATAGTTTAGTATTTTTCACATGCGATCCAACATTTTCTAAGATTTAAACAAACCTTATCTACCTTACTATCATGTGACAAGGGAGTGCTCATGCAGTTCATAAGAAAGCAAGCTAGCACCTCTACTTTTAAATGGAGTGCTCTATTTAAATCTCAATGCTAGAGTGTGTAAGAAAAGAAGTAGTAGTTCGCTGGATGGAATTTTGTCGAGTGCTGAGGACTGAACATATAATAGTACTAGGTAGTTCAAATTTTCCTTCTCCAACTTACTGATACATGTGGCCTTAGTTCACTTGTCCGATCATAAATAACATAAAAAAAAAAAGTATAATGATGAACATTTTCTTGCACACACCGGCTGACATCATCCCATCAGCCTTCTCAAGCTATATGCCTATTCTAATGAAATCTCCTACCTGACCCAAGATTCTGTGATGAAATATACTTATCCTATTGTACTCCCAGAGCTTGATCCTATCTTACCATTCTCTCATTTGAACTCCCATCTCGGGCATAAGATGCCTTTCCACTGAGGGAATTTTCATCAGCTGGTCATCTAGTCCCATCTCTCTAAAAATTGAAAAATGCTTAGATTGGTATTTTGATGTATGTATACTTAATGAAGACTAAGCAAAAACATCACTATATGATCAAAATGTAAAAGGGGTGAACATAGGTAAGCCAATAGAAATCCATCTTTCCAAGCTTACATTGTCATAGGATCATAATGTGAGCTGACAGTAGTAAGGTATAATTTTAGATATTGATTGCCAAACCGAAAAAATAACCAAGGATTAGAGCGCTCATCTTGAGGACCATGGAAAATAGGAAGCTATGCACATAGGGGAGTTTATATTAGAACATAGTACAAGGTGAAAATAAAAAGATGCAACTTTTTTAAATAGGTTGGATTTCTTGCTACTTTAGCGTAGATAGAACTAAGAAAGCCTTTGAGATGTAAGAGCAGCAAGCTGTTGTATCCATGAGTAGAATCAATGAGTTACTTATGTAGTGAGTTCATAAGCCAACAGTACCTTCTGCAGTTATGTTGACCTTTTCTGACATGCCTTCTTACTGATCTCGGTCACTGAATGAACTTTTGAGTACAACTAGAGTAGAAAGAATAGTTATTGATTCTTTTGAAATAGATCCATCTTATCAAGTAGGAAGGCCCCTTGAGCTGGGAAAGAGATATTCCCATCTTCAATCATTGAATACCAATCAAAAGAGGCACTTTTGGCACATAACCTATATCCATTTGAGTAAAAAAAAGAGTTGAAAAATGAAACTAGCTCCCTACATTGCAATCTTGGTAAGGTTCGACGCAAACCCATGGAGGACTTCTTGCATGAAAGAATAAGGGATGGATCACTTAGAGCTTTACTTGATTACTTTCTTCACTTATGACTTTCCATATTCCTCACTTTAAAAAATAAGGATTCTATTTTGTATCTCTTGACGAAGCATACCTCATTCATTCTTGTTTCTTTTATGTTACTCTCAGAAATTAACCTTTAAAAAAAAAAATACTACTTTGTTGAGCTACTCCATTTCTTGAATCAAAACCTTTCTAAAGTATATATCCAGTTTTCCTTCATGCTATAGTGGCTCCTTACCTAAGAATGCCTCCGTTTGAAAATAAGATACTTCAAGTATTGCTCCGATTGGGTGAACTAGTATGCATCTTGTTCCAGTAGTCATATATCCTCCATGTTAATTACATATCTAAGGGAGATTATATTTTATTGAAAGATTTCGAAGCCTCATTCCAGTGATTGAATCAACTCTTTTGTTTTCTACTTGGCTATACGATGTGAGCTTCAATGTCCCTATTATCTCAGAGGAGTTAACTCATTCCAGTTAGTTGTTTTGACATTTGGAAAGGTTATGAAAGCCATGCCTTATGGGGCCCCCAAGGATTTGTTTGAATAAATATTATATATGCCTCCTTACTTATATTTTAGAAAAAAAATATGGTGCTCTCTTTCATTTTCTATAGCTGAGTTGGAAAACTCAAAAGCTCTAGCTCGAAGTACATTATGGTCCTTTGAGCAGAGGCATTTGATTTCATAATTTTTTCTGATTTGACTTCTTCCTTTGGCTATAAACCATATCCATAACCTTGGGGAGAAATTCTTCTCCAACTCAACACCCTTCCTTTTAGTGACATTGCGTGAAGGCCTTTGATGCACCACACCAGCACTTCCTTCTCCACCCTCTGATGTTACACTCGAATCTCCGCTTCTGATCTTACCACCGAACTGACCTTTTGATCCCTTTAAAATCTTTAACAAAAAGTATGATGATAATCCCCCGAGCAAGCCTAATTTACCAACTTAAAAAAAGATAGACCTGTGTCAAACAAAAATAAGGTAATGAAATAATGGGCTTTCTACTCCGTTTCACTAAAATGTTATATTATGCCCTCTAGGGAATGGAACTAAGAGGTTCTTTCTTGGAATCTTGTAATTTTACCCCCTTGTTCTACTAGAGTGTTGAAGAAAATGGGATTCAAACCCATGATACAATCTTCTTATATGTCGATTTAGTAAATAAATGCTTTAAGCCACTCAGTCATACCTCCTTTTTTTTATATCCATTTTTTATGTTTCGGGTTTAGTTGGTTGCCCGTTGGTTCGATTGTGGTGGTAGAAAATCATCCTATTTTATAAAAATAATTACTTTTCCAATTAGATATTTTTCATATATGTAAGAAGGTAATGAGACTTTGGATAACTCCATGTATTTAATAGATAATGTATTTCCTATATGTGAAATTTGTGCATATCATAAAAACCATATGTTCAACAGGCCAGGAATAGACGGATCAAATTCATGCATGATGATGCTATCCTTGATGCCCCAAACTGAGGATTAGATAGAGATGAGCACAATCAGATAAGGATAGTAGTGAGCACGCAGCTAGCCCAGTGTGATGTATAGAACAGGAAGCCCGCCCGCCCTTCCTCTTTTCAGATTGTATGAAATTTCCTTAAATAAACACAAATACAATGAGACACATTTCTCATTTGTTCATTTCTAATGATCACAATCTTCCTTCTTGCCTTTATACCATTCTATCATGGACTAACTTGAAGCATCAATGTCAAACTCAAGCCAAAACCATCACCTTTTCAAACCTTCCTACTACCCAGAGTGTAGGGGCAAAGAAACTTTCCTGAAGTTGGAACAAGCTTTTCTAATGACATGAACTATGTGTGGGTATATAGGATTGTGATAAAGATGGACTTGTTGGTATCTTCTATGCATGTAATTTGTCAAAAGGATATCGATGCCATAGTAATTTTCACTTGAAGCATTTACAAACAACTTCCAACTTAATCCAATTCCCCCCTCTTGCTTAGATTTACATAGTCCATCCCATGAGATCCAATGAGATTTATGACCTCCACCCCATAGGAGATTTGAAAATAGTCTTTGCAATCTGCCAATGGTGTGGCTCGATGGAGTAATATATGATAGTAAGGGGATCAAAGCAAACATTGACTGGAGGAGAGCTATTCAAACTCTTTTAGATAGTTGATTGCATCTCGATGTGGAAATTCACCTTGTAATTTTCTCCACCAATCCCTTAGAGAATTGAACTTTTGCTCTTCCTGAGAATACAATAAAGGAACCCAAAGATCGACAGAGATTTTTTGTTGAATCCTGCAGTAGCTGAGATGATGTGATTTATGCTAGGTGCCACATGCTTCCTTGAGACAAAGCAACTTTTTCTCTATGAATTCTCTATCCATTGGGACTTTCATACCTATTAAGAAACTTCATTAGATTATTTATATATTTCTTGGTTACATTAGTCAGGATTAGTGTGTCATATACAAACATTAAATGGGATATGGAGGGGCAGCCATGGGGGATATGAATTGGCTTCATTTTGCTTCTGACCTATAGTTCAATAAATCATCTGCTCAAGATCTCTTCAACTATGATAAAAAAACTTGAGTCAATGCACTGGATCTCCTTGTCATAGTCCTCAAGTTGAATGAAAGAATCCATCAATCATGCTGGAACTCTGAAGAAAAAATTAAGCACTCGAGCAAGAGCGTGGCTTTCTCCCTAGTAAAATGAAGTGTCTTTCCCAAAAGAAGAGATAAGTACTGGAAGGTGAAGATGAAGGACGGGAGGTTTTTCATTAACAAATTCAAAATATTGTGGATATAGGGCAACCGAATATTTTAACTCACCTGCCAAACTGCATTAGAAAGAATTCACATAATCATACACTCTTTCATCTAAAAAATTGTTTGAAGAAGAAGAATTATCCACATCCAAAATAGTAGCGAGTGGTAAAGGCCTCATCCATACCTACAGAAGAGTTACCATTTGCCAAATCTAAAGATACAAATGAAGCCTCCTTTGACCCTGAATTCATCTCGTAAGACTTCTCATAATCTTTGGAGGCTCGGATTCCATTTTTCCAAAAGAAAGCAGTTATCCATTGAACTGGAAGAAAAGCGATGAATTAAGCAATGAATCACTGGCTATCAAGACTTAGGACTATCATAGAGTATATTCCTAATTGAACATCATTATCATATGGTTAGTTAGTAGAAGTTATGCAGTGTTGGGGCCTGATTAAAAAATTTAAGCACGAGCGAGTCCAAGTTATGGCATAGCAAATAAAAGAAGAAAGAGTGAAAGCTTTCTCTACAGCTGCAGGAGGGATTCAAAATGGATCCAATAATATATTTTGAAGGGTGAGTGGAGTCAAACATTCTTTATGTTGACTCAAATAAGGAGTAGGGTGTGTCGGATAAGGTCTTGAGGGTCAAAGGGGCACTAGTGCACTTCTTCCATCTTGCACTGCAATGAGGGCTTTTTTTTTTAGATGTTCAGAGAAATATGATATGGAAACCCCCCAAACATAATGGTATTGTGCTTTACCCCCAACAGTCTTTTTGGGAGCACCAAGATTCATTATCCTCTCTCTCTCTCTCTCTCTCTCTCTCTCTCTCTCTCTCTCTCTTTATTTTGATCTCCTAAATGTACTATTAGAAGGCATAGACTATGTATATTAAAAGAAAACTAGGCTCCTAAATTAGACTTTAAAAAGTCCAATATAGAGAAGAGAAAGTGTAGTAATATCAAAAAATAACGAATTCCTCAGCTGCGCATGAATCTTCAAATTTTTATCAATACCGGAGTTAAAGGTTATTATTATTAGTTCTCCCAATCCCACGAGCGAAAAGTGAAGGAAGGAGTTTCAGTTCCCTTATCTGAGAGTTGAGTTCCATATCCTTGCAAGCTAATCTAAATTGAAGTAGTGTTGAGTGATATTTTTGTCACCTTCCCTTTAGATTTATTTTAACTAGTGTAAGGCCAACCATTGATCAATGCATAACTAAGTTGGGGTCCCATTCAATTTGAGTTATATTCACTCGGGTGGATAAAAAAATGATGCAAGTAACCAAGAAAACTAAAGACATTAATTTAAAGCTACATAGAAATATTTTTTAAAGTTTTAGATAGAGAAAAAATGACTTTCATGGAGTAGATAACTATTACCACCTATGGGTTTTTGATGAGTTCCATAAGCCAGAAGAGCAAGAAGGGGGACAGTAGCAATAGACGCTGGAACAACAAACACACTATGTTTTTAATGGGGGAAAGTGTGTAAGCTAGATTCAAACTATGGAAGGATATTGAAAAAGGAGAAAAATTTACTGATTCTCATTATTGCTAACAAGTTACCAATCTAAGAAAATCTGTTATATGAAAGACCGAATGAAGAGCTAAAGAGAAAATGAATGTCATTAGTCAAGTCCTTTCTTTCTTATTCCACAAAGAAATTTTAAACAAGATTCTTGCATCAATGTCTGACAATGCTATCATGGAGAAGGAAGATACAAAATGAACTGAATCCCTCAAAGTGGTATCAGATCATAAATGTAATTGTATAGAATGTTGATGCTTCTTTTCCCTTGACCGTTAGGTTAATTCATAATGTATGGTCTCAAAAGAGGAAAGATTGGGGAATGGATTAGAAGTTTGCTCTTTTTGAGAAAACAACAAACATCTGTCCTTGATAAAACCACAAAGCGAGGCAAATCATGAATCTTAGGTGTTCTGATTGAAAGCAAGTCAGCAGGCTTCAGCCCAGCTTAGATAACTAGCTTCTACCTGACTTACTTCTTATCCGCATCACAAAGTCATGAAAAAAAGAGTTCCTAATTCCACTTTCCTCATTGTTTGTGATGTCCTTGACTCATTCCTAAGCTACTATAATTTCTTTACCACAAAGTGAGGTGCAGAGCGGTGCTACAGGTATGGGACAAACTTTCATTCTATCAAACCTATTCACTCTGTCACTATAAAATTTAATGGTTTATTGGAGTGAGACTAAAAACAAAGGGATCTAGCCACCTTCTATATATCTGTAATGAATTTCAAGCTAAGGATTCTATGGTGAAACTCTTAGGTTAAGGACATTGAAGAAGCACAAAAGGGCAAGGCAATAATGAGTAGGGTCAGGAAAGAGAGGCTCGTTACTGGTTAAGCTTGTATTTTTTCTTTATTGACTATTTGGTCTACAAAATAAGTCTTTTTGTGCATGATGAATGGCTACAGACTCTATATGATTCAACATGTGCCACACTGTCTTATTTATCAGCGCCATATTTCTCAGCATCTCAAGTGATTAGGTGGGGAAAGAATTCAGATCTACAGTCTTTAGGTAATGAGCCTAATGACTTAACAAATTCCTCTACCCTGCTTTCTTCTATAGATTGGCAGCCTTCATCAAGACCTATAGAAGTAGGGTGCGACAACTTCAGACATAACGAGACTAACCGCAAATGCAGTTCAAATCTCTTTCATTTTTTTGTTGGAAAGTTCAATTCTTTTAGTATGAGATCGCTTCACAATTCATTGTGCTTACACCTCTCACCTACCAAAGTTCTATTCAAAAAACTCATATGAGAACTTGTATAGAGAAGGATTTCCTATTAGAAGCAATTCTTCTATACCAATTTAGCTTCCCGGTGTTGCTATTGGCATATCAATTAGTACACCATAGGTTGACCTAATCCAGTCTTCTCATAATAGGGTTAGTTCCTCATAGTTCTCCCTTTCACACAAATTATAGATAGTAAACAAACTATCTCATGACATTCTAAACCCAACTCACGAGCCTTTTTCATCGGTGAACAACCAAACCCTTGGGACCTTTTTCAACCCCAAGATGTGATGAGTTGACATCGATAAGCCAAATGACTCCATCAATAAGAGAACTTGGAAGTCATCAGCCTATTATCCCTGCCATACCTTTGATCAATTGAGCAAAAGCCATTTTATATGAGATTCCTGGATCACTATAGCTGACTTTAAGCTCTATTCAACTAGTTAGTGTAACAACCAGGTAGCCTTATACCATTATGCTAATGAGGATAATCAATGCTTGAGCCCACCTTCTCTCACAACCATTACTTTTTAGGAGGCATCCACACCAGATAAACAACCCACCTCACAATATCCCCCTCTCAACCGAATAATCAGTGTGGCATGTATGCATCCTTAGATGAAAGAGTGGTCTTTCAGGATTAGTTAGTATGTGTCAGCACCTCCCACATATCCTACACATTTAATTAAGGTTAGAACTACAAATCTATAATCAAGTTACATGGGGTCATACCATCTAGGCATTGGTATTCCACATCTTCACAGAGAATTGAATTTCATTGGGTCCATATCGAAGATAACAGGGTAGTCATTACACCATTCCTGTAGGTCGCTACTAATGCAACAATGAATTTCAATTCCTTAGGATAGTTAGAATTATTGCTAACATTTTTTTGGGCTTCCATTCAAAGATTATCACACTTATCCTTCCGACCTTCTAGCACCGGGTTGGTGTCAGACTCTGTATATCTTATTACCACTTAGCAGTGTCCTGTGTTTTTAAATAATAGTTGCTACCCCATGGAATGTGTTGCTTTCTGAATCAACATATAGGAGAACACCCCTTCTCCCAATGTTACGGGGTCATTTTGCCAAGTTCCTTCAACATGGTTTTTCGATGCACCCTAGTATACTATACTTTTTAACCTATATAGGTTTGGGTTCACCGAGAGGATTGCCCTCCAAATCAAAATTTTCTTCTTGGATTTTTCCCTCATCATTGATAATGACAACAGTCAAGACAGACTATCAAGTTTTTTACTGCTATTGCAAGGCGGTATGCTCCACTCTCTCCTGACCCTTACTCTAATCAATGGTCTACTACTGAAGATGAAAAAGGTGAGCATTGAAATGAGAAAGATGATAAATTTTAGTGTACTTCTACAGTAAAAAATGAAAGTGATGCAACATGACTTCTATTCACATGTGAGAGTGCTTTGAAAGATTAGGTGCACTGAGTCGGAGCCCAGCATGTTCATGCCCTAGGCCAAGTGTTTTCCCCATATAGAGCCTTGACCTTAAGATAACAAAATTAGTGTTCCTATCATAGAGCCTTTATTTGTTAGTCTAAAATATGATTGCCTTTGGAAATGCCAGTAGTACATGCCGACCGGGCTAGCTGAGCCCCTCTGTATCAGTTAAGGGTTTGATAACTCAAGGTGTAGAGAATTAGGGAAAGGAGCATGAGGGGAGAGGGGGAAGTCCTAGACCCAATCATTCAGTTCACTCTAATGAAGAGCCATGGTTCATTAGTTAAAGCAACTTTGTCACTTTTATATGCCCATCTGATGGCATCCATTTCATGGATTCTTTAAGGATCGATTCACTCTGCATAGATTGATTGAATATTGAGGGCCTTCCACTACCAGGAAATCATGTTTTTCAAAGGATTTATTGTTACTCATGTCTACATTATCACTTCTTATATCTCCAGGTGTTGTCACCAAATACCTTCCCTGATTGGTAGGATGTCCCTCTATTGAAAGTTGAAAAAGCAGCTTTTAAGGACTCGCCACGTTACTGAATCACTTGATCCATGAGGCATTTTTGTTTCAATGGAGCTAGACCAGTGAGCTATTATACTTTCTTTAAAGGATGGCTTCTTTCAAGCCCACCTCCTATTATCATCGTTCGATCACTTCCTTTTTCACTAAGTGATTTTTTAGGGACCTTAGCGTACAATCTGGGCTATTTCCCTCTCAACTTTCGATTTTAGCATCCAAGAATTCCATCTATATAAATGATGATCACCTATATTTTGTGTTTCATTGGGTTTTGTAAAGAGAAAAGGGAGCCACCCAAGCCCATTTATTGCTCTACCTCATACCATCGAGATCATAAGCTCTACTAAAATAGATTTCAAAGAAAACTGGCTATATCTGATCTTTGTCTGGCCTTTGACCCCTAACCATAAGTCATCATTGTATTTTCTACATACATGGGTTCAGTCCGTTAAGGACTGTGAGAGCTCTCCTTAACCTGCTCATGGCTAGATCAATTAATTTTTGGTCAAATAAGAAGAGCTATCATCTTCCACCTTTTCAAAATGCCTACACATAATGGCTTAATAGTTGTTCCCATTTCCTCATTGACCCATTATGCAAAAGCCACACCATTAGAGTGAGTGCTAATCACTTAATTCTTTGATTGATTGTTCGCATCGGATATCAGGTTCTCTATTGCACTCCCTGATGGGGTTTTTTTTCACCTTTCCCTCATGTTACTTCTATGTTATTAGTCATTGAGGAAGACTTGGGCTTAGATGGTTGTCCCCCATTCTTTCCTAAAAGCAATCATTATTCAAGCATGTTATGTTTGATTGGGAAGGATCGTAACCATGGCAATGAATGAACAAAGCTATCACCTTCTTGGGATAGATCTTCCAACCATTTCACAAAAATAGTTCATTGCACACTCCACCATATCACTATTGTTTTCCGTTTGATTGTGCCCTCAAATGACAGATGACTTTGTACAAGTCATCTAGGCGTGCTATGACAACTTGCTCTCCCCCGCTTTCTACTTGCGAGTTTATCCATCATCCAATCCACAACAAATAGAATTAAAAAGCTTCTCTTTCACTATATGCCTTGTTCTCCTCTCACTCGCTGCTAGAAACAGTTTTTTTTATTTTCCTTCTTTTAACTACCTAGATGTTTCAATTTGCTATATTTGAAAAGTCAAAATAGTGTAGACTAGTCATGGAGCTTGGATATGGTTTACCTATCAGAGATCCATGGATCACAGATACTCTCTCTCCCTATGGCCTTTCACATCTGAAAGTGTTCTTCCTTCTCAATGCCCAAGCATCCATCCAATGAGTGATTTTTGATAGCTTGAATATGGTAGATTGAACATCCACCCAATCTAAATTGGACACAGACAATTCTACTTGAAAAGCCTGACTTAAATGCGATAGAAGTAGAAACTTGCTTCAACACTCCTATTCATAGGTACCATTGGGTGAGATCTACTCTATGATCATGGCTTCCATTAGAAGCAATGGCTTTTTCCAGAGATAAAATCATATCTTATGATATACAAAGATAGAAAATAATGATTCTGGATGAGAAAGAGAAAAGAAAACTACATAATAGCCAAGCTATTGACGAGCTTAGATTCTGACCCACCATGTTAAAGGGCATTCCCCCCTCTTTTAGAGGAAGCTTGTCGATATACCTTCTGATGAGCCTAGCGAGGATCATATCTAGGCTACTATTGATAACCATAATCAAAGAGATGGATATTAGGGATAGGCTTGAGTGGCAAAAAGATTTGCTGATGGGTCATTACATTTCTCATAGCTTCTTCATATATTCCCCCATCCTTCCTGATTATGGTATGGATGGTTTGAATTTTAGGTTCTAGCTAAGTGGGTTACTTCAATGGAGTTGAAGGGAATATAATCCTCTTGATGGTAGCATGGCCCAAGTTAGCTATGGGGTGCATGATTTTCTTTTGCCAGCCACTGATACCATTGAGTAGATAGAACAATCTAGATTGTTGAGTCAAGCTATAGTCGTACACATTAGAATATAGATTTAACCATTGGGCAAGTTTTCAGCCCACCACATGGATATGTAGCATTGCCCAGATACATTCTTGGCAAGAAGACATTGTAAGCTGTTGGAGTTTATGATGCCATTTCTTCTTCTATGTTTGATTATGAGAACATTCCTTCCTCATTGTTGTGGGGCATGATAGAGTTTTGACATTCTGGGGGCAATAGTTATTGATTAGCCGAGTAAAGCTGATAGTTACTTTATGAGAGTTACATGTGACATCTAGGATTTTAATCTTTTTGACCGATATGAGGAGTGTATTCGATAAGGAGCTCTTTTTTAGACAACCTTCAGTAGATTGGCATCAATGAGGACACATTATCTTTCCATCAGTTTACCCAGAGTTGTTGAGCCTTTATCGTTGGAGAAGCTATATGTTTGTCATTAAAATAACGGGTTACAATACCTATATATGCTTGAATCTAAAATATAAGTGAACTTTCTATTAAGGCCAAAGGTATCACCAAGTGATCTGTTCAACTTGGGGTTACAACTTTGAGATTTTTATTTTAAGACACTGGTGAGCCATCCTTTCTAGTTTGACATTCTTCCCCAACCGCACCAGCTATAGAAGAGGACTTTTTCTTGGCAGGTTTTTTCACTACCTGGTTATATATTTTTATGCTTCTTATAAAAGGGTAATTAATTAATTCTAATGTCCTGTATGCTGCTAGTCAGATTTCTCAGGGAGAGCGCCTATCTTTATCCCCTGTTATGCTTACCAGAATTAACATAGTCTTGAATATTCTCTCATATTGTAATTCTTTGGAGTTACAAGGTTTGACGCTACCTTGGTAGTCTTTATATACAAGGATTCATCTACATATTCACGGAGCATTCTCATGTTTGGAATGTCCCTCATCTTTTTTGGAGCGAGGGTATCCTTCAGTGATTCAGTTGGCGCAGGCTTCCTCGACTTTCGAGCGTGAGCGAGTACGATTGCTTTTCTTTGCTCCTCATCTGGTCATAGATAGATTTTCTCTCATTCATCAGCCAGAGGTGGTTAGACTTCCCCTTTACATGAGAGATGTAAAGGTCGAACTTTATATATGAGGGTGATATACATTGCTCCATTACATGTGGGTTGATAATTATGGGTAGAAGAGTACTTCATCAGCATGCATCCAGGTTGGCTATGTTATTGACTTGGAAGCTCCATCCTTTTAATGGGTTATTAGCCCAATCGAGCTGCTAGAAAGTTTTAATTTTCTCCGGCAACTCCTTGTGATGTGAGACCATTCATACCTGGGATAGTTGATACATGACAGACAGAGAAAGTGCCATTTGAGATCCGATTATATACATCTTCTCTTATGTGGGTGTATTTATTGAGACTCAGGTTTGGTTGTTGATTTCACCTGGAAGCGCCTTATAATCACACTAGGGTTAGTTAAAATTATTTGACTTGGTTTTGACTATCATTTGCAATAGCTAGATTGTACGAGTGATAGGTGAGATCACTAGGGATTTATCATAGAATTCATCATAGATTCTCACATACTACTGACATTAGAGGTCCCAATGCACATTCTCTTTATTTTCTTTTTTTTATTATGAATTGAGATGTTTTCTCAAATTTCTATTCATTCTTTCACAGGTAAAGAGAGTGCAGATATGATCAGGGCAGAGGGCCCTATCACTCTTTCCAAAGCAAGACTTAGATATAGGGAGTCATCACATGTACATGTAGAGATACCTTGTTCGTAGGCATCAACGACCATCTAGTGCCTCAGTAGACTCGTCAGCGAGTTAGTAGCTCTTGACACTTGATGAGGTTCTTCCCCGATCTTTAATTTATGTAGGGCCCACAATGTATGAGGAATTTTTTGTTAGTCCTTCTTATGTTCTTATGATAGATGATGATACTTTAGCTATCGAGACACAAGCTTTGGATTTTTCCTTTACCTAAGGTTCCTTTCCTATTCTTAGCGAGACATAAGAACATAGTGTAGCTTTTTGATGTTCCTGTTCACACCTCGATGGCCCATTCCCTTACAACAAAACTTGACCCTAATTTTTTTTGCAGTCACTCCCATTGATTAGTCCCACTCAAGTATTATTCATGATTATTTTGTCAATATTTGGATATTTTTAAAATGATATCTTTATTACATTATGCAATGCTTGTATATACTAGTTATCAATATATTCTGGATTTTAATTTGATGTATTCAGCTTATTTATATATTGGATTGAAGCTCACCTGAGTTGCTTTGTCATTTTACATCGAACATCAAATTGACATTGGAATTATTGGCTTATCTTGGATTGGAGGGGGAGGAGCTCCAATTTTGGGTTGGGGGGGGGAGCGGCAATATGTCATTAGACTGAGTTTTTTATTCAACGGTTAGAGTTTTTTTAGTATAGTCAGAGCTAGATCTTCTCTTCAAGTGAAATAGGAGCGAGTTAAAAGTTATAGGGAGGAATTTTACTTATCTTATGATGAGATTGAAATGAGAACTGATGCTTTTGACACAGTGAGAGATCAACAAGTGTTCTAGTCAAGATAGAGGGCTTCACCTCTAGGATGAAGACACTCTGGAAGGAGATTACAAGGCTGACGTCTTACAGAGTTAGTACTCAGATAGCAGAGGATGCACGGGCTTGGGTGATTAGTAGGGAGTAGAGATGCTATCAAACCTACATAAGCATCAGGCCTTATGGGTTGCTGAGACTGTGTTGACTTGAGCCATAGAGGACTTAAAGACTGTAGAGGTTGAGAAGCTATCCTTCACCAATTTTGTAGCTTAGCGATTTACAGGCTTATCTTCCTAGATGAAATATTTCTTCTATTTTTTTAAGCTCTATAAAAGATTACTATTTTCCTTTCTTCTATAAATGGTGATTTAGATGAATGTTTGCACCCAACTCTAAAATGCAGCATTTCATTGCATTCTTCTTCACTTAATCATAAGGCTTTATTAAGTAAATAAAAAATGAGTCTAGTATTTTATACATGATTAACACATAGATGACCAATTGATTGTTGTTTAGAGGTTCTTATCTCTTGGGTTTATGCCTTGATGGATTTTGTCGAATACCTCTTTTCTTGATCATGACATTCCCTTTGTTTTGTCCAAGACTTTTATCAAATATTAGGATAACTTCTTTGGTCCTGTACTTTCTGCTTTGGACTTCTTAAAGAAGAATTTCATTTAGTATTCACTTTGTGCTTTCATTTGAAATTTCTCTTTATCAATTTTTTTTAACCAATTGAGAAGATTTCTTTCGATGCTTGAACTCAACTAGATATTTAAACTTAAAATTTTGTTGTTATTATCATTTGACTATGGGGTCTCTTACTGTGCTATTTCTCTTTCTTATCTTAAAGCTTTTCAAAGTGGTACAATTCACCCTTGGACCAAGAATGTGTGTTTTGCTAAGTTACGAACACAGGGAGAATACCAGTCAAAAGGGAGTTCTATTGAATCATTCAAAGATTAATTATTTTACATTAACTATGAAACTTGAAGATGAGGAACCACAAGAAAACCTCTAAGGTTTACAACAAAGTGAAACCTTAACCTGTAGTAGTGCCAGAAGATAGTGAGGTTAGTGTTAAGGTGCGTACATACTTCTTCATTTTCCAATAGAAAGATTACTCAAATTCCACTTTTTCTCCTACAAGGGCCCTATCTTCATCACTATCTCCTTTCAGAAGAACTTCAAACAAGGCTTTTTAGCTTACCGGATTGGCAGAACAACCACAAACATATGACTCGTCCTTTAAACTGGACTCCAAGTTGAGATATATAATTGGGGTTTAGCTCTTCATTACTGAAGGAGGGATTAGAGATTTCTTGTATTTGCTTGACCTCTTCCTTAGCCTATTCCACAAGTTCGTGTAACCACTCCACTTTCTCGTTGTATGGGATAAGTGTAGGGTTGTTGAACTGTTACATCAGCATCGTCTTCATTTTTGTATTCTTCTTCATCTTTTCATTTTTTTCCTTCGGTTTCCCATTTTCTTATTGAATCTTACTCATTGGTCTTTCTTTGTAGAAGGCAAATTGTTTCTTTAGAAAAGAAAAAGCTGCATCTTTATAGATCCCTACTTCATGAACCATGAATGCTTGCAAATATCCCTTACCTTAATGCAGTACTCAACACCGTAATGCAGTACTTAATGAATTGGTGAAGGGACAGAAAATGGTACCATTTTAGTGTTCATGGAGTAGAGGTCTACCCAGAAGGGCATTGAACAAAGTGTTTGAATCAATTATATGTTATTTGTTCAGTAAAAAAATCTCCAACTCTCAATATAAGAGTGATTGAACCAAAAGCCCTCTCTACCCTATCATGAAATCCACGCAACAACAGTTTATATTATATGAGCTTGCATATATAAACGTCTAAGTAAGTGAGGATTGTTCATTATTTTGACTGATGCACTCAGCTAAATAAGAGCTCTATAAAATTTGAAACAGCTCATATTTATAAAAATGTTAATGAAAAGTTAGCTGATATGGTTAGATGTTCTGAGCAAATGAAAGTTGTCAGTGAATGCTCTTTTAGGAACTTTAGTATGTCTTCTGACGTGATAGCTGATAACTGAGCCAGACAAATCTAGGGATCTAATAGGGCTTGAATTAGTGACTCTCTTCTCTCATTTTTTTAAACAAAACGAGAGCATCGTAAATGCTGAGCTTAGCTGGTAGCTTCCTCAATTGAGCTAAAACATTAGAATCCACTTTTGATTGATTCTGATTCTCTACTGGCTATCCTGTAAAGGAACATCCTGTAGAGGTGCAGTTTGTTCATTTGAGCCAGTGACTTTCCCATCCTGGGCGGTAGGACCTTGCACTACAAATATTGACTTCAACAACATCTTCTGAATCTTAAGAACCATTTTTTTTCTCTCCAAGCCACTATAGATGTTATCTTATGGTCGATGTTTCAGCTCACCATTACTGAGACTACATTCTTAAGCCTAAAGGAGTTGACCCCCACTGACCATGCATTGTTTAAGGAAGAATTCCCATCCCTCCCTTTCCATTTGCAAAAGAGAATGACCTATTCTTGTTGTTTTAATAAAGAAAAAAGTCATAACCACAACTCTTTTCTGTTTTGCCTCCTATCGAATCACATAGAGTTTCCCCTCATTGGAGAATCATTCCCTATGTGCTTAGTGCCCATATATTAGATAATGACTTCTAAGAAAGATATTCATTTTTCGAAGAAGTGGAATAAGGATTCGCCCTTCAAAACGCAATCTAAGTGGAAGGGTCAGGCCACTGCGAGAAGGTGAATAAGATACGAAATAAGAACAATCTAATTTTTTTTGTATCAGTTGAGCATGAAGGAATGGTTCACTCTCCAGCTTCGAAAGAGAGTAAAGGATTTCTAACTCACCCTTTCTAGCTAAACTAGTAGATAGGCCCGTCAACAGGCACTAGACGGATAGGAAGAAGAGCTTGGCTTTCACATTGCCTATTTCATAGTATAGAGACGAGCTAAATCGAATAGCCCTACTTAAGCTTAAAAAACTGCACCTATTTTTTGTGCGTTTCAGGGCCGGTGGCTTTAGAGGAGAGACCTTCAAAAAAGATAGTAGATCATTCAACCTATTTTTTTTTCTAACGAGAGTGAAAGTAGTGAAATGTTGCTAATCAAAAGAGATAATTCATTGAAGATAGTATTTTCATCTCCTTCCTCAAAAAGTTAAAAAAGGTAAAAAGAGTTTCTATAGTTTTCCTTTACTGCTTTACTGTTACACTACAGTAAAAGAGTGTTTATATCTTTCTGGAGCAAAGGACAAAGTTGGGAAAAGGTATGAGCCTGATAAGCCCTTCGCTTCTCTTTGATAGAAAGAGATGGTGTAGTCTTTCAATCTCTTGAACCTTTTGATGAGGACACAAGCACATTCATTTATGCATTGCTACCCACCTTTGTTTCCCATGCTTGAGAAGAAGTAGTTCACATTGCTCTTCCACTAGATCCATCTAGGAGAAAAGTAAGTCTCATGGGTCTCTCCAATTTCATTAGTGACATAGAGAATAAAAGAAGATTTTTCCATTTTAACAGATAATATAGCAGCAAAAGATATTTTGTCCATTCCTGCTTCACTGATTTCCTAAACTAAACTGGATCAATAGAACATCACATATGCACCCTTACCATGCCTCATGTTCTAGTTCTAAACACAAGTAACTTAACAGTCATGGCATAGGAAAGGACCTGGCGTGGTAGATCTGATCTTCATGGCTTTGAATCCAAGTTTGAGTTGCTACGGGAACCTTAATGCCGTTGGTGTTTTTTGGGAAGGTCCTACAAAGAATTGAAAGAGAAAAATTTGTAGCAGCTCAAACGGAGTTGTCATAGAGTGTTGACGCATCTTTCGTGCAACATGTCCCATAATCCACAAAAGTGTTTGTTCTGAATGAATGAACCAATTTCCATCGAGGAATGGATAGAGATTGCGATAAACTAGAACAAGAGCAATATATACTTCTCCAAAGGAGAAAAAGATGATAACATTCCTAGTCTTCTGGGAATGGATCTGGCGGTATTCCCATTTCAATATTTAATTCTTCCTCTTGAGACTTTCAATCTAAATAGAGTTCACTACCAACCACTAGTTCAGAAAGTTGTTGCTAAGCTCAGTAGATGGAAGCAACATATGTTGTCTATGGAGTGGAGATAACAACTAGTGAAGACCACATTACTTGTTGTACTGGAACTATACTTTTGAGTTCCCTATTTCATGTTGAGCAGTGTGCATTGCGATTCATTGTTGGAGTGGATTTGAGGTTTGTAGCAAGAACTTTTCACAAAAAGACCACTTCGAGCTGATGTCACGCGATCAAGACACTACACAAATCTATCTTGGATCAGTACCATAGAAGTATCTATTAGCTTTCTATATAATAGAGAAAAGAAAATCTTCATAATATATATACAAAACACAAACTTTTTGGTGTCAATCTTAGTAGTCCCACAGTTCATTCAAGGCCTACAGCTGATTTATGGATTATGTCATCCACAAGTTTATTATGCATGAAGCACTGGATAGATGATAACTTCTATCAAATCAATTAGTTGATATAGTAAATCCCTAGCATCTTCAGCCACCGCAAAATTCTACTCAACAGCCTATACCTCCATTGCTCGGCTATGCTCTGCCTCAGCATCAAGCATCACGTGATGTTGCTGATGGTAACATGGAAGCTCCACCAAGACTACCCAATAAGCCTCATACAAGTCCATTTGAGATCTTGTGATGAATTTCATAGCATATATGATCGCTTTTTAAAGGGACTGCATCTTCGTAGTAAGTATGTACATTCAAGAAGACCACAAACCTGTTATGACCTACTCGGATAATCTTATCAATCTCCTAAGAATATCGATGAGATTTGTCTGTAGTAGCCCATATAGAGGTAACTATCTCTCACAGCATGGAAAAAAGCATTCGTCTATTGGCACTTGGGATAGACCTGAACGGTCTTACCAAGAACTCTATCTCTAGGAACATGGACTCCAAAAATTGGACGGAGCTCTTACACCTCGAAGTTGAAGTGTGACCTCTAGTCAAGTAGCATGTTGGCATCAGTTGTGAAATGATCCAACATCTTGACAATGTGGGGGTCTAGCTCTGCTATCAATTGCCTCAAGAACCCCAAGTTCGTGCCATAAAGTGAGGTAAATCTTGGATCAAAGTGTGGCATCAGCCTGAAGTAAATATCTAAGATATAATCTGACAGCACCAAGCTTGCACTATGAAAGCAAATGTGATGGTGCACAGAAGCTGTAAAACCAAAACAAACATGAATACAACAATATCGACCTGTAGCTGTGCCAATATGGGACTCGCCACTAGGTGGGTTCATTCAAAGGGATAAACGCTTGAGGAGAAGGAAGCTCAAGAGCCATTAGAGTATATACAGGAACTCCAAAGAATCCTAAAACCTCCAACTCTATTATCTCTCTAGGCTAGTAGATAATTCTCGCCACTAGAGGAATGCTGAGAATGATATGTGACCAGGTCTGGACTCATGGGAGCAGGGAAATACATTGCGGAAGGGCACAAAATACCTGAAAAAAGTGTACTCCCCACCAAAATGGCAAAGCTATGGCTCTTTATTCTCATTAGGCGTGAGAAGCTGAGGGCATGATGGTCTGGCACTCAAATCCATAGAAGAATACTATGGCTCCTCTTGCCACTAGCTAATATGACTACCTGATGAAGAAGTAACCTCTATGGAAATGAGTGCTCTTGCTGCATCTCTCGCTCAACGGGCTAGTTACTAGCAAAGTTAAAGCAAAAGTCAATGCCATAAGAAGAAAGCTAAAAGTGTTAAAAAGGAAAAGCTATAGCTATGACATGTATCAAAGTCAAAAGGCACTATCATAGCTAGTCCTTGCCTGCTGAGAACTCCTGTGGGACTGTTGTGCTTCACCACAACTCCCTCATTTGCCACTCATATCTCCTTGTGCCATGCTCGGTAAGAGGCACATATGATAGCCACAACAAAGTTAACCTTACATACCCAACCCCTATGCGATAGTCTGGTGGAGCTAAGTGAAATCTAACACTCATTACAAATCTCAGCACGTTCCCTCAGGAGGCATAAAAATGAGTCTATCTTAAGAGGGACTGAGCCCATGTGTCATCGATATGCCACCACATGGATAAAAGCAAGCCCATCATATGCACTCACCTGAGAAAACCCAAATTGTTGAGATACTCTATTAGGGTGGTATCCCTATAAGGCCACCGACTAACCAAATTGATGATACAATAAACTCAGTTTCATACTAACAAAGTACTCTATAATGCTAGGAGACCAGTGTCCAAAAATTCAAGCATGTCTACCACGGTGAAACGATGTTTTAAAAATCTCAAATCCTTGCATGTCATCTGGAAGCACACCTATGTCTGGCTGGTGGACTAATGCGGACCTATTAAAGAATGTAAGGAGAAAGAAGAGAAGACCTTCGTCATGCACAAACTAACCATTATTAGCAAAGTCCATCCTTTAATCTATTTCATATTATAAAAGAAAAATAGATCTCAGCCTACCAGTGAGAGCATCATCAAAAGAAAAACAAGGCAAATGGATCGATCCGAACCAAGCCAGGTTTCCATTGCATCTCTCTTTCTCCTCTCCTAAACAAAGGTCTAGCATTTCTCCTCTGACCAGAAAGAACTCTTAAATATGAGTGAAACTTTATATCCTTTTTTGGCTCATCTCCATTCCTTTTACCTATCCCTGCTTACTCGAACCCAAAGCAATGAGCTGCGAAGTAAAGAGTCATTCAACTAGGAATCAATTACTTTTTCATTGACCCAAATTAAGCACTCCCTAGCCCGAAGACCACACTACTTGTTTTATGGAGATTTTTATCTTAACTAGCTAATAAGAATTTGGATATTCTCATCTTTTTCTTTGAATATAGCTTGATGTAAGTGGAGTTGGAAAGAAAGAACAAAACTCTTGCCTTTACTTCTTCTATTAAGAGTTTCATGAAGACCTCCTATTTCTTATAGGATATAGACCACACTTTGGTCTGAATTTCTATTTAGTAAACTCAAGAACCCAATATTCCTAAATTGAAGATTAGGTTGTTTTCACTTCTCATCATAACCTTAGAATATTTAAATTGGTCATAATAAAAGATATCGCGTGATTGGTGTGAGTACATATAGTTTAGACAAGAAGGTTTGTACTGGTCTAGTGGTAATAATAAGGTTTAGATGTCAGATTATTTTGACAAAGAAATTTAGGGTTTAGAATTAATGTTCCTAGAGAGATAAACCTTCTGGGGAAAGGGAGGAGCAAAAACCAAGAAAAGATAAGTTAGTCCTATCCCGGTGTAAGGAAAGTCATTACTGTTGGACAACTTTTCTTTTTATGGCAAGCTCTTGGGCAGCTGTGAACAAGAAATTGAAAGTTTGTATAGGTTATTAGACATAAGCCAATTGCCTCAAATCTAACTATGAGGGGGGGGGGGGGTACATGTTACGGATCTATGGTTTATGATTTCGATGATAGCAAATATTTCTTATTTCTCTACGATTGCCTTTTTGTGCTAACGTTTCAGGTCCACACGATCAGACTACAACTTGGAACCAGCTCAAGATTGGGTAGACTAGGATTGAGTCTGTTTGTACCTTTTTCCTTTCTTGAGTCTATTGTTTTTGGTGTGGCTCCTGTTGTTTTGTAACTTGGTAGAAATTCTCTTTTTCCCTATATGATTTTTTGTTTTGGTAACATCGTCATGGACGATAGTAATATCGGCCTGGACGATCTGTCCAAAATCAGAAACCCTAATTAGGGCATCCTCATTAAGGCATCCGTCATCATAATCGGACTGGATGATACTTGTATCGGCCAAGATGATATGATCAGTTAAGAAAGAATCAGCCGCCATGATCAATTTAGGTATCATGTATTTTAGGAAATCGGCCAGGACGATATACCAATCGTCCAGGACGATCTAACTCAATTATGCCTAAAATGATCTGGTATCTTTGGAAAGAATTAATGGCTGATTGATACGATCAGATCGGCCGGGACGATCATTGGATCGGCCGGGACGATACCCTGGACAATTTACATCGGCCAGGCTTTATTCAAGGAGATGATCAAGACGATTGAACTGGTTTTAAACTAATCGTCCAGGACGATCGTGAGATCGGCCAGCACGATGTAACCAAGTTTCTTCTGATCGTCCCATATCGTCCCGGGCTAATGAGCTTAATTTGTACTGATCGTACAGGACGATAATGTCGGCAACTTGCATTAATGAGCTCATTTAGAGAGCTTCTATTTAAGCTATGGCATGGCAACTTTCGTAAGTGTCTTTGGCAACCATTGGAGCTTCATTCTTGTGGGGGAGACTTGAAGAGAGAGCTTGAAAGGGAGAGAGGAAAGGGTGGAGTTTGAGAGGGAGAAGATCCTGTGAGGGGGAGGAACTCAAGGGAGTGTGGTGGGGGATCCACACGGTTGCTTCGGCGAACTCGCACCTTAGTACCATCTGATTCAAGGCTTGTCTCGAGGTAAGTTCACCAAAGAAGAAGATCTCTTTGGTGTCAAAGGACCCGACGACTCCGCCGCACCGGGGAAGGTGGAAGTTATTTTGTAAGGGCTTCTCCGCGCTAGCTGTGGGGGCTAAAGGAGAGACAGTTGTGTTAGTGCAATACTTGGAGGGTGCCTCCAAGGAGTGGACGTAGGTCAAGGTTTGACCGAACTACTATAAATCCGGTGTGTTCTTTTCTTATTATTGCTTCCAAATTTATTTTTCTTCTGCACTTTGTTTGTGGTGATTTTGGTTTGAGTTTTATCTTTGGTCTTATGGTTTTCCAATTCACCCCCCCTCTTGGTTAGCTTGGGACCTAGTTCAAGAGGGCCTAACATCCCCAACGAACTTTCAGTACAAATCACCTCTCTTCTATCAATCCCCAGTGTGGCAGATTACACTCATCCTTTCACTCTCCAAGCAGAGAACCATCGTTCTTTCACACCCTCTTAGTATCGGCAGAGAACCATTGTCCTTTCACTCCCTCCTTATGTAGGCAAAGAATCATCATCTTTTCACACTCTTCTTGTATCAATAAAGAACCTTCATCCTTTCACACCCTCCTGGTATTGGTAGTGAACCGTCGTCCTTTCACACCCTCCTTGTGTAAGTAGAGAACTAGATCTTCTCAAAAGATTTTCTTTCGAGAAACTTCAAAGAAGTAAGGAAGAGATTCAACAATGCCTACAAAGACATCCCAACCTTTGGGCAACCTTATGAGCCATTCACAAATTACATTTGCAATATCTCTTTCCTAAACTCTTAAACACTCTCCTAAATCACTCTCACTTTTTCTCTCAAATAAAAAAAAGAAGAAGCATTACTTCCACAATCAATTTGTAGGTCCCAATATAAGAAAGGCACAAAAAACCATATTGAAAACTTAAATTTTCAATTTGATTTTCCATGATCATACAATATGACCGATGATCTTTTATAAGCATAGTTCAAAATTTAGTATGTACCATTTTCATACTCTGATTGACCTGTATATTAACTGACATCGTATAATATGATCAGTTGAAAATTGAACTGATTAATCCAGTACGATTCAGAATGAACCAATTTCATACTCTGGATAATGTACTGTATGAAACCCATATCATACAGTATGATATGTTTTAATCAAACCATCTTTTATTTGGTAAAAAAATGGATGAGTCCATTTCATACACAGTAAATCATCTGTATGATCCTATGATCATATAGTATGAACATTTTAAAAAATTTACATATTCGTATGGATGAAAAGATATACAACCATTTCATACTTTAGACATTATTTCTATGAACCTAAGATCGTATAGTACGAGCAGTTCAGAAAAAATTTTGATTTCATAGGGACAAAGTTATACGTATCTTTTTTGTACTCTAAACATCATCTGTAAGAAGGTAACTTCATATAATACAAACAAGAGTTAAAAAAATTTCCTAGCATTTTTTGGTTAACTATTGTTTGGAGGAACGCTCAGGTCAAATCATTCCATACGATCAAAAATCACATAATATGATTAGATTTAAGAATTTTACAAATTATAACACTCCCCTAATGTGTGTGTGTACGGTTACCCAATTATAATCACACTCTCTCAGACTCAAGAAAAGTATAAAATGTACAAACTTTAGAAAAATAGCAAACCCTAATATAATCTAACTTGAAGTCTTCACTTATCTGGAGTAAGATTTCGCTGATATATTAGTACACACAAACAACAAAAAAATATTTCCAATATATATTAGGAGAAATAGTAATCCATAGAATAATATTTTGGAATCATCAAAAACACATATGATATGAAAATATAGTTATGAAAACTAAGTTGCAATAATCTCCCCCTTTTTTATGATGACAAAATAATTATTGTGTGAGTTAACATATAAAATAATTTTTCTCCTTAGCTCCCCCTAATTGAATGACCAACTAAATAACATGGGGTTCCCATGAAGTTCAAAAACAACAAACCTAAAAAAAAAAGAAATAATAAACTATAACTACTCAAATTAAAAAGAACTCGTACAAGAATGTGTCCTCAAATAAAAAACATCTCGAACAAAAATGCGAACACAAACGAACATTCAAACATTAAAAACATACACGCATTCTCAATACATGCATAATATATGAAAAAATACACACATTAAACACAAATATCAATCATCAAACAATATTATGACTTCTCCTTTTGACAACAACAACAAGGGATGTACTAAAAAGAATTGGAAAGTCTCTTACAAAAAAGAATTGGAAAGTGTCTTTGTGGTAGGAGTATATGAGATTTAGGATGAAAGAAAGTTGAGTTGAAACAAACATGGGCATGATAGAAAAGTTAAGATCACTCTGAATGAGAAGTCAAGAATGGGTGAATTTCAAAGAAGAATACCTATAGTAGGCATCCTCATTCTCTGTAGATAGAAAGTTATTATCCCTATTGCCTCTAGAAGAAGAACCTTTCAAAAGACTGGGTCGTTTGCTAGAACATACCATTCCTAGGACTTGGTTTCTAGAGGAGTTTGAAATGGATATGATAATGAATGAAAATGATTTCAAAGACCATTCCATTTAAAGGAAAATAATCTATCATACAGTACAAAGTTTTATTGTACATATGATTTTAAAATTGTACGGTACAAAATAATTTTCATCCGTATGAATGGAAATGGCAAAAAATGAAATGACTTTTCATAAAACACTATTTCTGAGGCATCCTTTCATGTAATATTTTTGACCACACAATCATATAGATGAATAGGTGTTCATCTGGGATAATTAGAATATTAAAGATCATTTTAAAGATGGTTAGGTTCATCTACCACAGAAATTAGCTACTGGATCATATAAATGAAATATGATTTTATACGTGCGATCAACAATTAATAACAAACCCAACTAGTAAACCATCTCCATGCATAAATATAGTGTGAACCCTATGAAAAATAATGTTCCACGTGCTCAACTCTAAAAACTACAACGTACATGCTTTAGAATTTGTACTGGATGAAAAAAGTTTCGTACAATACAAACATAACACTTAGAAAAAAAGATATGATAATAATAAAGTCTCTCAAAACCAATTATTTTACATCAAGTGATATGCTTCAAGTCTAATCAAAAAAAAAAAAAAAAATACTAAACACACAATCACAAATAAAATAAATAAAACAGAGACAAACTAAATAGACACATATTTACAACACATCAAGTTTGTAGAATTTTTAATTTAAGCATTAGGATAAATTACACCTAACCTGATTTTTAAGGTGCTAAAAGTGTCAAAGGCCAGTATTTTTGTGAAAATATCTACAAGTTATTTTTTTGTAGTAACGTGATTCAATTTAATTTCACCCTTAGCTACATGATCTCTAACAAAGTGATGCCTTATGTCTATATGCTTGAATCTTAAATGTTGAATAGAATTCTTTGAAATGCATATGACACTAATATTATCACAAAAAATTAGAATTATGCCAAATAAAAATCCTAAATCAATTAATTATTATATTAACCAAAGAACTTGTGCATAAAACTACCTAAGACTATGTATCCTGCTTCAGTACTAGATAGGGCTACTAAATTCAGTTTCCTACCGGACCAAGAAACTAAAGAATTTCCTATGAATTGTTATGTTCTAGATGTACTTTTCTGATTAACCCTACATCTTGCAAAATCTGAATTAGAATATCAAACAATTTTAAATGAAGAACTATACTTTGGAAACTAAATCCATAAGTTTTCAGTTCCCAAAAGATATCTCAGAATTCTTTTGTACTACTATAAAATGTGATTCTATTGGATCAGATTGAAATCTAACACACAAACAAACAAAAAGCATTATATCTGGTCTACTAGCAGTCAAGTAAAGTAATGATCCATCTATGCCTCTAAATTTTTTTAATCAATAGATTTTCCCTTTGGGTCCTTATCTAATTGAACTTAGGAACATTGGTGTAGTCACGAGTTTAGTATTATATACTTCATATTTCTCGAGCATGTCCTTAATATACTTTGACTAACTAAGAAAAGTTCTTTCCTTTTTTTGATTTATGCTAAAACCAAGAAAATAACTCAAATCTTCCATCAAACTTATCTCAAATTCACTACTCATTGTATTTGAAAAATAATCATAAAGAATTTAAATTGTAGATCCAAATAAGATTAATCAACATATATTTGAATAATTACTATATCATCTCCTATGTTCTTCAAAAAGAAAGTGGTGTCCAGAGATTCTTTCACAAAAGATCTTTCTAATGGAAAAGTGCTTAATCTCTCATACCAAGCTATAGGTGCCTATTTTAGTCCATAGAAAGCATTTTTCAATTTAAACATATTATTAGAGAATTTAGAATTTTCAAAACTTGGAGATTGCTCTACATAAACATCCTCTTATATCACCCCATTTAAAAAGGTACTCTTGATATCCATTTGATATAATTTAAAACCTTTAAAATAGGCAAAGGCTAATAAGACCATAATTGCTTTAACTCTGGCTACAGCAGAAAAAGTTTCTTCAAAATCAATCCATTCGATTTAATTATACCCCTTGGCCACCAATCTTGCCTTATTTCTAATCACAACTCTTAAACCATTCATTTTATTTTTGAACAGCCACTTAGTTCCAACAATACTTTGATTGTTAGGCTTTTTAGTTAATTCCCAAACATCATTTCTTACAAATTGATTCAATTCTTCTAGCATGGACAATATGCAAAATTCATCCTAAAGTACTTGATTTATATTTGTTTGTTTAACCACTAATATAAAGGTAGAATGATTCAGCTCTTTGCTAAGTCCATGTCTAGTCCTAACCCCCTCAATAGGATCACCTAAAATCAATTACTTAGGGTGATTTTTAGAAAATTTCCATTCCCTAGGAAAAAAGTTTTCTTTTTCTACATTCTTTTACAAATTTATCTTTTCAATTCCTTCGAAAATATTTTCAATATAAACCTCTTCCAACTTTGGCTCTTCCAAAATGCTAGATTCATCAAATACAACATGTGTGGTCTCTTCAACCACCAAAGTCTTCTTATTAAAAATTCTATAAGATTTTCTAACACTAGAGTATCCAAAAAAATTCCTTCATCATATTTTTGCTCAAATTTTCTAAAGGGGTTTTCCCATTATTATGAATGAATACCTTACATCAAGAAACATGTAAAAGTGAAAAATTTGTTCTCCCCTTAAGAAGTTCATAGGATATTTTATTTGATTTTGATCTAATGTTCACTCTATTCAGAACATAGTAAGCTGCACTATCCTCTTTAGCCAAAAATATTTTACAAGTGAGTATTCAGCTAACATGGCTCTACCAGCTTCAATTAATATTCTATTCTTTCTTTCTACTTACCCATTCTCTGAGGGGTTTTAGTGGCTAAAATTTTATGATCAATTCTTTTCTCTTTAGAAAAATATTTAAAATTTTCATTTTAAAATTCACCTCCATGATCACTTTGAATTAATAAAATATCACACCATAATTTCCACTGAATCCAAGTGCAAAAATTTCTAAATTCCTCAAATGATTCTCTCTTATGAAATAAAAATTTATCCTAAGTAAATCTTAAAAAATCATTAACAATCACTAATCCCAACACTTTCCTCCTAAAGTTACAGTGCTAACTTTTCCAAAATGATCCATATGAATAATTTCGAATCGTTTTCTAATTCTAAGATCCTAAATAGTATCAAAGGAGGGCTTCACCTATTTTCCTAGTTGATATGCATCACACAGGTGATCCTTAATAAAATTGTTTTTTGGTATTCCTCTAACAAGTTCTTTTTGGGTCATTTTCCTAAGATTTTTTATGTTACCGTGACAAAGTCTCCTATGCCATAACAATGATTCATCACTATTTTTTTTAAGAAAAAAGCATTAGGAGTTAACATAATTTAAATCAAGCATGTATACATTATTTACCCTAGTTGCATTCAAAATATCAATACCATTTTGGCTTATTACTCAGCTAGTCGGAAAAAAATTACACTATAATCCTTACCACATAGCAGACTAATACTCAAAAGATTATGCTTATACCTTCCACAAGTAAAACATTCTCAATGAAAAAATTGTTCAAGTTTCTAATCATACATATGCCTTCCACTATTCTAGTTGTATTATCTCCCAATGTAACCTTTCCTCCAATCCTGGCTTCCAACGATATGAATTATGTAGTGTTTCTTATCATATGCTTTGAACATATGCTATCCAGGTACCAAATACTCTTATAAAGTCTTGTATGAGAGCATTTTTTCAAAATAATCAAACGTTACTCTTGGGAACTCAAATAAGTTTGGGTTCTCCTCTTAGAAAAATTAATCTAGATGCATGTTTGATAAGATTTCTTTTATGCATCTTTGGTCTCCACACTAGATTTTATTTACTTTGAATAGTGCAAGTATGAGGTATATGTCCAATCATTCCACAAGAAAAACATTTGACTCTGTCAAAATAATTTATCAATTTACATGAGTACAACTATCTTTTCCTTGGTTTTAAAATTTTTGGCTTTTTATCAGGATTCAAAAATTATTCAGGTGTGGGTGGAATCCTATTTTCCTTAAGTGCATTCTATTCAGCTTTAAAAAAGGATTAGCACTTTCTAAAATAGTATTATCAACTTTCAAAAAATGCTCTATACTATCAAATTCATCCATAAATGTTTTAAAATCATTTTTAAGTTCAGTATGGGATTATTTCAATAGTTAATGATGTTTGTTCAATACATAAAACTCATCCAATTATTTCATGTGGTTGCTATCAATTAGTGTGTGATCATTCCTAAGTGTTTCATGCTATTTTTATAATTCTAGGAAATCAAAGTTCGACCTAGCATGTATCTTTTTGAGCTTTCTATATACAGTATGTAGTTTTTAAAAATATCAAATAGTTCTTCATAAGTTATGTCACATACCTCTTCTTGATCAGACTAATCAAGCTTGTCGGTCATTAAACACAAATTTTTGACTTCATCCTCTGCTTCTATTTTGAAGGATTCTGAAGATGAGTCCACCCAAAATCTTCTCTACAATCTCTTCTTGCCCTTCTTTACATTTCTTTTCTCCTCAACCTTTTCCTTGCTAGGATCTCTTTAAGATTCATTCAAATTTTATGTGTCTAAGCTTCTTGCATTCATAGAAAATAACATCATTAAAATCTTTAGCATTTTTGTGGAACTTACCTTTATTCTACTACTGACATCCCCTTTGCTTCCTTTTTAGAAAACTTCTGGATTACCTTATCATCAAAGCAATGTCACCTTCATCCTTAAGCTAAAATTGATCACTATTTGAGTCATCCACTTTCAATACTATGTTCTTCTCCTTTAGCTTCTCACCTACATAAATTTGTCTTTGAGTCATTTCATGCTCATAAGCAATTAGTGATCCAATAAGATTGTCAATAGAATAAATATTTAAATCTTTTGATTCAATTATAGTAGTGATTTTTGCATCATAAAGAGAAGGAAAATAATTAAGAATCATATTTACTTTCTCAACATTTATTAGTTCCCTAACTAAAGCTTGCAATGAGGTGACTTTTTGAGTGAAATATGTATACATGTCAGTGATTGATTCATTTGGTTTCATGCAAAATAATTCATAATCATGTAACTAAATATTCAATCTAGATTTTTTCACTTCATTCATCCCTTCATATGTCATACAAAGTCTGTCACAAATTTCTTTTCCACTTTTACAAGTAGAGACACGCATATAGTCTTCAAATTTAAGCGCACAGTATAAATTGTTTAAAAATTTAGTATTTGACCAAGCTAAGTCTTTTTATTTAATAAACTAGTTAGCAAATGGTGTTTTAGTTTTAATTCAATCTACAATTCTAGTTGGCCTAGTGTATCATTCATGTGCTAGAATTTACCTGAGATGGTCAAGCAATTGAAAAAAAATAGACATACATGTTTTGCAAAAATCAAAAGGGATGTTATTAAACAATGGGGATCTAGTGATCAAATACCTTACATGTGTGTTACGGTTTCCTAAAATAGCCATGATTATTTTAAAAATGCTATCTAAACCTTAATTTTTGAATGTATGCTCTAATACTACTTGAAAGTTTGTATAGGTTATTAGACCTAAGGTAATTATCCCAAAGCTAACCAAGAGGGGGTGAATTAGTAATTTTAAAAAACCTCTTAAAAATTATATTGAAACCATTTTATAATTTTATTACAATGAAAATTTGTATCAAAATTAAAAATTTTCAACAATAAAAATAAAATATGTAGAAAAATAAAAATTTGGTAAAATAAAAACATAAAAATTTATAGTGGTTCAGTCCAACTTGACCTACGTCAACTTCCTAAAGACTCCCTCTTCTTGTATTGCACTATTACCAAAGTGGCTCCCCATTTACTCCCACAGTATCGCAGAGAAGCATTTACAAATCACCTCTCTTCAACCAATCTCTGATATGGTAGAGTACCATCATCTTTTCATACTCTCCAAGTGTCGGCAGAGAATTATTATCCTTTCACACCCTCCTAGGGTCGGAGGAGAACCATCATCCTTTCACTCCCTCCTTATGTTAGCAAAGAATAATAATCCTTTCATAACCTCATAATGTCGGTATAGAACTGTCATCCTTTCACACCCACTTGATGTCTGCAGAAAACTGTCTTCTTTTCACAACCTCTTGGTGCCGGCGGTGAATTGAATCTTCTCCAAAGATCTTCTCTCAAGCAATTTCAAAGAAGCAAGGAAGAGATTCAATAATACTTAAAAAGACACCCTTACTTTTGGGCAACCTTATAAACCCATACAAAATTCTAGTTGTGAGATCTCTTTTCACACTCTTAAACACTCTCCCAAAGAACTCTCATACTTGATGTCAAAGAAAATTTGAATAAACCTTACTTCAATAGTCATTTTTTTGGACCTTATATATGAAAGACACAAAAAAGAGTCCAAAAAATTATAATTTTTAATTTGACCATCCATGATCGTATAGTACGATCGATGATCATATGTTCAAACTGTTCAAAATTTTATCGTACAATTCAAAACAAACCAATTTCATACGCTGATTGACCTATGTATGGACTTACATCGTATAGTACGATCAGGTCAAAATTGAACAGATTGAATTGGTATGATTCAGAATGAATCAATTTCATACTCTCGATCACATACTGCACCCATATCATATAGTATGATATGTTTTAATTAAACCAAGTTTCATTTGGTACAAGAATGGATGAATCCATTTTGTACTCTAGAAGTCATCAATACGATCCTTTGATCGTATAATATGAACATTTAAAAAAATTTACCTATTCAAATGGAAGAAAAGATACACAACCATTTTGTACTCTAGATGTTGTCTATAGAAACCGAAGATCATATAATACAAATAGTTCAAAAAAATTTGAGTTCATTGGGATGATCTTGTACAAATCTATTTCATACTCTTTTTTTTTTTTTTTTTTGAAGAAGCAAAAAATTGCATTAATTGAAAAAAAAAAAAACAAAGCAAGCAACCTACAAAGTTTATCCCTCTAACAAATTAAAAAAGGAAGGAGTAACCTTATTCAAACTAAAATCTTCCCAAATAAAATTGCTAAAAAAAGCAAAGTTAGCCCATAAATTTGCTAACTTATTACAACTCCCTATACAATTAAAAATGACAAAATTGAAATCCTTGAGAAAATCAAGATTCTCCTCCTTGTGAATGCCATTATTCTATGCACCTTGAAGAAAAGAAATATTGTTAGAGTTGTCACCTTCAATGATAATACCTTTGTATTTGAACATCCAATATTTAATTACATCCTTCAAAGAAAGTATTCCTAGAAGTTCTAATTGTGAAATGTCTCAATGAATACAAGATTTTCCAAATTCCAATAAAAATCTTCCTTTGCAATCGCGAAAAATCCCTCCAATTCTAGCTCTCTATGAAGAGATTAGAAAGGCATGAACATTGACTTTTAAATAGTTGAGGGGACGAGGATGCTAAAGATTAGATAGTCTAAATGATAGGTTAGCATCCCAGTGGCCCACGTTGAAATGATAAAAAGCTATTTGAAGCCAAAGAATAACAAACAGCGTTAGAAGCAATGAGAACCGAACTCTCTTCAAAACCTTCATGAATGAATTTGTTCCCAGCTTTCCATGAGTGGAATAATGTATTACAATATAGATTATGTATTATACATTCCTTTTGAGCAAGGAGATCCAACCAATTAAGACATTCTTCAAATCTTCTAAATAGAGGAAATCCAAATCCCACATATTTAAATGTTGCAATACTTCCTTAAGCTTCACACAATTGCTGGCAATGTGATAAATGTCTTCAACATCATCACATTCTCTAGGACATTTATCATTGCCAATTAATCTTCAATAGGATAAAAACTGAAATGTTGCAATAGCAATTCTACATAAGCTCCACCAAAATACTTCTACCCAAGAGCTTAGTTTTTCTTTTTAATCCACTTCCATAACTGGATATGATTACCATCTTGCCTTGAAGCTCCAAAAGCCAATCCAGAGATAGTTATTCAAAATTTTTGATGTATCAGCTCCATATAGTCTTCAACCGATTCTAGCACTTACATAATTAGTTTAACTAGTTCCATACCAAAATATTTCAATAACTCCTCTGCATTCCAGCAGCCATCTTTATAAAATCTTTAACAAAAATTACAACATCATCTTGGGGAACAACAAATGGAGGCCAATTGTTAATATATTTATCCATAATCCAAGTATCATTGAAGGCATCAACCGAACCACCATTTGCAATTAACAACCTAATAATAGGATTAAGCATTCTTCCTCCATCATTTATAAGATTCCAAGTAGATGAATAACCTCTCCTTATATTCCCACCATCTAATCGAGAACCATACTTAGGAACCAACACTTGAATACAAACCTCGGCCTCCCAAACTCAAAGGCATATATAGATCATACCAACTTAAATAGTTTAAACCAAATCTTCCATTAGACTTGTTCCAAACGAAACTCCTACAGAATTTGTCAATTTCCTCCAACACCAGTTTGGAAGAAGAGAATGAGTAGCATGAAAAGTGGGATAAGATAACATTACTGATTTAACCACGGTGAGTTTTCTTGCCAACGAAATAAACTTACTTCCCCATATATTAAGCATCCTCAAGGCTTTGTCAATAATAAATAGAAAATCATCACTTGCTAGTTTCCTCATAGATATTTTAACCCCAAGGTAATTAAATTCCTTTATAGATTTAAAGCCCATAATACAAGAAATGATTTTATTTTCTTTTACTCACAAATTTTCCAAATAGAGTACCTTATTTTCCCACATTTATAAGTTGTCCAGTCTAAGCACAAAAATCATAAAGGATACCCTTAATTTCAATTACGTCCTTCCTATTGGCTTCTGAAAACATAATAACATCATCCGTAAAATGTAAATGGGACACACTTGGACCTACTGAACTAATGCTAATCCAACATGAACTTTGACCAAAACCATTAGAATTAGTTGAGAACAAAGAATAAAAGGAAGAGGAGACAAAGGAAAACCTTGTCGGAATCCACTCTTTGCTTTGATCCAGTCATAGAAGTTGCCATTAATAGTCAATGAGAAAGAGGAGTCTTCAACACACTCCAAAATCAATTTAGAGAACTTTGAAGGAAAGATAAAATAATAAAAGTCTTTCCTTTAAGTAGACCAAGGCATAGAGTCATACGCTTGTTCCATGTCGACCTTGAAAAAAACAAGGCCTTTAGCAGATCTAGAATATCTGAATTTATGAAATAATTCATGAGAAATCAACACATGATCTGACAAAGATCTTCCTTTTATAAAATAAACTTGTTCGATCCGAGATCAACTTTGGAATAACATCGATTAATCTATTCAAGATTACCTTAGCCGCCACCTTGTAAACTGAATTACAAAAACTTATTGGTCTATAGTTGGACGTGTAGACCGGGTTGGACACCTTAAGAATGAGAACAATCATCATTTATTTCCATACATAATTCAATTCTCCATTGCAAAGAAAATAATTGATAGCTTTCCAAAAATCTGATTTGATGATATCCCAATAATAAATGAGTAGGAAATAATATCCTTAACGAGAGAGATATTTTCACTTTTTTGCTTCAACACTAACTCCACATCTTTAATAGAGAAATTCCTTTCCAATATAGAAGATTCATCAAGATTAAAACAGTTCAATGTTGGTGGCCAACTGCCCAAGTTGTATTTACCGTATTCCCATTTTTTATTGAAAAAATAGCAGAAATCTTCTTCAATAAATTTTTGCTCCTCCACCACAATGCCATTCTCGTCTTTAACTTTTGCAATACAGTTAATGTTCCTCCTTGCACTAGCATAAGAATAGAAAAACATCAAGTTGCAATTCCCTTCTACTAACCACTTTACCATAGCTCTCTGCTTCCACCAAGAATTTAACCGAGCCAAGGTTGAATTTAACACATTTACTTTAGCTTTAAGGCTCAAGCTATCTAGTTCCGAGAGGCAACCATTAATTGATCCTTTGTTTGAAGATCCATAATCTCTTTCAATAGGTCTAACTTTAGTTGATTAAGTTTCTTTAATTTATCTTTACTCAAAAAAAAAAAAAAAGGATTTCAATGTTTTTCTAAACTTCATGTTGAAAATATGAGAGCTTCTCCCATGATAAGATTTGTTACACTCCTTCTTCACCACAGCCATTGAAGCCAAATATGAAGCCAAAATGTCCCAAAACTTAATATTCATTTTTTAAACCAGGTTGAAATCTTGAATATTTAAAAGAATTGGGCAATGGTCAGATGCCACTCTAGCCAAATCTCTAACCACCAAGAGATGGGAAGAGCTCAAGGTTGTTGATTTAATAAAGCATCTATTTAGACATTAAAGAATTTGTGCTCCACCGACTTTGTTGTTGCAACAAGTGTACTTGGAGCCAATTAACACCTCCTAATGAAGAACATTTTTTACCAAAAATGCCTTCATCTCTTTCGACCCTTGGGAAAACAAAAATCTTCTCCCACCTTTTTTATCCTCTTTTGAAAACAAGCAATTGAAATCTCCTCTTATTATCAAATGTAATTTTCTAGTGGACTGTTTATCCAACATCTCCCACAAATCTCTTTTTTTATGCACCTCTTTGCTTCCATAATCCGAAGCTACCCTCCTTGATCCTTTGTTATAAATTTCAAGATCATCAAATACAGGTTGAGAAGAAGAGTCAAAAATAGAAAAATTAGCTAATTTTGAATTCCATAAAATAAGAATGCATCTAGATAGCTAAGCTGATGGAACATGGAAAAATATCCCATCCATCTCCCACCATTAAATTGACTTCACTTCTATCAATTGAAGTCAACTTTGTTTCAACCAAACCCAAAAAAAAATGAAATGAAGTTTAACAAACTCCGTAAGATATAGAAAAGCACTTTTCTTTCTTACTCCTCGACAATTCCAAATAATAATAGATGACATTAATGAAAAATAGGGGAAGAAGTCCCCATTGTACCTTTCACCTCCAAGTCCAGTCTTATACTCCTAGATGATGCTTTGATAGGACCTAAGCCTTTGAGTTGTTTTGATTTTATCTTCTTGTTAAGTTGAGAGATAGCTTCTCCCTCTTCGGTAACTCTTCCATCCAGAAGAACAACTTTTGAGCCTCCTGTAACAGTAGTTGTTTCATCTAAAATTCCTCCATATAGAAAGGCATTTACTTTTTCTCCTTTTTCAGCCATTACATCATCCATTTTTGATTGAATTATCTCTACTTCTATAACAGGATCCATAAGGATTTTCATACAGTTATCATCTTTTGAAAGAATAGTATTGGCATTTTCAGGTTTCACTACTTGAATAGAATTTCTACTAGTAATTGTGTTTTTCAAGGTATAACATTCAGAACCAGCCTGATCAGCCTGAACAGTCTGAACCTGATCAAGAACCGGGTCCAAAGTTTCAAAAGCATAGTCAACATTGTAATCTTCGTATTCCTTATTTTTAAATTCTTCGTAGACTTCCCTCCATTCAGTCACCTTAGAACGAGGAATGAATTTCTTATTAACAGAATTTTTAAACCACTTCTTCCCATAATCTACCAACATCCATGGACCATATCCAACCTTGTCATTACCACGTTTTTCTATCAATTTTCTTTGAATACCTTCAGAAAAACCTTTCTCAATAGTACTCTTTGCATTCTCCAAATTCTCTTAACTTTTAGAATCAAGCTCAGACTCCAAAATGGACTTAACACAATTAGTTCTGATGTGGCCAATTTTTCCACAATTAAAATAGAAGTTAGGAATTCTTTCATACTCAACCTTCTCAAAGAACATCCCACAAATTCCTTCTTCCGAAACTCCCAAAGGCAACTTTGCATCTAGCTTAATACGAACAAAAACCCTTTCTTATTCTCTTATTCCCCACTGAAACATATTGCCTTCAATCAAATAAGGCTTCCCCACCATGGAAGCTATAATGTAAATGTTTACCACATCCCAACATTGAAGTGGGAGATTAGGCAGCCTAATCCAAGTTGGTGCACTTAATCTTTTAAGCAAATTAGGACAAAAGTTTTGAGACCATCTATCTATCCTAATGATATGGCTATTAACAAACCAAGGTCCATTGACAAATAAAGCTTCCAAATTCTCAAGCTTATGGAAAGAACAAAGAATCCATCCCATACCAAGAATCATGAGATGGAACTTACCAAATTGAGACCACTATTTTCTAAATTCTGAGCTGATTAATGATAATAGAGCCTCTCCACAACAATCCTTGACCACTAGTTAATTTTTTATTTTTGTTAATCTCCAGTTCGATTTGGTCATTAAGCAACACAATAGCACCATCTTCAGATATGAAGTTAGCAAAATCCAATTCAGAAACATTTATATTTTCTTTCTTGGTCTAAGCATTTTGCTGATTATTATTAGTAGGTCGGATATGAACTTCAGTGATATCATCTGCACAACTACCTAGATCACCTGACTTGTAATTGCATACCTTCACTAGATTAGACTTCAGTGTTACACCCTTATCAGGGTCATTTACCAGTTTATGAACATTAAGAACTTCAATAACTTGCTCCTTCATAACAATAGATCCTTCCTGACAATGGCAATTGATGCCACTCCTTCAGACCTCAAATAGTTTTTACCATCATTAATTGATTTCCACACAGACTTTGACAAAGAAGAGGCTACCGAATCACCCATAACCACCAGCAGCAATCCAGATTTGAAAGAATATTTCACATTATCTTCTAGCAATATCATTTTCCCCTTACGAACATAAATACTTTTCTTAAGCGATAGGATCATCTTTGAATCCAACAGTAAGTTGATCAATAACTATTGGTAGGGATGGGATAAACAACTGCCATTGATGGGCAAGTGATAGGAATCCTAAAAATGATTCTAACACAAGGTACGAAGGGAGGGAGTTTGATTAAGAATTGATAGAAAAAGGCTGCTAGGCTTCTTTCTATATTACGAAAGGGGATCACATCAAATCAAACTTCATACCGTACTACTACCAAATGGAGTTCGTCCTTTCCCCTTTCCCTATCAAAAAAAAAAGAGGAATCTTCCTCATTCCTTATTCAATGTAGAATAACTGAGGTTAGCAACAAATCCTTTACCAGAAGATGCTGCTCAAAATAGAAAATGGTAGATGCTGAGAATCTGCTGTTATTAACTTTTCATTCTATGAAATATGAGGACTTTCTTTACGTACAAACATTTTCCTTGAATGATTTTTGAAAGAACTCAAAATTAAACCTCAACTTTATTTTGCACACTAACTTCAATCATATAGAGATTTCCAACAGTCTATATCAATAAAAACTACGACTGAGACCTACATCGCTAATGAATGGTAAGTGATTGCCTACTTTGTAGATATAAAGCAAGCAAAGTATACCAAGAGCGAGCAACCTTTGCCAAAGAAGCTCTAAGAGCTTACTTATTTATTGCCTTGCCAAAGTTTTGGGATGTCAGGAGTCTACAAGTCTAATTATAACCAGAATGGTTCTAGTTAAACTCTTTTTAGAGCACATCAGCTAGAGGCGGCACACATCAAGGTTGAGAGCTAGATTAGCGAGACCCAGCAGCCCTATCTGAATAAAGGGAGGAAGGAAAACATTATATAAAGGGAGACAAACTCTTTCTATGAAATTCTAGACTCTATTAGAAAGAATTTCTCTGATGGAAACATTGGAATAAGCTAACCTATTATGTTTATTTGTCAGTGAAGTAAACTTAGTTAGTAATTAGTAGCCCCAGGCCTCTTTCTCAAATTCAAATGTGGGCATAGAATGAAAGATGAAATGAAGAGATCCAGAAGTAGAGGAGAGGTGGGATGGACTAACGGTAAGAGAGAAGGCCATAAGAGATTGTAAAGTAGGGGATGCATACGTATCCAACCGGTAGGAAAAGGTTCTAGCTTCTTTCCCCTTTGTTTATCTTCTTGCTTTGCCAGTAGACTTCCTTGTAAACCATTCTTCCTTCCCAATTAGTCTTCGTAAGAAATGGAAAGAGTACCTATCTAATCAAAGAAGTAGTAGTCCCACATAAGGAAAGGATAGGCACTTGGGTACTTTACATATCCTAGATCCTAGATTCGCATTTAGAAATAAAAGGAATTTGTGAAATGGCTATGCCACTTCTTAAAGGCTAGTAACCTTGACTTCCCACATGTTTCACACATAGGGATTTTCTCATAAGGACTTAGAGAGGGGGATTTCTTTCTGGCTTTCCTAACAAACTAAATAGTGTATAAAAAGAAGAAAGTTTTTCGAATAAGAAAGAAACGAGGCTTTATATTTAGACAGGCCCTTGTACCTGATGGGTCTTGAGTTGAATTCTTCAAAGAGATTGGGATATCAATAGTAATGATATTTTGAGTGTAGTCCTATAGTTCTTCTTCTTAAGATGCTCTAGTTAGAGAGCGTCCTAGTTTGGATTTTTCTTGATGTAATTGAACATATAGAAACATACTACATCTCTTAAGCATGATTTATATTTACTTAGTCGAGCATAACATATCTAAAGAGAGAAGGACAAATTGTCCCTATTACGTGACAACTTATATATATGTATGAAAGATGATGAAGGTAGAAATAGAAAGAAATATCTACCTATTATAGCGCTCTTAGGTTACATATTAACAGATTCACTAGTGAATCTATTCTTAATGGATTTAGATAAAGAATTATAAAGACAATTACATGATAGAAAATAGAGTAGATATTTACATGAAGTGTTTTTTTATTTAACTAATATTGACACTCTAGAGAGTCTTATTCAGTTCAAAAGTTATATAACAAACTCTTATATTCACTTGAATTGAAAGGAACATGGTAGTTGCCTAGAATGACTAATACTAAAAAGAATAGGTGAGCGGTTACACCAAAGAATTAATAATGGTTTCTCAAATTTCCTATGGAGAGGCTATGAATATAATATCGTATTAGACTACATTAACACAATGAAAAAGAACTTTGAAGCGATGAATCATTTGATTTTCTTCGACTTTCTAATATGGTATGCACTATAACTAATGATTAAACTATGCTTTTGGTATAGTAATTCTAATCAAATCATATGCCTGGAGTGGTTAGAGTACATTAAGAATAGCATAGAAACATGGGATCCCTATTATATATTCTTTTAACTTCATCAGTAATCTATTTGAGAGTTTTTATAAGTCCATGAAGGAAGAAATATCATCAGTTAGCATGAATGAGGCAAAGTTTGACATGAGATAGCATAAAAAATGAGGATAGCAATCATAAATTTATTTTTAAAAAACTCATAATAGTCTACCTTATAGTTTGTGAAATTGCTCTGATGGCACTAAAAAGTTTGACAGGGATGTTAAGCCCATATGAACTAGTCCCAAGACTAACCAAGATGGGGGGTGAATTGGTATTTTAAAAAATCTTTCAATCAAAACATAATCTTAAAATAAAAAATAAGATTCACCATAGAAATTAAAGTGTGAAAATTAAATGCGAAAGAAATAATAAAGAACACAGAAATTTATAGAGGTTCGGTCAACACGACCTACGTCCACTCCCCGGAGGTGCCCTCCGAGTATTGCACTAAACTCATTGTCTCTCCTTTTGCCCCCACAGCAAGGAAGAGAAGGCATTAGAAACCTCCTTTCCACCAACCCAAGTGAGGCAGAGAACCCAACTCCTTTTTCTTCCTCAAAAAGATGGTAGAGAACCTAACTCCTTTTTTCTTCCTCCTGAAGCAGGAAGATAACCTTGATCATATTCTAAAGTTTACCTCTCTAGAACCCCAAAGGAACTAGTGATAATAGCTGGAGAAGATGATGATAGATCCTTGCTTGGAGAAACCTTTGTGAACCCCCTCATAAACTCCCCCTCACAAGATCCTCTCTCTCTCTCCCTTGCTCTCCCTCTCCTCTTGGCTCCCTCAGGTCAGAACAGCAGCAAAAGATGTTCTAAAGGGAAAAATAAGTGCTCTTAAATAGAAGAGCTTTAGAATATCTCATTAATTTCAAGACCTGACTCTATCGTCCCGGACAACATAAATATCATCCTATACGATCAGTGCAATTTAAGCTCAATCAGCTAGGATGATTTGGGATGATTAGAAGAATTTTGTTCATATCATCCTGGATGAATAGTTCAAATCCAGAAAAATTGTCCAGAGCATCGCCCTTAATAGGAGTTGTCCGATGTTGATCATCCAGGAGCAACTAAGTTTTTTTTAACTGATCATCCCGACCGATCCTGCGATCGTCTAGGATGAATTGATCGAGCAATAAAACCTTAAATACTTTTCTTAATTATCAGATTAATTTAGGCACAATTGTGTTGCATCATTTAGGATATCCAGAATGATGTCCAAAAATAAATAATAGTTAAAAAGTTCTGGCATCTAATTCTTTCTTATTCGAGCCTATCATCCTGGCCAATACAAAAATCGTCTTGGACAATGTTCTTAATGACGACGGCGTTAACCAGGATGCCCTAATTAGGATTTTTATTTTTAGCTGATCATCGAAGATAATTTTTGGATCATCCTAGATGATGTGACCGAAAATAGAGAACTCTAAAAATAGTTAGAAAAATTTCCCCCAAGTGTGTGTGTGTGCAAGGTTACTTAGCATTAGGAATCACATCATTTACAATAGACTCAAGAAAGGTAAAAGTTTACAAACTAACTCAGACCTAATCTACGTAATCTTGAGCTGGTTCAAATTGCAGTCTGATCTTGTGGACCTAAAATGTTAGTAGTCAAGGCAGTCGTAGGTAAACAAAAGTGTTAGCTATCATCAAAATCATATTCCTTAAAAATAGTTTCGCAATAATCTCCCCCTTTTGTTGTGGATCAATGGTTTATGATTTTGATGATAGCAAATATTTTTATTTCTCTATGACTGCCTTATGTACTGACATTTCAGGTTCACACGATCGGACCGCAATTTGGAATCAGCTCAAGACTGGGTAGACTAGGTCTGAGTCAGTTTGTACACTTTTTCCTTTCTTGAGTCTATTGTATTTGTTGTGGCTCCTAATGCTTTGTAACGTATAAGAGTTTCTGACTGTTCCCTAGAGTTTACTGTTTTTGGTAACATCATCCTGGATGATATTTATATCGATCAGGACGATCTGTTCAAAAGCAGAAACCCTAATTAGGGCATCCTCATTAAGTCAGCCATCATTATGCAAAACACATCATCCTAGATGATTTTGTATCGGTCAGGATGATAGGCTCAATTCAGAAAGAATCTGCATCCAGATCTACTTAAGAAATTCTTATTTTTGGATATCGACCTAGTGGATCGGCCTAGACTATAAAATATCGTCCAAGACGATCCAGGACAATTTTTCCAAAAATTTTCTGGCAATTTTGGAAATCAATTAATGGTAATTTCATCCGGGCCGATCGGAAGATCGTCCGGGACGATTAGATATCATCCAGCTTCATTTCAGGGTGATATTGAGGACGAATTTCCTCATATTTGAACAAATCGGCCAGGACGATATACCTATCATCCTGGACGATAATGTCGGCAACTTGCATTAATGAGCTCGTTTTTAGTTATTCTATTTAAGCTATGACAAGGCACTTTGTAAGTGTCTTTGGCAGCCATTGTAGCTTCGTTCTTTTGGGGGAAACTTGAAGAGAGAGCTTGAAAGGGAGTGAGGAAAGGGTGGAGTTTGAGAGAGGGAGAAGATCCTGTGAGGGGGGACTCAAGGGAGTGTGGAGGGGATTCCACACGGTTGCTCTGGCAAGCTCACACCTGAATACCATCGGATTCAAGACTTGTCTCGAGGGAAGTTCACCAAAGAAGAAGATCTCTTTGGTGTCAAAGGACTCGGCTACTCCGCCGCACCGGGGAAGGTGGAAGTGATTTTGTAAGGGCTTCTCCGCCTAGCTGTGGGGGCTAAAGGAGACTCACGGTTTTAGTGTAATACTTGGAGGGTGCCTCCATGGAGTGGATGTAGGTCAAGGTTTGACCGAACCACTGTAAATCCGGTGTGTTCTTTTCTTATTATTGCTTCTGCATTATTTTCTTTCACACTTTATTTCTGTGGTGATTTTGAATTGAGTTTTATCTTTGGTTTTAAAGTTATCCAATTCACCTCTCTTTTATTTAGCTTTGGGCCAGTTCATAGGGCTTAACATCCCTAACGATCTTTTACCTTTTTGATAAAGGCAAACAAATACTAATTGAAGCAGTTTAAAGTAGTTTTAAAGCAAACATGTGATAGTTCAAATATTTTTACTAATCAAAATAAAAACATAACAACCTAGAACAGTGAAATCAGACTAGAATAGAACAAACTAGTATAGCTACTCCCCCTTTCAACATCACAAAAAGGATGTTAAAAAAAACTAAAAAAATAACTAAATAGAAAAATAACAATAAAAGAAAAAACAACATAACATAAAACCAAGGAAACTAAAAAAAGGACGGTATCTAATCATCCGAAGGAGGAGGTGTTGGAGGTGGATGTGGCCGAAAGTAGCTCGAAAGAGTAGAGAATTGTTCTTCCAACCAGGCCAATTGGTTAAAAAAGTGGCAAAGTCATCCCGAGGAGTAAAGCCGGATGACCGTTGAAAAAGAATATCGTCCTGGCCGATTAGGTGGATCATCCAGAATGATGCATAGTAATGGATCATATTGGATGATATAAAAAATGTTTAAAACATTACCATGTGTATCGTCAAGGATGAATAGATTGATCATCCGGGATGATCACCAATAATTGATCGTACCGGCCAAATTTAAATAAATTGAGCAAAGAGTAAGAAAATCATCCAAGATGAAGAGAATCATCCAGGATAATCACAAATTATTAAAGAAGAAGACGATCAGATCGTTAAGGCTGATAGAGCATCTTCCATGATGATCAGAAGCAAAAACATCATATCAGATGATTAGATGGAATTTCAATAGTGAATCAAACCGATCATCCAGGACAATATGAATAGCATCCAGGATGATGTGAAAAAAAAATTAAAATTAGATGGGGGATGGAGATGATCAGAGAAGACCTAAAAAACTTAACATCACCATAAAAAGATAAAGAGGACAAAAAAGGAAAAAAAAAGAAGCAAAAACATATTTTATCATTTTTTAATTTATGTTTTTTTTTTATTTTAAAAAACAAGGTATGAATATGATTAATTTTCCAAGTGATTGAATTTAAAGACTTGTAAGAACAATGAGTCAACATCATCAAAATTTGAAAATGGTAGAATATCTGATCCTGCTAACCCTAGCTCGAACTTCTCACTGGGCAAAATCGTCTTTTGAAAATAGGAGACCTAACTCATAACAAACCAATTGGAAAAGAAAAGAGATCCGTTCAAAACTTAGTTCAAGAAAAATATCTTATAGAATAATATATCAAAGTAATTTGTCACAATCAAGAAATTTGAAATCAAGCCTATGAAAATATCAACTGACACACATGAATTCTTCTAACATTTAAAGGTTTTGAAAGAGAGGCAAGCTTTTTCTTTTTGTGGGCTCTTGTTATGCCCTTTGTCAATTTGATTGGCACACTTTGCACATATTTTTTTAATTTTTGATACACTTTATGTAAGTTTCAATTTTTGGCAATCAATGCGCATCTTTTGTTTTGGTCTCATTTGCCACTTTTTTTTGTTATTTTTGCAAGTTAGATATCTTTTCAAAACTCTTAAATATTATTAGTTATGAGTATATCTTTTAGATATTAGAGAAGAAAAAATCACTCCCTAATAAAGAGAAGAATAAATCACAAAATAGAATCAAATTCATAAGATAAATGCAACAACAAGATTTTAAAGAATTTTAAAGTAATATAAAGACTTTGAACATTATGTATATAAGGTAGACTATTGTAGAAAGATAGAAAAGATCTTAATTGCAAAGTACAGTTGTTAATTTGAGATAGACTTTTATTTAGAAAATAAAATTACACCACTAAAAGAGGTTAGAGGGAGGGAAACAATAATCAGTGTTTCTCCCTTTAACTGATTTAGGGATATTTAATCTTTGACTACAAATTTCCAGAAACCAAAAATAAGGCAAACAAATCATTTCAACTAAAAAAGGAAAACAAAAAACATCATATATGTAACAACTATAAAATAATAGAAAAAATAATAAACTAGAACAATAAATAAAACATGCAATTCAAAGTTTTATTAAGCAACAAGTTTAAGAATTTATGAGCTGCGAGCCTCCGCTGTCCAAGTATCATATGCTCTCACGAGGTTTTTGGTGAGGGCACACCTACAAAAATCAAATGTTAGATTTAGGAACCCAAACAGGTTTGGGTCCCTTCTTATTAAAAGAAGAATGCAATGCATTTGTGTTATGCTGTGAAACATGCAATTTTGGTCTCCATACCCAATGTGCATTATGGTGAATAGTGCAAGTGTGTAAAATTTGTCCTAGCATGCCACATGAGAAACATCTAACTACAGGAAAAAGATTTATTAATCTATTTCAGTTATAATGCCTCTTCATAGGTTTTGGCTTTAGATCAGGTGTTGATCCATTCCAGTTTCTCTCAAGTGTAATCAATTTAGCTTTAAATCTCAAGTTAGCGCTGTCTAAAATAGCATTATCAACATTCAAATAGTGCTTTTTATGCTCAGAATCTTCAATATAAGTTTTAAAATCAGATTTAAGAGAGCTATAAGAAGCTTTCAAAGAATCATGTTCAACAAACAAATCAGAATACCTTTAATTTACTCATCTAATTCATTATGTAAAGACATGTGATTGCTATCAAGTAGAGTGTGATCTTTGCTTAAACTTCCATGCCCTTTTTGTAAGTTCAAAAACTCTAATTTTAAACTAGCATGTATTTTCTTAGGTTAATTATATGATGCATGAATTTTCTCACAAATTTCAAGTAATTGAATATAGGTTGGTTCACATACCTCTTCTTGATCAGTTTGACCAAGATGATCACCCATTAAGCATAAATTTGTCATCACCTCTTCAGCTTCAGTTTCAAATGAGTTAGATGTAGAATCCGCCTAGAAATCTTTTTGGTACTGCTTCTTATTCTCTTAACCCTCCTCCTTGCTTGGGTGCTCCTTAAGTGTAGGACAACAAGCTTTAACAAGTCCAGGCTTCATGCATTCAAAGTAAACAACATAAAAAAACTTTTATAATTTTTGCTATCCTTATCTCTTTTCCACTTCTGATGATATTTGTTGTTCTTTCTTAAAAAGTTTTTAAGTTGTATAGTGATGAAGGCAACATCATCATTTTTAGATTTGGAAGATTCAGTATCCATGTTGTTGGCCTTTAGTACCATAGTTTTCTCCATCTTTTTCTCACCTACATCAAGATTTCTTTGATTCACCCCATGCTCGTAAGCTATGAGTGGTCCAAATAAATTATCAATAGAACAAGTACTAAAATATATATATTTAGTAATTGTAGGGATCTTAGCATCAAAAGAACAAGGCAAGCATTTCAAAATTTTTTTGACCCTTTCATAATTAGTTAGCTCTCTTCCTAAAACATGCAAAGGGGTGACAATTTGAGTAAACCTTGTATACATGTTAGAAATTGATTCAGAAGGTTTCATACAAAAAGGTTTGAAGTTATGCAATAGAATATTCAATCTAGATTTTTTAACTTCACTGGTTCCTTCATAAGTTACACACAATCTATCCCAAATTTCTTTACTAGTTGCACAAGCTGAAACATGCATATAATCTTTAGATTTCAATGCGTAGAAAAAATAGTTTAATCATTTTGGATTAAGTTGCGCTAAATCTCTTTCATCAAAGTCCATTCAATAAAAAGAACTTCAGTTTTAATGCCATTAAGTTCACAAGAAGGTGGTGTATAACCTTTTTTAACAAGCATCCCCATACGATAATCAAGCGATTGTAAGAACGTAGTCATGCAAGTTTTCCAAAAATCAAAAGGAATATTATCAAACAAAGGTAGTCATGTAATAGAATATCCTTCCACTATAATATAATTATCAAAGTTAGCCATCGATCAAAATTCTGAAGTTTTCAAAAACTAGATTTTATGAATCTCGCTTTAAAACCACTTGAAAGTGCTCTGATGGCACTTGAAAGCTCGACAAGGATGTTAAGATCTTATGAACTAGTCCCAAGGCTAACCAAGAGTGGGCGAATTGGTATTTTAAAAATCCTTACTATCAAAACACAATCTTAAAACAAAAACTAAGATTCACCACAAAAATTAAAATGCAAAAATCAAATGCGTAAGTAGTAATAAAGAACACATAAATTTATAGTGGTTCGATAAATACGACCTACATCCACTCCCCGGAGGCACCCTCTGAGTATTGCACTAAACTCAGTGTCTCTCTTTTTGCCCCCACAGTAAGGTGGAGAAGCCTTTACAAACCTCCTTTTCACTAACCCAGGTGAGGCATAGAACCCAACTCTTTTTGCTTCCTCTAGAAGTAGGCAGAGAACCCAACGACTTTTGCTTGCTCCTGAAGTAGTTAAATAACCTTGATCAGATGCTAATGTTTACCTATATAAATCGCCCAAGGAACTAAAGACGAAGACTGGAGAAGATGATGATGGATCCTTGCTTGGAGCAACCTTTGTGAACTCCCTCACAAACTCCCCTTAACAAGATCCTCTCTCTCTCCCCCCCTTGTGCTCCCTCTTCTCTTAGCTCTCTTAGGTTAGAACAATAGTAAAAAAAGTTCTAAAGGGTAGAATAAGTGCTCTTAAATAGAAGAGCTTCAGAATAGATCATTAATTGCAAGGAACTGACTCTATCATCCAGGATGATATAAATATCATCTTGTACAATAAATGCAATTTAAGCTTAATCATCAAGGACAATCTAGGATGATCAAAATAATTTTGTTCATATCATTCAGGCCAATATAATATTGTCCTATACAAATAGTACAAATCGGTGAATATCATCCAAATAATTGCACTAAACGGACATCTAGATGATGGAAAAATAGCTTGAATGTCCAGGCCAATCTCACGATTGTCCTGAACTATTAGTTCAAATCTGTGTAAATTGTACAGAGCATCACACTAAATAGGAGTTGTCCGATGTTGATCATTAAGGAGTAACTAAGGTTTTTTGAACTAATTATCCTTGATGTTCTTAAGATAGTCCAGGACGAATTGATCGAGCAATTAAACCTTAATTTCTTTCCTTAATTATCAGACTAATTTAGGCATAATTATGTTGGATCATCTAGGATGATGTCCAAAATTAAATAATACCTAAATAGATCTTGCGGCTGATTCTTTTTAATTTGAGCCTATCATCCCGACCGATATAAAAATTGTCCAAGACGGTGTGCTTAATGATGGCTGCCTTAGCTAGGATGCCCTTATTAGGGTTTCTATTTTTAGTTGATCGTCCATGATGATTTTTGGATCGTCTTGGATGATGTGAGAAAAAATAGATAACTCAAAAAACAGTTAGAAAAATTCCCCCAAATGTGTGTGTGCAAGGTTACTTAGCATCATGAACCACATCGTTTATAATAGACTCAGGAAAGGGAAAAGTTTACAAACTAGCTCAGACCTAGTCTACCTAATCTCAAGCTTGTTCAAAGTGCAGTCTGATCTTATGGACCTGAAATGTTAGTAGTCAAGGAATTCGTAGAGAAATAGAAGTGTTTGCTATCATCAAAATCATATTCCCTGAAAATAGATTTGCAACAGTTCGTATATTAAGTATAGTCTCGTATACATCCATCTATAGAACTGAACTATGTAAATAATTTCTATAAGAAATACATAAGTTAATGAAAATAATAGTATTAAGACTATTAACAATGTGATTACATGAAGAAAAAAAGTGTTGTTATAATATAACTTCATATTATTCCTGAAAGCTATATCATAATATAGGTTATCTTCTAATGTGTATCAGTGAGTCATGGATGTAAGAGGTGGCAGTATAAGATGGTTCGAAGGATGGAATACTCTCTCTCTTAGCTTTCCTTTCAAATACTCAAAGAAAATTCTATATGTTATTTGAGTGAAGTGCTTCCGATAAAGGGAGATGACAAAGGATTTATACTCTTCCCTTTCTTACAATAAATGATGTGATCCACTAGTCTTGGAGCACGAGCGTATTAAAAGAATTCATATTCTATTCTTTCTTCAGTTTGGTTCTTTTCGTGATCTTACCCATAACAAGACTAAATCTCACTATGTTTAGTTTATTCAATAACTATTTAAGTAAGAAGATAGTTCATCAGTAGGGTTCTACTAATAAAATTGTCTGAATAAAAGTAGAGTACAAGGATGCTAAAATATCAAGAGATCTTATGCCTCGCTTGAACAAGCATTCAATATTATATCTAGGTAGGATAGCGATGCTCACAGGTGTACTTCATATTATATCTTCAAATAATATGGAAAGGTTATTCTTTTAACTAAATTTTTTTAGGGATGCAAGTACTATAGCACTCCTGTGATTTAAGCTATATAGGAAGAATCCTTTTTGTGTCTAGCACTAGGGATTTTAATGTACTGGGAAAAATATTTAGTGAGAACTATTATCTAGAAAAAGTCTTAATGAATTATTGGAAGCCTTTAGTATCTCCTATTTTAGAATTACCTAAGAAGGTAAGAATTATGATTCATAGTAGGAAGCACTTAATAAAGTGTAGACTTATGGTTCAATCCTCTCCTGAAAATGAAATGAAACTTAGGGGAACAAAACTTTGGATGAGCAGTTGAATTCTTCTTACACAATATATAACCAATTTCTCTTTCTTTTGTATTTGTTAATTAGTTTCACTATTTGGTGGGTCTATCTACCATTGGCTTTACAATAAAGTCATAATAGAAAACCATGAAATGCAATCCTTATTTATCCAAGAAAAGTTTTTTTATTGAACATAATAAATCTATGTGGGATTTATTCATTATTGATGAAGTCAAGAGTGCTGTTTGTTAGTTATTAAAGAATTTTTAATCTTAATGAGTTCAAATTAAACAATTGCTTCATCCAGATTTTGACCCTATACGTAAGGACTATCTTCTTGATATGATTTGTGAGGAGCGACAACCAGTGGATCATGCGATGAGAGTTAAGACACCTACTATACGTATGGGTGTTATTATCTTTTCTTTTACTCTTAATGAAGCAGTAATACCTATGTTTATAGCATAAGAGGAATAATAGTAGGAAGAGGAGGGGGTGTGGCTGCTGGGAATGATAATAATGAATGTATGAAAGTGTCGAAGTAGTTGTTCAAATGGCTATCTTGTGTATCTGTTGACAAGATTAATTCAAGGAATGAAAAAGTGCTTCAAAAGTGAGTGAGTCAGCATGTGGAGCATGAAAGATACCTGTTAGAATAGTAGCTTAGCTATTTAGTAGATATTCCTAGTAATAGTAGAAGTTAAGTAGCTGTTCTTTGAATAATAAGAAAAGTCATACTACATTAGTAGTAGTAATTAAAGCTAAAAGTAGTGTAAAGCCCTTAGCATTTCCTTAGCCTTAATGCTCTGTTCATAGAAGAATTTCTTAAGTGCGGATGGTAGATATAGAAAAGTCAACTAAGCCTTGCTTCCTACACTATTCAAACTTTATAGTAGTAGCTATGTTAGCATCAAATCAAGTAAATTAAACTACTAAAACTACTTTATCTATATGAAATAGTTACTTCAAAGTAAATGAAACTATATATTAATAGTTAGTTGTCATAGAAGAAATCAATATTCAATGTATAAAGCAAGATAATAGTCAACAATACTACTATAATTAGTAATTGACTACTTTTTTCTTTCTATTAAATTAGTAACACTGTTTTTGAAATGAATAATGAATTAATGATTATACTATCAAAAGTTGAATTAACAAATACTATTCATAGAAAGAAAGAGTAATATGCTTGATTAGCTAGTCAGATTTTTTCTTACTAGCTATTTCTAAAACCTATCCTCCTAAATAAGAAAAAGAACATAAAGCGTAGAAAAAAAAGACTTTTTTTCACCATGAGTGAAATGAAAGCATGCTTCATGCTTACTTTTGAAGCGAACTAGATTGAAGACAGTACATAAATACTTTTTTATTAAGTTACCCAGCTTTAAGAAAGTAGCAATCAACTTTCAATCCTATGGCTTTCTCGTATATGACAGTAGCAGATAGAGAGTTAGCCGAAGCTACTTGTATTTTAATGGATGGAAAGTCTAGTGCCTCATCTTGAAATTGCAAGTGAAGTGCACCATTCAGTAGGAAAACTGAAGCCACCTGTTAGAGGATAGGGTCACTAATTGGGTGAACTTGAAGCTTCAAGCGCTTGGTGAGTTTGCTCAAGGGAGATCTATTTTAGAATATGGAAACAAGACTCAAGGTACGAAGTAGCTTTCTTCCTCCCGCACCCTGAAGATGAAAGCCTAGGAAAGCTCACAAGTAAGGTCAGATGGTTAGAAAACGAATATAAAGAACATCAGGGAATGATTCTTTTAGTCCATGCTTGATTGTCAGATGATAAAAGTTGTCTTTACCCAAAAAGCTTGGGGTTTTTTTGGGAGAGGGTGAGGTAATAGAAGAACTTGAATTGAAGAAAACAATATTGTCTGTGAAAGGACCTATTAAAGTAAGAGGTGCATTGATTGAAAGTGAATTTGAACTAAGTAACCAACTGGTAGTTATAACTGCAATGAAAAAAGAAAAAAAAACTAACAACTTTTTTCTCGAGAATCACTCAGAACAATTTTGAGAGATAGCTCGTCTTGCACTTTTAGAACTGGAACTTCATGTATTCTAAGATGCCAGTCTTACTTTGTATTTTTCTGAAACCAAAGTTTCACACTGACCACACCTTCCAATTCAATTCCATCCAAAAGCCAAGAAGCTTACTTAAAGCCAGAGCTAAACTAACGCCTTTCAAGTTAATGAAAAGAAGCAAAAAAGTTTTCTCATGAGATTGGATCCAATCCATGAAGTTCTCATTCAATCCTCCATGTATTCAATCTCTTATCTTTTTTCAATGCTTCGATATATACTAGACACTTCTACAAATTTTTTGACAATCCCTTGATCATCTTTCTTCAATATTTTCTAATTTTTTAAAGTGAGTGAAGTGACTTGAGGGGAAGGATTTGAAAGGCAATGTCAATTGGATCCCACTGATGAAAAGGTGTGTAGGAAGAGATGAATAGCCAAACCTTTATATTGACCAAGGATTGGAGTGCTTGGCTTTAGTTCCATGGACAACAATAGATTTTGCACATTGGGGAGTTTATACTAGAACCTAGTACTGGGAAAAAATAGAAAGATGTAACTCATCTCAACAGTTTGGATTTGTCGCTACTTTAGCATATATTGAACTAAGAAAGCCTTTGACTAGCTGGAAGAGTAGCAAGTTGTTATATCGACAAGTAGAATTAATGAGCTACATATGTATTAGGTTCATAAGTCAACACAGCCTTCTCCAGCTATGTTGACCTTTTCTCCCTTGCTTTCTTGCTGAACACGGTCACTGAAAGACCTATCGAGTCAAACTATAGTAGATAAAATAGGTGCTCATTCTTCTAAAATAGAACCATTTTATCAAATAAAAATTTCCCCCTAGCTGGGTAGAAGGTATTCCCATCTTCAATCACTAAACTCCAATGAAAAGAGGCACTTGAGCACACCTCCTATATCTATTTGAGTAAGAGTACGAGTTGAAAAACAAAGCTAGCTCCCTACATTGCACTTCTGGTAAGGTCTGACACAGACCACTGGTATACTTCTTGCTTGAAAGTTTTAATGTCCCCAATGGCTTGCAGGAGGTCACTCAATCCAATTAGTGGTTTCCATAATTGGAAAGGATATGAAATCCATGCCATACGAGGCTCCCATGGATTTGTTTGACTAAATATTGTTTATTCCAGCTTGTATTTTAGAAAGAAAAGTCCAGTGCTTTTTTTCATTATCTATAACTGAGTTGGAAAGCTCAAAAGCTCTTGCTCGAACTACGCTATGGCCCTTTATACAGTGGCATTTGCTTCTAATTTGACTTCTTCTTTTGGCTATATACCATATCCACATCCCTAGGGAGGAATTCTTCTCCCATTAGCCGTTGTTCCTTTTAGCTGCATTGCATGAAAGCCTTTGACACGCCACACTAGCTCTTCATTCCACACCCTGCGAAGTTACCCTAAAATCTCTCCTTCAAATCTTACCACCGAACTAACCTTATATGCTCTTCAGAACCTTTTATGGAAAGTATAATGATAATCCCTTGATGAATCGTAAGTTATGAACTAGAAAGAAGATAGGCCGGTAAAACAAAAACAAGGTTATAAAATAATGTTCTTTTCGCTAAATTTCACTAAGTAGTGCTATTCTATCCTTAAGGGAATGGAACCAAGAGGTTCTTTCTTGGAATCACATAATTTTGCCGGCTCATTCCTCTGGAGTTCCAAAGGAAATGTGATTTTAACCCCTGATACAATCTTCTTGTATGTTTATTTAGCAAAACAATGCCTTAAGATACTCAGTCATACCTCTTTTTTGTATTTGATGTGCTGGGTTTGGTTGGTTGCCTATAGTTTCGATCGTGGTGGTAGCCAATCATCCTTTTTTACTAAAACAATTACTTTTCCACTTATATATAGTTTATATATATAGGAAAGTGATGAGCTTTCATGTCACGCCTCATATCAAATAGAGAATCTATATCCTTTATCTATAATAGGAGTAAATCATAGAATGTATATACTCAACAGGCTAGGAATAGAATGATCAAGTTCTAGCATTAAGATCTTGTCCCTGAAGCCTCAGACTGAGGGTTAGATTCAGATGAGCATAATCAGATAAGTATAGGAGTGAGCACATAGCTATATAAGTCCAATGTATAGGATATGATACCTACCCTCCCTTCATCACATTATATTATAAGAAATTAACTAAAAAAACATAAACAGAATGAGCCACATTTCTCATTTGTTCATTTATAATGATCACTGTCTTCCTTCTTTCTTCTTTATCATTCTATCGTGGACTGCCTTGAAACGTCAATGTCACCCTCAAGCCTAAACCCTCACTTTTCAAGGCCTTCTTACTACCCAGCGTGTAGTGGAAAAGAATCTTTCCCGAGGATAGAACAAGCTTTTCCAATGAGATGAACTATATGTGGGTAGATAGGATTATGATATAGCATGGTCTTGAAGGTATCTTCTATGCATGTAATTAGTCCATAGGCTATCGATGTCATAGCCATTCTCACTTGAAGCATTTACAAACAACTTCCAACTGAGTCCAATTTTTCCCTCTTTCTTGGGTCAATATAGTGCGTACCATAAGATCCAATGAGATTTAGGAACACCTCCCCATAAGAAAATTAGAAAAGAGTCTCTACAATCTACCAATGGAGGGGTAGTCATGGAGGACATGAAATGGCTATGTTTTTCCTCTGACCTATAGTTCTTTCAATCCTCTGCTCAAGACCACATCAGTAATGATAAAAAAAATTGGCACCAATGCACAAGATTTCCTTGTCATAGTCCTCAAGTTGAATGAAAGAATACATCAATTAATCTTGAACTCTAAAGAAAGAAGTAAGAAATTGGGCAAGAGCTTGGCTGGCTCCTAGTAAGATGAAGGGTCTTCCCTAGAAAAACTAGCGCCAATGCACTAGTCATTGAGGACATGAAATTGTACTTTCTTTACCATAAATTAAGGTGCAGAGCAGGCTAGAGGTATGAGATAATATTTCATTCTATCAAACCTATTCACTCTTTCACTATAGAATAGAATGTTTTTTTTGGAGTGAGACTAAAAAGAAAGGGATATAGCCACCTTCTATAGATCTGCAATGAAGTTCAAGCTAGGGATTCTATGGAGAAACTCTTAAGACAAGGACATTGAGGAAGCACAGAAGGGTTAGGAAATAATGACCAGGATGAAGAAAGAGTGGCTCATTCCATGTAAGGATCTCTTTTTTCTATTTTAACTATTCAGTCTAACGCTCAAGTATTTGTGTGTGTGTAATGCCTAGCTACAACTCTATATGATTCAACGTGAGCCCCACTATCTTATACATCAGTTCTTTATTTCTCTGTCTCTTAAGTGATTAGGTGGGAATAAGATTCAAACATGTAGTCTTTAGGTCATGAGCCTGATGAGTCAACCAATTAATCTACCCTTCTTTTGTCTATAGGTTGGCAACTTTCTTCGACACTCAGAGACGTAAGGTGCGGAAATTTTAGAGGTAGCGAGTATGATATTAATTGCAGTTTAACTCTCATTCAAATTTTTATTAAGAAGTTCAATTTGTTTAGCACAAGATCGCTACACACCTCCTGGTTCTTACACCTCTCACCGAACAAAGTTTTGTTCAGAAACCCCAAACGAAACTTGTATAGTGAAGGATTTCCTATTGGAATTAGTTCTTCCATACCAACTTAGCTACCTAACACTACTATTGGCATAACAATCGAAACACCATAGGTTGACCCAACCTAGTCCTCTCATACTACGGATTGCTCCTTGCAGTTCTCCCTTTCATACCAATGGTAGATATGAACCGAACTATCTCATGACTCTCTAAACCAAACTCACGTAAGACTTTCATCGACGAACAACTGAACCATTGGGACCTTTTTGAACCATAGGATGTGATGAGTTGACATTGAGGTGCGAAACGATTGTGTCGATAAGAGCTCTTGAGTGTCATCAGCCTTTTATCCCCAGCATACCTTTGATCTGTTAAGGGAGAGCCCTTCCACACGAGACTCCCAGATCACTATGATTGAATTTCACAGACAGGTAGGCTTATTTCATTTTGCTCAAGAAAAGAATAAACGGTCGAACCTTCCTTTGCACACCTCCGTTACTCTTTAAGAGGCATCCACCCTAGATAAACTACCCACCTCATAATGTCAAGCTCCCCCCCTTCCTCCACGCATGTATGATCGATGCGGCAATTTGGCATCCTTAAAAAAAAGAGTGTTCTTTCAGGATTGTTCATTATGTGTCACAACCTCCCACCTATATTACACATTCGATCAAGGTTTTCACTACGATGCTATAGTCAAGGTGCACGGGGTCTTACCATCTTGCCATTTGTACTCCATATCTTCATGGAGAATTAAATTTCAGTGAGTCCATGTCAAAGACAAAGAATTTACCTACCTTACGATTGTAAAGTTATTACCGCCATTTACTAGGGCTTCCATTCAAAGCTTATCACACTTCTCCTTCCATCCTTCCAACACCGGGCAGGGGTTAGACTCTATACATTATGTTACCACTTAGTAGAGTCTTGTGTTATTAAGAAACAATCGCTACCCCCTAGTATATGCCACTTTCCTAATTAACATATAGGAGAGAACCTCTTCTCCTGAAGTTATGGGATCATTTTCGAGCTCCTTCAAATTGGTTTTCTTGATGCGCCCTAGTATACTCTACTTGTTCACCTGTATCTATTTGGGGCATGGAAAGTTTACAAGGAGGATCATCCTCCTAATTCAAAGTTTTTTCCTAGATGTTTCCACCATCATTAACTATGATAATAATTGTGACTGAATATCAAGATCCTCTCAACTCTAGCAGGGGGATATGCTTTGCTCTCTCATGACCTTTACTCTAATTAAATGCTCCGATACTAAAAATGAAAAGGTGAGCACTAAAATTACAAAAGAGATAGCTTTATTGTACTTATTCAGTGAAAGATTATAGTGATTCAAAACTAGTTCAGATGTAACCTTGCTTTGAAAGGATAGATGCGTGGTGTGGGAGCCCTAATGTTTTCCCATTGGGTATAGTATTCACCCACTTCAGAACCTTCTCCTTTAGAGAAAAAAATCAGACTCCCTAAAAAACTATATGTATCTTAAAGCCTCTATTGCCTTTGGTAGTTCTAGTAGTGTTAGTTAATCAAGCCAGCCGAGGCCCTCTGAATTAGTTAAGGCTTTGATGACTCAATGTGTAGAGCATATTGGAAAGGAGAGTGAGTTGAAGAGGGGGAAGCCCTTAGCCTAATTATCCAATTCGCTCCTATAGACATACATGGTTTAATAGACAAAGCAACTTTTTCACCTTCGTGTACCGATCGGACGGCATCCCTTTCAGGGGTTCCTTAGGGATCGATTCACATTGTGTAGATAACCTTAATGTAGAAAGCCTTCCCTTGCTAATCAATCATGTTTTTCGAGGGATTTCTCATTTCTCAAGTGAGCATTCTCACATCTCATATCTCCAAGTGTTATCACCAAAAACCTTCGCCAATTGACATAATGTCCTACTATTAACACTTAAAAAAGCAGCTTTCAAGTTCTCATCGCTTTGGTGAATCACTTGAGCACTGAGACATTTTTGGTGCCATGGAGCTAGACTAGTGAGCTTTTATGATTTCTTCAAAGGATGGCTTCTTCTAAGCCCACCTCCTTGTTGTCATCGGTCGATCACTTCCTTTTCCACTAAGTGATTTCTTAGGGACCTTAGCATATAATTTGGGTTATTTCCCTCTTTACTTTGGAACTTAGCACCCAAGAAATCTATTTGTACAAATGATGACGACCTATATTTGGAGTTTCCATGGGGATGGTAATGCAAAATGGGGGCTACCCTTGCCCATTGAGTGCTCTACCTTGGTCCGTTAACATCATACGCTCCACTGAAATAGATTTTGTAGAAAACCAATTATATCTAATCTTTATTGGGCTTTCACCCCAAGCCTCAATTCATCCCCGTATTTTTCCACATATGTGGGTTTGGTTAGGGGTGTCAATTTCGGGTCACGGGTCGGGTTCGGGTCGAACCCGGAAATGACCCGGCACTATTCGGGTCAACCCGAACCCGACCCGTTTTTACAAACGGGTTGATTTATCGGACCCGAACCCGACCCGCTTCAGGTTCGGGTCAACCCGACCCGACCCGCGGACACGGCAAGGTCGGGATCTGCTTCAGCGTGGCAGCGGTGTCCGGCGCCGGCGGCAGCGGGCAGCGATGTCCGGCGGGCAGTGGTCACGCGAACGAAACGACCGGCGGCAGCGGTCACGCGATGCGATGGATGCCTGGATGGCTGGTCACGGCGTCACGCGATGCGATGTCCAGCCTGGATTGACGGCTTGACGTTGACGCGAAGTCGCGAGCGAAACGACCGCGGGCAGGCGGGCAGCCAGACCGCTGGCAGCCGGACCGCGGGCAGCAGGGCAGCCAGCCGGTCACGCGGGAATTGCCGAATCGGGATTCACCGATTCGATTTCGGGCAGGGAGCGGAATTTCGAATTTATTTAAATTAAACGGGTTGGCGGGTTGACCCGGCAACCCGCCGGGTCAACCCGAACCCGACCCGTTTTTTAAACGGGTCAATTTCTGGAACCCGAACCCGACCCGTTTTGAAATCGGGTCGGGTTCAACCCGAATTTTCCGGGTCGGGTCCGGGTCGGGTTTTCGTGTCGTGTCAAATATTGACACCCCTAGGTTTGGTCCTCCTAGGCCTGTGAGAGCTCTCTTCAACCTGCTCATGACTAGATCAACTGGTTTCATGCCAAATAGGAAGAACTTTCATCATCCACCACTTCCAAGGACCTACACCTAATGGCTTAAGCCATTGTTCCCAATTCCTCACTAACCAATCACGTGAAAGGTACGTCATTAGTGTGATTGATTATATGCATTGCATCTCAGGTTCTCTATTGCACTCCTTGATGGGGGTACTTTTCACCTTTAACTCATGGTAGTTGTATGCTATCGATCATTGAAGAAGCTTAAAGCTTAGGGAGTGGTCACCCTTTATCACATAAAAGCAATCATCATTCAAACATGCCATGTTTGACTTGGAAGGATTGAACCATGGGACGAATGAATAGAGCTATCACCTTCTTTGCCGAAAACCAATTCACTTCACCCCATCCCATCAATACTATGTTACCTACGCTTGCACCCCAAAATGTTTACTAACTTTATACAAGTCATCAGGGAGTGCTACAATAACTTGACTCTCCCTTGCTCACTACTTGCTAGAATTTATATAATCGAATCCACACAAATAAATTGAAACCTCTTCTCTTTCACTATGTGCCTTCTTTTTTCTCTAGCTCACCACTATTAATGGTTTCTCTTTTGATTTTCCTTCTTTTAGCTACTATGATATTTCTGTTTCCTAAGTTTGAAAATTCTAAAGAGAATAGACTGGCAAGGGAGCTTGGATATGGTTTCTTAATAGAAGATACATGGATCATAGATGCTCTCTCCTCATGGCCTTTTGCCTCTGAAAGCTTCCTTCCTTCATAATGCCCGAGCATCCATCCAGTGAATTATTTCTGATAGTTTCACTACGGTAGATTGAATAACCATCCAATCTCAATTTAACATAAACAATTCTAAAAGAAAATTTTGACTTGAATGTGAAAGAAGTAACAAGTTTCCCCCTATTCATAGAAACCTTTATGGAAGATCTATATTGAGATCTTGGATACAATTATAAGTAATATCTTTTCTGAGAGAGAAAATCAGATTTTACAATATATTGATAGCCCTGATTTGAGATATGGATATTAGGGATAGGCTTGAATGCGTAAAGATATGTTGATGTATAGTTACATTTCTCATGGCATCTTCATATGTTCCCCAATCCTTCAAGATATTGCTCCAGATCATCTGAATTTTTAGGATCCAGCTGAGTGGGTTACATCACTTGAGTTGAAGGAAATACAATCCTCTCGATGGCATTATGGCCCAAGTTAGCTATGTAGCATGTGATATTCTTCAGCCAGTCGATGATACCATTGAGCAGACAGGATAATCTAGATTGTTGAGTCTCAGTAAAGTCACACATATTGGAAAGGAAATTAAACCATAGGGTGATTGTTTCAGCCCACTGTGTGGACATGTAGCATGAGCCATTTATATTCTTTGCAAGAATACATTGCAAGATGTTTGAGTTTATGAACCCATTTATTCTTCTATATTTGATTATGGGAAAATTCCTTCCTTATGGGTGCAGGTCATGATAGAGTTTTGGTATACTTGGCGCAAAAGTTATTGGATTGGCCTAGAAGTGCTGACAGTTACTTTATGAGTTACATGCAACTTCAGGGCTTCTAATTTTTTGATCGATAAGAGGAGTGTATCTGATGAGGAGATCTTTTCTAGAAAGCCTTCAGGACATGGGCATCGACGAGGACACATGATCTTACCATCATTTTACTAAGAGATACTGAGACATATTGTCAAGGAAGCTATAAATTTTCCATTGAAATCAGGAGTCACAATGCCTGTAGATTCTTTGATCTGAAAAATAACTGAACTTTCTATCAAGGCTAAAGGTATCACCAAGTGATCATTTTGACTTGGGTTTATATCTTGCAGATTCTTTATCTTAGGATACTTCAGAGCCATCCTTTCCAGTTGGACTTTCCTCCCAAGATGCGCTGGGTATAGATGAGGACTTCTTCTTGGCAGGTTTTTTTACTACATGGCTATGTATTTTTGTGCTTCTTATAAAAGGGTAATCAGTTTGATCCAGTGTCCTATTAGTTATTAGTCAAATTTCTCGGGGAGAGCACCTATCTTTAGCCCCTGTTATTCTTGCCAGGATTTATAGAGTCTTCAAGATTATCTCAGATTGTAGTTCTTTGGAGTTTTGAGGTTTGATTCTACCTTGGCAGTCTTTTTATGCATGGATTCATCTACATATTCATGAAGTATTCTCATGATTTGAGTGTCCCTCATACTTTTTTGGAGAGAGGGTATCCTTCAATGATTTAGTTTACTTAGGCTTCCGTAACTTTTAAGAGCGATCGAGTATGATTGCTTTTCATACCTCCTTATCTTGTCATAAATATGTCTTCTCTCATTTATCAACTAGAGGTGGTCATACTTCCCCTTGAAATGATAGAGGTAGAGATCAGACTTGAAAAAAGAGGGGGATATACATGACTCCATTCCATGGGAGTAAATCATTACAAGTAGCTGAGTACTTCATCAGCATGTGTGAAGGTTGGCTACGTTATCATCAAGGAAGCAAATACTTATGATTGGAGACCATTCTTACCTAGGATAGTTGATACATGAAAGATAGAGAAAGTGCCACTTTAGACTAGATTATATACAATTTCTCTTATATAGGTGTATTTATTGAAACTCTATAGTAGCTATAGATTTTGTTTGGTAGTACCTTACAATCACACTGGGTTAGTTACAATCATTTGACTTAGGTATGACTATAATTTGTAGTAGTGATGGAGCATGGAGCTAAAAGGTATGAGTAGCAAGTGAGATCACTATGGATTAGTCACAGACTTCATCATAGCTCCGCACGTACTACTGACATTAGAGGTACAAATGCGCATTCTCATTCTTTTCTTTTCTTTCTTCTAAATTGAGATTATTTCTCAATTTTCTATTTATTCTTTCACATGTAAAGAGACTACACATATAATTGGAATAGAGGGCTCTGTCACTCCTTCTAGAGTGAGACTTAGAGATAGAGAGTCATCACCTGTACATGCAGAGATACCTTGCTCGTAGGCGTCGACGGCCATCTAGAGCCTCAGTAGACTGGTCAGCGAGTCCAGCTGGTCAGCAGCTCTTGACACCTGATGAGGTTCTACCTCGACTATACTTTATGTAGGACCCACTGTGCATAAGGATTTTTTAGTTGGACCATCTGATGTTCTTATGATAGATGTTATTACTTTAACTATCACAACACCAGCTTTGGATTTTTACTTTCCCTCTGGTTCCTTTCCTATTCCTAGCGAGACATCAGGACATAGTTGAGCTTTTAATGTTCCTGCTAACACCCAGATGGCCCATTCCATTACTATGATACCTAGCCATAATTTTTTTGGAAGTCATTCCCATTGTTGATTCCCACTCAGGTATTATTCATGACTTGTTTAATCAATATTTTGATATTCTTAGAATGATATCTTGATTACTTTATGCAGTGCCTATAGATACCAGCTACTTGTCTCATATTCACTATAGGAATTTATCAGCTACACATCCATGATATAAACAAATTTTTTACTATAATTTGATGCATTTGTATTATTTATTGATTGGATCTAGGCTCACCTAAGCCCCCTGACCATTTTACTTCGAACGCCAATGCGACATTGGAATTCTTGGCTCACCTTTGTTTAGAGAAGGAGGAGTTGTGATTTTGGGTGGCAAAATGTCATCAGGCTAAGTTGATGTTTACAATCTTTTAGTACATTCAAAGCTAGATCTTCACTTCTATAATCACAAGAGCGAGTTAGACATCATAGGGAGGGAGCTTACTTAGCTCCTAATGAGCTAGATAAAAGCACTAATGCTTTTGACACCTTAAGATATCAGCAAGTGATGCGGCTTACATAGAGGGCTTCACCTCTAGGATAAAGACACTCTGGAAGGAAATTATAAGGCTGATATCTTGTAGAGTGAGTACTTGTACAGCACAGGCTGCACGGACTCGGGAGATCAAAAGGGAGCAGCGATAAAATTAGACTTATGGGCGGCTGAGACTGCATTGACTTGAGAAATAAAGGACTTACATATTTTAGAGGATGTTCAGTAGTCCTTCACTATTATTGCAGCTCAGTGATTTACAAGCTCATCTTCCTTGATGTGCTCTTTCTTCTCTTTTTTTTTCATAAGTCCTGTTAAAGTTTACAACATTCCTTTCTTCTATAAATGGAGGTTTAGATGAATGTGTGCACACAACTCTGAAATGCATCTATTTATTATATTCTTCTTATTGTTCATGAGGATTGCTTAACTAAATAGAAAATAAGTCAAATATTTTAAACATGATGACTCACAGATTCCCAATTGATTAGGGTTTAGAGGTTCATATCTCCTTGCTTTCTGCCTTGATGGATTTTTATGAAGGCCTCTATTCTTGATGAAGACATTCCCTTTGTTTACTCCTAGACTTTATCGATATATCAGGATAATTTCATCGTTACTATGCTTTCTGCATTGTTGGACTTCTTGAAGAAGAATTTCATTTGGTATTCCCTTTGTGTTTTCCTCTAAAATTTATCTTGGTCAATTTTGTTTTGAACCAATTGAGATGATTTCTTTCAATTCTTGAACTTAACTAGTTATATAAACTTAAAATTTGGTTTCTATTATTGGTTGACTAGGGGGTATCTTACTATGCTCTATCTCTTTTTGATCCCAAAGCTTTTCAAAGTGGTGCAATTTTCCCTTGGACCAAGAATGTGTATTTTGATATGTTATGAAAATAAGGAGAATTCCACTCAAAAGTGAGTTCAATTAATTCATTTGAGGATTCATCTTTTTACATCAACTGCAAAACTTGAAGATGAGGAACCACAAAAAAACTTCTGAGGTTTATAACCAGGCGAAAGCTTAACCTATATTAGTGCTGGTGATAATGGGGTTAGAGTTAAGGTGCATACAAACATCTACATTTTATAATAGAAAGATGACTTAGATTCCACTTTATCCCCTACAAAGACATTATCTTCATCACTATCTGCTTCCAGAAGAACTTCAAACATGGCTTTTGAGAGTACTGGATTGGCAGAACCACCACCAACATACAACTCATCCTCCGAACTGGACTCTAAGTCGACATGTATAATTGGGGTTTGATCCATCATCACTAATTGAGGGATTATGGATTTCTCTTGTGTTTGCTTGACCTCCCCATGGCGTATTCCACAAGTTCGTGTAACCACTCTACCTTCTCTCCGTACATGATAGGCGTGGGATTGTTGAACTGTTATATTGGGTTCATCCTCATCCTTTTGTTCTTCTTCATCTTTCAATTTTTTTTTCCTTCGCTTTCCCATTTTCATGTTTAGTCTCACTCTTTGGTCTTTCTCTAGAGTAGAAAACTTGTTTCTTTAAGAAAGAAGAAGCCACATATTTATAGATCCCCAAATCATGAAACAAGATTAGTTGCAAATATCCTTTACCTTATGACATTACTCAACACTGCCACACTAGTACTTAATGCATTGGCGAAGGGACGAACGATGGTACCATTCTATGTTCATGGAGCCAAGGTCTACCCAGAAGGGCATTGAACGAAGTTTCTGAGTCAATTATATGTCATTTTGCTTCAGTCTGGAAATCCCCAACTCTCAAGAGAAGAGTGATTGAACCTAAAGCCCTATCTCCCTTTTCGTGAAATCCATGACAGATTATTTTATCTAAGCTGAGCCTGCATACATCATCGTTTTAGTAAGTGATGGTTGTTCATTATATTGATCGGTGCACTCAGATTAATAAGAACTCTAGACAATTTGAAGCTACTCATGTTTACGCAAAAGTCAACGTAAAGTGGGTGATTATGGTCAGATATTCTGAGCAAAAGAAAGTTGTTGGTGAATATTCTTTTAGGAACTTCATCACATCTTCTGACATTGTAGTTGCTAACTGAGCCAAACATACCTCAAGATCTAAAAAAACTTAAATTAGCAACTCTCTTATCTAATTTCTTGAGATAGAACTAGAGCATCGTAAACACTGACCTTAGATGGCAGCTTCTTTAGATGAGTTAAAACATTAGAATCCGCTTCAGATTGATTCTGATTCTCTACTTGCTATCATGTAAACGAACATCTTATAGAGGTGTAGTTTGTTTATTTGAGCAAGTAACTTTCCCATCCTAGGCTGTAGGACCTTGCAGTATGAACGTTGACTTCCACGATGTCTTCTGAATCTAAAGGAACTTTTTTTCTCTCTAAGACTCTACAAATGTCATATTATTGTCGATGTTTTAGCTCACCACTACAAACACTACATTATAAACCTTAGAGGAATTTAACCCCTTTGATTTTGTGTTATAAAAGAAAGAATGTCCAGTCGCTCCCTTTCCATTTGCACAAGAGAACGACCTTTTCCTATTTATTTTGATAAAGAAAAAAGTCAGAACCACAAGTCTTTTTCTATTTCGTCTCATATCAAATCACATAGAGTTGCCCCTCAATGGATAATCACTCATTATGTGCTTATTGCACATATATTAGATAATGAATACTAAGAAAGATATTCATTTTTTAAAGAAGTTAAATGAGGATTTCCTCTTCAAAACTCAATTGAAGTGAAAGGGTTGAGCCACTGTAAGAAGGTGAATAAGATTCGAAATAGGACCAATCTGATTTCTTTCACAACAGGCGAGCATGAAGTAATGGTTCACTCTTCAGTTTCGAAAGAGAATAAAGGATTACTAACTCACCCTTTCTAGCTAAATAAGTAGATATGCCCGTTGACAAACACTAGATGGATAAGAATAAGAGCTTGGCTTTCGCATTACCTATTTCATAGTATAGAGATGAGCTAACTCAACACAACCTACTTAATATTCTAAAATTGCTCCTATTGTTTGTGGTTTTCAGGTTAGTGGCTAGGGAAGAGGGGGCTTCAGAGAAGAGAGCATATCATTCACTAAATGTTTTGGCTAATGAGAGGGGAAGAGGAAAAAGGTTGCTAAGTGGAAGAGACAATTTGTTGAAGATAGTATAAAAATTCCCAACCTCAAAACAGTAAAAAAGGTAAAAAGTGTTTCTGTTGTTTACATTTACTTCTTTACTGTTACGCTACACTAAAAAGAGTGTTTCTAACTTTCAGGAGAAAAGGAAAAAAGTAGGGAAAAAGGTATGAGCTCAGTTAGTACTTCACTTCTCATTGATAGAAAGAGCTGGTGTCTTCTTTATGTCTTTAGCACCGTTTGATAATGACGTAAGCACATTCATTGATGCAATGCTACGCACCTTTATTTCCCCTTCTTGAGAAGAAGCTTTTTGCATTGCTCATTTGATGGAGCCTGATGGGAGAAAATAAAGTCTTCTGGGTCTCTCCAACTGTGATTTGTGATCTAGAGAAAAAAAGAAGAAATAAGTTATGAAATTCTTTTTGTAAGGTGCTCATGAATCTATGAATTACGTGCTCCTCCATTGTGATAACTCAGATAGCCCAAAAAAAGAATGAATTCAAGCTCGTACCAAATAAAACTAACACCTCTTCTTTTCACTAAAGCACATCCACATGGAAACTAGGCCTTAGCTTCCAAATTAAACATCTTGATATGGGAGGAAAGAGTTACACAAACTCAATGACCTTGCCTCAGAAGTAGCATCAGGCTTGTTAGATTATAGAGAAAACCCACAAAAGAGCATCAACCTTCTAAGGAAACCTAATGTCAATGTTAGTATGACTCTTTTTTTCTGTAGTTAAGCTGGTTACTTTCATGTGAGTGTTTACGTGAATCAGTAGCCTCTTCACTTCAGGACTCGTAGGCTTTTCAATTGCGATCAATACAATCCAAATACTCACCATTCTTTGAGCTCACAGCTAATGAAGATAAATAGCTTATTAAGAGATTCCTATAGTCTTTTCTGACTTTAGCTAACTATAGGATTAGAAAAAAAAAAAGGAATCTCAAGGAGTCCTGGTACTGCCCAGGTAGAGAAACTACTGGCAAAAAAGAAATCTTAAAGAATGGGAGCTCCTATCACAAAAAAAGTGTGAAGATAAGAAAGACTTTCAATGAAGAGAGTAGACTGCTAAATGAACTAAAACCTAAATTTATTACAAGAATCTTTCTTTAAGAAAGAGGTTTAGGAAAGGAATTTAGTTTTCCCTAGGAACATTTGACATCTACTTTCTCTACTGCTAAGTTCTCACGGAGTGATGAGGGGTCTTTCGCCAAGCTTATCCCTTAATCAACAAAAGTGACAATTCTTAATGAATGAACGTAAGAAGGATAGACTAGCTCCTTAATTGTTTCAATCAGTCAGGGTCTCAAGATCAAGAGAATATATTGTTTGTTCAGGGAAGACAATAGTTAGTGTATTTGAAAATTGTCGGTTAGAATTAGTAAGAGGAGAAGAACCTGACCGAATTGAGTTAAAAATCAAATTTCCATTGAGGGAAGGTTAGGGCTTGTGGTAAACTAGAACAAGATCAATATATACTTCTCCAAAGAGCAAAAGATGATAACATTGCTAGTCTTCTGGGAATCGATGTGGTGGTATTCCCGTTTCAATATTTAGGTTTTCTTCTTTACACTTGCAAGCTGAACAGAGTTCATTCCCAACCTTTTTTTTAGAAAGTTACTGCTAAGCTCAGGGTATGGTTGAAATTGTTGCTATATATGGTGGGCTGATACAAACTTGTGAAGACCGCGTTACTTCCTGTAGTGGAACCAAGATTTTCAACAAAATATTTTTAGTTGAGTGTTGTGCAGCATGATTCATTATTGGAGCGGAGTCATGGTGCATAGCAAAAACTTATTGCAAAAAGACCACTTTGGCAGTTGTCATGCGCTCAGGACACGACACCAATCAATCTCGGATCAGTACCAAATAAGTGTCCCATAGAGAAAAGAAAATATTTTAGAATAAATATACAAAGCATATAAATTTTTTGGTAAATCTTGGTCGTCCCGCAGTTTACTCAAGTCTCATGACCGAACTAGGGATTTTGTCATAAAAAAGTCCATTATACATAAAGCACCAGAAGGATGACAACTTTTGTTGACTCAATAAGCTACTAAAACCAAGCCCTAGCATCTTCCATCGTCACACACTTCTCCTCATAAGCCTTTACCTCTAAGTGCGTGTGTGAAAAGTTACTTAACATCAAGAACCACATCGTTTACAATAGACTCAAGAAAGGAAAAGTTTACAAACTGACTCATACCTAGTCTACCCAATCATGAGCTGGTTCAAATTACAGTATGATCTTGTGGATCTGAAATGTTAGTAGTTAAGGCAGTCGTAGAGAAATAGAAGTATTTGCTATCATCAAAATCATATTCCCTGAAAATAGATTCGCAACAATCTCCCCCTTTTTTTTCATGGGAAATAAAAACTAATTGAAGCAGTTCAAAGACGTTTTAAAGGAAACATGTGATAGTTCAAATATGCTAAATAATCAAAATAAAAACATAACAAACTAGAATAGAGAAATCATACTAGTATAGCTACTCCCCTTTTTGACATCACAAAAAGGAGGATGAAAAAACCTTAAAAAAACTACTAAATAGAAAAATAACAATAAAAGAAAAAAACAACATAACATAAAAATAAGAAAAATAAAAGATTGACAGTTCCTAATCGTCTGAAGGAGTAGGTAGTGGAGGTTGATATCGCTGAAAGTAGCTCGAAAGAGTGGCAAACTATTCTCCAAACCAGGCCAATTGGTCAAAAAAGTGGCAAAGTCATCTGGTACGATCAGATATTTTCTGGGATGATAAGACACAGGCGATCATCCTGAGGAGTCAAGCCGGACGACCGCTGAAAAAGAAGATCATCCTGGCCGATTACATGGATCATCCAGGATGATGCACAATAATGGATCATACCGACTGAATTTTAAATTGTTTAAAACATTTCCACATGTATCGTCCAAGACGAATAGGTGGATCATCCGGGATGATCACCAATAATTAATCTTACTAGCTGAATTTATATAAATTGAGCAAAGAGTAAGAACATCATCTAAGATAAAGAGAATCATCCAAGACGATCACAAATGATTAAAGCAGAAGATGATCAGATCGTCCAGGCTGATAGAGCATCGTCCAGGACGATCAGAAGCAGGAAAGTCATATCAGATGATTAGATGGAATTTCAATAGTGAATTGAACTGTTCGTTTCGGGATAATGTGACAAAAAAAATTTAAAATCATATGAGGGATGGAGATGATCAAAGAAGTCCTAAAAAACTTAACAACACAAGCAAAAAATAAAGAGGAAAAAAAAAGACAGAAAATATAAAAATGAAACAAAAACATATTTTATCATTTTTTTATTTATTTTTTTGTTTTAAAAAACAAGGCATGAGTATGATTAATTCTCCAATTGATTGAATTTAAAGACTTGTAAGAACAATGAGTCAACATTGTCAAAATTTAAAAATGATAGAATATCCGATCTTAGTAACCCAAGCTTAGACTTCTCTCAGGGCAAAATCATTTTTTGAAAACAAAAGATCTAACTCAGAACAAACCAATTGGGTAAGAAAAAGAGATCCGTTAAAAACTTGGTTCCAAAATAATATCTTATAGAATAATATATCAAAGTAATATGTCACAATCATGAAATTTGAAATCAAGCATTTGAAAATATCAACAAACACATAAATTCTTGTAAGATCTAAAGGCTTTAAAGGAGAGGGAAGCTTTTTCTTTTTGTGGGCTCATTTTATGCCTTCTGAAAATTTGATTGGCGCACTTTGTGCATCTTTTGATTTTTGATACACTTTGTGTATTTTTTAATTTTTGGCGATAATTATGCATCATTTGTTTTAGCGTCTTTGGCCACTTTTTTGTTATTTTTTCAAGCTATATCTCTTTTCAAAACTCTTAAATAATTCTAGTTGTGAGTATATCTTCTATACATTAGAGAAGAAGAACTCACTCTCTAATAAAGGGAAGAATAAATCACAAAATAGAATCAAATTCATATGATAAATGCAACAACAAGATTTCAAAGAACTTGAAAGTAATATAAAGACTTTGAACATTATATATATATATAAGGTAGGCTACTGTAGAAAGATAGAAAAGATTTTTTTTTTATAAGATAGAAAAGATCTTAATTTCAAAGTTCAGTTATTAATTTGAGATAGACTTTTGTTTAGAAAATAAAATTACACCACTAAAAGAGGGTAGAGAGAGGGAAACAATCAACAGTGTTTCTCTCATTAAGTGATTTAGGGATGTTTAATCATTGACTAAAATTTCCAAAAACCAAAAACAAGGCAAACAAATCATTTCAACTAAAAAAGGAGAACAAAAAACATCGGATATGTAACAACTATAGAATAATATCAAACTTAATAAACTAGAACAGAAAATAAAACATATAATTTAAAATTTTATTAAGCAGCATGTTTATGAATTTATGAGCCACGAGCCTCCGCTGTCCAAGTATCATATGCTCTCATGAGGTCTTTGGTGAGAGCACACCTACAAAAATCAAATGTCAAATTTAGGAACCCAAACACGTTTGGGTCCCTTCTTATGAAAAGAAGAATGCATTGCATTTGTGTTATGCTATGAAATATATAATTTTTGTCTCCATACCCAACGTGTACTATGTTGAATAGTGCAAGTGTGTGAAATGTGTCCTAGCATGCCACATGAGAAACATCTAACTCCAGGAAAAGGATTTCATAATTGGTTTCGGTTATAACGCATCTTCCTAGGTTCTAGCTTTAGATCAGGTGTTGTGTATTCCAATTTCTCTCAGGTTTACTCAATTTAGCTTTAAACCTCAACTTAGCTCTTTCTAAAATAACATTATCAACATTCAAATAGTGCTCTTTATGCTTATATTCTTCAATATAAGTTTTAAATTTAGATTCAAGAGAGGTGTAAGAAGCTTTCAAAGAATCATGCTCAACAATCAAATCAAAATTCCTTTTATTTAACTCATCAAATTCATTAACTAAAAACAAGAGATTGCTATCAAGTAGAGTGTGATATTTGCTTAAACTTTCATGCTCTTTTTATAAATTTAAAAACTCCAATTGAAAACTAGCATGTGTTTTTTTAAGTTTCTTATATGCTGCATGAATTTTCTCACAAATTTTAAGTAATTTATTATAAGTAGGTTCACATACCTCTTCTTGATCATATGGACCAAGATGATCACCCATTAAGCAAAAATTTGTTAACACCTCTTCAGCTTCAATTTTAGATGAGTCAGATGCAGAATCCACCCAGAAAGCTTTTTAGTACTGCTTATTATCCTTCTTATATTTGGGTTTCTCTTCACCCTACTCCTTACTTGGGTTCTCCTTAAGTGTAGGACAATCAGCTTTAATATGTCCAGGCTTCCTGCATTCAAAGCTAATAACATCAGAAGAACTTTTATAATTTTTTCTATCCTTATGTCTTTTCAACTTCTGATGATACTTGTTGTTCTTTCACAAAAAGCTTTTAAATTATCTAGTGATGATGGAAACATCATTGTTTTTAGATCCGAAAGAGTCAGTTTCCATGTTATTTGCCTTTAGTGCCACATTTTTCTCCTTTTTCTCACCTGCATAAAGATTTCTTTGATTCACCCCTTGCTCATAATAAATGAGAGATCCAAGTAAATTATCAACAGAATAAGTATTTAAATCTTTATATTCAATATTTACAGTGATCTTAGCATCAAAAGAAGAAGGAAAGCATCTCAAAATTTTATTGACCCTTTCAAAATTAGTTAGCTCTCTTCCTAAAGCATGCAATGAGATGACAATTTGAGTAAACCATGTATACATGTTAGAAATTGATTTAGAAGGTTTCATACAAAAAAGTTCGTTGTCATGCAATAGAATATTCAATTTTGATTGTTTAACTTCATTGGTTGATTCATAAGTTCCACACAATCTATCCCAAATTTCTTTACCAGTAGCACAAGTTGACACATGCATATAATCTTCATTTTTCAAAGCATAAAAAAATAGTTCAAGCATTTTACATTAAGTTGTGCTAAATCTCTTTAATCAAAAGTCCATTTAGTAAAAGGAACTTAAATTTTAATGCCATTAAGTTCACGAGAAGGTGGTGTATAACCTTCTTTAACAAGCATCCCCATATAATAATCAAGCGATTGTAAGAACATAGACATGTGAGTTTTCCAAAAATATAAAGGAATATTATCAAACAAAGGTGGTCGTATAATAGAATATCTTTCAGTTGTATTAGATTGGTTAGCCAACGATCAAAATTCCAAAGTTTTCAAAAACTAGATTTTATGAATCTCGCTCTAATACTACTTGAAAGTGCTCTGATGGCACTAGAAAGTTTGATAGGGATGTTAAGCCCTTATGAACTAGTCCCAAGGCTAACCAAGAGGGGGTGAATTGGCATTTAAAAAAAAATTGATTAAAACACAATCTTAAAAAAAAAACAAGTTTCACCACAAAAATTAAAGTGTGGAAATTAAATGCGGAGGCAGTAATAAAGAACACAAAAATTTATAATGCTTTGGTCAACACGACCTACATCCACTCCCCAGAGGTGCCCTCCCAGTATTGCACTAAACTTAGTGTCTCTCCATTTTCCCCCAAAGCAAGGGGAAGAAGCCTTTACAAACCTCCTTTCCACTAACCCAGGTGAGGCAGAGAACCCAACTCCTTTTGTTTCCTCCTGAAGTAGGAAGATAACCTTGATCAGATGCTAAAGTTTACCTCTTTAGAACCCCCAAGGAACTAAGGATGATGACTGGAGAAGATGATAACAGATCCTTTCTTGGAGCAACCTTTCTGAACACCCTCACAAAATTCCCCGCACATGATCATCTCTCTCTCTCTCTCCTCTTTGTTCTCCCTCTCCTCTTGGCTCTCTCATGTCAAAACAACAGCAAAAGATGTTCTAAAGAGTAGAGTAAGTGCTCTTAAATAGAAGAACTTCGGAATAGCTTATTAATTTCAAGGAACAGAATATATTGTCCAGGATGATATAAATATCGTCCTGTACGATCCGTGCAATTTAGGCTCAATTACCTAGGATGATCTGGGACAATCAGAAGAATTTTATTCATATTGTCTAGGCCGATATAATATCGTCATGTATAATTAGTACAAATCGGTGAATATTATCAAGACAATCGTGCTGAATGGATGTTTTGACGATGGAAAAATAGCTTGTTCGTTCAAGCTGATCTCATGATCATTTCAAACAATTACTTCAAATTTGTGAAAATTGTACAGAGCATTGGCATGAATAAGAGCTATCCGATGTTGATCATCCAGGAGCAATTAAGGTTTTTGGAATTGATCGTCCCAGTCAATCCATTGATAGTCCAGGATGAATTGATCTAGCAATCAAACCTTAATTACTTTCATTAAATATCAGATTAAATTAGGCATAATTATATTGCATCATCCCGGATGATTTCCTGGATGATGTTCAAAAATAAATAATACCTAAATAGTTATGGCGGATTATTCTTTTTGATTTGAGCCTATCGTCCTGGCCGATACAAAAATCATCCAAGATGATGTGCTTAATGACGGTTTCCTTAACCAGGATGCCCTAATTATGGTTTTTATTTATAGGTGATCATCCAGGATGATTTTTGGATAGTCCCAGATGAAGTGAGCAAAAATAGAGAAATCTAAAAATAGTTTAAAAAATTCCCCAAAATGTGTATGTGCAAGGTTCTTAGCCTCAGGAACCACATCATTTATAATAGACTCAAGAAAGGGAAAAGTTTACAAATTGACTCAGACCTAGTCCACCCAATCTTTAGCTGGTTCAAATTGCATTCTGATCTTGTGGACCTGAAATGTTAGTAGTCAAGGCATTTATAGAGAAACATAAGTGTTTGCTATCATTAAAATCATATTCCCTGAAAATAGATTCGCAATAGTTTGTATATTAAGTACAGTTTTGTATACATCTGTCCACGAAACTAAACTATGTAAATAATTTCTATAAGAAATGCATAAGTTAATGAAAATAATAGTATTAAGACTATTAACAATGTGATTTCGTGATGAAAATAAGTGTTGTTATGAAATAACTTCAAAGTATTCCTGAAATCTAAATCATTATAATCTATCTTGTAATGTATATGAGAGAGTGATGAATGTAAGAGGTGGTAGTATAAGATGGATCAAAGGTTGGAATACTCACTCTCTTAGCTTTCCTTTTAAGTACTCAAAGAAAATTCTTTCTGTTATTTGAGTGAAGTGCTTCTGATAAAGGGAGATGACAAAGGATTCATACTCTTCCCTTTCTTACACTAAGTGATGTGATCCACTTGTCTTCGAGCACGAGCGTAATAAAAGAACTCATATTCTACTCTTTCTTCACTTTAGTTCTTTTTGTGGTCTTACTCATAACTAGAATAAATCTCGTTATGTTTAGTATATTCAATAATTATTTGAGTAAGAAGATAGTTCATTAGTAGGGTTCTACTAATAAATTTGTCCAAATAAAAGCAGAGTACAAGGATGCTAAAATACCAAGAGATCTTATGCCTCGCTTGAACAAGCATTCAATATTATATCTAGGTAGGATAGTGATGCTCATAGGTGTACTTCATATTATATCTTCAGATAATATGGAGAGGTTATTCTTTTCATTAAATTCTATTAGGGATGTTAATACTATAACACTCTTGTGATTTAAGCTATGGAAGAAGAATCCTTTTTGTGATTAGCACTAGGGATTCAAATGTACTAGGAAAAACATATAGTGAGAACTATTAGCTGGAAAAAGTCTTAATGAGTTATTGGAAGCCTTTAGTATATCCTATTTTAGAATTACCTAAGAGGTAAGAATTATGCTTCATAGTAGGAAGAACTTCATAAAGTGCTGACTTATGGTTCAATCCTCTCTTGAAAATGAAATGAAACTTAGGGGAACAATAAAGCCTACTTGAAGGATAAAGAATTTCACTTTGAATGAGCACTCGAATTCTTCTTAAATAATAGATAACCAATTTCTCCTTCTTTTATGTTTGTTAATTGGTTTCACTACTTGGTGGGCTTATCTACCTTTGGCTTTACTACAAATTCATAATAGAAAATCATGAAATGAAAGCCTTATTAATCCATAAAAAGTTTTTTTATTGAACATAATAAAGCTATGCGAGCTTTATTCATTATTGACGAAGTCAAGAATACTCTTAGTAGTTATTAAAGAATTTTCAATCTTAATGAGTTCAAACTAAACAATTGCAACATCCAAATTTTAACCCTATACCTATGGATTATCTTCATGATATGATTTGTGAGGAGCGACAACCAGTGGATCATGCGATGAGAGTTAAGACACCTTCTATACAAATGGGTGTTATTATCTTTTCTTTCACTCTTAATGAAGTAGTAATACCCATATTTATGTGATAAGAGGAATAATTGTAGGAAGAGGAGGGTGTGTAGTTTCTGGGAATGATGATAATGAATGTACGTAAGTGTAGAATTAGTTGTTCAGATGGCTGTCTTGTCTATTAGTTGACAAGATTGCTTCAATGAATGAAAAAGTGCTTCAAACATGAGTGAGTCATCTCATGGAGCATGAAAGATGCCTCTTTGAATAGTAGCTTTGCTATTTAGTAGAAATTCCTAGTAACAGTAGCATTTTAGTAGCTGTTCTCTAAATAATAAGAAAAGTGACACTATAGTAGTAGTATTAATTGTAGCTAAAAGTAATATAAAGGCTTTAGCATTGACTTAGCCTTTATGCTCTATTCATAGAAGAGTTTCTTAAGCGTTGATGGTAGACAGAGAAAAGTCAACTAAGCCTTGCTGCTTACACTATTCAAACTTTCTAGTAGTAGCTATGTTATCATCAAATCAGTAAATTAAACTACTAAAACTACTTTATCTATATGAAAAAGTTACTTCACAGCAAATAAAATTATCTATTAATAATTAGTTGCAGTAGAATAAAGCAATATTCAATGTATAAAGCAAGATATTAGTTAACTATACTACTATAATTAGTAATTGACTACTCTTTTCTTTCTATTGAATTAGTAACATTGTTATTGAAATGAATAATTAATTAACGATTATACTATCAAAAGTTTAATTAACAAATACTGTTCATAGAAAGAAAGAGTAATATGCTTGTTTTTCTAGTTTGATGTTTTCTTACTACCTATTTATAAAACCTATCCACTTAAATAAGAAAAAGAAAGAAAGATCAGAAAATAAAACTTTTTTCACCATGAGTGAAAGGAAGGCATGCTTCAAACTTACTTTTGAAGCAAACCAGATTGAAGACAGTTCATAAAGAATTTTTTATTACGTTACCCAGCCCTAAGTAAGTAGCAATCAACTTTCAATCCTATGGCTTTCTCGCATAAGACAGTAGCATATAGAGAGTTAACAAAAGCTACTTGTCTTTCAATGGATGTTGAGTCTAGCACCTCATCTTTAAAATTCAAGTGAAGTGCCCCATACAGTAGGAGAACTAAGGCCACCCGTTAGAGGATAGGGTCACTAATTGGGTGAACTTGAAGCTTCAAGCGCTTGGTGAGTTTGATCAAGGGAGTTCTATTTTAGAATATAAAAAGAAGACTCAAGGTGCGAAGTAGCTTTCTTCCACCCGTGCCCTGAACATGAAAGCCCAGGAAAGCTCACAAGTAAGGTCAAAAGGTTAGCAGACGAACATAAAGAACATCAGGGAATGATTCATTTAGTCCATGCTTGAATGTCAGATGATAAAAGTTCTCCTTACCCAAGAAGCTCAGGATTTTTTGGAAGTGGGTGAGGTAAGAGAAGAAATTGAATTGAAGAAAGCTATATTATAAGGGAAAGGCCTTATTAAAGTAAGAGGTGCATTCATTGAAAGTGAATTTCATCAATGTAACCAACCGGTAGATATAACTACAATGAAAAAAGATAAAAAACTAACAACTTTGATCTCGAGAATCTCTCTAAATGATTTTGAGAGATAGTTCGTCTTGCACTTTTAGAACTGGATCTTCATGTATTCTACAATGCTAGTCTTACTTTGTATTTCTTCGAAACCAGAGTTTCACACTGACCATACCTTCCAATTCAATTCCATCTGAAAGCCAAGAAGTTTACTTAAAGCCAGAGCTAGACTAACGCCTTTAATGGTAATGAAAAGAAGCCAAAAGGCTTCCCATGCAATTGGATCCAAATTGTAAAGTTCTCTTTCAATCTTCCATCTATTCTATCTCATATCTTTCTTCAAGGCTACGATATATACTAGATACTTCTAGAAATTTTTTGACAATCCCATGATCATCTTTCTTCAATATTTTCTAATTTTCTAAAGTGAGTGAACTGACCTGAGGTGATGGATCTGAAAGGCAATGTCAATTGGATACCACTGACCAAAAGGTGCGTAGGAAGATATGAATAGCCAAACCTTTATACTGACCAATGATTAGAGTGCTCGGCTTGAGTTCCATGGACAATCGCAGGTTTTGCACATAGAGGAGTTTATACTAGAACCTAGTACGAGGCAAAAATAGAAAGATGTAACTCATTTCAAAAATTTGGAATTCTTGCTATTTTAGCATATAAAGAACTAAGAAAGCTCCTGACTAGCTGGAAGGGAAGCAAGTTGTTATATCATGAGTAGAATCAATGAGTTACATATGTAACAAGTTCATAAGACCACACAACCTTCTCCAGCTATGTTGACTTTTTCTCACTTGCCTTCTTGCAGAACATAGTCACTGAAAGACCTATCGAGCCAAACAATAGCAGATAAAATAGCTGCTCATTCTTCTGAAATAGAACCATTTTATTAAATAAAAATTTCCCTCTAGCTGGGCAAAAGCTTTTCGCATCTTGAATCACTGAACACTAGTCAAAAGAGGCACTTGCGGCACACGCTCTATATCAATTTGAGTAAGACTAAGAGTTGAAAAACCAAACTAGCTCCCTACACTACACTTCTGGTAAGGTCTGACACAAACCACTAGAGTACTTCTCGCTTAAAAGTTTCAATGTCCCCAATGGCTTGGAGGAGGTCACTCATTCCAATCAGTGGTTTCCACAATTGGAAAGGATATGAAAGCCATGCCTTATGGGGCCCCCATGGATTTGTTTGACTAAATATTGTTTATTCCTAATTACTTGTATTTTAGAAAGAAAAGTCTAGTGCTCTTTTTCATTATCTGTTACTGAGTTGGAAAACTCAAAAGCTCTGGCTTGAACTATGCTATGTCCCTTTATGTAGTGCATTTACTTGCCCAGTTGCTTCTAATTTGACTTCTTCTTTTGGATATAGACCATATCCACACCCTTAGGGAGGAATTCATCTCCCATTAGCCACTGTTCCTTTTAGCAACATTGCATGAAGGCCTTTGACGTGCCACACTATCTCTTCATTCCACACCCTAAGAAGTTACCCTAAAATCTCCCCTTCAAATCTTTCCACCGAACTAACCTTCTATGCTCTTCAGAACCTTTTCTAAAAAGTATAATGATAATCCACTGATGAATCCTAAGTTATGAACTTGAAAGGAGATAGGCCAGTCAAACACAAACAAGGATATAAAATAATAAGCTTTTCACTCCATTTCACTAAGTACTGCTATTCTATCCTCAAGGGAATGGAACAAAGAGATTCTTTCTTGGAATCACATAATTTTGCCCACTCATTCCACTGGAGTGCCAAAGGAAATGGGATTTGAACCCATGATACAATATACTTGTATGTTGATTTAGCAAACAAATGCCTTAAGCTACTCAGTCATACCTCCTTTTTGTATTTGATGTGTCGGGTTTGGTTGGTTGCCTGTAGTTTCAATCGTGGTGGTAGCCAATCATCCTGTTTTACGAGAACAATTACTTTTCCACTTAGATATAGTTCATATACATATGAAAGTGATGAGCTTTCATGTCACGCCTCATATCTGATAGAGAATCTACATCCTTTATATGAAATAGGAGTATATTATAGAATCCATATGCTCAACAGGCTAGGAATAGAATGATCAAGTTCTAGTATGAAGATCTTGTCCCTGATGCCCCAAACTAAGGGTTAGACTGAGTTGAGAATAATTAGATAAGTATAGGTGTGAGCACGTAGCTACATAAGTCCAATGTATAGAATATGATACCTGCCCTCCCTTCTATTGAGTCTAGTGAATAGGTTGTTAGACCTAAGTTAATGTCCCAAGGCTACCAAGAGGGGGGGCGAATTGGTATTTTTAAAACTTAATCCTCTATGAAGTTTTGTTGAACCGAAATGAAGTTTTTTAATGAAATTTTTATAGAAAAGTTTTTCAACCACAAAGTTTTTTAAGCAAAAGTAAAATGCAGAAAATAAAAACAGTAAAGTAAAAGACACAAGATTTATAGTGCTTCAATCTAAACCAGACCTACATCCACTCCCCAGAGGCACCCTCTGAGTATTGCACTAATACCAATAGTGTCTCTCCTTTTGCACCCACAGCAAGGCGGAGAAGCCTTTACAAACACTCTTTTCACCACTACTCGGTGCGGCAGAGAATCATCATCCTTTTACACAATCCTCAGTGTTGGCAGAGAACCATCCATCCTTTCACACTCTCCTAGTGTGGGCAGAGAACCCTTCGTCCTTTCACACTCTCCTAGTGTGGGCAGACAACCCTTCGTCCTTTCACACTCTCCTAGTGTGGGCAGAGAACCCTTCATCCTTTCACACTCTCCTAGTGGGGGCAGAGAACTGAATCTCCTTGACAGATCTTCTCACAAGAAATCTAGAAGGAAGAAAGAAAAGAGTGAAGTAATCCCAATTCACAAGTAGAGATTCTTACCTTTAAACACCAAGTGAAGCCTTCACGCTCCAATGGTAGGAATCCACCTTTGAATGCTCTCTCACACTCTCTCCTTGACTTTTCTCTCAATAGGCACGAAGATCAAATGACAAAAAGATTAAGTTCCTGTTTAGAAAGGCCTATTTATAGAAGAGACAAGAAAAACCATCTAAAAACGGTAGATTTCAAGTTATGTTGAACATGATCGTCTCGTACGATCTAACATTGTCCGGGACGATTTTACTTAAAAGCCTTGAAACGAACCTGATTGCATATGTGTACAAAATAATTTCGTACACGATAATCGCCTGTACGAACTAGGTTCGTACAGAGGAATAGTTATCATAAGGTCGGTTCCAAAAACTTCAGGAAACTGTCTTAAGTCGGTTTGATCGTTTGTACGAAATTGAAAATCTTCTGGACGAAATTCGTCCAGAGATCAAATCATCCTGACGATAATTAATTTCATTTTAGGACAAAATTCTTACAGAGAGCAAGTCGGGACGATAATTAATTTCGTCCAGTACGAAAATGACTTAGAAAATTTTCCTTTGGGGAGTTTTTGTTCGATCCATGTGCTCTTATAGAGAGAGAACTGACCGATCGTCCCGTACGATCCAATATCGTCCCGTACGATCAGTACAAATTTTTTTGTTCTCCTGAATTGTTAGTACACACAAGAGCAAATACAAATCTTCTAAAATTGTTAGGAGATAACTACACATTTGAACAATAATATTTGGAATCATCAAAACTATACAAGTTGCAAGAATGTTAAACATGCAAATAGCAACTATCTTAACAATCTCCCCCTTTTTTATGATGGCAAAACAATTATTGTTTGTATGATTTCAATTTAAAAAATCTCCTAAACTCCCCCTGAACTGATGAATACATGAAAATAAGGAGGCATTTTGAACTAAAGAGCACAATTTTTGTTTTTCAAAATTTTTTTATAATAAACAAACAAACAAAAAATTACAAAAAAACAAAAATACAAGACAATACTAATAACACAAGGCAAATGACACAAAACCAAAATACAAACATACAAACACAAAATACAAACATACAAACACAATAATTTCTCCCCCTTTTTGACAACAACAAAAAGTGAAGAAGAAATAGACAAGAAATGTAAGTAATTATATGAAATCCATTTGAAACTTTAATCTAAAAAGTGATTTACATAAGGTATGCAAATTAAAACTAATAACATTAGGTTAATCATAGAAATTCATAGAATTTAAGAAGTGATATAACATTGTAAGTAAGAAGAATTTATCAAAGACATGATTCAATTTAGACATTTGAGATAAAGAAAATTATTACAAGAGAGATGAATACAAATTGTATATTTCAAAGTTCAATAGAAATATAAATGAACATAAGATCAATTTGAATTAAGAGATTGAAAGAATCTGGAAAAAAGAGAATTACCACATGTGGCGCTTTGCGCATCTTTTTCAAGTATTTGGCACATTTTTGTGCATCTTTTTCAAATTTTTGGCACATTTTTGTGCATCTTTTTACATTGGGCTTATTTTGTGCATCTTTTTCACATTTGTGAACCTTTATGCATTCCTTTTGATTTTTATACTTTTTGTACAATTTTCAAGAGTAATTGATACCAATTCTTTCCAAGATCAATAATCTAAAATTTCAAAATTTTTTAAGTGCATAAATATCACTTGAACAAAGAAAATACAAAATAAGAAAACATCTAAATTTTAATAATAATATTAAATTTAATGTAGTCTAAATGAATAGACATGAAATTAAAAATTCTAATTATAACAAGTTATAAACAAATTTTAAATTTAGAAAGACTAGATTTTCTAATAAAATTAATCTCAAATTAAAATCTAATTTAATCACAATTAAGATTAAAAAGACTAATGAAATTCATAAAGACTAAATACATTTCAAAAACAAATAATACTAATGCAAAACACAACAACATATATTGATATTAATAAAAGGATTACATGATCAATTTATAATAACAATACAACTAGAAAGGAAAATACACAGAACTCTAAAAATAAATATATAACTAAAGGTAAGATACATGAAACCATCTAGTACTCAAACATATATCACCCTAATTTTGAGGAGGAGGCTGAGGAGAAGGAACACCACCAAATAAATCAAAGTAGGAACTAATCAACATAACATTGGTTTTTATGTGATGAACATCATTTCTTATACCACCAATGTCTTGTTGCTGCTGTTGAAGTTGAGCTTCAAATTGATCAAGGCGTTGATCAAAATGAATCTCAAATTCATCAAATCTGTTAACTAAATTCTGATAATCTGGTTGATGTGCAGAACTTTGTCCTCCTTCTTCTTCTTCAGAATCACCTGCTTGCTTTTTCCCTTTGTCCTCTTTGAAGATTATTCTAAATGAAGCATCGTTAAAATAAAGAGGCTCTTCATAATCTTGGATAGGGTGAACAATGTTGTACTCTTTCTCCAAAACATAACAAACTAAGTGACCTAATGCAATGTTTCTTTTTCTTTTCAAATCTCCATGCCCAATTTCGGAAAGCCCATAAAGATAGTCTAAAATGGATTGGGCTTCATCAATTTCTTTTCTTTTCATAATTAGGAAGGTTACAACATAAAGAAGTGGGGTAATATTGATTCTATCACCAGATTTTGGGATAATTGAAGATCTAAGTATATGCTGGATGATTCGGGCATTTTGAACAAGTCCTGAAACTTTAGCAATATGATCGTTAACATCATTTCCTCTAATCACTCGATTTATTTCATACCATTTAAAAACATTAGAAGTGATTATGGAATGGGCTCTAAGTCCATCAGTTCTTAATTGTAGAAATGCACCTAAGTCATGCTTTGTGATTTCTACTCTTTGTTTGTGGACATAGGAGCGAATGGCTGATCTATCCGAGTTAATTTTTTTTTTTTTGATGAATTGCAAACATTGCATTAATAGGCAAAAGCAAAGCTAATTACAATTGAAAGGAATGAATAGCATCACATTCTTCCTTGATAGCAAATAAAAGCAAGGAAGGGATGCTATTAAAAGAAGAGCTATCAAAGAAAAAACTCCTATTACTAGCCATGGTAGCACAAATATTAGCCACCTTATTACAATTTCTATGAACATGACTAAAAACCACTTTATGAAAGTCATTAAAGAAGAGCATCTCCTCCAATGGCCGATTATCCACAATTTTCTTTTTCATCTTGAAAGAATCTTGAATGAATCTAATGACATTGAGATTATCACTCTCAACAATCAAGCCTTTGTATTCTAGCATCCAACTTCTAATGTAGTCCTTGACCGAGAAAACAGCATCCATCTCTAGTTTGGTTATATCCCGATGAGTCTTCTTTTCTCCAAAAGCAAGTATAAACCTTCCTTTGTGATCTTTGAAAATCCCACCCACTCCAGCACAGTTGGATCTAGCCAAAGAAGCATCAACATTCATTGTTTATACTTCCAGAAAATCATTTTATAATATCAGATATTTTGGAAGAGAGAGAAAGAGAGGAAAAGCAAAGGAGGAAGTCCGATTTCGGGGCCCGCGGAGCGATTTTCGTCGTTCATTGCTGTTGGATATTTTGTTTGTCTCGCTGTAAGGACTCCGAACCCTACTTCTGTTTTCAAAGATTTTGAGGTTTTGCGAAATGGTGCTCAGATTTGTGTTTTTGTAAGTGATTTTCGTACCCAGTTTGGTACTGACGAAGGTTTCACCGCATAACTTTTGGTATGTTGTAGAGATGATTATTCTGCACATTTTAATTATTTTCTGGAAGATTTCGTCCGGTCTGTTTTGATTCTGCGGGGTTTTATTTTGACTGTAATTTATTATGATGTCCGAATTGGTTTGAGCAGTAGAAGAATAGTCTTATATTGTTGCTGTGCACGTTTTGTATTAATTTGGTGGATTGTAGTTTCTGGAGATTTTTGTGTAAATTCTATAGACTGCCGTTATTCTGCCCGTTTTTCGTACGATTTCTGATTTTCCCGAAATTGATAGATTGAATTGATACGTGTATGACTATTGATATGATTGTTCTAGATTTCTTTAATATTGCTTATTTTATCGATTATTGATTGAATTGATTGTGTTACTGAAAGACAAGTGGGAACCTGGTTGAACGTTGGTGAAGATAGACTTGACCTGTACAGGATGGTGGGCCGACGGGCTTTCCTTTAAACCATTGATCATTGATATAACGATTGGGAGTTATAAGGAGTTTTATATGCCGACGGGCGGCCGACGGGCAAAAATAGTGACGACTCTTATTGATAGACCAACGTACGAATATCTACAACAGCAATACGGATATCTACAACAGTAATACGGATTCTACAGCAGCACTATTGATAATAGTCAGTTTAACCTGGTTGATCATGACTAGTGTTTGTGCTTGTCGAGTAAGACCATTGTATGACATTGTATGATCTTGCATCGTATGGACTTCTTGATATGCATTGATTTATTGATTTCCGATTGATTTATCGATATTGACGTGGATTTATAGATTTATTGATATTGTATGGATTTCATCGACAGATTTATTGATTGCATTGATTCATCGCTATCGATTGTATCGACTTGATTTATGGATTATCGATCATGGACTATGGACTATGGATTATGGATATGGATTGTATTGATTCATAGACACCGGCACCGACATTGATATGGATTCTGTGTATTGATTCATAGATATTGATATCGACATTGATATAGATTGTATTGATTGATAGATATCGACATTGACATCGATATGGATATGATATGGACATATGGATACTATTGATACGATAGATTCTGATATACTATTGATGCATTGATAAATTGATTCGTCGTGCCGATTATCGATTGATTGATTGAATTGATTATTGCCGTATGGATTTGATTTATCGTAAAATAGATTCCTTTTTGGAGCTGATTGTATTGATTTCTATTGACCTGATGATTTCATTGTATTGATTTGATTTGATTTCAATTGATCTTTCGCCGTATTAATTTGATTGTTTATTAGGAGTTGAGCTTATTGATATAATTGACTGGAAAGTGCTTTATTGATTGAGATGATTTCCTTATTGTAGCGTCACGCGTCGTCATTATGGAATGGTTCTCACGAATGTATTGATATTGAATATTGTATATTGACATCGAGTAAATTGTATTGAATAATTGACCAATTGATTTGTAAGAGTACGTTCTGACACGAGTCTCTTATTGATTGATTTGATGTTATAGATTGCTATTGACAGAAATAGATATTCAATTGATAAGATGAATATGATAGATACAATAGATTGACTAGACGACACGACTGATTGAACTGATAATATTGATTGACAGAAACTGCTACGATGAATAGATATTGACTGAAAGCACTTATTGATTTGATAGCTGTGACGTATTGATTTATGGATTCTTTTGCCGCCGTATTGACTATTGAGTATTGATTGATTCGATTTGATTTGATTTCCGTACCTACGTAGATTCATTGATCATAGCTAACTTGACTTAATTGACCTGCATATTGTTTCGATCGTGCTTTGATTTCAGTTGTAGGCTTTGGTGACCTGCTGGGCTAGTAAGCTCAATATATGTGGTTAATAATTTCAGGTGCAGGGCCTCCAGCTTGAAGATCTTTCTGCCGAATTCTGTAGCTTTTAGTCCTGTAGCTCTTTGTTTTATAGCCTTGGTAGGCTTTCTTTTGTAGCCGGTGCGGCTATTGTATATGACCTTTTGGACGCTTTTTGTCTGTACTATCTGTGAATTATAGTATCCGCTGCTATTTCCTTTCTGTAATGTAATTATCTCTGGCTCTGGATATATGTATGCATGGATTGATATGAACAACAGATAAGGAATTGATAGAAAGAAAGGAAAAACAAAAAGAAAGAGAGGCAATAGAACGATCAGATGAATCCTTTCGCTATACGGATCTTGGGGTTGTGACAAGGCGGTATCAGAGCGAGTGTAGTGAAAAGGATTTGATTATATCCAGAGTTGATAATTGCATTATTCGATTCATTTTGTTTTATGTGTTTGACTCCGTGGTTTGATTTGGTTTGACTGATTTGAATTGATCAGGCAAATGGATCGGAAAGGCAAGAAGATTGAGACTGAACCTGCTGCTAACTTCCCACTTTCGTCTGAAGATATGAATAAATTTGCTGACAAGGTCGCTCAGATGGTGAGCGACAAACTCGCAGCCAAACGTTCTGGGCATATTAAGAAGAGTGGGGAGAGTAGCAGACCGAGGACCACTCCTGTTTGTACGTCTTGTGGCAGGAGACACATGGGACAGTGTTACAGAAGGACAGGTCAATGTTTTCGATGTGGTGCACGTGGGCATCGGATGACTGAATGCCCAAGTTTTGGGTGGAGGCAAGTACCTGTTCCGATGGCTTCGACTGTTCCGACTGTCCCGACTGATCTGGTTGGAAATGAACAAGAAATGGAGGAAGATGCTCCAGGAATGCCTGCTAATGTGACTGGTACGAGTTTTTGTTTATCGTCTGTTTCGTTGTGATTTGTGCGATTTATTGATTATCTGATTGATTGGATTAGCTCTGTTTTGTTTTGTTTTGCTTTTGTTTTTGCTCTGTACCCTTAGGGAAATGTCGGGACAACTTTTTTCTAAGGTGGGGAGATTGTGAGACATCGTTCCCTTACTGTTCCTCTGTGATTTGGATTTTCCTCTCAGGATCGTCCAGGACGATAGTGGGATCGTCCAGGCCGATCTGCACTGTAGAAAATATCGTCCTGAAAATAGTCCTGGGAACCGTCCAGGACGATATTTTTGGTCTGATCGTCCCAGGACGATTTGACGATCGGCCGGGCCGATCTGCTTTATGATATAAGAAAATCAGCTCGTTTTGAGGAGAGAGAAAATAATTTTATAATATCAGATATTTTGGAAGAGAGAGAAAGAGAGGAAAAGCAAAGGAGGAAGTCCGATTTTGGGGCCCGCGGAGCGATTTTCGTCGTTCGTTGCTGTTGGATATTTTGTTTGTCTCGCTGTAAGGACTCCGAACCCTACTTCTGTTTTCGAAGATTTTGAGGTTTTGCGAAATGGTGCTCAGATTTGTGTTTTTGTAAATGATTTTCGTACCCAGTTTGGTACTGACGAAGGTTTCACCGCATAACTTTTGGTATGTTGTAGAGATGATTATTCTGCACATTTTAATTATTTTCTAGAAGATTTCGTCCGGTCCAATTTGATTCTGCGGGGTTTTATTTTGACTGTAATTTATTATGATGTCCGAATTGGTTTGAGCAGTAGAAGAATAGTCTTATATTGTTGCTGTGCACGTTTTGTATTAATTTGGTGGATTGTAGTTTCTGGAGATTTTTGTGTAAATTCTGTAGACTGCCGTTACTCTGCCCGTTTTTCGTACGATTTCTGATTTTCCCGAAATTGATAGATTGAATTTATACGTGTATGACTATTGATATGATTGTTCTAGATTACTTTAATATTGCTTATTGCATCGATTATTGATTGAATTGATTGTGTTACTGAAAGACAAGTGGGAACCTGGTTGAACGTTGGTGAAGATAGACTTGACTTGTACAGGATGGTGGGCCGACGGGCTTTCCTTTAAACCATTGATCATTGATATAACGATTGGGAGTTTTAAGGAGTTTTATATGCCGACGGGCGGCTGACGGGAAAAAAAAGTGACGACTCTTATTGATAGACCAACGTACGGATATCTACAACAGCAATACAGATATCTACAACAGCAATACGGATTCTACAACAGCACTATTGATAATAGCCAGTTTAACCTGGTTGATCATGACTAGTGTTTGTGCTTGTCGAGTAAGACCATTGTATGACATTGTATGATCTTGCATCGTATGGACTTCTTGATATGCATTGATTTATTGATTTCCGATTGATTTATCGATATTGACGTGGATTTATAGATTTATTGATATTGTATGGATTTCATCGACAGATTTATTGATTGCATTGATTCATCGCTATCGATTGTATCGACTTGATTTATGGATTATCGATCATGGACTATGGACTATGGATTATGGATATGGATTGTATTGATTCATAGACACCGGCACCGACATTGATATGGATTCTGTGTATTGATTCATAGATATTGATATCGACATTGATATAGATTGTATTGATTGATAGATATCGACATTGACATCGATATGGATATGATATGGACATATGGATACTATTGATACGACAGATTCTGATATACTATTGATGCATTGATACATTGATTCGTCGTGCCAATTATCGATTGATTGATTGAATTGATTATTGCCGTATGGATTTGATTTATCGTAGAATAGATTCCTTTTTGGAGCTGATTGTATTGATTTCTATTGACCTGATGATTTCATTGTATTGATTTGATTTGATTTCAATTGATCTTTCGCCGTATTAATTTGATTGTTTATTTGGAGTTGAGCTTATTGATATAATTGACTGGAAAGTGCTTTATTGATTGAGATGATTTCCTTATTGTAGCGTCACGCGTCGTCATTATGGAATGGTTCTCTCGAATGTATTGATATTGAATATCGTATATTGACATCGAGTAAATTGTATTGAATAATTGACCAATTGATTTGTAAGAGTACGTTCTGAAACGAGCCTCTTATTGATTGATTTGATGTTATAGATTGCTATTGACAGAAATAGATATTCAATTGATAAGATGAATATGATAGATACAATAGATTGACTAGACGACACGACTGATTGAACTGATAATATTGATTGACAGAAACTGCTACGATGAATAGATATTGACTGAAAGCACTTATTGATTTGATAGCTGTGACGTATTGATTTATGGATTCTTTTGCCGCCGTATTGACTATTGAGTATTGATTGATTCGATTTGATTTGATTTCCGTACCTGCGTAGATTCATTGATCATAGCTGACTTGACTTAATTGACCTGCATATTGTTTCGATCGTGCTTTGATTTCTGTTATAGGCTTTGGTGACCTGTTGGGCTAGTAAGCTCATTATATGTGGTTAATAATTTCAGGTGCAGGGTCTCCAGCTTGAAGATCTTTCTGCCGAATTTTGTAGCTTTTAGTCCTGTAGCTCTTTGTTTTGTAGCCTTGGTAGCTTTCTTTTGTAGCCAGTGCGGCTATTGTATATGACCTTTTGGACGCTTTTTGTCTGTACTATCTGTGAATTATAGTATCCGCTGTTATTTCCTTTCTGTAATGTAATTATCTCTGGCTCTGGATATATGTATGCATGGATTGATATGAACAACTGATAAGGAATTGATAGAAAGAAAGGAAAAACAAAAAGAAAGAGAGGCAATAGAACGATCAGATGAATCCTTTCGCTACACGGATCTTGGGGTTGTGACACTCCCTCTTCCCACAACGGAAGGTATTACCATCAAAATACATCGGCGTTCCAATTCGAGACGCAATTCTTGCAATGTTGTCATCATCCCAGCAATACAGCGGCAGACAGGGGAGACGGATCCAAATGGGAGCAGTGATCCCTTTAAAATAATAAGGATCAAACTAAGTGGTCCACCTATCCATTCCGACTATATGACCTCCAACGAACCATGGTCCGCCATTAATAACCTCCTCCACAGCTTCCTCTGTCTTGAAGGAACAAAAGATCCAGCCCATCCTGATTGATGTTAAGTGAAAAGCTCCATACCTGCTCCACTGTTTTCTCAATTCCAGACTACACATTGGGAAAGGAACATTGTTGCCCAAGACTTTGATCACCGCCGAGTTCCTTAGAACATGTTTGTTCTTCTCTTCCTTCTCCAAATTTAAAAAGACAGCTACCCCATCATCCGATAGTTCAGTAGTTTCACTGTTCCATTCAATCTTAATATGTCTCGGCTTCGTCCATGCATTACCCACCTCATTCCAATTATTCGATTGCTTTTCAACATTAAACCCCATATTCTCACCTTCTACAACCCTGCCGACTTCTTCGCCAGAATCAAGAACAACCAATCCTTCTTGATTTAAACAGGGAGTTCGATCCGATCTTGAACCGATGCCAATGAAAGAATCACTAACCTTCATAGAAGCCAATCAAGATTTAGAAACTCCAAGATTCATGTCGCTAGGCCTTCCACGAACATCCTTCTTCGAATTTGCATTATCATCCACAATCACCTTCTTCCCTTTACCTTCAATCACCGGAAGACGAGACACAGGTCTCAATCCTTCTCTGATCACCACCCCATTACCGCTTCTACCACCTACCCGAGCCGACGTTGGGGGTCGCTGAGAAGCCATATGAACCGCCAATATCGCCGATCAACATCTGGTGGCCGTGCCACCCGCTGCCGAGAAACGCGCGGGAACGAAAATTTTGAAATCGGGAACTTTCTCTCACTAGAAAACCAGACTTTCTCTCACTAGAAGAAGGAGCAAAATTTTCTTCCCAGATTGATCTATCCGAGTTAAAGGTCATGTTTGCAAGGAAATAGTGAAAGGTTTCCTTGTTGTAGAAGTGGACGAGAATGAGGATGAAACCGAATTGAGTGGTAGCGAAAAGGTGCATTACCTTGTAGTTAATTTCATCCTGAATCAAGATGCGAGATGGAGTGATCTTTGTTGAAGCAAAACGAGGAAATGTTTCCTCATTTTCTTTTGAAAGGAAGTTTTCTGATTTGTTTGGCTTCTTTGCTAGAACCTTTTATCTCTTGCTTGAGGAGGCCATAGTTGATCTAGAATTCGAAAGGATTAGAAAGAGATGTTTGAAAGTGTGAATGTTGAGTTAGAAAGCCCTCTAATTTAAAGAAAAATGATCTGTTCGTACCGGACGAAATTGTTCATCCTGGACGAAATTTTAAGTTCGTACGGACGAAACTATTTCGTATAGACGATCAAATACGTCCAAAATGAAATGGCTTTTCGTAATCAACACAACTTACGTTGCGACCTTTCGTACAGACATTTGACTTGACCGATCGTCCAGACAAAAATAGTTTCGTACAGACGACCCACTAGTCATCATTTTCATGACAGTTTTAAAACCGTCCCTCATAATGAACCGCCACGTTTTCATCTAGACGAACTTCAAGTTCATACAGACGAAGTTCTTTAAAACTACCTTATCCACTCAACTGTTTTCTCATTTTCCTGCACAGTTTTAAAAAGAAAGTTTGTCCTGGACGATCTGAGAATCGTACAGACGAAATAAATTAAAAACTGAAAAACAACTGCACGAATCAGTTTTAAAATTTGACAGTTTCACGCATTCCAACACATCGTCCCGTACGAAAAAATTTTGTCTCAGATGATTAACACAAATTTTTAAATTTTTGTATATTTATCAAAGAAACGAATAAAACATACAAAACACAATAAACAAAGACAAATATACAGACTCTAAATATAAAATCACTCAAAAACAAACAAAAATCACAAAAACAAAATCATAAAAACATAAACTATGAAAACAGAAACATCAATGTTGCAAAAATATTTTTATTTAAACATTTAAATCAATTACGCCAAGCCTTGTTCTTAATGTACTGAAAGTGTCAAAAGCTAAAGGTTTTGTAAAAATGTCTGCAAGTTGATTTTTAGTTGAAACATGGGTAAGTTCAATTTCTTCCTTGGATACATGATCCCTTATGAAATGATGCCTTATGTCAATGTGTTTGGTTCTAGAATGTTGAATAGGATTTTTGGAAATGCAAATAGCACTAGTATTATCACAATAAATTAGAATAGTGCCTATAGTTAATCCTAAATCAATCAACTATTGTTTTAACCAAAGTACTTGTGCCACACAACTTCCTAATGCAATGTATTCTGCTTCTGCAGTAGATAGGGCCACTGAATTTTGTTTTCTACTAGACCATGAAACTAATGAATTTCCAATGAATTGACATGTTCCAGAAGTGCTTTTCCTATCAACTCTACAGCCTACAAAGTCAGAATCTGAATAACCAATAATTTCAAATGAAGAGCTAAACTTAGGATACCAAATTCCGAATTTCTGAGTTCCTAGTAAATATCTTAAAATCCTTTTCACTGCTGTCAAATGTGATTCTTTTGGATATGATTGAAATCTAGCACATAAGCAAACACTGAACATAATATCTGGTCGGCTAGCAGTCAAGTAAAGTAAAGATCCAATAATTCCTCTATATTTCTTTTGATAAATAGATTTTCCCTTAAGGTCCTTATCCAACTGAACTGAGGAACTCATTGGTGTACTAACAGGTTTAGCATTGTCCATTTCAAATTTTTTGAGGATGTTATTAATATATTTAGATTGACTTCGAAATGTACCTTCCTCAAGTTGCTTAATGCTAAAGCTTAGAAAGTAATTTAAGTCTCCCATTATACTCATCTCAAATTCACTACTCATTATTTTAGAAAAATCATCACAAAGATTTTTATTTGAAGATCCAAAAATGATATCATCCACATAAATTTGAACAATGAGTATATCATTTCCAAATTTCTTTAAAAAAGAGTTGTATCCACACTTCCTTTTTCAAAAGATCTTTCAAGTAGGAAGGAGCTCAATCTCTCATACCAAGCCCTAGGTGCCTGTTTCAATCCATATAATGCCTTTTTTAACTTGAAAACATGATTTGGGTATTTAGAATTTTCAAAACCTGGAGGTTGTTCTACAAAAATATCTTCTTCAATTACCCCATTTAAATAGGCACTTTTCACATCCATTCGAAATAATTTAAATCCTTTAAAACAGGCAAAGGCTAGTAAAACACTAATTGCTTCAAGTCTAGCTATAGGGGCATAAGTATCCTCAAAATCAAATCCTTCAATTTGATTAAACCCCTTAGAAACTAATCTAGCCTTATTTTTAATGACTACTCTTGTGTCATTCATATTATTTTTGAACACCCACTTAGTTCCAACAAAACTTTGATCTTTTGGCCTTGAAGTTAATTCCCAAACTTTACTTCTTACAAATTGATTCAATTCTTCTTACATGGCCAAAATCCAAAATTCATCAGATAGTGCTTGATCAATATTAGTGGGTTCTATAGTTGAAATAAAGGCTGAATGATTGACTTCCTTGTTTAATCCACTCCTAGTTCTAACACCCTCACTAGGTTCACCTATAATCAATTCCCTTGGGTGGTTTTTAGAAAATCTCAAATCTCTAGGCAAAGGGTTTACTAATTCCAAATTTTCTTCCATATTTTCTTCAAAATTTATTCTATCAATTTTTTGGGAGTTTTTTTCAATCTCACCTTCAACAACATTTGGCTCTTCCAAATTTCCAGATTCATCAAATACAACATATGTGGTTTCTTCAATGACCAAAGTTCTTTTGTTGAATACCCTATAAGATTTTCCAACACTTGAATATCCAACAAAAATTCCTTCATCTAATTTCGGATCAAATTTTCCTAAGGCAGATTTTCTATTATTATGAATGAACACCTTGCAACCAAAAAAATGCAAATGAGACAAATTAGGTGTTCTACCTTTTAGCAACTCATAGGGTGTTTTATTTAAAATCGATCTCACATTCACTCTATTCAGAACATAACATGCAGTGCTAACCGCCTCAGCCCAAAAATATCTAGGAAGTGAATATTCTGCCAACATTGCTCGGGCGGCTTCTATTAATGTTCTATTTTTTCTTTCGACTACCCCATTTTGTTTAGGGGTTTTAGGTGCAGAAAAATTGTGATCAATTCCATTTTCTTTATAAAAATTTTCAAATCTTACATTTTCAAATTCTCCTCCATGATCACTTTGTATATAAATTATTTCACACCCTAATTTCCCTTGAATCCAAGTCAAAAAATTTATAAATTACTCGAATGATTCACTCTTATGAAATAGAAATCTAACCCAAGTGAATCTTGAGAAATCAGCTACTATAACAAATCCGTATACCTTCCCTCCTAGACTTACAGTTCCTACTGGTCCAAAAAGATCCATGTGTAAAATTTCCAATGGTTTACTAGTCCTAAGATCCTTATTGGACTAAAAAGAGGACTTCACTTATTTTCCTAATTGACATGCATCACAAAGGTGATCCTTAGTAAAGTCTTGTTTTTGTATACCTCTCACTAAGTTCTTTTGGGTAATTCTCCTAAGATTTTTCATACTTGAATGACAAAGTCTCCTATGCTAAAGCCATGATTCATCAGAAACAGTTTTCAAATAAAAAACAGTAGGGGATTGAATACAATTTAAATCTAGCATATAAATATTGTTTACCCTTTTTCCATTTAAAACATCTTTCCCATTTAGGCTTAATATGCAGCTAGTAGGTAAAAATTTTACACTATAGCCCCTATAACATAGATGACTTATACTTAACAAATTATGTTTTAAGCCTTCAACCAATAACACATTGTCTATAAAGAAGTTTTTCAAATTTACAATCATACCTGATCCAATCACTTTCTTTGTGGTATTATCTCCAAGTGTAACCTTGCCTCCACGCCTGGCTTCCAGCATTATTAATTGAGCAGTATCTCTAGTCATATGCTTTGAACATCCACTGTCCAGATACCATATGCTCTCATGAGGTCTTGTGTGAGAGTGACCCTGCAAAAATATCAAATGTTAGACCTGGGAACCCAAACATATTTGGGTTCTCCTTTTAGCAATTTATAATCAGATGCATGTATGATATGTCTAAGTTTATGCATCTTAGGTCTCCACACCAAATTAGATTTCATCTTCAAAGTACAAGTGTGAGCTATATATCCAAATAATCCATAATTATTAAATTTGACATTGGGAAAAGTATTCCTAAGTTTTCTTCCATTTGTTTATCTTCTAAGGGATTCCATATATTTAGGATAATATTTAGGATTTGTAAAATCTTTAAGTTTGGGGGTATCCTATTATCCTCAAGTGCTCTTATTTTCAATTTATAAAATGAATTCATATCTTCTAAGATTCGGTTTGTATAATTGATTCGATATGTTTTGCTCTCTGATTCATCCTTAAATATTTTAAAAGTCTTTTTCAAGAACAGCATAGGATGATTTTAAATTCTCATAATTCTTATTCAAGTCATCATATTCATCAAGTAGTTTCATGTGGTTGTCCTCTATTAATGCATAATCTTTCCTAAAGATTTCATGTTTCTTCTTAAGCTCTTCCATTTCTAAACTTACACTAGCATGCATCTTTTTCATTTTCCTATATGCATCATGCATGTGTTCAGAAACTTGAAAGAATTCATCATAAGTTAAGTCACATACCTCTTCTTGATCTGATTGATCAACATTATCTGCCATCAAGCAAAGATTGGTGACTTCTTCTTCTTTTTCAGTCTCATAAGAGTCTGAAGCTGAGTCCGCCCAAAAAGCTCTTTGAAACTTCTTCTTACCCTTCTTTATAATTTGTTTCTTCTCTACCTTCTCCTTGCTAGGAGTAGCTTTGAGTTTTGGGCAATCAGTCTTGATATGACCTGGTTTCCTACATTCATAACAAATTACTTCATTAGAAACATTGTCATTTCTGTTAAACTTACCTCTATTCCATTGCTGGCGTCTCTTCTGCTTTCTTTTTAGAAAGCTTCTGAATTGTCTAGTCATTAATGCAATATCGTCTTCAACCTCAGGTTGTGAGTGTTCACTCTCTGACTCTTCCACCTTTTGTGCTATATTCTTCTCCTTTCGTGATTCACCTGCATCAGTCTTTCTTTGACTAACTCCTTGCTCATAAGGAATGAGTGAACCAAGAAGATTGTCAATAGAATAAATGTTTAGATCTTTAGACTCTGTAATTGCAGTAATTTTAGCATCATAAGCAGTAGGTAAACAAACGAAGAATCTTATTAACCATTTCAGCATTAGTTAATTCCCTACAAAGTGCATGCAAAGAAGTGACAATTTGTGTGAATCTTGTGTACATGTCAGAAATAGATTCATTTGGTTTCATGCGAAACAACTCATAATCATGTAACAAGATATTAAGTCCTAATTGCTTAACCTCATTAGTCCCTTCATAAGTTTTACAAAGTCTATCCCATATGTCCTTTCCACTTTTGCAAGTGGAAACCCGCATGTAATCTTCAGATTTTGAAGCACAAAAGAAACTATTTAAACATTTGGCATTTAGTTGAGCTAAGTCAAGTTCTTCTATAGTCCAATCGGCAAAAGGTGTTTCTACCTTAACTCCATCAACTAATCTAGTTGGTTTTGTATAACCTTCCTAGACTAGGATCCACATACGATAATCAAGTGACTGTAAGAAAGTAGACATGCGTGTTTTCCAAAAATCAAAAGGTATATTATCAAATAGTGGAGGTCTAGTAATAGAGTAACCCTCAGATGTATTTCGGTTTCCGAATGTAGCCATCTACGTTAATCAAAAAGAAGTTTAAACTTATGATTTTGAAACAAATCTCTGATACCACTTGTTGAGTCTAGTGAATAGGTTATTAGACCTAAGTTAATGTCCCAAGGCTACCAAGAGGGGGGGGGTGAATTAGTATTTTTAAAACTTAACCCTCTTTGAAGTTTTGTTGAACCGAAATGAAATTTTTTAATGAAATTTTTATAGAAAAGTTTTTCAACCACAGAGTGTTTTAAACAAAAGTAAAATGCAAAAAATAAAAACAGTAAAGTAAAAGACACAAGATTTATAGTGGTTCAGTCTAAACCAGACCTACATCCACTCCCGAGAGGCACCCTCTGAGTATTACACTAATACCAATAGTGTCTCTCCTTTTGCACCCACAGCAAGGCGGAGAAGCCTTTACAAACACTCTTTTCACCACTACCCGGTGCGGCAGAGAACCGTCGTCCTTTAACACAATCCCCATTGTTGGCAAAGAACCGTCCGTTCTTTCACACTCTTCTAGTGTGGACAGAGAACCCTTCATCCTTTCATACTCTCCTAGTGTGGGCAGAGAACCCTTCGTCCTTTCACACTCTCCTAGTGTGGGCAGAGAATCCTTCAACCTTTCACACTCTCCTAGTGTGGGCAGAGAACCCTTTGTCCTTTCACACTCTCCTAGTTTCAGCAGAGAACCGGATCTCCTTGACAGATCTTCTCATAAGAAATCTAGAAGGAAGAAAGAAAAGAGTAAAGTAATCCCAATTCACAAGTAGTGATTCTTACCTTTAAACACCAAGTGAAGCCTTCACGCTCCAGTGGTAGGAATCCTCCTTTGAATGCTCTCTCACACTCTCTCCTTGACTTTTCTCTCAATAGGAACTAAGATCAAATGACAAAAAGATTAAGTTCCAGTTTAGAAAGGCCTATTTATAGAAGAGACAAGAAAAACCATATAAAAACGGCAGATTTCAAGTTATGTTGAACATGATCGTCCCGTACGATCTAACATCGTCCCGGACGATTTTACTTAAAAGCCTTAAAACTAACCTGATTACATATGTGTACAAAATAATTTCGTACACGATAATCGTCTGTACGAACTAGGTTCGTCCAAAGGAACAGTTATCATAAGGTCGGTTCCAAAAGCTTCAGGAAACTGTCTTAAGTCGGTTTGATTGTCTGTACGAAATTGCAATCGTATGGACGAAATTCGTCCAGAGAGCAAATCGTCCTGACGATAATTAATTTCATTTTAGGACGAAATTCTTACAGAGAGCAAATCGTCCCGACGATAATTAATTTCGTCCCGTACGAAAATGACTTAGAAAATTTTTCTTTGGGCAGTTTCTGTTCGATCCATGTGCTCTTATAGAGGGATAACTGACCGATCGTCCCGTACGATCCATTATCGTCCCGTACGATCAGTACAAATTTTTTTGTTCTCCTGAAATGTTAGTACTCACAAGAGCAAATACAAATCTTCTAAAATTGTTAGGAGATAACTACACATTTGAACAATAATATTTGGAATCATCAAAACTATACAAGTTGTAAGAATGTAAAACATGCAAATAGCAACTATCTTAACACCTTCATCACATTTTATTAAACATAATTGCCTTAAAAAAACATAAACGGAATGAGCCACATTTCTCGTTTGTTCATTTATAATGGTCATTGTCTTCCTTCTTTCCTTTGTACCATTCTATCATGGAATGACCTGAAACATCAATGTCACACTCAAGCCTAAACCCTCACTTTTCAAGGCCTTCTTACTACCCAGCGTCTTGAGGAAAAGAAACTTTCTTGAAGCTAGAATAAGCTTTTCTAATTAGATGAACTATATGTGGGTATATAGGATTATGATAAAGCATGGTCTTGAAGGTATCTTCTATGCCTGTAATAAGTCCATAGGCTATCGATGTCATAGCCATTTTCAGTTGAAGAATTTACAAACATCTTCCAACTGAGTCCAATTATGCCCTCTTACTTAGGTCAACATAGTGCATACCATGAGATGCAATGAGATTTAGGAACACCTCCCCATTAATAAATTAGAAAACAGTCTCTATAATCTACCAATGGAGTGGTAGTCATGGAAGACATGAAATGGCTATGTTTTTCCTCTGACCTGTAGGTCAATCAATCCTCTGCTCAAGACCTCTTTAACAATGAAAAAAAATTGGCGCCAATGCACTGGATCTCCTTGTCGTAGTTCTTGACTTGAATGAAAGAATCCATTAATTAATCTTGAGCTCTAAAGAAAGAAGTAAGTGTTGAATCTAGTAAATAGGTTGTTAAACCAAAGTTAATGTCCCAAGGCTACCAAGAGGGGGGGTGAATTGGTAGTTTAAAAATTTTAATCTCTCTTTGAATTTAAGTTGAACCGAAATGAAAATTTTTTCTTCTGAGTTTTTCTAGAAAATGTTTTTTAACCACAGAGTTGTTAAAATTAAAAATAAAATGCGGAAACATAAAAATAGTAAAGTAAATGACACCAGATTTATAGTGGTTCGGTCTAAAACCAGACCTACATCCACTCCCTAGAGGCACCCTTTGAGTATTGCACTAATACCAATAGTGACTCTCCTTTGGCACCCACAGCAAGGCGGAGAAGCCTTTACAAAACACTCTTTTCACCACTACCCGGTGCGGCAGAGAACCGTCCGTCCTTTCACACAATCCCCAGTGTTGGCAGAGAACCGTTCGTTATTTCACACTCTCCTAGTGTGGGCAGAGAACCCTTCGGCTGTTCACACTCTCCAAGTGTAGGCAGCGAACCCTTCGGCTATTCACACTCTCCAAGTGTAGGCAGCGAACCCTTCGGCTATTCACACTCTCTAAGTGTCGGTAGCGAACCAGATCTCCTTGACAGATCTTCTCATAAGAAATCTAGAAGGAAGGAAGAAAAGAGTGAAGTAATCCCAATTCACAAGTAGAGTTTCTTACCTTTGAACTCCAAGTGAAGCCTTCACGCTCCAGTGGTAGGAATCCTCCTTTGAATGCACTCTCTCACTCTCTCCTTGGCTATTCTCTCAATAGGCACGAAGATCAAATGACAAAAAGATAGGGTGGCAGTCTAATTTGGACTATTTATACAAAAGACAAGAAAAACCGTCCAAAAACTGCAAGTTTTCAATTCTGTACGCAGTGGATCGTCCCGTACGATCGTGGATCGTGCTGGACGATATTATTTAAAAGCTTTGAAATGACCTTATTTGAATATGTGTACGAAATGTCTTCGTACATGCTGATCGTCCCGTACGAACTAAGTTTGTCCGGTATGAACGGTTATTACAAGGTCGGTTCTAGAAACTGCAGAAAAAACCGTCCTAAGTTGGTTGTATCGTCTGGACGAAAATTGGTTCGTCTGGACGAAATTTTTATAGAGAACAGATCGTCCTGGACGATAATTTAATTTCATCTAGAAGAAAATTTTACAGAGAGCAAATCGTCATGTACGATAATTTAATTTCGTATGGACAAAAATTTTACAGAGAGCCGATCGTCCTGGATGATATTTAATTTCGTCTGGATGAAAATTTTATAGAGAGCAAATCATCATGTAGGATAATTTAATTTCGTCTGGACGAAAATTTTACAGAGGACAAATCATCCTGGACGATATTTAATTTCGTCCTAGACGAATAGGACTTAGAAAAATTTTTAAAGCCAGTTTCTATTCGTTCCATGTGCTCAATAGGAGATAACTGTCTGATCGTCCCGTACGATCTGATATCGTCCCGTACGATCAGTATAAATTTTATATGATCTCCTTATGTGTGTGTATATGTTTTTATTCACTCAATTACAATCACTCACTTTCAAATTTTAATTTAAAGAAAAGTATAAGCTTCAAATTCACAAAGTATCTCATGTTGAATTTGATTTGAAGTCTTCATAGTCTGGAGTTCGATTTTCCTGAAATATTAGTACACACAAGAGTAAATACAAATCTTCTAAAATTGTTAGGAGATAACTGCACATTTGAACAATAATATTTGGAATCATCAAAATTATACAAGTTGTAAAAATGTAAAGCATGCAAATAGCAACTATCTTAACAATCTCCCCCTTTTTGATGATGGCAAAATAATTATTGTTTGTATGATATCAATTTAAACAAATCTCGTAAATTCCCCCTGAATTGATGAATACATGAAAATAAGGAGGCATTTTGAATCAAAGAACACAATTTTTTATTTTTCAAAAATTTTTAATAAAAGATAAAAAATACAAGACAATAACACAAGCACAAATGACACAAAAGCTACAAAATCAGAATACAAAAGCTAACAAAATCAGAATACAAAAAATAAAACATACAAACACAAATTTCTCCCCCTTTTTGATAACAACAAAAAGTGAAGAAGAAATAGACGAGAAATGTAAGTAATTATATGAAATTCATTTAAAAATTTAATCTAAATGGTGATTGACATAAGGTATGCAATTTAAAATTAATAATATTAGGTAAATCATAGAAATTTATAGAATTTAAGAAGTGATATAACATTGTAAGTAAGAAGAATTTATCAAAAATATGATTCAACTTAGACATTTGAATATAGAAAATCATTACAAGAGAGATGAATAAAAAATTTTATATTTCAAAGTTCAATAGAATATAAATGAACATAAGATCAATTTGAATTAAGAGATTAAAAAAATTTGGAAAAAAGAGAATTACCACATGTGGCGGTTTGCGCATCTTTTTCAAATTTTTGGCACATTTTTGTGCATCTCTTTACATTGGGCTTATTTTGTGCCTCTATTTTACATTTGCGAACCTTTGCGCATTCCTTTTGATTTTTGTACTCTTTGTACAATTTTTAAAAGTAATTGATACCAATTCTTTCCAAGATCAATAATCTAAAATTTCAAATTTTTCTAAGTGCATAAATATCACTTGATCAAAGAAATACAAAATAAGAAAACATCTTAATTGCAATAATAATATTAAATTTAATGTAGTCTAAATGAATAGACATGAAATTAAAAATTCTAATTATAACAAGTTATAAAAAAATTTTAAATTTAGAAAGTCTAGATTATCTAATGACATTAATCTCAAATTACAATCTAATTTAAGCACAATAAAGATTTAAAAGACTAATGAAATTCATAAAAACTAAACACATTTAAAAAACAATCCAAATTTAAAGCAAATACAACATATATGGATATTGATGAAAAAGATTACAAGATCATTTCATAATATCAATACAAAAAAAATACACTGAACTTTTTTAAAACTTAACAAACATAACTAAAACAATCACTAGAACAAACAAACACAAATACTAGAACAAACACTAATACAAACACAAATACAACAAACATAAAGAAAATCATCACTCATTCTCTATTTTTCTGGAGGAGGAGGAGGAATGCCACCGAATAGATTGAAGTTGGAAGTCATCAACATAACATTGATATTGATTTCATGAACTTCATTTCTGATACTACCAATGTCCTGTTGCTGCTACAGAAGTTGAGCATCAATTTGATCAAATCTTTGATCAAAATGATGTTGAGTCTAGTAATTAGGTTGTTAAGCCTATGTGAATGTCCCACGGCTACCAAGAGGGGGGTGAATTGGTAGTTTTAAAAAAACAAAGTTAAAATTTAAGACCCCTTTTTAAAAATTATTGAACCGAAATAAAATCTCTTTTAAATTTTGTAGAAAAAGGTTTTTCAACCACAGAGTTTTTAAAACTGAAATAGAAAGTGCGGAAACATAAAAACAGTAAAGTAAATGACACCAGATTTATAGTGGTTCGGTCTATAACTAGACCTACATCCACTCCCCAGAGGCACCCTCTGAGTATTGCACTAATACCAATAGTGACACTCCTTTTGCACCCACAGCAAGGCGGAGAAGCCTTTACAACACACTCTTTTCACCACTCCCCGGTGCGGCAGAGAACTGTCCGTCCTTTTACACAATACCCAGTGTTGGCAGAGAACCCTTCGTCCTTTAACACTCTCCTAGTGTGGGCAGAGAACCCTTCATCCTTTCACACTCTCCTAGTGTGGGCACAGAACCCTTCATCCTTTAACACTCTCCTAGTGTGGGCAGAGAACCCTTCGTCCTTTCACACTCTCCTAGTGTGGGCAGAGAACCCTTCATCCTTTCACACTCTCCTAGTGTGGGCAGAGAACCCTTCGTCCTTTCACACTCTCCTAGTGTGGGCAGAGAACCCTTCGGCTATTCACACTCTCTAAGTGTGGGCAGAGAACCCTTCGGCTGTTCACACTCTCCAAGTGTCGGCAGAGAACCAGATCTCCTTGACAGATCTTCTCACAAGAATCTAGAAGGAAGAAAGAAAAGAGTGAAGTAATCCCAATTCACAAGTAGAGACTCTTACCTTTGAAATCCAAGTGAAGCCTTCTCGCTTCAGTGGTAGGAATCCTCCCTTGAATGCTCTCTTCAACTCTCTCCTTGGCTATTCTCTCAAGAGGCACGAAGATCAAATGACAAAAAGATGGGTGGCAGTCTAATTTGAACTGTTTATACAAGAGACAAGAAAAACCGCCCAAAAACTGCAAGTATTCAATTCTGTATGCAGTGGATCGTCCTGTACGATCGTGGATCGTCCTGGACGATTTGATTTAAATGATCTGAAACGACCCTATTTGAATATGTGTACGAAATGTCTTCGTACAGCTGATCATCCTGTACGAACTAGGTTCGTGCAGTACGAACGGTTATTACAAGGTCGATTCTAGAAACTGCTGAAAACTGTCCTAAGTCGGTTAATCGTTTGGACGAAAATTGATTCTTCTGGACGACATTTTTACAGAGGACTGATCGTCCTGTACGATAAATTATTTCGTCTGGACGAAAAATTTCCCGAGGACTGATCGTCCTGGACGATAATTTATTTTGTCTGGACGAAAATTTTCCAGAGAGCCCATCATCCTGGATGATAATTAATTTCGTCTGGACAAAAATTTTACAGAGAACCTATCGTCCTGGACGATAATTTATTTCATCTGGACGAAAATTTTCCAGAGAGTCAATCATACTGGACGATAATTTATTTCGTCCTGAACGAATAGGACTTAGAAAAAATTTTCAAGCAAGTTCCTATTCGTTCCATATGCTCTATAGGAGATAACTGTCTGATCGTCCAGTACGAACTGAAGATCGTCCTGTACGATCAGTATAAATTCTACATGATCTCCTTATGTGTGAATATTTTTATTTTCTCAACATACAATCACTCCCTTTCAATTTGATTTCTAAGAAAAGTGCAAGCTTCAAATTTTACAAAGTATCTCATGCTGAATTTAATTTGAAGTCTTCGTAGTCTGGAGTTCGTTTTTTTCTGAAATGTCAGTACACATAAGAGCAAATACAATTCTTCCAAAATTGTTAGGAGATAACTACACATTTGAACAATAATGTTTGAAATCATCAAAACTTTATAAGTTGCAAAAATGAAAAGCATGCAAATAGCAATTATCTTAACAATCTCCCCCTTTTTGATGATGGCAAAACAATTATTGTTTGTATGATTTCAATTTAAACAAATCTTTCTATCTCCTAAACTCCCCCTGAATTGATGAATACATGAAAATAAGGAGGCAATTTGAAACATAAAAATAATTTTATTTTTTAAAAAAATAAACTAGAAACACAAACATACAAACAAAACATAAAATATATGAACAAACAAAACATACAAACACAATGATTTCTCCCCCTTTTTGACAACAATAAAAAGTGAAGAAGAAATAGACAAGAAATGTAAGTAATTGTATGAAATTCATTTGAACATTTAATCTAAATGGTGATTGATACAAGGTATGCAATTTTAAACTAAAAATATTAGGTCAATCATAGAAATTCATGAAATTTAAAAAGTGATATAACATTGTAAGTAAGAAGAATTTAGCAAAGACATGATTCAATTTAGACATTTCAATATAGAAAATCATTACAAGAGAGATGAAGAAAAATTCGATATTTCAAAGTTCAAAAGAATATAAATGAACATAAGATCAATTTGAACTAAGAGATTGAAAGAATTTGGAAAGAAGAGAATTACCACAAGTGGCACTTTGCGCATCTTTTTCATATAGGTGGCACATTTTTGTGCATCTTTTTCTTTATTGGGCTTATTTTGTGCCTCTTTTTCACATTTGCAACTTTGTTGAGCATTCCTTTTGATTTTGTACATTTGTACAATTTTCAAGAGTAATTGAATTCTTTCCAAACACAATAATCTAGAATCTCAAATTTTTCTAAGTGCATAAATATTAATTGAGCTAGGAAATACAAAATAAGACAACATCTAAATTGCAATAATAATATTAACTTTTATGTAGTCTAAATGAATAGACATGAATTTAAAAGTTCTAATTACAACAAGTTATAAACAACTTTTAAATTTAGAAAGATTAGATTTTCTAATGTAGATAATCTCAAATTACAATCTAATTTAAACACTATGAAGATTAAATAATACAAATGAAATTCAAAAAAATTAACCACATTTCAATAACAAATCAACATTGAAACAAGTACGAAATGCATTAATATTTATGAAAGGATTACACATTTCACAATATATAAACACAACTTAAAAGAAAAGACAAACAAACACTTAACATAAACACTAACACAACAAGACATAAATACATGAGTAACTAACACAACAAAACATAAAAAATACAACACGAGTACAACAAAGACACAGAAATTCATCTCTACTGTTCTGGAGGAGGAGGAGGAGGAATGCCACCGAAAAGGTTAAAGTAGGAGGCCATCAACATTACATTGGTATTGATATCATGTACTTCATTTCTAATTATACCAATGTCATGTGGTTGCTGCACAAGTTGATCATCAAATTGATCAAACCTTTGATCAATATGAGTCTCTAATCTATCAAATCTCTCAATCAGATTCTGATAATCTGACTGAGGTGCAGAGGTTTGCGCTCCTTCTTCTTCTTCTTCTTCTGAAGCACTGGCATGCGCTTTTTCTTTTTCTTTTTCCTCCCTGAAGAGCAATCTGAAGGATGCATCATTATAGTAAACTGGCTCTTCATATTCTTCATCAGGATGCACCAAATTATATTTATTCTCCAAAATGTAGGTAATTAAATGTCCCAAAGAAATATTCTTTTTCCTCTTCTGTTCAGCATGTCCTATTTCTGAAAGCCCATAAAGATGATCTATGATAAGTTGGGCTTCGTCGATAGGGCGACGATCCATAATCAAAAAGGTTAGAACAGAAAGGAGAGGAGTAATGTTTATCCTATCACCAGCTTTAGGAATGATTGAAGATCTAAGGATATGCTGGATGATACGGGCATTTTGGGTCATCCCAGATACTCTAGCAATATGATAGGTTACGCCACTTTTTCTAATTACCATATTGACATCTTCCCATCTGATTGTGTTTTCGGTCATAAGGGTGTGAGCTCTATATCCTTCAGTCCTTAGGTTTAGAAATGCACCAATGTCATGCTTGGTGATTTCTACTTTTTTCTTGAATACAAAGGAACTAATGGAAGAGTGGTCGGAGTTAAAACTCATGTTGGCTAGAAAGTAGAGAAATGTTTGCTTGTTGTAGAAATGGACGAGAGAAAGTATGAAATGGAATTGGGTTGAGGCAAAAAGGTGTATTACCTTAAAATTTATCTCGCTGTTGATTAAGATGCGAGATGGAGTTATTTTTGCGGAAGCAAAACGAGGAAATGATTCCTCATTTGCCTTAGAAAGGAAGTTTTTCGAGGCATTCCTATTCTGCTTCTTCGCTAACACCTTTTGTCTTTTGCTTGAGGAGGCCATTGACAATTTGAAGTAGAAAGGGATTGAAAGAGAAGTTTGAAAGTGTGATTGTTGAGTTAGAAAGCCTTCATATTTAAAGAAAATGATACGTTCATCTTGGACGAAAAAGGTTCGTCCTGGACGAAAATCATCGTTCGTCTGGACGAAAATTATTTCGTACAGACGATCAAATTCGTCAAAAATGTAACGGTTTTTCGTAATCAACACAACTTACGATGCGTCCCTTCGTACAGACCTTTGACTTGACCGATCGTACATACAAACAAAAGTTCGTACAGATGATCTAAAAATAACTCGTTTAAATGTCTTTTGAAAACCGTCCCCTACACTGAAACGACATATGTTCGTCTGGACGAACCAAAAATTTCGTACTGACGAAATCCATATTAAAAACTGTCTTATCCACTCAACCGATGCATTCAATCGTCCCGACGTTTGAGAAAAGGAAAAAGTTCGTCCTGGACGATATTCAGATCGTACAGACGATTTAATTAAAAACTGCTCTCAAAACGGTTAAAATGCACGCAAACCAATTTTTCTCACATCGTCCTGTACGAACCAAAAGTCGTCCCGGACGATTTCCTCCAATTTTTTTAATTTTTGAATTTTAATTTAAGAAAATCAAACCAAACTTTAAAAAACACAGAAAACATACAATAAAAAAAAACTTACACTCAAAAAACAAATTCATTCAAAACAAAAAAAATTCACAAAATCAAACACAAAACAAAAACATAAACATCAATGTTGCAAAGACATTTTGTTTAGGCATTTAAATCAATAACACCTATCCTTGTTCTTAAAGTACTGAAGGTATCAAGGGCTAAAGGTTTTGTTAAAATGTCTGCAAGTTGATTTTCAGTTGAAACATGTGTGAGTTCAATTTCTCCTTTGGATACATGATCCCTTATGAAATGATGTCTTATATCTATGTGTTTGGTTCTAGAATGTTGAATAGGATTTTTGGAAATGCAAATAGCACTAGTATTGTCACAATAAATTGGAATAGTGCCTACAGATAATCCTAAATCAATCAACTGTTATTTTAACCAAAGAACTTGTGCCACACAACTTCCTAATGCAATGTATTCTGCTTCTGCAGTAGATAGGGCTACTGAATTTTGTTTTCTATTGGACCAAGAAACTAATGAATTTCCAATGAATTGACATGTTCCATAAGTACTTTTCCTATCCACTCTACAGCCTGCAAAGTCAGAATCTGAATAACCAATAATTTCAAATGAAGAGCTAAACTTAGGATACCAAATTTCTAAGTTTTGAGTTCCTAGTAAGTATCTTAAAATCCTTTTAACTGTTGTCAAATGTGATTCTTTTGGATCTGATTGAAATTTATCACATAAGCAAACACTGAACATAATATCTGGTCGGCTAGCAGTCAAGTAAAGCAAAGATCCAATAATCCCTCTATATTTCTTTTGATCAACAGATTTTCCCTTAAGGTCCTTATCTAACTGAACTGAGGAAGTCATTGGTGTACTAACAGGTTTAGCATTGTCCATTTCATATTTCTTGAGGATGTCCTTAATATATTTGGTTTGACTAAGAAATGTCCCTTCCTCAAGTTGCTTGATGCTAAAACCTAGAAAGTAATTTAAATCTCCCATTAGACTCATTTCAAATTCACTACTCATTGTATTAGAAAAATCATCACAAAGATTTTTATTTGAAGATTCAAAGATGATATCATCCACATAAATTTGAACAATGAGTATTTCCTTTCCAAATTTCTTTAAGAAGAGAGTTGTATCCACACTTCCTTTTTCAAAAGATCTTTCAAGTAGGAAAGTGCTCAATCTCTCATACCAAGCCCTAGGTGCCTGTTTCAATCCATATAATGCCTTTTTTAACTTAAAAACATGATTTGGGTATTTTGAATTTTCAAATCCTGGAGGTTGTTCTACATAAACATCTTCTTCAATAACACCATTCAAAAAGGCACTTTTGACATTCATTTGAAACAATTTAAAACTTTTAAAACAGGCAAAGGCAAGTAAAAACCCTAATTGCTTCAAGTCTTGCTACAGGGGCAAAGGTCTCCTAAAAATCAATTCCTTCAATTTGATTATACCCCTTAGCAACTAATCTAGCCTTATTTCTAATGACTACTCCTGAGTCATTCATTTTATTTTTGAACACCCACTTTGTTCCAACAACACTTTGATCTTTTGGCCTTGTAGTTAATTCCCAAACTTTATTTCTTACAAATTGATTTAACTCTTCTTGCATGGCCAATATCCAAAATTCATCAGAAAGTGCCTGATCAATATTAGTGGGTTCTATGGTTGTAATAAAGGCTGAATGATTGACTTCCTTATTTAATCCACGCCTAGTTCTAACACCCTCACTAGGTTCTCCTATAATCAATTCTCTTAGGTGGTTTTTTGAAAATCTCAAATCTCTAGGCAAAGGGTTTTCTCTTTCAAAGTTTTCTTCCACATTTTCTTCTAAATTTAATCTATCAATCTTTTGGGAGTTTTCCTCAATTTCTTCTTCAACAATATTTGGCTCTTCTAAATTTCCAGATTCATCAAATACAACATGTGTGGTTTCTTCAATAAGTAAAGTTCTTTTGTTGAATACCTTATAAGATTTTCCAACACTTGAATATCCAACAAAAATTCCTTCATCTGATTTTGGATCAAATTTTCCTAAGGCATATTTTCCATTGTTATGAACGAACACCTTGCATCCAAAAACATGCAAATGAGACAAATTTGGTGTTCTACCTTTTAGTAACTCATAGGGTGTTTTATTTAAATTTGATCTCACATTCACCCTATTCAAAACATAACATGCAGTGCTAACCGCCTCAGCCCAAAAATATTTAGGAAGAGAGTATTCTGCCAACATTGCTCTGGCGGCTTCTATTAATGTTCTATTTTTCCTTTCAACTACCCCATTTTGTTGAGGGGTTCTAGGAGCAGAAACGTTGTGATCAATCCCTTTTTCTTTACAAAAATTTTCAAATCTTTCATTTTCAAATTCTCCTCCATGATCACTTTGTATAAACATTATTTCACATCCTAATTTTCTCTGAATCCAAGTTGAAAAATTTCTGAATTCCTCAAATGATTCACTTTTATGAAAAAGATATCTAACCCAAGTGAACCTAGAGAAATCATCCACAATAACAAATCCGTATACCTTCCCTCCTAGACTTACAGTTCCTACTGGTCCAAAAAGATCCATGTGAAGAATTTCCAATGGTTTACTAGTTCTAAGATCATTATTGGACTTAAAAGAGGACTTCACTTGGTTTCCTAATTGACATGCATCACAAAGATGGTTCTTAGTAAAGTCTAGTTTTGGTATACCTCTTACTAAATTCTTTTGGGTAATTCTCCTAAGATTTTTCATACTAGAATGACAAAGTCTCCTATGCCAAAGCCAAGATTCATCAGAAACAGTTTTCAAACAGAAAGCAATAGGAGTATGAAATGAATTCAAATCTAGCATGTAAACATTGTTTACCCTTTTTCCATTTAAAACTTCTTTCCCATTTAGGCTTAATATGCAGCTAGTAGGTAAAAATTTCACATTATAACCCTTGTCACATAGCTGACTTATACTTAACAAATTATGCTTTAAGCCTTCAACCAATAGCACATTGTCTATAAAAAAGTTTTCGAAATTACCAATCATACCTGATCCAACCACTTTCTTTGTGGAATTATCTCCAAGTGTAACCTTGCCTCCATTCCTGGCTTCTAGCGATATGAATTGTGTAGTGTCTCCAGTCATATGCTTTGAACATCCGCTATCCAGGTACCATATGCTCCCACGAGGTCTTGTGTGAGAGCAATCCTGCAAAAATATCAAATGTTAGACCTGGGAACCCAAACAAGTTTGGGTTCACCTTTTAGCAATTTATAATCAGATGCATGTATGATATGTCTAGGTTTATGCATCTTAGGTCTCCACACCAAATTAGATTTCATCATCAAGGTACAGGTGTGAGCTATATGTCCCAAAAATCCACAATTATTACATTTAACATTAGGAAAAATATTCCTAAGTTTTCTTCCATGTGATTGTCTTCTAAGGGATTTCATGAATTTAGGATAATATTTAGGATTTGTAAAATCTTCAAGTCTGGGGGGTTTCCTATTATCCTCGAGAGCTCTTATTGTTATTTTGTAAAATGAATTCATATCTTCCAAGATTCGATTGGTATAATTGATTCTATATGCTTTGCTCTCAGATTCATCCTTAAAATTTTTAAATTCCATTTCAAGATCAGTATAGGATGACTTTAGATTTTCAAAATTCTTATTCAAGTCATCATATTCATGAAGTAGTTTCATGTGGTTGTCATCTATTAAAGCATGGTCTTTTCTAAGGATTTCATTTTCCTTCTTGAGCTCTTCAAATTCTAAACTTAAACTAGCATGCATCTTTTTCATTTTCCTATATGCATCATGCATGTGTTTAGAAACTTCAAATAATTCATCATAGGATAAGTCACATACCTCTTCTTGATCTGAGTGATCCACATTGTCTGCCATCAAGCAAAGATTAGTGACTTCTTCTTCTTTTTCTGTCTCAGATGAGTCTGAAGCTGAGTCCGCCCAGAAAGCTCTTTGAAACTTCTTCTTGCCCTTCTTTACCACAGGTTTCTCCTCCACCTTCTCCTTAGCAGTAGTGGCTTTGAGTTTTGGGCAATCAGTCTTGATATGACCTGGTTTCCTGCATTCATAACAAATCACTTCATTAGAAACCTTGTCATTTCTGTTAAACTTACCTCTATTCCATAGCTGGCATTTCTTCTGCTTCCTCTTTAAAAAGCTTCTGAATTGTCTAGTCATTAGTGCAACATCATCTTCATCCTCAGGTTGTGAGTGTTCACTCTCTGACTCTTCCACTTTTAGTGCTATATTCTTCTCCTTTCGTGGTTCACCTGCATCAATCTTCCTTTGACTTACTCCTTGCTCATAAGCAATGAGTGAACCAAGAAGATTGTCAATAGAATAAATGTTTAAATCTTTAGACTCTGTAATTGCAGTAATTTTTACATCATAAGTAGTAGGTAAACAACGAAGAATCTTATTAACCATTTCAGCATTAGTTAATTCCCTACCAAGTGCATGCAAAGAAGTGACAATTTGTGTAAATCTTGTGTACATGTCGGAAATAGATTCATTAGGTTTCATGCGAAACAATTCATAGTCATGTAACAAGATATTGAGCCTTGATTGTTTAATCTCATTTGTCCCTTCATAAGTTATACAAAGTCTATCCCATATGTCCTTTCCGCTTTTGTAAGTGGAAACTCGTATGTAGTCTTCAGATTTTAAAGCACAAAAGAAACTGTTTAAACATTTGGCATTTAATTGTGCTAAGTCACGTTCTTCTACAGTCCAATCAATAAAAGGTATTTCTACCATTACTCCATCAACTAATCTAGTTGGTTTTGTGTAGCCATCCTGGACTAATATCCACATGCGATAATCAAGTGATTGTAAGAAAGTAGACATGCGTGTTTTCCAAAAATCAAAAGGAATATTGTCAAATAGTGGAGGTCTAGTAATAGAGTAACCCTCAGGTGTGTTCCGGTTTCCGAAGGTAGCCATCTACGTTAATCAAAAAGTAGTTCAAACTTATGATATTGAAACGAAGCTCTGATACCACTTGTTGAGTATAGTAATTAGGTTGTTAAGCCTAAGTGAATGTCCCACGGCTACCAAGAGGGGGGTGAATTGGTAGTTTTAAAAAAACAAAGTTAAAATTTAAGACCCCTTTTTAAAAATTGTTGAACTGAAATAAAATCTCTTTTAAATTTTGTAGAAAAAGGTTTTTCAACCACAGAGTTTTTAAAACTGAAATAGAAAGTGCGGAAACGTAAAAACAGTAAAGTAAATGACACCAGATTTATAGTGGTTCGGTCTATAACCAGACCTACATCCACTCCCCAAAGGCACCCTCTGAGTATTGCACTAATACCAATAGTGACTCTCCTTTTGCACCCACAGCAAGGCGGAGAAGCCTTTACAACACACTCTTTTCACCACTCCCCGGTGCGGCAGAGAACCGTCCATCCTTTTACACAATACCCAGTGTTGGCAGAGAACCCTTCGTCCTTTAACACTCTCCTAGTGTGGGCCGAGAACCCTTCATCCTTTCATACTCTCCAAGTGTGGGCAGAGAACCCTTCGTCCTTTAACACTCTCCTAGTGTGGGCAGAGAACCCTTCGTCCTTTCACACTCTCCTAGTGTGGGCAGAGAACCCTTCGGCTGTTCACACTCTCCAAGTGTGGGCAGAGAACCCTTCGGCTGTTCACACTCTCCAAATGTCGGCAGAGAACCAGATCTCCTTGACAGATCTTCTCACAAGAATCTAGAAGGAAGAAAGAAAAGAGTGAAGTAATCCCAATTCACAAGTAGAGACTCTTACCTTTGAAATCCAAGTGAAACCTTCTCGCTTCAGTGGTAGGAATCCTCCCTTGAATGCTCTCTTCAACTCTCTCCTTGGCTATTCTCTCAAGAGGCACAAAGATCAAATGACAAAAAGATTGGGTGGCAGTCTAATTTGGACTATTTATACAAAAGACAAGAAAAACTGCCCAAAAACTGCAAGTATTCAATTCTGTACGCAGTGGATCGTCCTGTACGATCGTGGATCGTCCTGGACGATTTTATTTAAACGATCTGAAATGACCCTATTTGAATATGTGTACGAAATGTCTTCGTACAGCTGATCATCTTGTACGAACTAGGTTCGTCCAGTATGAACGGTTATTACAAGGTCGATTCTAGAAACTGCTGAAAACTGTCCTAAGTCGGTTAATCGTTTGGACGAAAATTGATTCGTCTGGACGACATTTTTATAGAGGACTGATCGTCCTGTACGATAAATTATTTCGTCTGGACGAAAAATTTCCCGAGGACTGATCGTCCTGGACGATAATTTATTTCGTCTGGACGAAAATTTTCCAGAGAGCCCATCGTCCTGGACGATAATTAATTTCGTCTGGACGAAAATTTTACAGAGAACCTATCGTCCTGGACGATAATTTATTTCGTCTGGACGAAAATTTTCTAGAGAGTCAATCGTACTGGACGATAATTTATTTCATCCTGGACGAATAGGACTTAGAAAAAATTTTCAAGCAAGTTCCTATTCGTTCCATATGCTCTATAGGAGATAATTGTCTGATCGTCAAGTACGAACTGAAGATCGTCCTGTACGATCAGTATAAATTCTACATGATCTCCTTATGTGTGAATGTTTTTATTTTCTCAGCATACAATCACTCCCTTTCAATTTGATTTCTAAGAAAAGTGCAAGCTTCAAATTTTACAAAGTATCTCATGCTGAATTTAATTTGAAGTATTCGTAGTCTGGAGTTTGTTTTTTCCTGAAATGTCAGTACACACAAGAGCAAATACAATTCTTCCAAATTTGTTAGGAGATAACTACACATTTGAACAATAATGTTTGAAATCATCAAAACTTTATAAGTTGCAAAAATGAAAAGCATGCAAATAGCAATTATCTTAACAAATGAGTCTCAAGTCTGTCAAATTTCTCAACCAAATTTTGATAATTTGATTGAGGTGCAGATGATTGTTCTCCTTCTTCTTCTTCTTCTTCAGAAGCACTGGCAGGTGCTTTCTCTTTTTGCTCCTTGAAGATTACTCTAAAAGAAGCATCATTGTAGTAAACTGGCTCCTCATATTCTTCATAAGGATGCACTAGGTTGTATTTCTTTTCCAAAACATAGGTAACTAAGTGTCCTAATAAAATATTCCTTTTTCTTTTCTACTCTGTATGCCAAATTTCTGAAAGCCCATAAAGATGGTCTAGGATAAGTTGGGCTTCATCGATAGGCTTACGATCCATAATCAAAAAAGTTACAACAGAAAGGAGTGGGGTAATATTTATCCTATCACCAGCTTTAGGAATAATTGAAGATCAAAGAATGTGCTGGATAATTCGAGCATTTTTTGTCATTCCTGAAACTTTAGGAATATGATATGTTAGGCCATTTTACCTAATCACCCTATTGACTTCATACCATTTGAAGGTGTTCTCATTCATAAGGGTGTGAGCTCTATATCCTTTAGTTCTTAAGTTTAGAAAGGCACCTAAGTCGTGCTTAGTGATGTCAACTTTTTGTTTGAAAACAAAAGAACTTATTGAGGAGTGGTCGAAATTAAAACTCATATTGGCTAGAAAATAGAGAAATGTTTGTTTGTTGTAGAGGTGGACGAGAGAAAGAATGAATCCAAACTGGGTGGAAGCAAAAAGGTGCATTACCTTAAAATTTATCTCGCTTTGAATCAGAATGCGAGAAGATGTAATTTTGGCAGATGAAAAATGAGGAAAGGATTCCTCATTTGCCTTTGAAAGGAAGTTTTCAGAAGAATTCCTGTGGAGTTTCTTCGCCAACACCTTTTGTCTCTTGCTTGAGGAGGCCATTGTCGATTTGAAGTTGAAAGGATTTGAAAGTGAAGTTTGGAGTTGTGATTGTTGAGTTAGAAAGCCTTCTTATTTAAAGAAAACGATATGTTCGTCCTGGAGGAAAATAGTTCGTCCTGGACGAAAATTATTGTTCGTCTGGATGAAAAAATTTCGTACAGACGATCAAATTCATCCAAAATGTAACAGCTTTTCGTAATCAACACAACTTATGATACGTCCTTTCGTACATACTTTTTGACTAAACCGATCATACAGACGAAAAAATTTCGTATAGACGATCAAAAGTTAATTCATTTTAATGTTAGTTGAAAACCATCCCCTACTATGAATCGACGTCTGTTCGTCTGGACGAACAAAAAGTTCGTACGGACGAACTTCCCAATTAAAATTGCCTTAACCACTCAACTGCTGCATTCAATCGTCCCGACGTTTGAGAAAAAATATTTCATCCTGGACGATCATCAGATCGTACAGACGAACAACATTAAAAACTGCTCTCAAGACGTTTAAAATCACGCAAACTGAATTTTACACACATCGTCCCGTACGAAAAATTTCATCCCGGATGATTTCCACACATTTTGGATTTTTTGAATTTTTATCAAACTAAAACAAACTAAACATTCAAAACATAGAAAACAAAAACAAAACCACAGACTCTAAATTAAACTCATTCAAAACACACAAAAATCACTAAATTCAAAACAAAATAAAAACAAATACACGAAGAAAACATAAATATCAATGTTGCAAAAAATATTTTTATTTAAGCATTCAAATCAGTAACACCAAGCCTTGTTCTTAATGTACTGAAGGTATCAAAGGCTAAAGGTGTTGTAAAAATGTCTGCAAGTTGATTTTCAGTTGAAACATGAGTAAGTTCAATTTCTCCCTTGGATACATGACCCTTATGAAATGATACCTTATGTCAATGTGTTTGGTTCTAGAATGTTGAATAGGATTTTTGGAAATGCAAGTAGCACTAGTATTATCACAATAAATTGGAATAGTGCCTATAGTTAATCCTAAATCAATCAACTGTTGTTTTAACCAAAGTACTTGTGCCACCCAACTTCCTAATGCAATGTATTCTGCTTCTGTAGTAGATAGAGCCACTGAATTTTGTTTTCTACTAGACCATGAAACTAATGAATTTCCAATGAATTGACATATTCCAGAAGTGCTTTTCCTATCCACTCTACAGCCTGCAAAGTCAGAATCTGAATAACCAATAATTTCAAATGAAGAGCTAAACTTAGAATACCAAATTCCTAAGTTCTGAGTTCCTAGTAAATATCTTAATATCCTTTTCACTACTGTCAAATGTGATTCTTTTGGATCTGGTTGAAATCTAGCACATAAGCAAACACTGAACATAATATCTGGTCGGCTAGCAGTCAAGTAAAGTAAAGATCCAATTATCCCTCTAAATTTCTTTTGATCAACAGATTTTCCCTTAAGGTCCTTATCCAACTGTACCGAGGAACTCATTGGTGTACTAACATGTTTAGCATTGTCCATTTCATATTTTTTGAGGATGTCCTTAATATATTTGGTTTGACTAAGGAATGTACCTTCATCAAGTTGCTTAATGCTAAAGCCTAGAAAGTAATTTAAATCTCCCATTAGACTCATTTCAAATTCATTACTCATTGTTTTAGAAAAGTCATCCCAAAGATTTTTATTTGAAGATCCAAAAGTGATATCATCCACATAAATTTGAACAATGAGTATATCCTTTCCAAATTTCTTTAAAAAGAGAGTTGTATCCACACTTCCTTTTTCAAAAGATCTTTCAAGTAGGAAGGTGCTTAACCTCTCATACCAAGCCCTGGGTGCCTGTTTCAATCCATATAAAGCCTTTTTTAACTTGAAAACATGATTTGGGTATTTAGAATTTTCAAAACATGGAAGTTGTTCTACAAAAACATCTTCTTGAATAACCCGATTTAAAAAGGCACTTTTGACATCCATTTGAAATAATTTAAAATCTTTAAAACAGGCAAAGGCAAGTAAAACCCTAATTGCTTCAAGTCTAGCTATAGGGGCAAAAGTCTCCTCAAAATCTATTCCTTCAATTTGATTATACCCCATAGCAACTAATCTAGCTTTATTTCTAATGACTACTCCTGAGTCATTCATTTTATTTTTGAACACCCACTTGGTTCCAACAACACTTTGATCTTTTGGCCTTATAGTTAATTCCCAAACTTTATTTCTTACAAATTGATTCAACTCTTCTTGCATGGCCAATATCTAAAATTCATCAAAAAGTGCTTTATCAATATTAGTGGGTTCTATAGTTGAAATGAAGGCTGAATGATTGACTTCCTTGTTTAATCCACGCCTAGTTCTAACACCCTCACTAGGTTCACCTATAATCAATTTCCATGAGTGATTTTTAGAAAATCTCAAATCTCTAGGCAAAGGGTTTTCTCTTTCCAAATTCTCTTCCACATCTTCTTCCAAATTTATTCTATCAATCTTTTGAGAGTTTTCCTCAATCTCATCTTCAACAACATTTGGCTCTTCCAAATTTCCAGATTCATCAAATACAACATGTGTGGTTTCTTCAATTACTATTGTTCTTTTGTTGAATACCCTATAAGATTTTCCAACACTTGAATATCCAACAAAAATTCCTTCATCTGATTTTGGATCAAATTTTCCTAAGGCAGATTTTCCATTATTATGAATGAACACCTTGCAACCAAAAACATGCAAATGAGACATATTTGGTGTTCTACCTTTTAGCAACTCATAGGGTATTTTATTTAAATTCGATCTCACATTCACCCTATTCAGAACATAACATGCAGTGCTAACCGCCTCAGCCCAAAAATATCTAGGAAGTGAGTATTCTGCCAAAATTGCTCGGGCGGCTTCTATTAATGTTCTGTTTTTCCTTTCAACTACCTCATTTTGTTGAGGGGTTCTAGGTGCAGAAAAATTATGATCAATCCCTTTTTCTTTATAAAAATTTTCAAATTTTTCATTTTCAAATTCTCCTCCATGATCACTTTGTAAAGAAATTATTTCACATCGTAGGTTTCTTTGAATCCAAGTTGAAAAATTTCTAAATTTTTCAAATGATTCACTTTTATGAAAAAGAAATCTAACCCAAGTGAATCTTGAGAAATCATCCACTATAACAAATCCGTATACCTTCCCTCCTAGACTTACAGTTCCTACTGGTCCAAAAAGATCCATGTGAAGAATTTCCAAATGTTTACTGGTCCTAAGATCCTTATTGGACTTAAAAGAGGACTTCACTTGTTTTCCTAATTGACATACATCACAAAGGTGATCCTTAGTAATGTCTAGTTTTGGTATACCTCTCACTAAATTCTTTTGGATAATTCTCCTAAGGTTTTTCATACTAGAATGACAAAGTCTCCTATGCCAAAGCCATGATTCATCAGAAACAATTTTCAAACAAAAAGTAGTAGGAGATTGAATACAATTTAAATCTAGCATGTAAACATTGTTTACCCTTTTTCCATTTAAAACTTCTTTCCCATTTAGGCTTAAAATGCAGCTAGTAGGTAAAAATTTTACATTATATCCCTTGACACATAGCTGACTTATACTTAACAGATTATGTTTTAAGCCTTCAACTAATAACACATTGTCTATAAAAAAGTTTTTGAAATTTCAAATCATACCTGATCCAACCACTTTCTTTGTGGTATTATCTCCAAGTGTAACCTTTCCTCCACTCCTGGCTTCCAGCGTTATGAACTGAGCAATATCTCCAGTCATATGCTTTGAACATCCGCTGTCCAGGTACCATATGCTCCCACGAGGTCTTGTGTGAGAGCAACCCTCTTCTTGATCTGAGTGATCAACATTATCTGCCATCAAGCAAAGGTTGGTGATTTATTCTTCTTTTTCAGTCTCAGATGAGTCTGAAGCTGAGTCCGCCCAAAAAGCTCTTTGAAACTTCTTCTTTTACTTCTTTATAATTGGTTTCTCTTCTACCTTCTCCTTGCTAGGAGTGGCTTTGAGTTTTGGGCATTCAATCTTGATATGACATGGTTTCCTGCATTCATAACAAATCACTTCATTAGAAACCTTACCATTTCTGTTAAACTTACCTCTATTCCATTGCTGGCGTCTCTTCTGCTTCCTCTTTAAAAGCTTCTGAATTGTCTAGTCATTAATGCAATATCGTCTTCATCCTCAGGTTGTGAGAGTTCACTCTCTAACTCATCCACCTTTAGTGCAATATTCTTCTCCTTTCGTGGTTCACCTGCATCAATCTTTCTTTGACTTACTCCTTTCTCATAAGCAATGAGTGAACCAAGAAGATTGTCAATAGAATAAATATTTAGATCTTTAAACTCTATAATTGCAGTAATTTTAGCATCATAAGTAGTAGGTAAACAACTAAGAATCTTATTAACCATTTCAGCAATAGTTAATTCCCTACCAAGTGCATACAAAGAAGTGACTATTAGTGTGAATCTTGTGTACATATCAGAAATAGATTCATTAAGTTTCAAGCAAAATAATTCATAGTCATGTAACAAGATATTGAGTCTTGATTGCATAACCTCATTAGTCCCCTCATAAGTTATATAAAGTCTATCCCATATGTCCTTTCCGCTTTTGAAAGTTGAAACCCGCATGTAGTCTTTAGATTTTAAAGCACAAAAGAAACTATTTAAACATTTGGCATTTAATTGTGCTAAGTCACATTCTTCTATAGTCCAATCTGCAAAAGGTGTTTCTACCCTAACTCCATCAACTAATCTAGTTGGTTTTGTGTAACCTTCCTGGACTAGAATCCACATACGATAATCAAGTGACTGTAAGAAAGTAGACATGCGTGTTTTTCAAAAATTAAAAGGAATATTGTCAAACAGTGGAGGTCTAGTTATTGAGTAACCCTCAGGTGTGTTTCGGTTTCTGAAAGTAGCTATCTACGTTAATCAAAACGTAGTTCAAACTTATGATTTTGAAACGATGCTCTGATACCACTTGTTAAGTCTAGTAAATAGGTTGTTAAACCTAAGTTAAGGTCCCAAGGCTACCAAGAGGGGGGGTGAATTGGTAGTTTAAAAATTTTAATCCCTCTTTGAATTTAAGTTGAACCGAAATGAAAATTTTTTTTTCTGAGTTTTTCTAGAAAATGTTTTTCAACCACAGAGTTTTTAAAATTAAAAATAAAATGCAGAAACGTAAAAAAAGTAAAGTAAATGACACCAGATTTATAATGGTTCGATCTAAAACCAAACCTACATCCACTCCCCAGATGCACCCTCTGAGTATTGCACTAATACCAATAGTGACTCTCCTTTTGCACCCACAGCAAGGCGGAGAAGCCATTACAAAACACTCTTTTCACCACTACCCGGTGCGGCAGAGAACCGTCTGTCCTTTCAACAATCTCCAGTGTTGGCAGAGAACCGTTCATCCTTTCACACTCTCCTAGTGTGGGTAGAGAACCCTTCGGTTGTTCACACTCTCCAAGTGTAGGCAGCAAACACTTCGGCTATTCACACTCTTCAAGTGTAGGCAGCGAACCCTTCGGCTATTCACACTCTCCAAGTGTAGGCAGCGTACCGTTCGGCTATTAACACTCTCCAAGTGTCGGCAGCGAACCGGATCTCCTTGACAGATCTTCTCACAAGAAATCTAGAAGGAAGAAAGAAAAGAGTGAAGTAATCCAAATTCACAAGTAGAGATTCTTACCTTTGAACTCCAAGTGAAGCCTTCACGCTCCAGTGGTAGGAATCCTCCTTTGAATGCACTCTCTCACTCTCTCCTTGGCTATTCTCTCAATATGCACGAAGATCAAATGACAAAAAGATAGGGTGGCAGTCTAATTTGGACTATTTATACAAAAGACAAGAAAAACCGCCCAAAAATTGCAAGTTTTCAATTCTGTGCGCAGTGGATCGTCCCGTACGATCGTGGATCGTCATGGACGATATTACTTAAAAGCTTTGAAACGACCTTATTTTAATATGTGAACGAAATGTCTTCGTACAGGCTGATCGTCCCGTATGAACTAAGTTCGTTCGGTACGAACGGTTATTACAAGGTCGGTTCTAGAAACTGCAGAAAAAACTGTCCTAAGTCGGTTGTATCGTCTGGACGAAAATTGGTTCGTCCGGACAAAATTTTTACAGAGAACAGATCATCCTGGACGATAATTTAATTTCATCTGGACGAAAATTTTACAGAGAGCAAATCGTCATGTACGATAATTTAATTTCGTCTGGACGAAAATTTTACAGAGAGCCGATCGTCCTGGACGATATTTAATTTCGTCTGGACGAAAATTTTACAGAGAGCAAATCGTCATGTACGATAATTTAATTTCGTCTGGACAAAAATTTTACAGAGGATAAATCGTCCTGTACGATATTTAATTTCATCCTGGACGAATAGGACTTAGAAAAATTTTTAAAGCCAGTTCCTATTCATTCTATGTGCTCAATAGGAAATAACTGTCTGATCGTCCCGTACGATCTGATATCGTCCCGTACGATCAGTATAAATTTTATATGATCTCCTTATATGTGTGTGTATGTTTTTATTCACTCAATTACAATCACTCCCTTTCAAATTTTAATTCAAAGAAAAGTACAAGCTTCAAATTCACAAAGTATCTCATGTTGAATTTGATTTGAAGTCTTCATATTCTGGAGTTCGATTTTCCTGAAATGTTAGTACACACAAGAGCAAATACAAATCTTCTAAAATTGTTAGGAGATAACTACACATTTGAACAATAATGTTTGGAATCATCAAAACTATAAAAGTTGCAAAAATGTAAAGCATGCAAATAGCAACTATCTTAACAGTAAGCACTTGGGCAAGAGCTTGGCTGGCTCCTTGTCAGATGAAGGGTCTTTCCTAGAAGAAGAGATTAGTACTAGATGAAGAAGATGAAGGAAGGAGGTTTTTCATTAAAAAATTTAAAATTACGGGAATATAGGTCATCTGATTACATTGACTCATCTGATGAATCTTCACCTAAGAGAATCCATATAATCCTACACTCTTTCATCCAAAAATTTTTTTAAAGATGAAGAATTATCCACATCCAATGTAGTAGCGAGCAGCTAAAGCCTCATCCATACCTATATAAGAGTAACCATTTATCGAATCTAAAGATACAAACGAAGCCTCTTTTAACCTTGAATTTTTCTCAAAGGACTTCTCATAATCTTCAGAGAGTCAGATTCCATTTTTCCCAAAGAAAGTAACTACCCATTGAATTGGAAGAGAAGCGACAAATCAACTAGTGATTCACTGGCTAAAAGGATTAAAAACTATCATGGAGTATAGTCCTGTTTGAACATCATTATTAGATGGTCGATCAAAAGAAGTTATATAGTTTTGGGGCCTGGTTAAAAAATCTAAGCACAACTGAGTAAAGGATATGAGCATAGCGAATAAAAGAAGGAAGAGTGAAAGCTTTCTCTATTGCTATGGGAGGGATTCAAAAAGATTTGAATACTATACTACAAAGGGAGATTGTAGTAATATTTCTTTTTTGCTGACTCAAATTAGGAGTATGGTGTGTCAGCTAAGGTCATGGGGGTCAAAGGGGAACTAGTGTACTTCTTCAAGCTGCCACTACAATAGGGGGCTATTCTTAAGATGATTAGAGAAATAAGGGGGCTTTCATTGTCCTCTTTTTTTTATACCAATCTCCTAGTTGTTCCATTAGAAGGTGTATGTAATGTATATTGAAAGGAAGCTAGGATCGTAAATCATACATCCAAAAGTATAATATAGAGAAGATAAAGTGTAGTAATATTAAAAAAGAATGAATTCCAAAGCTGTGCATGAAGCTTCTAATTCTATCAATATCAGACTTAGATGTTATTACTATCAGTTCTCCTGATCCCTTGAGCAAAAAGTGAAGGAAGGGTTTTAGTGCCCTTTTCTGAGAGTTGAGTTTCGTGTCCTTGCGAGCTAGTCTAAATTAGCGTAGCATTGAGTGATCTTTCTTCCGCCTTCCATTCAATATTTTTTCTATCTAGTGCAAGGCCAACCATTGATCCATCTATAACCAAGTTGGGCTCCCTTTCAATTGGAGTTGAACTCGCTCAGGAGGATAAATAATGTAAAGCAAGTAATCTAGCATACAGAAGACACTCATTCTAAGCTATATAAAAGGAGTTTATACAATTTTAGATTGAGAAGAACATCTTTCTCATAGTGGATAACTACTACCACCTGTTGGGTTTCCACTAGTTCCACGAGCCGGAAGAGCAACAACAAACACACTATGTTTTAGACGGGGGCAAGTGTGCAAGCTAGATTCAAAATATGGAAGGATATTGACAAAGGAGAAAATTCTACTGATACTCATTTTTGCTAACCAATTACTTATCCAAGAAAATGGGTTGTTTGAAAAATCGAACAAAGAGTTAAACCGAGAATGAATGTCGTTAGTCAAGTCCTTTATTTCTTGTTCCACAAATAAATTATAAACAAGATTCTAGCATCATTGACTGACAATGCTATTGTGGAGAAGGAAGATACACATAGAAGTGAATCCCTCAAGGTGGTATCAAATCAAAAAAGTCATTGTATAGCATGTTGATGCTTCATTTCCCTAGATCAGTTAGGTTAATCCATAATAATTTGTCTCAAAAGAGGAATGATAGGGGAATGGATTAGAAGTTCACTCTTTTTGAGAGATCAACAAACTTCCACCATTGATCAAACCACTAAGTGAAGTGAATCATGAATGATGGGTGTTTTGATTGAAAGAAAGTCAGCCGGTTTCAACCCAGCTTAAATAAGTAGCTCCTACCTGACTTACTGCTTATCTACATTAGGAAGCCATGAAAAAAACATTACCTAATACCAATTTCCTCATTGTCTATTCCATCATTGACTTGTTCCTAAATTATTGTACTTTCTTTACCATAAAGAAAGGTGCAGAGTGGCGCTAGAGGAATGAGATAATCTTTCATTCTATTAAACCTATTCACTGTTTCACTATAGAATAGAATGTTTTTTTGGAGTGAGACTAAAAAGAAAGGGATCTAGCCGCCTTCTATACATCTGCAATGAAGTTCAAGCTAGGGATTCTATGGTGAAACTCTTAAGACAAGGACATTGAGGAAGAACGGAAGGGCAAGGCAATAATTACCAGGCTGATGAAAGAGAGGCTCATTCCATGTAAGGATCTTATCTTTTTTCTATTTTAACTATTCAATCTAACGCATAGGTCATTTTGTGTATGATGCCTAGCTACAAACTCTATATGATTTAACGTGAGCCCCACTATCTTATGCATCAGTGCTATATTTCTCAGTATCTCAAGTGATTAGGTGGGGATAAGATTCAAACATGTAGTCTTCAGGTCATGAGCCTGATGAGTAGACCAATTACTCTACCCCACTTTCTTCTATAGGTTGGCAACTTTCTTCGAGAGTCGGAGAAGTAAGGTGCGGAAACTTCATAGGTAGCGAGTCTGATTGCAATTGTAGTTTGACTCCCATCCACATTTTTGTTGGAAAGTTCAATTTGTTTAGGATGAGATCGCTTCACACCTCGTGGTGCTTACACCTCTCACCGAAAAAAGTTTTATTCAAAAACCACGTATGACAACTTGTATAAAGATGGATTTCCTACTACCAGCAGTTCTTCCATACCAACTTAGCAAACTAACACTACTATTAACATAACAACTAATACACCATAGGTTGACCCAACCTAGTCCTCTCATACTAGGGATTTCTCCTTGCAGTTCTCCCTTACATACCAAAGGAAGATAGGAGCCGAAATATCTCATGACTCTCTAAACCCAACTCACATACCACTTTCATCGACGAATAACTAAACCCTTGGGACCTATTTGAACCATAGGATGTGATGAGTTGACTTTGAGGCGCCAAACGACTGTGTCGATAAGCGCACTTGAAAGTTATCAGCCTTTTATCCCCAGCATACCTTTGATCTGTTAAGGAGAACCCTTCCACATGGGACTCCTAGATCACTATGGTTGACTTTCATCTTTGTTCGACCAGTTATTCTCATAGTTAGGTAGGCTTATACCATTATGCTCATGATTCGAATAAATGACTGAACCTACCTTCGCACACCTCTATTACTCTTTAAGAGGCATTCACCCCAGATAAACTACCCACCTTGTAATGTCAACCCACTCCCCCTCCACCCCGTACGTATGATCGGTGTGACGATTTGGCATCCTTAGACAAAAGAGTGGTCTTTCAGGATTGTTCATTATGTGTCACCACCTCCCACCTATCCTACACATTCGATCAAGGTTTTCACTATGATGCTATAGTCAAGGTGCACGGGGTCTTACCATCTAGACAATGGTACTCAATATTTTCACAGAGAATTCAATTTACCTGGGGCCATGTCAGAGATAAGGATTTTAACTACCTTAAGATATTTAGAGTTAATACTGCCATTTACCAGGGCTTCCATTCAAAGCTTATCACACTTCTCCTTCCATCCTTCCAGCATCGGGCAGGTGTCAGACTCTATATATTATGTTACCACTTAGTAGAGTCTTGTGTTATTGAGAAACAATCGCTACCCCCTAGTATATGCCACTTTCCTAGTTAACATATAGGAGAGAACCTCTTCTTCCGAAGTTATGGGATCATTTTGCCGAGCTCCTTCGATATGGTTTTATTGATGCACCCTAGTATACTCTACTTGTTCACATGTATCAATTTGGGGTATGGAAAGTTTACAAGGTGGATCCTCCTCCTAATTCAAAGTTTATTTCGTAGATGTTTCCACCATTGTTGACTATGATAATAGTTGTGACTAACTATCAAGATCAACTCAACTCTTGCAGGGGGATATGTTTTGCTCTCTCATGACCCCTTTCCTAATCAAATGCTACGATACTAAAAATGAAAAGGTGAGCACTAAAACTTGAAAAGCGATAGCTTTAGTGTACTTATACAGTGAAAGATTATAGTGATTCAAAACCAATTCAGATGTAAAATTGCTTTGAAAGGATAGGTGCGTGGTGCTAGATCCCGTAATGTTTTCCCAATGGGCTGAGTTTTCACCCACTTCAGAACCTTCGCCATTAGAGAACAAAATCATACTCCTTGAAAAACTACATGTATCTGAGATCCTCAATTTATTGGTCAAAAAGATGATTGCGTTTGGTAGCTCTAGTAGTGTTGGTTAATCAGGCCAGTCAAGGCCCTCTGAGTTAGTTAAGGCTTTGACGACTCAAGGTGTAGAGCATTTTGGATAGGTGAGTGAGGGGTAGAGGGGGCAGGCCTTAGCCTAATCATCCAATTAGCTCCTTTAGACAAACATGGTTTAATAGACAAAGAACCTTTGTCACCTTCGTGTATCCATCTGACGGCATCCCTTTCAGGGGTTCCTTAGGGATCGATTCACATTGTGTAGATCAACTGAATATAGAAAGCCTTCCCTTGCCAGGCGATCATGTTTTTTGCTGGATTTCTCATTTCTCAAGTGAGCATTCTCACTTCTAATATCTCCAAGTGTTGTCACCAAAAACCTTCCCCAATTGACAGAATTTCCTGCTAGTGGCACTTAAAGAAGCAGCTTTCAAGGTCTCATTGCTTTTGTGAATCACTTGAGCCCTAAGACATTTTTTGTGCCATGGAGCTAGACTAGTGAGCTTTTATGCTTTTTTCAAAGGATGGCTTCTTCTATGCCCACCTCCTGGTTATCATCGGTCGATCACTTCGTTTTCCACCAAGTGATTTATTAGGGACCTTAGCATATAATTTGGGTTTTTTCCCTCTCCACTTTGGAACTTAGCACCAAAGAAATCTATCTGTACAAATGATGATGGCCTATATTTGGAGTTTCTAAGGGGTTGGTAAAGTAAAATGTAGGCTACCCTAGCCCATTGAGTGCTCTACCTTGTTCCATTAACATCATACACTCTACTGAAATAGATTTTGTAGAAAACTAATTTTATTTGATCTTGGTTGTCCTTTCACCCCTAGCCACAATTCATCCCAATTTTTTGCCACATGTGTGGGTTTGGTCCTTCTAGGCCTATGGGAGCTCTCTTGAGCCTGCTCATGGCTAGATCAATTGGTTTCATGCCAAGTAGAAAGAACTTTCATCCTCCACCTCTTCCAAGCATGTACACCTAATGGCTTAAGCTGTTGTTCCCATTTCCTCACTGACCCATCATGTGAAAGAAACGTCATTAGAGTGAGTGCTAAGCACTCCTTTCCTTCAACTGATTATACACATTGCATCTCAGGTTTTCTATTGCACTCCTTGATAGGGGTTCTTTTCACCTTTCCCTCATGGTACTTGTATTCTATCGGTCATTGGGAAGCTTTAAGCTTAGAGAGTGGTCCCCCTTTATCACATAAAAGAAATCATCATTATAACATGCCGTGTTTGACTGGAAAGGATCAAACCATGGGATGAATGAATCAGACTATCACCTTCTTCCCCCAAAACTAATTCACTGCACCCCATCCCGTCAATATTGTGTTACCTATGCTTGTACCCCAAAATGGTTAGTAATTTTATATAAGTCATCAGGGAGTGCTACGATAACTTGACTATCGCTTTCTTGCTACTTGCTAGAATTTATATCATCCAATCCACATAAATCAATTTAAACCTCTTCTCTTTCACTATGCTCCTTTTTGTTCTCTAGCTCACCACTACTAATGGTTTCTCTTTTGATTTTCCTTCCTTTAGCTATGGTGATATTTCAGTTTGCCAAGTTTGAAAAGTCCAAAGAGAATAGACTAGCCAGCGATCTTGGATATGGTTTCTTAATAGAAGATACATGGATCATAGATGCTCTCTCTCCCCATGGCCTTTCGCCTCTAAAAGCGTCCTTCCTTCATAATGAGCATCTATCCAGCACATTATTTTTGATAGTTTGAATGCTGTAGATTGATTACCTATCCAATCTCAATTTTACATAAACAATTCTAAAAGAAAATTTGACTTGAATGTGGAAGAAGTAGCAAGTTGCTTCAACCCGCCTATTCATAGCCACCTTTATGCGAGATCTATATTGAGATCTTGGCTATCATTAGAAGTAATAGCTTTTCCCAGAGACAAAATCAAATCTTATGATATACTAAGATAGAAAAGAATTATTCTATATGAGAAAGAGAAAAGAAAACAACCAGACAACAAAGCTATTGATGAGCTTAGAATTTGACCCACCTTGCTAAAGGGCATCCCCCCTCTTTGGGAGCAGGGCCGCCGATATGCCATATGATGAGCCTAACAAGGATCATATTTGGGCTAATATTAATAAGCATGATTCGTGATATAGATATTAGGGATAGGCTTGATTGGCATAAAGATATGTTGATGGGTCGTGACATTTCTCATGGCATCTTCATATGTTCCCCCATCCTTCAAGAATCTTCTTCAGAACTTCTGAATTTTTAGGATCTTGCTGAGTGGGTTGCTTCAATGGAGTTGAAAGAAATATAAACCTCTTGATGGCATTATGGCCCAAGTTAGCTATGTAGCGTGTGATATTCTTCAGCCAGCCGATGATTCCATTAAGTAGACAGGATAATCTAGATTGTTGAGTCACAGTAAAGTCATACATATTGGAAAGAAAATTAAACCATTGGGTGAGTTTTTTAGCCCACTGTGTGGATATGTAGCAAGAGCCATATACATTCTTTGCAAGATGTTGGGGTTTATGAACCCATTTCTTCTTCTCTGTTTGATTATGGGAACATTCCTTCCTCATGGGTGCAGGTCATGATAGAGTTTTGGTATATTAGGCGCAATAGTTATTGGATTGGCCTAGAAGAGCTGAAAGTTACTTTATGGGAGTCACATGCAACATCAAGGCTTCTAAGTTTTTTATTGATAAGAGGAGTATATACGATGAGGAGCTCTTTTGTAAAAAGCCTTCAGCAGATGGGCATCGATGAGGACACATGATCTTACCATCAGTTTACCCAGAGTTACTGAGCCATTATCGTCGAGGAAGCTACAGATTTGCCATTGAAATCACGAGTCACAATGCCTGTAGATGCTTGGATCCGAAATACAAGTGAACTTTCTATCAAGGCCAAAGGTATCACCAAGTGATCCGTTCGACTTGGGGTTACAGCTTGGAGATTGTTTATCTTAGGAGACTGCTGAGCCATCCTTTCCAGTTGGACATTCCTCCCCAGCCGCACTGGGTATCGATGAGGACTTCTTCTTGGCAGGTTTTTTGACTTCTTGGGTGCTTCTTATAAAGGGGAGTCAGTTTGTTCAAGTGTCCTACTAGCTGCTAGTCAAATTTCTTGGGGAGAGCACCTATCTTTTGCCCTTGTTGTGCTTCCCAAGATTTATAGAGCCTTGAACATTATCTCATATTCTAGTTCTTTGGAGTTACGAGGTTTGATTCTACCTTGGCAGTCTGTTTATGCATGGATTCATCTACATATTCATGAAGTATTTTCATGATTGGAATGTCCCTCATATTTTTTGGAGTGAGTGTATCCTTCAGTGATTTAGTTTACGTAGGCTTCCTCGACTTTCAAGAGTGATCGAGTATGATTGCTTATCATACCTCCTCATCTGGTCATTAATATGTTTTCTCTCATTTATCAGCTAGAGGTGGTCATACTTCCCCTTTAAATAAGAGAGGTAGAGATCAGACTTAAAAAAAGAGGGGGATATACTTGACTCCATTCCATGGGAGTAAATCATTACAGGTAGCTGAGTACTTCAACATCATGTGTCATCGTTGGCTATGTTATCATCATGGAAGCTAATACTTACGATTGGAGACCATTCTTACATGGGATAATTGATACATGAAAGATAGAGAAAGTGCCACTTTAGAATCGATTATATGCAACTTCTCTTATATAACTGTAATTTTTTAAACTCAAGAGTAGCTACAGATTTTGTCTGGTAGTGCCTTACAATCTCACCGGGGTTAGTTACAATCATTTGACTTGGGTACGACTATCATTTGCAGCAGCGATGGAGCGTGGAGCTAGAAGGTACGAGCGACAGGTGAGATCACTAGGGATCGGTCAGAGACTTCGTCATAGCTCCTCACGTACTACTGACATTAGAGGTACCAGTGCACATTCTCATTCTTTTTTTTTCTTTCTTCTAAATTGAGATGATTTCTCAATTTTCAATTTATTCTTTCATATGTAATAGACTACAGATATAGCTGGGATAGAGGGCTCTGTCACTTCTTCTAGAGTGATACTTATACATAGAGAGTCGTCACATGTACATGAAGAGATACCTTACTCATAGGCATCGATGGCCATCTAGAGCCTCAATATACTTGTTAGCAAGTCTAGTTGGTCAACAGCTCTTAACACCTGATGAGGTTCTACCTCGATCTTTACTTTATGTAGGGCCCACCGTGCATGAGGATTTTTTAGTTGGTCCTTCTGATGTTCTTATGATAGATGTTATTACTTCAACTATGGAGTCATCAGCAATGGCTTTTTCCTTTCCCTCAGGTTCGTTTCTTAATCCTTGTGAGACATCATGACATAGTGGAGCTTTTGTTGTTCCTGTTCACACCCAGATGGCCCATTCCATGACAACAATACCTAGCCATAATTTTTTTGGTAGTCGCTCCCATTACTGAGTCCTACTCTGGTATTATTCATAATTTGTTTTATAAATATTTTGATATTTTTAAAATGATATCTTCATTACTTTATGCAGTGCCTGTAGATACCAGCTACCTATCTCATATTCACTATAGGCATTTATCAGCCACGCATCCAAGATATCAACAATTTTTTTATTATAATTTGGTGCATTCATTTTATTTATAGATTGGATCCAGGCTCACCTAAGCTGACTGGCCATTTTACTTTGAACACCAACACGATATTGGAATTATTGGCTCACCTTTGTTTAGAGAAGGAGGAGCTATGATTTTGGGTGACAAAATGTCATCAAGCTAAGTTTCTTGTTTGATGTTTACAGTCATTTAGTATATTCAAAGCTAGTTCTTCAGTTCTATAATCACAGGAGTGAGTTGGACATCATTGAGAGGGAGCTTACTTATCTCATGATGAGCTAGATAGGAGCACTGATGCTTTTGACACCTTAAGAGATCAGCAAGTGTTGCGGTTTAGATAGAGGGCTTCACCTCTAGGATGAAGACACTCTGGAAGGAAATTATAAGGCTGATATCATGTAGAGCGAGTACTTATACAGCACAGGCTACAAGTACTTAAGAGATCTAAAGGAGCAGCGATACTATCAGACTTACCATCAACATCAGGCCTTATGGGTGGCTGAGATTGCATTTACATGAGCAATAAAGGACTTACATACTTTAGAGGATGTGCAGTAGTCCTTCACTGTTATTGTAGCTCAACAATTTACAGGCTCATCTTCTTTGATGTGCTCTTTATACACTCTTTTTTTTCTTAAGCTCTGTTAATGTATACAACTTTCCTTTCTTCTATAAATTGTGGTTTGGATGAATGTGTCCACCCAACTCTATAATTTAGCTATTTATTATATTATTCTTGACTTTATCTTGAGGATTCCTTAAGTAAATAGAAAATGAGTCCAATATTTTATACTGATGAACTCATAGGTGCTTAATTGATTGGGGTTTAGAGGTTCATATCTCCTTGCTTTCTGCCTTGATGGATTTTTATGAAGGCTTCTTTTCTTGATGATGACATTCCCTTTGTTTAGTCATAGACTTTATGCATATATCGGGATAATTTCATCGATAATGTGCTTTCTTCTTTGTCGAACTTCTTGAAGAAGAATTTCATTTGGTATTCCCTTTGTGTCTTCCTTTGAAATTTATCTTGATCAATTTTTTTTTCAACCAATTGAGATTATTTCTTTCGATGCCTGAACTAATCTAGTTGGATAAACTTAAAATTTTGTTTCTATTATTGGTTGTTTGGGGGGTATCTTATTATGCTCTTTCTCGTTTTGATCCCAAAGCTTTTCAAAGTGGTGCATATTTCCCTTGGACCAAGATTGTGTGTTTCGTTATGTTATGAAAAAAAGGAGAATAAACTCAAAAGGGAGTTCAATTAATTCATTCATGGATTCATCATTTGACATTAAGTGCGAAACTTGAAGATAAAGAACTAAAAAAACATCTGAGGTCTATAATCAGGTGAAACCTTAACCTACAATAGTGCTGGTGATTGTATGGTTAGAGTTAAAATGCGTACAAACAACTACATTTTCTAATAGAAAGATGACTTAGATTCCAATTTCTCCCCTACAGGCACATTATCTTCATCACTATGTTCTTCTAGAAGAACTTCAAACTTGGCTTTTGAGCATACTTGATTGGTAGAACCACCACCAACATACAACGCATCCTCCGAACTGGACTCTAAGTCGACATATATAATTGGGGTTCAACTCATCATCACTAATGGAGGGATTATGGATTTCTCTTATGTTTTCTTGACCTCTCCCAGGGCCTATTCCGCAAGTTCGTGTAACCACGCCACCTTCTTGCTGTACATGATAGGTGTGGGATTTTTGAACTATTACATTGGGTTCATCTTCATCCTTTTATTCTTCTTCATCTTTTGATTTTTTGCCTTCGTTTTCCCATTTTCAAGTTAAGTCTCACTATTTGGTATTTCTCTAGAGAAGCAAACTTATTTTTTTAAAAAAGAAGAAGCCACCAAATTTTGGATCCCCACTTCATGAACCAAGAATGGTGGAAAATATCCTTTACCTTAAAACATTAGTCAACACTGCCACACTAGTACTTAATGCATTGGTGAAGGGATGGACGATAGTAACATTATTATTTTATGGAGCCAAGGTCTACTTAGAAGGGCATTGAATGAAGTTCATGAGTTAATTATATATCATTTTTTTTTAGTATAGAAATCCCCAAGTCTCAAGAGAAGATTGATTGAACCTAAAGCCCTATCTCCTAATTCGTAAAATCCATGACATATCATTTTATTCGAGGCGAGCTTGCATATATGAATGTTCAAGTAAGTGATGGTTATTCATTATATTGATAGATGCACTCGGATTAATAAGAACTCTAGACAATTTGAACTGACACATGTTTACAGAAAAGTCAGCGCAAAATAGGTAATTGTGGTCAGATATTCCGAGCAAAAGAAAGTTGTTGGTGAATGTTCTTTTAGGAACTTCAGCACATCTTCTGATGTGGTAGTTTCTGACTGAGCCTAACATACCTATGGATATAATAAAGCTTGAATTAACAACTCTCTTCTCTCATTTCTTGAGATAGAACTAGAGCATCGTAAATGCTGAGCTTAGATGGCAACTTCCTCAGATGAGTTAAAACATTAGAATCCACTTCTGATTGATTCTTATTCTCTACTTGCTATCCTGTAAGGGAACATCCTACAGAGGTGTATTTTGTTTATTTGAGCCAGTAACTTTCCCATCCTAAGCTGTAGGACCTTGCCAGTATGAAGGTTGACTTCCATGGTGTCTTCTAAATCTTAAGGAACTTCTTTTCTCTCCAAGACTCTGCAGATGTCATATTATGGTCGATGATTTAGCTCACCACTATCAGCACTATGTTCTAAAGCCTAGAGGAGTTTAACCCCGTTGATCACATGTTATAAAAGAAAGAATGTCCAGTCACTCCCTTTCCATTTGCACAAGAGAACGACCTTTTCCTTTTGTTTTGATAAAGAAAAAAGTCAGAACCACAACTCTTTTCTGTTCCGTCTCATATCGAATCACATAGAGTTGCCCCTCATTGGAGAATCATTCTCTATGTGCTTAGTGCCCAGATATTAGATAATGACTTCTAAGAAAGATATTCATTTTCTAAAGAAGTTAAATGAGGATTCCCTCTTCTAAACTCAATCAAAGTGAAAGGGTTAGGCCACTGTAAGAAGGTGAATAAGATCTGAAATATGACCAATCTGACATCTTTCATACCATGCGAGCATGAAGTAATGTTTCACTATTCGGCTTTGAAAGAGAGTAAATGAATACTAACTCACCCTTTCAAGCTAAATAAGTAGATATGCCCGTCAATAGACACTAGATGGATAAGAATAAGAGCTTGGCTTTCACATTACCTATTTCATAGTATAGAGACGAGCAACTCAACACGACCAACTTAATCTTCAAAAATTACTCCCGTTGTTTGTAGTTTTAAGGTCGGTGGCTAGGGAAGAGGGGTCTTCAGAGAAGAGAGCATATCATTCACCCAATTTTTTGGCTAGTGAGAGGGAAAGAGGCAAAAGGTTGCTAGGTGGAAGAGACAATTTGTTGAAGATAGTATAGAAATTCCCAACCTCAAAATAGTAAAAAAGGTAAAAAGAATTTTTGTTGTTTACATTTACTGCTTTACTATTACACTATACTAAAAATAGTCTTTCTAACTTTCAGGAGCAAAGGAAAAAGTAGGGAAAAAGGTACGAGCTCGGTTAGTCCTTCACTTCTCATTGATAGAAAAAGCTGGTATCTTCTTTATGTCTTTTGCACCTTTTGAGAATGACATAAGTACATTCATTGATGCAATGCTACACAACTTTGTTACCCCTTCTTGAGAAGAAGCTTTTGAAATGCTCTTTTGATAGAGCCTGTTGGGAGAAAATAAAGTCTTGTGGGTCTCTCCAACTATAATTCGTGACATAGAGACGAAAAAGAGAAACAAGTTATGAAATTCTTTTTGTAGGGTGCTCACGAATCTATGAATTACGTGGTCCTCCATTGTGATAACTTAGACAACCCAGAAAAAGAATGAATTCATAATCGTACAAAATAAAACTAACACCTCTTCTTTTCATTAAAGCACATCCACCTAGAAACTAGGACTTAGCTTCCAGTATAGTCAGGTCATCCTGTACTCGACTGTATATGTGCACCACAGAAGCAGTGCAGTTAGAGTTTCATGCCCTTCTCTATTAATCGCTATCACATTTCATCAATGTTCAGGTTGGTGGGATCCTTCAAAAGGGGACCTTCAGTTTCGTGAGCAAGAAGACGATCATGAATGAATGTCCATTTCTGAAGTACTAAAAGAAAAATTATTGTCGAATGGGTTCCTTGTTCTCATCAACTATGTTCTGGACTCTTTTTGAAAAGCTCAAGGTTCCTTATTAACATGGAAAGTTTTTTTGGAAGAGCTTACTAAGTAACAACAGAGGGAGTTCTCTGGACTTCGGCTACAAGACAACATTCCTATTCAGTTTCATACACAATCTCTGAATAGGAGTAGAATTCCTACAAGCAAGGGGTAAGTATACCTTTGTTTCAAAGCATAAGAAAAACCTCGTCAGCAAGGATTACAAAAATAGCTGACGTCAGGGAGCAAGAGCAATCCCAATATGTACGCACTTGCGTACACAGAGTCTGACACGAGAGCTTGTGTATTCATGTATTCATGTCTGACACAAAGCTAAATTTTTGGCCTTAAACTTCTCCCCTCCATTACAACTCTAATCCACTAGAGACTTATGGGGGGCGAAGGTTGAAACTAAATTAAGGATAATGACTCAGAGAGATTCGACAAGGGAGAGTCGGCCCCAACCCGAAAGGTAGTGGCACATGATCTATATAACATAAGATAGGAAATAATGAAAAATCTTTTCATTTTTTTTTGGTTGAACTTTTGGTGGCTCTCAAAAAATGATAGCAAAAAAAATTATCACTAAATTAAGAGGAATGTATATACCAATGCTTCCATAGATTTGATCATGGGTTACAATCTTAGATTCCACACATATTTGTTTTTTATCATTTACTAAAGAAATTCTAAATTTAGATTTACAATTTACTAATAATTTACTATTACTAAATATTACTCTCTATATAGTATGTATATAGAATAGAATATAAATATATATATTCTTATCTTATTACTATTTTATTCTATTTCTTATTTCTTCTATATTTCTATTGTATTATTCTTATTCTTCTTATAGTCTAATAGAATCTATTATTCTCTTTATATCTATTTATACATAAAAAGAAGAAAAATATAGAAAGAAAATAGAAAAGAAATATATCTTTCTATATTAGTATATTCTATTCATATATTCTGAAATCTTTCATATGAAATAGAGAATAGATTCAATTCATATAGAAAATAGAAATTCTAGCTTCATTCTAGAAATTAACAAATTAAAAATACTAAATAGCTAAATGTTATATATAAATCTAATAGAAATGTCAATTTAAATAATCTAAACATTAGAAATACTAGAAGAAAAGAAAAAAGAAATAGATGCAAAAGATGGGAAAGGAATTTTGTATCAGACTACTTGTTGCCTTGTAGTTGGATCATTAAGTTTTTGGAATGCTCCAAATTCATCTTTAGCATCCAAATATGGATCAATACTGGCAAAAACATTTATAAACAAGGTTTTGGCGCCGTGCCAAATATGTCCAAAAAGAACAGTAAACCAAATGTAGCATGCCCAAAAGTGAACCAAATCCTTGGACTACCACGAAAAACACCATCGAATTTCAAAGTAGCCCGATCAAATTTAATGATTTCACCTAATTGGACACATCTAGCATATTTTTTCGTAGTAGCAGGTTCACTATAACTGACTCCATTGAGTTTTCTAACATAGAATTCAATAGTTACCCCTACTTGTTCAAAACTAGACTTGGATTAACTCTTTTAAAAGGAACATCAACCCTCACAATTCCACCTCCATCTACCAAAACTACCAGAAATGTTTCAAAAAACTTAGGCATACTACTTTTGCTGGAATGAAATGCAGCCTCAGAATAGAATTATGCTGCTTGTAAGGCTCTGATGGTGGAACTGGCATTGTTGGGGAAATAAAAGCGGCCCCCTTTTGTGATAGGGTGGGCAGCATTGCTTTCCCTCGTGTAGCTATAATACAAGAAGAAGAAAAAGCAGCCTTTCGTGCATTCTTAAAAAAATAAATTAAGTTGTAGGCATCAAGACCGAGATTCTATACTGCTGTAGAAGCAGAAGAGAAGGTCAGGATAGATAGATTCAAATCCTTTCATGTAGGAAATTCTTTGATGGGCTTGGATCCTTTGCATGATTTTATGTTACGAGCCATCTTTGGGGGGCTTTGAATTTGGATAGATCTAGCAGGCCTGCTTGTCTTTTTTAGGACTTTTTTGGATGGGCCAACCTGTGCATGTAGGCTTGGTTATACTAGCCTTGGGCACCTATGGGTCGTATAGTTGGGGTGCATCATTTGACAATTTAGTGCATGGATGTCACAATTCCATGGGCATTTTAGGCTTATTTCATAAGTGAGCAATTTTTGTCAAGACTGGAGATAGAAAGTGGAAATATGCCCTTTTTTTCATAAATCAGGTAAGAAAGATGCTAATAGGCAACATGACATATGCTACTGGATAAAGTATACTAGCTACTAGTCCAAGAAGAAATTAAATGAAATAGGATAGTCAAAGATGAATGAAAAGAAATCCATATATTTTTGTTATCCTAGTAAAAGAGATTGACAGAGGGTAAGATGCGTACCGCATAGCCGATCAAATTACCCTAGACCTTTTCTCCTTTTCAACTTGCTTTCTTTGCCCAAGAACCATCTATCCATGCAACCCATTCCCGATTATAGACTATAGAAGGCATGTACCCCTTAAATCCATCTATTATACCTATTATATTACTCTAAATTACTTCAGGAAATGGGTATGATTGGTCTAAAATCAGGAGGATGAACCGGTAAAAGGCACAAAACCATCCATTCTAGGTTTACATTTCTTTGAAGAAGATGTTTAGCTAATCCTCTGTGCCTAACCAGAAAATCATTTCTTCTTCTCATTTTTTTTATCTTCCCATTCATTTCCATCTGACCCTTCATTTCCAAATTCCTTTGATTCTACCATAGAATTATCTGTAAGAATTCACAAATTTAAATAGGCTAATTATTCTCTAATAGAATCTTCCCCTATAGAGATTTCTCAATTTTGAAATTTCTTGAAACCTTGAGTAGTAAAAAAGAGGGGGATGCTATATTTCAAGGATTGGATGTCATATTCAAATGAACCTCATAACTGTAAGAAAGTAGGTTTTTAGCTATGGTCCTAACAAAAGAAAAGTTTAGATAAGTTCTTATAGTATTGGATTCCCCTTCACAATCGGACATGAAGGTTTCCTCTCATCCAGCTCAAGTAGTTACACCAAATAAAGAAAGAAGTTCTTCTTATTTTTCAACTTTGTTCGAGAAAACCCTATAAAAAGCTACTCTTTACTCAAGTTCCCAAAAAGGACCAGCCTTTCATTGATTCATTCTTAGCTTCTTCTCTTTTTTTTTTTTTTCTTTTCACTCTAATCTTTTATGCTTTGTTTTAGGTTTCTTTATTTTTATAAAAAAAAGGAAATGTGATGTACTTGAGTAGCTACTTCCCCTTAAATGATGAATCCCCTAAAAGGAAGATTTTGGGACTCATAAAGGATTTCTTTGTCTATTTATTTTATTGTTCCATTCAATCTTTTTGAGGTCTCTACTCACCTCAAAGGTTATGTACCATGATAACCCTTGAAGCATATAGGCGATAGATAAGCTCCCGTAACCATCGTATATTCATTTGTGCTCACTTGGACAGATTTTCTTTCTCAAAGATATGGAGAGAGGTCTTTTCTCATGAGGTATAACTAACTATTCTTATATTATATGTTATGGAATCAACCATGGATCAATTCCCCTTTTCTTCCATTTTGAAGTCTTGAATGCACCCATAATTTTGAGAGTCATGTTCCTCCTTCCAATATACATGTTAGAGGCAAGGGCATCCCAATCATATTCAATGGGATGACAGATTCTTAGTCCAGATCTATCCAATGAAAATTTTGATCAAATCACACATCGCAATATACTAGACCCCCTGATTCTTTTTTTTTTTTTTTTTTGAAATTGCAAAATAGCATTAAAGCAAAAGAGGTGGAAAAAAAAACCCTACTACAAACTACTAAGTGATAGTAGAACTATCACAATCCTCCTTTAATAAAGACAAAAAGTAAGGAGGAATATTATTAGAGCAAGTGTCTTCCCAAATAAAATCACCTAATAAAGCCAAGTTAGCACAACAATCTGCAAACTTATTACAATCTCTATCCACCCAATTAAATAAGAAATAATCAAACTTTTTAAGGAAAGAAAAATCTTCATACCTATCATCATTGATCGGGAATGGTACCTTTACTTTAGCTTTTAGATAGTCCATCACATTGATGCTATCACCTTCAAGTATAATTCCTTTCGAATCCAACATCTAATCCTTGATGTTTTTGTTTAAACTTTGAAATGCTAAAAGCTCCAAAGCTCCATTGTCTCAATGAGTACCTTAGATTCCAAAAGCAAGGAGAAATCTACCTTTATGATCTCTGAAAACTCCACCAATACCTGCTTCATTGGATCTCAATAAAGTTGCATCAAGATTCACTTTGATCCACTCGGGTGGAGGGGGATGCCAAGAGTTAGAGAATGATCTAAAAGATCAATTAGCATCCCAGTGGTCCCGAATAGAACAAAACTTTAAAGCAATAGAAGAAGTGCTGATGGCATTAGATATAATAGAAGAAATTCCAGATTCTTTCCCTTGATGAATCATTTTATTTCTACTCATACAAGAGAAGAAGGTTATTGTTAAAAATAAATTTACAGCAATTAAAATTATCAGCAACATGTTTTTCATATACATGAAACGATCTGTCCAAGAGTTAAACAGGGGAAGAGAAAATCCCCATTTATTAGCCAATCCAATCGCCTCCTTTAGTTTGGTGCAAATAACTGCAATATGCTCTGAGTTTTCAACTTGATGACATCCTCTAGGATAGATATTATTTACTGCCAATCTTCTGGATACCAGGAATTCTTTAGAAGGAATAGCATTTCTCCATAAACGCCACCAGAACCATTCAACCCGTGGAATCAGTTTAATATTTTTGACCCAGGTCCATGAATACGATATATCCTCTGATTTGGTTCTTGCTATATAAGCTATCGTTTTTCCAGTAAATGATTTAACAAGGTCCAATTCATCATTTGGAAGTTCTGGTTAAAGTTTAATCTGTATAATTATCTTCACCAATTCCTTTCCAAAATACTTCATCAGTTCCGTATTGTTCCAATGGCCATTAAGAATATAGTTTTCCAGCTTTAGGAATTCACCTTCGACTGTAGCAATGAAAGTTGGCCATAATTCCAATCTTCTATCCAATATCCAGCAATCTTCACGAATTCTGATAGTATTTCCTGTCCCAATCTTGTGTCTAATAATTTGGTTTAAAGCGTTAGCACCACTAATCAGAATTTTCCAAGAAGGGGAATTGAATCTATTAACATCACCATGAATAACATCTCTTCCATATTTTGCTTTCAATGATTTGTTGAGAAATGAGTTTGGGTTCTTATAGTAATTCCACATGAACTTAGCTCTAAGTGGTCCAACTGAATGAATAGCTGGCAGAACCCCTATACCACCAGCATTTGTTGGACAACAAAGGTCATCCCAAGTAACATAGTGCATACCAGGTTTGCCATCCTCTTTTTACCAGAGATAATCTCTACATAATCTATCTAATTCCTTCAAGATGCTTAAAGGAATTAAAGTATGAGTAAAAAAAAACCTGGTATGGATAGAATAGCAGATTTGATGAGAGCCAACTTCCCTGTAGCTGAAACGTATCTTCTTCCCCACACATTCAATTTAGTTGATACTTTATCCACTAAATGAAGGAAATAACTATGTTTTAATCTCCTTGGAGTCATTTTCACACCCAGGTATTGCAGCTCCTTGACTTCCTTGAAATTCATAATTTTCCTGATACATTTTTTGCATCTTATGGCCACTGAATTACCAAACAAAGACAGATTTTTCCTTGTTTATCTACTGACCCATCCAACAGTAGTATTTTTTGAGAATATTTTGAATCTGCTTCAGCTCATCCACCTTTGTTGTAGATAGAATAAGAACGTCAACTGCATACATAAGATGGCTTATTTTGGGAGCCAAAGGAGTTAATCTAATTCCCAGATTTCTACCTTCTTGTGCTAAGACATTCGTTAGAAGTTGAGAACTTAAAATGAAAAGGTAGGGAGAAAGAGAACAGCCCTATCTAATTCCGCTCTTCCCCTTAATCCAATCAGAACAAACTCCATTAATAATGATAGAGAAATAAGGATCAATGGCACATTCCATAAGAAGCTTTGAAAATCTTAATGGAAAACAAAAACAATGAAGAGTTTGTTTAAGTGTATCCCAAGCCATACTATCATATGCTTGTTCTATATCAATTTTAATAGCAACAACCCTATTTTAGATTTTGAGAATCTAAATTTGTGAAAGACATCTTGTGCAAGAAGGATATGATCAGATAATGTTCTACCTTTGATGAATGTCTATTGAACATCCATCACCAAAGAGTTAATCACTTTCAACAATCTATTCAACAAGCCTTTAGCAACAATCTTGTAAATGGACGAACAGAGACTAATAGGTCTAAAACTGGAGGCAAGAAGAGGATTTCTTACATTGGGAATAAGCACCACCAAAGTCTCCTTCCATTTAGCACACATTTTACCAGAAGTAAGGAAGAGTTGAATAGCTCTCCAAAAATCTCCTCCTATCAATTTCCAATATGCTTTAATAAAAGAGAAAGAAATGCCATCCTTACCAGGAGAGATATTATTTCCAAGATCCGAAACCACAACCTCAAATTCCTCAAAAGTAAATTCTTGATCAAGAAGTCAACATTCTTCATAATTGAGCATTTTCATTGGATTCGGCCATCCATTCAAATTGTAATCCCTTTGTCTCCATTTTTTCCCAAAATAATTGAAGAAAACATCTGTGATGGCCGAAGAATCCTCCACAAGATTACCCTCCTCATCTTTTATTTGCTTGATGATGTTTCCATTTCTTCTACCATTAGCTTAAGCATGGAAAAAATTATAGTTTAAGTCTCCTTCCTTAAGCCATTTCACCTTGGCCCTTTGTCTCCACCAAGTATTCAATTTAGCAAGAGTCACATTTAATTCATTGATTTTAGCCCTTAACCTCCATACATCTTCTTCCGTGAAGTTGCTGCTGTTGGCTTCCGAAATTTGCAATTCTTCAATTTCCTTTTTTAGATTCTCCTTGAGTTCTGACAGATTTTTGTGTTTGGCTTTACTCCAAAAGAATAAAGCTCTATGGGATCTATAGAACTTTTGTTAAGACCTTCCATAGCATCACCATCAACCACCTTGTCCTAAGAGTTTTTATCAACAATCGAGGACGTCGGATAAGAAAGCCATACATCTTCAAATCTCAAAAATTTACTATGAGCAATAACACTATTAATAACCTTTAAAACAATGGGACAATGATCAGAAGCAACCCTTGGTAAGTGTCTCACCGAGGCTATGTGAATCTTCTCCAAAGCTTTTGAATTGACTAAGCATCTATCCAACCTCTCAAAGATTCTTGCATTACCCTTTTTGTTGTTACACCAAGTAAACTTAGGACCTATGATCCCCATATCAGGCAAATCATAGTCCATCATAAAGTTCTTCATCTCCATAGGCCCTTGGGAGAATATAAACTTCTTCCCACCTTTTTTCTCTTCTTGAGAAATAATACAACTGAAGTCTCCCCCAACCACCAAAGGTGATTCTAAAGAGGAATGCCTTCCCACCATCTCCCAAAGCTTCCTTCTTTTGAGAACATTATGACTGCCATAAATAGTGGATACAATCCACCCACCTTTATCACCAATATCCAGCTCCCTCACCAAAAAGCAGCCACCTCCGTCTTCCAGATAACCAGACATTCCAGCCGAAGGAACCATAAAAAAATCCCATTCTACACCCATAAATTTGTTGAATTCACTTCTACTAAGATTGGAAATCTTAGTCTCTACTATCTTCACCAAGAAAATGTCCCATTCCTTCACAAAGTCCTTCAAATATAAGGAGGCTTCTCTTTTGTTTTCCCCCCTATAGTTCCAAAAGTCTAAGGAACTCATCTATCCCCAAGAGGGGGAAGGACCCCCGCTCCTTTTCTTATTCAACCCCTTCTTCATTCTAGAGTTTATTTTCAAAGGTCCCAAAGACCTTAACTCTTTAAGTAATTTTGGTTTATAACCATCAGTGGCCTGACCAAATCCTTCTTGAGATTTAAATGAGACATTATCATTAATTGGTTTCTTAACCAAATTTTCTAGACCGAAATCCAGACCTTCAGATTTGATATTATGAACATCAGTCAGCTCTCCTTCTTCAATTAATAAATCATCTTCAGCAACATTTTCTTCAGATTTGTGATCCATATTGTTATCCTCATCTCCAAGAGAAGTCATGATATTAAAACTGTTGTCTACCTTCATAACAGTACCAAAAGAATTACCATCTTTCTCATTTGAAACAATTTGAGTAGAGTTAACTACCAACCTTGATTGATCCTGCGTGTCCTGATCAGTCCTGGTATCAACTAGATTACAAGGCCTCTTCAATAAAACTTCAACAGCTTCTTTTTCTATAGGATTCACCTTTACAGGTTCTACTTTCCGGTAAAGCTGTTTAGCACTTGGAACTACTCCAGCTTTTATAGTTTTCACCACCTTTTGAGCTCCTTTGTTAAAAAAAATAGTTCTTCTCCTATTAACCAGCATCTATGGACCATACAATACTTCATCAGAATTAGGGCTTGTTTGATCATCCACCTAAACCGTTGAAGTAGAAGGATTTCTCTCTACCATATTGATGTTATCCATTGTCTTCTTGAGAACACAAGCCTTGTTAAGATGTCCCAACTTCCCACAATTGAAACAGAGAGTTGATACTTTTTCATATTCTACTTTTTGAAAGAAGCAACCATGCAATCCTTCGACCCATACTCCCAATGGCAATTGCTTATCAAGTTCAATTCTCACACATAACCTTTCAAATTCCCTCCTCCCCCATTAAAACATGTCTCCATCAATGAGAATAGGGACTCCAATCAAAGAAGCTATTCATGCCACATTTACTTCATCCCAATAGTACAAAGGTAGATTGGGTAATCTCACCCAAATGTGAGAAGACAAATCTTTCAATGAATCAGTAGAGAATTTTGGGCTCCATTTGTCAATACCCACAATGTGACCCTTCCCAAACCAAGGTCCAGCTGATAGCACCTCCTCAACTGCTTCAGTAGAGAAAAAAGAGCACAAAAACCATCAAGAGCCCAGAACTGTGAGATGGAATTTGCCAAACTTGTCCCATTGTCGTCGTAGTTCATCAGCTATCACCTAGAATGAATTGAAATCCCCAAATACTTTAACCACCACAGATACTTTATTGAATTGAGTTCCACATTTGGTTCAAATAACTTTACCGCCATCCCATCTCCAATCAAGAAATTCTCAATTTTTGACATATCAACCTTAATATAAGGTCTTTAATTCCATGGATTTTTCTGTTCATCTCTCCTTCTAGCTTCTTCAATAGTAATTGATCCCTGTGCATTTCCATCATTAGGTTCAGACTGGACATTAACACAAGCATCTGAAAGCATATCCTCCATAGATTGGATTGAAGTAGCTCCCACCGTCATTACATCAGGTTTAGAGAAGAATCCTTTCACCAGTAATTTCATATTGGATGATGAAGATCCTTTTTCTGATGGCTTATGTTCCTCTTTTTTCCTAGGAGAAATGTCCTGCACAAGTTTCTCTTTGCCCTTCCTCGTAACTGGAGGAGAAGAATTGCAAACAAACTCCAATGGTTCCCTTATGACAAGAGGTGCGTTCACACGATTTAGTCTTGGAAATTCCTCGTTCCATGAAGTAGCAGCGATGTTGGAGAAGCAACTGAAAGTTCGTTAGGGATGTTAGGCCCTCTTGAACTTATTCCCAAGCTAATTAAAAGAGAGAGGTGAATTGGAAAACCTTAAAACCAAAACACAATCCAAATCACCACAATCAAAGTGCGAAAATTAAAATGCGGAAGCAGTAAAACGAAAGAACACACCGGATTTATAGTGTTTCGGTCAAACCTCGACCTACGTCCACTCCTTGGAGGCACCCCCCAAGTATTGCACTAAACTAGTGTCTCTCCTTTAGCCCCCACGGCTAGGCGGAGAAGCCCTTACAAAATCACTTCCACCTTCCCCGGTGCGGCGGAGTCGCCAGGTCCTTTGACACCAAAGAGATCTTCTTCTTTGGTGAACTTACCTCGAGACAAGCCTTGAATCCGATGGTACTAAGATGCGAGTTTGCCGGAGCAACCGTGTGGATCCCCCACCACACTCCCTTGAGTTCCTCCCCCTCACAGGATCTTCTCCCTCTCAAACTCCACCCTTTCCTCTCTCCCTTCCAAGCTTTCTCTTCAAGTTCCCCCCACAAGAACGAAGCTACAATGGCTGCCAAAGACACTTACAAAGTGCCATGCCATAGCTTAAATAGAAGCTCTCAAAACGAGCTCATTAATGCAAGTTGCCGACATTATCGTCCAGGCCGATAGGCATATCGTCCTGGCCGATTGGTTCAATTTCAGCTCATTAGCCCGGGACGATCTGGGACGATCAGAAGGAAATTGGTTATATCGTCCCGGCCGATCGTGAATATCGTCCCGGCCGATCTCACGATCGTCCGGGCCGATTAGTTTAAAACCAACTCTATCGTCCTGATCATAGCCCTGGATTGGTGCTGGCCGATGCAAGTTGTATAGGCCATCGTCCCGGCCGATCCCATATTCGGCCCGGCCGATTGGATCGTATCAATCAGCATTTAATTCCTTCCAAATAAAACCAGATCAATTTAGGCATGATTGAGTTAGATCGTCCCGGACGATAGGATTATCGTCCTGGCCGATTTCCTAAAATAAAGAATACCTAAACTGATTATGGCGGCTGATTTCTTTCTGAATTTGAGCATATCGTCCTGGCCGATACAAGTATCGTCCAGGCCGATCTGTGGCGGTTGCCTTAATGAGGAAGCCCTAATTAGGGTTTCTGTTTCTAGACCGATCGGCCAGGCCGAAAGGACCATCGTCCAGGCCGATGTTACCAAAAACAGAAATCCTAAAGGGAACAACATGAAAACTACTATGTTACAAAACAACATGTCCCACACCCAATACAGTTGACTCAAGAAAGGAGAAGATTACAAACTGACACAAACCTAGTCTACCCAATCTTGAGCTGGTTTTCTGAATTGTAGTCTTGAGTGTGTGGTCCTGAAATGTTAGTACATAAGGCAATCGTATAGAAAAGGAAATGTTTGCTATCATCAAAATCATGAACCATTGATCCGCAACAATCTCCCCCTTTTTGATGATGGCAAACAATTTCAATTTGAATTTTCAAAAACACTATTTTCTCCTAATCTCCCCCTCACTTGAATAACATCTGAAAAAAAAAATAGGGAGATAAAAAAAAATATATTTTTGTTGTTTTAAACTTTTTGAAAAGAAAACAAGTGATACAGGTACGTTCTCCCCCTTTGACATTATCAAAAAGAGAGAAGGCACAGTAGAAAAGGAAGAAAAAAAAATTTCTTAAAATTAGAAAGTTACCCCTTAGTTAAAAAACTTAGTAGAATTGGATTGACAACTCATAGTCCAGAAGAGGATAGAAATTCAGATTTTAGAAAATCCAAAACTCAGGTTTCTTTAAAAAGGCTAAAAAACTTTTTAATTCAACATCCAAATCATAAAATAAATTAGGGAAAGAAACAAACAGAACTCCTTCCATAAAATATATCTAATAGAAAATCAATGTACGAATTTTTTAAATCAGGAATCAAGATTTATAAAACCAAGTATCAAAGTACCAAGGGTTTTCTTAAGTTTTTAAGACAAAACAAAAAAGGTAGGCATTAAATTTTGGGCTCATTTTATGCCTCTTGACAATTGATTGGCGCACCGCGCATCTTTTGATACACTTTGTGTATTCAATATTTTCAATTTGGCGTCTTTGCGCATCTTTTATGTTTGGCATCTTTGGCCAATTTTTTTTTTTTTCATATGCTACCTTACTTAAATCTTAAAAATAAAAGTTAACCCATAGGACGAATCTCTTGATTAAGAAAATTATGAGTTTGATTCATCAATTTGCAAAAGATTTCTATACGATAAATAAAACGTAGCGAGATAAAAAATTTGTTTCAAAAACCAATTTAAAATATGAAGAAGATTTTAAATCAAAAGTAGAAATAACCTATTTTAGGAAATAGAGATTGGAGAAAAAAAAAATCACGAGTTTCCTTTCTCACACTAGTTTTAGAGAAGTCAAACTCAACTTTACCAAGGATTTCAAAAAAGAAGAAGTAAACTTTTCACTTTTAGAAAACGTGAGTGTGTGTTTTTTATAAAAGAAAGAGAGAAAAAGAACGAAACAAAAACACAAAGAAAAGAAAAAACAAAAGAAAAACAAAAACAGAGAAGCACGAAAGGGCTTATTTAACCATTATCTCTTTCCTGATCTGATGCTTCTGAGACCAGATCTGCCCATGAAATTTTTTGTTTTTCATTATTTTCCCAGTTTGAAATTTGCTTTTCCTTGCCCTTTTCTTTTGTAGGAAGAATCATTGAATTAGGGCACTCTTTTTTCATATGTCCAGGCTTCCTGCATCGAAAGCAAATAACGTCAGAAGAAATATGGACATCCTTACCATTTTTACCTCTTTTCCACTTTTGCTTGTGCTTTGGTGAGTTTTGTAATTTGCATGACAAGTCATTGGTATTGTCACCAACTAAGCTTCCTTTTTCCTTTTCTTCGGCTTTTAGAATGATTGTTTCTCCTGCATCAAAAAGTCTTTGACTCAATCCTTGCTCGTAGGCAATGAGTGAGCCAATCAAATTATCAATAGAATACACATTCAAATCTTTAGATTCACAAATAGCAATTATTTTGGCATCAAATTTATCTAGTAAGCAACGAAGAATTTTGTTAACCTTTTCAGAATTTGAAAACTCTTTTCCTAAGGCATGCAATGATGTAGTAATTTGAATAAAACTTGTGTACATGTCAAAAATCGTTTCATAAGGTTTCATGGAAGATAATTCAAAATCATACATTAAGAAATTAAACTTTGATTGCTTGATTTCACTAGATCCTTCGTATACGGTATGCAGTTTATCCCAAACTTCCTTACCAGTAGTGCACGTGGATACCAACATAAAATCATCAGAATTTAAGGCACAGAAAAAGCAATTTAAAGACTTTGCATTCAATTGAGCATTGACTAATTCTTCCCTATTCCATTGATTAAAAGGAATATCAGTTTTAACTCCATTAATAATATGTGATGGTGAAGAATAACCCGTTAAAATCATGTGCCACATACGAAAATCAATAGATTGCAAAAAAGTAGACATGCATATTTTCCAAAAATCAAATGTAATACTTTCAAACAATGGTGGTCTTGTGATTGAATAACCTTCCGAAAAAGTACGATTTGAAAAATTAGCCATGGACCAAATTCAAAAGTTTTTTAAAAACTTATTTTATGAAAATCTTGCTCTGATACCACTTGAAAGTTCGTTAGGGATGTTAGGCCCTCTTGAACTTAGTCCCAAGCTAATTAAAAGAGAGAGGTGAATTGGAAAACCTTAAAACCAAAACACAATCCAAATCACCACAATCAAAGTGCTGAAATTAAAATGCGGAAGCAGTAAAAAGAAAGAACACACCGGATTTATAGTGGTTCGGTCAAACCTCGACCTACGTCCACTCCTCCACTCCTTGGAGGCACCCCCCAAGTATTGCACTAAACTAGTGTCTCTCCTTTAGCCCCCACGGCTAGGCGGAGAAGCCCTTACAAAATCACTTCCACCTTCCCCGGTGCGGCGGAGTCGCCGGGTCCTTTGACACCAAAGAGATTTTCTTCTTTGGTGAACTTACCTCGAGACAAGCCTTGAATCCGATGGTACTAAGATGCAAGTTCACTGGAGCAACCGTGTGGATCCCCCACCACACTCCCTTGAGTTCCTCCCCCTCACAGGATCTTCTCCCTCTCAAACTCCACCCTTTCCTCTCTCCCTTTCAAGCTTTCTCTTCAAGTTCCCCCCACAAGAACGAAGCTACAATGGCTGCCAAAGACACTTACAAAGTGCCATGCCATAGCTTAAATAGAAGCTATCAAAACGAGCTCATTAATGCAAGTTGCCGACATTATCGTCCAGGCCGATAAGCATATCGTCCTGGCCGATTGGTTCAATTTCAGCTCATTAGCCCGGGACGATCTGGGACGATCAGAAGGAAATTGGTTATATCATCCCGGCCGATCTCACGATCGTCCGGGCCGATTAGTTTAAAACCAACTCTATCGTCCTGATCATAGCCCTGGATTGGTGCTGGCCGATGCAAGTTGTATAGGCCATCGTCCCGGCCGATCCCATATTCGGCCCGGCCGATTGGATCGTATCAATCAGCATTTAATTCCTTCCAAATAAAACCAGATCAATTTAGGCATGATTGAGTTAGATCGTCCCGGACGATAGGATTATCGTCCTGGCCGATTTCCTAAAATAAAAGAATACCTAAACTGATTATGGCGGCTGATTTCTTTCTGAATTTGAGCATATCGTCCTGACCGATACAAGTATCGTCCAGGCCGATCTGTGTCGGCTGCCTTAATGAGGAAGCCCTAATTAGGGTTTCTGTTTCTAGACCGATCGGCCAGGCCGATAGGACCATCGTCCAGGCCGATGTTACCAAAAACAGAAATCCTCAAGGGAACAACATGAAAACTACTATGTTACAAAACAACATGTCCCACACCCAATATAGTTGACTCAAGAAAGGAGAAGATTACAAACTGACACAAACCTAGTCTACCCAATCTTGAGCTGGTTTTCTGAATTGTAGTCTTGAGTGTGTGGTCCTGAAATGTTAGTACATAAGGCAATCGTATAGAAAAGGAAATGTTTGCTATCATCAAAATCAAGAACCTTTGATCCGCAACAGCAACGAGACGTCCTGGGATTACAGTCGATTCATTCCGGCCATCACCGTCAGCCGACGGACGGCCATCCATACCGTGCGGAAATCCCGCCAACGGTTAAAACAAAGGAAAATTTGAAAAAGATTATTCCATAGGCCCTCTGATTCACTAAGTGGATTATCTTAAAGATTCATAATATAACTAGGAAGATGTTTAAAATATCACACATGAGTCACTAGACATGTCATTTTGATGTATCCCATTTGGTAGAATCAACAAATTCCACCCCGCATTCTTCAGAATATTTTGGGTGTTCTTTGTTAGCACCAATCCCTTGGTAATTTCCATAAGCACAAATCCCACTTTTTATGAGTCCAAAAATTGTTTCATAAAATAATCCATCTTTCTTGAGTTTATTAGTTTTCTATTGAAAAGAATAGGAATTTGTCACCTCTCCAACTATCTCTCCATTGGGTAGAATTGTTTTTCCCTAAGCATTGATTTGTTTAGGGGAAACTGGCCCAATTCGAAGATGTTTATATCTATACTAGTCAATCATCAAATATAAATTATGATTCATTTAGATTAATCTTCCATCCTATTCATCTGGAAGTTCTTTTCAGATGTAAGAAACTGATTCAGTTCCAGGGACTAAGATTGTAGTTCTCGAATGAGCAATTAAAAAGATTTTGGAGCACCCTCTAGGTTAGGTATTGTTGCTCAATCCAATAATTGTGGCACAAAGTACTTCTTGACAAGATCTAATACGATGAAATTTCTAATTAATCATCTCTTGTAAAATATGAGCAACACCAAATCCCTCTAGAGCCTGCACAAACTTCTATTTCTCCTACTCTTTCTCCCCCTAGAGCAACACCAAATCCCTCTAGAAAAACATGGGGCTTGCACCTTCACTCAATGCCAGACTCATTCCTTTCTTACGGTTAGGAGTGAAATAATCTCAAGTCAATTTCCCCTTACATGCTGCAGAACTTCGAAGATAGAAGAAAAAGATACCATCGATCTCCTTTAACTTTAATAACTTGCCATTTTTTAGCACTTTTCGAATAGAACTTGAATTGGCTCATAAGAAGGATTGAAATGATTGAAGTAATGAAACTTCAAATAGGCCAAGTAAGAAGAAAGGCGCTAGGTTCGTCAATAAGGGAAAGTAGGTAAGTTGGGGTGAATTTCTCTATTTTACATTTCGCATAGTATGTATGGATAGATATGATACCTATTAAAGGCGGGAAAAAGATGGGGGCTAAACACATAAAATTTCTTGAGGAAGGAAACTCAGAAGTGGGGAATGGAGCTCTAAAGTAAACCCCATGCCTTGCTTCATGCTCCATTTCCTGCCCTTTACTTTACAAGATAAAGAAAAGCAAATACAATCAATTGTCAGACTGTCGGAAGTCACTCTTTAGTTTTTTTTTCAGACATAAAATCAAGACTGAAAGAATCAAAGGAAGTAGGTATAGAAACCCATCTATTGAACGATTCACATTTTCCTAAATGACTTTCACAACATAAAAATTCATTAAGAACACAATAATAGGAAAGAAAGACTATGGATGTAGTCTACATCAACATTAGTCATGGGAAGAAACCATCCAAAAGATTAGCATATAGAATAGTCTTTATTGAGACAGGGAGCGATTTTCCAATAAGAAAAGGTGTAAAGCAGGAAAAGGAGACGATATAATTGAGTGCGATAATAGAGAGAAGTCAGTTATTTTCCTAGGGAATGATTATCTATCTCCTTAGTTAAATCAGGCATAGACTGAAACTTTTCTTGATAAAAAAAAAGTTTCTTATCTATGAGATTGGGTAAGTTTTAGTAGCCTTCTCAGGATAGAGCATGAAGGCTTTTTCCATTCATAAGTATGCTTTGTCATGATGGTAATTGAAAAAGCTAGTCAGCTAGTCGACTGCTATAGGTCTAAGAAGAAAAGAAGATAAGGCTTGACATATGTAAATTTAAGGACAACCAATAGGCAAAAACTTTATACGAGTCCAGTCTAGAGTCAATGGAATAAGAAAAGTAAATGGATACTACTTTCAGATAAGCAAGATTATAGATATGAAGCTAAATCCCCAGACTATACTATCTTGCTGATATATTTTTTATTTCATTTTCTATGAAAAAAAACTTTTGCTAGTAATTGAGTTAGTAGCAAAAGGATAGAGCGCCCCCCTAGGACCCCTCCCACCTGAAGTTAAGAAAGAAAGTCCCAACCTACAAATTCTTCCTAAGCCGGAGTTTTTCTAAAAGCCTATTTATTGATGAAAGCACTTCCACTTAGTAATGGGATTAATTCTATGTTGTAAAGTTCTTTGATCCGAATCTGAGTAAATGCTCCAGCGGGCCATCCTTTATGCTGGAAGGAACAAGTAAATGATTCACAATACTTATCACATCTAAAACACTCACTCCCCTCCCCCTCGCAAAATGTTAATTCATTTTGTAAAAAAGATCCAATTAAGATTGATCTCTTTGAAAGAAAAGTTCATTAGTGTTATCAGCAATTCCTGCCTCTACAACATTGGAAATAAGATCGGGCTTGGCATAGTTTTGTTTTTTTTTTCGAACAATGCAATAAGCAAAAATTTTATTAACCACCAATTACTTACAAGAAGATTCCTCCTTCAACAAGTCTAGAAAGGTAGGAGGAACTTTATTCCTAGAGAAATCATCCTAATAGAAGGTTGAAGAATGAGCATAGTTAGCACAAAAATCAGCTAACTTATTACAATTTCTATTAACAAAAGAAAAGATGAAATGCTTGAATTTAAAAAGAAAATCTAAATCCTTAGTTCTAAAGAAAAGGGGAGTATATTTCTTTCATCGATCACCCATTCCCCTTTTACCCAATGCCCTTAATTGAACAGAAAGGAAATCAAATGTATTGTCAAGGGCTTACTGAGGCCCCATCTGCATTCCTTCTTGAGCTAAGCTAATAGAGCTAACCGCTGACGTGCTTACTAAGTACTAAGTGAAGGATACCTGCAGGAGGGACTAGAATAGGCCGGCGGAGATTGAATTGGGGATATGAAGAGGGTAGGGGACTTCTCCCTCTCTCTCGCGTATATAGGAGGGGGGAAGGAGTCTCCGGGTTCTGTGGTTGCCTTAGAACCTTTCACTGCAATATTTACATTTGATAAGAATGCCCTTTTTACAATCTATTTTGTTTTTCTAACACATAGGGCCTTCTCTTTTCTTCTTTCATAGATCCACTGCAACCCTAACAATTCCACCTTCTTTCTTCTTCTATTCCTTGGAACTCATTCAGCTTCTGTGGTCACTCCAATCGCTTGGCAAAGGGCTCCCTTCTCTAAGGCCTATCTCTGGGATGCACCCTTTCACTCAAGAACATACAAAAGTTTTGGGGATGTACCAAGCAATGGTGCTGGGGTGAAGATAATATGGGATCTATTCTCAATATAGTAGTTATATTATATACCTGGGTCACGTCAATTCCTTTGGTTACTAGGGCAGTGGCAATGTACCTGAGCAAGAATCATGACACATATGACATCATTTATATTCTATAACCATATAAAACAAGCTCACTTTTGGGTATTCAAATGCCCAACAAAGGACAATAAGGACCTGTCAAAAGCTTTTCTAAGGTGAGGAGCAAAGAAGAAAGTGAGCACCCCTCTCTTGGTTTGGAGCTTCACTCTTTTAGTTTCCACTGTGCTCTTCCCTTATTTATAACCTTAGCTTTAGCCTGAGTGTGCAATATAAAGCTGAACCGCTTTTTTATTTGAGACAATGATGCTAGGGGTAGATAGATATTCAAATTTCAAAGAAAAACGTCTTTAAGAATACCCTGGGAAATATGAATGTTTCCAATTTCTTAGTAGCTATTCCCGAAGTGCTTTCAAATTTTAAGGCTAGCATAGAAGCTTATCACTAGGTCTGGTGCTTAGTATCAAGTAATATGCGATTAGACTATGAGGTGCAATGTCCGCCAATAGTTGTACATTGGGAACTATTGCTAAGCGATAAGACAAACAACAAGCATAGGAAAGAAAAATATCTATTTATATATAGAAAGAAGGGTGGGATTCTAAAATAAAAAGACTTTAGAAATTACTTCCATAAACCACCAAAATGGCGATCTTGCTGAGAAATCCCTTCCACATTAAAGGGAACTAAAGCTTTTACTAATTCCAATGACCTTTGCAGTTATGACATGAGAAGAATTCATTATCGCCAATGATGCTAACAATATATAACTTGCCTTAGCTGAGAGAATTTTGAAATGAATTCATACCTGCCAAGACATATATAAAAAACTCAGAACGGATGGCTTAAAGATCACGTGGTTACGCCCTAGGAACTGGAGAGGCATATGAAGATTTTTTATACACTTCCTCTCTAATAATTCTTCTTAAAAACTGAGAGATAGGTGTATAGTAATGAATGATTGCTACTCTACCAGTCATCTATGAAGCATCTCACATTTAGGAAATTCTTTTAGGATGGGTGCCATTTCAACTCTTTCCCGGCTGTTACATCTTACTAGTGACTTAGTCTCACTGGCTTTCCTTTCTATCAATCACAATTTTTCCTTAAAAAATCAACTAGTGCCTTCCATCACTTCAGCTACTAGAGTCAATCCTAGTCTCTATTTACCAACAATATAATAGGACAACTTCACACTGAGTTGTATGGAATATAGACATGCTATTCCATAGTAAGTCTCTAATTGATGCTTCTATCTATTAATCCTAATCTTATTTCTACCAGTGGCTTAGAAGCAACCTATCATTGTCTTTTGGCTGGTATGGTAAGAAATTAGAATTCCTCCTTCCTACGCAATGAATCCTTGGCCTCCTTCTGGTCAGGTTAAGCTCTGATTTCATACACTCCCATTTGTATTAAGCCGGAGTCCCACCCAGTCAACGAGGTCACATTGATAAAAGACTAAAAGTTGATTTTGTTCCCATTGGAATCATTCATTCCTAAGCAACTCTTGTCCCTATTGACCTTGAGATTACAAAGGTGTAATCATATGCATATACGACTATTTAAAGAACTATAGTGCTTGTAGAGCACAAAAGATGGAGATATTGAGATTTGGGCATGAGCTGGACATGTGCTGCCATATTGGTCTAGGTCTAGATGTTCAACATAGTACCATGTTGGTTGTTTGTATAATGGAATTATGTATAGAAGAAAGATCATAGCCTAGCCAAGAAACGAAAGATCTTTCTTGGGGATAAATTATGATATGATTGAAGAAAGGTAAGGGAAGGAATGGTACTTTGCCTCCATGATTGAAGAGTCCCTATACTAAGGTTGATTCGTCCACATGAAACTGAATGCATGCCATAAAAAGGTGGAGAAGAGTTATTGATCACATATCTTGGGTACTAGAAGTTGTTAATCTTATCATTCGGGCAGAGCTTGGGTCCCCTTATATTATGTATAACACAGCTCCCTCAAAGTTTCTTTAGTTGTTCTGATCGATGAATGCTCAACTGAGAGGAGAGGTAGCACATGAATTTATTTTCCTATTTTATGTCCTAAGGCATCTAAAGAAACTGATGGGGATATTATCAGCATAATTCAAGTTGGATGGTTGAAGTAGAGGAATGCATCGGGCTTTTTATGCGATAGAGAATTTCCCCTCAAACTTAAGGGAAAATTCTATAAATGGTGGTCAGACCTGGAATGCTTTATGGTGCTCAATGTTGGCCATTAAAAGAGAAGCATAATACTAAGTTAAGTGTTGCATACATGAGGATGCTTAGGTGGATGAGTGGCTTGACCATTAGAAATAGGATACGAAATGAGCATATACATGAAAAGGTTGGAGTATCTCTAGTGGAAGATAAGATTAGAGAGAGTCGCCTTAGATGGTTTAGTCACATTAAATGGAGGCCTTTTGATGACCCGGTTAGGAAAGTTGAGGTATTAGATTTGGCTTATGTTAAGAAAGGCGACTTGATGTTGTAGGTTATTCTAGGTTTTAAGGCGTGTACTTCAATATTATCTTGATTGGAAATTGCACTTCTATATTTTGATTCTTTAGAGATACCCTTAGAGTTTTGTCTTGAATGGGAGGGTTATTGAGTCAAGAAGAAGAAAAAGAAAGTCTAACAACACAACGGAATCTTCGAAAATGGGCACAAGTATTTCTTTATTCAAGTTTTTTATCTCCATTATAATTAGGCTTTATATGAGCTCTTCTCTTTGCTACGCATCTTAATAACATCTCGAGACCCAAAAAACTCGATCTGGATCCGAATCATAAACTCTAATAGGATTGTCATGACATTAAATCAAGAAAAGTGAAGCTTGCCTAGGAAGAAACCTTAGTTGAGGCACACGGAACTACAAATGAAACAAATCTCCTAGAAATACTAACTGTTGAGATGACTACAAATGAGATAAAGTCAACTAAGGAGGTGGATAGAAGGATAAGAATTGGTTGACCAGTAACAAAGGAGTTGGGATCCCACCCGATAGGGAATAAGGGAAGAAACTTGCTCTACTACTACTGGCCAAGATCTTCTTTCTTGAACTAATATCTCTATATCTCAAGGTTGGAATCCTATTAAAAGCCACTACTTCTCAAAGCCAACTGAGTTTTTAGGCCAACTAGTTCTTTGATACCTCCCAAGTAATGGAATGAAAGATTTAATCTTGTCAAAATGAAGGGTGGAAGAACGAATGGTTGACTGAACAATTCATAACTTCATAATAGAATAGCCCATTGGGTACTATTGGACTCAATGAGAAGAGTAGTGGCTTAGCCAGTAGAACAATCCTTCAACAAAAGTTAATGGGGCATGTTGCAAACATAATAATTCATCATTCATTTGTTGATGAAATTAAATAAGAATGTCATTTTCATTATGGATGACACACATAATGCATTTGATAATTTCATTTGATCAAACAAGTCTTGGCATGTCCCTTATTCAGGGTGAAAATGCATCTAAGGGGGTTAGTTGTTTTTGTGTTGCCTCAGCCGCTAAAGGAAATGTTTTTCTTTCTACAATAACTTACCCTCAGAAAAGTTAATAAGGGATCTTTGTTCAGAATCATCAATAGAATAGGTTGGTAATTAAAGGATTTTCTCGCAAACTTTGTCTCAAGGGAAAGGCAACACGAATGAATCTAGGCCCAATCTTAAGAACTGTATCTCCATCAAAACCTATATGTATTACCTTCATTATACATACTCCCATTCAATTTATGTTCTTATTCCCACCCTTATTGACATCTCGCTCTGCATCCATCCCTTTCCAATAATATCCAAGTCTAAGTCCATTGGGTGGGAACCTCTCCCACTGGGTAGTATAGTTAAGCTGAGGCAAGCACAAATCCACTTCATTTTTTAGTTTAGGCGATTGATTCATAAATTTTAGGAACTTACGATAGCTTGGATAGCTATACTTTATCATTCCCTCGGGGCTAGAGATCCCTTATTACATATCCATTTCATACCTTGATTGGTCTTTATTGTGCTCTTGATCTATATCTCAAGCTTGATTTGATCTACACCTTCAATCTCAATTCTCTCTCCAATTTTCATTCGATACTCTCTCTCTCAACAACATTCTTTGGTTTTTAACCCTCCTCGTTTGATAGGATAGGCTTGAAAGCTAGCATCCGGAAGGTCTCCAACATAGAAATGGCCTGCTTGTTCCATGAGAGTGTAATTAGGAATATGGAACCACAACTTATTAGCCCTCCAAAACTTCTATAAGTTGGGGGACAAAAACCATTCATTATGAAAATAGAGCTTTTTAAGCCATGTAGTGCCCCGTATTAATTGTTTCCACTATCGGGATAGATAAACCAACCTATGTTTCTCCTCCCTAATTAATGACATCAACTCAAAATTGAAAATAAATATATTAATAGGAACCTCCAGGAAAGGTGGAAGATTTGAAGTGTAAATACTAGTCAAGATCGAGATTGAGATCCCAATTTGGATTGAGATACAGATCATGAGCAAGCGAGCCAAAGGATAGGCTTTGCGAAAGGGAGGATCCTATAACTACTAAGCCAGACATTTTCTTTTAGGAGTTGCCCACCACTTTCCAAATTGAGCCTTTAGAAAAGGTTTGATTAGTTATTTAGAAGGTGGAGTATGGTGCCAAAAAAGCATGAGCTGGAGATGGGAGAGAGAATGAGGATAGAGAACATGACTGATAGCCATGGCCAAGGCTAAGGTATGAATCATTAGAAGGATCAATATGTAGATCACGATCTAGAGAAGGAGCTCAAAAGTCTACTTAACAAACAGGAGAAAGAAACCTGCTTTACTACTATGAACATTAAGCCATACCTATTTCAAAAGCAGCCCCTGCCCTAACTAAGAAGTGTTCTTTTAGAGCTTGACTACTTTACTTCTTTTATTACATTTTGTGCAATAAGGAAACCTGCTAAAATGTAAGGGCCAAGGTCCCTGCTAGCAGTTCTCCGTTCGGACAAACAACAGGCACAAAGACTTTTAAATTCATCTGGTTCTTTTGTTTGAATGGGGTCGTGAAGTTCCTTCCCCTTTTCTTTGTAAATAGAAGTATAAGGGTTATTGCTTAGTTGTTTCTAAGATAGAATGGATTAATATTGATTGTGAGTTTGAAAATAGTACTACAATATAGAGAGCAGTGATAAAGACCTGCATTGTATGCCCCAAGTATGAGTTCTAGCTATTAGTAGTGCAAGTAGCAGTGTCAGCCATAATACTAGTACAAGTCTAATGTGACCCTCAGGTCAGACCAAGGGAACTTCCGTAGTTGTTATGATGAGGTACTTCAAGGAAACGAGTAATATTGCCAATCGTAGCAGTGCTAGTCTCTTATCCAATTAGGGCCCATAATTACTCAATCCATATCTATCGAATAGAGCTGTTAAAGTCTAGTGGTTCAAGACTAAAATGGGCCTAAAAGAAAGGTAGTAGTGAGATTGAGATGGAACTGCTGCTTAGAGAACACTTTTCTCCTTGGTGAGTATTTTTTTTTTCATTTGTTCCCTTGGCCCATTGGTCACTACCTCCCTTAGTGTCAATCCAAAGATCAATCCTATCATTTAGAACTAAGCATTGGGGGCCTTTAATCAAAAATCAAATAGGCTTGTTAGGCAATTACTTATTATTATGGAAAGTGGATTGACGATTGGAATTAAAAAGATATTGATTTTGATGTATTACAATTGGAAAATGAAAACTATATTAAAGAACAATTTTATCATGACAAGTCATTAGTTGGGGATTGAGCGGTGGATTATTTAGCGCTATATCATAATTAATTCATTCTGGAACATAGCTACTTACAAAATGTGGCAAGGTACATCTGTCGATGGTGGGATCTAACATCCGAGCAAGAGGTTAGACCAATCCCGTCCGAGCAAAAGGTATGTTCCCCATCTTTCTAGATTGTGCTCCAAAAAGTCTGAATTTTCATGATCTAGCTGAGTGGGTTATTTCAATGGAATTGAAGGGGATACAATCCTCTTAACGGTAGTGTGGACTAAGTTAGCTATGTCGTTTGTGATATTCTCCAACCAACCGATGATACCATTGAGTAGACACGATATTCTTGATTATTGAGTCACAGTAAAGTCTCACACATTCGAATGGCGATTCGACTATTGGGTGAGTTTTGAACCCAACACATGGATCTGTAGCATGAGTAAGATACATTCTTGAAAAGAATACATTGCAAGTTGCTTGAGTTTATGAAGCTATTTCTTCTTTTATATTTCATTATGGGAACTTTCCTTCCTCAAGGGTGTGGGGCATGATAAAGTTTTGGTATTTTGGGTGCAATAATTATTAGATTTGCCCAGAAGAGCTAACAGTTACTTTATGGTACTTACATGAGACATCCGAGCTTCCAATGTTTTTGATCAATAAGAGGAGTGTATTCGATGAGGACCTCTTTTGTAGACAACCTTTATTAGATGGGCATCGATGAGGACACATAATCTTACCATCAATTTACCTAGTAACTTAGCCATTATCGTCGAGGAAGCTACCAATTTTCCATTGAAATCATGAGTCACAATGACTATAGATGCTTGGATCCGAAATATAAATGAACTTTCTATTAAGGCCAAAGGTATCACCAAGTGATCAATTCGACTTGGGTTTAAATCATTGAGATCATTTATCTTAGGAGCTTGCTAAGCCATCCTTTCCAGTTGGACATTGCTCCCCATCCACACTAGGTATAGATGAGGACTTCTTCTTGGTAGGTTTTTTGACTACTTGGTTATGTTTTTTTTTCTTCCTGTAAAAGGGGAATTAGTTCTTTCTAGTGACCTGTTAGCTACTAGTCAGATTTCTCAGGGAGAGCATCTATCTTTAGCCCTTGTTGTTTTTCCAGGATTTATAGAGTCCTGAAGATTATCTTAGATTTTAGTTATTTAGAATTAAGAGGTTTGATGCTACCTTTGCAGTCTTTATATGGACGTATTCATCTACATATTCATGGAGCATTCTTATGATTGGAATGTCCCTCATATTTTTTGGAATGAGGGTATCCTTAAGTGATTTAGTTGGCACAGGCTTCCTCGACTTTCGAGAGTGAGCGAGTATGATTGCTTTTCATACCTCCTCATCTAGTCATAGATATATTTTCCCTCATTCATCAGCCAGAGGTGGTCGGACTTCCCCTTGACATGAGAGAGGTAGAGATCGGACTTGACAAACGAGGGAGATATACATTGCTCCATTCCATGGGGGTCGATCATTACGGGTAGCTGAGTACTTCATCAGATTGCGTCAAGGTTGGATATGTTATCATCCTAGAAGCTCCATCATTTTAGAAGGTTATCAGCCTAATTAAACTGCTAGATAGTTTAGATTTTCTCAAGAAACTCATATAAGTGTTATTGCTTAGTTGTTTCTAAGATAAAATGGATTAAGATTAATTGTGAGTTTGGAACCAGTACTACAAGATAAAAGGAAGTGATAAGGAGCTACATTAAAACCCCCAATATGAGTTCGAGCTTTTAGTAGTGCAAGTAGCAATGTTAGTGGTAATTAGAGTGCAAGTCTAATGTTACCCCGAGGTTAGACCAAGGGAACTTCCGTAGGCGGTATGACAAGGCACTTCGAGGTAATGAGTCATATTACCAGTTGTAGTAGTGCTAGCCGCCTATCCAATTAGGGATTCATAATCTGTTAATCCTCATCTATCGAATGGAGCTACTAAAGACTAGTGGTTCAGGATAAGATAGGGTTAGAAAGAAAGGTAATAGTGAGCTCGAGATGGAGATGCTTCTTAGCTAGTGCATTTCTCTTTGGTGAGGATTTTGTTTTTCACTTGTTCCCTCTGCCCATTGGTCACTTCCTCCCTTAGTGTTAACCAAGAGATCGATCCCACCATCTAAAACTAAGCGTTGGGGGCCTTTTATCAAAAATTAAATTGGCTCGTTAGATGATTACTTATTATTATGGTAAGTGGATTGACGATTAGATTAAAAAGATATTGATTTTGATGTATTAAACATGGAACATGAGAACTATATTAAAGAAACAATTGGATCATGACAAGTCATTAGATGGGAATAGAGCGGTGGATTATTTGGCACTATATCATAATTAATTCATTCTTAGGCATAGCAGTTTATAAAATGTGGCATGGGATATCTATCTATGGTGGGAGTCTAACATCTAAGTGAAAGGTCAGACCAATCCCATTAATCCTGGTCTGATCAAAATGGATCTTATTGAATGAATTGATCCATTATTGTATTGTATTCCCTACCTCTTAGTGAATTTTTTCCTACTCAGCCTGATTGTACTTCCTTTTACTCCTTTTTGATGGTAGAAAATTTTGGTTATGGTGGAGTGTAGGAAGTAAAAACACTAATGCAATATAGATTGACTGCATTACAACATGAATTGAGATAGACAAAAGAGCAATGCATTTTTAAAGAGGTTGATCTTAACATTCTAGCTACTACATCATTTTGTATAGAGATAATGCTTTCTCTTTCGTAGTGCTCCATCCCATGGATAGCTCTTGTTAGGCTTTTGTTGGCTTTATCTTAGAGTCAATTTTCTCTTACTTGACTTAGCTTAACCTACTTGACTCAGTGGTTAGAGTATCACTTTCATATAGAGAGAGAGTCATTATATCAAATCCAATAGTAGGTAAGCCAAAGCCTCCACTTTTGTCAGCATGATAGTAAGCACAGTATGGCATCGTATCAAGGAGTAAACTAAATTACCAAAACATTGGTTACTTCCACCACATAGTGCCTTCTTTGACTGATAGATGTTTCACCACTATATAGTGTCTTTTTCTAATCTTCTTAGAGTATTAAGAAGTAGACTATCGTTACTCAATCCAGCACTGAGGCTGAATATCAGGCGTTGGCTGATGCCACTTCGGAGATCCTATGGTTCAATACATTACAAAGAAGCTAGTCGCTAGTTTAGGTAGTCATAGAAGTAAAAGTAGGAAAGCTAGGTATGAGTGGAACTTCACATATTTAAGAGTGAAAAAGGGCATATCGAGCAGTCTACTCATGTATGAAAGAGGGGATTCACATGGGTCTATTCTCTATTCCAAGGTGCGAAGGGAAAAGGAGACAGAGGAAGGAAGAGGTAGCTATTGATAAATTTTAAATAAAATCAACCATAGATAGGGTTCATTCCGGGGACTAAGGGTTTAGCAGTACCAATTGATCAACTACAACCCCACAAAAATAAGTGGAGAATTCATGAAAGGCAGGCATGAAGAGGTGAACTTGACTCATTAAGAATTCTGCATCCATATAGTGGTGCGAACTAGGGTCTTAATTCAAGGTTTCTAAGGGTCCTTGGACATTCACATTCATTTCATAATGATTTGAAAATGAAGATTTATCTTTGTATTAGAAAACTTGTAGGACATTGATATTTTTCTGTAATTCTTAATTAGAGAATGTAAAGGCTTATTATTTTGATCTAAAACATTCATTTCTAATCAACACCATGCAAGATATTTAATACTTACCTTTTGTGGGTTGTGCCTAGTTCTCAGAACAATGTGTTTCATCATATTATATGAGTTGTGCATTATAATGCAAACATCATAAGATGTATCCATAAAAAATAAATATTATATTTTGCTTGTGCCTTTGATTGGTGGTTGTGAAAGAATAATTAGATGTGCTAAGTTACACATCATAATTGTGCTTCAAAGAAAGATTACTGTTGGACCTATTTGAAACTGCTAGTGTGCCTCTGCCCTAATTGCAATTATTCCTAGGCCTTGCTTTCCATGTTGTCAAAGCCTTGGTAGCTAGTGTGCCAAGGATTTGCTTGCCTAGACCTTGCATGCAAATTAGCCAAGCACTACTCGCCAAGTAGCACAAGATGTCTACTTTACAGCATGCCAAGGCCTTGCCTACTAGTGTACCCGTGCTATACTTGCCAACATGCCCAAGCCCTAGTTGCTAATGTGCCTAGACCTAGAGGGTGCCAAAATATTCTTACAAATGTACATATAAGTACTCAATTTAAGATATTTAGGATTCAAGATAGAATTTTCAAAACTCATGTGTGCATGTATAAATAAAAAATGCATTTTCTATTGAAAAAAAATTAAAAGCTTTTTGGGCCTTTTTTAACTACCGGTGCATTTTGGGAGTGATTACCTTTGCCTACCTGCCAGAGGGAAGCTGAACATGCAGTGGGGTAAGAAATTATTTTCATGCCGAACTCTCATGTCTTTGTATTTGCTCTATTAATTTTAGTGTGAGCGTATAAAGGCTTATTATTCGGATGTGAATTCTTGATTTTCTATCAATATCATGCGAGAGATGAAACACATGCCTGTGATACTTCAGATGCGAATTCTTGGCTTTCTATCAACATTATTGGTAATTCTCAGCTTGATTTTTTTTCTTCGTACAAGATGTGGCTAAATTTCATCTCAAAGCATATTGGATGGAATGTTCTTGTGATTAAATGAAGCAACCCTATGCTCATACCTTCAATTATTGGATGCAAAAGATTAAATATATGTGCTAAGTTTTATGTCATCATTAGCATTTTTGGAGTATATGCTCCATATGTCACTTGGTATTTTACATCTTTCATGGATGTTCAACTCGCCCAAACTTAACTACTATACGTGCCTTGCAGGAGCCCTTCATCCACATCATTACTTTGACCCTTTGGTTTGCTTGTTATCGGAGTTAGCTTACTCTTCGATATTGGATGGTGTCATTGGCCTGATTAATGTGGAAGTGCTTGAGACTGTATTGACACATTAGTTATTATGGACCATGTTTAAACTGATTGGTGATTACTTTGCGTGGCCAACCATCAATAGAATAGTCCTTTCATTTGGTCCTCATATTATAATGAAGATCAATCAAGACACCATGATTATTATTTGCAATGTGAATCCTTTTATTTGTGGCATTAATTGTTAGATATGCTTTATGGATAATCTTTGTGTCCTTATTCAAGGTATTGAGAGTGAGTCATAGAATGAGACCGACCGGCCCCTTGCTAAGGGTGTCATCTCATTACAATCTTTTGGCTTAGGCTATCGACTTTAAGTCCAATTATATTATTACAAATGTGGCTCATTCGAGAAAATTTCCCTTGGTACAATGGGCACCTTGCTGGGGTCGGTTAATATAAATGTGATGTTGCCTTATCCTTTATGCAACTTTGGTTTATTTTCCTTCCACCATCCATACTATAGTTGGGGCTAGGCTGAGATTATAGTTGTGTCAAGGTCATGCTACCTGATTGATCCTGCCAGAAGTCATATGCTTATCTCAAACATTAATGCATACAAGTGTAAGTATGAACTATTTCACACTTTAAAACTTTGAATGGCTAATTAAACCAGTTATAGTTTATTTGTAGGTATATGCTACTCAGATAATCATAGTAATTCTAGAGCTAATATGTGCACCAAAACCCTAACTTCTGGAAGGGATCCATTTATTAGGTAAAAGGTCAATGGGATCATATTCCTATTTTCTTGATGATTCATGATAACTCATTGGATCGCATGACCCTTATGCCGGCGATGCATCATTTGAATATATATATTATCAACTTTTGATGGTAGGATAAAGGCCTACCATGGTGGTGATGGGTGACGAAGAATTATGGTGGTTCGATTTCAGAGGGGGAGCCTAAGAGATGGCTGCCACATCCAAGGAAGGTAGTAGGCACGCAAATTACCCAATCCTGACACGGGAATGTAGTGACAATAAACAACAATATCGGGATCTTTGTATATAGTAATTAGAATAAGTAAAATCTAAATCTATTAATGCTGATCCATTTGAAAACAAGTTTGGTGCCAACAACTGCAGTAATTCAAGCTCCAATAGGGTATATTTAAGTTGTTGTTGTTAAAAAGCTTATTGTTTGACCTTTGTTTGGGTCGATTTCTTCACCTCACGTGTGCACAACCTGCCTTGTCCCATATGTCGGTGATGCATTCTTGAACTTAATTGGCTGGGTCATGCCTCCAGCACCACTACTTTGAAGAAATTAGAGTGCTTAAAGAAAGCCGACGCTCTGGATATATTAGGATGGGACAACACCACAGGATTTTTGTCTTATTGTGTTGGCCTTCAGGATTAGAGTACTGATTAAGAGGGACAGTTGGGGGCATTCATATTTCATAGTAAGAGGTGAAATAATTGGATTTATGAAAGATGAACCACTATGAAGGCATTTGCCAATGATATTTTAATTAATCAAGAATAAAAGTTGTGGGTTGGAAGATGAATAAATACCATACTAGTCTCAACCATAAATGATACCGACCAAGGATCAATGGATGTTGCTTTTAGGACTCTGTCGACACTATGTGAGAAGTCAAAGTTTTTGGATTCATTAAAAGTTGATTTTGCATTAGGGAATAAAAAGGAAATTACAAGTAAACTACTACAAAAATGTATGGAAAATTCTATCACTTCCATCCCTCAAAATATTAACAAAAGATGAGGGATGTTGCTATCATGTATACCATACCAGCAAAAATTCCAAAAGATTGCCACATTAGTATAAAAATAAGCAACAACATTGCTGAGCCATGGAATTCGGTAAAAGATCACCTTCCTAAACTCCCCAAGGAAAGAAGTATCCATACCCATACAGTTGTCAGGCTTGGGATAGCTGCAGCTCATAGAATTTTTCATCAAGTTGACAACCTTGTGACAATCCCCCTCGAGAATGATCCCTTCCATTTCCATCATTCACGATTGGAGCAACTCCTTCACAAAAACAATTGCAGCAATTTTAGCCCAAGTTGCAACCCAAACTACCATGCTCTTACTCACAACCAGGATCAACTACCCCTTTTAGTTTTGAATCATAATGCCAAGACTGGCACTAGCGGATTATTGCATCAATGCATCAATATTGATCTTCAACCAACCTATAGGTGTGGCACCACTGCTTATGAGAAGGCAGCCCCGAGGGATGAAAAATGCTCCATTTTTCTAGAATTGGCATCCGACAAGGCTATAGAAGAAGGGACAAAATAGTAGCAGCAATAGTGGAAGGCATACCAAAGGGTCTCTCATGTTTCATGGCATTACGCCCTCTTCAAATCTGGTATATTGATAATAGAAAAGGTGGCCAAGACTTTAGTTGTTTTTGGCCAAATGCAGTAGTTCCTCTAATAAATTCTCAAGGGAATTGCCAATGGGGAGGACGAAACCCCACTTGGCCAAGATGGCAAACACTTACAATAGTTTATTTCATTCCATCATACAATGTTCAATGGTTTTCCTCACTTGACAACCCCATGGGAAAAAAAATCTGATTCCAGAAGGCTTCACCTATGGAGCCACACATTAGTAGGGAGGGCCCCCCTCAAAAGACTCCACCAAAAAAACTACTACCGAGAAGCTTAAAGATTTTAATCCATTTGAAAAGATAATCAGTGGCCTGAAGCAAAGCCCATTATGCAAAGGTCGTAATGATTGTATTGATGAGCAAATAGGTCAGCTCTGGTAGATCAATTTCTTTATCATGGAAGTTTTTAATCTACATAATTTCTTGTGTCATACATTCTCCAAAGCATCTATGAACCACCTTCATGTCCCTTTTCCCCCCTCATCCAATAAATCAGATACTTTAGAAATAACCCCCTTAATCTATATTCAAGAATGTAGGCCACGTGTCAAGGCTCTGATCCAAATTCCAGACATCCTTGAATGCATCAATCTACCTTCCATCGGCAATACACCTCCTAAGAGTGGGTTGTAATGCCTTGGCCCATCCAATATGATCTACCAAGTGATGGACATCCCCCTTTGCACCAAGTTTTACCATATATTCCACCCATATTTTTCCTTCAGAACACAAAATAGCAACGAGGAAGGGTTGCACAAGAATTCCCAGGCAAATTTGGCCCTCGACGGCCAAGTCCACTAGTTTCCTAAGTAGGTCGGTAGTGCTCATCCTAGGTGACATAGTGCTCCCCATAGTGGAGAGGGTCCTTCTATTAGAGAAAGTAACGGCCTATTCCATCAATGGAAAAATGTACACTTAGGAACTAGAGTATATGTCTTGAGGTACATGGGAATGGCCAATATGGGAAACTGAATGAGAGTGGCATGCCATGCAAGAGACAAGTGCCTTCTACCCCAAAGATTAATCCTTTCTGCATTCAATTTAATGACTTGATCAAAATTAGAGGCAAACAGCCTCCGCATTGCCAATGGCATGCCCAATTACACCATCTCAGTCAGCCTCTTAAATCCAATCTCTTTAGAAAACCTTTGCTACTTCCAATTGGGATAACCCCCATTAAAAGTACCATTCATTTAACACGATTTATTTTATGCCATGTCTAGCTATAGTACCTGTATAACAAATCAAAAATGCAAAAGGCATTAGCTTGATAAGCTTAAAAAAAATCAGAATGCCATTCATGTACAGGAGAAGATTAATTCTTTCGGAGCTACAGACCAATTGAACACCCAATTATGCACCGTCCTGCTTGAAAGCCTAGGAGAGCTGCTCTGAGCACATGATGAATAAGAAGGGGTACATTAAGCTTCCCTTCCAATCCTCCCACATAGAATTAATATTGAAAAATTACTCAATCGCATCAAGAATATCAAGATCAATAATATTCCAATAAAATTTGAAGAAGGAGGAGGTAATACCATCAATGCTCGTAGTCTAGTTGGAACCCATGTTGATGACCGCAGCAAGTATCTCATCTTCGATTTCGTCTACCTAAAGAACCTCAATCAGCTGGCCTGAGACCATATGATCAGAGCCAAACATAGGCCAACCTGTATAGCAGAAGTTCCTCTTCTCCCATTTGGTAGAAAAGAACCACCAGAAAATGTCATGGAAGATGCCAGGGTCCTCAGAGAGGTTTCCCACCTCAGTTTATAGAAAAAGAATCTTGTTACTGAGGTGGGCCCTCCAAGAAATAACATGAAAGAAGTGAGAATTACTATCCCCTTCATTAATACACAGAACCTTATCATGTTGTTTCATGCAAATTATTATCCTGCCAAGGCTACAACAAAGCTCCACACCAACCTGACGCATCTCCATCTACTACTCCTCATACAGGCCAACATTAAATCCTTTAATCTCTTGAAGCTTAGCCAAATGGTTCTAATGTTGGGCCTTACAAACATTTAATTCCATCACATAATTCTTGCTCTAGAAGAATAAAGCATGATGTTTCTAAGAGCACGTTTGGTGGAGGAACTCATAGGAACAACAAAAATTAGACTTACTTCAATACTTCCAAACAAACTTCCAAATACCTGGATAGGTAGTCCAGAAGTCCTAAAACTTGATATAGTTACTGGTTAGGTTATTAGCCTCCATAGGAAGTACAAGGAGAAGCGGGGAGTGGTATGATACAAGATGGATTAGATACTTGTCGTCCGTCATGGGGACCATACCTAATGCCTCAAAATTAAGTAGCACATAATTAGACAGCACCCAAATTTTTTTATTTCCATCTTTATTATTGCACCAAGTTTAATTGGAACCCAAAAATCTAATGTCATGTACATCATTGGTGGTCATAAATTCAATCATCTCATGGACCACGATCGAGAACCAAAATTGCTTGCCTCCCTTTTTTTCTGTTTGAGAGATACAACAGTTGATCCCCCCCCTGCACCATAATGGATGATGTCACGGGTGCAAAGGACAAACTGATCGCCTCCCATAGTTGACAGCGAGTATATAGGTTCTTACTGGCATACATAATAGCCATCATGCGTGTGAAAATATTAGGAAGATCAAGGAGCCTAACCACAAATTGGTCTAAATAGAATAAAACTTCAAACTAAGTAACATCACGATGCCACAGGGAAAGCATCCCACCCAACTTGCCCACTACTAGTTGGTGGTAGAACTCCCAACCGCTACCAATGAGCTTATTTACATCCCACTTAGTAACACATTTGGTCATGGTTTTTGTTAGTCTAACAAATAAAAACATGTGCTCCCACACAGATGATGCATGTAGTCTCCGGTAGCCCTCTTATAGGTGCCCCTTCAATTCCAGAAGATTAAAGATGACATTAATCAACAAAAAGGGAGGAATCCATGCCACCCCTACTGTCCACAATCTTCTTTCTCCTTTTCCAAGGAAGATATTGAATCGGCCCCAATTATTACAACTCTTTATAAAAATGTGCCTCAGAAAGCTTACTTGTAAATTTGGGCTGCTTGACCCCAACGAAGAATTATAAAGGCTAAGTAATCCCCATCATATTTTCCTTAAATGTGGGCTTGAATTTTTCCTTTTTTTGAACCACCGGAGCTTCCAAAATAATAGCCAAATTGACCTGTGGGGGAGTGGATACACCATTTGCTAGAGCCGAACTAGCCTCAATTATAGGTTGTAGTTTGTTACCCTACCTTGTCCTATATGGCATAAGTTTTAAAAGACCAAAGAGAGCCTCATCCTCATCCAAACCCTCAGATTTTCCATTATTCTCTAGTGTATTCGTAGGCCCATCATTAGTGTAATCCATCGGCTGCTTACCTTTGCCCTCAGGTAGAGTGTTAAGAGAGTTGCTATTTGCATGTTTTACATTTTTTCAACTTGTATTATTTTGATGATTTCAAATATTATTGTTTTATGTATAGATATCTCCTAACACTTTTTTGAAGATTTGTTTTTTGCTATAGTGTGTACTAACATTTCAGGAAAATCAACTCCAAGCTATGAAGACATCAAATCAAATTTAGCAAATATTCATTTATAAATTATAAGCTTTGAATTGAGAGGGAGTGATTGTAATTGAGTGAAAAATCATAACACACACACTTGGGGGAATAATTTTTATAAACTGATTGTACGGGACGAACATAGTTCGTACGGGACGATCATGTACAATAACCCTCAGAAGAGCAATGGATCGAACAGGAAGTGAGAAAATTTCTCTAAGTCCTAATCATCCAGGATTAATTTAATATTCGTCCCGGGTCGAACGCCTCTAGATTCTCACTTTGCACTGTTCGTCCAGACGAAATGCATGGTTCGTATCTGGGCGAAACTCTCTTTTTAAAATCATACAGGACAAAATTAAACCTTCATCTTTGGGCGAAACTCTCTGTATAAAATCATCCAGGACGAAAATTGTTCATCCCAGGACGAACCAAACCGACTTACCATAGTAGGCTACGTCCTGTAGTGATTTGGAAACCGACCTATGGAATAACCGTTTCGTACCAGACGAACCTAGTTTGTAAGGGACAATTATCATGTACGAACATAGTTCGTACCAATATACTTTAGGATCATTTTCGACACTTTATGTAAAATTGGCCTGGACGATCCACGATTGTACGGGATGATCCACTGCATACAAAATTGAAAATATGCAGTTTTTTGTCAGTTTTTCTTTTCTTTCCTATATATAGTCCAAATTAGACTGTCACCAAATCTTTTTGGTCATTGATCTTCGTGCCTATTGAAAGAAGACTCAAGGATTGAGTGAGAGAGAGCATTCAAAGAAGGATTTCTTCCACTGGAGCGTGAAGGCTTTGCTTGGTGTTGAAAGGTAGGTCTTCCTACTTGTGAATTGAGATTACATCACTCTTTTCTTTCTTCCTTCTAGATTTGTTGTGAGGAGATCTGTCAAGGAGATTGAATTCTCTGCTCACACTAGCAGAGTGTGAAAGGACGAAGGGTTCTCTGCCCACACTAGGAGAGTGTGAAAGGAAGAATGGTTCTCTGCCAACACTGAGGATAGTGTAAAAGGATGATAGTTCTCTACAACACCGGATAGTGGTGGAAAGAGTGTTTGTAAAGGCTTCTCCGCCTTGCCTTGGGTGTAAAAGGAGAGACACTATTGGTATTAGTGCAATACTCAGAGGGTTCCTCTAGGGAGTGGATGTAGGTCTGGTTTAGACCGAACCACTATAAATCTTGTATCTTTTTTTTTACTGTTTTTTTATTTTTCGTATTTTACTGTTTAAAAAGTTATGGTTGAAAAACTTTTTTATAAAAATTCACTAAAGTTATTTTCGGTTCAACTCATCTAAAAGGGGGATAATATTTTTTTAACAACCAATTCATTCCCCCTCTTGGTAGCTGTGGGACATTAACTTAGGTTTAACAACCTATTCACTAGCCTCAACAAGTGGTATCAGAGACTTGTTTCAAAATCATAAGTTTAAACTACTTTTTTATTTACGTTGATGGCTACATTTAGAAACTGAAACACACCTAAGGGTTACTCTATTACTAGACCTCCACTGTTTGACAATATACCTTTTGATTTTTGGAAAACACGCATGTTTACTTTCTTACAGTCACTTGATTATCGTATGTGGATCTTAGTTCAAGAAGGATATACAAAACAAACTAGATTAGTTGATGGAGTTAGAGTTGAAACACCTTTTGCAGACTAGACTGTAGAAGAACGTGACTTAGCACAACTAAATGCTAAATGTTTGAATAATTTCTTTTGTGTTTTAAAATCTGAAGACTATATGCGGGTTTCCACTTGCAAAAGTGGAAATGACATATAAGATAGACTTTGTATAACATATATGGGGACTAATGAGGTTAAACAATCTAGATTTAATATCTTGTTTCATGATTATGAACAGTTTCACATGAAATCTAATAAATCCATTTCTGAAATGTACACAAGATTCACTCAAATAGTCACTTCTTTGCATGCACTTGGTAGGGAACTAATGAATGTTGAAATGGTTAATAAGATTCTTCGTTGTTTACATACTGCTTATGATGCTAAAATTATTGCAATTACAGAGTCTAAAGATCTAAATATTTATTCTATTGACAATCTTCTTGGTTCACTTATTGCTTACGAGCAAGGAGTTAGCCAAAGAAAGATTGATGTAGGTGAACCATAAAAGAAAAAGAACATAGCACTAAAAGTGAAAGAGTCTGAGAGTGAACACTCACAACCTGAGGATGAAGACGACATTACATTAATGACTGGACAATTGAGAAGCTTTCTGAAAAGGAAGAAGAAGAGACGCCAGTAATGAAATTGAGGTAAATTTAATAGAAATGGCAAGGTTTCTAATGAAGTAATTTGCTATGAATGCAGGAAACATGGTCATATCAAAACTGAATGCCCAAAACTCAAAGCTACTCCTAGCATGGAGAAGGTAGAGGATAAACCAACTGTAAAGAAGGGCAAGAAGAAGTTTCAAAGAGCTTTTTGAGTGGACTCAGCTTCAGATTCATCAGAGACTGAAAAGGAAGAAGAAGTTATCAATCTTTGCTTGATGGTAGATAGTCTTGATCAGTTAGATCAAAAGAGGTATGTGACTTAACTTATGATGAATTGTTTGAAGTTTCTGAACACATGCATGATGCATATAAGAAAATTAAAAAGATGCTTGCTAGTGTAAGTTTAGAATTGGAAGAACTTAAAAAGAAACATGAAATCCTTAGGAAAGATCATGCTTTAATAGATGACAACCACATGAAACTACTCGACGAATACGATGACTTGAATAAAAATCATAAGATTTTAGAATTAACCTATTCTAAACTTGAAAAAGAATTTAAAATTTTTAAGGATGAATCAGAGAGAAAAATTTATAAGATCAATTATATGAATACTATCTTGAAAGATATGAACTCATTCTACAAATTGAAAATAAAATCTGTCGAGGATAATAGGATACCCCCCAAACTTGAAGATTTTAGAAATCCTAAATTTTATCTGAAATATATGGAATCCCTTAGAAGACAAATAAATGGTAGAAGACTTAGGAATCCTTTTTCTAATGTTAAATGTAATAATTATGGATTACTTGGACATATAGCACACACCTGTACCTTGAAGATGAAAATAAATTTGGTGTGAAAACCTAAGATGCATAAACCTAGACATATCATACATGCATCTGATTATAAATTGACAAAAGAAGAACCCAAAATTTGTTTGGGTTCCCAGGTCTAACATTTGATATTTTTGCAGGGTCTCTCTCATACAAGACCTTGTGAGAGCATATGGTACCTGGACAGCAGATATTCAAAGCATATGATTTGAGATACTGCTCAATTCATAACGTTGGAAGCCATGAGTGGAGGTAAGGTTATACTTAGAGATAATACCACAAAGAAGGTGGTTGGATCAAGTATGATTGGAAATCTTAAAAAAAAATTTATAGATGATGTGTTATTGGTTGAAGGCATAAAGCATAATTTGTTAAGTATAAGTAAGCTATGTAATAAGGGTTATAGTATAAAATTTTTTCCTACTAGCTGCATATTAAGCTTAAATGGTAAAGATGTTTTAAATGGTAAAAGGGTAAACAATATTTATTTGCTAGATTTAAATTACATTCAGACTCCTACTACTTTTTGTTTGAAAATTATTTCTGATGAGTCATGGCTTTGTCATAGGAGACTTTGTCATTCTAGCATGAAAAACCTTAGGAGGATTACCCAAAAGAATTTAGTAAGAGGTATACCAAAACTAGACTTTACTAAGGATCACCTTTGTGATGCATGTCAATTAGGAAAGTAGGTGAAGTTATCTTTCAATCCAATAAGGATCTTAGGACTAGTAAACCATTAGAAATTTTACACATAGATCTTTTTGGACCAGTTGGAATTCTGAGTCTAGAAGGGAAGGTATACAGATTTGTTATTGTGGATGATTACTCAATATTCAGTTTGGCTAGATTTCTTTTTCGTAAGAGTAAATCATTTGAGAAATTTAGAAATTTTTCGACTTGAATTCAAAGAAAATTAGGGTGTGAAATTATTTCTATACAAAGTGATCATGGAGGAGAATTTGAGAATGAGATATTTGAAAATGTTTGTAAGGAGAAAGAAATTGATCACAACTTTTCTGCACCTAGAACCCCTCAGCAGAATGGGGTGGTTGAAAGGAAAAATAGAACATTAATAGAAGCCGCCCGAGCAATGTTGGCAGAATACTCACTTTCTAAATATTTTTGAGCTGAGGCGGTTAGCACTGCATGTTATGTTTTGAATATGGTGAATGTAAGATCTAAATTAAATAAAACACCCTATGAGTTGCTAAAAGGTAGAACACCTAATTTGTCTCATTTGCATGTTTTTGGTTGCAGAGTGTTCATTCATAATAATGAAAAATCTACCTTTTGAAAATTTGATCCAAAATTAGATGAAGGAATTTTTGTTGGATACTCAAGTGTTGGAAAATCTTATAGGGTATTCAATAAAAGAACTTTGGCAATTGAAGAGACCACACATGTTGTATTTGATGAATCTAGAAATTTGGAAGAGCCAAATGTTATTGAAGATGAGATTGATGATAACTCCCAAAAGATTGATAGAATAAACTTGGAAGAAAATGTGGAAGAGAATTTAGAAAGAGAAAACCCTTTGCCTAGAGATTTGAGATTTTCTAAAAACCACCCAAGGGAATTAATTATAGGTGAACCTAGTGAGGGTGTTAGAACTAGGCGTGGATTAAACAAGGAAGTCAATCATTCTGCCTTTATTTCAACTATAAAACCCACTAATGTTGATCAAGCACTTTCTGAAGAATTTGGATATTGGCCATGCAAGAAGAGTTGAATCAATTTATAAGAAATAAAGTTTGGGAATTAACTTCAAGGCCAAAAGATCAAAGTGATGTTGGAACTAAGTGGGTATTTAAAAATAAAATGAATGACTCAGGTGTAGTCATTAGAAATAAGGCTAGATTGATTGCTAAGGGGTATAATAAGATTGAAGGGATTGATTTTGAAGAGACTTTTTCCCCTCTAGCTATACTTGAAGCAATTAGTGTTTTGCTAGCCTTTGCCTATTTTAAAGGATTCAAATTATACCAAATGGATGTGAAAAGGACCTTCTTAAATGAGGTAATTGAAGAAGATATTTTTGTAGAATAACCACCAGGTCTTGAAAATTCAAAATACCAAAATCATGTTTTTAAGTTAAAAAAGGAATTATATGGATTAAAATAGGCACCTAGGGCTTGGTATGAGTGGTTGAGCACCTTCCTACTTGAAAAATCTTTTGAAAAATGAAGTGTGGATATAACTCTCTTTTTGAAGTAATTTGGAAAGAATATACTCATTGTTCAAATTTATGTGGATGATATTATTTTTGGATCTTCAAATAAAAATCTTTATGATGATTTTTCTAAAACATTGAGTAGTGAATTTGAAATGAGTCTAATGGGAGACTTAAATTACTTTCTAGGCTTTAGCATTAAGCAACTTGAGGAAGGTATATTTCTTAGCCAATCTAAATATGTTAAGGACATCCTCAAAAAATATGAAATGGACAATGCTAAACCTGTTAGTACACCAATGAGTTCCTAAGTTCAGTTGGATAAAGGCCTTAAGGGAAAATCTGTTGAACAAAAGAAATTTAGAGGGATTATTGGATCTTTACTTTACTTGACTTCTAGCCGACCCGATATCATGTTTAGTGTTTGCTTGTGTGCTAGATTTCAATCAGATCCAAAAGAGTCACATTTGACAGTAGTGAAAAGGATTTTAAGATATTTGCTAGGAACTCAGAACTTAAGAATTTTATATCCTAGGTTTAGCTCTTCATTTGAAATTATTGGTTATTCAGATTCTAACTTTGCAGGCTTTAAGGTGGATAGGAAAGGCACTTCTGGAACATGTAAATTCATTGGAAATTCATTAGTTTCATGGTCTAGTAGAAAACAAAATTCAGTGGCCCTATCTAATGTAGAAGCTGAATACATTGCTTTAGGAAGTTATGTGGCACAAATACTTTGGTTAAAACAACAGTTGATTGATTTAAGATTAACTATATGTACTATACCAATTTATTATGATAATACTAGTGCTATCTATATTTCTAAAAATCCTATTCAACATTCAAGAATAAAACACATTGACATAACGCATCATTTCATAAGGGATCATATATCGAAGGGAGAAATTAAACTTACCCATGTTTCAACTGAAAATTAACTTGCAGACATTTTTACAAAACCTTTAGCCATTGATACTTTCAGTACATTAAGAACAAGGCTTGGACTGATTGATTTAAATGCTTAGATAAAATGTTTTCTGCAATATTGATATTTTTTGTTTTGTGTTCATTGTGTTTTTTAGTTTGTTTGTGTGATTTTTTCTTCTTAAAAAGTCTGTGTTTAAGTATTGTCTTGTTTGTTTTTATTTGTTTTTGTTTTGAATGTGAAAATGTAAATTTGTGGTCATCATCGTCCGGGACGAAAATTTTTCGTACGGGATGATTTGTGAAGTGTGTAACCGTGTGCATAAAATTTTTAGTTTTTAAAATTGTATTTTTGTCTGTACGATCGTATATCATCTAGGATAAAATTTTTTCAAGCGTCAAAAGTCTTTGACTAAGGGTCCACCAAGAAACTTGTCTAAAAATTTCCTTTCTAAAGCCAATGAAGAATCCTATGCTAGGTTTCTCTCCGCGAAAATTACCCCATCTAGAGTACTCCTACAGGAACAATTAACTTTTAAGGTAATATACTTATTTGCCTCTACTCAATTTGGTTTAATCCTCACTTTAGTACACTTTTACAACAGAGAAACCTTTCATTATTTTTTGGCAAACATGTTGTTCAACTCTGACCATTCCATCATTAGATCCTTTGTTTTAAAAAAGAAAATTGAAATCACCAAGGCTGACCTTAGTACCTTCCTGAACTTAAGGACTGAAGGATTAAAAGCACACACCTTAACCACCACAAATTTTAATTGGACTGAAGTTAATCGAGTGATTAGAGGAGTAAACGTTAAGGATCATTTTCCTAAAGTAGCAACTTTAGTTCGTGATGCCCATATCATCCAGCACATACTTAGAACTTCCATTATACCTAAAGCTGGTGATAGAGTGAACATCACTCCTCTTCTTTCTACTGTTATCTACTTGATAATGACAAGACAACCTATAGATGAGGCCCAACTCCTAATTGACTACATTTATGGTCTCTCTGAAATTGGTAATGTTGATCATAAAAGAAAGAAGAACATAGCCTTAGTACATCTGATTGCCTATATTTTGGAAAAGTAGTATAATCTGATTCATCCAATACAAGATTTTGAAGAACCACTCTACTACGATGATGCATCCTTTAGACCTATCTGCAATAAGGAAGACCCTAGAAAAACTCATGTTGTTCTGAGTGAAACAGAAGAAGAAGCTGAACAATCACATGCTGTTGAACCAAATTATCAAGATTTGGTTCAAAGATTCGACAATTTAGAGGCTCATTTTGTCAAAGGTTTGATCAAATTGAAACTCATTTGCAGCAGCAGGATATTCAGTATAATCAAGATATGGGATTTATGCATGATCAGATAAATGACATAAATTCCAACATGCTTATGATAAGTAGTTACTTCAACTTCTTTGGTGCAGCACCACCACCTCCTCCTCCTCCAGATCAGGGTCCATCTGAATTATTGTTGTGTTTGTTATCTGTTTATGTGGTTTATGTGTTTGTTATTTTCTTTTAGATTGTTGTATTTCATTTGTCTTTAGATGTGTTTTTATTGATATCTTGGACTAAATTGTAATATCTTCATTCGATATTAATATATATTTCAATGTTTTGTAGTTTAATTGTTTTAGAAATGTGTGTTAGACTTTATGACATCCATTATTTTTTAATCTTTATAGTGCTTTAGCCTAAATTGTAAATTAAAATTAATTTCATTAGAAAATCTAATTATTCTAAGTTTAAGTGATGCTTATAACTTGATATTAATTGAATTTTCAATTTCATGTCTCTTATTTAGACTACATTATCTTTAATATTATTATTGCAATTTAGATGTTTTCTTATTTTGTATTTCCCTTTTCAAATAGTATTTATACACTTAGAAAATTTTGAAATTTTAGATTACTGATTTTGGAAAGAATTCAATTACTCTTGAAATTTGTACAAATGTACAAAAATCAAAAGAATTGCACAAAAGTTTGCAATGAAAAAAAGAGGCACAAAATAAGCTCAAAGTAAAAAAGATGCACAAAAATGTGCCATAAAATTAAAAAAGATGCACAAAAATGTGCCATAAAATTGAAAAATATGCGCAAAGCGCCACATATGGTAGTTACTTCTTTCCGAACTCTTTTAATCTCTTAATTCAAATTGATCTTATGTTCATTTATACTGGACATTGAAATTTGAAATATAAAATTTTTTATTCATCCTTAGTGCAATGATTTTCTTTATCTTAATGTCTAAATTGACTCATGCCTTTGATAAATTCTTTTTATTATCTATGTTATATTACTTCTTAAATTATATGAAATTCTATGATTTCTCTAATGTTTTAATTTTATTTACATACCTTATTTCAATCACTTTCAAGATTAAATTATCAAATGAATTTCATACTTCTGCTTACATTTCAAGTCTTCTTTCTTCTTCACTTTTTGCTGTTGTCAAAAAGGGGGAGAAATTGTTTGTTTGGTTGAGTATTTTTTATAGTCCTTTTATGTTTGTCATTACTGTAGTTGTGTGTTATTATTTATTTGGATGAGTATTTTTGATAGTCCTTTTATGTTTGTCATTACTGTAATTGTGTATTTTATATGTTTCTTGTTTTGTATAAAAATTTTTGAAAAATAAAATTTTTTGAATTTATGCCTCCTTATTTTTCATGTACTCATCAATTCAGAGGGAGTTTAGGAGATTCTTAGAATTTGAAATCCTACAAAAAATAATTGTTTTGCCATCATCAAAAAGGGGGAGATTGTTAAGAGAGTTGCTATTTACATGTTTTACATTTTCGCAACTTATATTATTTTGATGATTTCAAATATTATTGTTTTATGTATAGATAACTCCTAACACTTTTTTGAAGATTTGTTTTTTGCTCTAGTGTGTACTAACATTTCAGTAAAATAAACTCCAAGCTATGAAGACTTCAAATCAAATTTAGCAAATATTCATTTATAGATTATAAGTTTTGAATTGAGAGGGAGTGATTGTAATTCAGTATAAAATCACAACACACACTTGGGGGAATAATTTATGTAAACTGATCGTACGAGATGAACATAGTTCGTACGGGACGATAATGTCAATTAACCCTCAGAAGAGCAATGGATCGAACAGGAAGTTAGAAAATTTCTCTAAGTCCTAATCGTCCTGGACGAATTTAATATTCGTCCCGGGACGAACGCCTCTGGTTTCTCACTTTGCACTGTTCGTACAGACGAAATGCATGGTTCGTATCTGGACGAAACTCTCTATTTAAAATCGTACAAGACAAAATTAAACCTTCGTCTCTGGACAAAACTCTCTGTATAAAATCGTCCAGGATGAAAGTTGTTCATCCTAAGACGAACCGAATCGACTTACCATAGTAGGTTACGTCCTACAGGGATTTGGAAACTGACCTATGGAATAACTGTTTCATACCGGACGAACCTAGTTCGTACGGGACGATTATCATGTACGAACATAGTTCGTACCAATATACTTTAGGATCATTTTTGACACTTTAAGTAAAATCGTCCGGGATGATCCACGATCGTACTGGACGATCCACTGCGTATAGAATTGAAAATGTGCAATTTTTGGGCAGTTTTTCTTGTCTTTCCTATATATAGTCCAAATTAGACTACCGCCAAATCTTTTTTGGTCATTGATCTTTGTGCCTATTGAAAGAAGACTCAAGGAGAGTGTGAGAGAGAGCATTCAAAGAAGGATTTCTTCCACTGGAGCGTGAAGGCTTTGCTTGGTATTCAAAGGTTAGATTTCCTACTTGTGATTTGAGATTACTTCACTATTTTCTTTCTTCCTTCTAGATTTGTTGTGAGGAGATCTGTCAAGGAGATCGAGTTCTCTGCCCATACTAGGAGAGTGTGAAAGGATGAAGTGTTCTCTACCCACATTAGGAGAGTGTGAAAAGACAGACAGTTCTCTGCCAAAACTGGGGTGAGTGTAAAAGGACGACGGTTCTCTGCTGCACCGGGTAGTGGCGGAAAGAGTGTTTGTAAAGGCTTCTCCGCCTTGCTATGGGTGCAAAAGGAGAGACACTGTTGGTATTAGTGCAATACTCAAAGGGTGCCTCTAGGAGTGGATGTAGGTCTGGTTTAGACCGAACTACTATAAATCTTGTGTCGTTTATTTTTACTTTTTTTTAATTTTCAGCATTTTACAGTTTAAAAAGTTGTGGTTGAAAAACTTTTTTATAAAAATTCACTAAAGTTATTTTCGGTTCAACTCATCAAAAAGAGGGATAATATTTTTTTTAACTACCAATTCACCACCCCTCTTGGTAGCCGTGGGATATTAACTTCGGTTTAACAACCTATTCACTAGCCTCAACACAGAGAAGGCCAGCTCGCCTCACTAATGACACTAAAAATTTTGGGGAGCCCATCCGGCCCATTACCATTGATCATCTACCCACAGTTCTCTAGCTTTTTCCTCCTAGATGAGCCTACCGATGCGCTGACACCCTACTCCTCGACACCCCTACTAGGCCTTCAATCCCCTTTGGACTGAGATGAGGTGAGAGGTGCAAGTAATTCTTGGCAATGATCCCTCTCATGCCCAATCCTATCATAATCAAAGCAAGACAAACTAAGGCCCTCCTACTCAACCTTTGAATAAAACCACCCATTCAATCCTTTAACACTGACTCCAATTTGAAGCTTCTTGGATTAGTCCAGCAAGACATATAATTGAGAAAACTCCAGGTGACGCTTAGCCCCAAATTGGGCATCAAACCACAGTGGAACTCCAATAGCCAAAGCTATTCTCGTAATGTTATTTGGATCCCATTATTATCAAGGCAGATTTGAGAAATGGATCAAGATAGAGGGGACAATCTGACTAGTAAGCCCGATGAGAATTGAGGAGTCCACCTAGCTCGCCTCTATAGAAGCAAAGATATAAACAAAATAAACTAGCACAATGGTCATGAGCTAAAAGTCCCAAAGCACCCCCACTAGCAATGAACCTCTGAGTTCATGACAAAAGAGGCAATCTTTTGCCTAGGACCCTACCCACAATACCAAAATCCAATTATTACATGTTGCCTCATACATTCCTTAAACACCGGTCTACGGTCAACATATCCCTATGGAAGTAATCAAGTTCCTCCACATCCTACATTCGAATATATTCAGGCCTCTTCCAAACATTAGCCTAACGAGTGGACTTCAGGTTCTGCCCATCCAAGAAAGAATAGCACCCTATCCCTTGCTGGTAGCCCCCAAGCCCTTAATGGAATTTCCCCAAACACCTTATGTGCCTAGTGATTGATTCTGCTAACCAAAGGTACCTAGGCCATGTACGGTCATTCTTATAGTAGGAACACATCCTACAAAGCCATCAAGGGTTCACCCTTGTATATTCTTATAACAAATGATCTCCATAGAACTACACTCTTTTGGGTTAGACATACTAACCTCCATATTTCGCACCATCGATCTACCATCCCCAATGCCCCCGAGCCTGTGGCCAACCCTCTATTGCTTAAGCAAGCCTTCACCACTATCTTCTCGATGTCCATAGTGGATGAGACCTTCACAAACATTAGGTTGTAAATAACCTTCATCGCCATCGCCAAGTTAGTATCTCACCACAAATGGGGGTTCGTGTAGTAGCCCAACCATCGTTAACCTTAGGAGTTGATCCCTCTACCTTGGCCTCCACTATGCTTCCACTACTCGCACATTTTGACAGCTTCTCATCACTTGCACCTTCTCCCATTTCAATAGAGCTATTTAACCCACCATGGTATTTGTCCTTGAACTTGCCTAAGCCACTCTAAGCCGATGACCTAACCTACCCCCTCCCCCCCCTTCTTCCCACCACTAGAACCTCCACTTAACTTCTGCCAGTCTACATCACAATAAAATGTCGCACTATCCCCACCTCCCCCACCTGAGTGGGGAGGTGACCTTTGGTCACCCCATGCCATGCTCAGAGCTTCTCATTATAGATAACATTCTAGAGAGAGAGAACAAAGAAAGGGAAAATGAAGAACCTCCAAAAGTTTTTAGGCTCCTTGAAAGTTTCATTTACATTAATCAAAAGTGTAAAGAAAAATCCTCTACCTTTTATCCCTCAAAACATTAACGAAACTTGAGGGGACTTTGTTATCTAGAATACCATTACACAAAAAATCCCCAAAAAGAGCTAAATGCGCAAAAAGTTTTTTGGTTCCTTTAAATTTTCATTTGCATTGATTAAAACTATAAAAGAAAACACATTAAAAAAAAACACAAAAAGTGCTAGGAACTATCTCTATCATCCTTTAACATTGACAAAAAAGTTAAAGGATTTTGACTATTATTTACATCTTGCAAAGTAAATCTACTAAAAAGGGCTAAGTTAGAAACAAATTAGCTAGTTTGTTACTATCCTGGGGAATATACTTGAACACTACTTCTTTGAATTCAAAAAGGATGGAGAGATCAGGCCCATCAATAATAAAAAGGGTCTTCAAGTCTTTGTGAAATAGCCCTTGCAACCATTTAATTGCACAAATGCAGTTCCCTTCAAATATAATTCAATCCAAATGAGTCATCCAATCTTGGATTACCTCCTTAATAATTAGGGAAGCCAAGAGCTCATCCCTAGTGCAGTCTCACTACTCCACAAGCTTACTAAAAACCAACACGAGTCTCCCTTCATCATCACGGGCCACCAGGCGAAGGCCAGCATTGGCCAAAGCCTGAACTAAGGCATCCAAATTTAACTTCAGCAAGTTTGGAGGGGGGCACCGTAGCTTGTGGAGTAGGTAACCCAATGCGTTGATTGGTACTTCCTTGGAACAACACCGGCATGAAATAAGGTTTAGACAAGGAGGCAAGAACATTAGTAGCAATGATCTAGGTGGAGCAGAAAGGATGGCTATGCTTAAACCCATTCCTTACTCTCCACTAATTATACAGTGCATAGTAATAAATTCTCCTAATTCCTGGTTTGTTAGTCAAAATCTTCTCTAGAGTAGCCAAGCGATCCATCCAAGAGGCAATGGTTAGCAAGGCAAAGCCCCACCGACACAAGGTCTAAAAAACCTATATAAGTTTGTTGCAATTTGTCATATAATGCTCCCTTGAGTCCTCAACAATTCACTCCCAATGGCAAAGAGGGGTGTCCAAAAGATTCCTTTTGTATAGCAATGAGTTTTTGGGAAAGATGTCGAGTAGGGGCCTCCATCAAAAAAGCCTCCTATGGGTGTTGAAATAGTTTTTTTGCATGTTTGATATTCTTGCAGCTTGTATATTTTTGATGATTCCAAATATTATTGATTTGATTATTATTTCTCCTAACATATTTTTGAAGAATTGTTTTTTCTCTTATGTGTACTAACATTTCTAGAAAACCATACATCGGATTGTTGAAGACTTCAAATCAAAAACAATTTAGAGTTTATTGTAATCAATGTCTGAATTTTTTCATTTTATTGAGTCTAAGAGTGTGTGATTATAATTGAGTAACTGAGCACACACACAGGGGGAAAGTTTTAAAATTCATATTTTTAAACTGATCGTACTATACGATATCACTTCATACGGGACGATCTGATCAGTTGTTTTCCCCAATGAGCAATTGAATAAACAGGAATGAAAATTTTTTTTAAGCATGGATCGTACCGATGATATTTGAATGAAAATATTTTTTTAGAGTATGGATCGTATGAATGATATTTAATTTTATCCCAGGATGAACGTCTCTGTTATAACCTTAGATGAAGATTATACGGATGATATTTAATTTCATCCTAGGATGAACATCTCTGTTATGACCTTGGATGAAGATCATATGAATGATATTTAATTTCATCCCAGGACGTACGTCTCTGTTCTATCCTACAACAAAGATTGTACGGACAATATTTAATTTCATACAGGGATGAACGCCTCTGTTTCTATTCTCGTTCATTTTGTCCTGATGTTTCGTACAGACGAACTTTAAAATTTTTCTGTTTGTACCAAACAAACTTATATCATACGAGCCGATGATCTGGTACAAAATAATTTCATACCTACTCACAATGGGTTTATATGTAAGAATACTTAAACTATTTGTATGCATAAACATATGACCGTACTGTACGATCGTGTATGCTCAAAATAGAAAATTTAAATTTTTGGGTTGTTTTTCGTGTTTTTTGTAAGGTCCACAAAAATTGACTTCTTAAAATATTGTCTATGTGAATTTTTAGGAGGAACTTTAAGAGAGAGTTTGAGAGAGTGCTTGAGAGAGATTTCTTGATAGTGGAGTGTGAAGGGTTCACAAGGTTACTCAAAGGTAAAGATCTCTTTTTAATTATGGTTATCACTCTTCCTCTTGTCTTTCTAGATTGTTCGTGAGAAGATCTTTAAATAAGATCCAATACTTTGCGGACACTTAGAAAGTGTAAAAGGATGATGGTTCTCTACCGACACTTGGAGAGTGTGAACATCCGAAGGTACTTTACCTACACTTGGAGGGTGTGAAAGGATAAAGGTTCTCTGCCTACACTTGGACGGTGTGAAAGGATGACGGTTCTTTTCCGCACCTGGGATTGATGAAAGAGGGTTTTGTAAAGGCTTCTTCGCCTTGCTAGGGGGGCTAAAAAAGAGTCACTTTGGTAATTTTGTAATACCTGAAGTGGGAGGCTTGCGGGAGTGGATGTAGGTCGTGTTTGACCGAACCACTATAAATCTTTGTGCTATTATTTTTCTGCTGCTTAATTACTGTAAGTTATTAATTATGTGGTTGAAAAGTTGTTTTGAAAAATTTAAATTAACTTGCATCATATATCAATCGGTTTCAAATTTTAAAATTCAAAAGTAATTTTTAAAATTATCGATTAACTCTTGGTTAGCCTTGGGACATTAGTTTACGTTTAATAACCTAATCGAGATTCAACAAGAATTAGCATGTGGTATCAGATCTTTGATTCAAAACTATAATTTTAGACTACTTTTTGATAAACGAGTTTGGATACTTTTGGAAACCGGAACTCACCTAATGGGTATTCGATCTCTATACCTCCTTTATTTGATAACAACCCTTTCAATTTTTGGAAAATACACATGTCTATATTTTATAATTTTTATATTATCCTATTTGGATCTTAGTATAAGATCGGTAAAGAAAACCAACTAGATTAGTTGATGGAATTAGAGTTGAAAGACCCTTTGCAAATTGGATTATAGAAGAATGTGACTTAGCATAGTTAAATGCAAAATGTTTAAAAAATTTCTTTTATGCACTTAAGTCAGAAGACTACATGCGAGTTTCCACTTGCAAAAGTGGAAAGGACAAATGGTATAGACATTGTATCACATATGAAGGGACTAACAAAGTAAATCAATCTAGACTTTACATTTTGTTACATGACTATGATTTATTTTGCATGAAACCCAATGAATCTATTTCGTACATGTACATAAGATTCACATTTATAGTTACTTTTTTGCATGCATTAGGTATGGAACTAACGAATGCTAAAATGGTTAATAAGATTCTCTGTTATTTGCCTACTGTATATGATGTTAAAATTACTATAATTAGATAGTCTAAAGATTTGAATGTTTAATCTATTAACAATCTTCTTGTATCACTAGTTGCTTACGAGCAAGGAGTGAGTGAAAAAAGGATTGATGTAGGAGAACAACGAAAGGAGAAGAACATTACACTGAAAATGGAGGAGTCAGAGAATGATCTATCGCAACCTGAGGATGAGGACAACATAACTTTAATGACTAGACAATAAAGGAGCTTTCTTAAAAGGATGTAGAAGAGACGCCAATAATGAACCAGAAGTAAGTTTAATAGAAATGTTAAGGTTTCTAATGATGTGATTTGGTAAGAGTGCAGGAAACTTGGACATACATAAGTTAGACTACCCAAACCTAAAACCCACTCCTAGCACGAAGATGGCAGAGGATAAACCAAATATGAAGAAGGGAAAGAAGAGATATTAAAGAGCTTTTTGGGTAGACTCAGCTTTTGATTGATTAGAAACTAAAAAGGTGGAGGAATTCACCAACTTGTGCTTAATGACTGGTAATCCTGATCAGTTAGATCAAGAAGAGGTATGTGACTTAACCAATACAAAATTATTAGAAGTTCCTGAAATAATACATGATGTATATAGGAAGCTAAAGAAAAAGTATGCTAGTCTTAATCTTGAAATGCAAGAATTGCAAAAAGAATATGATATCCTTAAAAAAGATCATGCATTTATAGATAACATTCACATGAGCTTACTTATTGAGTTTGATAACTTGAATAAGGAGAATGATATTTTAAAATCATCCTATACTCAATTGAAAAAAAGATGTTAAAAGATTTAAGGACGAATCAGAGATTAGAGAGTACTATTTTAATTTTGATAAGAGAATTTTAAAAGATATGAACATTTTTTTAAAATTTATAGTGCAAGATCTCGAGGAAAATAGGAAACCCCCAACAGTTGAAGATTTTGCTAATCCTATTTTGTATCCCAAATTTTTATAATCTAGGAAAAGACAGAGTAATTATAGAAGATTAAGAAATCCATTTCTTGGAGTTAAATGTTTTTCTTGTGGGATGACTGGACATATAAAACACACTTTTACCTTATATAGAAAGACCCATTTAGTGTGGAAACTAAAGATGCATATATCTAGACATATTATACATTCATCTATTTTTAATTTGCCAAAAGGAGAACCCAAAAAAGTTTGGATTCCTAGGTCTAACATTTGATGACTTTGCAGGCACGCTCTCATACAAGGCCTCGTTAGAGCATTTGGTACCTGGATAGTGATTACTCAAAGCATATGACTGGAGACCTTAATTAATTTATATCGCTGGAAGCCAAAAAGTGGAGGCAAGGTTACACTTGGAGATAACATCACTAAAAAGTTGGTTGGATCCGTATGGTTAGAGACTTGAAAAACTTTTTCATAGAAAATGTGATACTTGTAGAAGGCTTAAAGTATAATTTATTGAGTATTAGCCAGCTATGTGATAAAGGATATAGTGTAAAATTTTTTTCTACTAGTTGTATATTAAGCCAAAATGTTAATGATGTTTTGTATGGTTTAAGGGTAAATAATATTTATATGTTAGATTTAAATTATATAAAAACTCTTGATGCTTTTTATTTGAAAACTATTTCTGATGAGTCATGGTTATTGCATAGGAGACTTTGTCACTCTAGCAAAAAAAATCTTAGAAGAATTACCCAAAAGAACTTAGTGGGAAGCAAACCAAAGTTAGACTTTACCAATGACTACCTTTATGATGCTTGTCAATCAGGAAAACAGGTGAAGTCCTCTTGTCAGTCCAATAAGCATCTTAGAACTAGTAAGCCTTTGGAGATTTTACAAATGGATCTTTTTGGACCTGTTGGAAAAATAAGTTTAGGAGGAAGGTATATAGATTTGTGATAGTAGAAGATTTTTCAAGATTCACTTGGGTTAAATTCTTAAATCATAAGAGTGAATTATTTGAGGAGTTTAGAGATTTTTAGACTTGGATTCAAAGGAAATTAGGGTGTGAGATTTTAACAATCCAAAGTGATCATGTTGGTGAATTTGAAAATAAAAAATTTGAGGATTATTGTAAAGAGAAAGGAATTGATCACAATTTTTCTGCTCCTAGAACCCCTCAGTAGAATGGGGTAGTTGAAAGAAAGAACAAAATATTAATAGAAGCCGCTCGAGCCATGTTGGCAGAATATTCACTTCTTAAATATTTTTGGGTTGAAGCGGTTAGCACTACATGTTATGTTCTGAGTAATGTGAACATCAGGTAAAAATTGAACGAAACACCTATGAGCTTCTTAAAGGGAGAACACCTAATTTATTAAATTAGTGTGTTTTTGGATGTAAGGTGTTCATACATAATAATGGAAATTTTACCTTATGAAAATTTGATCCAAAATAAGATGACAGAATTATTCTTGGATACTCTAGTGTTGGAAAATCTTATAAAGAATTTAACAAAAGAACCTTGGTAGTTGAGGAGACCACACATGTTGTATTTGATGAATATGGAATTTTGAAAGAGCCAAATTTGGAAGAGGATGAGATAGAAAATAACTCCCAAAAGATTGAGAAAATTATTTTTGATGAAAAGCAGGAGATAGAAACTCCGTTGCGTAGAGATTTAAGATTTTCTAAAAACCACCCAAAGAAATTGATTTTAGGTGACCCTAGTGAGGGTGTTAGGACTAGGAATGGACTAAGCAAAGAAGTCATTCATTATGCATTTATTTTTATGATAGAACCCACAAATATAAATCAAGCACTTGCTGAAGTATTTTGGATTTTGGAAAAATAAGAAGAATTAAATCAATTTGAAAGAAATGATATTTGGGAATTAATTGCAATGCCAAATGATCAAAGTGTAGTTGGAACTAAGTGAGTATTCAAGAATAAAATGAATGACTCATGAGTTATCATTAGAAATATGGCTAGATTGGTGGCTAAGGGATATAATCAAATTAAAGGAATTAATTTTGAGGAGACTTTTGCCCTTGTAGCAAGACTTATGCATCTATCAATATATAAATTTTGTTGAAGATATCATCTTTGGATCTACAAATAAAAATCTGTGTGATGATTTCACTATAATAATGAGTAGTAAATTTATGAGAGTTTAATGGGAGATTTAAGTTGCTTTCTAGGTTTTAGCATTAAGCAAATTGAGGAGGAAATTTTTCTTAGTAAGTCAAAATAAGTTAAGGACATCCTCAAAAAGTTTGAAATGGATAAAACTAAACCTGTTAGTACACCTATGAGTTACTCAATTTAGTTGGATAAGCACCTAAAGGGAAAAACTATTAATCAAAAGAATTTTAGAAGGATTATTGGATATTTGCTTTATTTGACTGCTAGAAGACCCGATATTATGTTCAGTGTTTACTTGTGTGCTATATTTCAATCATATCTAAAAGAATTACATTTAATAGCAGTGAAAAAACTTTTGAGATATCTCTTGGGAACCCAGAACTTAGGAATTTGGTATCCGAGGTTCAGCTCTTCATTTGAGATAATTGGATATTCAAATTCGAACTTTCTAGGTTGTAGGGTTGATAGAAAGAGCACATCTAGACCATGGCAATTTATTGGGAATTCTCTAGTTTCGTGGTCCAGTAGAAAACAAAATTTTGTATCCCTAGCTATTGCTGAAGCTGAATACATTACCTTAAGTAGTTGTGTGGCACAAGTTTTTGTTTGAAATAACAATTGTCTAATTTAGGATTTATAATAGTCATAATTCCAATTTATTGTGGTAGCACTAATGCCATTTACATTTCAAAAAATGCTATTCAATATTATAGAACTAAATATATAAATGAAAGACATCATTTCATAAGGGATCATGTATCCAAATGAGAAATTTAATTGAATCATGTTTCAACTAAAAATCAACTTGCAGATAATTTTATAAAACCACTAGCCTTTGATACTTTCAGTACATTAAGAACAAGGCTTGGTGTGATTGATCTGAAAGCTTAATTAAAATTTTCTACAAACTTGATATGTGTGTTTGTGTGTTTTTTGTTTTTGTAATTTTATGTGCGTATTTATTTTTTTTTTTTTGTGTTTTTGTGTTTTGTGTGATTTTGAAATGTTTTCACATTAGATTTCTTAATTCTGATTGATCGTGCAAATTTTTCTAAGTGTTTTATTCGTACTGTACCAAATTATTTTTATGCTGTACTAATTCAGTAGCATGTCGATCGTTGGGTTTTACTGATTGCATATAGTTTTATTTTTTCAATACATATCATATTGTATGATCTCCAGATCATCCCAAATGATGTGTATTCATTCATATGTATGCATGTATATGATTATACAAGCAGAATCAGTTATTATAACTAATTTTACGTATAAACTTAAAGTTCGTATAAACAAACCACGTGTCATTTAATGTGGGGGATGAATCAAACCATCATTAAAATGATTTTAAATAACTGATCATCCTGAATGAAGACATGTTCATTTGTATTATCGTATGGTCAAAAGTTTGTATGAAAGGACGCCTCATAAATTTTGTGATTACAAAGAGTTGTTTCATTTTTAACGTACTCGTTCGTAGATATGATGTTTATTTTTGAACATACGAACCCTTTAATCGTACTATACGAACTGAGTTTCATACATACGAAAGATCATTTTTATTTAAATCGGAGGGCTCTGGAATTCCTTTTCATTCACTTCTATAGCCTTCTCCAATCCTTCAAATCTTTGCAATGGCAAGTTCTAGCAAGAGGGGTAGACTCATCAAGGGTTCGTCTTCCAGGAGTAAAGACGATAACTTTCTGTCAAAGTTTAATGAGGATTGAATTCTTAGGTTTGTTTCTCCCAAGATTACATCCTTTTTAATCTTTCTCCAAGAAAATATTAACTTTCAAGTGATGCCTCTTTTTGCTGCCACCTAATTCCCTTTTATCCTGACCCATATTCACTCCTACAACAAGGACACATTTCACTACTTTCTAGCCAACATGTCCTTTAGCATTGACCAAATTAGGATTAGATCTTATGTTCTAAAAAAATGGGTTGAAATAACAAAGGAAGATTTGGAAACCTTCTTTTAATTAAGGACTCAAGGAATTAGAGCCCACACTTTGACCTTTGCATCTGATTTTCATTGGACTGAAATAAATAAAGTGATTAGAGGGATTGAACAAGTGTGTCATTTTCCTAGGGTATCCAATTTGAACAAAAATACTTGGATCATCCAGCATGTTCTTAGAACCTCTATAATTCCTAGAGTTGGTGACCATATCAATATTACTCCTCTTCTTTCCACTCTAACTTACCTTATCATGACTGGTCAATCTATATATGAAGCCTAACTCAATATTGACTATATTCATGGGCTTTCTGAAATAAGTCATGTCTCTTATAAGTGTAAGAAGAACATTACTTTAGGACACTTAGTGAGTTACATTCTTGAGAAGAAGTACAATCTAGTTCATCCTGATCCTCATCTAGAATTGCCCATCTACTTCACTGACGCTACATTCCGAGCACTTTCTGGGAGAGATGATAAAAGTGAGGATTCTGAGGGAGAAGGGTGAGAACTACTCCTACACCTGCACCTGCACCTGCACCTGCACCTGCACTTGCGCTTGCTTGTGGACCAGCCCTTCAGGAGATGTTCTAGCACTTTGACAGACATGAGTCATTTTGACCAGCACTTTGATCAAATTCAGACTTACCTACACAAACAAGATGTTGAATATCAACAGGATATCGGTTGGATTCGAAGTTAGTTTAAATTGGTAAACACCAATGTGGTAGTGACGAGTAGTTATTTTTCCTTGTTCAACCAGCCACCTCCTCCAAACTAGGGCCCCTCATAGTTATAGATGTACTTTGTATGTGATTGTCTTTACCACTATGTAGTGATGTGATGTGATGATCTTTTACTTGTGTTTGTTTAGTATTTTTATATAATTATATTGTGTTAGAATTTTGATGTTATATTTTGATTTTATTGATATCATCTGGGCTTTCATTATAATTTTTTGATAACTTGATATCAATAAAAATTATCTTGCTTTGTTTAAGTTGATTTTATTATCTATCAGAAATTTTTGTTTTCCTATATGATAATCCTAACTTAATTATCTAAAAAGGGATATAATATGAATAGCAATAAAAAAATTATTTTCATTCAAAAATCTAATTTTTCAAAAATATAAGTTAATTTATAACTCGATTTAGTTAACACTATCAATCTCATGTTTTTTTTAGGAATACAAAATTTTAATATTATTATTGTAATTTTAATGTCATATTATTCTTTTATTTCTCTTTTTAATATAATTATCTTTGTACTTAGGAAAGTTTGAGATTTTAGATTATTGATTTTAAAAATATCAATTAAAAAATGGACATGTACAAATATGCAAAAATCAAAAGAATGTGCAATGGTTCACAAATTAAAAAGAGGCACAAAATTAGCATAAATACAAGAAGATGCATAAAATGTGCCATAAATATTGAAAAGATGTGCAATGTCGCAAAATAAGTATATTTATAATGTTCTTCCCTTTATCTTTTAATCTTCAATTTCAAATCAATCTAATATTCAATTATATTTCATATTGGAAATTAACTTAAATTAATCTTCATTTCTGCACCTTTGCAATAATTTTCCTTATCCAATTGTCTAGAATGTTTTATGACCTTCATATATTTATCTTTTCTATGTTATATCTTGATTTAAATGTTATGAACATTTATTTTTCTCTAATGAACATTATTCTTATTATTGCAATTATAAATCAATCTTTTTCATGATCAATTATCAAATGTTTCTCAATCGACTTCTTACATTTCTTTAGTTTTTCTTCTTCTTTTTTTGCTGTTCTCAAAAGTGGGGAGAAATATTGTTTGCATTAGATTATTTCTTATCTTATTGTTTACCTTATTTGTAGTTGGTTGATTTGTTAGCAATGTTTTATTTTTCTTTCTTTGTATGCCTTTTGTGTGTTTTTAAAACTTAAAAAATTAAAAAAATTATTTATTCTTAATAAAAATTCCTATATATTCACATTCTTATTTATTTAGGGAGACCTAAGGAAAAATTTAGTATTGTCAATTTTATTCAAATAATAATTGTTTTGCAATCAACAAAAAGGGGGAGATTATTGAGATAGTTGCTATGCATGTTTGATATTCTTACAACCTGTAAATTTTTTATGATTCCAAAAATTATTGATTTGATTATTATTTCTCCTAACATATTTTGGATGAATTATTTTTGCTCTTGTGTGTACTAACATTTAAGGGAAATCATACTCCGGATTGTTGAAGACTTCAAATAAAAAATAGTTTAGAGTTTTTAATAATCGAAGCCTGTATTTTACATTTTACAGAGTCTGAGAGTGTGTGATTGTAATTGAGTAACTAAGTAAACACACTTGGGGAAATTTTTATAATTCATATTTTTAAACTAATCGTACTGTATGATATCACTTCATACGGGACGATCTGCTCTATGATTTTCACTAACAAGAAGTTGAACAAATAGGAATGAAAATATTTTTTCTATTTATGAATCGTACGAATGATATTTTTTCTATGTATGGATCGCTAACAAGAAGATGAACATATTTTTAAACTTTGAAATTTTTATATTCATATCGGACAAGCTTATTTTGTACGGGATGATGATCGGGTAAAAAATGATTTTATACCTATTCACAATGGGTTCGTTTGCAATAGTATTTGAACTATTCGTACGTACGAATATGATCGTACTGTATGATCGTGTACAATCAAAATTTAAAAGTTTAGTTTTCTAGATGGTTTTTCGTGTCTTTTGTATAAAAGGTCCAATAAAAAGGACCTTGAAAAATCTTGTCTACCTGAATTTTCAAGAGAAATTAAATGAGAGAGTGTCAGAGAGTGTTTGAGAAAGATTTCTTTCAAGTGGAGTGTAAAGGGTTCACAAGGTTACTCAAATCTAAGGATCTCTTTGTAATTATGGTTATCACTCTTCCTCTTATCTTTCTAGATTATTCCTGAGAAGATCATCGGATAAGATCCAGTACTCTGCTGACACTTGGAATGTGTGAATGAATGTTGGCTCTCTGCTGACACTTGGAGAGTGTAAACAACGAAGGTTATGCTTACACTTGGAGGGTGTGAAAGGATGAATGTTCTCTGCCAACACATAAAGGGTGTGAAAGGATGACAATTCTCTATCGCACCGAGGATTAGTGGAAGAGTGTTTTGTAAAGGATTCTTCGCCTTATTGTGGGCGCTAAAGGAAAGTCACTTTGGTAATAGTGCAATACCTAAAGTGGAAGGCTTCAGGGAGTGGATTTAGGTCATGTTTGACCTAACCACAATAAATCATTATGTCTTTTATTTTTCTGCTGCTTACTGTAAATTATTAATTCTGTGGTTGAAAACTTGTTTCAAAAACTTTAAATTAACTTGCATCATATATCATTCGGTTTCAAATTTTAAAATCCAAGAGTAATTTTTAAAATTACCAATTCACCCCCCTTATAGTTAGCCTTGAGACATTAGTTTAGGTTGAACACCTAATCAAGATTCAATAAGAATCAATAATGGGTGCATCCTGAAGTGGTGCATCCAACTAAATTGGAACTAAGAGTTCCCAATGCAAGCCTTATATGCCATAGTAGGGATAGTCACAAGTGCAGGAGAGAACATAAGCTCCGTGCAATCCTCCACTTCCACATTGTAAATTTGAATGTCAGTAATGAACTGGGACAAAGTTGGGCCAAACTATTCAATAAATCCATCCCAGTGCCAATACCAACTATTATTAAGGAGATTGCACACCTTCAAATCCTTTGGGAGCTTAGAGTTTAAAAAGATTTTCCACTTAGCAACTTGTCCGTCTTGGATCAACATAATACCAAGGATATTTACTTGCCCTCACCATCATTATTTTTACTAATACTTTGAACCCACTGGTTCATTTTCTTTCCAAAGTAGCTAAACAACATATCCCAATTCCATTGAGAGTTTTCTCTATGAAGGATACTATCGCATAACCCTTCCAACACCTCCACATTAATAAAGGTCAGACAGGTAGCATGTTTTCGATAAAAAACCCAGACATCATATAATGTATTAATTTGCTCACCATTTCTTATCTTCCATCTAATAATGGTCCTCAAAGAATCTGCACCATCTTGGATAAATTTCCAGGTATTGGAGACATTGCGCTCTCTAGTTTTGTCCATAGGTCCCTCCTATACTTTGCCAAAACAATCTTGCTGAGAAATGAGTTTGAGTTCTGTTGTACCACCTAAGACATCCTCATATGCAACGACCCTTGCCAAAAAGCAAACGCATGAAACTGAAGTCCACCCTTTAGAGAAGGTTTGTATAACTTCATCCAAGAAACATAGTGAATACCCGTGCTATTCCTATCCTTTTTCCATAAGAACTAATAACCCATCCTTTTAACTCCATTTAAAATTCCTCTAGGAACCACGGTATGGGTCATAAGTTACATTGGCATATTGAGCGGTGAGGTTATAATTAAAGCAAAACAAACAAAAAATAATTAATATCATTTTCCCCTGATATGAATCTTATCATATGTACCTTGAAGAACCATAGAGAAGTTAGAGGCTGCTACTTTCCACATCACTTGTAGCAATCCCAAGTATTCCGACGCCGCAACCTTTTTGAAACCTAACACACTTGTAATTCTTCTCATTCTCTAGTTTGGGCAAGATTTATTAAACATAACTATAGACTTAGAGAAATTAATTATCTGACACATTAATACACAGTACTCATTCACAATACTCTTAATCCTAATTGCATTGGCCCTATTTGCTTCTACAAAAATTAGTATGTCATCAGCATAAAATAAATGGAAAATTTTAGTGGCATGTTTGTCAATCTAAACTCCATGCATTCCACCCCCTTTATTTAAATACCTTTTTAAGTAACTCCAAATAGAGAATGAACATATAGTGAAATAGTAGAAAGCATTGACTAAACCCCGAGCTAACATTAATCTATGGAGTCCTATTCCTATTAACAAGGAGTTAAAATCGAGAGAAAGATATACACTAAATAACCCAATGCCTAAAAGCGTTAGATAAGCCCATAAGTCCCAACACCTACGAGAGTGTATCCCAGGCCATATAGTCATACAACTTCTCCATGTCTACCTTAAGTGCCATCAATTTGGATCAATCCAAATTTCATAGTAGAGTGTTGGAATTTATAAATCATCTCCTAGGTAATCAAACTGTGACTAGAGATATACCTTCCCAGCACAACAGCACCTTGCTCTTCACCAATAAAATTTCTCAAAGCTGGTTTAAGTCTATTCATCAAAATAGTAGCAATATTCTTGTAGAAAGATTGACAAAAAGGGATGTGCCAAAACTACAAAGGTGAGTTGGAAATGTTCACCTTAGGGATGAGAACGATCAAGAAAATAGGATTGTAAATTTGCCACTATTAATATGTTGGCCCAGCTAGCCACAGTAGTCCTCAAGATAATTCTTGATGAGAATTGCATTGGCTCAACTAGCTTCAGTAAAGACAAAGATATCATCAACCTAAAGGATGTGGGAAACCTGCTCCCTATTTGACACGATATGAACACCAAGGTGAACTCCATATTGTTTTAGGGCTTTGCCTAGAAGTTTAGAACACATGATGAAAAGATACAATGATAAACGACATCATTACCGAAGGGCACTCATGGCCTGAATCCATGAGGACCTGCTGCCATTTATCAGGTAACTGAACCCGGATTGAGAGATACATTAGATAATACAATTGACAAAAGAAATTAGGAAGCTCATCTGATGAAAAACTAGCTTGAGTGTGACCCAAGCCATGTAGTCATAAGCCTGCTCTATATCAACCTTTACAGCCATAGGCCCAGCTTATATGGTAGAGTGCTGGAATTTTAACATCATCTCCTATGCCAATAGCCCATTGCTAGAAATGAACCACCATGGCATAAATGCGGCCTGGTCCTCTCCTATGATCGATGGAAGGACCGGCTTGAGTATGTTGACAAGGACCTTGACACCACCTTGTAAAAGGTTTGGCATAAGCTGATGGGTAAAAGTTACAGGGGGAATTAGCATTATAAACCTTAGGCACAAGGATTATGATCATATTCTTTTAAGTCTCACACATAGAGTTAGTGTAAAATTAATTTTTAACAACATCGTTACATCGTGATTGATGATGTTCTAATAGAATTTAAGAAATGTTGCGGTAATACCATGAATGATAGGGGCTCGAATTTTCCCTATGTTAAAGATAGAGTTCAAAATCTCCAGATTGGAAATGTCGACTTCAAGAGAATCCTAAAGCTGGCTAGGGATAAGGCCATCCAGTTGAAACACAGGCCATCCCTCCTATGAGATACATTGCTCCCTCCACTTATGGTTGAAGAACTCCCAAAACTCCATTTGAATCTGATCAGTATAAGTAAGGGTATCTCTACCCTGTTGCAACCCATGACCCCGAGTTTGAGATTTTGATGATGCCAAATAATGAGTGTTTTTGGAACAGCTTTTCATTGAATATTATTTTATTTGCTATTTTCCTTGAGCACTAACATTTCAGGAAGATCAGAAGTGACTCAGGAAGAAAGGAAGACTCAAGACCGGGTAGATTAGGAGTATGAGTCAAACATTGTATTTTTCATTTATTGTATTTTTACTTTATTGAGTCTGGCCACAAAATGCGTAAGAGTAAGAGCAACCATGCACACACACAGGGGGAGAGTTTTTTTTTAACTGTAAAATGTAACTAAAATTCTTCTCTGGAGATCGTACTGTACGATTTTATTTCGTACCGTACGATCCATGCTATGTGGACAATTCTGTGAATAGATCGTACTGTACGAAGTCTTTTGTACTGTACGATATGTTCAGATCCAAAACCCTAACCGTGATTTAATTTAAGTAAGTGATTTTGCGCCGTTCGTACTGTACGAATAAGTTCGTACGGTACGATATGTTTTAATACTTACTTAAATTAACCCGTGATTAGTGCATGTAATTCAGGCCTAATTAAAATTTGAACATCATACTGTACGAACCTGATCGTACCATACGATGAACAGAGACGAAGTATGATCGTCCCGGATATCGTCCTGGACGATCTCTTAGTTTTTGTCACATCGTACTGTACGATAGTAATCGTACCATACGATGAACAGAGATGACATCCGATCGTCCAGACCATCGTCCTGTACGAATAGCATCTTGTTGGATCGTACCGTACGATATTATACCTTACAGTACGAATTGTCTTTGAACTGTTCGTACATCTTCATACCAGGACGACGTCTGTTTATGAAGATCATACTGTACGATGTGGAATCGTACTGTACGAACAGTAACGGCTACTTTTGAATTCAGAGGTTTTTGGAGCCTTTTTTAGATATCAATCAAGTTCTTTTTCAGCAAGATTCACAGAGGGGGTGAACGTGGTTAGAGAGGGATTCCAAGGGAGAAAACTCTAGAGAAATTCTTGAGGGTTGAGAGAGGAAGGAGGAGGTGAGCGTTGTGAGGGAGAAGAGGTGTGAGGGAGATCACACGGTTGCTCCAAGCTTGCTGCATCTTGCTCCTCCTATGGCCCGAGAAGGATTTGAGGGAGGATCTCCAAGGGAAAGGCTCGTCTACATCCGTTACCTCGAGGTTCTCTGCCTTCTCCAGGAGGGAGAAAAACGAGAAGGTTCTCTGCCGTCGCCAGGAGGGCGAAAACAGAGTTTGGTATTCCGCCACGCCGGGTTGGTGAAAGGGAGGTTTGTACAGGCTTCTCCGCCTTGCCGAGGGGGGTAAAAGGAGAACTATTTTGATAGTGAAAATCCCGGAGTGGAGGACTCCGGGGAGTGGACGTAGGTCATATTTTGACCGAACCACTATAAAATTCTTGGTGTGTTCTTTCCTTATCGTTGTTTATTTTTTGCTTGCATTTTAAATTTTTCATATCTATTGCATGTGAAATTTTGTGAAAGTAAAATTGCATAAATCTTTGTTCTAAAATTTCAAAAACAACAAAAAAATTAGAACTCTTGTTTAGGGTTAATTTTATTAATAAAAAGACTTTAACAATTCACCCCCCCTCTTGTCGTTTAGTAGTTTCAATTGGTATCAGAGCCAGGTTTTTCAAAAATAGTGTTTTAGAAAACCTTGAAAAAAAAAACGATCATGTCGAATTTTGGTAATCGTAACACTGCGGAGGGTTATTCAATAACTCGTCCACCACTTTTCGATAACATACCGTTTGATTTTTGGAAAATTAGAATGTCTATATTTTTGCAATCTATAGATTACCGCATGTGGATGTTAGTAAATGATGGGTATGTTGCACCGTTTAAAATTGTTAATGGTTTGAAAACTCCTGTACCGTTTATTGAATGGAGCAATGAGGATAGGGAATTAGCCCAACTGAATGCTAAGTGCTTAAACTACTTTTTTTGTGCATTGAAATCTGAGGACTATAAGAGAGTATCTACTTGTGCTTCTGGTAAGGAGATTTGGGATAGACTGTGCATTACATACGAAGGAACAAATGAAGTAAAACAGTCTAGGCTTAACATTCTACTGCATGATTATGAATTATTCCGTATGAAACCTAGCGAAACAATTTCTGACATGTACACTAGGTTCACCCAAATCGTGACATCCTTGCATGCATTAGGTAGAGAAATTTCAAATTCTGAGAAAGTAAATAAAATTCTTAGATGCCTACCTAGTTCCTATGATGCTAAGATAACTGCTATCACTGAGTCCAAAGATCTTAATGTTTATTCTATTGATAACCTCCTCGGGTCACTCATTGCATACGAGCAAGGAGTGAGCCAAAGGCAAAGTGATGCAAGTGAAAAGAAAAAGGAGCGGACGGTGGCATTAAAAGCTAGCAACTCAGAAAGTGAGAGCTCTGCAGGGGAGGAAGAAGATGAAATAGCACTGATGACCCAACAGTTCAAAAATTTCCTGAAGAGAAAACAGAAGCGTCATCAGAATAGCTGGAATAAAGGTAAGAGCTCAAGGTCCAATAAGGTTTCATCTGATACAATTTGCTTTGAGTGCAGAAAGCCAGGTCACCTTCGAGCCGATTGTCCTAATCTGAAGAGTCAACCAGCAAAGGAGAAAGGAGATGACAAATTTAAATACAAGAGAGGAAAGACAAAGACACAGAAAGCTTTTTGGGCCGACTCTGCCTCAGAATCATCAGAAGAAGAAGCAGAGGAGGAGGTAACAAATTTGTGTCTTATGGCTAATAATAACCTTGATCAATTGGATCAGGATGAGGTATGTCAACTTTCTTATGATGAATTATTGCTTATTTCTGAGAATATTCATGACTCGTATAGGAAACTGAAGAAAATGCATGCTAAACTTAATATTGAATTCAGTTCCTTACAAATTGAGCATGCTAACTTAGTTAAAGAAAATTCTGATTTAGATAAAGATCACATGTTACTTCTTGATGAGTATGATGCATTAAATAAGAAGCATATTGAACTAATTGAAGTGCATGAATCCTTGAAAACATCACATATTGAACTAGATGTAGAGTTTGAAAAACTAACTGCACTTGCATTAGAAGTAGATCATAGTGAGCACTTGCTATTGATAGAAGTTGATGGATTGACTGCTCAAAATAAAACTTATAGTGAAAAAATAAAAGAACTAGAAAATGAAATTGCATCACTCACAGTAGGCCATCCTAGAAAACCCCCAACACAGCATGCATCACAAAACCTTAGGAAGAGGCACCACCACCCTCATAGATTAGTAAACCTATTTCCTGGTGTTAGGTGCTTCTCTTGTGGCATGCTAGGTCACATAGCCCGCACATGCACAATTCACCGTAGGACACACTTAGTATGGAGACCTAAACTGCATCCATCACAGCATAACATGCATACATCTCATTCATGCAAGCATAAGGAGGAACCCAAACTCACTTGGGTTCCCAAATCTAATCTTTGAATGAAATTGTAGGGATGCTCTCACAAAAGACCTAGTGAGAGCATGTGGTACCTGGATAGTGGCTGCTCGCGACACATGACTAGAGATATGAAGAAGTTCATCCTATTGGAGACAAAAACTGGAGGCAAAGTAACGTTGGGAGACAACACTACCAGGAAGGTAATAGGCTCAGGTATCGTTGATAATGCTAAGAATTTTTTAATTGAAAATGTTCTACTAGTTGATGGTTTGAAACATAATTTACTTAGCATTAGTCAACTGTGTGACAAAGGTTTTGATATTAAATTTTTTACTGATAGATGCCTGATTAGTTTATTTGATGAAGTAATTTTAGAAGGAAAACGAATGAACAATGTTTACATGTTAGACCTTGTTTGTGTAGATAACTCAAAATCATTTTGCTTGAAAATAATAGTTGATGACTCGTGGCTATGGCATAGGAGACTATGCCATGCTAGTATGAAAACTCTTAGAAACATCACTCAGAGAAACCTAGTTAGAGGTGTACCTAAGTTAGAATTCACCAAGGATCACTTATGTGATGCTTGCCAACAAGGAAAACAAGTCAAATCATCCTTTCACTCAATTAGAGACGTGATCACCTCTAGGCCACTAGAAATTCTACACATGGACTTATTTGGACCCGTTAGTACAGCCAGTCTAGGTGGAAAGAATTATGGATTTGTGATTGTAGATGACTTCACTAGATTTACTTGGGTAAGATTCTTAGCACACAAAAATGAGTCTTTTGAGGAATTTAAAGTTTTCTCCACATGGATTCAATGAAAATTAGGTTGTGAAATATCAACAATCCATAGCGATCATGGTGGAGAGTTCCAAAATGATAGGTTTGAGTCATTCTGTCAAGAGATAGGAATAGAACACAATTTCTCAGCCCCTCGAACACCCCAACAGAATGGCATAGCAGAAAGGAAAAATAGAACCTTGGTAGAAGCTGCTAGGGCAATGTTAGCGGAGTATACCCTTCCTAGATACTTTTGGGCAGAAGCAGTCAACACAGCCTGTTATGTTTTGAACTGAGTAAACATTAGATCGAAGCTGAATAAAACTCCATATGAACTCCTTAAGGGTAGGACACCAAACCTTTCACATTTACATGTCTTTGGGTGTAAGTGCTTCATCTTAAATAATGGTAAACATCCCTTAGGAAAATTCGATCCCAAGTCTGATGAGGGTGTCTTCTTAGGCTATTCTTCTGTAGGTAAGGCCTATAGAATCTTTAATAAGAGAACCCTTGTAGTAGAAGAATCCACCCATGTGGTATTTGATGAATCAGATATGCCCTCAGAAACTAAAATTGAAGATGATGAAATAGAGGCAATTCAAGGAGTAGAGACTATGACCTTAGGAGAAAGGGTCGACTCTCAGGAAGCTTTGCCTAGAGAATGGAGATATTCTTCTAGTCATCCTAAAGAGTTAATTTTAGGAGACCCTTCAGAAGGGGTAAGAACTAGGCATGGACTTAGGAAGGAGGTTAGTCACTCAGCTTTCATCTCTATGATAGAACCTACAAGTATAGATCAAGCCTTAGGAGATGAATTTTGGATTCTAGCAATGCAAGAAGAGCTGAACCAATTCACCAGGAATGATGTTTGGGAGTTAGTTAAGAGACCTAAAGAGCAGAGTGTTGTTGGAACAAAATGGGTCTTCAAGAATAAGGTGAATGATTCAGGAACAATAATAAGGAATAAAGCAAGGCTAGTAGCTAAGGGGTACAACCAGATTGAGGGAATAGACTTTGAAGAAACCTTTGCCCCGGTTCCTAGACTAGAAGCCATAAGAGTGCTCTTAGCTTTTGCTTGCTTCAAGAACTTTAAGTTATATCAAATGGATGTAAAGAGTGCATTTTTGAACGGGGTAATTAAGGAAGATGTCTACGTTGAGCAACCCCCCGGATTTGAAAGCTCACAATTTCCAAGCCATGTATTCAAATTAAAAAAGGCACTATATGGATTAAAGCAAGCACCTAGAGCATGGTCTGAAAGACTTAGCTCATTTCTTTTGGATAGAGGATTTCAAAAGGGTAGTGTAGATACTACACTCTTTTTACAAAAGGTCAAAGAAGAAATTCTCATTGTTCAAATATATGTAGATGACATCTTGTTTGGATCCTCGGATAAAAACTTATGCGATGAATTTTCAAAAACAATGAGTAATGAGTTTGAAATGAGCATGATGGGAGAGCTTAATTACTTTCTTGGATTTAGTGTAAAACAAGTGGATAATGGAACCTTTCTTAGCCAATCAAAGTATATTAAGGATTTTTTAAAGAAATATGAAATGGATAGTGCAAAACCCATGAACACCCCAATGAGTTCAACAATCCAATTAGATAAGGATCCTAGTGGAAAATCAGTAGATCAGAAAAAATATAGAGGAATGATTGGATCCCTTCTTTACTTGACTTCCAGTAGACCTGACATAATGTTTAGTGTGTGTCTTTGTGCCCGTTTCCAAGCAGATCCTAAAGAGTCTCACTTAACTGCTGTCAAAAGAATTCTTAGATATCTACTAGGCACCCCAAACTTAGGAATTTGGTATCCCAGACACAGCACTTCCTTTGAAATCCTAGGGTACTCAGATTCTGACTTTGCAGGATGTAGGATAGATAGAAAGAGTACCTATGGTACCTGCCAATTCATCGGACAATCATTAGTTTCTTCGTCTAGTAGGAAGCAAAACTCAGTAGCACTTTCCACAGCCGAGGCAGAATATATTGCAGTAGGAAGTTGTGTTGCACAAGTACTATAGTTAAAACAACAAATTCTTGATCTTGGACTACCTGTCGGAACCATCTCGATCATGTGTGACAACACAAGTGCAATTTGTATCTCTAAGAATCCAATTCAACACTCTCGAACGAAACACATAGACATTAGACATCATTTCATTAGAGATCACGTCGCTAAGGGAGATATAGAATTACATCACATCGTTACAGGAGATCAATTGGCAGACATATTCACAAAACCATTAGCTTTTGACACCTTTAGCACCTTGAGGACTAGATTAGGTGTCATAGATATAAATGCATAAAAACAAAACAAAACAAAAAAAAAATCTTTAGGGCTGCTCCTGATCACCACACACTCACCACACTAACACTTACATTGACTGTTCATCGTACGGTACGATCTATATCGTACTGTACGATATATCACAATCTACATACATCCACCAATAGGCAGATTTCAGCTCTGTTGATCGTACTGTACGATAAACATTGTACTGTACGATAATTGCCTACTGTATTGTATGATTCCTCTTCTTCGTACGATACGATCCCCGTCAGCAACGGATTGGGATGAATTAAAGCCGTTTGGTACGACATTATTGGGTATCGTACAGTACGATCAATTCGCTTCGTACGGTACGATCCACATCATCACAAAAGGACAAATTTGAGTTAAAGCTGTTCGGTACGATATTTATTATGTATCGTACTGTACGATCCACCTATTCGTACAGTATGAAACTTTTGGTCAAAAGTCGTACTAAGGGCCTCAGGACGATCGATATTCGCCTGATCGTACTGTACGATACTTATCGTACTGTACGATTTGACAGCCTTTTCCCGAAACGATCGGTTAGAATATTAATTGGATATCGTACCGTACGATCCCAGATCGTACTGTACGATTTACGGAAATTCCTATAAATACCCTTGCCTAGGCTGTTCAGTTCACTCAACCCTCTCCTCACTCAGCCTTCACTTCATTTTCGTGCCCTCCTGCAATGTGTAAACGAGGTCGGATGATTGCCAGAAGCTCGTCCTCATCCAGTTGTCAACCTGATCTCTTTCTGAATAGTGAGAATGAGGAAGCCTACTTCCGATACAAAGCCTGCAAAATTTCCCCCTCAAAAATGCTTAATCAGGCCGCTCTAAATTTCGAGGTAATGGGCCTCTTTGCCTCCACCACCTTTCAATTCCTACTCACCCTAGAGTTTCCATACAATTCTAAACTGCTTTTTGAATTTCTTGCCAACCTCACCTACACCGTCGATAACACCACTTTTCACTCCTTGGTTTGTGGCCGCCCCGTTGAAATAACTAGAGCTGACATCGCCCAACATATTGGGCTGTCCACTGAAGGACCTATGGTTTGCTCGTTTCTTACCGATGATTTTGATTGGAGCGATGTAAATAGAGTTCTTAGGAATACTGTTTTTCATCAACACTAGCCTCTAGTCCAATCCTTAACCCGAAATGCCCGTATAATTCAACATGTTCTTCGAACCTCTATCATAACCAAAGGTGGCGACCGCATAAAACTGACCCCTACCTTGTCAGTCGCTACCTACCTTATTATGTCCAACATTAAGTTTGATGAGGTCAATTTGATCAGCAACTATATTCGGCACATGACTTTTGTTCGTCTTCCCACCACTCGACGGAAACAAAATCTGGCTCTTGGTCACCTAATAGGATATATCCTCTACCATAAATATCAATTAACCTACCCTGGTGAACCTGACATGCTTCCTATTTTTTTTACGGATGCTTCCTTCCGTATCCTCTTTCATCGGGGACATGAGCCTGAAGAACCCGTCTTTGATGAAGAAGAAGGAGAAGATGCACCAGCCGCAGCTCCAGCTCAACCACGACGCCATGCCGCACCCCAAGCACCTGCACCAACTCCAGCACCAGCACACCCAAATGATGATTTAGTCGCCCGCTTCGACCAGTTGCAGACTCGTCTCGACATGCATATTCAAGAATAACATCAGCAACACGAGGCTGATATGCAATGGTTTGGAGAGCGTTTTACTGCAATTGATCACCGCTTCGATACTCTATTTCAATACTTTCAGCCAAATCCACCTCCACCACCAACTGATCAGGACCCGTCTGACTAGATTGTCTGTGTTTGCATTGTAGTTTTTCTCTTTTTTTTTGCTTTTGTGCTTTTAGTTGCTCCTCCTTTTTGTGCTGTCAAAAGGGGGAGAGGTTTGTTGTAATGTTGTAATGCCTGATTATCTAAATGCATTTCTGTTTGTTTCGTATCCTTTTTTTTTTCTTTCTTGTGTTTAATTTAAAAAAAAAAAAACAAAAACAAAAAAACAAAAAAAAAACAAAAAAGAACAAAAGAAATGCTTTCTTTCTTACTTACAACAAATTATTTGACATCATCAAAAAGGGGGAGATTGTAGCAACCCATGACCCCGAGTTTAAGATTTTGATGATGCCAAATAATGAGTGTTTTTGGAACAGCTTTTCATTGAATATTATTTTATTTGCTATTTTCCTTCAGCACTAACATTTTAGGAAGATCACAAGTGACTCAGGAAGAAAGTAAGACTCAAGACCGGGTAAATTAGGAGTATGAGTCAAACATTGTATTTTTTATTTATTGTATTTTTACTTTATTGAGTCTGGCCACAAAATTCTTCTCTGGAGATCGTACTGTACGATTTTATTTCGTACCGTACGATCCATGCTATGTGGACAATTCTGTGAATAGATCGTACTGTACGAAGTCTTTCGTACTGTACGATATGTTTAGATCCAAAACCCTAACCGTGATTTAATTTAAGTAAGTGATTTTGCGCCGTTCGTACTGTACGAATAAGTTCATACGGTACGATATGTTTTTAACACTTACTTAAATTAACCCGTGATTAGTGCATGTAATTCAGGCCTAATTAAAATTTGAACATCGTACTGTACGAACTTGATCGTACCATACGATGAACAGAGACGAGGTATGATTGTCCCGGATATCGTCCTGAATGATCTCTTGGGTTTTGTCACATCATACTGTACGATAGTAATCGTACCATACGATGAACAGAGACGACATCCGATCCAGACCATCGTCCTGTACGAATAGCATCTTGTTGGATCGTACCGTACGATATTATACCATACAGTACGAATTGCCTTTGAACTGTTCGTACATCTTCGTACCAGGACGACGTCTGTTTATGAAGATCGTACTGTACGATGTGGAATCGTACTGTACGAACAATAACGGCTACTTTTGAATTCATAGGTTTTTGGAGCCTTTTTTAGATATCAATCAAGTTCTTTTTCAGTAAGATTCACAGAGGGGGTGAAAGTGGTTAGAGAGGGATTCCAAGGGAGAAAACTCTAGAGAAATTCTTGAGGGTTGAGAGAGGAAGGAGGAGGTGAGCGTTGTGAGGGAGAAGAGGTGTGAGGGAGATCACACGGTTGCTCCAAGCTTGCTGCATCTTGCTCCTCCTGTGGCCCGAGAAGGATTTGAGGGAGGATCTCCAAGGGAAAGGCTCATCTACATCCGTTACCTCGAGGTTCTCTGCCTTCTCTAGGAGGGAGAAAAACGAGAAGGTTCTCTGCCGTCGCCAGGAGGGCGAAAACAGAGTTTGGTATTCCGCCACGCCGGGTTGGTGAAAGGGAGGTTTGTACAGGCTTCTCCGCCTTGCCGAGGGGGGCAAGAGGAGAACTATTTTGATAGTGAAAATCCCGGAGTGGAGGACTCCGGGGAGTGGACGTAGGTCATATTTTGACCGAACCACTATAAAATTCTTGGTGTGTTCTTTCCTTATCGTTGTTTATTTTTTGCTTGCATTTTAAATTTGTCATATCTATTGCATGTGAAATTTTGTGAAAGTAAAATTGCATAAATCTTTGTTCTAAAATTTCAAAAACAACAAAAAAATTAGAACTCTTGTTTAGGGTTAATTTTATTAATAAAAAGACTTTTACAATTCACCCCCCCTCTTGTCGTTTAGTAGTTTCATACCCCTCTTGCAAACGTCTAGCACTCTATTGGATCATCATAATGCCAAGACTACCAAGTGGAAGAAGTGAGAATTGGCACCTCCTTCCTCTATCCAATGCAGCTTAGCCCTATTCCTCCACTAAGTGGACAACCATCTCAAGGTCACTTTAAATTAAACCACCTCTAATTGGAGTTCAACCTCTTACTCCCAACTCACCCCCTCCCCCCCCCCCCCCCCCCCCTTTCCCCGTGGTGCATTCCAGCAGCTCGAGGGCATCAATCCTACCTTCCATAGTAGCTTTCAATTTCCCCAAGTTATTTAATTTTCTCAGGGTCCAATAGAATAAAGCTCTAAGGGTACAATTGTATTTTTTATTAAGGACCTTTACGGGCTGGCCAAAGTAAGCCTTGCTCCAGTTCTTCCACATAATCTTCAAAGATGTAGGGTAACTAATCCATACATCCTCGAACCTGAGCCACTTGGCAAGTGTAGCCCGATCAAGCATGCCCAGCTTCAAAAGAATCTAGTAGTGGTCGGTGACAACATGATTAAGGTGCTTAATTGATATGAAAGGAGCCACTTTGAGGCCTTCTGAATTCATAATGAAGCAATCCAACTAAACACCTATCTTTATAATACCATCCTTATTATTGGACTAGGTAAACATTAGCCCACAAAAACCTAAATTGTTAATGTCATTGAGAACCATAAAATCAGCCATCTCTTGGGCCCCCATAGAGTAGGAAAAGTGCTTCCCCCCCTTCTTTTTGTAATGTGAGATAAAATAGTTAAAGTCTTTCCAATGATCATTGGTACATTCTCAATTGAATGAGCACCAATGAGGTTATAAATGTCCCATCTAACATGGACATACTTATTTGCATACACCACCGCAATAGTCCATTTTTGGAGGTTCAGGAGAATAGAGTGACTGATTATACCCTAATTAGTCACAACAACAACATCAAACTGAGCAATCTCCTGCCTCCAAAGAGTAAGCAAACCCCTGAACTTGCCAATAGTAGGATGGTGGAAGAACACCAACACACAACTAATTAATCGATCAACATCCACTCAGTTTTAGTCTTCAACCTTAGTCTCAAGCAACCCAATAAAAACCACCTCATTCACAAGAATGAAGTACCATAGGTAGTTGCTAGTATGATTCTTACAAGCCGCCCCCCCCCCCCCCCCCCCCCCCCACCCCCCCCTATAGTTCCATATTATTATGGAAGTTATTAAGAACCCGAAGGAGAGGTGACACCGCTGCCACAGCTATGCACAACCTTCTTTCTCCTCTCCCTAAGAAGTTACTAAATTGGCCCTAATTGTTGAGGCTTATTATCAAAATGAGCATGGGAGGGCTTGCTCCTCGGTTTGGGTTGCTTAACGCCAGTAGAGAAAAAAAAGATATAGTAATCCCCATCATCTTTTCCTTGAACGAAGGCTTTAAATTTTCCTTCTTCGTTACCACCAGAGGTTCCAAGATTGCTGCCAACTTTTATGGGGGAGTGGCCACCCTAGCCATAGGATCAGAATTAGCCATTGCCTTTGTTTGTGTGCCTTTTCCTGGATGGGACCATATTCTAATAATTGAAAAGAAACTCGTCTTTATCCACACCTCCAATTTTACCATTATTATCCAGCACCCACGGAGACTTATCATTGGAGCACTCCATCAATGCCTTACCCTTTCATGTTGCATAGCACATAAATACGCACCTCATCTTTGCCAAAAATAGTTTTTGGGAGCCCTGCTGGCCTAGTACTATAAGACATCTATCCAAGCTGCTTCATAAGTTTCTCACTTGATAAGCCAGCCCATGAGCTACCACCATGTTTAATGACATGCCAATTAAGCTCTTCAGCCCTTTAGACTGAGAGGAGAAGACAAAACAAGCTTTTTAGGGCATTGGTCTTTTCTATGTCAAATCCTTCCTTAATTAAAATAAGATTTACTGAGGCCCTCATATTTAACCTTCTTGTAATAGCTCCCATTCTGTACTTTGACCCACACTTTGGTTTTAATCTTCTTAGATAAGTCTAATCGAACACATTTCCGAGCAAACTCTCAGTGCCCCCAAGTTCCAGCCTGAGCATCAATCCACATATAGACATTAATTACCAATGCAATCCTTACAATATTATTTGTATCCCAATACTGCATTAGAAAATTTGGAAAATGGATCCAGACTAGGGAGGACAACCTGACCAACAGGTCTAGAGAGAATTATGGAGTCCACCTATCTTACCCCATAATGTTATCTCTCATGAACCATGGCATGCCATAGAGCCTATTATCTTTAGCTTCCATGGAGGAAAAAATACAAATAAAGTAATTTTGTCCCATAGTCGTGAGCTAGAACTCCCTAAAGCTCCTCCACCTGCATTTACCTTCAAAATTAAAGACAAAAGCGGAAATATCTTGCCCAAGACTCTGCATGTTTAGCATAATCAAGCTACTGTATGTTTCCCGACACCGTCTGCATGCATTAATCTAAATTAACCCCGTCTTTATAAGAGTTAAGGTCCTCTAAATCCATAATCCAGATGTGTTTGAGCCTCTTCCAGGCATTGGCCTGACGGCAAGATGACAGGTTCTTCCCATCCAAACTAAAGAGAGCACCCTATCTCTTATTAGAATCCCTTTATCTAGGTAATGCATTTCCTCGAGCACCATGTCTGCCTAGTTGTCGGTCAAGCAGACTAGAAGTAACAAGGCCAAACACTATCACCCCTACTTGAGGAACATATTCCCCCTTTCCATAAAAAAACATTACCCAACATTTTCATATTAAACAAGGTCTCCATCGGACCACACTCACCAATGCCAACATATTAACATCCATATCCTGCACTATCAATTTACTACCCCAAGTCCCCTTGAGCCCGCAGCCAGCTTACCACTGCTTAAGCAATCCTTTAACACCATCTTATCAATGTCCATAGCTGATAAGACCTCAGTAAACATTGGGTTGTGAAAAACCTTCACACTTGTTGCAATGTAAGCATCCCCCCACACTTGGGGACCCAATCCAGTAGCCCATCACCGCCAGCCTTAGCAACCACCCCTTCCAACTTGGCCTCCACAATACTTCCACCATCCATAAGATTTATCAGCTTGTCCTTGCCCAAGCCATCACTTACCATAATAAAGCTCTTACATCCCCTATGAGACATACTCTTAGACTTACCCGAGCCATCTTTAGAAAGAGACTGGACCTCCCTGCCCTTCTTTCCACATCTTTAACCACTACATGAATGCTACCTATCCAAATCACCACCATGAGCTACATCATCTCCACCTCCCTTGCCTAAGTTAGGAGGTCACGTTCAGTCAGCCCCCACCTTACTCATATATTCTCACTCTAGAAATCACTTTAGAGAGATAACAATTAAAGGGAAAATGAAGAACTAATCCAAAGTTTTTGGGTTCTAGGCCAAAGCTTTTGGTTTCCTTGAAAGTTGCATTTGTATTAATAAAAAAGAAATATTAAATACAAGTAAAAATATAATAATAAATCTATAACCTATCACGATCTTCCCTCAACAAAGATAAAAGAGTTGAGGGGATAATACAATTGTTGGTATCCAACCAAAGAATACTATGGAAAAAAGCAAAATGTGAATAGAAATTTGTAGGAAGATTTCTCTCCCGAGGTATAGGGTAAAAAAGGACTTGTTTAAAGTCCAAAAAAAAGTAAGGTTCGGTCCATCATTTTTAATGTGGATTTTTTTTTCACTGTCAAAAGCTTTTTACAGCCATAAAATTGCACTACTGCAATCACCCTAAATAAAAATTCCATCCTAATTCCACATTCAATCTTGCAGGGTCTCTTTGATAGCAAGAGCCACTATGAGTTTTGCCTGTGTAACATCCCAATGCTCACTTTTATTCCCAACCATAAGAATAAGCCATCCTTTATAATATTGAGCTATAATCCCAAGTCAAGTAAGATTAGAGAGTTGAACCAACACATCCACATTAAATTTAATCAAACCAAGAGGGGAGGCACCAACATTTGTGAGAAGGTATCTTGGATGGCTAAATGATGCACAATTGCTCTAGCATTGGCATTCAATGAGTTCTAGGGAGTAACATAAGCATCATAGCTATAATAACTGAGGGTGAGCTGTAAGATCTTCCATGAGTTTAATCAATCTAGGCCCGCTAGATTTGATAAATAATTTAATAATATAGCCATTCAGTAATAGGATTAGTATCAACAGAGTTGTAAAGGCCTAGAAATAGATTATTTCATGAGTGAAATTCTGGCATGACAAATCCCCACTTTGCCAAAGTTGTCAGCACCTGCTTCATAATAATATATTATCAAGTGCAATGATCTCTCATTCCATCCCAATTGTACTCCTACTAGTATCCAATAGAATCCACCAAATTGCGTCGGAAGAGCTAACGATTCATTGGCACTACATTCTTTAGAAGTATCCACCAAAAGAAATATTCTCGACGGAATAGCTTGAAATTCTTAAACCAATTAAAATGATACTCCTCCTCTCCAATCAACTGATAGTAAGCCATCATAGTGATTTTCATAGTGAGGGGAGAATGAATAAGTTCCAGACAGTTCCTCTCACCATCCTTATTTTTATCAATACCTTGAACACACTGATTCTTTTGCTTGCCAAAGCAGCTAACCAATATATCCCAATTCCATTGTGAGTCTTTTCTATAAAGGCTACTATCCTGTAACCCTTCCAACACCTCCACATTAATAAAGGTTAGCCATGTAGCAAGTTTTTGATCCATAATTCAGACATGATACAATGTATTAATTTGCTCACCATTTCCTATCTTCCATCTAATAATGGACCTCAAAGCATCAGCACCATGTTGGTTAACATTCAAGATATTGGAGACATTGTACTCTCTAGTTTTAGTCCATAGGTCCCTCCTATACTTCGCCAAAATAATATTGCTGACAAATGAGCATGAGTTCTGCATTACCTCCCAAGATAACCTCAGATGCAATGACACTTGCCAAAAAGCAGATGCATGAAACCAAAGTCCACACTATAGAGAAGGTTTTCATAACTTCATCCAATTAACATAGTGAATACCTCTGCTATTCCTATCCTTTTTCCATAAAAATTGATGACCCATCATATCAATTCCATTTAAAATTCCTCTAGGAACCACGATATGGGTCATAAGTTACATTGGCATATTAAGAAGTGAGGTTATAATTAAGGTAGCACAAACAACAAATAATTAATGTCATTTTCCCCTGATATGAATCTTATCAGAGGCCACTACTTTCCTCATCATGTGTGGCAACCCCAAGCTTTTTGATGCCTCAAACTTTTTGAAACCTAACACACTTGTAATTCCTTACATTCTCCAATTTGGGCAAGATTTATTAAACAAAACTATTGACTTAGAGAAAATAATTATCTGACCTATCCATCCGCAGTACTCATCATCAATACTCGTAATCCTAACTGCATTAGCCCTATTTGCTTCTACAAATATTAGTATATCATTAGCATAAAATACATGAGAAATTTTAGTAGCATGTTTGACAATCTAAACTTCAGGCATTCCACCCCCTTTATTAAAATGCCTTTGTAAGTAACTCCAAATAAAGAATGAACAGATTGTGTGATGGTGGACAACGAAAGGGTATTCTATTACCCGACCACCTTTATTTGATAATATCCCTTTTGATTTTTAGAAAACTCGCATGTCTATATTTTTACAATCAATTGATTATCGCATGTGGATGCTAGTTAAAGATGGTTATACACCTCCAACTTGAAAATTTAATGGCGTTACTTTTTTTACTGAATGGACTCTAGATGATAGGGATTTAGCACAATTAAATGCAAAATATTTGAACTATTTTTTCTATGATTTGAAATCGAAAGATTACATGCGTATTTCCACTTGCACTACTGGTGAAGAATTTTGGGATAAATTGTGTATCACCTATGAAGGTACTAATGAAGTAAAGCAATCCTGTTTGAATATTCTCTTGCATGATTACAAACTTTTTCGTATGAAATCTTCTGAATCAATTTATGAAATGTATACAAAGTTTACTCGGATTATTACTTCATTGCATGCATTAGGAAGAGAACCTTCTAACTCTGAAAAAGTAAACAAAATTTTAAGATGTTTGCCTTCCTCTTTTGATGCAAAAATTACTGCAATATCTGAATTTAAAGATTTAAATACATATTCGATCAATAACTTACATGGTTCACTCATTGCATAAGAGCAAGGGGTGAACCAAAGAAATTTTGATGCAAGTCAAAGGAAGAAGGAGAAAACGGTGGCACTTAAGGCAAACGATTCGGACACTAACACTTCCGAGTCAGAAAGCGATGATATTGCTTTAATCATAAGGCAATTTAAGAGCTTTCTAAGTAAAAAGCACAAGAATCATCAAAAGTGGAATAAAAGTAAGGGTTGCAAAAATTTTAAGAATTCTAATGATACAATTTACTTTAAATGCAGGAATCCTAGGCACGTTAAAGCTGATTATTCTACGCTTAAGGCACACCTAAGTAAGGAGAAAGGTGATGAGAAACCAAACTTCAAAAAGGATGAGAGCAAGAAGTGATTCCAAAAGGCACTCTGGGCGGATTCTACATCAGATTCCTCTGAAATAAAACCTGAGGAGAGACAACAAAATTGTGCTTAATGTCGGACAATAATCTTGATCAAAGTGACCAAGAAGTGGTTTGTGAACTAACCTATGAGCAACTTCTTGAATTTTCTAAAACAATACATGCATCATATTGGAAACTTAAGAAAACTCATGCTAGCCTGAAATTAGAATTTTTTAATTTATAAAAAGAGCATGAAAATCTTCTCAAAGATCATTCAACAATTAATTCAAATCACATGGCTTTACTTGATGAGTTTGATGTGCTAAACAAAAAGCATGCTGAGTTATTTGATTCTCATGATTCTTTAAAATTGTCCCATTCTGAGTTAGAAAAAGAATATAAAAAATTAGAAAATTTAGAAACCTTTGAAAATAAAAAATCTTCATTTCATGCATCGCATAAAAAGCATCACCATAGGAGTAGATTAGTACATACTTTTCCTGGAGTTAGATGTTTTTCATGTGGCATACTAGGATACATAGCACACACTTGCACCAGTCACCATGACCCATATTGGGTCTGGAGACCTATGTTACATGATCCACAACAAGCATTGCATTCTATTTTCCATAAGAAGGAACCCAAACTTGTTTGGGTTCCTAAATCTGTCATTTGATAATTTTGTAGGCAAACTCTCACAAAAGGCCTCATGAGAGCATGTGGTACCTTGACAGCGGATTCTCTCGACATATGACTGGCGATGCTAATCAATTTATAGTGCTGGAGACCAGGATAGGAGGCAAGGTGACTCTTGGAGACAACACCACCATGAAGGTGGTAGGAGTAGGTATAATTAGTAATTCCAAGAATCTCTTGATTAAAAATATTTTGCTTGTAGATGGACCGAAAAATAACTTGCTCAGCATCAGTGAGCTTTGTGAGAAGGGCTTCATCATAAAATTTTTGGCAAATTCATGCATTATGAACTTAAATGATAACATTATTTTGCAAGGAAAGCGGATCAACAACATTTACATGCTTGATTTAAATAACATTGATTGTGCTGATTCATTTTTCTTAAAAATTGCTATTGAGGATTCATGGTTATTGCACAAGAGATTATGTCATACCAGTATGAAAACCATTAAGAAAGTGACCCAAAAAGACCTAGTTAGAGGTGTCCCCAAGCTTAAGTTTTCAAAAGACCACCTTTGTGATACCTGACAATTATGAAAGCAAATCCACTCCACTTTTCACTCCGTTAAGGACATTAGCACCTATGAACCTTTAGAAGTCCTTCACATGGATTTGTTTGGACCCGTTAGCACTGTCAACGTGGGAGGGAAAGTCTATGATTTTGTGATTGTCGATGACTACTTGAGGTTTACTTGTATTAGATTTCTATCACACAAAAATGAGTCATTTGATGAGTTCAGAGTCATCTTCACTTGGATTCAAAAAAAGCTAGGTTGTGAGATCTTGACCATCCATAGTGACCACGGGGGAGAGTTTGAAAATGAGAGTTTTGGAGATTTTTGTGAGGATAAGGGGATTAGCCACAACTTCTCAGCTCCTAGGATCCCTCAGCAGAATGGGGTAGCTAAAAGGAAGAACCGGACCTTAGTTGAAGCCACTAGAGCCATGCTTGTTGAGTATTCACTTCCAAAATACTTGAAGCGGTTAACACAGCTTGTTATGTGTTGAATTAGGTGAATGTTTTTTTTTTTTTTTGAAAAATGCAAATCTGCAATTGGCATTGAGGGAAAAGAAACTAATTAAAAGAAAGAGATGCCTCAGATTCCTTCTTTAACAAACTAGACAATTTAGAAGGAATGTTGGCAAAAGAGAAACTATCAAAGTAAAAATCATTGCTTAAAGCTAAAGTAGCACAACCATCGACTACTTTATTACAATCTCTATGTATATGATTTAAGAAAATTGTATTTAAATCCTTGAGAAATAAAAGATCTTTCTCATACCTTGTGTTTGAGTGCCATTTAAACTTCAAAGAATTTTGAATGAAGTTGATGATATTTATGCTGTCAACTTCAATGATAACTCCTTTAGCCTCGAGCATCCAAGGTTGTATAAATTCCTTTATAGTTAAGACATCATCTAATTCAAGTTGAGAAATATCCCAATGAATCTTTTTTTTACCGAAAGCCAACAATAGCCTCCCTTTGTCGTCTCTAAAAACACCTCCAATTTCGACTTGATTTGTCTTCAATAAAGATGCATCAATATTTATTTTGATCCAATCTAGCGGTGGGGGATGCCATGCATTAGTAAACTACCTTAGGAGATTAGCACCCCAGTTATCTAGATTAGGAAATAAATTTTGCTTTACCAAAAATAGCACATTAGCTTCTACAAAGGAGCTAGAAGAAATGGAATTACCATGAACTAGGTGATTTCTATTTTTCCAAGATAGAAATACTGCCGCAAGATAAATTTTCATCATGTTCAAAAAAAGAGAGGAGTGTCTTCTTAGTTCTTTAAGGCAATTATCAAGAGATTGGAATAAAGGAATAAAGAAACCCCATTCTCTTAATTTGAGAATAATTTCTTTTATAAATTTGCAATGAACTATTATATGCTCATAGTTCTCAACCATATGACAATCTCTTGGACATTGATCATTTTGGCTTAAATTTCTATATTTGAGAAATTCAAAAGTTGGAATAGCAAATTTGCTCATTCTCCGCTAGAAAGCTCCACTCTCGGGTTCAGTTTTAATCCTCTAATCCAATCAGTAAAATCACAATCTTGCTCCTTAGATTGATACTTTAATGATTCTTCATAAGCCATAGAAGTTATAGTCTTACCATTATGAGTATAATTGGTTTCCAAAGAGTCTTCTTCAGCTTCATAATCGATTTTGACTTGTAGAATCAGATTAATGAGATCATCATTGAAGAAATTCTGTAGCAGAATTTTATTCCAAAATTCATCAGCCATGATAAACAGACCCAGATTAACATTTTTTAATTCTATTCAAGCAGCAAGTGTTGGCCAAGAGTTTAAGCATTTATGCAAGAGCCAAATGTCATTCATAACATTTATTTTCTTCCCATTAACATCAATCTATTTAACAATGGGTCTGAGATACTTTCCACCGTTAAGTAGAATTTTCCTAGTTGATGAGCCAGCTTTCCTTCCATAAAAAATTTTATCACCATATTTAGTAATAATATTCCTATGTAGAATATTGTCAGGATATTGAATAAATCTCCAAGCAAGCCTTGATCTAAGAGGTCCTATCCATTGGACAGCTGAATGTAAACCCAAGCCACCTTCATATTTTGGTTTACATAAAACATCCCATGCAACATAATGTAACCCCTTTTTCCCCATTCCTTTATGCCATATGAATTATTTACAAAATTTATCAATTTGATGCAAGATTTTCTTTGGAATCAAAGAATGAGTTGATAAAAAACTTGGTAAGGTTAGAAGAGAAGATTTATTAAAAGTAATCTTACCTGCCATGGAAAGTTGCTTGCTTCCCCAAGCATTTAGCCTTTCTAAAATAAGGTCTATCATTCCTTGAAAATCAAATGTTCTAAGTCTTCTTAGAGCCATTTTAACACACATGTAAGTCATTTCTTTCACCACAATGAAACCCAACTTCTTCTTTATGTGTTTCTTCATTGGAAGCTTCACCTTTTTCCCAAATAAAATCTGAGATTTGGAAGCATTGATTCTCTGTCCAGACCAAGTGCAGAAATCTAATAAAATAGTTTTGAGTTCTTGAGCTGCTGTTGAAGAAGCCTTGGAAAAAATTAATACAGCATCTGCAAATAAGAGATTTGTAATTCTCTAATTTTTGGGGGTTATACTAACTCCCAAATGCTGGCCTCTCTAGTTTATTGCATGGGAAAGTAGCTGAAAACACATTATGAACAAGTAAGGAGATAATGGGCAGCCTTGACGAAGACCACTTCCAGCTTTGATCCAACTGGATAATTTTCCATTTAAGATGAAGGAGAACTTGACATTCATAGCACATTCCATGATAATCTTTCAAAAGGAAATAGGGAATACATAAGTTTGTAAAACTTGAAACAAAGTTGGCCATCCCATGCTATCAAATGCTTGTTCTGTATCTAATTTTATTGCCATTAATCCATTCTTATCCTTTGAGGTCTTGAATTTTTGAAGATTACTTGAACATGTAAGCAATGTTCAAACATAGATCTCCCAGGGATGAAAGCAATCTTCTCTTCAAAAATAAGCTTCGAGATACAAAGCTTAATTCTGTTGACTAACATGGTTGTAACCAACTTGTAAGTGGTTTGACACATGCTTATTGGTCTGAAATTTGAAGGCATCGTCAAATGCTTTACTTTTCGGATTAATACTATCAAAGTATCCTTGCAATCAAACTTTCAGATTTGAAGAAGTTATCAGTAGCTTTCCAGGTCAATTCTTTATTTATTTTTTTTTTGAAAGAAATGCAGAAAATTGCATTAAAAGCAAAAGGGAAGCTAAGTACAAGTAATAAGGGGATCACACTCTTCCTTAATTAAGTCTAGCATCAAGGAAGGAATATGATCAAAAGAAGAGCTATCAAAGAAAAAACTATTCTCCAAAGCCATAGTAGCACAACAATTTGCTACTCTATTACAATTTCTAGAGGCATGGAGAAAAACAACCTTATTAAAATCATGTAAAAAGCAAAGATTTTGATGCGTCCATTTACCCACATTCTCCTTATTATTCTTCAAAGAATTCTGAATGAATTTGATGATATTCACATTATCACTTTCTTTGATGAGCCCTTTACATTCCAGCATCCAATTCTTCAAAAATTCTCTAACCGTGAGGACAGCTTGTAATTCAAGATGACCAATATCCCAATGCACTCCATTTTTTCCAAAAGCACTAATAAATCTTCCTTTATAGTCCCGGAAGATGCCTCCAATTCCAGCCAAATTAGAACTTGTCAACGATGCATCTACATTTACCTTAATCCATTCTTTCGGTGGAGGGTACCAAGTTCTTTGTGACTCCCTAGGGAGATTAGTACCCCAGCAAGAAAGAAATGGACTGGACTTGGAGAAAGCATAGAACAATGCATTAGCAGCAATAAATGAACACGGCATAGCATTCTTACCATGTTTAATATCATTACGACTTCTCCAAGAGTAATAAACCACGGAGCAATATAACCGAACAATCCCAGGATTCTTAACAGACAGTTTCCTCAAGTTCTCCAAGCAACATTCCAGTGAGTGAAAATTAGGAATAGAAATTCCCCATTCCCTCAACTTCAGAATTATATCAACCAGATATTTGCAATTCACCATAATGTGCTCATACGTTTCATCAACTTGACAGCCTCTAGGACAAAGGCCATGATCTGCGATTTTACGATTCACAAGGAATATATTGGTTGGTATGGCTGATTTACCAAGTCTCCACCAAAACAATTCAATGTTCTTACTTAGCTTCAATTTCTTCACCCAGCTGAAGTACTCTACGTCCTCTAAATTGCACCTGTTAAGCCACATTTGTTCATACACCATAGCAGAAATCGTTTTCCCCGAGCCAAACTTCAGCATCTCCATACGATCCTCCTCATTGTATTCAATAGGAATTTGAATGATAACAGAGACTAAATGAGAATGAAAAGCTCTTTGTAACAAATCATAGTTCCACCTGCCATTGTCTAGAATCAATTGCTGAACATTCATTCCTTCCAAAAAATCGCTGTCCACAAAAGTAGGCCAACGACTTAAGCATCTATCAAGCACCCAAGTATCATTTAAGATGCTAATTTTATCTCCTTTCCCCACCTTCCAACGAATAACCATCTTCAAATTCTTGCCTCCATCCAGTAGAATTCTCCAAGCATTAGAGCTATTATTTTTATGAGCTCCATTCATTACATTATTCCCATACTTGCTCTCCATGACACGGTGAAACAAAGAACCAGAATTTTGAATAAAATTCCAAGTCACTTTGGATCTTAAAGATCCAATTCTTTGTAAAGGCGAGTGTAAGCCCAAACCTCCCATATTACTAGGCTTGCAAATATCATTCCAAGCAATATATGCATCCCCCTAGTGCCATCTTTATTATTCCAGATAAAGCTTCTACAAAGCTTCTCCAATTCATATAAAATCTTCTTAGGTATCAAGGAATGAGTAATAAGAAAGTTTGCTAAAGAAAACAAAGAGCTTTCAATAAGGATCAATTTACCTCCCATGGATAAAGATTTCCTACTCCAGACATTAAGCCTTTCCATGGCATTGCTCAGAACTTCTTGATAATCAGCCATCTTCATTCTTTCCAATGAGATTTTAACTCCTAAGTATCTCATTTCCTTTACAATCTTAAACCCAAGAAGCCTGCCAATCTTCCTCCTCATCCGATGGTTGATCATCTTCCCAAACAGCAATTGCAATTTGCCAATATTGATCCTCTGCCCAGTCCACTTACAAAACTTCTTCACAATAGTCTTCATTTTCCTAGCCAACTCAATCGATGCATGAGAAAAGATAAGAGCGTCATCTGCATATAATAAATGTGAAATCTTTGGCCCACCGCTTGAAATTTGAATGCCAAGGCTTCTCCCATTTTGCTCCAACAAATTAGTCATCAATTGGAAACACATGATGAACAAATAATGTGAGAGTGGACATCCCTGACGAAATCCACTATGATCCTTGATCCAATCCGAGCTCTTCCCATTAATAATGATGGAGAATCTTACATCTAAAACACATTCCAAGATAAGATTAGAGAAAACAATAGGAAACCCATACCATCTCAAAATATGACGAAGAGTATTCCATCCCATGCTATCGTAGGCTTGTTCCATATCAAGCTTAACTGCCATCATCCCTTTGTTATTTTTTGAGATCTTGAACTTATGAAAAATCTCCTGGGCAAGCAAACAATGTTCAGCAATAGATCTGCCATGAATGAAGGCAACTTGTTCTTCAGAGATCATTCTATCCATTCCCTTTTTCAATCTATTAACAATCATAGTAGCCACAATTTTATAATTGGTTTGACAAAGGCTAATAGGCCTATAGTTGGAGGGAAACAACGGGTTCCTAATTTTAGGAATTAGGACAATCAAAGTGTCCTTCCAATTCTTATTCATATGGCTTGAGCTGAAAAATTTTCTAACAGCCTTCCAAAGAGTATCCCATACGATATTCCAATAGCATTTTGTAGAATGAGGAAGTCACACCATCCGCACCAGGCGATTTGTTGTTTCCTTGCTGAAATACCGCAGTTTGCATCTCATTTTCAGTAAATTCAGCATTAAGTAAGTCCATGTCTTCAGCATTCAACTTCTGATTTTTCTTAATCTGAGGCCAACCCGTGACTTCACATTCCCTATACTCCCATTTTTTCTCAAAGAATTTGGTGAAAACTTTCTCAATTTGATCCTCATCCATGTGCACCTTATTTGCTTCATCTTTGACTTGGAAGATACGGTTACCATTTCTTCTGGCAGTTGCAAAGTTATGAAACAACTTAGAATTTGTGTTGCCTTCCTCATGCCACCTAGCCTTGGCCCTTTGATTCCACCAAGTAGAAAGTCTCTTCATAGTGATATTGAGTTGATGAACCTTGTTTCTAAGTAAAAACAAGTCCTCAGCAGACCAATTGTTATTCAAAGCTTCTTTGTTTTGCAAGTCAAGGATCTCTTTCTTCAAATTATCCTTTAAAGCATTCAAATCCTTGCACTTATTTCTACTCCAAAAAACAAGGATTTTAAAGTACGATTAAGTTTTTTCCTTAAAACTTCATACTCATTACCTTCATCTTGCTTCTTCCAGGAATGAAAAACTATGTTTTTAGCCGCCAGATAGGATCTCCAAGTGTCTTCAAACTTGATTGTTCTCGACTTAAACCGAATTCTATCATCCATCTTGAGCACAATTGGGCAGTGATCAGATGCCATCCTCGCCATATGTCTGTTTACTGCCAAAGGAAGTTTCTGCATAGCCAAGGAGTTCAAAATACATCTGTCTAACCTCTCCCATATCCGAGAGTTATCATCTTTGTTGTTACACCATGTGTATCTTGGTCTAACAATGCCAATGTCATGGAAGTCTGAATTAACCATGAAGCTCTGCATATCTCTCGGTCCCTTAGAAAACATAAACCTCTTACCACCTCTCTTTTCTTCTTTATTTAGAATACAATTAAAGTCACCCCCAATAATGGAAGGACTAGAATTCTCCATGCTCCTCTCCAATTGACTCCAAAGATCACCTCTCTCCTTGTTGCAGCGGCTTCCATAAACCGTAACAATCTTCCACATTCCTAAGCAGGGAATCGAAAGATTACCAATAATCAGTTGGGAGGAAGCTTCACACACCTCAAAAGACACCAACTTAATGTTCCACAAAACCAGAATACCACCAGAAGTCCCAACAGCGGGTTGGTGAAAGTAATCCCACTCATTGCCCAAAAGGCAATCCACTTCCATTCTACCAATATTAGACATCTTCGTCTCCATAAGCCCAATAAAGAAAACATTCTCATCTCTAAACATCTCCTTAAGATATAGGGAAGCCTCTTTCTTCCTTGCTCCCCTACAATTCCAGAATAGAATTGTAGACATAATTAACAAGGTATAGAAGATCTTCACCCACTACTGGGGTTCAACCTTCCATTCCTCTTCTTCTTCTCACTATTCATAGGTCCCAATGACTTTAATTCTTTGGCTAATTTAACCTTGACATCTTCACTAACATGATTCAAATCAAAGTTAACTTCTGGTTCCATATTTTCCATGCCTTTGTCAATCACCTTGTCATTACTATCATCTTTAACCAAAGCTTCATGATCATCCTCCTCAACCAAAACTGCAAACCGATTTGTTGTCTGTTCGAGCATACCAGTTACAATAGTTTTCCCAGAGACTTCATCCGCCTTGTTGCTGTTGCATTCATGCTGCACTTTCTCCTGGACATCATCAAGCCGAACATCCATCTGACTGGCTGGCTTTTTCATTTCTGTCTTCCTTCCAATATTCTGCTCATGATTGTTTACTGCATTACTTCTTATACCTCTTTTATTCTTGAATTGGACATGTATCCATGGACCATATTCAGTGCTTGTCACCGAAGGCTCCTTGTCATTTTTCACACAATTTTGCTGCCCATTATCTGATCCCATGTTCTTCAATGATTGATCTTTAATCACCATCTTGACATTCTCTGGACAAGTCTTCAAATCATGGCCTACCCTTCCGCATTGGTAGCACATGAGATCAATCTTTTCATAGTCCACCCTTTGGAAAAATCTTCCAGCCGAACCTTCAACCCATGTACCATTCAAGAGTTTTTTCTCTAAATTAATTCTCACACAGACACGTGCAAATTCACGTTTACTCCAACGAAAAGTATTCCCATCTACATACATCGGAGATCCAAAGCAAGAAGCAATTCTAGCTATGCTATCTTCATCCCAGCAATATAGAGGTAGGTAAGGTAAACGGATCCACACCGGTGCCGATATACCTTTGAACGAGTTTGGATCAAAAGCAGGAGTCCACCTATCCATTCCGACAATTAGTCCATTAACGTACCATGGGCCTCCATTCAAAACTTCATCAACCGCCTCACACGAATTGAACGAACAGAGTATCCATTCCATTCCGATTGAAGTCAAGTGGAATTTGCCATATTGGTTCCATTGTCTTCTTAATTCCGAGCTGCATACAGAGAATGGAACTCCATTCCCCAAAACTTTGAGAACAATCGAATTCCTCAAAACTCTAGCATTATCCGCTTCTCTTTCCGCATTCAGTTTAACAGCCACACCATCATCAGAAAATTGCAACAGATCTTTATCAAAAGCAATTTTGATTGGTTTTGGTTTCGACCAAGCCTCAACAACTTCGCCCATAGTTTTCACATTGTCTTCCTTAAGATTTTCCAAAGAGGTAGCTCCATCCCCCACATTAAGCTCTTTCTTTGCATCAAGAACCTCGGAAAAATTTCTCACGCTTAAAACCAGATTTTGAGAGGCCGAAGATTCAACATTCATACCAGGTAGATCTTCAACAGTCAGATTCATTCGTACATCCAATTCTTCCATCATCACATTCTTTCCTTTACCATCAACAAGTTCTTGATGGCTCACCGGCTTGCCTCCTTCCCGAATCACTATTCCATTAGACTTCCTATCGCTGGACCGAAGAGAACCAGATGACCGTGGAACAATCATGGATACCGGCTGAAGGTGCCGATGATCCACCGGCGCAGTCACCATTGATCGCGGAAAGCCCGCGAAATCCCATTTTGAAAACCAGGAAGAAGATTCTCTCTCTAGAATTCAAACCGGAGCTTCTCTCTCTAGGGAAAACCAAAAAAAAAATTAGGATGTATTCTTGAATCTTAGATTTTCTCTAAGTTCACTAAAATGATGGAGTAACCCCATCCAAACTTGGAGACTTGTTTCTGCCTTGCTGGAAAATAGCAGTTTTAAGCTCATCCAGAGTGAAATCAGAGCTTAGGAATTTAATATCCATGGAGTTGAGCTTCTTGTCATCAGGGAATTTAGGCCATCCTTCTAAAATATAATCTCTAAAATGCCACTTTCTTTCAAATGTTTTTTGGAAAATAGCTGAAATTTGTTCAAAGTCTTCCACCAAGACATTCTCATCATTCTTGATTTGTCTAATCAGATTCCCATTCCTTTTTGCTGAAGCAAATTTATGAAAGAAATTTGAGTTTACATCTTCTTCTTCATGCCATCTTACCTTGTCTCTTTGATTCCATGATGTAGCAAGTCTTCCCAAAGTTATGTTTAAATCATTCACTTTAGATCTCAAAAGTCTCAGCTTCTCATCTAACAGCCCACCTAGAGAGGCTTCTTCCAATTGGAGATCAGCTATCTCCCTTTTTAAATTTTCTTTCAAAGAATTTAAGCACTTGCATTTGTTCTTGCTCCAGAAATAAAGGGACCTCAAAGATCTTTTAAGCTTCCTTTGTAAAACATCCATTTCATTTCCATAATCAGTTTTCCTCTAAGCATTAAAAATAATACTTTTAGCTGCTGGATATGATTTCCAGGTTTCTTCAAATCTGATAAAATGAGTCTTGTGTTGAGATTCCAACAATTTGAAAGCTATAGGGCAATGGTCGAAAGCAATTCTTGCTAAGTGTCTAACATGAGCCAAGGGAACTTTTTGAAGAGCAGTAGCATTGAGAAGACATCTATCAAGTCTTTCCCATATTCTCAAATTTCCATCCTTATTGTTGCACCAAATGTACTTAGGACCAATAGTACTACATCATGAAAATCATTGTTAGTCATAAAAATTTTCATTTCTTGAGGACCTTTTGAGAAAAGGAGTGTCTTCTTTAATTGCTTTTTCAATCATCTCCCAAAGACTTCTCCTCATCTGATAATCCTTGTTAGCATACACAGTCCCCACCATCCAAGAGCCAAACAAAGGGGATTTGATCATCCCAATGACGGTTTGAGAGAAATGATCCAAAACTTTGAAAGAGGCTTTCTTTCTATTCCATAGAGTAATGATTCCATCTGAATTACCTTCAGAAGGATGATGGAAGAAGTCCCACTCATTCTCAATAACTCTATCAACATCAAGTCTGTCAAAACTTGAGATTTTGGTCTCTACAAGACCTATAAAACAACCTTCATTATCTTTTACTATCTCCTTGAGATAGAGGGAGGCCTCCTTCTTCTTGCCCCCCCTACAGTTATAGAAAATAAGGGAAGCCATTAATGTAAAGGAGGGGAGGAATCCCCACCTTTCTCTTTATTTCTATTTACTCCTCTTCTATTCTTACTGAGAGTATCCACAGAACCAAAATCCCTTACTTCTTTTGACAATTTAAATTTTCCTGAAGCTGTTTTGAAAGCATATTCACCTGTATTAGCATCTTTTGTTATCACCAAATTTTGCTTGTTGGATTTATCAGGAGAAATACAAGCTACAATGTTTGGTGGCAGATTCCCTGTCTGAACTTATTCAGCAATAACATCATTCTCCAAAGTGTCTCCCATGCTTGTATCATCCAATATTTTTTCAAGGACACTGAAGTTGTTCTTCAAACATAAGTTAGAATTGACAATTGAGTTACCCTTAGCATTAGGTCCAAAATTTTGAACTGCAACATTACTTTGTGGTTCAATGATCTCTCCTTCTTCTATGGTGGAAGCAATCTGTATTGGAGGATTCTTCTGATTTACAGGTTTCTAGATTTCTGATTTCTGATTTTTGATTTCAGATTTCAGTTTTGGAAAAACTCTAGCTTTACCAAATACTTTATTCTTCCAGAATTTGACCTGTATCCAATGTCCTAATTCATCATGTTCATAAGAACCACCTTCTTCATAGCACATCCCTTCATTACTAACATTTGTGATAGGAGCAAATGTCTTTGCAGGATTGGTAAGAGGGCATGTGTTCTTGAGATGTCCAATTTTGCCACAGTGATAGCAAAGAGATGAGATCTTCTCATATTCAACCTTTTGGACCATTGCCTACGAAGTTCTCTGCTGCATACAGGAAAAGGATTATTGCTTCCCAAAACTTTAATAACTAGAGAAATCCTTAGAATGTGTGAATTAGCATTTTCACATTCTGAATTCATAATCACTATAAAACCATCATCAGAAATAGGAGTTGATTTCATATCATAATTATGCCTGATATGCTGGGTCTTCTTCCATGCATTAGAGAAGCTTTCCTTATGACCTTCTCCTTTGTCAATTTTTGTATCCTCACAGATGTTCTTCAATCCATTATCAATCTGAACCTCACCCTTCTCAAAAAAAACCTTAGAACATTTCTTCTCAGCATTTCCAGATTGCAAAGGATACTTAACAGGAAATTCAATGCAAAGAATAGAAGAGTGCTTATCAACATAATTGGATTTATTGTTAACTTCATTCATGTTATTCACATTTATCTCTGGCCATAGGTCAGGGATTGCATTTGAAAAAATGAATTTGTTAACAAAAATCTTCATTTTTGATGAATAAGCTTCAAAACCATTGGAATTTCTTATTCAGATTTACACTTGATTTCTGAAGTCGAGGAGTAATGCAATCAGGACTTGTCATAACGCTCTTACCTTTACCTTCCACAACTTCGACAATCTTCTTCACCAAAGAATTGCTTACATCTCTGATTACCAGAGGTCTTGAAGACATCTTCACATTAGCATTTATTGAATCCGAACGTAGAAATGATTGGCGACGGTCGCCCCTGAAAAGTCCATTCGATCTTCCAATGTTATTATTCCCGCCGACAGGAGGTCGTCGGCCATCAGCAGTCATCACCAGAAACTAGCGATGAGATTTGCTAAAAAAACTATGAAATCAAAATTCAAAAATTCTGGTTGTTTCTCTCTCTAACGGAAGTTTCTCTCTTCTCAATTTCCCCTCCGAAAAAGTCAAAAAAGCTTCAAATAGGTTGAATGTTAGAGTCAAATTAGATAATACACCCTTTGAGATCCTTAAGGGTAGGACTCCCAATCTTTCCCACCTTCATGTCTTTGGTTTTATGGTTTTTATTCACAACAATAGGAAAATTTGACCCAAAATGTGAAGAAGGAGTGTTCTTAGGATAATCTAGTGTTGGAAAGTCTTTTAGGGTGTTTAATAAGATGACTTTGGTGGTAGAAGAGACTACACATGTAGTATTTGATGAACCTGATCCTAGAAAGCTTAGAGTTGAGGATGATGATGATGTTGGAGAGATTATCAGTAGAGTAGAAAATTTAGAGAAGAGGGTAGAGCACTAGAACACTGAAGGAGTAGAAGAGGTTACCCAACGGGTGGAAAAATGTAGATATGGAGGAAAGGGTTGAACCTTCACACACTTTGCCTAGAGATTGGAGATACTCTTCGAGTCAGCCTAAAGATCTGATGTTAGGAGACCCTTCTGATGGAGTTAGGACTACACATGGACTTAGGAAGGAAGTGAACCACTTTGTCTTTATCTCAATGGCAGAACCCATCAACATAAACCAAGCCCTTTCTGATGAGTTTTGGATCTTAGAGATACAAGAGGAGTTGAACCAGTTTGTTAGGAATGATGTTTGGGAGCTTGTAGAAAGACCTAAGGGACAAAGTGTAGTTGGAACCAAGTAGGTCTTTAAGAATAAGGTGAATGATTCTGGAGTGGTGGTTAGGAATAAGGCAAGATTAGTGGCTAAGGGGTATAACTAAATAGAAGGAATATATTTTGAGAACACTTTTGCCCCTGTAGCTAGATTGAATGCCATTAGAGTGCTATTAGCCTTTGCATATTATAAGGGATTTAAGCTTTTTCAAATGGACGTTAAGAGTACCTTTTTAAAAAGGGAAATAAAAGAGGATGTGTTTGTAGAACAACCCCTAGGTTTTGAGAGTTCTCAATTTTTAAATCAAGTTTTCAAATTAAAAAGGCCTTATAAGGATTAAAGGAGGCACCTAGAGCTTGGTATGAGAGGCTTAGCACATTCTTACTAAAAAGGGTGTTTGTTAAGGGGAGTGTAGACACCACCCTTTTCCTGAGGAAAGTAGGAGATGATTTACTCATTGTTCAGCTATATGTCGATGATATAATTTTTAGATCTTCTGAAAACGAGCTATGTGATGTTTTTTCTAAAATAATGAGGTCAAAGGTCTCCTTTAAAACAGGCAAAGGCAAGTAACACCCTAATTGCTTCAGGTCTTGCTACTGGGGCAAAGGTCTCCTCAAAATCAATTCCTTCAATTTGATTATACCCCTTAGCAACTAATCTAGCCTTATTTCTAATGACTACTCCTGAGTCATTCATTTTATTTTTGAACACCCACTTGGTTCCAACAACACTTTGATCTTTTGGCCTTGTAGTTAATTCCCAAACTTTATTTCTTACAAATTGATTTAACTCTTCTTGCATGGTCAATATCCAAAATTCATCAGAAAGTGCTTGATCAATATTAGTGGGTTCTATTGTTGAAATAAAGGCTGAATGATTGACTTTCTTATTTAATCTACGCCTAGTTCTAACACCCTCACTAGGTTCACCTATAATCAATTCTCTTGGGTGATTTTTAGAAAATCTCAAATCTCTAGGCAAAGGGTTTTCTCTTTCCAATTTTTTTTCCACATTTTCTTCCAAATTTAATCTATCAATCTTTTGGGAGTTTTCCTCAATCTCTTCTTCAACAATATTTGGCTCTTCCAAATTTCGAGATTCATCAAATACAACATGTGTGGTTTCTTCAATGACTAAAGTTCTTTTGTTGAATACCCTATAAGATTTTTCAACACTTGAATATCCAACAAAAATTCCTTCATCTGATTTTGGATAAAATTTTCTTAAGGCAGATTTTCCATTGTTATGTATGAACACCTTACAACCAAAAACATGCAAATGTGACATGTTAGGTGTTCTACCTTTTAGCAACTCATAGGGTGTTTTATTTAATTTTGATCTCACATTCACCCTATTCAGAACATAACATGCAGTGCTAACCGCCTCAGCCCAAAAATATCTAGGAAGTGAGTATTCTGCCAACATTGCTCGGGCGGCTTCTATCAATGTTCTATTTTTCCTTTCAACTATCCCATTTTGTTGAGGGGTTCTAGGTGCAGAAAAATTATGATCAATCCCTTTTTCCTTACAAAAATTTTCAAATTTTTCATTTTCAAATTCTCCTCCATGATCACATTGAATAGAAATTATTTCGCATCCTAGTTTTCTTTGAATCCAAGTTGAAAATTTTCTGAATTCCTCAAACGATTCATTCTTATGAAAAAGAAATCTAACCCAAGTGAATCTTGAGAAATCATCCACTATAACAAATCCATATACCTTCCCTCCTAGACTTACAGTTTCTACTGGTCCAAAAAGATCCATGTGAAGTATTTCCAAAGGTTTACTGGTCCTAAGATCCATATTGGACTTAAAAGAGGGCTTCACTTATTTTCCTAATTGACATGCATCACAAAGGTGGTCCTTAGTAAAGTCTAGTTTTGGTATACCTCTCACTAAGTTCTTTTGGGTAATTCTCCTAAGGTTTTTCATACTAGAATGACAAAGTCTCCTATGCCAAAGCCATGATTCATCAGAAACAGTTTTTAAACAAAAAGCAGTAGGAGATAGAATAGAATTCAAATCTAGCAAGTAAACATTGTTAACCCTTTTTCCATTTAAGACTTCTTTTCCATTTAGGCTCAATATGCAGCTAGTAGGTAAAAATTTCACATTATAGCCTTTATCACATAGCTGACTTATACTTAACAGATTATATTTAAAGCCTTCAACCAATAATACATTATCTATGAAAAAGTTTTTGAAATTTCCAATCATACCTGATCCAACCACTTTCTTTGTGGTATTATCTCCAAGTGTAACCTTGCCTCCATTCCTGGCTTCTAGCGTTATGAATTGAGCAGTATCTCTAGTCATATGCTTTAAACATCCGCTGTCCAGGTACCATATGCTCCCACGAGGTCATGTGTGAGAGCATTCCTCTTCTTGATCTTAATGATCTACATTGTCTGCCATCAAGCAAAGATTAGTGACTTCTTCTTCTTTCTCAGTCTCAGATGAGTCTGAAGCTGAGTCTGCCCAGAATGCTCTTTGAAACTTCTTCTTGCCCTTCTTTACCATTGGTTTCTCCTCTACCTTCTCCTTGCTAGGAGTGGCTTTGAGTTTTGGGCATTCAGTCTTGATATGACCTGGTTTCCTGCATTCATAACAAATTACTTCATTAGAAACCTTGCCATTTCTGTTAAACTTACCTCTGTTCCATTGCTGGCGTCTCTTCTGCTTCCTCTTTAAAAAGCTTCTGAATTGTCTAGTCATCAGTGCAATATCATCTTCATCCTCAGGTTGTGAGTGTTCACTCTCTGACTCTTCCACTTTTAGTGCAATATTCTTCTCCTTTCGTATTTCACCTGCATCAATCTTTCTTTGACTTACTCCTTGCTCATAAGCAATGAGTGAACCAAGAAGATTGTCAATAGAATATATGTTTAGATCTTTAGACTCTGTAATTGCAGTAATTTTAGAATCATAAGCAGTAGGTAAACATCAAAGAATTTTATTGACCATTTCAGCATTAGTTAATTCTCTACCAAGTGCATGCAAAAAAGTGACAATTTGTGTGAATCTTATGTACATGTCAGAAATAGATTCATTAGGTTTCATGCAAAATAATTCATAGTCATGTAACAAGATATTGAGTCTTGATTTCTTAACTTCATTTGTCCCTTCATAAGTTATACAAAGTCTATCCCATATGTCATTTCCGCTTTTGCAAGTGGAAACCCGCATGTAGTCTTCAGATTTTAAAGCACAAAAGAAACTATTTAAACATTTGGCATTTAATTGTGCTAAGTCACGTTCTTCTATAGTCCATTCTGCAAAAGGTGTTTCTACCCTAACTCCATCAACTAATCTAGTTGGTTTTGTGTAACCTTCCTGGACTAGTATCCACATGCGATAATCAAGTGACTGTAAGAAAGTAGACATGCATGTTTTCCAAAAATCAAAAGGAATATTATCAAACAGTGGAGGTCTAGTGATAGAGTAACCCTCAGGTGTGTTTCGGTTTCCAAAAGTAGCCATCTATGTTAATCAAAAAGTAGTTAAAACTTATGATTTTGAAACCAAGCTCTGATACCACTTGTTGAGTCTAGTAATTAGGTTGTTAAGCCTAAGTTAATGTCCCAAAGGCTACCAAGAGGGGGGTGAATTTGTAGTTTAAAAATTTTAAGCCCTCTTTTAAAATTAGGTTGAATCGAAATAAAAATTATTTCTTTTAAGTTTTGTAGAAAACGTTTTTCAACCACAGAGTTTTTAAGACTAAGAAATAAAATGCGGAAACGTAAAAACAGTAAAGTAAATGACACCAGATTTATAGTGGTTCGATCTAAAACCAGACCTACATCCACTCCCTAGAGGCACCCTCTGAGTATTGCACTAATAACAATAGTGACTCTCCTTTTGCACCCTCAGCAAGGCGGAGAAGCCTTTACAACACACTCTTTTCACCACTCCCCGGTGCGGCAGAGAACCGTCGTCCTTTTACAAAATCCCCAATGTAGGCAGAGAACCGTCAGTCCTTTCACACAATCCACAATGTTGGCAGAGAACTGTCGTCCTTTCACACAATCCATAGTGTTGGCAGAGAACCGTCCGTCCTTTCACACTCTCCTAGTGTGGGCAGAGAACCCTTCGGCTGTTCACACTCTCCAAGTGTCAGCAGAGAACCGGATCTCCTTGACAGATCTTCTCACAAGAATCTAGAAGGAAGAGACAAAAGAGTGAAGTAATCCCAATTCACAAGTACAGACTCTTACCTTTGAAATCAAAGTGAAACCTTCTCACTCCAATGGTAGGAATCCTCCCTTGAATGTTCTCTTCCACTCTCTCCTTGGCTATTCTCTCAAGAGGCACGAAGATCAAATGACAAAAACATATTAGGTGGCAGTCTAATTTGGACTATTTATATAAAAGACAAGAAAAACCGCCCAAAAACTGCAAGTATTCAATTCTGTACGCAGTGGATCATCCCGTACGATCGTGGATCGTCCTGGACAATTTTACTTAAACGATTTGAAACGACCCCATTTGTATATGTGTACAAAAATGACTTCGTACAGCTGATCGTCCTGTACGAACTAGGTTCGTCCAGTACGAACGGTTAATACTAGGTCGGTTCTAGAAATTGCTGAAAATCGTTCTAAGTCGATTAATCGTTTGGACGAAAATATATTCGTCTAGACAAAAATTTTACAGAGGACTGATCGTCCTGGACGATTATTTATTTCATCTGGACAAAACTTTTCCAGAGGACCAATCGCCATTGACGATAATTTAATTTCATCTGGACGAAAATTTTCCAGAGACCAGATCGTCCTGGACGATTATTAATTTCGTTTGGACAAAAATTTTCCAGAGGACCAATCGCCATTGACGATAATTTAATTTCATCTGGACAAAAATTTTACAGAGAACCAATCGCCCTGGACGATTATAAAATTCGTCCTGGACGAATAGGACTTAGAAAAATTTTTAAGCAAGTTCCTATTCGTTCCAGGTGCTCAATAGGAGATAACTGTCTGATCGTCCCGTACGAACGTATATCGTCCAGTACGATCAGTATAAAATTTTTTCTGATCTCCTTATGTGTGTGTATGTTTTTATTCACTCAATTTCAATAACTCCCTTTCAATTTAATTTCAAAGAAATGCAAACTTCAAATTTTACAAAGTATCTCATTCTAAATTTGATTTGAAGTCTTTGTAGTCTGGAGTTCGTTTTTCCTGAAATGTTAGTACACACAAGAGCAAATACAAATCTTCTAAAATTGTTAGGAGATAACTACAAATTTGAACAATAATGTTTGGAATCATCAAAACTACATAAAATGCAAAAATGTAAAGCATGCACATAGCAACTATTTTAACAAGTGGATGTTGTTATGTGGAATAATATGAAATGAGAAATATGTTTGTATGTGCTCCTTGATAATAAATAAAAAGATGCAATATTTTGTTCACTTGCACTAAATTTTATTTCTTGAAATGATTATGTTTTTAATGAAAAAATCTTTTGTAGTTGATCATTGGAAATGATTCTTAATTACTATGTCTATAAATTTTTTTCCTTAATAATTTGAATTTATAAAAAATTTAAATTAAATTATGAATGGATGTAGACAAGGAGATCAATTTCATGTTCTTTTAGACAAACAAATCTAAGCTATAATCATTATCAAATTGATGTCTTATTATTTTAATTTCTTTTTTAATAGGTTTATTTTTATTATTAGTAGAATTTGAATATAGATTACTGATATTAGAAAAACTCAAAAAATAAATTGGAAATTTAAAAAGCAGGCAAAAAAGAAAAGAAAAGATGTGCAATGGTTCGTAAAAATAAAAGTGGCACAAAAATAACCCAAATAGAAAAGATGCACAAAGTGTGCCATAAATATTTGAAAAGATGTGCAATGTTGCTAATTAAAAATATTTATAGTGTTTTTTCCTTTATCATTCTTTCTTTAATCCAAATCCATCTAATCAACAATAATATTCACTTTGAATTTGAAATTAATTAATCATTATTTTGTCTTTTTTGGAATAATAATTTTTTATTTAATTGGTCTGGCATAAACAATGAACTTGGTTGACTGTTCTTATCTTAGTCATTCTTTGATTTAAAATTTTGAAATTTTTCTATTTAGTTTTACAAAGTTAATATTGTATTTGCAATTGGATTAAAATCCTTTTCTTCATCAAGTCTTTGGTTTATCTATAGAAACTTTTCATTTCAAGGTTTTCTTTCCTTTTTGTTGTTGTTAAAAGGGGGAGTTATAATATTAGTGGAATGTCTGTATATATTGCACGTGTATGTATGTGTTGTATTGTGTATGTTTTTATTAGTGTTTGTATTTTTTTGTATATGCTTTTGATAGGGTTTATATTTTTGTTCGAGTTGTTTTTGTTTTTAGTAGTTGCTATTTCTTTTTAAATTTTTAGGTTTGAGTTTTATAATCTTATAAGGAAACCCCTTGTTTTCAGTTTGGTTATTCATTTAGAGGGAGCTAAGGAGAAAATTGCATTAATTGTGGTGTCAAAATTATTTTAATTATTAACTTGAATAATAATTGTTTTGCCATTATCAAAAAAGGGGATTAAAATCCTTTTTTAATTACCCCTTGTATTTGCAATTGGATTAAAATCCTTTTCTTCATCAACTTAGTTTTCATTACTATATGTTTAAATCATGTGTGTTTTTGATGATTCCAAAATATTACTATAATAATTACTATTTCTCCTAACATACATTGGATATATTGTTTTTGTTATTTTGTGTGTTCTAACATTTTAGGAAAATCATACTCCAGACTGCTGAAGATTTCAAGACATATTAGATTGGGTAACCATGCACACAAACACCGAGGGAGTGTAAAAAAACTTATATATTTTTTTAAAACTAATCATATTGTACGATCATAGATCATACAAAATGATTTATCTTGAATGTTCCTCCAAAATGAAATTAAACGAACCATACTTTGAAAATTTTTTAAAGTCCTGTTCGTACTGTACAAAGTTACCTTTGTATAGATGACCTCTAGAGTATGAAATTGTTAAGTACAAGTTCATTCCGAATGAACTCAAAATGTTTCTAAACAACTCATATTATATAATCTTAGGTTCTTATATACGATGTATAGATGACGAAATGGGTGCGTATCATTTTGTCCACATGAACTGTTATATATTATGAATTATTTAATTTATACGATCATAGGATCACACAGACGACACCCAGAGTATAAAATAGTCTCATCCACTTTCATACCAAATGAAGAATGGTTTGATTAAAATAGATTTTATTGTATGATATGGGGTTTATACAATACATTATTAAGAGTACAAAATTGGTTCATACTGAAGCGTAGTGAATGAATCTGTTTAATTTTAAGCTAATCGTATTGTATAATGTCAGTTTGTACATATGCCAATTAGTGTAAAAAAATAGTTCGTATAGAATATTACTAGAAAATTTCTAACTGATCGTATGTATGATGTGTGATCGTACAATACTATCCGGGACAGTCAAACTAAAATTTCTAGTTTAGGGTTAGGTTTTCATGTCTTTTATGTTTAAGATTCCTAAAAATTGACTGAAATGAATCCTTCTTCGAATTTCCTTTAAAGGTAAGAGTGAGAGTGCTTTGGGAGTGTGTTTGAGATTGCGGATAAAGAGATCTTGTAAGTGGAATATTTGAAGGGTTCACAAGGTTTGCCAAAGGTGAGGATCACTTTGTAGGTTTAGTCAAATCTCTTCTTTACTTCTTCGAAGATGCTTTAGATAAGATATTTGGAGAAGATCTAGTTATCTTCTGACACCAGGATGGCCCATTTTTGCTTCACTTATATTATTATTTGATTGCTATGTTGGATCGATTTGATTTTCCGACTTCTTTTTCTCTGGTGGTGCTTAGCTACTTTTATTGGTTGAGACGTAGCTATGATTTCAAATATTACTTTTCTGAATTAACCCCTTATTGCTACTCTCTTTCCTTTGGGCAAAGTCTTATGGGGTGCTTGGCATTGGTTCTTTCTTACCTTTATCCAAAGGGGCTGTTTATTTATGCTCGTAATTTAAGGTTTGGTTGATGCATTTCTATCCAAGTTATGGAACTTATTTAAATTTGGGATTTATGGGCTATATCTTTTCAAAGTTTATTCGATGGATGAAGTTTATTCGATGGACTGCTCTAGGCTGCGAGCTACGTATCTTAAGGAGTCCTAGTTCCTCAAGCTTGATGACATAATGCCACGAATAAATTCAATGGAGTGTTAAACACAAAAATTAAATTAATTTTTAGTATTTATGAAAATTAAAATCCTTAATTCAACTACATCAATAAAGTTATTAGGATAGACTACTCCATGCTACGGGGCTACGTGTAATCAAGAGGCCTGGTCTTTGAGCCTACTAGCACAACACCATGAACCTGTTGATGGAAAACATAAACTAATTTATCCCTTAAAATAAATAAATAATTAAATTAATTAATATTAATCAATCTTTAATTTCTAACCAATTAAATCTATGTAATCTTCCCCGATTTCTATTGGGCAACCCAGGCCTATGAGGATATTAACATAACCCCAAGGAAGGTGAAATAAACTTTGAGGATGTTTCCAAGAATTTGGGCATTTTTTGGAATTTTTAATTATTTTTAATTAAATAATTTAATTAATTATTCATTTCGATTAAAATATGAATCAAGGTGAAATTAAAGGTTAATTAATTGGAGATTTATTTTCACTAGATTGAGGGTTGAAATATGATCAATTAGAGCCCTTAAGTTAATTTTTTTGGATTTAATATGAATTCTTAATAAATTAAATAAGGTTCTATGTAAAATATGGTGGGGAATTTTGGGGATCCTAATTTGTGGACTAATTGTGCTCCGAATCTAGTTAAATTTAGACCATGAGATCACCTAATTTAATATGCATGCACATGCCCTAAAACACCTCAAATAGGGGAGGGAAAATTTGGACATGTCAAGGACTTTTCCAAATTCACTCTCCCAAGGACCCAAGCCTTGGTGTCTTTAATTAAACACACAAATGCACAAATAGATTAAACTTTCAAGTAGGAATTAAAAATTACACAGAGGTGATCAAGGCCTGGGACCATAAGGCTTTTGAAGATCTAATTGAGATCTTTCCAATAAGGCAGATAACACCTAATTTTGTCAAGTATAAAGGGAGATATAAATTTTTTAAATTTATTATAATTGTTGAATTTAACTAACCTAGAATTACATAGTCAGTCAATGCGTGCAAATTGGGTAAGTAATCTTTGGCGCTGACTGTGTAACAATAGGGTTAATCCTTATCATCAGAATAATCATCAGATGGATGAGATTAAATTTCTTTAAAACTATAGGATCAAACATAGACCATTGATCCAAACCAATGGTCACAATTTCATCTTCAACCTTTTGCTATCTTCCAAAGTTGTTAAGCTATTTCGGCATGATCAGAGTGATCATGCAAGCGAATTTGTTCCAAACTTCATAGGAAGGATTTGGACATCACAAACCATCAATGCAATGGCTTGATTCTAGCAATTTGATGATTTTTTTCAAACTTAATAAACACCACCTAGCTAGGAAATCATGATCAAAGTCTCACCATATAGAAAACCCCAATGAATGAATTTTTCTATCGAGAACCTTTACGATTGGACTGAGAAAAATTCTCTTAAGACATTAAAGCCGGAGGATCACAAGAGGTAGGAGTTCAAGTGGAGTGTAGAGTCCTTTCATTGGGTTCACTCAGGATTAAAGCTAAGAGTGGCTAGGGAGGTGGGAGAAGATACTGGATCACTCAGAGAGCTATGGGGAATAATTTTGGGAGCTAGAATTTTAATGGGGACATCTAGGCCAAGATGCCATATCCAACCCACTCTTGCGACCATAGACAGGTGGGATTCATTAGGTGATCCATTGGATGGACTTTGGGATGATGAGCATAACTTCCAAAAGGTTTGTAAGGTTGAAGACGGTGAGCCCATACTTTAAAAACCTTTGGATTAGGCCTGAGGTGGAGTGGACCACCAAAGGCCATTCTCTATTGGTTCCATCCACTACCATCCATGGCCTAGGTTAGGCTAATCTAGAAAGGTTGATTGGGATGTGGTGAGCTTGAATATGAGCTCAATTTGGTCTGGGAGGGGTTGGCTTAGTTGGAGAGCTTGGGTTGACCCAAAATTGTATTATATGGGTCAGTTGAGGCTCATCCTAGTCAAGCCAGACAATGGGTTGGATGTAGGAGCTCTAGTATACCCAATGCAAGTAGAAATTGGGGCTGAATTAACCTAATGTGGAAGATGGCTCAGCATAATATTGTTTTGACCACTTTTTATGAGATTAGTGTTTAACTCAAGCTAGCCCAAGGGTTGGGCTGACTAGGGTAGGTGTATTGGACCTAGGGCTATCTACTGGGGGTGTTGATTGTGTTTGGTTAAGGATATGTTGGGAAATGGCTCAAACTAAGGTTATTTTTGTAACTTTGGGTTAGACTAATTCTTGACCCAAATTGACCCAATCTTAGGGTTGGCTAGGCGAGGTGTATTTCGTCAAGGGAGACCCAATGCCACCATTGGTTGGGTTTAATTAGGCTAGTGTTGGAAAATGGCTTAAGGGGAACCTCTATTTTGAGACTAGGGTCAAGCAAAATAGATAACCCAAGTGGACCCAAGGCTTGGGTCTCCGCAGGAGGTTTCTAAGGCACTTAATGTGTTACCCAATTAGTTTGGGTATTCTTCACAAGGCTTTGATCAAGAGCATATAGTGGGTAGGAGTGTATGGGAAGATTGGTCAAGCTTGGTTGACTAGGTCAGCTAAGTTGACCTAGGGTTAAGAGTTTTGTTCATTAAGTTCAAATTGACCATTTGAACTCAATGGATAAGGTCTTATGCCAAAAGGATTTCATTTGGCTTGAAATAACCTTTTGATCCCATAAGGGGGCATTTTTTATCAATAATGGTGAACTTTTTCAACAAGATCAAACCAAAGAGTAGGTTTGGGCCCAATGTGTTCCTAAAGTCATTTATGATCCATTGAAATGGAATTTGGAGTTTGATTTGGTTGGATTATATTGAATTTTGGGGAAAAAGACCAAAAATCCCCTTTAAAAGATATTTTGGTCATTTTGACCCCTAATCAATTTTGGGTTAAATTTTACTGGGAAAGGTGTAGATCAATGATTATTGGGTCCTAATAAAGTTCATTGGCATGATTGGGAGGTTTTAAAATGGTCCTAACGCTAAGATCTACTGGATGGAATGTTTAGGGGCATAGGCTATAAATAACTGCAGGTTTTGCAACCTTTGGGAAAAAATTCAGTTTCAGGGGCTAGGAATGTTGGATTGAGCTGAAATTTGCATTGTTGACCTTAGACACATGCTTAAACAATATGCAATGATAGACCCTAAATATAAGGTCATTAGGTTGTGTTCTAAAGGACTTGAAAATTCTTTTAAAAAGGGTTTCAGAACCTTATTCCTTACCCCTTAAATGGAAGACCACCTATCAATTCCAAAGATATTACCTGCCACAATCAAGGGGACACTCATTAGTATGGTATCTCCTTCTTCCACACTAAAAAAGACAAATATACAAATTTGGGGCTATTGTAATAACTTGGAATTAAGTAAAGTGGTACCATCAACATTTGAGCTTATTAAGAAGAAAGGGGAAGGAAACCCTCCTACTAATAATCTTCATCATAAGAGCCTTCCCAAGTATTATAATGTTCTCATTAACTGCAGCAACCTCTGGCACCATAGAGATTCCATCCTTAGCAAGGAAAGTCTCATCCTTCATCTTGTGCAATAAAACATATTACACATTACTCCAAGAAAAGGGGTGACTAGGTGGTGCACAAGCTGCCAATCATGGAGCTAGTGGGGGCTATTGTTTTCTGAGATAAAGTTTTCTAATTCTTGATGGAATTACGATTAATATTTAGTGGGCACAATCTTGTAGCAGCAGGAATGAGGGCTGGATTTTCTTGTGAATTTACACATCTGTACTTGAAGGAACCATCCACAGGTTGGTCCATGCGTGAAAAACACTTTGTAGCAACCCCGTATTTTTTGTGAGGGGTCAGAGAAAACACCTGGGCAGGCTCCACATAGCAACAACTACATAGAGTCGCAGGGGTGGTAGGCTTGTCGGGGTGCTGGTGTGGGTTGTGAGGAGGTGTTGGGCACGATTCTTCATCAGTTGAGCAATCATATAAGTCTTGAATAACATCTGATTCTACACATGTCGGTTGGGAGAAGGTCTCCTAAAGCTCAATCTTTAGACCTTATTTACCAGCATCCATCTCTATATTAGAGTTAGAATGAGCATCTGACTCATCTATTTCATTGTGCTCATCAAATTGGTCTCCCGAGCCCTCCATTGCATCTTCAAAGTAGGCTTAACTATATAAGTCAGCTGATATAGATGAATCCTCCAAGTAGTTGTAATCTGGGATAGACATTTGCCTGGGGGCAGATTGGTCAGGCTGGTTAGTATGATTGGGTGGTTTATGGGGATAGGTATCAGTGATGCCTCCAGTGCTAAAGGAAAAACCTACCACAGTGGTCAATTTTTCTTCCATTGAGTTGGATAAGGCTTGCATATCAGCCACCTTCTCCAATTTTCTATCTTCCTCCTTTCCCAGTAGGATGATGGCTGGGGTTTGAGCGACATCCTCCTTCCACGACTCCTGAATGATTGCATTTTGAACAAAAGAAGAAGGCTGGGATGTATTCATCGGTCTGACCACCAGAGTAAGTTTGGGAGATGCCACCACCTTCTTAATATTGAGGTTAAGCACTTACCAGTCATTTCCTTATGGTTGCTTATCCTTATAGTCGCCTCTACCACCATTCGAAGGAGGTGACTTAGGGCCACCTCCTCTAGCCATCATGAGCCTCTCTATATAAAAAAAATTTGCGCTCCTTGAAAAATTCAATTGCATTAAGTAATTATAAAGAAAAATAAACCCCCAAAAAATAACTATAGGCTATGCACTATCACTATCATCCCTTAACCTAGATAAAAATTTTAATGGAATTTTACTTTTGTGTACATCATGCCAAATATACTACCAAAAAGTGATAAAAGGGAACAATAATCCACTCAAAGATTGCTCTCCCTAGAGATATACTGGAAAATGATCTGCTTGAAGTCCATCGGAAGGTAAGGTTCAACCCCTCAAGGTTTTAGTGAATCTTATTACGATTATCACTATATGCCTACAGCCACTTGATCGTACTACTGTAATCGCCTTCAATAATTATACCTTCTAATTCAAACATCCAGTCTTAAAAATGGTTTTTTGTAGCGCCAACTTTCAGTATTTTAGCTTGGGTAGCATCAAAGTGCAGTAAATTCTCCCCCATTATAAAAATGAGCTCTCCATCATGGATCCGAATCATAATTCTAAGTCAATCCAAGTAATAAGGCTATAGCAATTTTAGCTAGCCACTAGGGGGGGGGGGGGGGGGGGGGGGGGTGCAATACAACTTGTGGATAGTCAATCCAAAGGGCTAGTTGATGCACCATTACTCCAAGATAGACATGCAATAAGTCTTCAACATTTGTCCAAGGGTCATGGCAGCAAGGATCACGGGGAAACTATGCAATCATTCGTGCTTCATAGCATTCCTTGCTCCCTATAGTTTATACTCCCTGAGGCCAGATTATAGGTAAGAAGAAAACAAAGCTCCCCAAGTAGCTACACGAGGAGCTAACGTCTGGGTTTTTTTCTAGTGAGAGAAACTCTGGGTTTCTAGTGAGAGAAAGTTCTAGTTTTTTGAATTTTCTATTTCCTGGCAATCTATTTGACGGTTGCTTGATGATCGGAGATGATGGAGGAGAGCCGCCGTCCTTCAAAGGCGGCGGCTATGGTTGGATCTGAGTCTACAGGTATTATTTTCATAGTCCCTAAAGGTAGCAATCGTTTGGATGGTTATATGAATAATTTGAATTTTGAATCTTCTGTCAAAAATTCCGGAAAACCATTGGTGATCAGAGAGAACATTTATAATGGCCTGAAGAAGAAAACATATGTGGAAGGAAAAGGTAAAGGATTTGTTGAAAATTTTGGTTTAGGTACGCCTCAATTGCCGGGAAAAGCATTGGATCAAGATATGATTGAGCAATCGGCATCATCATCTGAACTAAAAATCTTTGTCAATAGGTTTGGTAATTCAAATGCAATCTCCGGAGTTGTCCGTGGGACAAATGCGAATTCCAATTCCCCTGTTAACACAGATCTTCATTCTGAAGGATGCTTGCCTAAGGAGGATCCTAGGGGAAAGGAGAAGGTTGCTGTGAATGTGCCAGTCAGATCTATTAAGGATGCAGTTTCTAATCCCTGGTCGAAAAAGCTGTATATCCAAGTGGATTTCAATGAGGAGGATTTGGTTCTTACTGAAGATGGCAAAGCTATTAAACTAATCGAAGAAGAGGAGATTCTGAATTCCAGTAAGTTCAAGAAATCATTAGTAATCAAGGTTTTTGGGAAGGATATTCCTTTTCATATTGTTGCTTGGGAAATTAGAAGACAATGGAAGCCGTTTGGTAACTTCCACTTCACTACTCTTGGTAAAGGGTGGTTTTTGTGCTCCTTTGATTCAGTAGATATGATGGAAGGTGTTTTGGCTGGTGGACCATGGTTTGTCAATGGACATATTGTGGGTATTTAGAGATGGTCGGTGGAATTCTCTACCCTTTCCTTAAAGGGGCTATCCTCTCCAATATGGATTAGGATGCCTCACTTGCCACTGCATTATTTGGACGAGAAGAATGTGGCTAGAATAGCAGCAATGATTGGCAAACCCCTCATGATGGATGGAAATATGTTTCAATGGGGGAAAAGGGAATTTGCAAGAGTTTGTGTGAAAGTTAACCTTGATCAACCTCTTCCCTTGGTAGTTTGGGTGGAGGGCATTGCTGGAAGATTCATTCAGAAAGTTGAGTATGAGAAGATATCCACCTTCTGTTTTGATTGTGGATTAGTTGGCCATGAGAAAGCTGATTGCAAGCTGAAGAAGTCAGTTATGGAGGAACATACTACCTCTAATGCTCTTTCTTATCTTGGAAAGAAGGGGGATATGAGTTTTGAGGAGAACAATGTTTCTTCCTATGGACCATGGATTATGGTTAATAGGAGGAGTTCTAGAAGACCGGTGGCTGTTAAGAATAATTTGAAGAACACAAAAAAATAATGGATGAAAACCAATCCTAATTTGGGTAATAAAAAGGCTCTGAATGAAATATCACTAGAAGGTGGTACTAATGTGGAGGTAGATCCTCTTACAAAGGACAACACTATTGAAGAAGGGGAAATCTGTGAAGTCAAAAAAATGCATTGTGATGAACATCAACCTTTGGTAACAGCAGCTATGAAGAATCCGGTTAAAGCTGATAATTCTGAAGTTAAGGTTAGTATGCTGCCTTCTTTCAATAATCCTTTCAGTCTTGTTATTTCAAATAAATTTGATCTGCTGATCAATGAAGAGGGGGTTAAGGAAAATGGTGATGTTCATAAACCATTGGTTGATAATAGTAGCAAGCATAATGAGAGTATGCATGTGGATGAATCAAAATCTATGGCAGAGAGAAGGTTTTCCATTAGTATTGAGAAGATGTTTGGTGTGGAGAAAGAAAGAGATATTGGCTCAAATGGGGAAATCATGAAATGTAAGCTTGCCAAGGAGCTAAGGGCTTTAGGGCCTATTAAGAACAAACCACGTGGTAGAGTCCTTGAAGGAGGTAATAAAAGAAGAGATGGGGGCTCTTCCCCCTTGATTCTTTAAATGGAATCTATTGCTTTCTGGAACTGTAGAGGGGCCAAGAAGAGGGAGGCCTCTCTTTATATGAAGGATTTTATTAAAGACTATAAATTTTTTTTTGTTGGGTTGATTGAGATGAAAATTAACTCTTTTGATAGAATCTCTTTTAATAGATTAATGGGACCTTTGTGGGATTTTTTTCTGCTTCTTTCAGAAGGTCTTTCAGGTGGTATTATGATCATTTGGAGAGTGGATATGGCAACTTTTTCTGTTGTTAAGACATTAAACCAATGTGTTATTGGGGATCATAATGTCCTTAATAAGGGTATTTGGAGAATCAACACTATTTATGGAAGTAAGGAGACACATAAGAGAAGGTAACTTTGGGAATGTATTCAAGAGCATTCTCAAATGAATATACCTTCCATCATTGGTGGTGACTTCAATTGTATTTTGGCTAAGGAGGACAAGAAAGGTGGTAGGAAGTTTGTATTCTCCCAAGGACCAATGGAGATGTTAAAATTTATGAATGAGAATGACTTCCCTGAGATTGGGTTCATTGGACCAAGATTTACTTAGTGTAACAACAAAACAGGAGGTGGGAGAATCCTTGAGAGGTTGGATAGATGTCTCCTCAACTCTTTGGCATTGAATAAAATCCAAATTGCGGTTGTTAGACACTTGGCTAGAGTGGCTTCAGATCATAGCCCCATTGTACTCAAGTTGTATGAGTCGGTCTCTTATGGAAGAAAGGGTTTTAAATTTGAAGATGCTTGGTTATCATTCAAGACTTTGGCTCACATCATTGCTAATGTATGGAAGAAAAATTTTCTTGGAGATGGTATGGAGATCTTTAATAAGAAGTGCAAAAGAAGCTTGAAGGATTTGTTCTATTGGAACAAGTCTAGAAAGAATTCTCTATAGAAAAAGAGAGGTTCAAAGCTAAAATTTCTCAGATTTAAGAGGAGGAAGCTAGTGAAGGATGGTTAGATAATGATAAACTCTGGGTACTTAGGAGCAAAGTCAAGGAGCTTAATGTCATTCTCAATTGTTTAAATACTTGGTGGAAAGAAAGGGCAAAAGTAAAATGGATTGAAGATGGTGACTCAAACACAAATTTTTTTCATTCATTTGCTAATGCTAGAAGAAATGAAAATTGGATCTCACAAATTAAATATGATAAAGGAATCTTATTAAATGAACCTAAGGAGGTTGAAGAGGTTTTCACTCAATATTTCTAGGATAAGTGGAAGAGAAGGAGCTGCTGTTTGGTCAACTGGCCTAAATCGTGGCAGGTTTTGGAAGCTTGTGACTGTTCAAGGCTTGATAGGGAGCTCTCTTTACGTGAGATTGAGGAGGTTGTTATGAAATTGGGTAATAATAAAGCTCCTGGTTGTGATGGAGTCACTTACTCCTTCTTCAAAGCTTTTTGGAGTATTATAGGAGAGGATGTCACTAGAGCCATTAATCTTTTCTTTTCTACAGGTAAATTGTGCAAGGATTGGAAAGACACTTTGATTGTTTTAATTCCTAAATGTTCTAACCGGCTTCTCCAGCAGCTTTTCGTCCCATTAGTTTGTGCAACTGTATTTACAAAATTATAGCTAAAATTTTGTTGAATAGAATGGTGGATATCATTCCTAAAATTGTTTCTGAGGAGCAAGTGGCATTTTTGAAAGGAAGGTCAATTTGAGATCACATCCTCTTGGAACAAGAAGTTTTTCACAAGCTAAGGCATTTGAAAGCTCTCAAGGGGTTCCTTGCAATTAAAGTTGACATGGAACAAGCATATGATAGCATGTGCTGGGCTACTCTCCAGAAAATTATGGTAGATCTGGGTTTTCCTTTAAATTTTGTCAACTTGGTGATGGAGTGCATTTCAGATCCTATATTTTTTATTATGATTAATGGATCTAATTCCAATTGGATTGAAGGGAGGAGTGGATTCAGACAAGGTTGTCCACTCTCTCCATTTCTGTTTATTTTATGCTCACAACTTCTTTCCAATTATTTTTCTGATAAAGGTGTGGGGATAGGTGTGAAGATCTCTTCTAGAGCTCAAAGAATTTTTTATCTCCTATTTGCAGATGACATATTGGTCTTCACTGAAGCTAAAACTAATAGTGTGAAGAAAGTCAAATTCATTTTTGAAAACTACTGTTCTTGGACTGGCCAGAAAATCAATTTTTAGAAATCGTCTGTGATGTGCAGCAGTTCGGTTGGGAGGAGGAGGAGTAAGATGCTGTCTAAACTTCTTAGAATCAAAATGGTGAAGGAATTTGAGTACTTAGGAATCAAGTTGGCAATGAGAAGGCTTAAGTATTCAGATTTCCAACCTCTACTGGATAAATCAATCAAGAAGCTTAATGCTTGGAGCAACAAATACATCTCTCTTGCAGGCAAAATGGTCTTAATTAAATCAGTATACCTTTCTCTTCAAGTTTTCCTTATGTCTTATTCCCTTGTACCTGTGAAAATTTTGAAGGACTTTGAGAAATTGGGTAGAGACTTCATCTGGAATAGAAGTGATGGTAATCATGGGATCCACTATGTAGCTTGGGATTCCTTATGTAAACCAAAACAGTTCGGTGGATGGGGACTGAACTCTGCAATTATTAGAAGAGATTATTTGAAAGCGAAATTTGCTTGGCGGATCATTGAGAACCCAGACTCTTTATTATCCAGGAATTTTCTTGAAAAGTATGGATATAATTGGTTGAACAATGCCAGCTACATGAGAAAATCTTCTAATTCCTGGAAGATTATTCATCAAGGGTGGAATGCTCTTTCAAACCTTGTTAGATGTAAGGTATGTGATGGTTCTAAAATTAATTTTCTTAAAGACACTTGGATCTTGGATGTCAGTTTAACCAAATGGCCAACGTTTGTTGGAACTTTGATTGATGAAGACTTTAACTCTTTATAACTTCATTAATGAGGGAAGCTGGGATGTTGAAAAGCTGAAGTTGCACTTTGGAGAAGAGTTGTTGAAGCTTATTTGCAATATAGAATTTTCCAATTATGATTGTATGGAACTAAAGCTGAAATTAACTGGGAAATCTATTGCTGCACTTGTTGTGGAGTATTCTTTCAAAGGCTATCAAGAAGATGAGCTACATTCTTGGTTATCCAAACTTAAACAAAATGCCAGGGTGGAATTTTTCATTTGGAGGCTCCACAGAGATGCTATTCCAACTGAATCCTTTTTATTCAAAAGGAAATTATCTGGTACCTACTTATGTCCATGGGGTTGCGATGAAAAGGAAGATGTGAATCATGTATCTTCCACTTGTTCTAAAATTTTGAAGATCATTCAACTGCTAAGGAGTTGGGGTTTCCAGGTTCCCAATTTTTTGAATTGGGATGATTGCTTGATTGGGCTCAGGAAATTAAAGGATTCAAATATTATGTTAGTAAGGATCTACCTAACAATGCTTTGGTTTGTTTGGAACAACAGAAACAAGATTAAACATGGCAAGTCAAGTGATAGTAACAGCATGATAGCTGCATCGACCCTTGCTTTCCTGGGTTCTGCCAAATTCAGTGCACCACTCTGGGATCATTGGGTTGCTAATCAGTCCATTGGACTTTTTCAAACAAATGGAAACCTCCCCCTCCCGAGTGGATCAAAATTAATTTTGATGCTTCAATGAAAAGTAATTACATAGCTGGCATTGGTGGTGTAATAAGGGACTGTAAAGGAAAATTTATCTTAGCCTTTGGTAAAGGCAAATTGCATTGGGACATTGCTCAACTTGAGCTATTAGCATTCTCAACTATTAAAAAACTAATTCACGGTAGAGTTCAAGATGTCAAAGGCATTATATTGGAAGGTGATAATAAGAATGTCATCCTTTTTCTTCAGAAATTGTACAGCAAACAGAAGATAAAAGGTTGGATCTCGAATCAAGAAGACTTCTCTTTTCTTGGTGAGTTCAATAATGTGCTCTTTCATTGGGTTAATCGTAATTGTAATAAGTTAGCTTATTATTGTGCTAACTTAGCTTGCTCTTTTGATTTTGTTTGGGAGTTTTTTGGTGAAAGATATCTTCCATCTTCTTTTATGGATCTTCTAAAAGAAGAATGTGATAGCTTAGCTAACCCACAGTAGTTTGTATCCTTGCTTTCTTTTTATTTTAATGCATCTTTTCATCTATCAAAAAAAAAAGTAGCTACAGGAGGGATTGCATAGTTGGTAGGCCAAGATACAAATTCCCAAGGGTCTTCAGTACTTGTTGAAGCTTATCACAGTGAATGGTGTAGTGGGTCACCATTTCCTCATGGGGATCTTACAACTTAGTTTCAAAACTTTATTTTTATGTGAGTTTCGGATAATACTAAATTATTATTGTGTTGATTACCATTTCTCCCATCATATATTGGATAATTATTGTTTGTGTTATTTGTGTGTATTGATGTTATAAGGTAATCATACACAAAACTACCGAGGACTTCAGGACATCTTATATTAAGATTTCTTATAATTGAAGTTTGTACTTTTTCTAATGATTTTGAGTCTTAGAGAGTGTGATTGTAATCAGGTAATCGTAAATACACACTTATTAGGGAAGTGAGTCAAAACTTTTATTTTTTAAAACTTATTGACTGTTCTTGAATCATACTGGATGATTTAACATGAAAGTTCCTCTAGAATAAAGTTAATCGAATCAATCCTTGGAAAGTTTCTTTTGAACTATTTGTATTATATGAAGTTGGATTTAAATAGATGATATCAAGAGTATTAAATGGATACATACTAGTTTTTCCCAAATGAACTCGCCAACTTCTGAACAGATTTTACTATATAAAATGGATTTCATACAAACAATATCCAAAGTATAAAATGGGTGTGTACCAGTTGCCCCATATGAATAGATGAATTTTTTAAATTATTTATTCTATGTAAAATTTAAATTGTATAGATGATTTCTAGAGTATAAAATGGGTTTTTTCATATTTGTACCATACGAAGCATGATTTAATTTAATAATTCTTACTATACAATGTAGGGTTCATATAGAAGATGACCAGTGTACGAAAGGGGTTCATACAAAATCGTACTTGATGAACATGTACAATTTTGAACTATTCATAAATACGATGTCAGTTCGTACATATGGCTGATAGAGTACAAAATCAAGTTTGTACAGGATCGTACATGGATTTTTTAACTATTTGGAGGTACGAAGTATGATCGTATTGTATGATCTAAGAACATTCAACTTGAATTTTTTAGTTTTCTGGATGGTATTTCCCGACCTTTATATATAAGAGTCCTAAAAACTGACTATCCAACTTCTTCTTCAAATTCTCTATTCGGAGTGATAGTGAGAATGTTTTGGGAGACTATTTGGGAGTGAGGGTTGAGAGTTCTTGCAAGTGGAAATTTTGAAGCTTCACAAGGTTGCCCAAAGGTGAAGATCTCTTTATATGTTCTTCAAATCCCTACCCTACTTTTTTGAAGACTGTTGAGAGAAGATCTTTGGAGAAGATATTGTACTATATCATCGCAAAAAAGGTGAGAAAGGATGTTCGTACTCTATCCTCACCAAGAGGGTGAGAAAGGATGTCCGTACTCTGTCATTTCTAGGAGGGTGAGAAGGGAAGTTGGTATTCAGCCATCACCAAGAGGGTGAGAAAGGACATAGGTATTCTGCCGCTTTGAGGTTGGTGGAAGAGATGTTGTTGTAACAACTTCTCTTTCTTACTGTGGTAGCAAAAGGTTAGTCACTTTGGTATAGTGAAATACCTAAAGGTGTCATTATGGAGTGAATGTAAGTCTAATTTGACCGAATCACTATAAAATTTTTTGTTGTTCTATATTTACTTTTCACTGCTTTTTATTTTCTACACGTTTAATTTTATTGGTTGAAAAATATTTTTTTTAAAAAAATTTAATTATTGTGCAAAATATCTAAATCAGTTTTCTAAATTACCAAGAATTTTTTTTAAATAACCAATTCATAGCCCCCCCCCCCCCCCCCAGCGCATCTTGGTTAGCCTTGGGATAGTTGTATTAAGTTTAAGAACCTATTCAAACTTTGAAGTAGTATAAAAACTTATATTCATACACTAAGGTTTAGATTCTATTTAAAAATGATCATAGCTATTTTTGGAAACCATAATACTCCTGAAGGATATTCGATCACTAAACCACCATTGTTTGATAACATTCCTTTTGACTTTTGGAAGACCCATATGTCTACTTTTCTTTAATTGCTTGACTATCACATGTGGATTTTAGTATAGGAAGGTTACACTAGAACTACTAGACTTGTTGGTGACATTTGGATTAAAAAATCATGTTTTTATTAGATAGTTGAAGAAAAAAAACCAGCTCATTTAAACACTAAATGTATAAATAGATTTTTTCTATACCCCTTAGTATTTTGAGCTATCTTTTGGGAACTCAAAACTTAAGAATTTTGTACCCTAAACACTGCTCTTTTTTTGAAATCATTAGGTATTCAAATTTAGATTTTATAGGACGTAGAGTTGATCAAAAAATTACTTCAGGAACTTGTCAATTTATAGGAAACTCTTTAATTTCTTTATCTAACAAAAAACAAAATTTAGTGGCGCTTTCTATTGCTAAAGGAGAATATATTACCTTTGGTAGATGTGTGGTGCAAGTTCTTTCGTTTCTTTTATTTCTCATCCCATATGATTTTGAAATCATACATATGATCAAAATTTCATATTGTTGTTAACCTCACTCTTGTATGAGGTCACTATGACCTTTTCTTGGACTCTAGATCCTAGGACTTCCTAGAACTTAGGTTCCCCCTAGACTCTACATCTTAGAATCCTTCTAGTTTCTAGGCCCTAGGATGAATTTAGATCTTAGATCAATCCAAACCCTACATTCCAAACCAAATCTTTGTATTAAGGACTCTGGTCCTAAAACTCTTTCTAGGTGATTTTTTCTATCACCTTGGAATCCATGAAATTGACCCCTAATTGAGAGTTTATAATATTAGGTTGATAAGTCATACCTCTAGGGTCAGCCCATCAAGTTTGAGCTCAATATGATGTTTTAAGCCCAGAAACTAAACTTGTTGAGTCTAGTAAATAGGTTGTTAAACCTAAGTTAATGTCCCAAGGCTACCAAAAGGAGGGGTGAATTGGTTGTTTAAAACTTTTAAATCCTCTTTAAAATTTATGTTGAACCGAAATGAAAATTTACTTTTAAGTTTTTGTAGAAAATGTTTTTCAACCACAGAGTTTTTTAAAATCAAAAATAAAATGCGGAAAAGTAAAAACAATAAAGTAAATGACACCAGATTTATAGTGGTTCGGTCTAAAACCAGACCGACATCCACTCCCCAGAGGCACCCTCTGAGTATTGCACTAATACCAATAGTGACTCTCCTTTTGAACCCACAGCAAGGCGGAGAAGCCTTTACAAATCCCTCTTTTAACCACAACCCGGTGCGGCAGAGAACCGTCCGTCCTTTTACACAATCCCCAGTGTTGGCAGAGAACCCTTCTTCATTTCACACTCTCCTAGTGTGGGCAGAAAACCCTTCGGCTATTCACACTCTCCAAGTGTAGGCAACGAACCCTTCGTCCTTTCACACTCTCCTAGTGTGGGCAGAGAACCCTTCTTCCTTTCACACTCTCCTAGTGTGGGCAGAGAACCCTTCGGCTATTCACACTCTCCAAGTGTAGGCAGCGAACCCTTCGTCCTTTCACACTCTCCTAGTGTCGGCAGAGGACCAGATCTCCTTGATAGATCTTCTCACAAGAATCTAGAAGGAAGAAGGAAAAGAGTGAAGTAATCCCAATTCACAAGTAGAGACTCTTACCTTTGAAATCCAAGTGAAGCCTTCTTGCTCCAATGATAGGAATCCTCCTTTGAATGCACTCTTCCACTCTCTCCTTGGCTATTCTCTCAAGAGGCACGAAGATCAAATGACAAAAAGATTGGGTGGCAGTCTAATTTGGACTATTTATACAAAAGACAAGAAAAACCGCCCAAACACTGCAAGTATTCAATTCTGTACGCAGTGGATCGTCCCGTACGATCGTGGATCATCCTGGACGATTTTACTTAATCAATTTGAAATGACCCCATTTGTATATGTGTACGAAATATCTTCGTACAGCTGATCGTCCCGTACGAACTAGGTTCGTCCGGTACGAACGGTTATTACAAGGTCGGTTCTAGAAACTGCTGAAAACTGCACTGCCTACTAACTTTTCAGGTCCACATGATAGAATACAACTCGAGCCAGCTCAAGATTGGGTAGATTTAGGTTGAGTCAACTTGTAATATTTTTCTTTTTCTTGAGTCAATTGTAAAAGTGGTTCCTGATGCTAAGTAACCATACACACACATACTTGAGGGGTTTTCTGAGTTTTTTTTTTATTTTGAGTACATCAGCCTGGATGATGTGCATATCGGCTAGGACGATCAAACTAAAAATAGAAACCCTAATTAGGGCATCCTGGTTAAATAGCCATCATTAAGCAAATCATCCTAGACGATCCTTGTATCGTCCTGGATGATAGGCTGAAATTAAAAAGAATCAGCTGCCATTATCAATTTAAGTATTCTTTATTTTAGTATATCGGCCTTGACAACACAGCATAATTTTGCCTAAATTAAACTGGTAATTATGAAAAGCAATTAAGGCTAATTGATACAATCATATTGGATGGGCTGATCGCAGGATCGGCCAGGACGATGTCCTGGATGATTGACATCGGCCAGCATCTATTCCGGGTGATATTCAGGATGATTATACTCGGATTTTAACTAATCAGCTAGAATGATATTGTATCGGCCAGGACGACGTAACCAATTTTCTTCTGATCGTCTGAAATCTTCCTGGCTGATTGAGCTTACTTTATACTGATCGGCCAGGATGATATTCCTATCATCCTTGACGATAATGTCAGTTCTTGAAATTCCATTTAAAGGACCCAAATTTTCTCATGCAAAGAGACCTTTAGCTACTGTCTTAACCTCAGAGAGCCAAAAGGAGAGGAAGAGAGATCCAGATAGAGGAACTTGTGAGGGGGTGTTTATGAGATGGATTCATAAAGGTTGCTCCAATTAAGGTTCCAAGGCGTCTTCTCCAGTCTTCATCCTTCATCCTTGGGGGTCCAAGGGAGGTAAGCTTCAATAATTGGTTAAGGCTCTCTGCCTACTTTAGGAGGAAGTAAAAGGAGTCGAGGTTCTCTGCCTGCTTTAGGAGGAAGCAAAAGGAGTCAAGGTTCTTTGCCTGCTTTAGGAGGAAGCAAGAGGAGTCGAGGTTCTCTACCTGCTTCATGAGGAAGCAAAAGGAGTCAAAGTTCTCTGCCTACTTCAAGAGGAAGCAAAATGAGTCTAAGTTTTCTTCCTACTTCAGAAGGAAGCAAAAGGAGCTGGGTTCTCTGTCTCACCGGGGTTGGTGGAAAGGAGTTTTTGAGAGGGCTTCTCCGCCTTGCTGTGGGAGAAAAAGGAGAGTCAATTTAGTAGTGCAATACTTGGAGGGCACCTCTGGGGAGTGGATGTAGGTCAAGTTGGTCGAACCACTATATCTGGTGTGATCTTTCTTTGTTTTGATTTTCGCATTTATTTTTCCGTGCTTTGATTTCTGTGGTGATTTTGGATTTAAGTTTCATTCTTTAATTATAAGAAAAAATTTTAAAATACTAATTCACCCCCCCCCCTCCCTCTTGGTTAGCCTTGGGCTAGTTCTTAAGGGCTTAACATCCCTACCAAACTTTCAATTAGATTTGATGCTTGCATGCTAGGATTACATGGGTATTTTTATTTAATCCAAATGAACTACTCCAACAATTTATGAGACATTGATATGGGGATTGGCCTTGGGACAAAACTTACAGGAGGGGGAACTCGCCAGGCTAGAGAATTATCTATGAAGGTGTTGATTATCTTCAGAATTATGTTAGATTTCAAATTGGAAACTGACATGATATTTATGTTATGAACCATAGATTAATCATGGATCGAGCTATGTGTAACTATGTTAATGTGCTGGAGATTATGAAAGTTATAGAACTCTTGACAAATGACATGACTTGGAATATATATATGTTGGAAATAAGTTTTGGTGCTATCATAGATGATGTTATCAATAGTATTCATATTAGAGTTGGACACCAAAGAGATGTGTTAGAGCTTATTAGCAGCCTTTTAAATTTAACAGTTACTACAACTGCTTTTAATTGCAAATTCACAAAGCTAGAGGATCCCATCTATACTATTTATAAGCTTTGCCTGAGGCCTAGTGAAGGGCTATTTTGGTGGAGAGTTTATAAATTTTTTATTCCATCCAATGTCTGGTTAAATGAACATGGTCTAGAATAGATTTTGAATTACCTGTATGGCTGCTTGGAGGTGCAGGATATCAGCCATTTGACAACTGGATGCATACGAATTTATGCTACTCTAGATTTATTAAGAAATTGGGTTTTATGAACCCTTGGTTTGGAATCCTCTAAGAACTATAGAACACCATGGATGATAATGTGGATCAGATTGAGCATTGGGATTTAATTTACTATTTTACTAGATACCAATGTTGGAGGAATCATAATGCTATTAAGTATGGCAGATCTTGCTACACCCTGATTGTAATGGCTTTTGCTATAAACCAAGAATTTCTTTCCAGCCACCTGGAGCTTTGGGGTTCTGTCTAATCCTTTTGACTATTTTTTCCTTTGTTATGATGCCCTCCCCCTCTAGGTTGGTTGAATATAAATGTTGATGGGGCACTAATTAGTTCTAACGATAGTGGTGGTGGAGTAGTTGTCTGGGATAGTCAAGGAGAATTATTGGTGGTCGTAGGATGGAGCATCAGCCTTTTGAATATCACTCAAGTTAAATTTTTTTCCATGGCCCATATTGATTGGATACTCTTTTATTGGATGGATGAATATATAGAGATGCGATAGCTGAAGGAGACAATTCATGTACTATTAAATTTATGTAAAGCTTCAAACAAAAATAGGAGTGGATTCTTCAGCCGCAAGATAATGACAACTTCAACTGGATTAAACATTTCCACAAAATTCATTTTGTACATACTTAAGAAGATTTAACAAAGCTGCTCACTTTTGTGACCAATGGGCAATAGTTTGTTCTTTTCTTGGCATAGAGAGGATAGTAATAATTTTTGTATTACTCAAAAATTTCTTTCTAATCTTGAGGAGGATAGGAGTTTTCTTTCTTACACGAAGGGCCAAGGAGGCTTTCTTTTATTATACATGTATGTAATTTCTTTTGTCGAATGCAATATATACACCATTTTATGGAACCAAAAAACTTTATCCTTTATACTTTCTTAACAAATGCACACTTAAGGAACCCAAGAAGTTTGGGAGGCTTTTTATTTCTTTTCATCCCATCCTCTCTACAGTGTTTTAGAGAGACAGGCTCTAGGATGGAAAGAGGGGGTGGCCCTACGTTAGCTCCTCCAAATGGTGGTGGCAGTGAAAAGAAGGCGGATCAACAAGGTAACTACTGGAGGGTTCAAGTGATGGAGGATGTGGCGGCTTCCATTCATCCCTCTAAGGAGGCTTAGGCTTTGGACTCCTCTAGATCTGTCGTAGCTCTTAAGGGAGGGCTGGAGTCAGGGGTGACTAGTCCACCTCTAAAAGTGCTCAAATAAGTGGCCATTTGCCCCTCAAGACTAGCTAGATGCCATGACCTAAGCCCTCCTCCTCTAGCTTAAGGAGTAGAACCATAAGATGGACTCAAAGCTTAACCGACTTGTTCTTTCTAGCTCTTTAGGATAGGAGTAAGGCTTGTAGGTCAAGCATTTCATCCACTCACCTGGAGGGGAGGTCTTTACCTCCATCACCGAAGCAAGAGATCAATATGAGCTCCATCTTTATTCAACCTTTGGGACTTTCCCATCATGGCATGCTTGCCCTTGAGCAGTCGGACGCATCTAACTGGGAGTGTAGTTTTGGAGAAGACATGAAAGAATCTGTTGGATATTTAAATAGTTCTAGAATTTGATGCCCCTTTTGGCTCTAATTCAGACATGGAAGTCACTGGCAATGTACCAGATGTCATACACTCTCCCCATTGATTATTTGACACTATATATGACTCCATAAATAACACATCTGATGAAGACTCAAACTTAGTTATGGGTTCTTCGTTTGACAGTGCTCGGCCTTCCGGCATGCCCGACAGCCCCATTCCTCTACCCAAGTGCATCTCCACACTGCCTACTGAGGTTTGTTACACAATCCCAACCAACCCATTTGGGGTTGTGGCTCCATTTCATATAGATGGATCTCGGACGGGTGAAGCCTTACTTAGGAACGAACCCATTAGTCATATGTATGAGCCCCCACAAAATTTTGGCCCCTCTCTAATTCCTGCTTTAGGATTATGCCCGCCAGATGTTCATGGTAATGGGAAAACAGCCATGGCTGCTACTATCTCTACAAAATAGCACACACAAGGCCATCCCAACCCACATAGTCTAGCCCCTTGCATGGAGCAAGCTCTAATTTGTCTCTTTGGACATGATAAGCGAGGATAATTTTCATGACCAAGATGGGATGTTCATGGAACCAGAGGTTACTGCTGTTAATGAGAACATCACTAGACTTGGGAAGGACCTTGTGGCTCAAGTCATTGGCAGAACAGTTTCCTTCCCCTTCCTCCTCACTGAGCTCAAGCATGAGTGGTACAATTTTGGAAAGATCCAAGTTATCACAATAGTGCCAAATTCAATTATTTACCTTTTCTAAAGTGTGAAGGCTAAGGATGCAGTTCTTATGAGCGGACCATAGGTTGTGGCTGGAAATATTATTGGGATACACATGTGGTCTCCCAACTTCTCCCTGGGTTCCCTCTAAGTCCTACAATCTCCAATTTGGGTCTTGTTACCTCAGCTTCCTCTCTTGTATTGGGATATTAATAACATTACTCACCTTGACAACATGTTAGGGGAGCCTCTTTTGCACTCTAACACTAGTACTTGGGGAAGATTGTCTTATGCTTAGATCTATGTCAGAAGTAACCTTTCCAAGAAGCTTCAACATGGAGTATGGATTAATGGGATCCATGACAGATTTTTTGAAATAGTGAAATATGAAGGTCTTTCTAGACTATGCTTCTACTGTTACTTTATCTACCAAAGTAACGAGGCATGTCTGTCTAAGTCCCCAACCTGAGGTTCCCCTCCCCATTAATCGTAGCCATCTTTCTCCAAGCCTAAGGCACCTTATGTGGGGCACCCGTTAGCCTCATCCCCTCCAAAACCGTAGGACAAACCTTTGAAGGATTTCCAAAATAGTGAAGGTACTGATGAGGCTTCCCTTGGAACATGGAACCTGGTCACCCAAAGGAAGAATGGCAAGTCCAAAGTTGTGAATGAACAAGGTACTTGCTAGCCAGCCACTCCAATCCCCATTAATTTCTTGGATTTCAAGGTGTAGCAGTTTGGAGAGACTTCTTCAAGGATCCTAAATCTTTACAAACAAAAGCCAAGATTTTCCAATGCACAGTTTATCAGAGAGCTCCTTTAGATTGGGTTGTCCTAGAGTGGCTCTAACTCATTCATATGTATTCACACTACTAACCTATAAAGGGGTTGTCCTCCTTTCTTGAAAGGGTTCATGTTTTATTTCCTTTTAGGTATTCCTTTTCCTATAGTGTTGTTTGGAATGATTTGAATCGTGTAACCTTCTCCATTTTTTATTTTTTTGGTTGGGAGGATTAGGCCTCTTTTCCTGTAACTTGTATCTCTCTTTTTATATTAATATATGCTAAGTGGAATTTTCATGGATCCCAAATACTTTGGGAACCCAAAAACTTTAGGAAATTCTTTCATTTTCCAACCATTCCTCTCTCTATAGAGTTTTTTAGTGAGGGAATCTCTAGGATGGCTAGAGGGTGTGGCCCAAGGTAACCTCCTCCCAGTGGTGGTAGGGGTGGTGGGAAAGAAAAGAAGGTAGGGTCCTCAAGGGTGGTGGTAAAACCAAATGATTAGGTGGTGGCAACTCATCATGCTTTGGTGGCTAAGACTAAGGCTCAAAACGTACAACCCAATGACTCTTTGAGTCAGGTTTTCACTCAAGCTTAGGCTTTCATTTGAGGAATTAAAGAGGAGGATAATAAGCTGGATTCTAGGCTTAGACTCTAAGATGGCCACTTTAAATCTTCTTTCCTAGTTTTGGCTCCCATGGATGCTAGTAGTGCAAGAATAGTTGGGTTAAGTTCGGAGGATGAGATGGAAGACTCAGGCGGGCTTTCTGATAAACTCGAGCAATCTGAGGTCATGCAGGACACTGGAACAAGTTCTGCCGGTGACTACTCAGACTCCTTGATGGAATCCTCCTCCTTGCCTCATCGAGGCTATGCAAGTGTTACTATATTGGCAAGGTTCCTTCTTCTAGTCTAGGATGGCGCTTTTCACCCGGCCTTTTCTAGCAACCATCTTCCCCACTTACTCATGCAATGGAATAGTACCTCCACTCGATGGAGGCTTCAAATGTTTTGTCTTCTAACATCCCATATGGATGCACCCTTAATGGGATGGGTTCATGTATTACAAAATCTACTACTCATGGTTCCCGATCAAATTTTCCACCTTGAGCCACCCTTCAACTCGGATCCAGGCTTACCATCTACCCTCCTATTTAGCCTTGTTATCTCCTACTCTGCCTCTCTTAATAGATGCTCCTCCATTGAAACCATGTGAATCTGGTTGTCCTCATGGCGATCACTTGGATGTCCCTTCATATAGTTTTGGTGACACTTTTGGCTGATTGGAATCCCACTCCAGTCTAGATGGCTCTTTATTTCGACCAGTGCATACGGAGGACACCCTCTACCCCATCACTAGAAAGATAACCTCCCATGTGAGTGTCACCGCTTTGACCTAGCTCCCAATGTTGGCACTCTCGGCCTTCTCTCTTGTTCCAAGTAGGACATGAGTTCTCTCCCCTCATGGCCCCTCTCGCTCTCCCCCCAAGGCCCAGCCGTGTGGGTCTACACTGCTTTGGAACCTCCACGTCAAGCTTCTAGCTATATTGCCAACATAGGTTCTTCTTCTTCCTCCTCATTAAGCCCATGGACGATCCAATCTAGGTCGTTCACTTGGAACATGATCCAATACATGTTCTTTCCTACGATTAACATAGATGCCTTCACTGAAGAAGATGGGATCTCCTTGGTCCCTGCATAAGAAGTTGTTCATGTTAACATAAAAAAACTTTAGAGAGTGTTAAAGGCTAAGCTGATTGTCCACCAAATTCCATTTGCCTATGTCCTCTTTAAACTCAAGTGACAGTGGTACTAGTTTAATGATTTGAGTTGGTCACTACCGACCTTCCTCCTCCATCTGTATTTTTCTTTCTTTGAAGGCTCTCGATGCGGTCCTGTAATGCAGCCCTTGGATCATGATTGGTAGCATGCTTGGAATAGTCCACTAGACCCCTAATTCTTTGGCTGAACTTTACTCTATAGTTTGGGTTTGGCTCACCCACCTTACCTTATTGTATTGGGTCTTTACAAACCTGACATGCATAGCAAATTTTATTGGTGAGCCTCTCTGGCTAGACTCCCACACTAATTTGTGGTTTCTATCATCATTTGAATGAATGTGTGTTTGGCTATATCTTTCCTAATAACTTTTCCCTGTTATTTAGATTAAAGTGGTATGGGGAAGATTTTTTCAAAAGATTGAGTATGAGGGTCTCTCTAAATTCTTCTTTGCTTGTGGGCTTGTTGGCCATACCATAGATAAGTGCCACTCTAATTTGGTCAACCCTTCTATTTATTACCCCTGAAATTCTTCTCCATTAGCACCAGCTTCCTTTGCTCAAGTAGGGCCATCTTCCCCTCTGACCCATCCCCTGCTAGGTGCTCTATCTAAGTCACCTAGGTCCCCTCTTCAGCCTACCCCTGGCCCTAGCTCTAAACCCTCCAAAGACCAGCTAACCTCTACCTCTCCTGCCCATCCTCCAGAGCACCTTAAGGAGCTTAGGGACTTGAAAATTATTACGCATAAACATCACACTTTAAAGTAGCTGGCCACCAAGGCTATAAGTTCATTTTATGTCACTTTCAAGGATACCAGGGCTACTCGGGTGTAGCCCCCATATACTAGTATTTTGGTCTTTTCTAAACAAAAGAAACCCCCTTCCAAAGGGGCAGTGTCATAAAATGAACTTCTACAGTAGGGCCCTATCACCCACCACCCAAAAAAATAATAATTGAAGAAGGGGGTTGAAGACTCTACCGTTGAGGATGTTAACCTTTTTAGCGAATGATGGGGGCCCTTCTTTATTCTTGATGTTGAATGGAAAGATGGGCTTGGGTAGGGTTATTGGGGAAGTGGGATGCTGTTCTACCTTCTTGGTAGGTGTTTCTCTTTCTTTGGGATCCCCCCTGACTGACCTCCCCTTATCCCGTCCTCACGATTCCTACACCAGGTAATTTGTGGCTTCCCTCATCATAGCTTAGTGGTTCTTATTAAATTTTTTTTTTTGGGATTTTTATTTGGCCTTTTGATTCACCCTATTTAGAATTTTGTGGAGATTTTTGGTTGGCCCTCTTTTGTATGTTCTTTTATGCTTAAGGCAATATATTTTCAAGGAACCTAAAACTTTAGGGGAAGGTTCTTTATTTTACCTTTCTTTTTCCTCTCTCTAGAGTGTTTCTATAGTGAGAAGCTCTAAAGATGGAGGGGGGTGACCGAAGGTCACCTCCTTGCTTAGTTGAGGGTGATAGAGACGGTGCTATTCATGGTGGCGACATGGAGAGGCATCGGTCTAGTGGTGGCTCCAATAGCAATAAGAAGGGCAGTGAGGCCCGGTCTCTAGTTAAGGGGGGCACAAAAATTTTTAAGAGCAAACCTCTCGGTGGGAGGCCAAGGGCTCCTTTGTGACGAGCAATGGTTTGGGAGAGGAGAAGTTGACGAACCATACAGGACATGGAAGTTATGGGGTGGCCAATTCAAAGTGGGTGGTTCCTAAAGGTGACGATAACAGAACTGCAACAGTGGGATCGCACTTGCAGGGAGAAGACAATATGTCCATATATATAAAAGTTCTTTATAAACCCATTGTATGCTAGTGAATCAGCTACTGTAGACATTGAGAAGATGGTGGTTTAGGACAGCCTCAACAGCGGTGCGATAGCGTTGGGCTCATGGAACCTCGAGGCTGGTGGTATAGCACTACAATATATAGAGGTTAGCTTTTTGTGTCATGCTTAATGTGCTCCTAGGCTGACTTGTTTTGATACTAAGATGTTAGGGAACACCCAAGGTAATAGTGCTGGAAGTGTCCCTCTAGTAGTGGTGAACGGACATGGATAGGATGCCTAGTGTGCTTGGTAGGCCATAAAGCTTGCAAGGTATTTGAGGAAATGCCTCCTCAAGCTTGGGAGCTGGCAATGAAAGACTAGGAGCTATCTTTGGCTCGGATGGGAAACCCTCATGGTCTTCTCATCATTTTAATTCCTGCAAGAGACCATAACACATCCGTATCATGGAAGTTTAAGACCTTGCATTATTCTATAAGGATGATGTCACTGTTTATCTTTGCATGGAGTAGGTGCAGGGTAACTTGTAGTAGTTGGATTGTGCCGTAATGGGTAGGATTTTGGGCAAGTGACTACTGTTATTTATTTTGAACTCTATGATCTAGTGCCAATAAGGATGTTTTGGTCAATTTAAGCTCAGGACTGAGGGCGGGACTACTTTGTTTGCATCTTTGCAACTGTGGACGGTTTAGATATAATGCTCTGTGGGGGATCGTGGTTTATTTGTGGCAACATTATGGGGTCTGATATGTGGATGCCTCAATTCTCCCCAGACTTCCTAGTTATTCTTTCCTCCTTGGTTTGGATTCATTTTCATAATTTTCCTCTCAAGTATTGGGACATAAAGAATATTGCATGAATTGGATCCGTGATTCGTGTTCCCCTTTTAATTGATGCCTAAACTAGGGATTTGGCGAAAAAGGAGTTTGCTCTAGTGTGTATCTAATTGGACTTTCTAGGAAGCTCAAAACTGATGTCTGGGTTAAGGTATTGAATGGGAGAATTTATCAGAAGGCTAAGTATGAAAGCCTTAGCTACCAGGATTGGGCATAGGAAGGATCAATACCCTAAAAGGGCTCCATCTACCTTTTCTACTCTAGTTTATTGCGATGACAAACCTCATAGGTGTATAGAGGAGTTGGGGGCAAGCTCTTAGGTAGGGTAGTCCGGGGGGGAGGGGCATAGAAGGGATAACCTAGGCAGTTCCCACATGGGAAGGGGCCAACTAGGCTCTCCAAACTTATTTGTGATATAGGTGAATTGATTGGAGCTCCCTCAACTAAGGACAAAGGTAAATAGCCTATGGACTGTGTACTGAAAGCTCTGTTGAAGGGAAGGATGACCATAATTAAAATGGGGCAGAGAATGAGGATGAGGAGCTCTTTGGGTTATAGAATTTAGTGCCACCCAGGAGAATGTACGATAACAAGCTACAATCAAAGGCCTTAACTAGCCCTACATTAGTGTAAGTGGTAACTTCTCCCACATAGGTTAATCTAGCTACTATCATGGACCCTTCATAGCTAGGAAAAAAGACAAATTCAAGCCCACATTCAAAGAGAAGAGGATGGGGATTTCTTAGCCCCTATTATTCTCGACGGGTGTCAAGCAGCCTAAACTGAGAAACAAGCCGTCACAAGCCAACTTTGGTAAGGAATTACAGCATTTAGGGCCAATTGAGCAACTCCCTCAAAATAAGAGAAAGGAGATTAAGGATAATAGTGGAGGTGGGGATGCTTCCCATTCAGTTGCTTAAAATCTTCCATTTTAATTTGGAATTTAAGGGGAGCTTGTTAGAAGCATAAGATCAACTTCCTATGACACCTTGTTTTTACTAATTAGGTGGCCTTTACTTGATTGGTTGAGAATAAGGTGGAGGATTTAAGGCGAGTGGATGACGATCAGTTGGTTGGTAGCATATGGGAATGTTTTCACCATATGGCAGTTGGAAAGTCCAGGGGACTACTTATTCTTTGTAGATGAGAGATTACCCAATTTGATGTGATTAATGTGATGGATCAGAGGGTAATTGGCCATTTGATTCTCCCAAACCTCCAAAAATGGATTATGGTAATTATGTATGCTAACGAGGACATCCTTATTGTGAGGAACCTTTGGAAGGTCATTGACACACACTCGGTTGTTGATGTCCCTGTGTTCATTTGGGGGATTTTAACAACTGCTCACCTAGGATGAGAAGAGGGGGGGGGGGGGGGGGGGGGGGGGGGGGGGTTGGGGCAGCAATTTTCCTACTCAAAGGAAGCCCGTGTGTTGGTCACCTTCATGAACTAAGATAATCTATATGACTTAGGTTTTTGTGGACAAAAGTTTACCTGGTACAATAACATGGATGGAAATAGTAAGATTTAGGTTTGTTTGGATAGGTTCCTTATGAACTCAAAATGCCTCAATTTGGAACCCTTTTTTATGGTTAAGCACCTTATCCGAGTTAACTCCGACCACGGCCTATCCTTTTTACACTGGCCGTGCTTGATTGGGTTGCTCCTACGAAGTGGCTAAAGTTTGAGGATGTGTAGATCAGCTACCCTACCTCTTCAATGATTTTGTGGAAGAATAAGAGCAAGGCTGACTTCAGTTAGCCGCAGGAGGTCCTTAACCAAAAGTGCAATCACAGCCTTCATGCCCTATTCTACTTGAGTCGAAATAGGATGAAGGACTTGGGGGAGTTGAAAGCTATTCTGAATTATTAAAATGATTGCCTCGAACAGCTGGAATGTACCACGAAGAGGTTTGCTGGGGAGGAGGAAACTAAGCTCTGACCAAAGTGGTAGAGTTTAAACTGACCTTCGCCCATATGGCTACTTGATGGATACAAATGGCCAAAGTGTTTGAGATTAAATAAGGGCAGGGAAACTCCTGCTTCTTCTACCTGGTAGACTAATTAGAGGTTGTCAAGTAGAATGGATAAACCTTGACCGAGCCCAACCAAATCCATAGAAAGTTTTGGGAGTTTTTCAAACATAAATGGCGGGAGAGATGCATCTCACTTGACGGATGGCTTGAATTTCATCCGAAAGACCTTTTTCCCAGTTAGTTCTTAGATGTACTTGTGGCTAATATATCTTAGGATGAGATTTGGAAGACTTTCATAACTCAATATAAATTACATCAAATTATATTATTAAAAAATAAAAATCTAATCTCTTCTACATGGTTATCCTAATAAAACACACAAGCAGTTAATATTTATAGAAAAGTAAATACCCTTGGCCATGCTCTTTTAATTTTAAAGGGGGATGAGTAGTCGCTGAAATATCTGCAAAAAACATCATTAATTTTAGAACTTAATCAATTTGCCGCCTTTTATTTTAGCACTGCTTGTGCATGACCACCTACATAAGACTAGATTAGTAGCAAAAGTGCCCCTAGCCCATGGGTGATCAATCACACAAATCACATCACAAAAAGAAAGTACATTAATAAAATTAAACATCACAACAATCATCACAACACATCAGAGAAATCAACACATGTGCAACACATCCCAGAAATAGAAAAGAAATTAAAACATTGGCCCTAATCCTAGAGCTAGAAGTGGTGCCCTAACAAATATGTGTGTGTGTAGTAGGCTTGTGTGGCATTGGATAGTTTCTATATAGGGTAGTTAGGTCAAGTTGCTGTGAGTTCAGGTTTGTTGAAGCTCTTAAAAGGAAACTTTGATTAAAGTTCAAGTATTAATTAATTGGGAACCATTTTTTTAAATTTAGTTTGTTGATCCATTTTAATACTTAGGATAGTCATCCTTAAAGTTCAAATTATATGAGCCAATTTTAGAAGGTTTGGGGTCCTCCAATCTTCAAGATTGAGGGGGTCCAAAAGGTCCCTATTTGAAATATGTTAGGTTTGGAAGCTCCAATCTTTTAATTGAATATTAGGCCTTAAAAAGAGTAGTTAGCCACTGATTTTGCAAGATTTTGAGTTTTCTAGGCAAAGTTAACAATATTAGACACTTCGGGCCGTAGCTAATAAAATAGGGTAGGCCGAAGAGTTGACTTTTTATATTTAGATTGGTTTATAGAAACCTAATATTTTTAAAAAATACTAGACCTTTAAAAGAGTTTAATTCCTTTTAGTTTGCCCAATTTGGAATTTTCTAGCATTAGTTTTGAATTTCCAAACTTCTAGCATTTCATGAATTATCAAAAATATTTAATAAAGGGCACTGTTTTCAACCAAATCAGATCCCAACTGCTTGGAATTACCCCCGAAGGTCAAAAATGACCTAAATAAGTATTCCCAAGTGTTTGGGGAAATTTTCAAGTTTTTATAATTTTTAATTATTTAATTTAATTTAAAAGGTTATTTTGGTTAAAAAAATTTAGAGTTCATATTAAAGTCCAATTGAGGAGCCATAATAAATATACGGTAAGCATTAAATTATGAACAATATGGTATATTATGGGAAATTATTTAAGTTAAATTTTATTTATTAGAATTTTTTGAAGTTATTATGGCTTAATTAAGGGGTAAATTATATTTTGTTAATTAAGGGGTTTAAAGGGTCCTAAAAAATTTCCTACAAAATTTTGGGAGGTCTAGGAAGTCACTATGTTTAAATATTGAAAGAATCAGGTCAATCGGGGATCTATCCTAGCTTCTATAATTTTTTGAAGTTTACTAGATGAGTAAATAATTATTATCCTTAGTGTGTCACTATGTTGAATAGGTTTAAAATTAAAAAAAAAATGTTGAATAGGTTTAAAGTAAGTTTTGGACAAACCCGTGGAATAACATGTAGGGAATGCACAAAAAAGTAAACACCCCTATCTTAAGATCTAAGAGGACCTAAACTAGGTGCTTGTGCATCTTACACATGCAAAAGATGATAAAAGAAAAAGTAAGAGCGCTTAATGAAGCGATTAGTGAGTGATTGAGACCCAACCACCCACTAATGCACCCCCCATGAATTCCATTCAATTGCATGAGCTATTTTTGAAATTTCCCAAAATTAATCTCCCAATATTTTGGGGATTCAATAATATATGTAATTTTAAAAACTCTTTATATATATATATATATATATATATATATATATATATATATATATATATATATATATATATATATATATATATATATATATATATATATATATATATATAAAGTTTAAAATATTATCATTAAAAAGCATTTTTTTTCACATTTATGGGAGATCCACTGACCACCCAATGAGGATTACACCTAATTAGAAAATAATTTTTAATTTCAAAATACTTATTATATTAATTATATAAATAATATTTTAAAAAGAAAATAATTATATAATATAAAAATAGATCAAAAAATTAAATATTCTAAAAATATTTTTAAAAGAGATTACATATTTGTTTAAAAAATAAGAGGTATTACACGCCAAAATTTGATTTAAAATATAATAGTTATGAATTTTTGAAGTTTAAAGGATAAATTAACTATTTAACTAATTCAAAATTACTAAAAAGTCTAATAACATAATTTGAAAATTAAATAATTTGAAATTAATTTTCTAATTTTAAAATAAATATAAATATAAATAATAATGATGGTAATAAGAATAATAATAATAATAATAATAACAACAACAATAATAATAATAATAATAATAATAATAATAATAATAATAATAATAATAGATAAAATAATAATAATAACAATAAGACTAATAATAAAAATAATAATACTAATAATAATAATAATAATAATAATAATAATAATAATAATAATAATAATAATAATAATAATAATAATAGGATACTATGAAACTTTTATATCTGAAAAATAGTTATTAAATTATTTAAAATAGAATAATATGAAAAATATGATTTTTAAAAATAAATTAATATTATATTATATTAAATATTAATTAAAATATCACCAATAATGTTTTTTTTTAAATAACATAAAATATAAAAAATATTTTAAAATAACTTTAATTTTAAATTAAAAAAACTAAATTCTAAAAATTTTGATATATTATAATATTTTTTTGTTTAAAAATAGTTTATAATAATTTTTTAAGAAAAACTTGATTTAAAAAGAATTTTTAAATTAATTAAAATGATTTGAATAAAAAAATTGCGTCAGTCAAGTGATCTAGCGGTAATGATTTGGATCAGTAGTCCGTGGCAATCGTTGCCAATGATTGCACTGTCGTGTAATCATTGCCAGTTATTGCTACTGCGTTAAAAATGATGATGGATCATTAAACAAAATTTAATCACGCTCTCAGCCATCCGTTCGTCCTCAATTTTGAATGAAGTGACCACATCATGCCAAACGAAGCTGCTTACCACGAGTTCATTTCTGCGGTTCTAAAGAAACTATGGAATGACAAGACTTCTGTCGTTGATTAAATAATCAAAGGTAGATATTTCACACACTCGGTATTAGGGAAAAGTTGAAACCCTTAGGCATTTTTCTATTCGTTCTCTCAAAAGGCTCAACCAAACGCAGTGAAATTTGAAACACAAGTAATATAGGTGAAGACCATTTGTGGGGGATTGTTTTCACGGTCTAAAATGTGATTTATATAAAGTCAAAGTACCCTAAGTTTAGTGACCTAGGGTAAGGGTTTATGAGAGATCTAACCATTGGATTTCAGAGATTTTTATATGGTAGAGCTTGTTGATTGTCCACGAATAAGTTCCTTGTTGAAGTTATATTCAAACGAGCCACGGATCGAACAGAATTAGCCTAGGAAGGAATTTGACCATGGTTTGTCAGAGATCTCACCACTAGTGAGGTTTTAGTGGAGACTTTGACTTGGGGAAGGTGGGGTATGATTGTGGGAACTGTGACACCAAAGTTCTCAGGTTAAGGAGACTTGGAGAGAGAGCAAGAGCAAGACGATCCTTAAAAAAACCCTTATTTCCCCTATTTATATTCCCAAACCTCCAATGGACGGTTGGGATCACATCTATGGTTAATTAATAGATAATTGAACTCCCTATCCATGGTTTTGAGTCAACGCACGATTAGGAAACAATTAAAGGTATTAAGAGGAGTTTAAATTGATCTAAATAGGTTGATTTCACCCAAGAGAGACTTGGGTTGACCAAGTCAATGGTTAACCTGGTCAACATAGTCAAAGAGGTCTAAGGGATGGGGGTTTGAGGAAGAGACATGCTTTCGATTTGATTTAAATTTGATTTGACCAAAAAGGGTTAATTGGATCAACCTAAGTTGACCTAGTCAACTAGGTTCACTCAGGGCACTAGTCTGGGCCCAATGGGTTAGGTCTGACTCATTGGGTCCTGTGAAGGTGAGAATTGAGGTTGAGAAGCTCTGGATTTGATTTCAAATCAAGTGGAAGGGTTTGGGCCAACTTGGGTTAATTTGGTTGACCTAGGGTATGGATTTGGGCTCATCAAACATAGTCTTACCCCTTAAATACAAGGGAGATGGTCTTGGGGCTTGGTTTGGTCAATTTGACCAAGTCAACCCCTTGACCAGGTTAGGGTAAAAACAAGGCCAACAATGGAGAATGCCAATTCTCCTACAAAGTTTCATCCCATTAGTTTGTGCAAAACATTTTACAAAGTGGTGGTCAAGGTCTATATTAACAGGTTCAAGCCAATTGTTTTTTTATTTAAATTAAAACCCTCAAAGGGGCCTATGCATTAATATAAAAAAATAGTTACAGAGTCCTTACAGGAGACCATCGACTTAATAATGCTCTTACGAGATACAAAACAAAGCAAAAGAAAACTTATTAGCTAATTGTCTTCGCTAAGCAAAAATACAATGTACCCTAGTAACATGCTAATGATGCTATAGACAAGCATCCAAAAAAGAAAGATAGTATTATTACAATAAGGCCCAATCATTCTGTAAAAAAGGTTGAAGATAGCCCAAAGCAGCTCCACCTGCAAGGAAGAAATGGTGCAAAAGGAAGAGCTACACCACAACAAAAAATATGTCAAATAATAATAAAAAAAGGAATAACAGCTAGCAATAAAGGAACCAAAGAAAATACTATTATAAGTAAATCCCGTCTTAGAATAATGACATAAAGAGCTCATAATACAGTTAATATAGCAAGCCTCTTTAGGAAAATCCACAAGTCACTCAATCCTACCTTCAGGGTCACCCAAAGCCACAATAGACAAACCCCTCCAGAACAACAAAGGATACCCAACAGAATAACACAGTTTATCCATATTCTCAAAGGAAATAATCACATCAAACCACCACATAATGAGAAATAGTATGCACAGCAACAACCAAGGGCTCAGCACCCATTTGTAGGATGCAACCCAGCCAACCACATCACCAACATAATAAGAAACCGCAGCCTGAAACACACGGTTAGCCCCGACACCCCCGAAACTAAAGGTAGGAAAGCAATAATGGGGTTGATCAAAGCATGGGTTATCTAAAATGCCAGAACAAATAACCACTCCAGAATACAACAACCACTTGTAGGAAAAAAACAAACCAATAGCTGCACCTCCAAAAGAAGAAAACCCAGTCATAACACCACAATTACCCTCAGCAACCCATAAAATAAAGTTAGGAGAGAAACTATAGGACATACCTTCAACATTAAAACAAAACAAGTCATTGCTAAAGTCCAATTCATAAAGACAACATCTAAGCAAGAAGACACAGAGATATGCCAATCGAAGAAAACCAAAAAATGAGACATGGGATAGCAGGCGTAAATGAAACAGAACAAAATCCTAAAGACTGGAGATAAACTCAGCCAATAGAAGATAAGAACTAGTCTAGTTGAACAACCCAACATCTATAGGGAGAAAACACCTCCAGCAATAGCCATAAAATAGAATCCTAAAAATATAAATAAGATGGAGGAGAACCTGCACACAAAAAATGGTCCAGCTAACATAAAAAGAGCACCAGGTTGAACTAGATAAAAACAAAACACCCCAGAAATCCACTAGGTGAAACTAGGATGGACAGAAAAATAAAATATAGAAGTTAACAAATAGGCAGAGAGAGAAATCCATCCAAATCAGTTGCCAATAAAATAGATAATTAAAAGCTAACATAAGGAATACCACACGCATCAAGGTTAAGCAAGCCACTAAGGGGACGAAGTATAGTAGACGAAATAACATCGGTAAAACAGCCATGAGTACAACACCACGTAGAAAACCAAGAGGCAGAAGAATTACCTTACTTACTAATATGGAGAAATGAGGAGTTCAAAAATAGCTGTAGCTTTTTAGTTTCCCTAACATTATACAAGTTATTTAGGGAGCAGAACATATCCTCAACAGCTTGAAAAGGTTGAAGATTAAAACCGGAATTAACTTCAATATACAAGTTAGTTAAGTTAAGAGAGATGAACAATTGAATACCATAAATAATGGCTATAATAAGAGTGGTAAAAGAGTTACCATTATGAACCGAGCCCGCAAAAGCAACAATAAGACAACCATTTCTATCCTTAATAACACCACCACAATTAGTAGAAAAATAAGAAATAGCACCATCCATATTCAGTATAAAGAAATTAGGTGTGGGCTTATTCCAATAAATAATATTAGGAGCAGAATGGGCTCCATCCAAGTTAAGCCCTAAAGTAGTACCAATAAAATAACAGTTTTTTAAATTCTTAATAGTAAGTAATTTAATAGCCACAAGAGCTAAAAACTTATCCTTCACCCTATGAATAACATATCATCTTCACATCATTGAAAAGGCCATAATAAGAGTAGTAAAAGAGTTACCATTATGAACCGAGCCCGCAAAAGCAACAATAAGACAACCATTACTTGTTAGGAAAGTTGTTATTTGCATGTTTTACATTCTTGCAACTTGTATAGTTTTAATGATTCCAAATATTATTGTTTTATGTGTTGTTATATCCTAACATTTTTTAGAATATTTGTTTTTGCTCTTGTGTGTACTAATATTTCAGGAAAATTGAACTCCAGACTACGAAGACTTCAAATCAAATTCAGCATGAGATACTTTGTGAATTTGAAGCTTGTACTTTTTATTTGAATTAAATTTGAGAGGGAGAGTTTGTAATTGAGTGAATAAAATTCACTCACACTAAAGGAGATATTGAAAAAGTTTTTGTACTGATCGTACGGGACGAACATTGTTCGTACGGGATGATCAGATTAGTAATATCCTTGTAAGAGCAATGGAACGGACAGGATCTGAACTGGAAAATTTTTCTAAGTCATGATCGTCCAGAAAAAATCATTTTCATCCCAGGACGAGTTTCTCTCTGTAAAAATTTCGTCCAGACGAAGTCATGTTCGTCCAGGACGATGGGAACTGACTATGGAAGTTTCTGGCAACGTTTTGCAATTTTCAGAACTAACTTTTGATATAACTGTTCGTACTGGATGAAATTATTCGTACAAGATGAACCTATTTCATCCAGGATGAAATTGGTTCGTACAGATGCACAAATGGTTCGTACGGGACAATTTTTTAGACAGTTCATCCGTACTAACTCAATTTCATACGGGACGATCCAGTGCGCAGAAAAACTTGTTTTTAGCAGTTTTTACGGCGGTTTTTAATGTCCTTTCTATATAAGAAGTCCTAGAAACTATTACAAGTGACTTTGGAGTTGTTTTCTCTTGAGAGGGATCATTGAGAGTGAGAGTTTGAGAGAGATTATAAGAGTGAAGAGTGAGAGATCAAGTGAGGGATTTGTGAGGGATTCACAAGGTTACTTGAAGAAGAAGATCTCTTTGTTTCTTCCCATCTCCTTTAAAGGATCTCAAGTGAAGTTCAACAACATTGGTCTGGTTCTCTGCCGACACTTGGAGAGTGTAAAAAGACAACAAAGTGTATCTTTGACAGCCATTGTGTCTTCGTTCTTTGGGAGAAAACTAGAAGAGAGAACTTGAAAGGGAGAGAGGAAAGGGTGGAGTTTGAGAGGGAGAAGATCTTTGGAGGGGATTTCAAGGGAGTGTGGAGGGGATATTCACACGGTTGCTCCGGCGAACTTGCACTTCAGTACCATCGGATTCAAGGGTCGTCTTGAGGGAAGTTTTGGCGAGAAGAAGATCTCTTTGGTGTCAAAGAACCCGGCTACTCCGCCTCACCGGGGAAGGTGAAAGTGATTTTGTACAGGCTTCTCCGCCTTGCTGTGGGGGCAAAAGGAGAGTCACTTTGTGGTATTAGTACAATACTCAGAGGGTGCCTCCGGGGAGTGGACATAGGTCAAGGTTTGACCGAACCACAATAAATCTGGTGTGTTCTTTCTTATTCTTCTTCTGCATTTAATTTCATTGTAAGTTGCTTACTCTGGTTGAAAAGTTTATTTTTTAAACTTTAAATTTAACTTGCATTAATAATTTAAAACATTTTTTGAAAATCCAAGAGTAGAAGTATAATTTTTAAATTACCAATTCACCCCCCCTCTTGATTAACCTTGGGATAATTAATTAGGATTAACATCCTAATTCATATTGAACGATTTCCAACAAGTGGTATCAGAGCTTTGTTTCAAAATCATAAGTTTAGACTACTTTTTGAAAATTGAGTATGGCTAATTTTAGAAACCATAAATTATTAAATGGATATTTGATTGTTAGACCACCTTTATTTGAAAATATTTCTTTTGATTTTTGGAAAATTCGAATGTCTACTTTCTTGCAATCAATATATTATAGAATCTGGCATATGATTCAAAATGGTTATTCTGTACCGTCACGTATTATAGATGGAATCAAAACTGATACCCCTTTTTCTGAATGGAGTAGAGTAGAACAAATTTATGCTGAATTAAATACTAAATGTATGAAATGTTTGTTCTGTGCTTTAAATTCGGAAGATTATATGAGAATCTCTACATGTACTACTGGCAAAGAAATTTTGGACAGTTTATGCATTACATATGAAGGTACTAGTGAAGTCAAGCAATCTAAGTTGAATTTTTTGATGCATGACTATGAACTCTTTAGCGTGAAACCTTATGAGATGATCTTAGACATGTATACTAGGTTTATTCAAATTGTAACATCATTGCATGCTTTAGGTAAATAATTTGCAAACTTTGAAATAGTCAATAAAATTCTACGTTGTTTACTTGATAAGTTTGATGCCAAAGTTGTAGCTATTTACGAATCAAAAAATTTTAATATTATTATTGCAATTGTGATATTTTCTTATTTTGTATTTCACTTATCAGTTAATATTTATGCACTTAGAAAGATTTGAAATTTTAAATTATTGATTTTGAATAGAATACAATTACTCTTTAAAATTGTACAAATGTACAAAAATAAAAAAAAATGCGCAATGATTTGCAATGTGAAAAAGAGGCACAAAATAAGCCAAACAAGTAAAAAGATGCACAAAAATGTGCCACAAAATTGAAAAAGATGCGCAAAGCGCCACATGTGCTAGTTATTTCTTTCCTTTTTTTTTTAATCTCTTAATTCAAGTTGATCTTATGTACATTTATATTACATATTGAAATATGAAATATAAAATTTTTATATCATCATTTTTATAATGATTTTCTCTATCTTAAATGTCTAAATATACTCATGTGTTGATTAATTCTTTTTAGTTTCTATGTTATATCTCTTCTTAAATTCTATGAATTTTATGATTTGGCTAATGTTTTAATTTTATTTGCATACCTTATGTCAATCACTTTAAAGGTTAAATTTTTAAATGATTTTCATATGTCTGCTTATATTTCTAGTTTTTTTCTTCTTCACCTTTTGATGTTGTCAAAAAGGGGGAGAAATTGTTTGTTGTGTCTTGTGTATTCGTATCGTTGTGTGTTTGTTTTGTTTAGTGTATGTGTGTTTATTTTGTTTTGTATTTCTAAAAATTTTGAAAAAAAAAATAATTTTAATGCCTCCTTATTTTCATATGTTCATTAATTCAGGGGGAGTTTAGGAGATTCTTAGAATTTGAAATTATACAAACAATAATTATTTTGCCATCATCAAAAAGGGGGAGATTGTTAGGAAAGTTGGTATTTGCATGTTTTACATTCTTTCAACTTGTATAGTTTTGATGATTCCAAATATTATTATTTTATGTGTTGTTATTTCGTAACATTTTTTAGAAGATTTGTTTTTGCTCTTGTGTGTACTAATATTTTAGGAAAATTGAACTCCAGACTATGAAGACTTCAAATCAAATTCAGCATGAGATACTTTGTGAATTTGAAGCTTGTACTTTTTATTTGAATTAAATTTGAGAGGGAGAGTTTGTAATTGAGTGAATAAAATTCACTCACACTAAAGGAGATATTGAAAAAGTTTTTGTACTGATCGTACGGGACGAACATTGTTCGTACGGGATGATCAGATTAGTAATATCCTTGTAAGAGCAATGGAACGGACAGGATCTGAACTGGAAAATTTTTCTAAGTCATGATCGTCCAGACAAAATCATTTTCATCCCAGGACGAGTTTCTCTCTGTAAAAATTTCGTCCAGACGAAGTCATGTTCGTCCAGGACGATGGGAACTGACTATGGAAGTTTCTGGCAACGTTTTGCAATTTTCAGAACTAACTTTTGATATAACTGTTCGTACTGGATGAAATTATTCGTACAAGATGAACCTATTTCATCCAGGATGAAATTGGTTCGTACAGATGCACAAATGGTTCGTACGGGACAATTTTTTAGACAGTTCATCCGTACTAACTCAATTTCATACGGGACGATCCAGTGCGCAGAAAAACTTGTTTTTAGCAGTTTTTACGGCGGTTTTTAATGTCCTTTCTATATAAGAAGTCCTAGAAACTATTACAAGTGACTTTGGAGTTGTTTTCTCTTGAGAGGGATCATTGAGAGTGAGAGTTTGAGAGAGATTATAAGAGTGAAGAGTGAGAGATCAAGTGAGGGATTTGTGAGGGATTCACAAGGTTACTTGAAGAAGAAGATCTCTTTGTTTCTTCCCATCTCCTTTAAAGGATCTCAAGTGAAGTTCAACAACATTGGTCTGGTTCTCTGCCGACACTTGGAGAGTGTAAAAAGACAACAAAGTGTATCTTTGACAGCCATTGTGTCTTCGTTCTTTGGGAGAAAACTAGAAGAGAGAACTTGAAAGGGAGAGAGGAAAGGGTGGAGTTTGAGAGGGAGAAGATCTTTGGAGGGGATTTCAGGGAGTGTGGAGGGGATATTCACACGGTTGCTCCGGCGAACTTGCACTTCAGTACCATCGGATTCAAGGGTCGTCTTGAGGGAAGTTTTGGCGAGAAGAAGATCTCTTTGGTGTCAAAGAACCCGGCTACTCCGCCTCACCGGGGAAGGTGAAAGTGATTTTGTACAGGCTTCTCCGCCTTGCTGTGGGGGCAAAAGGAGAGTCACTTTGTGGTATTAGTACAATACTCAGAGGGTGCCTCCGGGGAGTGGACATAGGTCAAGGTTTGACCGAACCACAATAAATCTGGTGTGTTCTTTCTTATTCTTCTTCTGCATTTAATTTCATTGTAAGTTGCTTACTCTGGTTGAAAAGTTTATTTTTTAAACTTTAAATTTAACTTGCATTAATAATTTAAAACATTTTTTGAAAATCCAAGAGTAGAAGTATAATTTTTAAATTACCAATTCACCCCCCCTCTTGATTAACCTTGGGATAATTAATTAGGATTAACATCCTAATTCATATTGAATGATTTCCAACAAGTGGTATCAGAGCTTTGTTTCAAAATCATAAGTTTAGACTACTTTTTGAAAATTGAGTATGGCTAATTTTAGAAACCATAAATTATTAAATGGATATTTGATTGTTAGACCACCTTTATTTGAAAATATTTCTTTTGATTTTTGGAAAATTTGAATGTCTACTTTCTTGCAATCAATATATTATAGAATCTGGCATATGATTCAAAATGGTTATTCTGTACCGTCACGTATTATAGATGGAATCAAAACTGATACCCCTTTTTCTGAATGGAGTAGAGTAGAACAAATTTATGCTGAATTAAATACTAAATGTATGAAATGTTTGTTCTGTGCTTTAAATTCGGAAGATTATATGAGAATCTCTACATGTACTACTGGCAAAGAAATTTTGGACAGTTTATGCATTACATATGAAGGTACTAGTGAAGTCAAGCAATCTAAGTTGAATTTTTTGATGCATGACTATGAACTCTTTAGCGTGAAACCTTATGAGATGATCTTAGACATGTATACTAGGTTTATTCAAATTGTAACATCATTGCATGCTTTAGGTAAATAATTTGCAAACTTTGAAATAGTCAATAAAATTCTACGTTGTTTACTTGATAAGTTTGATGCCAAAGTTGTAGCTATTTGCGAATCAAAAAATTTTAATATTATTATTGCAATTGTGATATTTTCTTATTTTGTATTTCACTTATCAATTAATATTTATGCACTTAGAAAGATTTGAAATTTTAAATTTTATTTATTTTGAATAGAATACAATTACTCTTTAAAATTGTACAAATGTACAAAAATAAAAAAAAATGCGCAATGATTTGTAATGTGAAAAAGAGGCACAAAATAAGCCAAACAAGTAAAAAGATGCACAAAAATGTGCCACAAAATTGAAAATGATGCGCAAAGCGCCACATGTGCTAGTTATTTCTTTCCTTTTTTTTTAATCTCTTAATTCAAGTTGATCTTATGTACATTTATATTACATATTGAAATATGAAATATAAAATTTTTATATCATCATTTTTATAATGATTTTCTCTATCTTAAATGTCTAAATATACTCATGTGTTGATTAATTCTTTTTAGTTTCTATGTTATATCTCTTCTTAAATTCTATGAATTTTATGATTTGGCTAATGTTTTAATTTTATTTGCATACCTTATGTCAATCACTTTAAAGGTTAAATTTTTAAATGATTTTCATATGTCTGCTTATATTTCTAGTTTTTTTCTTCTTCACCTTTTGATGTTGTCAAAAAGGGGGAGAAATTGTTTGTTGTGTCTTGTGTATTCGTATCGTTGTGTGTTTGTTTTGTTTAGTGTATGTGTGTTTATTTTGTTTTGTATTTCTAAAAATTTTGAAAAAAAAAATAATTTTAATGCCTCCTTATTTTCATATGTTCATTAATTCAGGGGGAGTTTAGGAGATTCTTAGAATTTGAAATTATACAAACAATAATTATTTTGCCATCATCAAAAAGGGGGAGATTGTTAGGAAAGTTGGTATTTGCATGTTTTACATTCTTTCAACTTGTATAGTTTTGATGATTCCAAATATTATTATTTTATGTGTTGTTATTTCGTAACATTTTTTAGAAGATTTGTTTTTGCTCTTGTGTGTACTAATATTTTAGGAAAATTGAACTCCAGACTACGAAGACTTCAAATCAAATTCAGCATGAGATACTTTGTGAATTTGAAGCTTGTACTTTTTATTTGAATTAAATTTGAGAGGGAGTGTTTGTAATTGAGTGAATAAAATTCACACAGACTAAAGGAGATCTTAAAAAAGTTTTTGTACTGATCGTACGGGACGAACATTGTTCGTACGGGACAATTAGATCAGTTATCTCATTGTAAGAGCAATGGAACGGACAGGAACTGAACTGGAAAATTTTTATAAGTCATGATCGTCCAGACGAAATCATTTTCATCCCAGGATGAGTTTCTCTGTGTAAAAATTTCATCCAGACGAAGTCATGTTCGTCCAGGACGATGGGAACCGACTATGGAAGTTTCTGGCAACGTTTTGCAGTTTTCAGAACCAACTTTTGATATAACTGTTCGTACCAAACAAAATTATTCGTACGGGACGAACCTATTTCATCCAGGATGAAATTGGTTCGTACAGATGCACAAATAGTTCGTACGGGATAGTTTTTTACACAGTTCGTCTATACTAACTCAATTTCATACGGGACAATCCAGTGCGCAGAAAAACATGTTTTTAGAAGTTTTTTGGGCAGTTTTTAATGTCCTTTCTTTATAAGGAGTCCTAGAAAATATTACAAGTGTCTTTGGAGTTGTTTTCTCTTGATAGGGATTATTGAGAGTGATAGTTTGAGAGAGATTGTAAGAGTGAAGAGTGAGAGATCAAGTGAGGGGTTAGTGAGAGATTCACAAGGTTACTTGAAGAAGAAGATCTTTTTGTTTCTTCCCATCTCCTTTGAAGGCTCTCAAGTGAAGTTCAACAACATTGGTCCAGTTCTCTGCCGACACTTGGAGAGTGTAAAATGACGACAAAGTGTATCTTTGACAGCCATTGTGTCTTCGTTCTTTGGGAGAAAACTAGAAGAGAGAACTTGAAAGGGAGAGAGGAAAGGGTAGAGTTTTAGAGGGAGAAGATCTTTGGAGGGGATTTCAAGGGAGTGTGGAGGGGATATTCACACGGTTGCTCTGGCGAACATGCACTTCAGTACCATCGGATTCAAGGGTCGTCTTGAGGGAAGTTTTGGCGAGAAGAAGATCTCTTTGGTGTCAAAGAACCCGTCTACTCCGCCGCACCGGGGAAGGTGAAAGTGATTTTGTACAGGCTTCTCCGCCTTGTTGTGGGGGCAAAAGGAGAGTCACTTTGTGGTATTAGTGCAATACTCAGAGGGTGCTCCGGGGAGTGGACGTAGGTCAAGGTTTGACCGAACCACTATAAATCTGGTGTGTTCTTTCTTATTTTTCTTCTGCATTTAATTTCATTGCAAGTTGCTTACTCTGGTTGAAAAGTTTATTTTTTAAACTTTAAATTTAACTTGCATTAATAATTAAAAAGGTTTTTTAAAAATCCAAGATTAGAAGTATAATTTTTAAATTACCAATTCACCCCCCCTCTTGGTTAGCCTTGAGATAATTAATTAGGCTTAACATCAAAATTCATATTGAACGAGTTCCAACATTACTATCCTTATTAACACCACCACAACTAGTAGATAAATAATAAATAGCACCATCCAAATTCAGTTTAAAGAAATTTGGTGTGGGCTTATTCCAATAAATAATATTAAGAGCAGAATGGGATCCCTCCAAGTTAAGCCCTAAAGTAGTACCAATAAAATAACAGTTTTTTAAATTCTTAATAGTAAGTAAATTAATAGCCAAAAGTGCTAAAAACTTATCCTTCACCCTATAAATAACAAATCATCCTCACATCATTGAAAAGGCTATAATAAAAGTAGTAAAAGAGTTACCATTATGAACCGAGCCCGCAAAAGCAACAATAAGACAACCATTACTATCCTTAATAACACCACCACAACTAGTAGATAAATAAGAAATAGCACCATCCATATTCAGTTTAAAGTAATTAGGTGTGGGCTTATTCAAATAAATAATATTAGGAGCAGAATGGGCTCCCTCCAAGTTAAGCCCTAAAGTAGTACCAATAAAATAACAGTTTTTAAATTCTTAATAGTAAGTAAATTAATAGCCACAAGAGCTAAAAACTTATCCTTCACCCTATGAATAACATATCATCCTCACATCATTGATAAGGGAGTTTTTCCTTTCAAACCAAAGAAAGAAAAGAATGAGAGAAGGAATCACATTGTGAATATGACCTTTTAGAGTTAACAAACCAAGACTTAAGTAAGGATTTAAGGGAAAGATGGGAATTAAAGCAATTTAACTGAAAGTAATAATCAAAATAAACCTAAGTTCTAACAACAATAGGTCTAGATAAAAAAACATGATGTGTATTCTCCATGTGAAAACAACATTAACACTTGGAAGCCAAAATGAACCATTTTTTAATGAGATTATGATCCGTAGGGATAAATCTTTGTAAAACTCTCCAAACAAAAATAGAAATAGTAGAAGGAATGCTCTTATGCCAAATATTAGTAAAAATATTATCAATATTACCTTTATCTCTAAAAGAATGCCAAGCACTCTTTATGTGAAAACCACCATCTTTAGATAAATCACATAAAATAATATCTTTGGAGACAGTATTAACAGACAGACTTAAAATACGATGGATGATATAATCAGGAATCATATTAGAAAGCATATCATAGTCCTAACAATTATCAATAAAGAAAGAATTAACTTTGACCGAAGTAGTAGAGGTAGAATTCAAGATGGTGTCAATAGAATCTTTACCTAACCATCTATCTTGCTAGAAAAAGATATTATCTTCACTAAGCACCTAAGAAATAAACGACTCCACCTCCTATTTAACCTTGCAAAGACTTTTCCAAACTTTAGTCCCCAAGCATAGGAGAAATATTAGTAGGATGTTTGCCAACACAATACTTAGAAATTATAAAATTAACCGAATGATTCTCTTTATTATGTAAATTATACCAAAGTTTAAAAGAAAAGGCCTTAGCAAGGTCATGTAAATTTTTTAAACCAAGACCACGTTTAGCCAAACACCACAACACTTCTCCTAAGCCACCAAGTAATTTTAGAAGTGGAGGAAGTGCCTTCCAAAAGAATTTGTTAATAATCTTGTGGACCTTATTGCAAATAGCATGAGTCAAAATAATAGTTTGAAAACTATAAATCAGTAAAGAATAAAGAACACTTTTGATTAGAGTAACTCTACCACTAAAACTGAGAAAGTTAGAGTCCCAAGATAATAGCTTATTCTGGACAAAAGCAAAAAGATCATCAAACAAAAAAGGCTTATTTCTACCTTTAAAAAGATGAACACAAAGATACTTGATGGGAAAGTGAGAATGGGTAAAACAAGTAGCATTTTTAATAGCTGAAATACAAACATTAGAGATCCTCTTAGAAGCAATAAAACAACTTTATTTTTGTTAAAAGATAGGCCACTAACCATCTTAAATACATGAAAAAACTCCATAATTTTATAGACTCTATTAATAATAGCATTAGTAAAATTAATAAAGTCATCCACAAAGCATAAATGGGATATATGGAAACCTCCAAAGTTCTAAAATAGAGATCAGGATTACTAAAACAAATTAGAAAGACCCCTCTTATAAAGGAATTTTGCTGCAATAATAAAAAAGGTGGGAGAAATAGGATCACCTAGCCTTAAGCCATGAGAAGACTTAAAACAATCATGATTAGAACCATTGACAATTATAATAAAATAGAAATCCTAAAAATAATTCTTAATAAGTTTAATAAACACAGAATTAAAACCAAAATGCTCATGGACAAGGTAAATAAAATTCTAATCAATATTGTCATAAGCTTTGTCAATATCAAGTTTCTAAATCAAATTTTCCCCTCTAACTTGAACATCAAAATATTGATAGAATTCTTGAGCAAAAAGAATATTATCCATGATAACCCTACCTTTCAAAAACCCATCTGATAAGGGGAAATAATTTTAGCTAAATAGAAGTAAAATGATTCATAATAATTTTAGAGATCAATTTATTGAAGAATGTACAAAGACTTATAGGATGAAAGTCATTCCAATTTTGAACAGAATTGTTCTAAAGAATAAGCACTAGAGTGGTAGAAGTAAAGAACTTAGGGATAGGATTATCAGCAAAAAATCCAAAATAGCAACAAAAATATCATGTTGAATAATGTGCCAAGATTTTGTATGAAACCTTCTAAATAAATTTCTGACATGTATACAAGGTTTACTCAAACTGTCACCTCATTGCATACTTTAGGAAGAGAGGTAACTAATTATGAATGAGCTAATAAAATTTTGAGATGCTTGCCTTCTTCTTTTGATGCTAAGATCACTGCAATTACTGAATCTAAATATTTAAATACTTATTCTATTTATAATTTACTTTGATCACTCATTACTTAGAAGCAAAGGGTGAAATAAAGAATTATGATGTAGGTGAGGAAAAAAAGGAGAAAACTGTGGCACTAAAGGCCAATAACATGGACATTGATTCGTCTGGACCTAAAAATGATGATATTGCCTTCATCACAAGGCAATTTAAAAGCTTTTTAATGAAGAACAATAAGTATCATTAGAAGTGGAAAAGAGGTAAGGATAGCAAAAATTATAAAAGTTCTTCTAAGGTTGTTTGCTTTAAATGCAAGAAGCCTAGACATGTTAAAGATGATTATACTATACTTAAGGAGCACCCAAGCAAGGAGAAGGGTGAGGAGAAACCCAAATATTGGAAGGAGAAGAAGTAGTATCAAAAAGCTTTCTGGGCAGATTCTACATTTGACTCATCTGAAATTGAAGCTCAATGGAGATAACAAATTTATGCTTAATGGGTGATCATCTTGATCAATCTGATCAAGAAGAGGTATATGAACCAACCGATGATCAATTAGTTGAAATTTATAAGAGAATTCATGCATCATATAAGAAACTTAAGAAAAAGCATGCTAGTTTAAAATTGTAGTTTTTGAATTTGCATAGAGAGCATGAAAGTTTAATTAAAGATCACACTCTACTTGATAACAATCACATGTCTTTACTTGATGAATTTGATGAGTTAAATAAAATGAATTTTGATTTAATTGGTGAGCATGATTTACTAAAAATAAATATCAAAGCTTTTGAAAATAAACCAATATTGCATGCATCAAATAATGTTAAAAAGAGGCATCACCATCCAAATAGATTAGTAAATCCTTTTCATAGAGTAAGATGTTTTCCATTTTTGGGTTCCTAAATCTGACATTTGATTTTTGTAGGTGTTCTCTCACCAAAGACCTCGTGAGAGCAAATGGCACTTAAAAAGCGTAGACTCACGGCTCATAATTACTTAAACTTGCTGCTTAATAATTTTTGAATTGTATGCTTACTATTTTGTTAATTATTGTTATTGTCTGCCTTAGTTTTTGTATTAGCCTTCCTGGTTTGTTGTTATAGTTATTTTTTTACTTTGGTTTCTTTTTGCTTTATGATATTTTTTCCTAGTTTTTATTTTTTGGAGATATATAACCATTGTTTAAACTTCTCTAAATTATTTAAAGGGAGAAACACCGTTGATGGTTTTCCTCCCTCTAACCTCTTTTAGTGGTGTAATTTGTTTTAAACAAAAGTCTATCTCAAATTAACAACTGAATATTGCAATTAAGATCATTTCTATCTTGCTATATTAATCGACCTTATATATATAATGTTCAAAGTCTTTATATAACTTTCAAGTTAGTTAAAATCTTGTCATTGCATTTATCATATGATTTTCAGTCTATTTTGTGCTTTATTCTTAATTATAATTAGAGAGTGAGTTTTTCTTCTCTAATATCTAGAAGATCTACTAACAACTAAAAGTATTTAAGAGTTTTGAGAAAGAGATCTAGGTTGGAAAAATAACAAAAAAAATTGGCCAAAAATGCCAAAACAAAAAATGCGCAATGATCGCAAAAAATTAAAATATACACTAAGTGCATCAAAAAATAGATGATCCGTCCATAAACATATTCAATTTATCTAAGAGATAGTACAGAGCCTATAGGGCCTATATAGAGAGAATGTTGTTGCAGTTGGGCCCAATCTCCAACTTGCCTAGGATGAGAAAGAAGAATCTTCATAACAACATTGCCGGGGACTTTGTCTCCTTTGGTAGGAAATAATATCTTTCATTGTTACCTGCCCAAACTATCATATATTAATCATCCTTTTGTTGGAACAATGGGAAACGCCTAATTATTCGGGATGTTTAAACCCCTTTCTTGGTATCCGCCTTCACCCCCCCCCCCCCCCCCCCCCCCCTCCCGAGGTAGTTCTTTGATAATCTTGTTAGTTTTTAGGGAAATTGCTTGGGTGACCTCTCTGTGCAAACAAAAGGGGTTTCAATTCTCTCTTGCTTTTTTTTATTATCTTTTTTGGATCTTATATGTATTGTTTATTTTACACAAATGAATAATTCTTTCCTTTTTTTTCCATTTTGTCTAGGAAGATATAAACTTTAGTTCCATACTTCAATTGTACTCCTTTTGTACCTTTTTACATTATTAATGAATGCATCATGTAACTTTCAAGGAACCCAAAAACTTTGGGGGGGGGGGGGGGGGGGGGGGCTTTTTTTCTTTTATTTTCATCTCATTTTCTCACTATAGTGTTTTAAAGAGAGAGGTGTGGATTCCGTATAGGTTGTCAAACTTAAGCTATTTTCCCATGGCTAACCAAGAGGGGAGTGAATTAGTAATTTAAAAATTTTGAATAATTTTTAAATAGAAAACTTATTTTAAAGTTCGTATCAAGTTAATTTAAGTTTCATAATAAAACATTTCATCCATAGTAAATAACTTGCAATAAATAAATACGTAAATTAAAAGACTAAAAAATTTATAGTGGTTCGATCAAACACAACCTACATCCACTCCCTGAAGACTCCCTCTCTTTAGGTATTGCACTATTACCAAAGTGACTCTCCTTTTGCCACGATAGTAAGGCGAAGAAGCCTTTAATAAAACCTATCTTCCACTAATCCATTGTACGACAAACAACAATCATCCTTTTACACCCTCCAAGTGTCGACAGAGATCTGTAATCCTTTCACACCCTCCATGTGTAGGCAGAGTTCCTTCATCCTTTTACACCCTCGAAGTGTCGGAAAAGTATCGGATCTTTTCAAGGATCTTCTCATGAGCAACTAGAAAGATAAAAAAAATTGAAATCACCAAAATCACAAAGAGATCCTTAGCTTTGAGTAACCTTATGAACCCTTCACACTCCAATTAGAAGAACTCTTTCTCAAACACTCTCCCACACTCTCTCTTTTTCACATCAGTTTTAGTGGACTTTTTATATCAAAGATACGAAAAACTATCCAGAAAACTAATATTCTCCACTTTTAGTGTACACGATCGTACAGCACGATCATATGTTCGTATGTACAAATAGTTTAAAATTGTTGCATACAAACCTTATGTGAATCAGTATGAAACAAGTTCTTACACGATGATCATCCGGTAAAAACCAAGTTTGTTTGGTATGAAAAGTTAGAAAATGTTTTGTCATCATAAAAAAGGGGAGATTGTTAAGGGGAGATTCATGTGAATATAAGGGAATTCATTGAAGAACACAAAATTCTCTTTTTTTTATTTCACAAATGTCAAAAACACAAAAATCCTAAACAAAACACAAAAATAAAAACAACAAAAACCCTAAATATCAAACACAAAAACAAAACAACTTCAAACACAAACAATATTACTTCCCCTTTTGACAACAACAAAAAGGGAAGAAAGAAGGGTGAAATGAAAGAAGTCATATGAAAAACCTTAGTAATTGATCTTTGAAAGAGATTGAACTATAATTACAATAACCAAGTTAATTATCATTATATGAAAAAGAAAAATTCAAAACATTTAAATTAAAGTATAACATAAACAAGAAAAATTGATCAAATTCATGAAGTATTCTACACAATAAGATAAGGAGAATTATTGCAAAAATGACAAAATGAACATTAGATTTTTTTAATTTTCAATATGAAACATAATCAAACATTAGTCTGATTTGAATTTTAATATTAAAAGATAGAGGAATGAACATATTCAATTGGCAACAGTGCGCATCTTTTAAAATATTTGTGGCACACTTTGTGCATCTTTTTGTATTTTGGCTAATTTTGTGCCTCATCACCATAATACCCCTGACAATCCTTTAGATGGAAGTAAATCCATCTCCCATAATTTTATGAAATGCCATTCTATCCAAAGAAGAGATTTTAGTCTCCACCAAGCCCACAAAAAAAAAAAATGTTAAAGTCTTTTAAAAACTCCTTTGAGTAAAGAGAGGCTTCCCTCTTCTTAGCCCCTCTACAATTTCGAAAAGCAATATCATTCATTGATCCATCAAGAGGGAAGAGCCCCCAGCTCTTAATTTAACTTTCTTATCAATATTTCTAACACAAAGAAGGATTTTAATTGGCCTAAGAGATCTGAATTCGTTTGCTAATTTAACTTTAACCCCATCATTATTATCACCAACCTCCTTCTTCTCCAACACCCCTATAATTTCATCTCCCATTGGCTTTATAGTTTCCATAGAAACCGCAATCTTAAAAGATAAACTTATATTTAGGTCACTCATAGACTTCTTACAAAGAGTTTCATGAAAATTCTCATTTTCCTCCACACAATCATTCAAAGCTAGAAAATTATTAACTGCAATATTGATAGAAGAAGAGATATGTGTAGACTCTATTACCTTTTCAACACCTACCTCTACCAACTCCTTAGTAGCTGGGTTGCTGAACTCCAAAGGGTTAGCCAAACTTTTATTACCCATCTCACTTTCCATAGTAATTTCACCCTCTTCCACCAACATAATGTCTTCAATAACCTTCTCAACTCACAGATTTACCACATTGTTCGTTACATTAATCCCCATGATGACTAAATTTTGAGTCTCAATAATAGCAAGATTACATAAAGGCTTCTTAGTAAATACCTTTTGCACCAGCCTCCCACTAGAGATACCTTATGGAAGCTACTTATTTCTTTTGTAATTAACATGGGCCCAAGGTTCATAAGTTGTATTTTCCTTTATATCTTGTATCAAATCAACATGGTTATCTTGAACTTGCTTGTTAGCACCATCCAACCTACTTTCCACCACCTTTTTTTCCTTCTTACAATTACCTTTAACATGACCAATCATTCCACATTCATAGCAAAAAGTGGAAATCCTCTCATATTACACTTTTTGAAAAAATCATCCCGCCAAGCCTTCGACCCAAACTCCCAAGGGAAGAGGTTAGTCAAGTCTCACAAGAACACAAACTCTTGCAAACTCTCTTCTCCTCCATTGAACCATATTACCATACAACATGAATGGTAAACCCACCATAGATGCAATCCTTGCCACATTGTTTTCATCCCAACTTTGTAATGGCAATTGAGGCATTCTAATCTATATGGGAGAAGTAATTCCCTTCATCAAAGAAGGATAAAACTCTGGAGACCACATATCCATTCCAAACCATATCATACATGCATCTAGATTAATTTTTCTAAGTGTTGGAATGGATAGGTGGTCTCCAGAGTTTTATCCTTCTTCGATGAAGGGAATTACTTCTCCCATATAGATTAGAATGCCTCAATTGCCATTACAAAGTTGGGATGAAAACAATGTGGCAAGGATTGCATCTATGGTGGGTTTACCATTGATGTTGTATGGTAATATGTTTCAATGGATGAGAAGAGAGTTTGCAAGAGTTTGTGTTCATGTGAGACTTGACCAACCTCTTCCCTTGGAAGTTTGGGTCGAAGGCATGGCGAGATGATTTTTTCAAAAAGTGTAATATGAGAGGATTTCCAGTTTTTGCTATGATTGTGGAATGATTGGTCATGTCAAAGGAATTTGTAAGAAGGAAAAAAAGGTGGTGGAAAGTAGGTTGGATGGTGCTAACAAGCAAGTTCAAGATAATCATGTTGATTTGATACAAGATATAACGGAAAATACAACTTATGGACCTTGGGCCCAAGTTAATTACAAAAGAAATAAGAGGCTTCCAAAAGGTATCTCTAGTGGGAGGCTGGTGCAAAAGGTATTTACTAAGAAGCCTTTATGTAATCATGCTATTATTGAGACTGATAATTCAGTCGTCATGTGGATTAATGTAACAAACAATGTGGTAAATCTGGGAGTTGAGAAGGTTATTGAAGACATTATGTTGGTGGAAGAGGGTGAAATTACTATGGAAAGTGAGATGGGTAATAAAAGTTTGACAAATCCTTTGTAGTTCAACAACCCAGCTACTAAGAAGTTGGTAGAGGTAGGTGTTGACAAGGTAATAATGTCTACACACATCTCTTCTTATATCAATATTGCAGTTAATAATTTTCTAGCTTTGAGTGATTATGTGGAGGAAAATGTGAATTGTCATGAAACTCTTAGTAAGAAGTCTATGAGTGACCTAAATATAAGTTTATCTTTGGAGAATGCGGTTTCTAGGGAAAGGTATCTAAGAATGTTGGATAGGATTCTTAGAAATACAGATGGCACTAGTGAATTCCCAAAGAACTAAGATGGTGCCTATAAGTAATCCTAAATCTAGTACTTGCTATTTTAACCAAAGAACTTGGGCCACACAACTTCCTAAGGCAATGTACTTGGCTTCAATAGTGGAAAGTGCAACAAAGTTTTTCTTTCCACTAGACTAGGAGACTAAAGACTGTCCTATGAATTGATAAGTTCTAGAAGCGCTTTTTTTATCCACCTTACATCATGCAAAATTAGAATCAGAATATCCAATAATATCAAAAGAAGTTCTATGCTTAGGGTACCTGATTCCTATGTTTTGGGTCCCTAAAAGGTATCTAAGAATTCTCTTAACTACATTCAGGTTGAATTCTTTTGGGTCAGTTTGAAATATAGCACAAAGACAAGCACTAAATATTATATCAGGTCGGCTAGCCTTTAAGTAAAGTAAAGATCCAATCATCACTCTATACTTTTTTTGATCAACTGACTTCCCACTTGTTGTGAATGAAAAACTTACAACCAAAGACATGAAGGTTGGAAATACTGGGTGTCGTACCCTTAAGGATTTCATAGGGTATCTTATCTAATTTGGCTCTATCATTCACCCTACTAAACACATAACAAGCTGTGTTAACCGCTTCAACCCAAAAGTATTTTGGAAGTGAATACTCAACAAGCATGGCTCTAGCGGCTTCCACTAATGTCCGGTTCTTCCTTTCAACTTCCCCGTTCTGATGAGGTGTCCTAAAAGCTGAGAAGTTGTGGCTAATCCCCTTATCCTAAAAAAAATCTCCAAATCTCTCATTTTTAAACTCTCCCCCAATGGTCACTATAGATGGTCAAGATCTCATAACCAAGCTTTTTTTGAATCCAAGTTAAGAAGGCACTAAACTCATCAAAAGACTCATTTTTATGTAACAGAAATCTAATCCAAGTAAACCTCGAGTAGTCATTGACAATCACAAAACCATAGACTTTTCCTCCCAAGCTTGCAGTGCTAATGGGTTCAAACAAATCCATGTGAAGGTCTTATAAAGGTCTAGAGGTGCTAATGTCCTTAATGGAGTGAAAACTGGAGTGGACTTGCTTTCCTAATCTGCAAGCATCACAAATGTGGTCTTTAGAAAACTTAAGCTTGGGGACACCTCTAACTAGGTCTTTTTGGGTCACTTTCCTAAGGGTTTTCATACTGGCATGACATAATCTCCTGTGCTACAACCATGAATCATCAACAGCAGTTTCTAAGCAAAATGAAGTATCACATTCAATGTTATTTAAATCAATCATGTAAACATTGTTGATCCACTTTCCCTGCAAAATAGTGTCATTATTTAAGCTAATAATGCATGAATTTGCTAAAAAATTTAAGATGAAGCCTTGGTCACAAAGCTGACTGATGTTGAGCAAGTTATGTTTAAGTTCATCAACAAGCAAAATATTTTCAATCAAAAGGCTCTTGGAATTATCAATTATACTTGTGCCTACCACCTTCCTGGTGTTATTGTCTCTAACTATCTCCTTGCCTCCTGTCCTGGTCTCCAGAAAAATGAATTGATTGGCATCGCCAGTCATATGTCGAGAGCATCCGGTGTCCATGTACCACATGCTCTCTCGAGGCGTTTTGTGTGAGCTTTCCTACAAAATTATTAAATGTCAGATTTAGGAACCCAATCATGTTTGGGTTCCTTCTTATGGAAAGTAGAATGCAATGCACGCTGTGAATTATGTAACTTGGGTCTCCAGACCCAATGTGAACTATGGTGAATGGTGCAAGTGTGTGCTATGTTTCCTAGCTTGCCACATAAAAAACTTCTAATACAAGAAAAATGATGCAATAATCTACTCCTGTGGTGTTACTTCCTTTTAAAGTTTTGATAAGCATATAATGATTTATTTTCCAAAACTTTGAGATTTGTTAATTTTTTTTCTAACTCAGTATGAGATATTTTTAAAGAATCACATGTATTAGTTAATTCAGTGTGCTTTTTATTTAATGCATCAAATTCATCAAGTAAAGTCATGTGATTGTTATCAATTTGGGAGCGATCTTTTAAAAGATTTTCATGCTCCTTTTGTAAATTTAAAAATTCCACTTTTGGACTGGCATGAGATTTTTTGAGTTTTTTATATTATGCATGCATGTGCTCAAAAATTTCCAATAATTGATCAAAAGTTTGCTTTTATACCTCTTCTTGGTCACTTTGACCAAGATTATTGTCTGCCATTAAGCACAAGTTTGTTGTCTCCTATTCAGGTTCAGTCTGAGAGGACTCTGATGCAGTATCTGCCCAGAACATATTTTGGAATCTTTTCGTATCCTTCTTAGACTTGGGTTTCTCCTCACCCTTTTCCTTGCTTAGGTGAGACTTGAGTGTAGAGCAATCATCTTTAACATGTCCTAGCTTCCTGAATTCAAAACAAATTATATCAATAGAATTCTTGAAATTTTTATTACCCTTATCTTTATTCCAATTCTGATGATACTTATGCTTCTTTCTTAGAAAGCTCTTAAATTGCCTCGTGATTAAGGTAACATCATCAATTTTAGATCTGGAGGAGTCATTGTCCGAGTCATTCGCCTTAAGTGCCACCATTTTCTCCTTCTTCCTCTCACCTGCATCAAGATTTCTTTTATTCACCCCATGCTTGTAAGTAATTAGTGAACTAAGTAAGTTATCAATCAAATAAGTATTTAAATCTTTATATTCAAAAATTGTAGTGATTGTAGCATCAAAAGAGGAAGGCAAACATCTTAAAATTTTGTTCACTTCTTCATAGTTAGTAAGTTCTCTTCCTAATGCATGCAATGAAGTAATAATATAAGCAAACCGTGTATACATTTTAGAAATTATTTCATTAGATTTCATACAAAAAAGTTCATAATCATACAATAAAATATTCAAACGAGATGGCTTAACTTCTTTAGTTCCTTCATAAGTGGTACACAATTTATCCCGGATCTCTTTACCAGTTGTGCAATTTGAAACACGCATGTAATCTTCAAATTTTAAAACATAGAAATAGCAGTTCAGACATTTTGCATTAAGTTGCACAATATCTATATCATCTAGAGTCCATTAAGTAAAAGGAAGTGGAACAGTAATTCCATTCAATTTTCCAGTTGGAGGTGTATAACCATCTTTAACAAGCATCCACATGCGATAATCAATTGATTATAAAATGGTAGACATGCGAGTTTTCCAAAAATAAAAAAGGATATTATCAAACAAAGGAGGTCGGGTAATAGAATACCCATCCGCAGTATTGCCATTACTAGAGTTAGCTATGGATCAAAAATTTAAAAAGTTTTCAAACTTAATTTGATGAGTCCCGCTCTGATACCACTTGAAAGTTTGTTAGGGATGTTAAGCCCTTAAGAACTAGCCCGAGGCTAACCAAGAGGGGGGTGAATTGGTATTTTAAATGTTTTCTTAAGCAAAAGCATAAATAAAAATTGAACCAATATCACCACAAAGAAATGAAATAAATGTGTGGAAAAATAAATGTTGAAATAAAATAAAGAAAGATCACACCAGATTTATAGTGGTTCGATCAAACCATGACCTACATCAACTCCACGGAGGCACCCTCCGAGTATTGCACTAACTAAGTGTCTCTCCTTTAGCTCCCACATCTAGGCGAAGAAGCCTTTACAACAGACTCTTTTTCGCCAACCCCGGTGAGGCAAAGAATCGATACCTTTTACTTCTTCATGAAGCGGGCAGAGAACCAGGACAGTTTGCTGAAGTAGACCTCCCAAGAATCTCCCAAGGATGAAGGATGAAGAACAAAGAAGATGACTTGGAACCTTGCTTGAAGCAACCTTTGTGAACTCTTTCACAAACTACCCCTCACAAGTTCGTCTCTCTCCATTTCTCTCACTCTCCCTCTCCCTAGGCTCTATCAGGTTAAGATAGTAGCAATCAAGGTTTTAATATGAGAAAATTTGAGTCCTTTGAATAGAGTTTCAAGAACCAACATTATCCTCCAGGATGATATTTCTGTCATCCTGTACGATCAGTACAAATTAAGCTCAATTAGTCTGGACGACATGGGACAATCAGAAGAGATTTTGTTTACATCATCCAGGATGATAAAATATCATCTTGTACAATTAGTTCAAATCACAGATTATTTGCCAGACAATCATTCGAAATGGAGGTCTAGACAATCTAAAATTAGCTTGATCATCAGAGTTGATCTCACGATCGTCCTGGACAATTAGTTTAAAACTGAGGAAAATCATCCAGAATATCGCTCTGAAAAGAGTTGGCTGGTGTTTGATAGTCCAAGAGTAACAAATGATTTTTGAACTGATCTTCCCAGACGATCATGCGATCATTCAGGACAATGTGATCACATCAATCAAGCCTTAACTACTTTCCTTAATTACTAGATTAATTTAGGCATAATTACGTTAAATCGTCAAGGCTGATGTAATGGATCGGTCTAGCCGATGTCCAAAAATAAATCTTACCTAAATAGATCTGGCGGCTGATTCATTCTGATTTGAGATTTTCGTCATGGCTGATATAAGAAAAATCTTGGACGATATTCTTAATGATGGCTGCCTTAACTAGAATGCCCTAATTAGGGTTTTTATTTTTAGTCTGTTCATCCTGGCCAATATGAACATCATCCAAGACGGTATACTCAAAACAAAAAATAAGAGAAAAATTCTCAAGTGTGTGTGTACAAGGTTACTTAGCATCAGGAACCACTTTTATAATGGACTCAAGAAAGTAAAAATTATAAACTGACTCAAACTAAATCTACCAAATCTTAAGTTGGCTTGAGTTGCACTCGATCTTGTGGACCTGAAAAGTTAGTAGGCAAGGCAGTCGTAGACAATTATGAATGTTTGCTATCATCAAAAGTATAATCCATAAACTTAGATTTGCAACACTTTCATTAAAAAGCAGACCTTATAAGGAGTAATTAGACTTTAAGTAAGCTGGAGTTGCAGTTTTCTATGCAAAGTTATGATTTTTAAAAGTTTCGGGCCTTAGCTATTGAACTACGATTGGCTGAGGAGTTGACTTTTTAATTTATGTTAATTTCTGGAATGTTTATATTTTTAATAAATATTAGATTTTTTTTGGAGTTAAATTATTTTTAGTTTACCTAATTTGTATTTTTTTGAAACTAGTTATTATTTTTTAGAGTTTTGGCATTTAACAAATTATTAAAATTGCTTAGTTAGGAGTATTTAAGGATTTTGATCTAAATCAACACCAAACCTCTTGGAATCTCCTATAAAGTTCAGGAATCACCCAATAAATAGTTTCCAAGTGTATGGGACAAAATATATAATTTTTAAAATTTTTAATTATCTAATTAAATTAAAGTAGCTATTTTTAATTGAAATTAAATTAATGTTCAAATTAAGGTCCAATTAAGGGACTTTTTATTTTTGAGATTAAGGGTTAAACTCTAAGGAGTTTTATATATTTTTGGTAGTTTTTGGATTTAATTTGAATTTATTAGAACTTTTTGAACTTATCCTTTTTTTTAAGGAAACCCAACATAGGTGCTTAAGCGGTAATTTAGAAAAAAGTACAAAGTCCTTAAAGATACCTCAAGCTCATTAATGATCTAAGGAGCTACAAAATTAAAGCAAAAAATCCTAAGAACTCGAAGTCCCTTCTAAATAAATGTATAAAAAACATTCTACGGAGCACAATAATGAGCACCCAAAAAGAAGGAAAATAACAAAAAAAAGCATTGGGTTCAGCTTCCTATCCAAAATTTCACCACCACGAATACCTGCACTAAGAATGTCCTGCAAAAAGGTGAAAGCCACGAAGAAAAAGACACAAGAAAAAGAAAATTGTAGATGGGTAATAGTTCCAACAGCAAATCATAATACATATAAAAAGGGGCCAAAAGGGAACAATTACAAGAGACCAAACCTTATCAGTAGAACAACCCAAGCAACCAACATCCAACTTATGATTCAAAGTAGTAGGATCAATAGAAATACATAATGGAAAACCACACTTGCTCACCACCAAGATAGTACGAATAGCAAAAACATTAATTAATAACATTAACCTACCTCATCTAATCTCAAAAGAGCTTCACAAATTCCATAATAAATCAGGACATGAAACACCAGGAGAAAATCCCAGCCAGCTGAAAGAAGTGGAAAAGCATAAGAAAAAGAGGAGAGAAACCAGCTGGCAGCCTACAAAATAGGCCACCCAAACATAGTCCAAGAGATATCAGTACCAATAGCAAATTACCATTAATAGAAAACCAAGCCAAACATCCATGTTAAACCACCAGGAAATAAAAGGATCATCACAAGTAATAATAAGTGAGCTAAAGAAAAGATAACCACAAATCCCCATAATAGCAGCACTCTAAATGCGACAGGACACACCCAATAACCAAGCCCCAGAAACACTCAGTAAACATAACCTCCAACAGAACTAAAAGACCATAAAATTGCAAAATAGAATGCTCTTCAACCAAAATCCACACTCCCATGCTACAAAAAAAATGGACATCAAGAAGAAAAACTCATAATAGACCTCCAAAAAAAGAATGAAAAACCCACATGGCATCTTGAAAGATAAGGCCCCTAAAATAGCAGGAAATTGGAACAACCAATAATATAATTGAACAGTAAGACAAGGCCTTCCGCGCAGCCTGATACTCAAACAGAAAAGAGCTACAAGGGTCCAAATAACAAATAATATGAATAACAAAAAAAGTAGCAAAGCTATAACCTTGACAAGAATAGAACAGTAGAAGATGAAAAGATACAGGAAGTTATCCCAAGAGAGAACAAGAGAAGAAGTCCTTAGCCAACATCACAAATTAGGTTCTAACTTAAGGCATACAAAATTTATCTAACCTTAAAAAACCACGCAAAGGAGCAGTTAAGTTAGCAGGAGTAAAATCAGACATACAGTATAGATCTTTCCCCAAATTGGCAATCTAATTATCACACGCATTACTAATCTTATGAATAAGGGAGACATAAAAGTTCATGAAAATCAATAAATTCTTAATATCCCTAGCAAGATAAAAAAGATAGGAGTTACACACTGTGTCATCATCAGCATTTAATAATTTAAAATAAACCTAGAATCAACTTCAATACTAATGTTAGTTAAATCAAGAGAGATGCAAAGCCTTAAGCCATAGAGCAAAGCCAAAGTGACAGGTTTTCTAACATCATAATTCTTTAAAGGACTAATAAAAGACATAATGAAGCTACCATAACAGTCCTTGATAACACCTCCACAAACCAAAGATAGCCCAAAGCTAGCACTATCCATATTCAATTTAAAGGAATTCTTAAGGGTTTGGTCCATTAAATAAGCCTAGGGTCTTTAAGAAGATGATCAACCTCTAGCTTTTTACATTAGTAAGAAGTAACAAAATAATTGTTCTTAAAATTCTTGATAGAAGTTAATTTAACAGAGTAAAGTGCAACAACCTTATCTTTCACATTCTGAATAATCTTATGATGGTTCATACCAGCATAATTAAAGATAGAATTATTGTTATCCAACCATAAATACCAAATAATAAGAGAATGGATCAGATTTTTTATATGGCCTTTGGACTTAATGAACCAACAATTAAGCAAAGCATAAATTGTTGCAGTCCATGACCCCTAGCTTGAGATTTTAATGATGAAAAATAATATTGATTGAACTGCCTTAATCTTCAATAATTATTTTTGAATGTTACCCTTATATGTGAATATTAACAATTCAGGTAAATCACATACTGCTCAAGACATCAGAAGACTTGAGACTAGGTAGAATGGGATGTGAAGAAGTATGTAACTTTATATTTCTTTTGGTTTTTTATTTTCTTTTATTCTTGATTACGACAACAAAATTTGCAAGCAAACTGAGTAACCACACACACATACAGGGGGAGAGTTTTTTTTAAAGGGAAAAATTAAATTTTTATATAGATTATATTATATAATTTTAAATTATATTATACAATATATTATGGAAAAAATAGTTATTTCCTATAAACTAATCAATTATACGATATTTATCGTTCTAGATGATTCATTTTTAATTTGAAACCCTAGCTGCCATATTATTTTAAGTAAATTTTTAAATCAATAAATTTTCAACTGATCGTACTGTATGATCCTATTATATTGTACTATTATTTGAATACTTTCTCAAATTAACCCACCATGATTATTCAATAAAAATCATATTATACGACCCAGTTCGTACTGTATGATGAATCGAGGCTATTTTTTGTAGTCTTGTTGATCGTATCGAACAATACCTTAATTTTTGAACAAAAAATACTAGATAATGTATATTTCAAACTAGACAATCTAAAGATTTTTACATTGAAAGTTTGTTAGGGATGTTAAGCCCTGTGAACTGGCCCAAGGCTAAATAAAAGAGAGGTGAATTGGATAACTTTAAAACCAAAAATAAATCTCAAACCAAAATCATCACAGAATTCAAAGTGCAGAAGAAAATAATACGAAAGAAATAATAAGAAAAGAACACACCGGATTTATAGTGGTTCGGTCAGACCTTGACCTACGTCCACTCCTTGGAGGCACCCTCCAAGTATTTCACTAAACTAAGTGTCTCTCCTTTAGCCCCCACAGCTAGGTGTAGAAGCCCTTACAAAATCAATTCCACCCTCCCCGGTGCGGCGGAGTTGCCGGGTCCTTTAACACCAAAGTGAACTTCTTCTTTGGTGAACTTTCCTCGAGACAAGCTTTGAATCCGACTGTATTAAGATGCAAGCCTGCAGGAGCAACAGTGTGGAATCCCCTTCACACTCCCTTGAGTCCCCCCTCACAGGATCTTCTCCCTCTCAGACTTCACCCGTTCCTCACTCCCTTTCTAGCTCACTCTTCAAGTCTCCCCCACAAGAACGAAGCTACAATGGCTGCCAAAGACCCTCACAAAAGTTACCATGCCATAGCTTAAATAGAATCACTCAAATGAGCTCATTAATGCAAGTAGACGACATTATCATCTAGGACAATATGAATATCATCTTGTACGATTAGTACAAATTCAGCTCAGTGGCATGGGACGATTTGGGACGATCAGAAGAAAATTGGTTATATCGTCCTGGCCGATCTCACGATTATCCCGGATGATTAGTTTAAAACCAATTTTAATCGTCCTGATCATCGCCCTGATTTGGTTTTGGCCGAAGTCAATCATAAAGGTCATCATCCTGGACGATCCTAAGATCATCCCGGACGATGTGATCGTATCAATCAGCCATTAATGATTTCCAAATAATACCAGATCAATTTAGGTATAATTGAATTAGATCGTCCTGGACGATAGGAATATCGTCCTGGCCGATTTCCTAAAATAAAGAATACCTAAACTGATTATGGTGGCAGATTCTTTCTGAATTGAGAATATTATCCTGGCCGATACAGGTATCATCCAGGCCGATCCATTTATGACGGCTGCCTTAATGAGGATGCCCTAATTAGGGTTTCTATTTTTGGACATATCATCTAAGATGATATAAATATCGTCCCAGCCGATATTATCAAAAATATTAATCATATAGGGAATAACAGGAAATTTTTCATGTTACAAATTAACCGATCCCACACCAAATACAACAAACTCAAGAAAGGAAAAGATTACAAACTGACTCAGACCTAGTCTACCCAATCTTGAGCTGATTCCAAATTGCAGTCTGATCGTGTGGACTTGAAATATTAGTACATAAGATAGTTGTAGAGAAAAAAAGAATGTTTGCTATCATCAAAATCATAAGCCATAGATCCTCAATAATCTCCCCCTTTTTGATGATGGCAAACATTTGAATTTGAATTTGCAAAAAAAGAATATTTTCTCCTAATCTCCCCCTCACTATAATAACACTTTAAAAAATAGGGGATATAAAAATATTTTTGTTTTAAAATTTTTGAAAAGTAAGAAAAAAAAAGATACAAATTCAATAGTACGTTCTCCTCCTTTGACATTATCAAAAAGAGACAAGGCACAAACAAAAAACAAAACAAAAAAAGACAAAAACGTTCCCTGTTCTAGTGAAAAAAAAAATTCTTAAAATGAGAAAGTTACCTCTTGGTATTAATCAAAAACTTAGTAGAATTGGATTGACAACGCATAGCCCAGAAAAGTTAGAAATTCAGAATTTTATAATCCAAACTTAAGTTCTTTAAAAAGGCTAAAAAACTTTTTAATTCAATATCTAAATCAATAAATAAATGAGAGAAAGAAATAATCATTTTTCAAAAACTCCTTCTATAAAATATATCTAATAGAAGATCAATGCATGAATTGTTGAATCATTAATCAAGATTTTCAAACTCAAGTATCGAAAGTATCAAGGGTTTTCTTAAGCTTTAAGAAGTACAAGAATGGTAAGCATTAATTTTGTGGGCTCATTTTATACCTCTTGACAATTAGATGGCGCACTGTGCATCTTTTGATACACTTTGTCTATTCTATATTTTCAAATTTGCATCTTTGTGCATCTTTTATTTTTGGCATTATTGGCCAATTTTTTTAATATGCTATCTTTTTGAAATCTGAAAAATAAAAGTAAACCCATGCTATTGATAAAGTGAATTCTTGATTAAGAAAATTATGAGTTAGATTCAACAACTTGCAAAAGATCTCTATGCGATAAATAAAATGTAGGGAGATAAAAAAAATTAGTTTCAAAATCCAATTTAAAATATGATGAAGATTTTAAATCAAAAGTAGAATAACCTCTTTTATGAAATAGAGAGTGAGAATCAAAAACATGAGTTTCCTTCTTTTGACTGTTTTAGAGAAGTCAAACACAACTTACCAAAGATTTCAAGAAAAAATAGGAAGTAGATTTTTCATTTTTAGAAAAGTGAATGTGTGTGTTGATCAAAGAAAAACTTTTACGAAAAAAAAATTTCAAAGAATAAACAAAAAAAAATGAAAAACATAAAAACAAAAATACAACACAAAAACACGAAAGGCTTTTAACCATTATCTCTTTCATGGTCCGATGCTTCAGAAACCAGATCTGCCGATGAGATTTTTTGCCTTTCATTATTTCCCCAGTTTAAATTTTGCTTCGCCTTGCCCTTTTCTTTCGTAGGAAGAATTCTTAAATTAGGGCACTGATTTTTCATATGTTCAGGCTTCCTGCATCGAAAGCAAATAACGTAAGAGGAAATATAGACATCCTTACCACTTTTACATTTTTTCCACTTTTGCTTATCCTTTGGTAAGCTTTGTGATTTGCTTGACAAGTCATTGCATTTGTCACCAACTAAGCAATCTTTTTCCATATCTTCAATTTTTAGAACAATCGTTTCACCTGCATCCAAAATTCTTTGACCCAAATCTTGCTCGTAGGCAATGAGTGAGCCAATCAAAATATCAATAGAATAATTATTCAAATCTTTTGATCCACAAATAGCAACAACTTTGGCATCAAATTTTTCATGTATACAACGAAGAATTTTATTGAATTTTTCAAAATTTGAAAACTCTTTTCCTAAGGCATGCAATGATGTTACAATTTGAATGAACCTAGTGTACATGTCTAAGATCGTCTCATAAGATTTCATGAAAAATAGTTCAAAATCATGCATTAAAAAATTCAACTTGGACTGCTTGATTTCACTAGTGCCTTCGTATATGGTGTGTAGTTTATCCCAAACTTCCTAACCAGTAGTGCACGTGGATACTAAAATAAAATCTTCTGAATTTAAAGCACAGAAAAAATAATTTTAAGATTTTACATTCAGTTGAGCATCGATACGTTCATCTCTATTCCATTGACTAAAAAGAAAGTCAGTTTTAACACCATTAATTTCACGAGAAGGTGGAGAATAACCTTCTTTGATAAGCATCCACATGCGATAATCAGTAGATTGTAAAAACGTCGACATGCGGGTTTTCCAGAAATCAAAAGGTAGGTTATCGAACAGAGGAGGTTGGGTAATAGAATACCCTTCCGTAGTGTTACGATTCCCAATATTAGCCATGGATAAAAATTCAAAAAGTTTTTAAACTATTTTTTTATGAATCTCGCTCTGATACCACTTGAAAGTTTGTTAGGGATGTTAAGCCCTGTGAAGTGGCCCAAGGCTAAATAAAAGAGAGGTGAATTGGATAACTTTAAAACCAAAGATAAAACTCAAACCAAAATCACCACAGAAATCAAAGTGCGGATGAAAATAATGAAGAAGTAATAATAAGAAAAGAACACACTAGATTTATAGTTGTTCGGTCAAACCTTGACCTACGTCCACTCCATGGAGGCACCCTCCAAGTTTTGCACTAAACTAAGTGTCTCTCCTTTAGCCCCCACAGCTAGGCAGAGAAGCCCTTACAAAATCACTTCCACCTTCCCCGGTGCGGCGGAGTCGTCGGGTCCTTTGACACTAAAGTAAACTTCTTCTTTGGTGAACTTCCCTTGAGACAAGCCTTGAATTTGACGGTATTAAGATGCAAGCCTGCCGGAGCAACCGTGTGGAATCCCCTCCACTCCCTTAAGTCCCCCCTCATAGGATCTTCTCCCTCAAAGACTTCTCCCATTCCTCACTCTCTTTCAAGCTCTCTCTTCAAGTCTCCCCCACAAGAACGAAGCTACAATGGTTGCCAAAGACCCACACAGAAGTTGTCATTCCATAGCTTAAATAGAAGCACTCAAAATGAGCTCATTAATGCAAGTAGCCGACATTATCGTCCAGGATGATATGAATATCATCCTGAGGATGATATGAATATCATCCTGTATGATCAGTACAAATTCAGCTCAACGGCCTGGGACTATCAGAAGAAAATTGGTTATATTATCCTGGCCGATCTCACGATCGTCCCGGACAATTAGTTTAAAACTGATTTAAATCGTCCTGATCATCGCCCTGATTTGGTTCTGGCCGAAGTAAATCGTTCAGGACATCGTCCTGGTTGATCCTAAGATCATCCCGGACGATGTGATCGTATCAATCAGCCATTAATGATTTCCAAATAATACCAGATCAATTTAGGTGTAATAGAATTAGATCGTTCCGGACGATAGAAATATCATCCTAGCCGATTTCCTAGAATAAAGAATACCTAAACTGATTATGGCGGCTGATTCTTTCTGAATTGAGAATATCATCCTGGCCGATACAGGTATCATCCAGGCCGATCCATTTATGATGGCTGCCTTAATGAGGATGCCCTAATTAGGGTTTGTATTTTTGGACATATCGTCCAGGATGATATAAATATCGTCTCGGCTAATATTATCAAAAATAGAAATCTTATTGGGAACAACAGGAAATCTTCCAAGTTACAAATCAACAGATCCCACACCAAATACAACAGACTCAAGAAAGGAAAAAGATTACAAACTGACTTAGACCTAGTTTACCCAATCTTGAGCTGATTCCAAATTGCAGTCTGATCGTGTGGACCTGAAATGTTAGTACATAAGATAGTTGTAGTGAAAAAAAGAATGTTTGCTATCATCAAAATTATAATCCATAGATCCGCAACATACATATCGTACTTTAAAGTTTGGAGTGTAATAAATTTCTCTCATCGCAGCATTAATTATGTCTCAACAGAAGAAATTTGTCACATCATACTGGAAGATATTTTTATCATACTGTATGATGTAATTAAGAATTATATCTTGATCGTACTCCGTCATACCAGGAAAAAAGCTATTCTGAACTGATCGTACTATATAATCTTAGATCGTACTATACTATATACTTTTAGATCGTAATGTATTATGTGTGTCTTTCTAAAATAAAAGAGAGGAACCGGATAAAGGAGGGGAAACTCTTGAGAGGGAGCCACTTGAAGGGATTTAGGGCTTGTGAAAGGAAGGAGAAGGCGAGTTTGTGAGGGAGAAGGAGTGTGAGGGGATAAGACGATTTCTCCTAGCCTATTGCATGCTTGTTCCACTTGTGGCCCAGGTAAATCTTGTTGGAGCTCTCGAGGGGAAACATTCTTTAGCCAAACTAAATACATCAAGAACATCTAAAAAATTAAGAAATTGACAGAGATAAGGACATGAACTCTCCCATGAGTTCTACGATTCAACTAGATAAAGACCCGAATGGAAAATCAATAGAATAGAAGATATATAAAAGAATAATTGGATCTCTCCTCTATTTAATTGCTAGTAGACCAAAAATAATGTTCAATGTGTGCCTCTATGACTAATTCCAAGCTGGCCTTAAAGAGTCTCACTTGACTACCACCAACAGAATCCTTAGATATCTACTAGGAATTTTATATCCTAGGCATAGCACCTCCTTTGAAATCTTAGGGTACTCATATTCAAATTTTATACTATTTAGGGTAGATAGGAAAAGCACATCTGACACCTATTAATTCATAGGACAATCCTTAATTTCTTGGTTCAATAGGAAGCAAAATTCAGTAGCCCTTTCCATGACTGAGGTAGAGTATATAGCAGTAGGAAGTTGTGTTTCATAAGTGCTATAATTGAAATAATAACTTTTGATCTTGGATTACCCATAAGAACCATCCCAATCATGTGTGACAACAGCAGTGTAATTTTCATATCCAAAAATCTATATCAACACTCCTGAGTAAAATATATAGACATTAGACGTCACTTCATAAGAAACTATGTAGCCAAAGGAGACATAGAGTTGCACCATATAGCTACATGAGATCAATTGGCAGACATATTCATCAAAGCACTAGCCTATGACACCTTAAGCACCATGAGGACAAATCTTGGTGTCATAGACATTCATGCATGAGACAAAAAAAATTAAAAATTTTAAAAATAATAAAAAATAAAAAATAAAAAAACACAAAAACAAAACAAAAAAATTAAAAAAAAAAAACAAAAAAAATTATATTGGTCCAAGGGGTTTCCTGATCGTCACACACTCACCAATTTGAACTCTAAAACTAACATATTTTTGTCCCCCATCATATTGTACGATTCATCTTCGTACTGTACGATTTATATAAAATGCACATATTACGGCCTTCTATTCAACCAATGGTCCAAATTAAATTTTTGATATGTATATCATATTATATGATTTTCTTCATATTATATGATATACGTGGTCATGCATTCAAATCATTTGGTATGATATAATTGCACTTAATACTGTACAATTTCTCTACTTCGTACTGTATAAGCCACGTGTATAATGGGATTGGGATGAATTAAACTCGGTCAGTATGATATAATTTCACTTTGTGCTATATGAACATCTATTCATATTGTACGAACCATTTCATTAAAGGTCATACTGGGGACTCCTCAGGATGAACATAATTCCTTTAGATCGTACTATACGTACCGATCGTACTATACGTACCGATCGTACTGTAATATTTGACCACCTTTTTCCTAACCATTCATCCAAAAGAAATAATTGTATGATCAAACTGTATGATACTCGATCATACTGTATGAATATTTAAAATTTATGAAAAATGAGAGAGGAACCAAGCTCATTTCACCCAACCACTCCTTGCTACACCCGTTCTCACTTATTCTTACAAAATGAAAGCTCAAGCAAATGAGGTCGACTCATCCTAGGAAGCTCCTCTTTCTCTCATCACGATGACGATCACTTTTTGTCTGCTAAGGATGATGAAGTGTACCATAAGTTTAAGGAATACAAGATAAATCCTTCTTGTATGCTAAATTAATCAGCCTTAAAATTTTAGATGACGAATCTCTTTTTTTCCACTACCATATAATTCCTTCTCACCCTGGCATTTCCATTCAATTTTGAGCTCTTTTTTGAGTTCCATTCCAATCTAAGGATAAATATAGAAAACTTGACCCTCACCTCTTTTCTTTGCCATTAAAATGTAGAAATCACCAAAGCAGACCTCGCTCAATACATCGGGCTTTCTAGTGAAAGACCTCAAGCCCACTCTTTCATAAAAAATGAATTTGTTTGGAGTTCCATCAATCTACTTTATAGGAATGTTTCTTTGAACCAACACCTACCACTTATCTAGTCCTTAACCCAAAATTCTCGCATCATCCAATATGTTCTTAAGACATCAATCGTACCCAAAGTTAGAGATAGGATATACATGACCCCAATCTTGTCTGTTGTGACCTACCTAATCATATCAAATTCTATATTTGATGAAGTCAATTTAATTCTTGAATATATATAGAACATGACCCTAGTTTGCCTTCGTAGCACCTACATAAACTCAATTTTTCCCTCAGCGATCTCAGAGGATATATTCTTTGCCAAAAATACCAGTTAACCTATCCTGGTGAACCTGATAAATGAAAGGAACAATATTAATATCAATTTGGGATCTAATGAAATGGCCTTGTTTGAAAAAGAAATGTTGAATTTGGCCTGAATAGTAATGTGTCCCTCTACCTCTCAGAAAAATTATGATGCTCTTACTAATACTGAGGAATTAGAATTTTCTAGTAAATGATTTACTAAAGATGATAACGATATTAGCTTTGTTAAAGCTCAAGGTAAACGTGGTAGGAAGACCAATAACCTTAATTTACAATAGGGTAGAAATACCCGTTCACAAACTAGTCATATTTTTTATTTTTTATGTTTAAATTCATTATTTGGAATGTTAGGGGTATTGGGTGTTCTTCTTATTGCTTGCAATTAATAATTTATGTTGTATTCATGAATTTCTATTCTTGTTTTACTTGAACCTTTTGTCAATATCTCAAATTTAATTTGTACTGCTAGATTTCTTGGTTTTAAGCTTGCTACTGCTAATTGTGCTAATAAGATTTGCATGTTTTTTGAAATAACTGATTTGTATTGATATTCTTGGTAATTTTACTCAAGTGTTGCATTGTAATATTGAAGTTTTAAATCTTAATTCTTGTGATTCTTTCATTTATGTGGCTTCGTCTCGTGGGAATAGAAAAATCCTTTGGGAGCAGTTATCTGTCTTCGATAATTAGTGTCAATTACCTTGGTTGGTGGCTGCTGATTTTAATACCATATCTATTCCTTTAAAATGCATTGGGGGGTCCACTTCTATTTTTCATTCTATGGAGGATTTTAATAATATGATTTTTTATTGTAATCTCATTGACATTGGCTTTTCTGGTAACAAGTATACTTGTAACAAAAGTCAATTACGGTAAAGGGTGGATAGTATTTTATTGAATGATAAATGGCTTAATTCCTTTAGTACTATTTCTATTGATAATCTTAGTCATTCTCTTTCAAATCACTCTCCTTTACTCCTTGCGCTTAATACTAGACATATGAACTTTTTTCCTAAATTTAGATTTACAAATATGTGTCTTCCATATGATTCTTTTTCAAGTGTTGTTCGGGATAATTGGAATCCTCATTTGCATCCAGATAACTTTTATTATGGTAATGAATAGACTTTGGCTCAGTTGAAAAGACTTAAACAACATTTAAATTTGTGGAACCATAATATCTTTAAAAATATTTTTACTAATATTTTAAATTCTGGATGGGTGGCTAATAATGTTGAGCTTAATTATCAGAGCCTTCCTTCTGATGGTACTTTTGCTTTACTTAGAGAGGCTAAGGCTAGTCTATTTAAACTCCAAGCCTAAGAGGAAACCTTTTGGAAACAAAAGGCCACTGCTAAGCATTTGGTGGAAGGTGATAATAATACGATGTATTTTCATGCTTTGGTTAAAAGGAAACGTGCCTCAAACTCCATTAATAAAATCACTCCTGAGGATGGTTCTATTTCTGAGGATGCTGAAGAGACTGCCCTGTTGATTGTTCAACACTTTCAGGAAAGGCTCAACAAGGTTTGTATCCCTCATAATATTGACAACCTTGCAATTATCCCCAATCTCATCTCTTTGGAGGATAATGATTTTCTTTCTAAAATCCCCTCTTTAGATGAATTAAAAGATGTTGTTTTTGATATGAATGGTAACTCTGTTGCTGGTTCGGATGGATTCACCACTATTTTGTTTCAAAAACTTGGGGTATTATTATGGATGATCTCTATGCTGTGGTTCTATATTTTTTTGCTAGTCATACTATGCCTAAATTTTTTTCAGCTACCTATATTGTACGTATCCCTGAGAATAATGATGCTAGTAATTAGAATGACTTTAGACCAATTAACCTATACACTTTTTTTGTTAAACTTCTTTCTAAATTTTTTATGACTCTTTTAACTACTATTCTTATTAAGATTATTTCTCCTTTCCAAATTGGTTTTATTAAATTTTGTGCCATCTTTGATAATATTTTGTTGGCCCATGAATTCTGCCACGATTTGGGTGTTAAGGTGAGGGGTGGTAATTCTATCATAAAGCTTAATATCTCCAAAGCATATGATAATATTAGATGGAATTCATTTATAACATCTTGGAGTTTTTTGGTTTTAACTTGGCTTTCATTAGCCATATTAGAAATTATATTGAAGGTTTTTTTTCTCTATTATTATATATGGTAAGAGTTCTGGTTTTTTTTTAAATCTTCTCATGGTTTAAGGCTGGGAGACCGTATGTCTCCTGCATTTTTTTATTATTTTAGTTGATTATCTTTCTAGAAGCCTTCTAAATCTGTTTGAAAATCAGCCAAATTTTTATTTCAGGACTAAGGGGGGTTTCCTATATCTCATTTAAGTTTTGTTAATTATTTTATCATTTTTATGAATGTTTCTCATAATAAGATTAAAAAGCTTATGTATTTATTTCCTTATTTTCAAACTATTAGTGGTTTGCCTTTGAACAATCAAAAATGTTGTTTCCTTATTTCTTACAATATGGACATTGAATGTATCTCGGCTATTAAAGACATTAGTGGGTTTACTTGGCCAGTTACCTATCAAAAATCTTTGGATTCCTTTGTTTAAAAGTTGAAAAAAATCATTTTGTTTGATGGTTTAGTTACCTCTATGCAGAATATGCTTCAGTCTTGGGATTTTAATTTCTTAAGCTTTAGGGGTTGGCCTACTCTCATTAGAAGTATCCTTTGTTTTCTCCCAATTTACTTTTTCCAAACTTTGCTTCCTACTAAAAGGGTGTGTAACAGAATTGATAAAATCCTTAATAAGTTTTCTTGGAAAGGCACTGGTAGTAATATTAAAATTACTTGGGCTTCCTGGGATAAGTGTTGTAGGGTTTTAAAAGAGGGTGGCCTTAGTTGTGAAAGCATGGCTAACCAGACCCATGCTTTTTCCCACAAATTATGGTTTACTTTTTATGCAAAGCTTTCTTTGTGGGCTAAATTTATGTTTTCCAAATACTTTTGTGGGGAAGCATCCTTCTATTTGTTCTTTTAATATTGGAGTTTCTAAAGTTTGGCAGAGGATGTACAAAGTTAAGGGGGAGGTGGAGCCTCATCTTTCTTTTGGTCTAGGAGGTGGCAATTATTTTTTCTAGCAGGATCAAGGGTTATGTTCTTGCTCTATTGACTCCCTCATTAATTCCCCTTCTACTGCCACAATTAAGGTAAAATAGTTTGTTAATGATAAGTATTGGGGTTATGATAAGCTTGCTAATATTCTTTTGAATTTTATTATTCAAAAAATTCTTAGTCTTCCTCTAAACTTGGAGTCAAATGATGTGTTATTATGCAAGTTGGCTAGTGATGGTATTTTTAGATTAAAAGATGCCTCGCAAGAGTTTAGGGCTATGAATGCTGATACTACCATTTATTCGATGATTTGGCATAAAAGTATCCCTTCTACTATTGCTACTTAAATTTGGAGAATTTAACATAGATTTATTCCTTCGGATGACAATTTGATCAAAAGAGGCTTTGCTCTTCCTTCTAAATGTCAATGTTGTTTTCATTTGAAAAATATGCATCTTGTTTTTGTTTCAAGGCCTTTAGCTGATAAAACTTGGTGTTATTTTGATGATATATTCAATTTAAAAGTTTTTAATGCAAATTTATCTATTTATGCTCTTCTTAATGCTTGGTTTGTTAATTCTAAAGGCTACATTAGAAATATTACCCCTTCCCTAATTTTATGGTTTCTTTGGTTGGAAAGGAACAATTCTCTTTTTAATGGCCTTAAAATGGACACTCAGGGGGTTATTAAGAATGTCAAACATAACTTGCTCCATTTAGTTTCTGTTAACTTATTGTCTATAAAAGGTTTCAAAAGTTGTTATGAAGTTTCCTCTGACCTAGGCATCTGGATGGAAGCCACTTTGCTTCCTTATTTTCCTCATTCTTTTTCGTGGGTTAAACCTTCTGTGGGTCCTTTCAAGCTGAATGCTAGTATTGCTAATGAGATTAAAAACATGGGGTGTTGTGGAATCATTAAAGATTGCAATGGTAATGTTATTCTTTCCTTTGCGGGGCCATTGTTTAATGTTAATCCTCATATGGCTCTTCTTACTTTTGTTCTTTATGGGTTGAGAAGTTCTATGTCCCTTAACATTACCAATATTACTATTGAGAATGAGCCATTTTATAATATTCAAAGCATTTTTAATGAGGTGGACTCGATTTTTAACTCTGAGGTTTTTTATATTATTAGGGACATTAAAAATTTGATGGTTTTTATCTTAATTTATGTTTCCTATGTGCTTAAAGAACGCAATGCTTGTGCTATTTGGTTGGTTCGATTTGGATCTGGGATTGATTGGTTCATGGATTTTGTGGAAGCCAATACCCCAATTACACTTAAAGGCCTCTTAAGATTGGACAAAATTTCTTATCCTTATGTTTTAAATTAATTTGTTCCCTATTTTCTTTCCTGTTATATGCATTTGGCCAAGCTTTGCTAGTTGGTTTTGGTTTGCTGGTATTGTTCAAGTTTTGGTGGGGTACCCTGATCTTTTTCTCTCTTTTTTTGGTGGTTTTCATTTGGTTCTATTTTTGGATTTTTGGGCTGAGCGATGATTGTAAGGTCTTCTTAATGGGTTTGCTGTTTGTTGCTCTCCTCCCTCGGGTTCTAGGTTGGAAGGAGTCTGATGGTTGTGGGACTCTTGGCTTTGTAGATTTCTGGTTGTCGATGTTGCCTGGCCTTTGGATTGTGTTGTTTTACTGAGGCAGTTTTGGGTGGATGGTTTTCTTCATATTTCCATCCTGGCTCTTTTTGGTTTTTTGTTTATTCTCTGTATTAATTTTTAGGAGCTCAATTATTTCTGGTTTGGGCTCCTGGCTTTGTTATGTTTGATGGCCTTCCCCTGCCGTGACAGCTAGGGCTTTTCTGTTGTGTGAAAAGTTGTTCTCTTGAGAATTGTTTTTCTTTCTCTGGATTGTTCTTTTCTTCTTTTTTCTGGGTATGGGGGGGTTGCCCATTTTGGTGGTGTTTTTTAGCTATACCTTGTGTATTGGTGGGTGGGGGTGCATGCGGGGGACTTTGGGTTGGATGGAGCGGCATCAAGATTTACCTTGTGATGTTTGTGTGTTTTATTCAATCATGAGCTGTACTTGCCCGATCCCCTCAAGCCTTAACTGTATTTCTTCTGTCTTGGTTATTGTTTTTTTGATCCACACCATTATTTCTTAATGTATGTAGGGTAATCTTATTAGCTGTTGCACTTGGTGGTTGTTTTGGCTCTATTACTACCCAAGGCTTGCTATTTGGGATGGTTTTGTTTACTTGATTTTTTGGAGGTGGAGCTATAGCTTCGGGAGGACTAGGTGTTAACTCTTTTGTAGAAATATGACTGACTGTAAAATGAGTCACTGGTGGTACATTCAACTTCCTTCCTTTTATTTGATTTTTTACACTTTTTTACATGTTCGTTTTGGTGCAGGTCATTGCTCTACAATTTTTTTAGATAGGAAGCTCTGGTGCTTCTGCTTGTGCGCTATAGAATGTACCTAGGATTTTTTTTTAATTTTGTGCACCAGGAATCTTGAACTCAAAGGATTTTTTAATTTTCTTTTCATATCTCTTTTAAGCAGTAGAGAGCTCGAGGTCACTTTAAGGACCTTGTACTTTTACATTTATATTAACGCGTAGGCCACTCTGTGGGTTTCTCACAAAAAAAAAAAAGAAAAAAAAATCTAAAATTCTAAACCATCAACTAAATTCCTAAACCTTAAACCATAAACCAAAAACCCTGAACATAAACTCTAAACCCTAAACTATAAACCTAGAACCTTAATCATAAAACGTAAAATGTAAATCTTAACTCTAACCTTTATCCTTAAACCATAAATCCTAAACAAATATCCTAAACCCTAATCATTAACCTAAAACCCTAAACCCTTAACTGAAATCCGAAACCTTAAACCCTAATCCCTAAGCCCTAAATATAAGCCCTAAACCATAAATCCTAAACCCCAAATCCTAAATCCTAAACCCTAAACCCTAAACTGAAACCTTAACCCTAAAACATGAACCCTAATCCCTAAATTTACACCCTAAACCCTAAGCCTTAAACTACAAACCCTAAATCTAAACCCTAACCTCTAATCATAAACCTTAAACCTAAAACCAAATCCTAAACCCTAAACATTAATCTAAAACCCTAAAACATCAAATAAATTCTAAACCTTAAGCCCAATACCCCAAATCCTAAATGTAAACCCTAAACTGTAAACACTAAAACCTAAACCGAAATCTTATACACTAAATAAAAAACCCTAAATCTAAACCCTAGACCAAAAACCCTAAACCCTAAATTAAAATCCTTAACCTTAAACCTTAAACTCTAAACTTAACACCTAAACCCTATTCCCTAAACCCAAAACCCTAAATTCTAACCCTAAAACTAAACCATAAATCCTAACCCCTAACCGTAAACCTAAACCAAAACCCAAAACCATGATCCGTAAACATTAAAACTACACCCTAAACCATAAACCTTAAACTCTAAACCCTAAATATAAATCCTAACCTTTAACCTTAAACATTAAACAAAAAATTAAAATCCTAAACCCTAAAAAAAAATTTAACACCCTAAACCCTCAACTAAAATCCTAAACCTAAGACCCTAAACCAAAAATCTTAAACATAAACCCTAAATCATAAACCCTAAAACTAAAACATTGAAGCCTAAACACTAAACCGTAACCCTAAATCTAATCCTAAACCTTACACCCTAAACCTGAAACATTAAATATAAACCCTAAAAACTAAACCCTAAACCCTAAACACTCAACTAAAATCCTTAGCCAAAAACTTTAAACCCTAAATACTCAACATAAAATAAAAAACCCTTATCCATAAATCCTAACCCTATATCTGAGCCCTATACCCTAAACCCTAACCATAAACCCTAAACCCTAAACCCTAAACCCTAAAACCTAAAATCTAAACCTTAAACACTAAACCTTAAACCCTTAACCCTATACCCTAAAGATTAATCTAAAATCCTAACCCCAAAAAAAAATACTAAACCTTAATCCCAAAACTATAAATTCTAAACCAGAAACCCTAAACCATAATGCTAACTTAAAACCCTAAACCCTAAACCCTAAACCCTAGACCCTAAACCCTAAATCTACTCCGTAAACTTAAAACCCTAAATTTAACCCTAAGCCCTAAATCCTAAGCCTAACTTTAAACATAAAACCTTAAACCCTAAATATAATCCAAAACCCTAAACTTTAACCAAAAACCCCTAGCCCTAAATTGAATTCCTAAACCTTAAACCCTAAACCGTAAACCCTAAACCCTATATCCTAAACTCTTAATATAAATCCAAAATTATAAACCATCAACTAAAATCCTATATCTTAAACCCTAAACCAAAAACCCAAAACATAAACTCTAAACCCTAAACTCTAAAGCTAAAACCCTAATCCTAAACCGTAAGCTATACATCTTAACTCTAGCCTTAATTTTTAAACAATAAAACCTAAATAAAAATCTTAAACCCTAAATATTATTCTAAAACCCTGAACCATAAAATGAAATTTTGAAATTTAAATCCAAAACTATAAACCCTAAACATAAACCCTAAACCGTAATCCCTATAAACCCAAACAAACCTGAAAACTCTTCTCTGTGTTCCTAGGGTACTCCACGGCATTTTGAACGTGATTTCATTTCTGTTGTGATTTGGCATGGATTTTGTTGAGATCTAAAATGATCTATTAGTTTGATTAATTTTTCTTTTATTTATGTTTTTCTTTTACAGCATTTTCTTTTGGCTTTTATGTTTTTTTTTGTTAAAACCCAGAAGGGGGCCTACGTGTTAATATATAAAAATGATTATAGTGTCCTTAAAATAGCCCATCTTCTCAATAATGCTCTCACGAGCTACAAAACAAGGTGAAATAAAACCTATGAGACGATAGTCTCCACTAATCAAAAGTACAAGGAAACCTAGTAACATTCTAAAGATGCTATAGTCAAGCATCCAGAAAAGAAAGATTAAAGTAAGGAAATGAAGCACAATCATTGTACAAAAAAGCTTGAAATCACCCATAAGCAATCCCACCTTCAAAATGAAGTGGCTGCAAAAACACAACCTATACCACAAAAAATTATATGTTAACTAGAAAAAGTAGTTTAAATTTAAGCCAATAACAAAATAAGAATAGCAAAATCTGCATAATAAGAAGTAATCCAAGCCATGCCACCACATTAAACCAAAGAGAGGATGAAGGCTTATAGATCTTAAAGTAAAATTAATTCAGTAAGCCTCAATAGGGAAATCCACAAGTAACTCAATCCTACCCTTATGATCAATGAAAGACAGCTTAAAAAGCCACAAACAGTAGAACATAAAGCCCCTAAAAGAAAAGCACAAAAAATCCAAATTATCACCAATATCCAACTCGAAATAAGGCCCCACGCCAATCAATATAAATAAGTTAGATAGATGCCAAACCAAAATCTAGGGAGCAACCAAACACCTGTAGGCAACATCGCAATTGAAATTAGAGCCAACATAGCCCGAAAGCCCAGCAAAACACTCACGGATACACCTAGCAAGCTAAGAAAGACATCAGAATATAGGAGAGAAACAATGGGAAAAACCATAAGCCATATAACCTATTTAATCACAGCTAAAGTTTAGATCCACAAAGACCACCGAAAATGAATAACATAGATAGATGCAAGTAGCAATTCACTAACAACAAGATAGAATAATACAAGAACATTAAGATAGGATAAAAACATCACATATAACCCTTAAGATGGAAAAAAACTCCAAAGCCAACATAGAAACCAGCCGGTCTAGGAGACCATCCAAACAATCCAAACCACACACATCCAGGAAAACTAAAATAGAGTAACATACCAGCCAACCCAAGAAGATCCAAACCAATAACCCCACAGATTAACCAACAGCCGTAATGAAAGAACCCATCAACACAAGAAATAGCAAAGGCACCAGCAATCGCTAACAGATGATGCCAAGGAGCCAAAATAGAATGATGACACTAAAAAATAACCCAGTAAAATAAAATCCATAGAAAACCTGAATAAACCACCTAGCACACCACTCGAGAAACCAAAAATAAGCCCACAGCTAGAGAATAAGAAGAAAGCAACCCGAAAAGCCACTTATGTTCTAACATAGGGGATACCAAGAAAATCATATTTAATCATACCTCTAAGAACCACTTGAATACGGGAGGAAATAACATCAAAAAAATAATCAAGGCTATACCCCCAGTTAGAAAGCCAAGAAGCAGATACATTACCCTTCTAAATATAATGAAACTAGTAATTAAAAAAAATTAATAAATTTAGAAAAGATTCGGGATGAAACACATCCTCATTAGCATAAAAGAGATGGAAATCATAATCAGAGTTCACCTCAAAAAACAAGTTAGCTAAGTTAAGTGAGATAAATAACTTAATTTTGTAAGGAATTGCTATGGTTATAAAAGTAGAATAATTATAATTATGTATAGTGCAAGTAAAAGGCATAACAATGCATCCATTACTATCCCTGATATCACCACCACACCTCACAGAAGAGGCACTAAAAAAACCATCCATATTTAACATAAAAAATTAATAGGGGTTTTGTCCTATAAATAATATTAGTCATTAAAGAAGTAGGATCCCCCCTCCAAATTAAGGACTAAAGCTGTCCCAATAAAATAATAGTTTTTAAAATTCTTTAAAGAAAGCATTTTAATAGACACAAGAGATAAAACCTTATCCTTCACCTTCTGTATAACATTATCACGCTTCATCCGCACATCATTAAAAAGGGAATTATTCTTCACCAACCATAAGAATCATAAAATGAGAGAAGGAATAACATTATGAATATGGCCTTTAGAATTCATAAACCAAGCATTAAGAGTAGATTTAAAGGAAAAATTAGTATGAAAGCAATTTAACTGAAACAAATTATCGTTTTAACAGCATCACGATCAGAGATAAACACATGATTCATATTCTCCATATGTTAACAACATTGACACTTGGAAGCTAATATAAAGCATTTTTTGGTGAGATTATCATCTATGGGAAAAAAATTATGTAAAATTCTCCAAACAAAGACAGACACAGTATTAGGAATGCTCTTATGCCAAATAAGAGAGAAAATATTATCAATATTTCTTCTAGATCTAAAAGTATGCCAAGCACTTTTTAAGTGAAAACTACCATCTTTAGATAAATCACATAAGATAATATCCTTAGAAGTAGTATTATTAGGCAAGGTCAAAATTTGATGAAGAATGCAATCAGTAATAACATTAGAAAGTTTCTCATAGTCCCAAAAATTATCATTAAAAAAAGAATTAACCTTAACCGAAGTAATAGGGGAAGAATTCAGAATGGAATCAATAGAATGTTTACTTAACAACCAATCTTGCCAAAAGAAAACATTACCTTCACCAGCCCCCATGAAATGTAGGTCTCCATATTTTATTTAATATTTTAAAGCCTTGGCCACACTCTAGAATCACCTTGCTTATATAGACAAGTAGTATGTTGTATGCCAACACAGTATTTGGAAAACATAAAATTAGCCCATAGCTAAATCATTCAAATTCTAGCAACCTAGACCTCCTTTAGCCAAAACATCATAAATTTTCTCCCATGCAGCCCAAGTAATTTTTTAATTTGTAGAAGTAGCTTTCCAAAAAAATCTATTAATAAGCTTATAAACATCTTTACAAACAACTTGAGTCAAAAGAATTGTTTGAAAACTATAAGCCGATAAAGAACAAAGAACACCATTATAAGAGTTACTCTACTACATAAGCTAAGAAAATTTGAATCCCAAGATAAAATTTTATTTTGAACTGATGCAATAAGATCATAAAAAAGAAATATTTTCCTTTTACCTTTGAAAAGAGAAACCCCCCATGATATTTAATGGGTAAATGAGCATGAATAAAATAAGTTAAAATATTAATGGATTAAATAAGATCATTAGAAATACTCTTTTAAGCAATAAAATAGCTTTTATTTTTGGTAAAGGATAAGCCACTGACCTTCTCAAATTGATAAAAGAATTCCATAAAATTATGAATTCTATTAATAGAAGCATTAGCAAAAATAATAAGTCATCCGAAAAGCTCAAATAAGATATGGGAAAACCACCAAAAGTTCAAAAAGATTGGTAAGACACCTAGATATAAAATTAACAACAAAAATAAAAATAGTAGAACAAATAGGGTCTCCTTGCCTTAAACCATGAGAAATTTTAAAAAATCAATATTAGAGACATCAACAATAATAGAGAAATAAACATCTTAAAAACAGTTCTTTAGAAGCTTAATAAGGACCAAATTAAAGCAAAAAAAAAAGAACTCTAACGTATTATAAGTAAAGTTCCAATCAATATTTTTTTAAGTCTTGGCAATATCAAGCTTCAAAATCAAATTCCCCCCTCTCACCGTAACATCCAAGTCTTGGTAGAATTCTTAACTTAGCAAAATGTTATCCATAATGGCCATTGCTTTCCCAAAACCTATCTTGGATGGAGAGATAATTCTAGGTAAAAGAGAAGTAAGAAGTTTCATTAAAATTTTAGAATTCAATTTGTTAAAAAAGGTACTAAGACTATTAGGTCTAAAATCATTCCAAGTGTTAACAGAGTTATTTTTGTTGATAAGCATAATAGAAGTAGAAGTAAAAAACTTAGGGATATTTTTACTAGCAAAGCAATTAAAAATAGCATAAAAAATATCATTATTAATGATGTGCAAAGATTTTTTAAAAACTGAGTGGTGAACCCATCTAGCACAACCACAGAATAAATATTCATAGCAAATAGAGCTTCTTTAGCCTCCTCAAAAGAAGAAGGCTTAGATAGAGTCGCATTCTTTTCTTGGGATATAAGGCTAGGAATAAAAGAATGATCAATAATTTGATCCAGGTTAAAATTCTTATTGAGACAGTTTTGAAAATATTTAACAGCTAAATTAGCAATCTCCACAGCATTCTCAATATTAGAACCATCCTCCCATTAAATTTTATAAATACAATTTTTAGCCCTTTTCCTCTTAACTAATGCATGGAAATATTTAGTATTGTTATTACCTTCAACCAAATACTTAGCAGTAGCTTTTTACTTCTAAAAGACCACCTCCTGAGCTTGGAATTTAAAAAGCTCCTCTTTATCAATTTTTAAAAAAGTGAAATTAGCATCAGAAGGGTCATCTTAATAAGAAAGCTCAATATTTTCAACAAGTAGTTTAGCTTTCAATTTATTAGAAAAGAGATTTCTAAAAACATTATGGTTCCCGTCAATTTAAAACTTGTTTCATGCTTTTCAGCTTAAACCGAATTATCCTCATGCCAAAAATAAAATTAACCGGATGTAAAGGAGCTTTCTAATTATTATGAATAACATAAAAAAAAGAGTCAAGAAGTAACCACATGTTTTGAAATCTGAATTGAAAAGAAACATTGAATTGTCTAAAATTAAGGCTAATAAGCAACGTAGAATGGTCAGAAAAGTTCTACTAAGATGCTACACACTAGTGGAGTTAAGAGAATTATGACAAGTGTCATTAAAGATCACATGGTCCAAACTTTTCCATAAGAGTCCTCTATTCCAAGTGAAGTTATTACCAAAAAAAAATAATATCAATTAAATTGCAATCCAAAATCATTTTACTAAAATCATTCATAGAGTGATAAGAAGTAGAAGAGCCTCTTATCCACTTAGAGAGGTTAATGATTAAATTGAAATCACCACCAACAAGCCAAGGCAAATTACAAATACTATAAAAAATAATGAGTTGATTCCAAAGCAAATTTCTAATGTAATGAGATGAATCAGCATACACAAAAGAAGCATAATAGAGAAAACTTAAAACCTCAACTTTATAATCCATCACTTGAGTAAAATCATCGATAACATCAATTTTAACTGGGTCTTTCCAAAAAATCCAAAACTTGTTAGCCACGTTCGAAATAGCATAATTAAAATCCAAAAATCAAGAAGTGCTTAACAACCTAGAAGGAGAAATAAGAGGCTCAAGCAACACAAGAATATAAATATTATTAAAATAGGACATAATTTATTAACACAAATTTTAGAAGAGGAACAACCAATGTCCCCCACATTCCAAATAATAGAATTAAATATAAAAACACAATTTATGAGAAGTATGGAAGTGTGTGGTTCTAGGAGATTGCAGCGTAATACATATTTCTTCCTCCCTCTTTTACTACGAACCTTATTGAAATTATTATAATTATCATCCTTAGCAAAACATATAGCAACAAATCCCATATCTTCAGTATCAGTAAAAGGAACACTTATATAATTAGAGATTGAAGGAGTCTTTCTATCATTTTGTCACCCCCTCCCCCAACTAATCTATTGAGGACATTCGTCCTCCAAAAACATACCATTATCCTCCAAATTATCTTTATCCTTCATAGCAAGATCTTCAATGCATTTCCCAAGAGGAGGGCTAGGCTCCACAGAAACAAATTTGCCTTCCTCTAATGGGATATCATTCCTTCCATATTCTTTATAAGGTAATTGGATAGCAACATTAGCTTCAATCTCAACTTCCTGTTCATTAAAGGGATTAGAGAGAGTGTGAGAAAGCATATTACCATTTGAATCTAAAACATTTTTATTAATCGTACAAGAACATGTGGAATCAACATTAGCATCAATTTGGGCATCAAAATTAGGTAAAGTTTTCTCGACACTAATCTCACAATTACTAGATGAAATAACAAAGGTTTTAGAAATAACTTCCTGTTCATGATTCAAATAAATAGCATTGGTAAAAGTAGGAAAAAGATCATCAACAACTATAAACAATGAATCCTAAAAAAATTGAGACAGATTAGAGGTATTGCCCTCTAAAAGCATCGAATTAGGATTAGTAAATTCTTGAGGAATCAAATTATCTGCCTCCCCCTTTGTTTGTTTCAATGAATCCATCTCTTTACAAAGGTGGGAATGCTTCAAAAATAAATTATGAATACAATGTCCGTGCATCTTATAAAAAGGAAAAAATAGGTAAATTTTCAAATTAACCTTTTTAGAAATCACCCTGCAGCTATGACCTAATCCATATTTCATATTTCATTTGGGTGTTTCTTAGAAACATCCAATTCAACCAAAACACGAGCCATGAAAGGCCTCAACACATAAGCACTGGCTTGGTCTGTTTGCAACAGTCATCCAAAGATAGAGGCCAAACCAAATAGGATTTGATAATAAAAAAAATTGAATTCTCAAATTAGGGAAGGAAATCCAAACTAGGGTAATAGGAGATTCCACCCACACATCAAAATCCAGAGTCTATTGAACAAAATGCATTTGATATGCTTACAAATAATAAGTTCTCCTAGCAAATATGTGGCTATAATCAAGATCGTTTAAGAGTTAGATAGGACCACATCTTTGATCTAGTAAGCCAATTTGAAATGATTCAGAAAGCTTAAGGTTAAGAAAAAAATTATGTATAATATCCATATTTGGATTCCTTTAAAAGCATAAGGGGCAACCAACTGAGTAAAAATAGAATACTCAAATAATAGGGCTAGATAACCCTTGAAATAAGACTGAATGAAGTCCACTTTGGGAGATGTAGAGGAAGAACCGACCAGTACATTGAGTTTTCCCCTCAAAAAGAGAAGAAGACATATTCGATGATGACAGAGTTGTCATCACCGAACACCCAAAATAACAACAAGAAACATCAAAACCAGTAATGAAATGAATATAAAATAGGCAAAGAAAAAGAAATTAATTGGAAAATTAAATGAAAATAAGCCAGGAGGGAAAAAATAAGGCTTGCGGGAAGGTACCCTAAATTACCCAGAAATTGCCTCAAATGCCTGAGCGAAGAGAGACATATTGAATTTTTTTTTGTTTTTTCTTTCATGTTGGCTTGTCTAGGATTTTTATAGAAACTTTTGGTAAGTTAGATCCTTTTTGAATCTTGGAGGAGGATGATATTATGAAGTCTAAAAAATGGAAAAAATATGAAAAATACCATGAGCATGGTTTCTAACCCTGAAGTTTTGATTAGGAATTTATTTCCAAAATCGTTGAAAGAAAATTTCTTCAGTGAAGCTGGTATTGATAAATCAGGGATAAATATTACTACTTTTAATGGTTTACCTACTATCCTTGTTTCTAATGAGGATATTATCAAGTTGATAGAACCGTTAAAATTTACTTTATTTAGTAAATTTTCTTTTAAATGGCCATCTATGGAAGAAATTTATGGTTTCTTTCATAGCTTAAAGCTTTTTTGGTCTTTCTCTGTTAGTTTGTTGGATCCTAATCTTTTTTTTATTAATCTGTCGAATAACCTTAAATATACTAGAATATTTTTGAGGAGATTTTATTATGTGAGAAATTTTCAAATGAAACTTTTAAAATGGTCTCCAAATTTTAATATTAAATTTGAATACCCTATTTGTCTAGTTTGGATATCTCTGCCTAATTTACGAATGCATTTTTATAGTTATACTATTCTACAAGTGATTTGGTCTAGTTTTGGTAAACCCTTACAAGTTGATCAGGCTACGACTAATAAATCTCATCCTTCGATGGCTAGAATTTTAGTTGAAATGGTCCTTACAAAAGAATGTCCTAGGAAAATCTGGTTGGGATCTCAAAATAATTGTTATACTTAGAAAAATGAGACCGAAAACATTCCTTTTTCTATACTTATTAAAAGTTGCATGGTCATGTTACTAATTACCATTTTATTCTCAACCATTCGTTGAAAGTTAAGATTCAAAAGATTTTGAATCAAGGAAATAGTGTTAAGTAAAATGTTACTTTTTCGAAAATGCATGATGTGTTAGATCAGGAAAAAGTGTTGGAAACAAAAGTTTTAGAGAAAGAAATTGAATATATTCTTAAGAATCATGTGGAGAAAGATGGGAATGATTTGAAAGAGATTAAGTAGTGGGAGTTGGTCCTTTATAATAAAGTGCCTAAAGCTATTCTTTTTAATAAATTCTCTATTTTGGAATACACAAGCAATTTTGATGGTGAACATCTAGAATCAACTGGTGTTATTTAAGCTTTGAATAATTCTAAAAAGTTTCTTCATGAGTCCTTGTAAGTTGAAGTGTGAAATGGGATAAATGAAATTACCATTTTATTTCCTAATAATTGCTCTGAGATGGATTAGAATGAAATAAAAGAAGGAGAACTGGTATCCAAGGAAGAAATGGAAGTGCTGTCTTCCAACAATTCGTTGGCTTTATTGGATACTTCTTTCATTGGAGTCTTTAAAAAGGGTAAAGCTTTTAATTCTTTATATAATACTAGATACAAGAAAAAAAATAAGAATAAATTAGTGAATGGTGGGAAGGTTTCTAAATCCTTAACTAAATTTTTATCTTTTCATAAATAATGATTAATTCTATAATTTGGAAGGTTCGAGGGATTGGTTCAAATTCTATGAAAACTAAGATTCACATCTTATCCCGTATCAATATTTTATATTTTTTAGTGATTCTTGAATATATGATTAGTGTTAATAATATTGTTCATGCAAGTAGAATACTTGGTTTTAGAAATTTCTTTGTAAATATGACAAAAAAATTGGTTTTGTTTGTCTAATAATGTTTATTTTTATGTTATTGATGATATTTGTGAAGTTCTTAATGTGTCCATTTCTTATTTTAATTTTAATGTTAAAGGTTATTTAGTTTATGATTCTTGCAATAGATTTGATAGGAGTCTTTGCAATTCTCTGATTAATTTTACTTCTTTTATCAAAGATCCATGGTTTGTTGGTGGAGATTTTAACACTATTCTTAATGCTAATGAGAGACTTGGTGGGTGTTCCCCTAATATTAATTCTTTTGATGATTTTTTTAAAAGGATTAATGATTGTAAATTAGTGGATTTATGCTTTATATGTTCCAAATTTACTTGGAATAATAATTATCTTTGGCAAAGACTATTTAGAATTCATTTTAATCATATTTAGATTGCTAATTGGCATTTTACTTTGATTGAGCAATTGAGCAGTTCCCTTTTGAATCACTGTCATTTCTTCATGTCTATTAAAAACGATAATGGTAATAGTAAGGCTATTCCTATTTTTATAATTCAGAATATGTGGTTGCAACATTTTGAAATCTTAAACTTAGATTCTTCTAATTGGAATGCTTACATCTCTCCTGATAATTAAGTGGAAGATATGGTTAGACTTTGGTTGAAATTGAAAATATTAAAGCAATTCTTATATTAGAGGAATGTACACCATTTTAAGAATATTTTGCTAATATGAAAGGCATGGAAGCTAAGGTTTGTTCTCTTGAAAACCTTGTTATTTCTTACTCCACTTTTGTTAACGATTTGAGTAAGGCTAAAGATAATTTGATTAAGCTTCAGGATATGGAAGAAACATTCTGGAGACCAAAAATATATGCTAAGCACTTAAATGATGGGGATAGAAATATTAAGTATTTCGATGCCTTGGTTAATAAAAATAAGAGCCTTAACATCATTTTGAAGGTGAAAGGTGAGGATGGTAGCTGGATTGAGGAGGGGATGCTTCATGTCACAGTTATTAGGTATTTTGCTAATATTCATGGTAAAAATGCTAATATTATTTCTCTGGCTAACTCATCTTATTAAAAAAGTTATTTCTTTTGAAGATATTATTTCTCTTACAATTTCTCCTTCTAAAAATGAGTATTTTTCGGCTGTTATGTCTATGAATGTTGATTCCATGGCTGGAACTACTGGGTTCACTTCTTTACTTTTTCAAATGTGCCGGCATCTTATTAAAGGTGACATAATTGCTGTTGTGGCTATTTTTTTTTAGGGTAATATTTTGCCTAGATATTTTACTTGTATGGCTATTGTTGTTATTCCTAAGAAAGATAATCCATATACATGGAAATATATAGAAGAATGTTTTGTTCTTTGTGGTGTTAAATGGTTCTTCAAATGTTTTTTTTAATCTATGCATGGGATTATACAAGTTGATCCTTTGTCTCCTTCTCTTTTTATTATTGCTATGGATTATTTTTCTTGGTGTTTGAATGCTATTTTTGAATATTTTCCTAGTATGTATTTAAGGTCTAAAGAATGTTTTCACATTTCTCATCTTTCTTTTACAGATGATTTCATTATTTTTTTTCTAATGGGTGTTGCAAATCTATTTTTTCATGGCTTATGTTTTGATGATTGACAAACACTACTTCTCTTGGACTACTTGTTGCTTCTAACTTTTCAGGAATCGAAGACCGGACGATCATGAAGAAGCCAAGTTCAAAATTGCATAGGCTTAGGGTTGAGTCAGTCTGTACTTTTATTTTTCTCTTTTTGAGTCTACTTGTAATGGTCAAAGAGACTGATGCTAAGTAACCCTACAAACACACACTTGAGAGACTTAGTTTTTCTGTTTCTGCCCACATCGGCCCGGCCGATATTTATATCGTCCGGGACGATCAGCTTAAAACAGAAAGTCTAATTAAGGATTCTTAATTAAGGCAGCCGACATTAACATATCAGCCTGGACGATACGTATATCAGCCAGGACGATAAGCTCAAAACAGAAAGAAGTAGCCGCCTTAGACAGTTAAGGTATACTGTATTTTTAAATTATCGGCCAGAACGATCCCCGTATCGGCCTGGACGAAATTACCAAATTATGCCATAATTGATTAGGAAATCAAGGGAGTAATTAAGGATGATTGATACGATCAAATCGTCCTGGACGATCACAGGATCGACGTCGATCGACCAGTACGATACATTCAAAATCCTTGAGTTGCTTTAGGACGATAAATATCGGCCAGGTCATAAACAGGGCGATGCTCAGGACGATTTGCGTCTGATTTGAACTAATCGTCCAGGACAATTGTATGATCGGCCTGGACGATCAAGCCAAATTTCAATCATCCAGGACTGTTCCCAGGGCGATGCTCTGGCCGATCTTCTTTGATTTGTACTGATCGGCCAGGCCGATGTCCAGATCGGCCGGGACGATAAAGTCGGCTACTTGTAATTAATGAGCTCCTTGAGAGCTATTCTATTTAAGAGCTCTTGTTCAAATGTTTTAGAAGACCTTTGGCTACTGCCTTGACCTGAGAAGACCTTGAGGAGTGAAAGAGAGAGAGGGAGAGAGAGAGGATCTTGTGAGGGGGAGCTTGTGAGGGGGATTCACAAGGGTTACTTCAAGGATCGCTCTGCTTGTCTTTTGACTGGAGTTTCTCGTCCGTGGAAGGGTCGGTAGAGGTAAGGAGTTTTCTTTTGGTTGTGGTTCTCTGCCAGCTTCAGGCGGAAGCAAAAGGAGGTAGGTTCACTGCCTTGCCGGGGTGGCAAAAAGGAGGTTCTTGTAAGGGCTTCTCCGCCTAGCCATGGGGGCTAAAGGAGAGTCAAGTTTTGTAGTGCAATACTTGGAGGGTGCCTCCAAGGAGTGGACGTAGGTCGAGTCGACCGAACCACTATAAATCTTGTGTTCTTATTTTTGCTTCCGCACTTTTTATTCCGCATTAATTTCTTGTGGTGTGATTTGGTTTGTGTTTTTATTTATTTGTCTTAAAAGTTTTTTTAAATACCAATTCACCCCCCTCTCTTGGTTAGCTTGGGACTAAGTTCATAGGGCTTAACATCCCGAACGAACTTTCAAGTGGTATCAGAGCGGGATTCGAAAATTTAAGTTTGAAAACTTTTTGAATTTGATCCCTGGCTAACATTGGTAATCGTAACACTACGGAAGGGTATTCCATTACCCGACCTCCCCTGTTCGATAACCTACCTTTTGATTTTTGGAAAACCCGCATGTAAACGTTTTTACAATCTACTGATTATCGCATGTGGATGCTTATTCAAGAAGGGTATTATCCACCTTCTCGTGAAATTAATGGAATTAAAACTGAAGTTGCTTTTACTGAATGGACTTTCGATGAACGTGATTTGGCTCAATTAAATGCAATGTGTTTGAACTGTTTTTTCTGTGCTTTGAAATATGAGGATTACATGCGAGTTTCAACTTGCAAAATGGGTAAAGAGATTTGGGATAAATTATGCATCACCTATGAAGGTACTAATGAAGTTAAGCAATCCCGTTTAAACATTCTCTTGCATGACTACGAACTTTTTCGTATGAAACCTCATGAATCAATTTCTGACATGTACACTAAGTTTACTTAGATTGTTACTTCATTGCATGCACAAGGAAAAGAGTTTTCAAATTATGAAAAAGTTAATAAGATTTTAAGATGCTTGCCTTCGTCTTATGATGCAAAAATTACTGCCATTACTGAATCCAAAGATTTGAACACCTATTCTATTGATAACTTACTTGGCTCACTCATTGCTTACGAGCAAGGGGTGAATCAAAGAAGTCTTGATGCAGGTGAGAAGAAAAAGGAGAAAACAATCGCACTGAAGGCGCACAAATCAGATTCTGAATCTTCCGGGTCTGAAAGCGATGATGTTGCCTTCATCACAAGGCAATTCAAAAGCTTTCTAAGGAAGAAACAAAAGCATCATCAAAGTTGGAGGAAAGGTAAGGATCACAAATATGTTAAGGGATCTTCTGATGTTGTTTGTTTTGAATGCAGGAAACCTGGACATGTGAAAGCTGATTGCCCTACACTTCAAAATCATTCAAGCAAAAAAAAGGAAAAAGGTGAGGAGAAAGCCAAGTCAAGGAAAGACAAGAAGAAAATCCAAAGAGGTTTTTTGGCAGAATCTGGTACTGATTCCTCTGAGACTGAACCAAAGAAAGAGACTACGAATTTGTGTTTCATGGGAAAAAATCAAAGTGATGAGGAAGAGATATGTAAACCAATCTATGATGAATTGTTTGAAATTTGTGAAAAAATCCATGCATCATACAAAAAACTTAAGAAGACTCATGCTAGTCTAAAATTAGAACATTCAAATCTACAAAAAGAGCATGCAACAATTGATTCTAATCACATGTCTCTTCTTGATGAATTTGATGAGTTGAACAAAAAGTATTTGGAATTAGTTGATGAATATAATGCATTAAAAGCTTCACACACCTCACTTAAGGTTGATCTTAAGAAATCTAAAGAGATTGAGAAAAATTTGAGGATTGAGATTGATGCATTAAAAAGAACAAATTTGAGGATTCAAAATGATTTGGAAACATGTAAGAAAGTTAGGATGACACCAACTACTAATCAAAAGTCAGAACCTAGGAAGAGGCATTTTTATCCTAACAATTTAAGAAAACCTTTTCCTAGAGTTCAATGTTTTTCTTGTGGCATGCTAGGACACATCTCACACACTTGTACAGTTTATCGTAGTACACAATGGGTGTAGAGACCAAAATTAAATAATGCACAGCATGACACACAAGCATCACCTTCTACTTTTCATAAGATGGATCCCAAACCTGTTTGGGTTCCTAAATCTGACTGTTGTTGAGTTTTGCAGGTGTGCTCTCACCAAAGACCTCGTGGGAGCATAGGATAACTGGACATAAGGAGGCTTGCAGCTCAAAATTGCTTAAACTCGCTGCTTTATCACTTGCTTGAATTATTTTTTTGTGTCTTTTATTTATTTTTTTTAAGTTTTTGTGCTCTCTTTGTGTTGATTTAAGTTTGCTTTATTTTCATTTGTTTTGTTTTGTCTACATGTTGCTCTTTAAATATGGCCTTCCATATGATTAATCCTTTCAAGCTTTTTGATTTTGGAGTTTTTGGAGATAGTGTTTAGCTTTTCAAAATTGGTTAAAGGGAGTTTACTGTTGATGTTTTCCCTCCTTCTGACTTTATTTAGTGATATGATTTTCTTCTCTAAAATAAAAGTCTAAACTCGATTTAACCAATGGCCTGTTTATTTAAGATCTTTTTCTTATCTTGCTACATTAATTTATCTTATGCATAATAGGCAAAGTTCTTAGATATCATTCAAGCTTTTGAAATCTTGCCATTGCATTTATCACATGATTTTGATTTTGTGTTGTGGATTGTTCTTCCCTATGTTAGAGAGAGAGCTCCTATTCTCTAATATTTGGAGGATATACTCACAATTAAGTTTTTTTAAGGGTATATTAAAGAGTTTCTAGCTTGCAAGAATTAAAAAGGAAAGAGGCCAATGAAGCCAAATTGAAAAAGAAGCTATATATACAAAAGTGTATGAAAGAATCAAAAGATGCTCAAAAGAGCCAATCAAAATGACAAGAGGCATAAAATGAGCCCAATAGATGCAAGCTATCCTCTCTTTGGTAAAACTCTTAAAACTTAGAAAACTCATTGATTATGTGATGCTTTCAAAGACTTGACTTCAATTTCCATGATTGAGAAAAATTACTCTGAGTTGTTAATTAAGAGATATTTTCTTTGTAAACAAGTCTTGAATGGATCTTATTATCCTATTTAGTTATTCTAAGTTGGATTTTTTGTTTTCCAAAAGAATTTTGTACCCTAAAGGATGTCCGATCTAGGGTTAACAGAATCGGATGTTCTACCTTCTTCTGATTGAGATTTGTTAAACTTTCTGATCTCTTGGAACTCTAAAAGTTTAACTTTTTGAAAAAGAATTCTCATATGATGCCTCCATAAATACAAAAAAATTTAGAAAAATTAAAATCCAAAAATATTCATTTTTAATTTTTTCCTTGTGTCCCTTATTTTTATTTTTTTTTGTGTTTTGACTGTTTTTCTTTTGTTTTATTTTTGAGAGTCTTGATCATCAGCCTTCACCTCTTGATTTCAATTTCAGGTCACATTGTCCTGGCCGATACCTGTATCGTCCTGGCCGATATGACAAATTCTGTTCAAAATCCATTTGCTGACCTATTTCTGTGCTTGCTATAACTCCTCGTCCCGGACGATTCTATATCGTCCTGGACGATTTGATCGAACTCTGGTGATAGTCCTAGCCGATAGTATATTTCGTCTGGCCGATGCATTTTATGTGCATCGTCCAGGACGATACACTGGATCGTCCTGGACGATCCACATGTCAGTACATTTTGATCTTTAAATTCGGCCACGGACGATCCATTATTGGAAAATCGTCCGGGCCGATCCACTTTTCGTCCTGGACGATACACGTGGCAAGTATTTTAAAAGTTTTAACTTTGGCCGGTACGATCAATTATTGTGCATCATCTTGGACGATACACCTAATCAGCCCGGACGATCTGCTTTTTCAACAGTCATTCGGCCTGACTCCTCGGGCCGATCGCCTGTGTCTAATCGGCCTGGCCGATATTTTATCGGCCCGGATGATTTTATCGCCTTCTTGAGCAATCGACCTGTACGTAATTATTGAACCATATCGGCCTGGATGATTCTTCGATCGGCCAGGATGATATGGCCGTTTCTTTAAATTCAGGCCAATTCCAGCCATAGTAGGACATCACCTGGTTCAATACTCAGTTCACCACACTTGCCACCTACTTTCAGCAGCCACCTCCACCACCTCCATCTGATGATTTGGATCCCTCATTGTTTTAGTCTGTACTTTGTGATATTTTGTTTCTTTTCTTTTTGTAGTTTGCTTCTTGGTCTTTTGTGATGTTTTTCTTTTGTTTCTGAACCCTCTTTTTGTGATGACAAAAGGGGGAGTAGGGTGTAGGAAAAAGCTGTTTGGTCTTGGGTTTGTAACCTTGATGTTTTAATGAAAATTATCCTACTTGTGTTTGCCATCATCAAAAAGGGGGAGATTGTTGCAAATCTATTTTTTCATGGCTTATGTTTTGATGATTGATAAACACTACTTCTCTTGGACTACTTGTTGCTTTTAACTTTTCAGGAATCGAAGACCGGACGATCATGAAGAAGCCAAGTTCAGAATTGCGTAGGTTTAGGGTTGAGTCAGTCTGTACTTTTATTTTTCTCTTTTTGAGTCTACTTGTAGTGGTTAAAGAGACTGATGCTAAGTAACCCTACACACACACTTGAGAGACTTAGTTTTTCTATTTTTGCCCACATCGGCCCGGCCGATATTTATATCGTCCGGGACGATCAGCTTAAAATAGAAAGTCTAATTAAGAATTCTTAATTAAGGCAGCCGACATTAACATATCAGCCTGGACGATACGTGTATCGGCCAGGACGATAAGCTCAAAACAGAAAGAAGTAGCCGCCTTAGACAGTTAAGGTATACTGTATTATTAAATTATCGGCCAGGACGATCCCCGTATCGGCCTGGACGAAATTACCAAATTATGCCTTAATTGATCAGGAAATCAAGGGAGTAATTAAGGATGATTGATAAGATCAAATCGTCCTGGACGATCGCAGGATCTTCTAGGACGATACATTCAAAATCCTTGAGTTGCTTCAGGATGATAAATATCAGCCAGGTCATAAACAGGGCGATGCTCAGGATGATTTACGTCTGATTTGAACTAATCATCCAGGACGATTGTATGATCGGCCTGGACGATCAAGCCAAATTTCAATCATCCAGGACTGTTCGTAGGGCGATGCTCTGGCCGATCTTCTTTGATTTGTACTGATCGGCCAGGCCGATGTCCAGATCGGCCGGGACGATAAAGTCGGCTACTTACAATTAATGAGCTCCTTGAGAGCTCTTCTATTTAAGAGCTCTTGTTCAAACGTTTTAGAAGACCTTTGGCTGCTGCCTTGACCTGAGAAGACCTTGAGGAGAGAAAGAGAGAGAGGGGGAGAGAGAGGATCTTGTGAGGGGGAGATTGTGAGGGGGATTCACAAGGGTTGCTTCAAGGATCGCTCTGCTTGTCTTTTCTCTGGATTTTCTCGTCCGTGGAAGGGTCGGTAGAGGTAAGGAGTTTGCTTTTGGTTGTCGTTCTCTGCCAGCTTCAGGAGGAAGCAAAAGGAGGTAGGTTCTCTGCCTTGCCGGGGTGGCAAAAAGGAGGTTCTTGTAAGGGCTTCTCCGCCTAGCCGTGGGGGCTAAAGGAGAGTCACGTTTTGTAGTGCAATACTTGGAGGGTGCCTCCAAGGAGTGGACGTAGGTCGAGTCGACCGAACCACTATAAATCTTGTGTTCTTATTTTTGCTTCCGCACTTTTTATTCTGCATTAATTTCTTGTGGTGTGATTTGGTTTGTATTTTTATTTCTTTGTCTTAAAAGTTTTTTTAAATACCAATTCACCCCCCCCCCCCCTCTTGGTTAGCTTGGGACTAAGTTCATAAAGCTTAACATCCCGAATGAACTTTCAATGGGAGCTTTAATCATGTTTAGATAATTAAGGATTTTCTTGGTCTTTTTTCTTTGGAAAGTTGTCCTTATTTTAATGCTTCTAAATATTCTTTTTATACTTCTAAATGGATCTCTTGATCTAATATCAATAGAATTGTTGCTTATACTAATTTTGCTCACTGCCTTTTAAGTACTTGGGGGTTCAATTTTTAAAGTGCTTAAGAAATCACATTTGTTTGACGATACTTTTAGTAAGATTCAAGGTAACATCTCATCTTGGGAATATCATTTTCTCTCTTATGGTGGGAGGCTTACTATTCTTAAGAGTACTTTAAATTTAATGGCTTTTCAATTGTTTCAAGTTATTAAACCTAATTTTGCTACTGTCCTTTGGCTGGAGAGAATTCATAATAATTTTTTTTGGGTTCTTATTCTAATATTCAAATAATGTATTTGTCTACTTGGCATAAACTATGTGGGACATTGAATGAAGGAGACTTTGGGTGTAAAATAAATTCTGATTCCATCACATCTTCTTTAAAGATGTGATGGAACTTTAGAAAGAATCAGAGTTTGCTGGATAAATTTATGAATTTCAAATATGGCAAAGGTAAGCATCCTTTATGTTATTTTTATAAACATGGTGATTCTGCTATTTGGAAGAGAATGTGTGCTATAAGACATAGAGTGGAACCCCTCATTGTATGGGATTTAAACTCAGGTAACTCTTTCTTTTGGCAAGATAGATGTCTTTGTACTGATTCTATTAATGCCCTTCTTTCCACTACTTCTTATTTATTATATTATGGTGAAGAATTAATTCATTAATGAGGGTTGGAAAATGGATGCTATTTTGGCTATTGTACCGGTTGAGTAGGGAATACGATCAAAGAATTTTTGATGATCATATATTGTTTAAACTTTCTCTTAGTAGATCTTTTATTTTTAAAAATCTGTGGCATTACATTAGGGAAAAATGTGAAACTTCTGTTATTTTTGATAAGATTTCGAATAATAACATTCCTTCATTGGATTCTATTTTGCTTTGGAAAATTATTAAGAAATTTATTCTATTGATACTATTCTTCAAAGAAAAGGTTTTAATTTACCTTCAAAATGTTTTTTTTTTATTATCGTATTGAGAGTATTAATTATCCTTTAATGAATGATGTTATTGCTACTAAAATTTTGATGAGGTATGATGACTTCTTTAACACTAATAATTTTTCTCGGCATCTTTGTTTTAATCATTTTCTTACTGCTTTAGCTCATAAATATACTAGAGGGTATATTAAAATTGTGATGGTTATTAATGTTATTTGGTTCATTTGGATGGATAGGAATGACACTATATATAGTAATATTAACATGAATCATAAGAGAATCTTTGCTAGATCCAAGGATAAAACTAATAATCTTTATAAAGTAAATCTCTTTAAAAAAGTCATTTCCATGGTTTTATGTTTGTTGTTAAAATGCTGTGTTATAATTTTTTGGAGAATAAGGAATAGGCGTATTCTAATTTAAGGAAGCCTAAGGAGTCATTTATAATGATTAACACTGATGGCTCCATTGATATTGGTAAGTGGGGTTCTGATGGAATCTTAAGTAATGCTGAAGGTAATTTTGTGCTTTGCTCTACTTGTCCTCTGTCTATTTGTAGTGTTATGTATACAAAGTTAATGGTTCTTCATCATGATCTTAAAATTTCTTTATCTAAAGGCTTTTTTAGGGTGTCTATTGAAGTTGATGCTATATTAGTAATTTATTTTTTTAATTACTCGAACATTGGTAATTTTGATATTTTTTATCCTTTGAGGCATATTAAAAGTATTCTTTCTCGTATTCAGTATTCTACTTCTCATATTTGGAGAGAAGGTAATGCTTGAGCTAATTATTTTGCTTGAATGGAGACGGATTTATCTTCTTTAACTATTTTTTATTATATAGATATTTCTATGTTATTAAGAAGTTTGATTAGGTTGGATATAGCTGGTTTGCCTTATTTCAGAAAATAATATTATGCTGTTTAGTAGTAATTTTTTAAGGAATCCCATTAGTGTTCGGCTCTTTAGCTGCTTGTTGTTTTGGGGCTATTAGGTTGGTTGAGGTGTCGTTATTGTTTTGTGGGGTGGTTAGTTTTTGGTGTGTTTTTTTTTTTTTTTTTTTGATATTTTTGTGTTGTTTTGTGGGTGGTGTTTATTATTTTGTTCTAGTATGGACTGTTCTTTGTGTGGTGTTGTTTTTGTTGGTAGAGGTTGGTGGTTATTCCATGCTTTTTTGTTTTAGGGTTCTATGGGATTTGTGTTCCTAGTTTTGGTTTGGTGTGGGTTGTTTGCTTCTTTGTGGTGTTGATTTTTCTTGTGGTTTTGGGTAGTTGTGGGGTTGGTTTTGTTTTAGGGTATTGGTGTGGTTCTGTAGAGTTGGGTTACTTGTGGTGTTGGGGTGTGAGATTTTCTTTGGGTTGGTGTTGTTTTGTTGTTGTGTGTGGTTTGGTGAGTTTGACTTTGTTGGTTAGTTTCTTTTTATGGTTGAAGATCTATATCATTTTGGTTTGTGGTTATGTTTTTTGGTTGGGATGGTTTGGTTAATGTTGGGTTTGTTTGTCTTTGTTATTGGAGGTTTTATGTTTTTGGTTTAAGGGTTATTGGTATTACTGGGATTCTATATTAAATTTTTCTCATAACATTCATTTGTGTTTATTTCTTTTGCTTTGATTTTAATTTTGATGTATGAGGTAACTAGTTGTGCAGGTGTGTAAGTACATCTGTAGGCTTAACAGGTGATGAGTTTGGAAGGTGGTTGCTTGTGGATGCTTGGAGTTTGGGAGATTGTTGTTATGTTGGTTTTTACCATTAGATGGAGCATATTTAGTTTTTCTTGCTATTATTTTAAGATTGAAACTTCGTTAGGTACTTTTTACTCATTAAAGTTAATTGGTTTTATATTGTAGCTCTTTGGAACATTTAGTGAGCGATTTGTCCCATTTTAAGGACTTTTGAAACAATTTATTATATTAATGTGTAAGCCCAGATAGTGGTGTTTAAAAAAAAACCTTAAACCCTAAACTCTAAACCCTAAAACCCAAACCCTAAATCCTAAACTTAAACCCTAAACCGTAAAGTCTAAACCTTAAACCCTAACCCTAAACAAAAACACAGAACTATAAACCTTAAGCCATATACCATAAACCCTAAATATAAATCCTGAGCTATAAATATAAATCCTAAACCTTAAAAATTAAACCATAAACCCTAAATCTAAACCTAAACCCTAAACCATAAACCCCTAACCCTAAATACTAACCCTAAACTAAACTATAAATCCTAAACCGTAAACCCTAAAACTGAAACCCAAACACAAAAACCTAAAAATATATTCTAAACCTTAAACTTTAATCCTTAGTCATTAATCTAAAACTCTAAACCTGAAACCCTAACCCAAATCCTAAATATAAACCCTAAACCCTAAATCCTAAACTCTAAACCCTAATTCTAAATCTAAACCTGAAACCCTAATAATAGGATTTTAATTTCCTGTGTTTATTCAGCTATGTTTTATGGAAGATCGGTCGTGATGTTTTGTTTGGTTTTTTAGGATCATGCCTGTCAAGGGTTTGATGGATTTTCATCGCATCAAAGATCTTTCCCAGATTTTAGATAAATCGGATCACGAGATAACAATTTTGATGGATAATGAGAATATGGCTCCTTTGGGAGAAGATAATGGTAGCATGCTAAAGAAATCTTTTACTAAATATTCTAACCCTAATGATAGGATTATGAAATATCTTCCTAAATCTTTTAAAGAGCCTTTATCATGCTCTTCCAATAATGATAATTTATCCATCAATATTTCTACTTCTTCTTTTAATGGCATACTTGGAATACTTTCTTCTAATGAGGACAATATAAAATTAGGTGATCCTTTTAGATGTGCTTTGATTGGTAAGTTTTCATTTAAGAGGCCATTTATGGAGGAAATTAGTAATTTCTTTCATAGCTTGAAACTTTCATGCTCTTTTATTGTTTGCCTTCTGGACCCTCTTGATGTTTTTATAAATCTATCCAATGATCTTGATTATACTAGAATTTTTTTAAGGAAATCTTATTATTTGAGAAACTACAATAAGAGTTTTTTAAAGTGGTCGCTAGAGTTTGATATTAATTAAGAATCTCTTATTTGTCCTGTGTGGATTTCTTTATATAATCTCCTTATGTATTTTTTAAATTCTTCTATTTTGCTAGCGAACAGGTCTATCTTTGGTAAACCTCTTCAGGTGGTTCAAGAAACTACGAATAAATCTTGACGGTCAGTGGTGTGAATTTTATTGAAAATGGATTATACAAAATAATTTTCTAAGGAGATTTGGCTAGATTATAAAAAATGGATACTCACAAAGGATTGAGATTGAAAACTTTCCTATTTTTTGTACTCGGTATAAATTACATGGGCATGATATTAATAACTTCTTTATTCTTAATCCTGCTTTGAAAGAAAGGTTTCAAAAGAATTTAAATCAATGGAAACTTGGTAAGGGGAATTAGGTGCATCCTCCTGGCATTAATACGAGAGTGTCTGAAAAGAATGAACAGGTGGAATCTAACGAGAGAGAAAAAGAAGTTGATTCTTGTTGCATGAATCAATATGTTTCCGAATAGCAAGGAAATAAGCAATAGGATACAGTTTTGTAAAAATAAACTTCTTCCTTGAAAGTTAAAAATATTTTTTTTGTTCTTGGTGAATGTGAGCATTTGATTGATTTGGATAACATTTCAGTTCATCCTAAAGATAGTTTTTTTGAGCTTGTGCAAGAAAAGTGGAATTATGGTATTAATGAGCCTACAATGCCGATTCCTAATAATTGCTCAGAGTATGATGAGTAAGAGTTAGAAGAAGGGGAACTTACATCTGAGCATGAAATGGGTGAGCACTTTATTAATAATACTTTTGTTATTGTGGGAACTTCTATTAGAAAGAATGTGGAAAATTGTAAGCCTTTTAATTGTGTTTAAAATACTAGATGTCATAATAGGAAAAATAAGAACAAATATTTTATGGGTTTGAAAGTTTCTAAGTCTTTAACTAATTCTCTTTCATTAAATAATTAATGATTAATTTTTTTGATTAGGAATGTTAGACGGATTCAATCCTCCTCTACTAAAAATAAGATTTGTAACTTAGGCCTTTAGTCATTGTATTGATTTTTCGGTGATTTTGGAACCTATGATTAATGTTAATAGTATTATGCATGTTGGCATGCTTTTATACTTTAACAACATCTCTCTAAAATGTAAAATATAATCTGGCTTTTTTGGTCCCATAAAGTTACCTTATCGGTTATTGATGATTTTGCTCAAGTGGTGAATGCATCCATTTCGTATTTTAACTTTGTCATTAATGGCTCCTTAGTCTATACTGCTTGTAATATATATGATAGAAGGATTGTTTATAAGGATCTTATTGCTTTTGCATCTTTTATCAATAAACCTTGGTTTGTTGGCGGAGATTTTAATACTATTTATAACTCAAATGAAAGGATGGGAGGCTTTGCTCCTATCATTGTTTCTATGGATTATTTTTTTGAATATGATTTATGTTTGTAAGAGTGTTGATACTGGTTTTGTTGCCTCTAAGTGTACTTGGAACAACAAATAGTTATAACAAAGATTAGATAGGGTGCTTTTCAATCATCATTGGATTGCTTTGTGGTCTTTAACATTAGTTAAACATTTTAGTAGATCTCTTCTAATCACTGTCCACTACTTATTTGAATCATGGTGGGTAATGGTAATAGTAATGCTTTACCTAGTTTCAGATTCCAGAATATGTGGCTCCAACATATTATTTTGGAAATGGCTCTTTGGTCAAATATAATCTGGCTTTTTTGGTCCCTACTACCTCAAGAGTTACTTCAAGACCAAGATTTGAAAACAAGAGGAGGTAATTGGCTCTTTAAACCTGACATTTCTAAAGCTTATGATAACTTGTCTTGGAATTTTTTTTATCGTATTATGTCTTTAATTGGTTTTTTTTATTTGTTTATTGGCATCATTAAAAAATTTTTTGAAAATTTTTGGTTTTTAGTCTTATTCAATGAGGCTTCTAATGTTTTTTTTTTTTCATTCTAGTCATGGTCTTAGGCAAGGTGATCCTTTTGTCACCTTCTCTTTTTATTATTTCTTTGGAATATTTCTCCAGAAGTTTAAATGTTCTGTTTGAGAATTTTTATAGTATGTACTTCAGATCTAATGGTGGTTCACATGTTTCCCATCTTTACTTTGCGGATGATTTTATTATTTTTGCTAATAGTTGCTTTAAAAATGTTAAGAAGTTAAAATATTTTATTTGGAGTGTGGTCTTCTGTTTAATGCTTCTAAGTGTTATTTTTACACTTCTAATGGGATTTCTATATCTAATATTAAAAAAAAAATTCTTATTCTAACTTTTCCCATCAGAAGTTACCTTTCAAATTTTTGGGTGCTTTGATTTGTAAAATGTCTTAAAAAATCTCGTTTATTTGATGAGGTTTTTAACAAGATTGCTGGTTATATTTCTTCTTGGGAATTTCATTTACTTTCTTATGGTGGTAGGCTTACTATTCTTAAGAGCACTTTCAATTCTATGGCTTTCATTTATTTCAAGTTATTAAGTCTATTGTTGCTACTGTTCATAGATTGGAAAGAATTCTAATTGAGTTGTTTTAGGGTTCTCATTCCAACACTCATAAAATGCATTGGTCTACTTAGCATAAGGTATGTGGACCATTAAATGAAGGCGGGTTAGGCTGTAAAACTAATTTCGATTCTATTACTACTTCTTCTTTTAAAATGTGGTGGAACTTTTGAAAAAAAATCAAAGTTCATGGGCCAAGTTAATGAATTTTAAGTATTTCAATCATAATCATCATTTATATTATTTTTATAAGCATGGTGATTCTTTTATTTGGAAGAGGATTTATGTTATTAAGCATAAAGTTTAACCTCTCATTGTTTGTGGTTTAAATTTTTATAACTCATTCTTTTGGCAAGATAGATGGCTTTTTAATCCTTCTATTGATGTGCAACTTTAATCATGTTAAGAGGATCAAAGATTTTCTTTGTTTATTTTTCATAAATCTTTATTCTAAAAAACTAATAGAGGGCATATTAAAGTTGTTTTGGTTGTTACTCTTATTTGGCACATTTGGATGGATAGGAATGATGCTAAATATAGAAGTGTTCCTATGAATGATTAGAGAATTATTTCTAGATCTAAGGATAAGATTAATAAACTTTATAAAGCTAGGCTTTTTATGAACAATCATTTTCTTAGTTTTAAGACTATGGCTAAGAAGCTATGTTCCAAAATTACTTATAATGAGACTGATATATGTTTTAAGTTCGTTTGTTGGAGGAAACCAAAAGAGCATTTCATTAAGGTGAACACGAAAGGATTGATGGATGGTCGTAAGTGTGATTGGGGTGGTATTCTTAGAGATGATGAAGGTAATATGGTGCTTTGTTTTTCTATTCCTCTTTTATGTTGTACTATTCTTCATACTGAGTTAATGGCTCTATATCATGCTATTAAAATTTCATTATTTAGAAGTTTTTTTAGAGTTTGGATCGATGGGGATGCTTTATTAGTTATTCATTTTCTTAATTATTCTAACAATGGTAATGCAAATAACTTTTATTTACTGAAGGATATTAAATGTATGCTTTCTCATATTGACTATTACATTTCTCATATTTGGAGAGAGGATAATGCTTGTGCTGACTTTTTTGCTCTTTTGAGACTGGTTTGAATTCTTTAATGGTTTTTTCTTATTATGAGATTCCTTTTTTATTAAGAAGTTTGATTAGATTCGATAAATCTGGTTTGCTTTATTTGAGGATATTATTTTTTCGCTTTAGAGTGGTAATTTGATATAGAGTCCTTTTAATGTTAAGCTCTTGGTTTGGTTTTTATTATGGGTTATTGTAGGTTGGGTGGTTGTGTTCTGCTGTTGTTTTTGGGTGGTTGTTATTTTCTATTTGGGTTTAGTTTTCTTGGGAGGTGGTTGTTTTTATGTTGTTTTGGTTATGTTGTGGGGTTGGTTTTTTCGTGAGGGGCTGGTGGGGTGTTGTTGGTGTTGGTTATCTAGTGGGGTTTCTATTAAGGTTGGGTTGTTGTGGTTTTGGGTGGTTCTTTGTTTGTTTGTTGTTTGGTGTTGGTGTGGTTTTCTGGGTGGGGTTGTTTGTTCTTTGTGTTTTGGTTTTATGGGTTTTAATTTTTTTTTTTTTTTTTGGGGGGGGGGGGGGGGTTGGGTTGTATTAGTGGTCATTGGGTCTTGTGTTTTTTTGTGGGTGGGTGGGTTGTGGTAGGGTATGTTGTTTTGTTTTGGATTGGGTGGGTGCTATTTTTTGTGTTGGTTCTGTTGTTTTTGTTATGGATCTATTTTCATGCATTATGATTTTGATGATAGCAAACACTCTTATTGCAAATACTCTGATTTCTCTACGACTGCCTTATTTACTGACATTGTAGGTCCACACGTTCAGACTGTAATTTGGAACCAGCTCAAATTTGGGTAGACTAGGTCTGAGTCAATTTGTAACCCTTTTCCTTTCTTGAGTCTATTGTATGTGGAGTGGCTCCTGATGCATTGTAACTTGGAAGATTCTCTGACTGTTTCCTAATGTTTACTGTTTTTAATAACATCGTCCGGGATGATATTTATATCATCTTGGACGATCAGCTCAAAAGCAGAAACCCTGATTAGGGCATCCTCATTAAAGTTGCCGTCATTATGCTAAAACATTGTCCTTGTCTATTTTATATCGGCAAGGATGATAGGCTCAAAACAGAAAGAATCTGCCGCAAGATCTATTTAGAAATTAATTATTTTTGGACATCATCCATGGGATCATCCAGGACTACAAAATATCATTCAGGATGATCCAGGATATTTTTTCCCAAATTTAATCTGGCATTTAAGGAAAGCAATTATGACTTGATAGGATGATAAAATCGTCCCGGACAATCGCAGGATTATCTAGGATGATACGTTGGACGATTAGACATCGAACAACTCTTTTTCAGGGAGATTTTTAGGAAGATATTCCAAGATTTGTATTGATCATCCAGGATGATATATTGTCATCCTGGACGATAAGAACAAATTACTTTTGATCGTCTTAGATCATCCCGGCTGATTGGGCTTAAATTGTACTAATCGTATATGTCGATATTTATATCATCCTGGAGGATAACTTCGGCAACTTGCTTTAATGAGATTATTTTGACATCTTCTATTTAAGCTAAGACATGACACTTGCTAAGTATCTTTGGCAGCCATTGTAGCTTTGTTCTTTTGGGGGAAACTTGAAGAGAGAGCTTGAAAGGGAGTGAGGAAAGAGTGGAGTTTGAGAGAGGGAGAAGATCCTGTGAGGGGGGACTGAAGGGAGTATGGAGGGGGTTCCTTACGATTTCTCCGGCAAGCTCGCACCTGAATACCATCGGATTCAAGGCTTGCCTTGAGGGAAGTTCACGAAAGAAGAAGATCTCTTTGGTGTCAAAGGACCCGCCGACTCCGCCGCACCGGGGAAGCTGGAAGTGATTTTGTAAGGGCTTCTCCGCCTAGCTGTGTGGGCTAATGGAGAGACACTTAGTTTAGTACAATACTTGGAGGGTGCCTCCAAGGAGTGGACATAGGTCAAGGTTTGACCGAACCACTATAAATTCGGTGTGTTCTTTCTTTATTACTTTCACATTTAATTTCCACACTTTGGTTTTTATTGTGGTGTTATTGGTTTTGATTTGTGTTTTGATTGAAAGATATTTTTTTACCAATTCACCTTTCTCTCTTAATTAGCTTTGGGACAGTTCATAGGGCCTAACATCCCTAACAAACTTTCAATTTTGGTCTGTGGGGTTTCATTTTTGTGGCTGGGTTTGTTGGTCTGGTAGGTTCTATCATCGTTTCGATATTCTATTTGTGGTGCTAACGGTTATTGGTATTAATAGAATTCTATTTTAAATTGTGCACTTATTTTAATTTGTTTCCATTTTCTTTGTCTTTGGTTTAATTTTGTTGTTTAAGGCTATCCAGGTGTTAATTATTTTGTGCAAGTTTAATAGAGGATAAGTTTGGAAGGTGGATACTTGGGATTGCTTAGACTTTGGAAAGATAGTTGCTTTTGACTGTGCTTCTTTTCCTTTTTTTCTATTTTGTTATAATTGTAACTTAGGTAGGGAGTTATTTATTCATTAGTATTTTTTTTATTTATATTGTAGCTCTTGAGCTTTTAGTTAGAAATTTATCCCTTTTTAAGGACTCTCGTAAAAAAAAATTAAATTAACGCACAAGACCCTGTAGTGGGTTTTAATAAAATAAAAAAATATATAAAAAATAGAAAATCCCTTAACCCTAAATCTTCACCGTAAAACCTAATCCCTAAACATAAAAACTAAACCCTAAACCCTTAACCCTAAACCTAAAAATTAAACCATAAAAAAGAACCCTAAACTTTATCCTAAGACCTTAAACCCCAAACAAAAGTCCTAAACCCAAAACATTAATCTAAAACCCTAAACCATCAACTAAAATCTTGAACCTTAAATCCTAAACCAAAAATTCTAAACCCTAAAAACTAAACCCATAACCCTAAACCCTAAAACCTAACCCTAAACATAAGTTCTAAGCCCTAAACCCTAAAACCTAAAACCTAACCCTAAACCTAAACGGAGCACCTTAAAACCTAAACCCTAAACCCTAATCTAAAGTTTAAACCCTAAACCCAAAATACTAAACTCTAAACACTAAAACATAAACACTAAACCCTAAACCCTAAACCCAAAAATAATCCCTAAACATTACTCTAAAACCCTAAAACCTCAACTAAAATTTTGAACCATACATCCTAAACCACAAACCCTAAACCATAAAACTAATTCCTAAACCCTAGATCCTAAACCCTAAACACTAACTTTAAACCAAATCCCTAAACCCTTAACCCATAACCCTACACCCTAAACATAAACACAAAAGCCTAAGTTCTAAATCCTAAACCCTTAACTGTAAACCCTAAATCCTAACCCTAAATCAAAACCATCATAAAACCTAAATCCTAAACCCTAAACCTTAAACCCTAAATATAAAACCTAAACCTTAAACCTTAAAACCTAAACCATAAATCCTAAACCCTAACACTAAACCATAAACCCCTAACCCTAAATCTAAACCTAACGCAAAACCTAAAACCTAAACCCTAAACCCTAAAATCTAAATCCTAAACACAGAACTTTAAAACTAAACCCTAAACACTAAACCTTAAACCCTAAACCTCAAACATTCAACCTAAACCCTAAACCTTAAACATTAATCTAACACCCTAAACCCTCAATTAAAATATGAAACCTTAAACCCTAAACCCTAAATCATAGTTAAAAACCCTATACCCCAAACCCTCAACCCTAAACACTATCACTAAACCTAAACCAAACACCTTATACCCTAGTCCTTAATCACTAAACCCAAAACCATAAATATAAACCCTAAATATTAACATTAAATCCTTAGCCTTAAACCCTAAACCTTAACCCTAAACCGTAAACCAGAAATCCTAACCCTAACCCTAAACCCTTAACTGTAAGCCCTAAACATTAATTTAAAAATATAAACACTTAACTAAAATCCTAAACCATAAACCCTAAAACCTAAATCATTAATATAAACACTAAACCAAAACACTAAACCCTAAAACCTAACCACATACACTAAACCGATATTTAAAACCCTAAAACCTAAACCCTAAACCCTGAACCACAAACCCTAAACCCTAAATCTACACCCTAACCCCAAAATCCTAATGTAAACCATAAACCTTAAATCTGGTCACTAACCTTTAACCTTAAACCATAAACCATAAATAAAAATCCTAAACCCTAAACATTAATCTAAAATCATAAACCCTCAACTGAAATCATAAACCTTAAACCATAAACCATAAAACCTAAATCTTAAACACTTAATATTAATATAAAATACTAAACCACAAAAAAACAAATAAAAAGCCATAAACACTAAATCCTAAAACCTAAATATAAACCCTAAACCCTAAACCCTAAATCGTAAACCCTAAACCATAAAACCTACGATAGTGGGGACAAATTCCCATTTATAGTTGAAGTTGTCAACCTAATCCAACATGACTAACCGACTGTTGCACTCTGGTGCTCTCTGGCGATTCTGAGGAAATTTAGGGCTTCTGTTCATGAGCTCTAGTTTTGATCTTCTGACGTACTCATTTGGTAGATTTTTATTGATTTTTCTCTTTATTTTATCCTTGTTTCATTTAAGGCTTTGTTTGGAGATTTTTTTTTTGTATGTTTTTGGCCTCTTCATTTCTTGATGGTCATTCTAGGTCATTTAAGGATGTTTTAACTGGTTGTACTTTTTTTGTGCTTAAACTTTAAATTTTTTTATAGCTCATTCAAGATTTGTCTGGCTTCGATGTTTGATGATTATGTGGTCTCTTAGTTGACCACTCCTTTTGACCTAACATTTGTTTAAAAATTTCTTCTTTGTCGTCCAAATCTCCATGTCATCCAAATTTTTTTGTTAACTTAAAACATACGAGATCCTTTCATGTTGGACTACAGGATCAAAAACATATTGTGATTTAACTTATGAATGACCTTTATTATAGCCGCATTTTCTTAAGGATATCGTACTATATTCAAGCTTGTTAGATACATCTCCTTGAATGGACACCAAATTTTGATCTTAGGGAGGAATTGCCTATTGCTCCAGTGTGGATTTATTTTCTGAACTTGAGACTTCATTTTTTTAATTCACAAATTTTATTTTATCTTGCATTTATTTTTAATCGATCGTTACAAATGGATCAAGCTACTGCCTCTATATCTTGCCGTCGGTGGCTCGTGTTCTTATTGAACTTAAGAATTCTAATAAACACCCTAATGAAATATGGATAAGGTTAGAGTTGAATTGTTATTTTAAAAAAGTTAAATTAAGAAACATACCAATTTTTTGCTCTCATTATAAATTGCATTGTCATGGTATTAATGAATGCTTCATGTTGCAACGTCAACTTTCTAAGGAAAATGTTTCTTCCAAATAACCTCAAGGAAATGTTGTCATTGTGGCTGATATTGAGAATGAAAATTTGATTTGTAGTGAGGTTGAAGGAAATATTCCCAAATCGTATGATGAACTGATAAAATCATCTAATGTGGATACTGAATCGTCCCATATCGTTGTGGATGTCCCCACTTCTTCTCAAGGAAATAATATTAGCAATATATTCAGCTTAGTTAATGAGTGTAAAAATTTGAATGAACAAAGGCTAACCATTACAAGTAATAAAAATAATATTATTTCAGAACATACTAGTCCTTATGCCATGAATAAAAAATAATTGGATATGGATTGAATGTTGATTACCAATAATTGCACTAATATTGTTGTTCTTCAGTCTGTTATGAATGATCAAGAAAATTTTTACTGGTAGTGAAAGGATTAGTACATAGAATGTGGGTATTGGCAAAAACACCAATGAAGGTGTATTTGCTCTAGTTGTGGAAGAAAATGTGGAACTTGGTTAGAATATCAATGAAAGTGTAGAGGATAGAGATCTTTTGGAGGAAGGTGAATTTCCCAAAAGGTAAGTAAGGATGATAACAAAATGATAGTAAGCTTCCATCTAACTCTCATATCATAGAGAAGTTTTTACTGATATAGAGTATATGACATTTTCTGCTAAAGGTTTTTCTAAGATGAAAATGACACACGCTACATTAAATTTCAAAAAGGAGAGGTAGGAAAAGAAAGAACATTATTTTAAAATCTCCAAGGAAACCAATTTGCAAACTAGTCCTTAAATAAATTTTTTATGTTTAATTATATTATTTGGAATGTTAGGGCCATTGGGTGCCCTTCTTCTCGACTGAGAGTTAAAAACATATGCCTTATTTATGATGTTTCTATTCTTGTTTTACTTGAACCTCTTATTAATGTTTCAAAATTACTTAGTGCGTCTAAATATTTAGGCTTTAAGCATGCTATTTTAAACTCTGCTAATAAAATTTGGTTGTTAAACTTATTGGAGTTCAATGTGCTGTTTAAGAAGAATATCAAGTTTGAAGATATATGGGCCTCAATTCCAGCTTCAACGAAAGTGGTTAGATAAGTATGGAGGAAATAATCTGTTGGAGAACTCCCTAAAATTTTGAATCAGAAGATGAATAGATCTTTAAGGCTTTATATTATTGGAGTAAATCTAAGCACAAAGGCTTAAATCAATCTAAAGATGGGCTAAAGAAGGATATTTTTTAAATTTGCAATTGAAGGAGGATGAATTTAGCTTTCTTTCAGAGGAGGATATGTGGCTATTGAAAACTAAAACCAATGCTTTGAATTCTACATTGGCACGACTTAGTACTGGGTGGAGGCAACGAGCCAAGGTTGAATGGCTTATGGAAGGTGACTCAAACTCAAGGTTTTTTAATGCATATGCAAGTAGTAGAAGGAATTCAAATTTCTGAAATTACTAAATGAAAAGAGGGGGGGGGGGTGAATTGTGAAAACTTTTTCTCAATAAAAAGTAACCCTAAATAGGAGTTCTAATCTTTTTGTTATTTTTGAAATTTTACAACAAAACTTAAACAAATTTTCTTTCATAAATTTCACCACGCAATAATTATGAAAAATTAAGTGTAAGTAAAAGTAAATGACGATAAGGAAAAAACACACCAAGGATTTTTATAGTGGTTCGGTCAAAATATGACCCACGTCCACTCCCTAGAGTCCTCCGCTCTGGGATTTTCACTTCAAAAAATAGTTCTCCTTTTGCCCCGCTCGGCAAGGCGGAGAAGCCTTTAAAAACCTCCCTTTCACCAACCCGGCGTGGCGGAGTGCCAAACTCTATTTTCGCACTCCTGGCGACGACAGAGAACCTTCTCATTTTTCTCCCTCCTGGAGAAGGCAGAGAACCTCGAGGTCACGGATGTAGATGAGCCTTTCCCATGGAGATCCTCCCTCAAATTCTTCTAGGGCTATAGGAGGAGCAAGATGCAGCAAGTTCGGAGCAACCGTGTGATCTCCCTCACACCTCTTCTCCCTCACAACGCTCACCTTCTCCTTCCTCTCTCAACCCTAAAGAACTTCTCTAGAGCTCTCTCCCTTGGAATCCCTCTCTAACCACGTTCACCCTCTCTGTAATTCTTACTGAAAAAGGATTAGATTAACATCTAAAATGGATCCAAAAACCCTCTGATTTCAAAAGTATCCGTTACTGTTCGTACAGTACGATCTTTATAAATAGACTTCGTCCTTATACGAAGATGTATGAACAGTTCAAAAACGATTCGTACTTTACGATATAATATCGTACGGTACGATCCATAAAATACTATTCGTACAGGACGATGGTCTGGACGATCAGATGTCATCTCTGTTCAACGTATGGTATGATTCCTATCGTACAGTACGATAAGACAAAAACCAGGAGATCGTCCAGGACGATATCCAGGACGATCATACTTCATCTCTGTTCATCGTATGGTACGATCCTGTTTGTATAGTACGATGTTCAAAATATAATTAGGCCTGGTTTTTATGCACTAATCATGGGTTAATTTAAGTAAGTATTTAAAATAGTTCGTACAGTACGAAAATGGTCGTACAGTACGAACGTCGCAAAATCACTTATTTAAACTAAACTATGGCTAGGGTTTTGGATCTGAACATATCATACAGTACGAATATATTCGTACAGTTTGATTTATTCACAGAATCATCCACATAGCTCGGATCGTATGGTACGAATTAAAATCATATAGTACGATCTCCAGAGAAAAAATTCTATTATATTTTGCATTCAAAAACAAACTCTCCTCGTGTGTGTGTGTGCATGATTGCTCTTACTCTTATACATTTTGTGGCCAGACTCAATAAAATAAAAATATAATAAATAAAAAAATATAATATCTAACTCATACTCCTAATCTACCCGTTCTTGAGTCTTCCTTTCGTTCTGAGTCACTTGTGATCTTCCTGAAATGTTAGTACTCAAGGACAATAGCAAATAAAATAATATTCAATGAAAAGTTATTCCAAAACACTCATTATTTGGCATCATCAAGATCTCAAACTCGGGGTCATTGGTTGCAACAATCTCCTACTTTTTAATGATGTCAAATAATTTGTTGTAAGAAAGTACGAATGACATTTCTTTTGTTTTTATTTTTTTTAAATTAAACACAAGAAAAAAAAGATACTAAATGCAAGTACAAAACAAAAGGAATGCATTTAACAAAATATAACAAATACAATAACAAGTACAACAAACTTCTCCCCCTTTTGACAGCACAAAAAGGAGGAGCAACTAAAGCAGAAAGAAAAAGAAAGAAACTATAATACAAACATAAACAATCTAAATAGACGGGTCCTGATCAGTTGGTGGTGGAGGTGGATTCGGTTGAAAATATTGAAAGAGAGCATCGAATCGATAATCAATTGCAATAAAGCGTTCTCCAAACCATTGCATATCTGTCTCGTGTTGCTGATGTTGTTCTTGAATATGCATGTCAAGACGAGTTTGTAGTTGGTCGAAACGTGCGACCAAATCATCGTTAGGGTGTGCTGGTGCAGGTGCTCGGGGTGCGGCATGGCGTCGTGGTTGAGCTGGAGCTGCTGCTGGGGCATCTTCTCCTTCTTCTTCGTCAAAGATTTGTTCTTCAGGCTCGTGTCCCCGATGAAAGAGAATACGGAAGGAGGCATCCCTATAAAAGATAGGAAGTATGTCGGGTTCACCAGGGTAAGTCAATTGATATTTATTTTGGAGGATATATCCTATTAGGTGACCAAGAGCTAGATTTTATTTCCGTCAAGTGGTTGGTAGACGAACAAAAGTCATGTGGAGAATGTAGTTACTAATTAAATCAACCTCATCAAATTTTATGTTGGACATAATAAGATAGGTTGCGACGGATAAGGTTGGGGTTAGATTGATACGGTCACCACCTTTGGGTATTATTGAGGTTCGAAGGACATGTTGAATTATTCGGGCATTTTGAGTTAATGATTGAATGAGAGGTTGGTGTTGATGGAAAGTAGCATTTCTAAGGATTCTATTAACATCGCTCCAATCGAATTTGTCGGTAAGAAATGAGCGAACCATAGGTCCTTCAGTGGACAACCCAAAATATTGGGCAATGTCGGCTCTAGTGATCTCAATGTTTCGGCCACAAACAAAAGAATGAAAGGTGGTGTTGTCGATAGTGTAGGTGAGATTAGCGAGAAATTCGAAGAGAAGTTCAGAATTGTAATGAAATGCTAGGGTAAAGAGGAATTGGAAGGTGGTGGAAGCAAAGAGGCCCATTACCTCGAAATTAAGAGCAGCCTGATTAAGCATTCTGGAAGGAGAAATTTTGTAGGCTTCCTCATTTTCAGTATTCAGAAAACAAGCAGGTTGGCGACACGAAGAGGATGAGCTTCCACTAGTCAACCGACCTCGTTTAGACATTGCAAGAGGGCACGAAACTAGGTGAAGTAGTGAGTGAGGAGAGATTTGAGTGAAAGGAACAGCCTAGCAAAGGGTTCTTATAGAAAATTTTGACAATCGTACAGTACGATTTTGGATCGTACAGCACGATAGCCAATCAATATCCTGACTGGTCATTTCAGGAAAAGACAGTCAAATCGTACATTACGATAAATATCGTATAGTACGATCAGGCGAATTTCGATCATCCCGAGGCCCTCAGTACGACTTTTGACCAAAAGTTTCATACTGTACGAACAGGTGTATCGTACAGTACAATAAATAATAAATATCGTACCAAACAGCTTTAACTCATTTTTATTCCTTGTGCTGATGTGTATCGTACCGTACGAAAGGTATGTATTGTACAGTACGATAATCAGTAATGTCGTACCAACCAGATTTACTTCGTCCTAATCCATTGATGACGTGTATCATATCATACGAAGAAGAGATATCGTATAATACGATAGGCAATAATGTCGGATGAATATCATACAGTACGATGTAGGTCGTACCGTAAGATCAACAGAGCCGAAATATGCTTGTTGGTGGACGTTATGTAGATTGAGATGTATCGTACGGTATGATATGTGTATCGTATAGTACGATGAACAGTCAATGCACAGTTTTTGTGTGGTGAGTGTGTGATGATTAGGAGCAGCCCAAAAAAAAATTATTTTTTTTATGCAGTTATATCTATGACACCTAATCTAGTCCTCAAGGTGCTAAAGGTGTCAAAAGCTAGAGGTTTTGTGAATATGTCTGCCAATTGATCTCTTGTAGCGATGTGATGTAATTCTATATCTCCCTTAGCGACTTGATCTTTAATGAAATGGTGTCTAATGTGTATGTGTTTCGTTTGAGAGTGTTGAATTGGCTTCTTAGAGATAAAAATTGCACTTGTGTTGTCACACATGATCGAGATGGTTCCAACAGGTAGTCCAAGATCAAGAATTTGTTATTTTAACCATAGTACCTGTGCAACACAACTTCCTACTGCAATATATTCTGCCTCGGCTGTCGAAAGTGCTACTGAGTTTTGCTTCTTACTGGACCAAGAAATTAATGATTGTCCTATGAATTGGCAGGTACCAGAGGTGCATTTTTTATCTATCCTACATCCTACAAAGTCAGAATCTCAGTACCCAAGGATTTCAAAGGAAGTGTTGTGTTTGGGATACCAAATTCCTAAGTTTGGGGTGCCTAGTAGAGATCTAAGAATTCTTTTGACAGCAGTTAAGTGAGACTCTTTAGGATCGGCTTGGAAACGGGCACAAAGGTACACACTAAATATTATGTCCGGTCTACTGGTAGTCAGATAAAGAAGGGATCCAAACATTCCTCTATATTTTTTCTGATCTACTGATTTTCCACTAGGATCTTTATCTAATTGGATTGTCAAACTCATTGGGGTGTTCATGGGTTTTGCACTATCCATTTCATATTTCTTTAAAATATCCTCAATATACTTTGATTGGCTAAGAAAAGTTCCATTATCCATTTGTTTTACACTAAAGCCAAGAAAGTAATTAAGTTCTCCCATCATGCTCATTTCAAACACATTACTCATTGTTTTTGAAAATTCATCGGATAAGTTTTTATCCGAAGATCCAAACAAGATGTCGTCCACATATATTTGAACAATGAGAATTTCTTCTTTGACCCTTTGTAAAAAGAGTGTAGTATCTACACTACCCTTTTTAAATCCTCTATCCAAAAGAAATGAACTAAGTCTTTCGTACCATGCTCTAGGTGCTTTCTTTAACCTATACAGTACCTTCTTTAATTTAAATACATGGTTTGAAAACTGTGAACTTTCAAATCCGGGGGGTTGCTCAACATAGACATCTTCCTTAATTACCCCATTCAGAAATGCACTCTTTGCATCCATTTGATATAACTTAAAGTTCTTGAAGCAAGCAAAAGCTAAGAGCACTCTTATTGCTTCTAGTCTAGCAACTGGGGCAAAGGTTTCTTCAAAGTCTATCCCCTCAATTTGGTTGTACCCCTTAGCTACTAGTCTTGCTTTATTCCTTATTATTGTTCCTGAATCATTCACCTTACTCTTGAAGACCCATTTTGTTCCAACAACACTTTGTTCTTTAGGTCTCTTGACTAACTCCCAAACATCATTCCTGGTGAATTGGTTCAGCTCTTCTTGCATTGCTATAATCCAAAATTCATCTCCTAAGGCTTGATCAATACTTGTAGGTTCTATCATAGAGATGAATGCTGAGTGACTAACCTCCTTCCTAATCCCATGCTTACTTCTTACACCTTCTGAAGGGTCTCCTAAAATTAACTCTTTAGGATGACTAGAAGAATATCTCCATTATCTAGGCAAATCTTCCTGAGGTTCGACCCTTTCTCCTAAGGTCATAGTCTCTACTCCTTGAATTACCTCTATTTCATCATCTTCAATTTTAAATTCAGAGGGCTTATCTGATTCATCAAATACCACAAGGGTGGATTCTTCTACTACAAGGGTTCTCTTATTAAAAATTCTATAGGCCTTACCTACAGAAGAATAACCTAAGAAGACACCCTCATCAGACTTGGGATCAAATTTTTCTAAGGGATGTTTACCATTATTCAAGATGAAGCACTTGCACCCAAAGACATGTAAATATGAAAGGTTTGGTGTCCTACCCTTAAGGAGATCATATGGAGTTTTATTCAGCTTCGATCTAATGTTTACTCTTTTTAAAACATAACAGGCTGTGTTGACTGCTTCTGTCCAAAAGTATCTAGGAAGGGTATACTCCGCTAACATTGCCCTATCAGCTTCTACCAAAATTCTATTATTCCTTTCAGCTATACCAATTTGTTGGGGTGTTCTAGGGTCTGAGAAATTGTGTTCTATTCCTATCTCTTGATAGAATGACTCAAACCTATCATTTTGGAACTCTCCACCATGATCGTTATGGATTGTTGATATTTCACAACCTAATTTTCGTTGAACTCATGTGGAGAATATTTTAAATTCCTCAAAAGACTAATTTTTGTGTGCTAAGAATCTTACCCAAGTAAATCTAGTGAAGTCATCTACAATCACAACTCCATAATTCTTTCCACCTAGGCTAGCTGTACTAATGGGTCCAAATAAGTCCATGTGTAGAATTTCTAGTGCCTAGAGGTGATCACATCTCTAATTGAGTGAAAGGATGATTTAACTTGTTTTCCTAGTTGGCAAGCATCACATAAGTGATCCTTAGTAAAGTCTAACTTAGGTACACCTCTAACTAGGTTTTTCTGAGTGATGTTTCTAAGAGTTTTCATACTAGCATGGCATAGTCTCCTATGCCATAGCCACGAGTCATCAACTATTGTTTTCAAACAGAATGAATTTGAGCTATCAATGCAATCAAGGTCTAACATGTAAACATTGTTCATTCATTTTCCTTCTAACACTAGTTTATCAAATAAACTAATCAGACATCTATCAGAAAAAAATTTAATATCAAAACCTTTGTCACACAGTTGACTAATGCTAAGTAAATTATGTTTCAAACCATCAATTAGTAAGACATTATCAATTAAAAATTTTTTAGCATTACCAACGATACCTGAGCCTATCACCTTCCTGATAGTGTTGTCTCCCAACGTTACTTTGCCTCCAGTTTTGGTCTCCAGTTGGATGAACTTCTTCATATCTCCAGTCATGTGTCACGAGCAGCCACTATCCAGGTACCACATGCTCTCACTAGGTCTTTTGTGAGAGAAACCCTACAATTTCATTCAAAGATGAGATTTGGGAACCCAAGTGAGTTTGGGTTCCTCCTTATGCTTGCATGAATGAGATGTATGCATGCTATGCTGTGATGGATGCAGTTTAGGTCTCCATACGAAGTGTGTTCTACGGTGAATTGTGCATGTGCATGATATGTGACCTAACATGCCACAAGAGAAACACCTAACACCAGGAAATGGGTTTACTAATCTATGTTGGTGGTGGTACATCTTCCTAAAGTTTTGTGATGCATGCTGTGTTGGTGGTTTTCTAGGTTGGCCTGTTAGTGATGCAATATTTTCTTCTAGTTCTTTGATTCTTTGTTTAAATGTATTATTTTAATATGTCAATCCATCGACTTGCCAGAATAACAAATGCTCATTATGATCTATCTCCTTTGCTACTGCCGTTAGTTTTTCAAACTCTACATCTAGTTTAATATGCGATGTTTTCAAGGATTCATGTGCTTCAATTAGTTCAACATGCTTCTTATTTAATGCATCAAACTCATCAAGAAGTAGTATATGATCTCTATCTAAATCAGAACTTTCCTTAACTAAGTTAGCATGCTCAGTTTGTAAAGAACTAAATTCAACATTAAGCGTAGCATGCATCTTTTTCAACTTCATATACGAGTCATGGATATTCTCAGAAATAAGCAACAATTCTTCATATGAAAGTTGACATATCTTGTCTTGATCTGATTGATCAAGGTTATCATTAGCCATAAGACACAAGTTAGTTACCTCCTCCTCTGCTTCTTCTTCTGAAGATTTTGAGGCAGAGTCGGCTCAAAAAGCTTTCTGTGTCTTTGTCTTTCCTTTCTTGTATTTTGCTTTGTCATCTCCTTTCTCATTAGCTGGTTGACTCTTCAGATTGGGGCAATCGGCTCAAAGGTGACCTGGCTTCCTGCAATCAAAACAAATTGTATCAGATGAAACCTTATTGGACCTTGAGCTCTTACCTTTATTCTAGCTGTTCTGATAACGCTTCTGTTTTCTCTTCAAGAAATTTTGAATTGTCGGGTCATCAGTGCTATCTAATCCTCTTCCTCCCCTGCAGAGCTTTCACTTTCTGAGTTGCTAGCTTTTATTGCCACCATCCGCTCTTTTTTCTTTTCAAATGCATCACTTTGCCTTTGGCTCACTCCTTGCTCGTATGCAATGAGTGACCCAAGGAGGTTATCAATATAATAAACATTAAGGTCTTTGGACTCAGTGATAGCAGTTATCTTAGCATCATAGGAACTAGGTAGGCTTCTAAGAATTTTATTCGCTTTCTCAGAATTTAAATTTCTCTACCTAATGCATGCAAGGATGTCACGATTTGGGTGAACCTAGTGTACATGTCAGAAATTGTTTCGCTAGGTTTCATACGGAATAATTCATAATCATGCAGTAGAATGTTAAGCCTAGACTGTTTTACTTCGTTTGTTCCTTTGTATGTAATGCACAGTCTATCCCAAATCTCCTTACCAGAAACACAGGTAGATACTCTCATATAGTCCTCTGATTTCAATGCACAAAAAAAGCAGTTTAAGCACTTAGCATTCAGTTGGGCAAACTCCCTATCCTCATTGCTCCATTCATTAAAAGGTATAGGAGTTTTCAAACCTTTAACAGTTTTAAACGGTACAACATACCCATCATTTACTAACATCCACATGGGGTAATCTATAGATTGCAAAAATGTAGACATTCTAATTTTCCAAAAATCAAACGGAATATTATCAAAAAGTGGTGGACGAGTTATTGAAAAACCCTCCGCAGTGTTACGATTACAAAAATTAGACATGATCATTTTTTCAAGGTTTTCTAAAACACTATTTTTGAAAAACAAGCTCTGATACCAATTGAAATTACTAAATGACAAGAGGGGGGGTGAATTGTGAAAAACTTTTTCTCAATAAAAAGTAACCCTAAACAGGAGTTCTAATCTTTTTGTTATTTTTGAAATTTTACAAAAAAACTTAAACAAATTTTCTTCCACAAATTTCACCACGCAATAATTATGAAAAATTAAGTGCAAGTAAAAGTAAATGACGATAAGAAAAAAACACACCAAGGATTTTTATAGTGGTTCGGTCAAAATATGACCTACGTCCACTCCCCGGAGTTCTCCGCTCCGGGATTTTCACTACCAAAAATAGTTCTCCTTTTGCCCCCCTTAATAAGGCGGAGAAGCCTTTACAAACCTCCCTTTCACCAACCCGGCGTGGGGAAGTGCCAAACTCTGTTTTCGCCCTCCTGGCGACGGCAGAGAACCTTCTCATTTTTCTCCCTCCTGGAGAAGGCAGAGAACCTCGAGGTCACGGATGTAAATGAGCCTTTCCCTTGGGGATCCTCCCTCAAATTCTTCTAGGGCCACAGGAGGAGCAAGACGCAGCAAGTTCGGAGCAACCGTGTGATCTCCCTCGCACCTCTTCTCCCTCACAACGCTCACCTTCTCCTTCATCTCTCAACCCTAAAGAACTTCTCTAGAGCTCTCTCCCTTGGAATCCCTCTCTAACCACGTTCACCCTCTCTGTAATTCTTACTGAAAAAGGACTAGATTAACATCTAAAAATGGCTCCAAAAACCCTCTAATTTCAAAAGTAGCCATTACTGTTCGTATAGTATGATTCAACATCATACAGTACGATCTTTATAAATAGTCTTCGTCCTGCTACGAAGATGAATGAATAGTTCAAAAACAATTCGTACTGTACGATATAATATCATACGGTACGATCCACAAAATACTATTCGTACAGGATGATGATCTGGACGATAAGATGTCGTCTTTGTTCATCGTACGGTATGATTCCTATCGTACAGTACGATAAGAAAAAAACCAATAGATTGTCCAAGACGATATCTGGGACGATCATACTTCGTCTCTGTTCATCGTATGGTACGATCCTGTTTATACAGTAAGATGTTCAAAATATAATTAGGCCTGGATTTTATCCACTAATCACGGGTTAATTTAAGTAAGTATTTAAAATAGTTCGTACAGTACGAAAATGGTTGTACAGTACGAACGACACAAAATCACTTACTTAAACTAAACTACGGCTAGGGTTTTGGATCTGAACATATCGTACAGTACGAATATATTCGTATAGTATGATTTATTCACAGAATTGTCCACATAGCTCGGATCATACAGTATGAATTAAAATCGTACAGTACGATCTCCAGAGAAGAAATTCTATTACATTTTGCATTTAAAAACAAACTCTCCCCCTTTGTGTGTGCATGGTTGCTCTTACTCATATGCATTTTATGGCCAGACTCAATAAAATAAAAATACAATAAATAGAAAAATATAATATCTGACTCATACTCCTAATCTACCTGTTCTTGAGTCTTCTTTTCGTCTTGAGTCACTTGTGATCTTCCTGAAATGTTAGTACTCAAGGACAATAGCAAATAAAATAATATTCAATGAAAAGTTGTTCCAAAACACTCATTATTTGGCATCATCAAAATCTCAAACTCGGGGTCATGGGTTGCAACAATTTCATTCATTAAATCAAAGATGAGAACAGATTGATTGTTAAAGAGAAGCAACATATATAATTAGTATTATATTACTTCAAAGTTAAATGGAAAGAGAGGAATTATTCTATGATTGGGTGGTTGTTGACCTCATTTTTGTATGAGGTCACTTGGACCAATCTATACCTTAGGATCTATATAGATCTTAGATCAATCCAGACCTTAGGATCTACCTAGATCTTAGATCAATCCAGACTCAAATCTAAGGCTAAAGGTCAAAGTCCTAAAAGCCTTTTCCAAGGATTTCTCAAACATTTCAAAACCATGTCAATAGATCTCTAATTTAGAGTTTATCACTTGAAAAGCGATAAGACATGTCTCTGGAGGTATCCCTCCAAATTTGAGCCCATTATGAGGTCTCTAACCCCAGAAATTGAATTGAAATTCAAAGGCTGTAAAACCTTCAAATATTTATAGCATATGCCATTAGATCTGTCACCTAGTGGATTTTAACCTTGGAGCTTTCTACAAAGCCTCCAATCACTTCCAAACATTTGATCCTAACCTATTGAATATTAAACTATACTTTGGTAGACCCATTTTGACCTCCACTTGACCAGGGGTCAAAATAACCAAAATGCCCCTTAAGGGCAATTTTGAAGTTGTCTTTAAACTTCAACTTGGATTTTTCTAATCAAACCACAAGACCTTCTCCAATGTATCCTAATCACCATTAGGAACACATTGGACTCAAGCCCAAACCCTAGTCAAGCCTTTTTGACCAGGTCAACACTTTTGACCAAAATACCCCTAAGGGGCTCAAATATCAATTTCAAATCAAATGAACTTCAAATCGCTTGCAACCACTTCCAGTAAGTTTAAAATATCAAAACAAATTGTTTGAGCCCAATTCCATCCTTTGGGTCAATCTGGTTTACCCAGTCAACCTAGGTTGACTAAAAACTCCCTTAAAGCTTTTAATGGGTCATTTCAACCCATTTGCTCTGAAATAAAGCTTGTACAAATTTAGGAAGAGAGGGAAGCTCCAAAAATTTAGGAAGAAATTGGAAGAAGATTTTGAAGAATGTAGGTGCCATTGTTGGAGATGGAAGAAGGTGGCCGGTCATCCAAGGATGACAGGAACACCAAAAAATTGCTATCTACCGCGAGTCCAATCATGTTGGATTCAAGAGGTAGACTCTCCTTCAAACGAATCTCTTCTTTTTGGATTTTGGAATCTCCTCTAGTCATAAAAGAGGGAGGTTTGACTGCTATGCAAAAACCTTTGTCTGCTTTCGTTGCTGGAGCAAATGATAAGGAAGCATCTTCTTAAGGAGGAGGTTTTGCTGATATTTTGAAAAAGGACATTGATATTCCAATTACCTCTTCAGAATTGGATATTTCTAATGTGTGGATTAAAAAACCTCACATTAAAATAAATTTTAGTGAAATACATGATGATATTGGAAATGAAAATGTTGTCATTCTTGACAAGGAAAAGGAAAAATCTAACATTCAAGTATTGAACAATTCCTTAGTTGATAAAATTCTTAGAAAAAACTTTCCTTTTTCTGAGTGTTCATTTGAATTAAGAAAGCAATGGTTGAAATTTGGAGGATTTCATATAACATTGCTTGGTCTACATTGGCTCCTTTGCTCACTTCTGTCTCATGAAGCCATGGAGGAAGTTCTTAAGGGAGGTCCATGGCTTGTAGGGGGTTTTGAGGTAGGCTTAGACAAATGGTCTCCTACCTTCTCTCCTTATTCTTTGAATGGAATTTCTTCTCCAATTTGGGTTCGTCTTCCTCATTTGCCATTATATTGTTGGGATGAATCCAATATCACTAGAATTGTTTCTAGATTTGGAACTCCTTTATTATTGGATGGTAACATGTTTAGATGGGGGAGAAGGGAATTTTCTAGAGCTTGCATTCGAGTAAATTTGAATTCTAAACTCCCCTCTGGTAGATTTTTTTAAAAAGTTTGAGTATGAAAATCTATTCTCTTTTTGCTTCAAATGTGGTATGATCGGCTATATTGATTCGATGTGCCCTAATACAACTCATATTCAAAATCCTATTGTTAAAGAGGCCCCTTTAAGTTCTTTTCAAACTGAAAATAATTCATTTGGGCCTTGGATGCATGTGAAGTTCAAAAACATAAGAAGAATTATTCCTGAGAAAAAGCTTTTTAAAGTTGCCTCAACCATGAAAGAATCTGATGATGTTTGTGGTAATATCAATAATGTTGCCTTGGAAGATGTTGAAGGAGACGGGTTGACTGGTTCAGAATTTCCTATTATTCATAAGGAAGAAGAAGAAAAGGCAGTTAGACAAGGAGCTGAATCTTTCACCATTCATCCAGTAATTGCTGAAAAATTACAAATTGAAATCCCACAGATTATGGAGTAGAACAAGCCATCTAATTTATTTGTGGAACAAATTCAAGAAGTTCAGAATTTAAATTCTGAATTCAGTTTGGCTGATCCCGTGGGAGTGGAATGCATTAATTTGAATCTCAACAATAATAATTTGAATTCAAATCCTGAATTCAAAATTCTTGAAATTGTGGAAGCTATTAAGGAAAGAGTTGATGCTGCTACCGATTCAACTCAGGTTGCTGAAAATCAGAGAGCTAACAAAATAGTTTTTGAATTCAGAATTTTAGATTTTTAGGAGGAAATTACAACTCCCTTAACAGAATAGGCGACTGTTTCTAGCATTAGTGCTGATCCAAATATTAATTTTGCTATTGTTCCTAAATTAAAAAATGGTTTTGGCTTATTAAGAGATACTTCTCCTCTATCAGATATTACTTTGAATTTAAAAGAACTGCTCATAAAAAAGGTAATAGTCTTTTTAAGAAGAACAAGTCCCCCGGATCTAAGCACACATTGTTCAAAGGAGTTCAAGCATTAGGACCAGTGAAAGATCTTCCTAGAAGGAAGATGACTGAAATCAAAGTGAAGAGCGGCATTAGAGGTTCTTCTTCCCTTTTATCTCAATAAAATGCAAGATGGTTCTCCCGTTGGAAACAACATAGTGGATAGATACTTGAAGATGGAGAAAATTATCAAAAAGTTCGGATTAATGCTATCATTGAATGCTGAATTTGCAGATTGGAAAAAGCTTATGGAAATTATTATTAAAATGTATTTTTCTTTTTAGCTTTTGTTGCTTCTTTTTTTATCTAGTTTGTTATTTTAAACTTTTTCTAATTGATTATGCAATCATTACTAAGTCTTATTCTCTAGCTGGATGGGAACTCTTGGATACTAATCAACCCTTGGGTTGTTTATTATTTTGGTATCCCCTGCATCTCAACAGTTTCAAAATAGGAAATAGTGGGTTTCATATCATTTATAATAAGTTTAAATTAACAAATTTATGTCCAATAAGGTCCCTTTTTCTTATTGAAAAAGGAACCATTAGCTTCTTTTTCCTAGTTTGTATTAGGTTGTCTTCTCTTTTATAAGTATTGCAATTCTGCGTTTCTTCAAAAAAAAAAAAAAAAAAGACAGATCAATTCCTTTAAACCTATAAACTCATTCAATTTAATGTCTTGAATATTTCTAAACTCATTTTGAGTCAAACCCAAGTCAAGTTGACCAAGTCAAGTCATCAAGGCTTTTTTAAATCATTCTAAACCCTTTTCCATTCAAGCTTGAACTCTCTAGCCTCAAGCCCAATCTAATCCATTCCAACCATCTAAAATTGACACTTGGCTACCACCTCAGCAGTCATCTTGATTGTTTGACTGACAAATAGTTAAACCAAGCTTTAAATGGGTTAAATATGGTCAAGTTAACCCCTTAAGCTAATCCACTTAAGCTCAAATCATTCCAGCTACTTAAACCCTTCTCTAGAACCTTCCTAGAGGCACTTCCAGCCTTTGGATTGAAACCAAATGGCCCCTATTGCTCCCATGCCTAAATGGGGACCAAAGCCCCTTTCCACCTAAGATGTCCTTTAGTCCTTTTGATTCTTTGTTGCCACCTACCTTTGGGATAGATGGCAATCATCTGGGAGCTCCCTTAGGGAATCCCATCCACCCATTTAATAGGGGAAAAAAACCCTAATCAAGCATCATTCCAACTCCTATTCTCTCTCACTTAACTCTAGCTCCCAGAACCTCTATCCAGTCAGTTCGAGCTCTCAAGCAACCCTTCTTCATATTACCAGCCCAAATTAGCCGAGAAAAGTTCACCAGCGACGACATTCTGGCGAGCTGAGGCTATAATCAGCCTAGGGGATATACTGATCAATCCAGGCGTTATCAAGCCAAGGAGTCTTCTACAAAAATTTGCGTGGATAGACTATACTTTTTTGAGATATTAAAAAAGGGTCAAACCATCCAGTAAATCAAGGTAAAACTCTATACCCAGCCAACCTAGTGACATTGAGGACATCAATTAAGGACCTTTGTCTAGAAAACTTAGAATAATTCTAGAAATTAGGATACATATCCTTTTGACTCAAAACTTTTAACACTTGAAATTAGTGACATATAAAACCCATAAAAAATTTTTCATTGGTTTTAGAGATCATTAAGACCCTTAATCAATTTTCTTAAGTTTAAACCCTTTATTAATTATCAAAATTCCAAAAAATTCTAATAAATCAAATTTAAATCCAAAAATTAGTTAAATACTTTAAACTGACCAGAATGAAACCCTTAATAAATGAAAAATAAAAAAAAATTTGATTTGATAGCAAATCAAAGTTTAATTTAATTTTAATTAAAAAATAATATTTCATTAATTTAATTAATTATAATAAATAAAAATTCTAAAAAATTCCCAAACACTTTGGAATCTGTTCTTAAGTCATTCTTAACCTTTGGAGCTAATTTTCAAGGAGTTAGGAACCCATTTAAAGATAAATCACAAAAAACCCCTTAATTAAGCAATATAATAAAATTCAATAAATGCAAGATACTTAAAAAATTCATTACTAATTCAAGAAAAATTCAAATCAGTCAAACTCAATTGCATTCAACTCATAATAATGTTTAATATTTATTAAAAATATTAAAATTCTAAAAAATCATTACATTTAAAAAAGGCAATTCTTGGTCAAACCTAAGTCAAATTTTAACTTAAAACTTTAAACATTCATAATAAAATCTAGAAAAATTCAATTTTAGCATACTTATAGTCTAAATGATCATATTAAGGTATAGTATTTTAAGAAAATATTAATTTTCTAGAAAGCACTCCTAATAAAAAAAATAACTTTTGCCCCTTTAAATAAACGATTAAAATAATCCGAAACCTCATAAAACTCAAAAATTACTTCAAAACTCTAGAAATGTTTAATCAACTTCAAAATCAGTAATCAACCCACTTAAATTAAAATTCATTAATTTTTAATCCTTAATCAACTTAAGTTACTTAATTATACTGGGTACAACTGGTAACCCAAGCCTACAAGGCTATTAGCTTAGCCCCAAGGAAGGTGAAGTAAACTTCATGGCCTCAGTGAGAAATTAAGGTGGTATCCAATAAACAATTAAAATCTATTTAAAATTAACTTTAATTCATTAATATTTAAACTCAAACCTAAACTTTCCCTTAAGCTTTTCAACCAATCAAAACTTCAAATAACTTTAACAAATTGCCCTCCATAGGACATATCCAAATCACACGGCCTACCTCACACACTTTAGATGATTTTTTAGGAAACCAACTCTAGTTTTAGGCTAGGACGGTGTTTACTTTTTCACTGTGTGCTGGTTTTTCGAGCTTTCACTGCATGTTCGTTGCTAGCTTAGAATTGTTATGTTTGTTTACTTACTTTTCTACACTTTGTGTTGTGAGTAATTAAGCATTTTAAATTTAAAATATTAACTGCTTGGATTGATTATAACTTCTTGAGATTCATTATATCTATTTGGGATTATACATATTACTAATGATTAGTAGGACAACCCTACAAGATCAAGTCTAGATTTTTCTTTAAATTCAATTGTAATTTGATGCAAATTAAGTTGTATTTTAAAGTGGCTTTACAATGGGATGTTAAAGCATCCAAGTCAGAATCCAAAGAGGAAGGGACATCCCTTAGGGGAGAGTCTCTCTCCATTTAGAGATCCAAATTAGGATGAGTTTAAAATATCCAAAGAGGAAAAATAACACCCAATGCAAGGGCAAGTTTCTTTTCATTTGGATATCTAGACCCGATGATCCAAGTAGTTGCAGAAGGATGAAGAAGTGGACACCGAGACGACCCAATCTCAAAGTGACTTGAGTCTTAGGATTAGAAATTCGGGTTATTGTTAGTGGTGACCGGCCACTTTACTTTTCTGCAAATTTTGGGATGTAATATTAAAAGGCACTTGCCTAAAGACTTTTAATTTGAATAATAAATTTAAATGATTTGTTTATTTGATTGTGCAGTAAAAATACCCATTTTTCTAGTCTTTTTACTTGCTTGTCGTATTTCATTTGACTTGGAGTACGATTATAGGCTCTTAAGGACTTGTTAAAATTTTTCTACTTTAATTAAATAAAAATTTTCAAATAAGATAGAAACTTTAAACGGTCTTAAGAAGTAAGCTTTGACTCGCCGAGGGTTTTTTATGCATCATATTATACTTTTTCTACCTTGTTATGCACCTCCCCACCTGCTGGTTTTGGCAGATCACCTGGCCTACGAGGGTGCAGATCTGTCAAGGGGATGTTGTGCAATCTCTAGGGAAAAACCTATTTTCTAAGCCAAAATTTTTAAACTGCTTCATTCTGATTCATGCATTTGATCGAGTCTCCTCGTATGCATTGCATTAGTAATAAATTAAATCAAGTCTAAAATTTTAATTGCATTTATTTAGACATTAAATACTCAACATAAGTCAAAGGGGTCAATTAGAATCTGCTCTAGATGTCGGCCCCAACTCCTCAAACTTAATCTATAATTAACGTCCCTACCCATTCTTACATTAATTGACCAGACTCATATTTTTTAAAATGCTTAGGTATTTTAGCTGGCTCCTCAATCCAGGCCAGGGTAAGTCAAGATTTGCATTGCACTAGATAGGTTCGGGTAATTGATTTTTAGAACCCACTTTAGACTTAGGTTCTGAGGCAGGCTCTTAAATGATCAATAGTGATTGATATCTTCTTTCCAAGGTGAGATATATTAATTACTGTAGTGATTTTGATTGTGAAATTTGTGATCTCCTTTCCAAATTATTATAGTCAAATATTTGATTAAACATCATTTTGATCGTCAAGGATCATATGTTGTCTCCCCCAAAATTTGACTATGATAATCTAGATAAATTTAAAATTGTAAAATTTGAACCTATTAGGTAACGATATGTTCACCTCTCGAGGTGATATATTATTCTTAACGACTTGTTCAATTTCAAAATAAAAAAAAATAAAAATCTTTCCAAAGAAAATTAATGTTTTTCAAAACTATACTACTTTTAAATCAAACAGTGGCCAAAGCCGTGGAATACTCTGAATGAAGATGATTTTCTTATGTTGGATAAAGAATTTTCCATGGGAGAAATGGAGAAGGTAATCAAAGATCTATGTGGGAACATTGCTCCGGGACATGATGGTATTTCTATTCTTTTTTCAAATCATATTAGTCTATAATCAAGGATGATTAATGGAATGCCTTGGATCACTTCTTCAAAATCGGGAAGATGTGTAAAGAGTGGAAAGAAACAATCATATTGTTGATTCTAAAGGTAAAAAAGCCTTTGTACCCTCCCAATTATAGACCGATAAGTATGTGTAACTCTGTTTCCAACATAGAGGTAAAGATGATTTTAAATAGATTATTACTTTTTATTCCTAAATTAATTTTGGATGAACAAGTAGCCTTTTTGAAAGAGAGGTCTCTTTAGGATCATGTCTTTGTGTCACATGAACTCTTCCATAACTTTAGATATTCTAAATCTTCTAAAGTTTTAGTTTCCTTCAAGATAGACATGGAATAACCATATGATTCAATAGGATGGCCAACTTTGTATAAGGCTTTGAGTGTTGTGGTTTTCCAAATAAATTTGCTAATCTCATTTTTATTGTGTTTATAGTCCTTGCTTTTCTTTATCAATCAATGGGAATTTTTCTAATTGGATAAAAGCAAAGAGTGATTTTCTTCAACGATGCCCATTTTCTCCTTTTTTTTTTATTATTTGGGCACAACTTCATTCAAATGTTTTTTCACAAAAGAAGGATTTGGTAGGTATTCCTATTTCTCCAAATGGGCATAAGATCTCTCACTTACTCTATTCCGATGACAATATAATTTTCTCAAAAGCATGTTTAAAGATTATTAAGGAAATCAAAAGAATCCTTTAGGACTTTTGTAGATTGATGGGGCGAAGAGAGAACATTAGTAAATCAAGAATCTTATTTGGGATAACAGTCAACAGATGGAAGAGAAAAATAATTGCTAGAATTATGGATTTCAAGGAGATCAAAGAATTTTCATATTTGGGCATGAAGGTATCATTGAGAAGAATGGTTAAAGCTGACTTCTAATTCCTCTTAGATAAAGCATTGAATATGTTGAGTGTAAGGGGTGGAAAATTTATATCTTTTACCGAAAGAATAACATTAGTTAAGTCAGTTTGGTTATCATTTCCTATATTTCATTCAACTCTTTCTTTGGTTCCTAGAAGTGTTTTAAATGAAATAGATAAGTTGTGGAGAAGTTTTGTTTGGAGAAAGAAATATGGAGGAGCTGGTCTCCACTATGTAAGCTTGGAATCCATATGCAAATCGAATGATTTGGGTGGCCGTAGAATAGTTCCCTATTCTAAGAAAACTGGTCAACTGAGAGCCAAGTTGGCTTGGAGGTATTGCCAAGACAAAGACTCTTTGATAAAGTACTATTCCCTAAATATTGTCCAATTTTTTAGGATCATTTTTTGGACAAAGTAGGTTCTTCGGCTTGGAAACTATTATGTAATGGAGGGGAATGTCTTAAACTAATTGTTAAATAGATAATTGCTAATGGGAGATCTATAAATATTTTTAAAGCTACTTGGTTATTGGATAGAAGCATTGACAAATTGCGAACATTTGTTTAATCAAGGGAGTTCAATGATCTCTTGGTTGATAAGTTCATAAATAATGGTTGCTGAGATGTAGGGAAGCTGAGGGATTTATTTGGCTAGAACTCGTAAAACTAATATATGGTTTTCAAATCTTTTCTAAATTTTTAGATGATTAAATGGAGTTAATTCATAAGCTATCTGGTAGATCAATTTAAGCTTTGGCAACTTAAAGAATGGAGAAATGCAATTTAGTTATTATTGGATGGAATTGGTTGAAAAATGCTAAATTGAGTTCAAGATTAGAAAATTTCTAGTGGAGAGTTCTTAATAATGCATTCCCAACATATCAATTCTTAAGCTATAGAAGATTACAAGGTAATAATGGTTGTCCAAGGGGATGTGAGACAGTTGAAGACATTGAGCTTATTGTCACCAATTGCAAGTTTTTAAAAGAAGTCATACAACATATAAACAATTGGGGTTTTGGCATTCCTAGTTTCAGATCCTTTGATTCATGTAGTATTTGGTTGGATATCTATAATCATTGGTCGGTTAATCTTTTTTTCAATGTGGTATACTTATATTGGTAAGCTAGAAATGAGCTTATTCATAATTGATTTGCAACCAGCCTGATAGTGATTCCTACAAATAGTGTGAGTTATTCTGCTTTCTTTAAGCTTTTAAATTATTTTAACTTGGATATCTGGGATGTTAATTAACTGGCAAGGTTGTTGAATAATTAGTAGCATCTTCCTCCACCCGATTGGATAAAAGTAAATATAGATTCTTCCCTTAGTCCTTCATATAAGGCTGGGATCGGTGGTGTGTTTCGTGATCATAAGAAAAGATTCTTGAAGGCTTTTGTTAAAAGTGGATTCATTGGGATATTGCTTCATTAGAGCTTCAAGCTATTTTATCAATCAAGGATGTGGTTAAAGATTGGATGTTTGCTTAGAAGGGCTTAATCATTGAACGAGACAATACAAATGTAATCAACTTCATTCAAGGTATCATGAGGAAAGGTAGAAATGAAGTGGGAGATCTATCATTTATCAAAGAGTTCAATTTTATTATTTTTAATAGTGTCAAAAGGGAAAGCTACAAGTTACCGGATCTTTGTGCTAACTATGCAATTTTAACTTCTTTCTTTCAGGATGATTTAGTAATGAATAAGATTATTCCTACTTTTATTAAGTTCTTAAAGGAGGAATCAAATGCTATTAGGATGTAATCCATTTTTTAGTTATTAATGAAGCATTTTATGCTTGTTTTAAAATAATATATAAAATTTTGTCATTTTGGAAGGTTCCCATTGATATTATTGGTGATTTTACTCAAGTTAAGCATTATAATTTTGAAGTTTTGGATATGAAAATTTGTGCCTCTTTTATCAATGCTGCCTCATCTCGTATTACTAGAAAAGTGCTATTTGAGCAACTCACTAATTTCTAATCCTTCTATAATTAAATCTATAATTTATAATTAATTAATTAATTATAAATTTTTAGAGTATATATAATTTATCATGGCTAGTGGGTGGTGATTTTACCAATATTTCTAATCCTTTTATCAATGCTGCCTCATCTCGTATTACTAGAAAAGTGCTATTTATCATGGCAACGGCTGGATCGTGCTTTATTTAATGATAGCTGGCTTAACTCTTTTAATTCAATTTCTATTGAGCATCTTAAAAGAATGCTTTTTGATCACTTTCCTTTGTTAATTAGGCTTTATACTAGACATGTGAATTCCTTTCCTTAGTTTAGATTTCCAAATATTTGGTTACTTTATGATCTTTTTTAAATGTGGTTAAGGAAAATTGGTTTTCCCCTTTGCATCCTAATAACGCTGCCCTTGGTACGAAAAGATTTTGGTTTAAATTGAATAGACTAAAACACATCCTCAATTGGTGGAATCACAATGTTTTTAAAAATATCTTTACTAATATCTTAAGTTCTGAAGATAGAGTTAACAATGTTGAAGTTAATTATTAAATGTCTCCTTCTGATGCTAAGTTTATTTTACATAGAGAGGCCAAGGAGTGCCTCTTTAAATTACAAGATCTAGATAAAGGTTTTTGTAAACAAAAAGCAGCTGTGAAGCGTGCTTTGGTCAAAAAGAAGCATGCTAAGTATATTATTGCTTTGGTTAAAAGGAAGCATGTTTGCTCATAAAAAACATTGTTTGACATCATAAAATATGGGGAGATTGATGCAATCCCTGACCCCAAGTTTGAGATTTTGATGATAAAAAATAATGTCGTCTGAATTACAATTTATTAACTATCTTTGATTTCTGTTATTGTCTATGAGTACTAACATTTTAGGAAGATCACAAGTTACTCAGGGCAACGAGAAGACTCAAGACTGGGTAGAGTAGGAGTTTGATTCTATAACATTATAACTTTTTCATTTATTTTATTTTATCTTTTCTTGAGTCAATCCACAAACTGCATTTAAATCTTAGCAACCATGCACACACGTACGGGGAGAGGGATTTAAAAGAAAATTGTAGTTTTTTTTATTGTTGATCATACTATATGAATTTATATCATATTGTATGATCTGATCTAATTAATATGTCATTCTGTGAATAGGTCATATTGTATGGTTTCTATCGTACTATATGATGTGTTACTAATCAAAAACCCTAATCACCAGATTAGTTTTAGGTTTATTAGTCGTTATACTGTACGAAGACATTCATACTATACAATTTATTTTGAATACCTACTTAAATTAACCCATGATTAGTGGAATAAATCAGGGATTAATCTCTTATTGATACTTATACAGTACGAACATATTCATACAATACAATGAATAGAGATGAGTTTTGATCTTCCCAGACCTCATCCTTGATGATCTCTTATTTTTTCCTAATCATACACAAAGTATATCCTACCATACGATATATACAGATGAATTTTTATCGTTACAGACTTCGTCCTTGAAAATACCTTGATTTTAACTATTCATACTATATGAAGTAGATCGTACCCTACAATGTACAGAGATGATTTTAGATCGTCCGAGCTATCGTCCTGTACGAACAGACGAGTTGAGGTTTGTACTTTACAAGATTATGTCATACTGTACGATTTTATTTATAAGTTTTTGAATTATTCATAAACCTTCATACTAGGATGAAGCTTGTTTTTACTTATCGTACTATACGATAGGGAATCGTACTGTATGATAGTAATAGCTACTTTGAAAATTTTAGGGATTTTGGAGCCTGTTTAAAGTATCAAAAAGTTATATTTTTGGTGTGTCATTTATAGAGAGGAATGTGATTATAGAAGAAATCCTTGGGAGAGAGCTCTTGAGAATATCTTAGGGTTTGAGAGAGGAAGAAGGGGGTGAATTTGATGAGGGAGAAGTAGTGTGAGGGAGATCTCAAGATTGCTCTGTTCTTGCTATACTTTGTTCCTCCTATGGCCCAAGAAGATCTTATGGGAGGCTCTTTAAGGGGGAGACTCTTCTATATTCATGTCCTCTAAGGTACTCACCCTTCTCCAGTGAAAGAACGTTAGGGATGTTAAGCCCTCTTGAACTTAGTCCCAAGATACTTAAAAAAGAGAGGTGAATTGGAAAACCTTAAAACCAAAGATAAAACTCCAACCAAAATCACCACAAACAAAGTGCGGAAGAAAAGTAAAAGCGGAAGCGAATAATAAGAAAAGAACACACCGGATTTATAGTGGTTCGGTCAAACCTCGACCTACGTCCACTCCTTGGAGGCACCCCCCAAGTATTGCACTAAAAAAGAGTCTCTCCTTTAGCCCCCACAGCTAGGCGGAGAAGACCTTACAAAATCACTTCCACCTTCCCCGGTGCGGCGGAGTCGTCGGGTCCTTTGACACCAAAGAGATCTTCTTCTTTGGTGAACTTACCTCAAGACAAGCCTTGAATCCGATGGTACTAAGGTGCGAGTTCGCCGGAGCAACCGTGTGGATCCCCCACCACACTCCCTTGAGTTCCTCCCCCTCACAGGATCTTCTCCCTCTCAAACTCCACCCTTTCCTCTCTCCCTTTCAAGCTCTCTCTTCTAGTTTCCCCCACAAGAACGAAGCTACAATGGCTGCCAAAGACACTTACAAAGTGCCATGCCATAGCTTAAATAGAAGCTCTCAAAACGAGCTCATTAATGCAAGTTGCCGACATTATCGTCCAGGCCGATAGGCATATCGTCCTGGCCGATTGGTTCAATTTCAGCTCATTAGCCCGGGACGATCTGGGACGATTAGAAGGAAATTGGTTATATCGTCCCGGCCGATCTCACGATCGTCCGGGCCGATTAGTTTAAAACCAACTCTATCATCCTGATCATAGCCCTGGATTAGTGCTGGCCGATGCAAGTTGTATAGGCCATCGTCCCGGCCGATCCCATATTCGGCCCGGCCAATTGGATCGTATCAATCAGCATTTAATTCCGTCTAAATAAAACTAGATCAATTTAGGCATGATTGAGTTAGATCGTCCCGGACGATAGGATTATCGTCCTGGCCGATTTCCTAAAATAAAGAATACCTAAACTGATTATGGCGGCTGATTTCTTTCTGAATTTGAGCATATCGTCCTGGCCGATACAAGTATCGTCCAGGCCGATCTATGGCGGCTGCCTTAATGAGGAAGCCCTATTTAGGGTTTTTGTTTCTAGACCGATCGGCCAGGCCGATAGGACCATCGTCCAGGCCGATGTTACCAAAAACAGAAATCCTAAAGGGAACAACATGAAAACTCCACACCCAATACAGTTGACTCAAGAAAGGAGAAGATTACAAACTGACACAAACCTAGTCTACCCAATCTTGAGCTGGTTTTCTGAATTGTAGTCTTGAGTTTGTGGTCCTGAAATGTTAGTACATAAGGCAATCGTATAGAAAAGGAAATGTTTGCTATCATCAAAATCATGAACCATTGATCCGCAACAATCTCCCCCTTTTTGATGATGGCAAACAATTTCAATTTGAATTTTCAAAAACACTATTTTCTCCTAATCTCCCCCTCACTTGAATAACATCTGAAAAAAAAATAGGGAGATAAAAAAAAAATATTTTTGTTGTTTTAAACTTTTTGAAAAGAAAACAAGTGATACAGGTACGTTCTCCCCCTTTGACATTATCAAAAAGAGACAAGGCACAGTAGAAAAGGAAGAAAAAAAAATTTCTTAAAATTAGAAAGTTACCCCTTAGTTAAAAAACTTAGTAGAATTGGATTGACAACTCATAGTCCAGAAGAGGATAGAAATTCAGATTTTAGAAAATCCAAAACTCAGGTTTCTTTAAAAAGGCTAAAAAACTTTTTAATTCAACATCCAAATCATAAAATAAATTAGGGAAAGAAACAAACAGAACTCCTTCCATAAAATATATCTAATAGAAAATCAATGTACGAATTTTTTAAATTAGGAATCAAGATTTTTAAAACCAAGTATCAAAGTACCAAGGGTTTTCTTAAGTTTTTAAGACAAAACAAAAAAGGTAGGCATTAAATTTTGGGCTCATTTCATGCCTCTTGACAATTTATTGGCGCACTGCGCATCTTTTGATACACTTTGTGTATTCAATATTTTCAATTTGGCGTCTATGCGCATCTTTTATGTTTGGCATCTTTGGCCAATTTTTTTTTTTCATATTCTACCTTTCTTAAAACTTAAAAATAAAAGTTAACCCATAGAACGAATCTCTTGATTAAGAAAATTATGAGTTTCATTCATCAATTTGCAAAAGATTTCTATACGATAAATAAAACGTAGGGAGATAAAAAATTTGTTTCAAAAACCAATTTAAAATATGAAGAAGATTTTAAATCAAAAGTAGAAATAACCTATTTTAGGAAATAGAGATTGGAGAAAAAAAAAATCATGAGTTTCCTTTCTCACACTAGTTTTAGAGAAGTCAAACTCAACTTTACCAAGGATTTCAAAAAAGAAGAAGTAAACTTTTCACTTTTAGAAAACGTGAGTGTGTGTTTTTGATAAAAGAAAGAGAGAAAAAGAACGAAATAAAAACACAAAGAAAAGAAAAAACAAAAGAAAAACAAAACAGAGAAGCACGAAAGGGCTTATTTAACCATTATCTCTTTCCTGATCTGATGCTTCTGAGACCAGATCTGCCCATGAAATTTTTTGTTTTTCATTATTTTCCCAGTTTGAAATTTGCTTTGCCTTGCCCTTTTCTTTTGTAGGAAGAATCATTGAATTAGGGCACTCTTTTTTCATATGTCCAGGCTTCCTGCATCGAAAGCAAATAACGTTAGAAGAAATATGGACATCCTTACCATTTTTACCTCTTTTCCACTTTTGCTTGTGCTTTGGTGAGTTTTGTAATTTGCATGACAAGTCATTGGTATTGTCACCAACTAAGCTTCCATTTTCCTTTTCTTCGGCTTTTAGAATGATTGTTTCTCCTGCATCCAAAAGTCTTTGACTCAATCCTTGCTCGTAGGCAATGAGTGAGCCAATCAAATTATCAATAGAATACACATTCAAATCTTTAGATTCACAAATAGCAATTATTTTGGCATCAAATTTATCCAGTAAGCAACGAAGAATTTTGTTAACCTTTTCAGAATTTGAAAACTCTTTTCCTAAGGTATGCAATGATGTAGTAATTTGAATAAACCTTGTGTACATGTCTAAAATCGTTTCATAAGGTTTCATGGAAGATAATTCAAAATCATGCATTAAGAAATTCAACTTTGATTGCTTGATTTCACTAGATCCTTCGTATACGGTATGCAGTTTATCCCAAACTTCCTTACCAGTAGTGCACGTGGATACCAACATAAAATCATCAGAATTTAAGGCACAGAAAAAGCAATTTAAAGACTTTGCATTCAATTGATTAAAAGGAATATCAGTTTTAACTCCATTAATAATATGTGATGGTGAAGAATAACCCGTTAAAATCATGTGCCACATACGAAAATCAATAGATTGCAAAAAAGTAGACATGCGAATTTTCCAAAAATCAAATGTAATACTTTCAAACAATGGTGGTCTTGTGATTGAATAACCTTCCGAAAAAGTATGATTTAAAAAATTAGCCATGGATCAAATTCAAAAGTTTTTAAAAATTTATTTTATGAAAACCGCTCTGATACCACTTGAAAGATCGTTAGGGATGTTAAGCCCTCTTGAACTTAGTCCCAAGCTAATTAAAAGAGAGAGGTGAATTGGAAAACCTTAAAACCAAAGATAAAACTCCAACCAAAATTACCACAAACAAAGTGCGGAAGAAAAATAAATGCGAAAGCAAATAATAAGAAAAGAACACACCGAATTTATCGTGGTTCGGTCAAACCTCGACCTACGTCCACTCCTTGGAGGCACCCCCCAAGTATTGCACTAAAAAAGTGTCTCTCCTTTAGCCTCCACAGCTAGGCGGAGAAGACCTTACAAAATCACTTCCACCTTCCCCGGTGCGGCGGAGTCGCCGGGTCCTTTGACACCAAAGAGATCTTCTTCTTTGGTGAACTTACCTCAAGACAAGCCTTGAATCCGATGGTACTAAGGTGCAAGTTCGCCGGAGCAACCGTGTGGATCCCCCACCACACTCCCTTGAGTTCCTCCCCCTCACAGGATCTTCTCCCTCTCAAACTCCACCCTTTCCTCTCTCCCTTTCAAGCTCTCTCTTCAAGTTTCCCCCACAAGAACGAAGCTACAATGGCTGCCAAAGACACTTACAAAGTGCCATGCCATAGCTTAAATAGAAGCTCTCAAAAGGAGCTCATTAATGTAAGTTGCCGACATTATCGTCCAGGCCGATAGGCATATCGTCCTGGCCGATTGGTTCAATTTCAGCTCATTAGCCCGGGACGATCTGGGACGATCAGAAGGAAATTGGTTATATCGTCCCGGCCAATCTCACGATCGTCCGGGCCGATTAGTTTAAAACCAACTCTATCGTCCTGATCATAGCCCTGGATTGGTGCTGGCCGATGCAAGTTGTATAGGCCATCATCCCGGCCGATCCCATATTCGGCCCGGCCGATTGGATCGTATCAATCAGCATTTAATTCCTTTCAAATAAAACCAGATTAATTTAGGCATGATTGAGTTAGATCGTCCCGGACGATAGGATTATCGTCCTGGCTGATTTCCTAAAATAAAGAATACCTAAACTGATTATGGCGGCTGATTTCTTTCTGAATTTGAGCATATCGTCCTGGCCGATACAGGTATTGTCCAGGCCGATCTGTGGCGGCTGCCTTTATGAGGAAGCCCTAATTAGGGTTTCTGTTTCTAGACCGATCAGCCAGGCCGATAAGACCATCGTCCAGGCCGATGTTACCAAAAACAGAAATCCTAAAGGGAACAACATGAAAACTACTATGTTACAAAACAACATGTCCCACACCCAATACAGTTGACTCAAGAAAGGAGAAGATTACAAACTGACACAAACCTAGTCTACCCAATCTTGAGCTGGTTTTCTGAATTGTAGTCTTGAGTGTGTGGTCCTGAAATGTTAGTACATAAGGCAATCGTATAGAAAAGGAAATGTTTGCTATCATCAAAATCATGAACCATTGATCCGCAACATCCAGGAGGGAGAAAAATGAGAAGGTTAGTTGCTGTCACCAGGAGGGTGATAAAGCGCATTGAACTCCGCCACGTCGGGTTGGTGAAAGTGAGTCTTGTGAGGGTTTCTCTACCTTACCGAGGGGGCAAAAGGAGAACTATAATTTTCTAGTGAAATTCTCGGAGCGAAGGACTCTTAGGAGTGGAAATAGTCAAGTGACCGAACCACTATAAAACTATGGTGTGGGTTTTCCTTTACCGCTTTTTGCCTGCACTTTATTTTTATTATAACTACTTGGTGAAAAATATGGTGGAATTAAGTGTTGCAAATTGTGCTCTAGTATTTGCTTCCGTATTAGAGAAATTTTATGTCAAAAATTTAAAATCATAAAAAATATTATAACTCTTGTTTAGCATCTTTTATTACAATATGTTTTCATAATTCAAATGTTTCCTCCTCTCAAGTTTTTAGGGAAGGAAATGCCTATGCTTATTGACTTGCCAATATTTTGAGCGGTCAGGATTATTTCCTTGATTTTTTGTCTACTAATTAACCTAACCCTTTAATAGGGCACTTAAGATTAAATAAAATCAGTATGCCTTATGTCAAGGGGTAATTTTTAATTTTTTTTTGTATGTGGGGTTTTCCTTCTTGCTTTGGTGCTTTTCTATGGGTTCTTACAAGTGGTTTTGCTTTGCTGGATTTTTTTTGGTGGTTATGGATTTTTCTGGGGCCATCGTGATGGTTTTTGCTGGAGTATTTCTTTGCTTGCTAATTTCTATCTTATTCTATAGGATGTGCTTTATGTCCTTTTTAGTTATTTGGTTACTGTGAATTGTTGGTGGCACTTTCATGTAGTTTTGCTCTTTCTAGTTGTGTTTTTTTGAGTTTTGGGCTTGAGCTACGATTGCACTAGTTTTGTTATTGAAGGTATACCTAGTTATTTCTCTCCTACCTCCTATTATTGTTATGTGACCTGGTTTTGGCAATTCTTTTAGAGGTGGTATTAATAGGAGTTATTGAGATAGTCGCTACTTAATTTTGCATGTTTAATACTCTTGCAACTTGTATGTTTTTTATGATTCCAAATATTTTTATTTTGACTATTATTTCTCCTAATATATTTTGGAAGAATTGTTTTGCTCTTATGTGTATTAATATTTCAAGGAAATCACACTCTTGATTGTTGAAGACTTCAAATCAAGATTAGTTTAGAGTTTATTTTAATTGAAGTTTGTATTTTCCATTTTATTGAGTTTGAGAGAGTGTGATTGTAATTGAGTAACTGAGCACACACACCAGAGGAGGGTTTAAAATTCATATTTTTTAAACAGATCGTACTGTACGATATCACTTTGTATGGGATGATCTGGTCAGTTATTTCCCCCAACAAGCAGTCGAACGAACATAAATGAAAATATTTTTCTCTATGTATAGTTCATATGGGACGATCCCAAGTTTGTACAAGGAAAAATGTCTCGAGTCTATCCTCGCATGAAGATCACACAGGATTTTCCAGGTCCGTACAAGGATGAACACCTCGGGTTTGTCCTCACACGAAGATGATACAGGATGATTCCACGTTCATACAAGGATGAAAGCCTCAGTTCTATTCTCACATGAATTTTTTTTACTAAGTATGGTTCATAGGGGATGATTCCTGTTTCATACTAGGACAAACATCTAGGGTTCATTCTCCCTCATTTTATTCCAATGTTTCATACAGACGAATTTTGAAATTTTCAAACTATTCATCCCAGACAAACTTGGTTCATACCAGACGATCATCGTATATGAAATGATTTTGTACCGATTCACAATAGGTTCATACGCAACAATATTTAAATTATTCATACATACAAACATACAATCGTACTGTATGATCGTGTATGCTCAAAATAAAAAATTTTAGTTTCCTGGACAGTTTTTTATGTTTTTGTATAAAATGACAATTAAAAACTAACATTAAAAATCTTTACCTCGTAAATTTTTAAGGGAAATTAAAGGAGAGAGTGTGAGAGAGTATTTCAGAGAGATTTCTTGATAGTGAAGTGTGAAGGGTTCAGAAGGTTAGTCAAAGGTAAGGATCACTGTGTGTGATTTTAGTTTTTCACTCTTCCTCTTATCTTTCTAGATTGCTCAAGAGAAGAACTTTAAATAAGATCTAGTTCTCTACTGACACTTAGAGAGTATGAACAGCTGAAGGTTCTTTGGTGATACATGAACGGTGTGAAAGGATGAAGGTACTCTACCTATACTTGGATGGTGTGAAAGGATGAATGTACTCTGCCTACACATAGAGGGTGCGAAAGGATGAAGAATCTTTGCCTATACTTGGAGGGTGTGAAAGGATGACAGTTCTCTGCCACACCGAGGATTAGTGGAAGAGAGTTTTGTAAAGGCTTCTCCGCCTTACTATGGGGGAAAATATAGAGTCACTTTGGTAAAAGTATAATACCATAAGAGGGAGTGTTTAGGGAGTGGATGTAGGTCGTGTTTGATCAAACCACTATAAATCTTTGTGTCATTTTAATTTATTCTGCTTACTTACTGCAAGTTATATTAATTCTATGGTTGAAAAGTTTTATTTTTGAAACCTTAATTAACTTGCCATTTTTAATCAATCAATTTCAAATTTTAAAACCTAAGAGAATTTTTAGAATTACCAATTCACCCCCCCTTCTTGGTTAGCCTTGGGACATAAGTTAAAGTTTAAAAACATATTCATGATTCAATAGGAATCAACAAGTGAAATCAAAGCTTTGTTTCAAAACCATAAGTTTAAATTAGATTTTGAAAAATGAGCATGGCTACTTTTGGAAACTGGAACACACTAGAAGGGTATTCGATCACTAGACCTCCTTTATTTGATAACATTGCTTTCAATTTTTAGAAAACATGCATTTCTATATTTTTATAGTCACTAGATTATCATATATGGATTTTAGTTCAAGAAGGGTATACAAAATTAATTAGATTAGTTTATTGTATTCGAGTTGAAACACCCTTTGCTAAATGGACTGTAAAACAACGTGACTTAGCACGGTTAAATCAAAATGTTTAAACAATTTCTTTTGTCCGCTTAAGTTAGAAGAATACATGCGGGTTTCCACTTGCAAAAGTGGAAAGAACATATGGGATAGACTTTGTGTTACTTATGAAGGGACTAATGAAATAAAGCAATCAAGACTAAACATCTTGTTACATGACTATGAATTATTTCGCATGAAACCCAATGAATTTGTATTTTGACATGTACACAAGATTCACTCAGGTAGTTACTTTTTCGCATGCCTTAGATAGGGAACTAATGAAAATCGAAATGGTTAATAAAATTCTTTATATTTTGCTTACTGTTTATGATGCAAAAATAACTACTATTACACAGTCTAAAGATTTAAATGTTTACTCTATTGAAAATCTCCTTTGTCCACTAATTTCCTATAAGCAAGGATTGAGTCAAAGGAAGATTAATGCAGTTGAATAATGAAAAGAGAAGTACATTGCACTGAAAGTGGAGGAGCCATAGAGTGTTCTTTCACAACATGAGAATTAGGATGACATTTCCTAAAGATTTGAGACTTTCTAAAAACCACTCAAAGGAATTGATTTTAGGTGAACCTAGTGAGGGTGTTAGGACTAGGCTTGGACTAAGCAAAGAAGTCAATCATTCTGCCTTTATATCAATGATAGAATCCACAAATAAAAATCAAGAACTTTTGGATTAATTTTGGATTTGGCAATGTAAGAAGAATTAAATCAATTTATTTGAAATGATGTTCAGAAATTAATTGTAATGCCAAAGGATCAAAGTGTAGTTGAAAATAAGTGGGTATTTAAAAACAAAATGAATGACTCAGGATTTATAGTTAGAAATAAGGCTACATGGTGCCAAAGGGGGGGTATACCCAGATTTAAGGAATTAATTTTAAGGAGACTTTTGCTCCTGAAGCGAGACTTGAAAAAAATCAAATTTTGTTATCCATTGCTTGTTTTAGAGGATTCAAATTGTTTCAAATGGATATTAAAAGTGTCTTTTTAAATGGGGTGATTCAAGAGGATGTTTATGTTGAACAATCTCCAGGTTTTGAAAATTCAAAATACCCAAATCATGATTTTAAATAAAAAAGGCATTGTATGGATTGAAATAGGGATCTAGGGCTTTGTATGAGAGGTTGAGCACTTCCCTATCTGAAAGATCTTTTGAAAAAGGAAGTGTAGATACAACTCTTTTTTTAAAAAAAATTGGGAGATGAATCTCATTATACAAGTTTATGTTGATTCTATCATCTTTGTATCTATAAATAAAAATGTTTGTGATGATTTTTGTAAAATAATGAGTAGTGAATTTGAGATGAGTGTAATGAGAGATTTGAGTTACTTTTTATGTTTTAGCATTAAGCCAATTGAGGAAGGAACATTTCTTAGTCAGTCAAAGTATGTTATGGACATCCTCAAAAAGTATGAAATGGGCAATGCTAAACCTTTTAGTACACTTATGACTTCCTTAGTTCAGTTGGATAAGAGCCAAAAGAGACAATCTATTGATCAAAAGAAAATTAGGGGAATAATTAGATCTTTAATTTACTTGACTGCTAGTAGACCTGATATTATGTTCAATATTTATTTATGTGCTAGATTTTAATCAGATCCAAAAGAATCATATTTGACAGCAGTAAAAAGAATTTTGAGATATCTCCTAAGAACTCAGAAGTTAGGGATATGATATCCTAAGTTTAGCTCTTTATATAAAATAATTAGATCTTCAGATATGGAATTTGTAGGATGTAGGTTTGATAGAAAGAGTACTTCTGGAACATGTTAATTTATAAGAAATTCTTTAGTTCATGATTCTGTAGAAAACACAATTCAGAAGCCCAATCGCTGCTGAAGTTGAATACATTGCCATAGGAAGTTGAGTGGCACAAGTTCTTTGATTGAAATAATAGTTGATTGACTTAGGATTTACAATAGGCACAGTTCTAATTTATTGTGATTACACCAGTACCATTTTCATTTCAAAGAGTCATATTCAACATTCTAAAACTAAATATAAAGACATAAGGCATCATTTCATAAGGGATCATCTATCCAAAGGAGAAATTGAACTGAACAATGTTTCAACTAAAAATCAACTTACATATATTTTTACAAAACTACTAGCCTTTGATAATTTTAGCACATTAAGAACAAAGCTAGGTGTGATTAATCTTAATGCTTAATTAAAATTTTATGAAAAATTAATATGTGACTTTATGTTTTATTTTTTGATTTTTTGTTTGTGTTTTTGTGTTTTGTGTGATTTTGAAATGTTTTGACATCGGATTTACTATTTTTGATCGATCATGCAAATTTTTCAAAGTGTTCTTTTCATATTGTACGAAATTATTTCCATCATATAAGAATTCTATATGATTTTGAACATTGTTTTGAACTGTTGATGTATAGTTTTATTTTTCCAATACATTTCATTCTGTATGACCTCTATATCATCCCGAATAATGTGTATTCATTCTTATATAGGCACCTAAATGGTTATCCACGAAGAATCAGTTGTTATAATTGATCGTACGTATGAACCACGTGTCATTCAATATGGGGAATGGATCTGGACATCATTAAAATGATCTTAAATAGCTGATCATCCCAGACAAACACTTGTTCGTTTGTATGTTTGTATGGTCAAAAAGCATGAATGAAAGCATGCCTCACAACTTGCATGATTATAAAAAGTTATTTCATTTCGAACCTATTCATTCGTATATACAAAATTTTTTTTCAAACGTATGAACCCATGAAACCAACTGTACAAACCTCTTTTCGTACGTACAAAATATCATTTTTTTTAAAATCAGAGGGCTTTGGAATTCATTTTCATTCACTTCAATAACCTTTCTTAATCCTTCAAATCTTAACGATGGACAGTTCTAGCAAGAGTGGTAGACTCATTAAGGGTTCATCTTCCAGTGGTGGAGACGATAACTTTCAATTCATGGCTAACGAGGATTCTTTTCTTAGGTTTGTTTTTGCAAAAATTACACCCTCTAGAATCCTACTACAAGAAGTTATTCACTTTCAAGTGATGCCTTATTTTGCCACTACTCAATTTACATTTATCCTGACATTGATTCATGCACACAACAAAGAGACCTTCCACTACTTTCTAGAAAACATGTCTTTTAGTAAGAATGAGAGTAGGATCAGATAACTTGTACTGAAGAAAAGGGTAGAAATAATTAAGGAAAGTTTGGGAACCTTTTTGTACTTAAGGACTCAAGGAGTTAAAGCCCACACTTTGACTTCTACATCTGATTTTAAATGGACTAAAATAAATAAAGTTATTAGAGGGATTGAACAAGTATAACATTTTCGTAGGGTCTCTTCTTAAACCAAATTGCAAGGGTCATTCAGCATGTCCTTAGAACATTTATTATTCCTAAAGCTGGTGACCGCATTAACATTACTCCTCTTTTGTCCATTATTACTTACCTTATCATGACTAGTCATTCCATAGATGAAGCCCAACTTATTATTGACTATATTCACGACTTTTCTGAAATTGGACATCTCTCTCACAAGAGGAAGAAAAATATTGCCTTAGAATACCTAGTGACCTATATCCTTGATCCTCTACTTGAAATGCCTTTCTACATAACATGCTTCATTTCGAGCACTTTTTGGGAGAGACGATAATACAACTGAGGATTCTAAGCGAGAAGGGGGAGCACCTGCACCTACTCATGGACCTGACTTTCAGAAGATGGTCTAGCAGTTTGATCGACTAGAGAGTCATTTTGGTCAGCGCTTTGATCAAATTCAGAATCACCTAACTAGAAGGATGGAAAATACCAGCAAGAGATAGGCTTGATTCGAGGTCAATTTGACTCGATGAACACTAACGTGGCTATGATGAATAGCTATTTTTCTATCTTTAACCAACCACCTCCTCCAGACCAGTGCCCCTCAGATTTATAGATGTACTTCTTGTGTGTTATCTTTTCCAGTCCTTAGTGATGTGATGTAATGATTTTAGTGTTTTTCATACTTGTGTTTGTTATTTCATTTATAGTCAAATGTGTTTATCTAATATCAAATGTGTTTCATTGTATCACTTTTTTTATTTGATATCAATAAAAAATATCTTTTTTTTATTTAGTTGATTTTATTCTTTGTTTGAAATATTTGTTAGCTTATATGATAATCTTGACTTAATTGATCTAAAATGTGTTAAAATATGAACAATAAAACAAAAATAATTTTCATTAGGAAATCTAATTTTTCCAAAATAAAAGTTAATTAATTTATAACTTGATCAAGTTAAGGCAATGAATCTCATGTTCTTTTTAGGCATATGTAATTTTAATATTATTAATTAAATTTTGGTGTATTATTATTTCTAATTTTTTTTTTCAATATAAATATCTTTATAATTATAGAAGTTTTATTTTTTAGATTATTGATGTTGGAAAGATCAATTAAAAATATGGATAAATGTACACGTGTACAAAAATTAAAAGAATGCGCACTGGTTCGCAAATTTAAAAGAGGTACAAAAGTAGTCAAAATACAAAAAAGATGAAAAAAGGGTGCCACAAATATATGAAAAGATGTGCAATTTTGCCAAATAAGTGTATTTAAAATTTTCTTTCATCTATCTTTTAATCTTCAATTTCAAATTAATCTAATGTTTAATTATATTTTGAATTAAAAATTGACTTTAATTAACCTTCATTTTGTCACTTTTTCAATAATTCTCCTTATCTAAATTGTCTAGATTGTTTTATGACCATGATATATTTATCTTGTCTATATTATATTTTAACTTAAATTTTATGAATCTTTATTTTTCTTTAATCAACATTGATCTTGTTATTACATTTATAATTCAATCTCTTTCAAGATCAATTATCAAATGTTTCTCATATGGCTTCTTATATTTCTTTTGTTTTTGTTCTTCCTTCTTTTATTGTTATCAAAAAAGGGGAGAAATTTTGTTTATTTATTTATTTGTATTTAATTATTAGTGTGATCTTTAGTGTTTGTTAACGTTGTTTTAATTTTTTTCTGTTTGAAGTGTTTTGTGAAAGTGCTTTGATGACACTAGAAAGTGCTATGATACCACTTGAAAGTTTGTTAGGGGTGTTAAGCCCTATAGAACTGGCCCAAGAGTAACTAAGAGGGGGGTGAATTGGTCTTTTAAAAATTTAAGCAAAGCTCAACATATTTCACAAACTAAAGCACCACAAAACGAACAATACGAAAATTTAAGTGCGGAAGCAGTAAAAATAAGAACAGAAAGGTTTATAGTGGTTCGGTCAACTCGACCTACGTCCACTCCCCGGAGGCGCCCTCCGAGTATTACACTACAATCGTGACTCTCTTTTAGCCCCCACAGCTAGGCGGAGAAGCCTTTACAAACACCTCTTTTTGCCACACCCGGCAAAGCAGAGAACCTTCCTCCTTTTGCTTCCTCCTGAAGCAGGCAAATAACCTCGATCACTTGCTAAAACAAATCTCTCCCAACCCTTCCAAGGACAAGAGACACTAGGGAAGATGAAGTGGAACAATGCTTGGAGCAACCCCTTGTGAATCCCCTCACAAGCTCCCCTCACAAGATCCTCTCTCTCTCTCCCTCTCTCTCTCTTTTAGGTTTTCTCAGGTCAAGACAGCAGCCAAGGATGTTCAAAAATGTTGAACAAGAGCTCTTATAAAGAAGAGCTTCAAAGGAGCTCATTAATTGCAAGTTGTCGACTATATCGTCCAGGACGATATGGAAATCATCTTGGCTGATCAGTAAAAATCTCAGAAGATCGGTCAGAGCATCGCCCTAAATGTAAACTAGACGATTGAAAAATTGGCTTGATTGTCCAGGACAATCTCAAGATCGTCGCGGTTGATCAGTTCAAATCAGAGGAAAATCATCCAGAGCATCGCCCTGAATTCAGGCTGTCCGATCCAGATCATTTAGTACATAACCCTGAATTTATGTTGGCCGGTATTTATCGTCCAAGAGAGACTAAGGATTTTAAAGTCGATCATCCTGGCCAATATCTCGATTGTCCAGGATGATATGATTGCATCAATCATCGTTAATTATCTCCTTAAATATTTGATCAATTAAGGCATAATTGTGAATATCGTCCAGGCCGATCCAAGATCGTCTTGGCCGATTACCAAAAACAAAGAAAACCTTAATTATTTATAGCGATAATTTCTTTCTATTTTGAGCCTATCGTCCTGACCGACACAAGTATCTTGCAGGCCGATTTGCTAATGACGGCTGCCTTAATTAAGAACCCCTAATTAGATTTTCTATTTTAAGCCCAATCATCCAGGACGATGTAAATATCATCCTGGCCGATATGAGTAAAAACAGAAATTCTAAGTCTCTCAAGTATGTGTGTATGGTTGCTTTGCATTAGTCACTTCAAGCAATTACAATTGATTCAAGAAAAGAAAAATAAAATTACAGACTAACTCAACCCTAATCTACCCATTCTTGAGCTGGCTCCATTTTTCTGTCTGATCTTTGATTCATAAAAAGTTAGTAGTAAAAGGCAATCTAAGATAAGTAAGAGTGTTTACCAATCATCAAAACATAGTTCATGGACCTAAATTTGCAATAATTTTCACCTTTTTGATGATGGCAAAATACTATGAAAAATATTTTAAAAATAGCAGTGTAACAGACAGAATCGAAAGTGCAAGAAACATCCTAAGACTACTCCCCCGTTCGACATCTCAAAAAGGAGGGAATTAAGAACTAAAGTAAACCACAAGACACCCCTTTTTTTTTACCAAGGCATGAAGATGATGTAGTATTCCATGTGATTTATTTTGAAAACTTGTGAGTTAATGAGTTAACAACATCAATAATCCAAAGAACAGTAAAATATCCGATCATGGTTACCCTTAGCTCGGACTTTCTTTTAGGGTAAAATCATCTTTTGAAATCAATAACCTAACTCAAAAAATCAATTGGATATGAGAAAAAAAGAATCTATTCATCACTTGGTTTAAGAAAAAAAATATCTTGTAGAATAATGAACCAAAGTAAATTTGTCACAATCGCAAAACAATCGAAATCAAGTCTTCGATACATGAAAACTTCTAAGTTTTAAAAGATTTAAAATGAGAGAATAGGTTGCTTTAGTGAGCTCATTTTTTGCCTCTTGTCACTTTGATTGGCTCTTTAAGCAGCATTTAATTTTTGATACACTTTCGTGTATATACTTTTCTTTTCAATTTGGCGTCATTGGCCATATTTTTTTATTTTGCAAGCTAAATTCACTTTTTCAATCTCTTAAAAAAGTCTTCTTAGTTGTGAGTATATTTTCTTGATATTAGAGAATAGGAGCTCTCTCTCTAACATAGAGAAGAACTATCCACAAAATAGAATCAATAACTAATGACAAGAGTAACGAGAAATCTTGATGTGATAAAAAAACTTTAAGCATTTTAAATACAAGATAGATTTGCTTAAGCAAGTTTATAAAAGATCTTAATTTCAAACACAATCTTTAAATTGAAATAGATTTTTTATTAGAAAAGAAAACTATGCTACTAAAATTGGTTAGAAAAAGAGACATGATCAATGAAATATTTTTACCATGTAATAGATAAAGAGATGTAAAACATTGACTATAAATTTTCAAAAGCAAGGACAAGGCATACGATATCATTTCAGCGATGATTTTGAAAACAAAAAGCAATAAACAAGAGAAAGTAAAGCAAATCAAGCAAAAACTAAGAGTAAAAGAAAAAGAAGAAAAGAAAGCAAAGAGCACAAAGAAAAGCAAATAAAAAACCAAGTTCAAGCATTTATGTCAATCACACCGAATCTGGTCCTTAAAGAACTGAAAGTGTCGAAGGCCAGTGGTTTAGTAAAGATGTCAGCCAGTTGATTTTCAGTTGTCACATGGTGTAACTCAATGTCTCCCTTAGTTACATGGTCTTTAATGAAGTGATGCCTAATGTCAATGTGCTGTCCTTGAATGTTGGATAAGATTCTTAGAGATGCATATGAAATTAGTGTTGTCACAAAAGATTGAGATGGTGCCTACAGGTAATCCTAAATTCAATACCTGTTGTTTCAACCAAAGGACTTGGGCTACACAACTTCCAAGAGCAATGTACTCAGCTTCAGTAGTGGAAAGTGCAATAGAATTTTGCTTCCTACTAGACCATAAGACCAAAGATTGTCTTAAGAATTGACAAGTTCCTGAAGTACTTTTTCTATCCACCTTGCATCCTGTAAAATTAGAGTCAAAAAATCCAATAAGCTCAAAAGAAGTGCTGTGTCTAGGATACCAAATCCCTAAGCTTTGGGTCCTCAAAAGATATCTAAAAATCCTCTTAATAGCAGTTAGGTGGGATTCCTTAAGGTCGGCTTAAAATCTAGCACAAAGGCAAACACTAAACATTATGTCGGGTCGGCTTGCAGTCAAGTAGAGTAAAGATCCAATCATGCCTTTGTACTTCTTCTGATCAACAGACTTACCACTTGGGTCCTTATCCAATGGAACACTAGAAGACTTGGGAGTATTAATTGGCTTAGATTTATATATCTCATACTTCTTCAAAATGTCATTTATATATTTTGTTTGATTAAGAAATGCTCCATCATCTAATTGTTTTATGCTAAACCCCAAAAAGTAGGACAACTCTCCCATCATACTCATCTCAAACTCTCTACTCATTGTCTTAGAGAACTCATCACAAAGTTTTCTATTAGAAGATCCAAAGAGTATATCATCCACATAAATCTGAACAATGAGCAAATCATCTCCAATTTTTCTAAGAAAAAGGGTGGTGTCTACGCTCCCCTTAACAAACTCCCTTCCTAGTAAAAATGTGCTAAGCCTCTCATATCATGCTCTTGGTGCCTGCTTTAAATCATATAAAGCCTTTTTTAATTTAAAAACATGATTTAGAAATTGAGAACTCTCAAAACCTTGGGGTTATTCTACAAACACATCCTCTTTTATTTCCCCATTCAAAAAGGCACTCTTGACATCCATTTCTTGTCCTCACAAAAATCTCCAAATTTTTCATTCTCAAACTCTCTGGATGGTCAAGATTTCACAACCTAGCTTTTTTTGAATCCAAGTAGAAAATGTTCTAAATTCCTCAAAAGTCTCATGTTTATGTGAAAGAAATCTAGTCCAAATGAACCTCGAGTAGTCATCAACAATCAGAAAACTATAGACTTTCCCTCCCAAGCTAGCAGTGCTAATGGGTCCAAACAAATCCATGTGAAGGACTTCTAAAGGTCTAGAGCTGCTAATGTCCTTAATGTGGTGAAAGGTGGAGTGGACTTGCTTTCCTATTTGACAGGCATCACAAATGTGGTCTTTTGAAAAACTTGAGTTTGGGGACACCTCTAACTAGGTCCTTTTGGGTCACTTTCCTAATGGTTTTCATACTTGCATGACATAGTCTCCAGTGCCACAACCATGAATCATCAACCACTATTTTTAAGCAAAATGAAGAAGCACATTCAATGTTATTTAAATCAATCATGTAGACATTGTTGATTCTCTTTCCTTACAATATACTTTTGTTACTTAAACTTACAATGCATGAATTTGCAAAGAATTGCACGATGAAGCCCTTATCACAAAGTTGACTTATGCTCAGCAGGTTGTGCTTCAATCTATCTACAAGTAAAACATTTTCAATCATAAGTTTCTTGGAATTACCAATTATACCTGAGCCTACCACCATCATGGTGGTGTTGTCTCCAAGAGTAACCTTGCCTCCAATCCTGGACTCCAGCAAAACAAACTGATTAGCATCACCAGTTATATGTCGAGAGCATTCGCTGACAAAGTATCACATACTCTCATGAGGCCTTTTGTGAGAGCCCACCTTCAAATTATCAAATATCAGATATAGGAACCCAAAACGGTTTGGCTCCCTTCTTATAAAAAGTAGAATGCAATGCATGTGTGGTATGATGTGGATTATGCAACTTAGGTCTCCACACCCAATGTGTACTATGGTGGATTATGCAACTTAGGTACCACATACTCTTTTTATAACTCCAAAAATTCCAATTTTAAGCTTGCATGAGTTTTATTGAGTTTCCTATATGATGCATGAATTTTTTTCAGAAACTTCAAGAAGTTGATCGTAGGAAAGTTCACATACCTCTTCTTGATCAAAATTATCGTCTACCATCAAGCACAATTTTGTTGTCTCATCTTCTGGTTCCGTCTCTGACGAATCCGATGCAGAATCCGCCCAAAATACTTTTTGAAGTCTCTTCTTGTCCTTCCTGAACTTGGGTTTCTCCTCACCCTTTCCTTTGCTTGAGTGATCATGAAGTATAGGACAATCAGCTCTCACATGTTCTGGTTTCCTGCATTAATAACAGACAACATCAGAAGATCCCTTTGAATATTTATTATCCTTACCTTTTCTCCAATGATGCTTTTGCTTCTTCCTTAGAAGGCTTTTGAATTGCCTTTTAATTAAGGCAAAGTCTTCGCTTTTAGACCCGAAAGATTCAGAATCCGATTTGTGTTCCTTCAGTGCCATCATTTTCTCCTTCTTCTTCTCACCTGCATCAAGATTTCTTTGATTCACTCCTTGCCGTAAGCAATGAGTGAGCCAAGTAAGTTGTCAATTGAATAGGTGTTTAAATCCTTAGATTCGGTTATAGCAGTGATTTTATCATCAAACGTCGACGGCAAGCATTTCAAAATTTTGTTTACTTTTTCAAAGTTCAAAAGTTCTCTTTCTAAAGTATGCAATGAAGTAACAATCTGAGTAATTCTTGTATACATGTCAGAAATAGATTCAGAAGGTTTCATATGAAAAACTTCATAGTCATGCAAGAGAATGTTCAAACAGGATTGTTTCACTTCATTGGTTCCTTCATAAGTACTCATAACCTATCCCAAATTTCCTTACCAGTTGAGCAAGTGGAAACATGCATGTAATCCTCAGATTTCAAAGCACAGAAAAAATAGTTCAAACATTTTGCATTCAATTGAGCTAAATCCCTTTCATTGAAAGTCTATTATGTAAAAGTAACTTCCATTTTAATTCCATTAATTTCACGAGAAGGTGGAGAATACCCTTCTTTAATAAGCATCCATATGTGATAATCAGTAGATTGTAAAACATTGCCTTACGGGTTTTCCAAAAATCAAAAGGTTGGTTATCAAACAAGGGAGGTCGTGTAATCGAATATCCTTCAGTAGTGTTATGATTCCCAAACTTAGCCATGGATCAAATTCAAAAAGTTTTCAAACTCAATTTTTATGAATCCCACTCTGATACCATTTGAAAGTGCTCAGATGACACTAGAAAGTGCTCTGATACCACTTGAAAGTTTGTTAGGGATGTTAAGCCCTATAGAACTGGCCCAAGACTAACCAAGGGGGGGGGGTGAATTGGTATTTTAAAAAATTTAAGCAAAGCTCAACAAATTTCACAAACCAAAACACCACAAAACGAACAATGCGGAAATTTAAGTGCGGAAGCAGTAAAAATAAGAACACAAGTCCACTCCCCGAAGGTTCCCTCTGAGTGTTGTACTACAATCGTGACTCTCCTTTAGCTCCCACAGCTAGGCGGAGAAGCCTTTACAAACACCTCTTTTTGCCACACCAGGTAAGGCAAAGAACCTTCCTCTTTTTGCTTCCTCCTGAAGCAGGTACAGAACCTCGATCACTTGCTGAAACTTACCTCTCCAACCCTTCCAATGACAAGAGACTCTAGGGAAGAAGAAGTGGAACAATGCTTGGAGCAACCCCTTGTGAATCCCCTCATAAGCTCCCCCTCACAAGATCCTCTCTCTCTCTCCCCCTCTCTCTCTCTCCTTTAGGTTTTCTCAAGTCAAGACAGTAGCCAAGGATGTTCAAAAACTTTGAACAAGAGATGTTATAAAGAAGAGCTTTGAAGGAGCTCATTAATTGCAAGTTGCCGACTATATCATCCAGGATGATATGGAAATCATTCGGCCGATCAGTATAAATCTCAGAAGATCAGTCAGAGCATCGCCTTGAATACAAACTGGATGTTTGAAAAATTAGCTTGATTATTCAGGACGATCTCACGATCGTCCCAGCCGATCAGTTCAAATTAGAGGAAAATCGTCGCCCTGAATTCAGGCTGTCCGATCCAGATCGTCCAGTACATCGGGCTGAATTTGTGCTGGCCGATATTTATCATCCAGGAGCGACTAAGGATTTTTGAATCGATCATCCTGGCTGATATCTCAATCGTCCAGGATTATATGATCATATCAATCATCCTTAATTACCTCCTTGATTGTCTGATCAATTAAGGCATAATTATGAATATTGTCCAGGCCGATCCAAGATCTTCCTGGCCGATTACCAAAAACACAGAATACCTTAGTTATTTATGGCGGCAGTTTCTATCTTTTTTGAGCCTATTGTCCCAACCGATACAAGTATCGTCCAGGCCGATTGGCTAATGACGGCTGCATTAATTAAGAGCACCTGATTAGATTTTTTATTTTAAGCCTAATCGTCCAGGACTATGTAAATATCATCCTGGCTGATATGAGTAACAACAGAAATTCTAAGTCTCTAAAGTGTGTGTTTGTGTAGGGTTACTTTGCATTAGTCACTTCAAGCAATTACAATTGACTCAAGAAGGGAAAAATAAAATTACAGACTGACTCAACCCTAATCCACCCATTCTTGAGCTGGCTTCGTTTTTCCATCCGATCTTTGATTCTTGAAAAGTTAGTAGTAAAAGGCAGTACAAGACAAGTAAGAGTGTTTGTCAATCATCAAAACATTGTTCATGGACCTGAATTTGCAATATTTTGTGGTTTTATGAAGAATTAAAAAAATAGATTTTTACTTAATAAAAAATTCCTTATAATACCATGCTTATTCAATTTGGGGTAGTTAAGGAGAAATGTAGGTTCTTAAATTTTATTCAAACAATAATTATTTAGCCATCATAAAAAGGGGAAGATTATTGAGATAGTTTCTACTTAGTTTTGCATGTTTAATATTCTTACAACTTGTATGTTTTTTATGATTCCAAATATTATTATTTTTATTATTATTTCTCCTAACTTCTTTTAGAAGAATTGTATTGCTCTGATATGTACTAACATTTCAGGAAAATCATACTTTAGATTGTTGAAGACTTCAAATACAGATCAGTTTAGAGTTTATTGTAATTAAAGTCTAAATTTTCCATTTTATTGAGTCTGAGAGAGTGTGATTGTAATTGAGTAACTGAGCACACACACACAATGGGGAAGATATTAAAATTCATATTTTTTTAACTAATTATATTGTATGATATCACTTCGCACAGGATGATCTGGTCAGTTATTTTCCCCAACAAGCAGTCGAACGAACCAAAATGAAAATATATTATCTAAGTATGGTTTGTACAGGACAATCCCAGGTTCGTACAAGGACGAATGCCTCATGTCTATCCTCACATGAAGATCATACCGGATTATCCCAGGTTTGTATATGGATGAATGCATCGGGTCTGTCCTCGCACAAAGATCGTACGAGATGATTCCAGGTTCATACAAGGATGAATGCCTCGGGCCTGTTCTTGCACAAAATTTTATTTCTACGTATGGATCATACGGGTCTATTCTAGTTTCATACTAGGACGAACATCTCGGGTTCATTCTCACTCATTTCGTCCCAACATTTCATATAGATAAATTTTAAAATTCTTTAACTGTTTGTCCAAGATGAACTTGGTTCGTACTAGATGATGATAATGTATGAAATGATTTTGTATTGATTCATAATAGGTCCGTATGCAATAACATTTGAATTGTTCGTATGTACGAACATACGATCGTACAGTATGATCATGTACGCTCAAAATTGAAAATTTTAGTTTTCTGGATGGTTTTTTCTATCTTTTATATAAAAGGTCCCTTAAAGACTGAAGTTAGAAATCTTTGCTTCGTGAATTTTCAGGGGAAATTAAAGGAATGAGTGTGAGTGAGTGTTTGAGAGGGATATCTTACTAGTGGAGTGTGAAGGATTCACAAGGTTACTGAAAGATAAGGATCTCTGTGTGTCATTTGAGTTTTTCACTCTTTCTCTTGTCTTTCTAGATTGCTTGTGAGAAGAACTTGGAAGAACATACGATTCCCTGTCGACACTTGGAGAGTGTGAATAGCCGAAGGTTCTCTACCAACACTTGGAGGGTGTGAAAGGACAAAGGTACTCTACCTACACTTGGAGGGTGTGAAAGGATGAAGGTACTAAACCTACACTTGCAGGGTGTGAAAGGATGAAGGTTCTCTGCCAAAACTTGGAGGGTGTGTAAGGACGACGGTTCTCTTTCGTAGTGGGGATTGGCTGAAGAGAGTTCTATAATGGCTTCTCTTCCTTTATTTAGGTATAAAAGGAGAGTCACTTTGGTAATAGTGCAATGCCTAATAAGGGAGTCTTCAACCATCTCCATGCTTGGGTGCTCCTTAAGTGTAGGATAATCATCTTTAACATGTGCAGGCTTCCTACATTCAAAGCAAACAACATAAGAAGAAATTTTATAATTTTTTCTATCCTTACCTCTTTTCTACATCTGATGATATTTGTTATTCTTCCTTAAAAAAGCTTTTACTTGTCGATTGATGAAGGCAGCATCATCATTTTTAGACCAGGAAGAGTTAGTGTCCGTTGGGTTGTCCTTTAGTGCTATAGTTTTCTCCTTCTTTTTCTCACTTGCAACATGATTTCTTTGATTCACCCCTTGTTCATAAGCAATGAGTGATCCAAGTAAATGTTCAATATAATAAGTATTTAAATCTTTAGATCCAATAATTGTAGTGATCTTAGCATCAAAAGAAGAAGGCAAGCATCTCAAAATTTTATTGACCATTTCATAGTTAGTTAGCTCTCTTCCTAAAGCATGCAATGAGGTGATAATTTGAGTAAACCTTGTATACATCTTAGAAAATGATTCAGAAGGTTTCATATGAAAAAATTCATAGTCATGCAATAAAATATTCATTCTAGATTGTTTAACTTTATTGGTTCCTTCATAAGTTACACACAATCTATCTCAAATTTCTTTACAAGTTACACATGTTAAAACACATATATAATCTTCAGATTTTAAAGCACATAAAAAATAATTCGAGCATTTTGCATTAAATTACACTAATTCTCTTTCATCAAAAGTCAATTAAGTAAAAGAAACTTCAATTTTAATGTCATTAAGTTCATGAGATGGTGGTGTAAAACATTCTTTAACAAGCATCCACATATGATAATTAAGCGATTGTAAAAACGTAGACATGTGAGTTTTCCAAAAAATTAAAAGGAATATTATCAAACAAAGATGGTCATGTAATACAATATCATTCCATTGTATACGATTACTAAAGTTAGCCAACGGTCAAAATTCAAAAGTTTTTAAAGACTATATTTTAGGAATACCGCTCTAATACCACTTAAACGTGCTCTGATGACACTAAAAAGTTCAACAAGGTTGTTATGCCCTTATGAACTAGTCCCAAAACTAACCAAGAGGTGCGGTGAATTAGTATTTTAAAGAATCTTTCGATCAAAATACAATCATAAAACAAAAACAAAGATTCACCACTAAATTCAAAGTGTGAAAATTAATTGTAGAAGCAGTAATAAAGAAGACAAAAAATTATAGTGGTTCGGTCAACATGACCTATATCCCCTTCAAGTATTGCACTAAACTCAGTGTCTCTCCATTTTCTCCGACAACAAGATGGAGAAGCATTTACAAACCTCCTTTCCACCAACCTAGGTGAGGCAGAGAACCCAACTCCTTTTACTTCCTCAAGATGCAGACAAAGAACCCAACTCCTTTTGCTTTCTCTTGAAGCAAGCATAGAACATTAATCAGATGCTGAAGTTTACCTATCTAGAACCCTAAGGAACTAAGGATGATGACTGGAGGAGATGATGATGGATCCTTTCTTGGAGCAACTTTTGTGAACCCTTTCACAAACTCTCCCTCATAAGATCCTCTCTCTCTGTCCTTTGCTCTCCCTCTCCTCATGGCTCTCTCAGGTCAGAACAACAGCAAAAATGTTCTAATGGGTAGAACAAGTGCTCTTAAATAGAAGAGCTTTGTAATAGATAATTAATTGTAACTAACCAAATTTAAATATCATCCTGTATGATCAGTGGAATTTAAGCTCAATCAACCAAGGCGATTTGGGACGATTAGAAGGTGCCAAATATTTAGTGAGTGCCTTTGTGCTAGGTTTTAAGTTGATCCCAAGGAGTCCCACTTGAATGTAGTCAAGCAATACCTCTGAAATCTCTCAGAAACCTAGAGCTTAGAAATTTGGTAGCTATGGCATATCACTTCTTCTGACATTATAGGAAATTCTGATTCAAAATTTGTAGGCTATAGGATAGATAGAAAGAGCATATCTAAAACATTTCAATTCATAGGATAATTCTTAGTCTCTTGGTCTAGCAAAAAATAAAACTCAATTACACTTTCCCCTACTAAAGCTGAATAAATAGACTTAGAAGTTGTTTGGCCCATATCCTTTGGTTAAAGTATCAAATTCTAGATTTAGAATTACATGTGGGCACAATGTCAATTCTATGTAATAATACTAATGCCATCTATATTTATAAAAATCCTATCCAACATTCTAGAATAAAACACATTGACATAAGGCATCACTTTATAAGATACCACGTTACAAAAGTAGACATTGAGTTACTCCATGTAGCAACTGAAAACTAACAGGCTCACATCTATACTAAACTTCTAGCCTTTGAAACCTTTAGCCTCATAAGGACCATATTAGATGTCATAGACATAAATGTATGATTTTGATGTTTATTGAACTCTGAATTTTCTATTTTCTAATTTTTCATATTCTTTTTTCTTGTCAATTTTTTTTTATATGATGCAGTTTTTTATATTTAATTTTTGTTCACCCCTTTAGCTTTTATTTTATTTATTTTTCACCATTGGAATATTATTTTTGTCTTATTTTAGTTTAAAGAATTTTAAACAATGTTTGACATTCTTAAATCAATTAAAGGAAGAAACACCATTGATTGTTTCTCTTCCTTTAACTCCTTTAGTGGAGTAATTTTCTTTTCAAAGAAAAAATCTATTTCAAATTAATAATTGGTTTTTGAAACAAAGATTTATTACATCTTCATACTATAATCTATCTCATATAAAAAATGTTAAATTTCATTAAATCACTTTCAAGTTTTCTTGATTAAGTTGCTGTATTTACCAAATGAATATAATTCTGCTTTATGTTATACTCCTTATGTTAGAGAATGAATTTTTCTTCTTTATTATTTTGAAGATATTCTCATAATAGAGAATCTTTAAAGTTTTTGAAAGAGATCTAACTCACAAAAATGACAAGAGGCACAAAATGAGCACAAAAGAAAAAAAAAAGATGTGCAATGATCACAAGAAAATTTAGAGATACATAATATATATTAAAAATTAAAAGATATGCTAAGTGCGCCAAATAATTGTTAAGGGGCACAAAATGAGCCCATAAGAAATTAAGCTTCCTTCTCTCTCAAACCATTAAATTTTTGAAGAATTCATGTGTTACTTGATATTTATAAAGGTTTGATTTCTGAAACTTGATCATGACTAAACACTTTGCTATATTATTCTAAAAGATATTTAGCTAGAATGAAGTTTTTAATAGATTACTTTTCTTATCTAATTTCTTTTTTTAGTAAGATTATTTTTTTTAGAATATTTTTACCCAGTAAGGAATCTAAGCTGGGGCTAACAGGATCTGTTATTCAAATTTTAGTAAAATTAGTTCATTTCTTTCTAATTTTTAATTTAATCACATGAGAAATTTATTATTTTCTAGTATTGATTAAAAATTAAAAAACTTATTTTTTTACTATTTTTATTAATTTTATGATTTGTTAGTTGTGTTTACATATTATGTTTTAATTTTTATATTTATTTTATGTTTCATAACACTTTTGATCAACTCCTTCCATCCTTGAAATTTTATTTTTGTTCACATCATCCTAGATTGTTTTCTATCATCCTGGACTACATCATTAATTCATCATTTATCACTTATCTGATGGTTGATCAGATTCTATTGTTTGAGATCATCCTAGATAATCCACATCATCCTAGATGATATGATCAAATTATTTCTCAACTATTGGTGATTGTCCTAGATGATCCACCAGTTCATCTTGGATGATCCATGTGGTAAAAATAGTTAAATGGTTTTAAATTTGACCAGTTCGATCCATTATTGCCAATCATCCTGGATTATCCTTAAAGTCAAAGATCATACTGGCTGACTCAACGAGATGATCCCATATGTCTAATCATCTTAAATTATGTCAAATCATCTTGGATGATATTAGTGCTATTTTGACTAGTAATCCTAGATGTTATTATTAATTGTAATAATCCTGTACTATTCCACGATCATCTGGGATGATCTAGCCTACTCTTTATAAACAACTGATTTGAATCATTTTCTTCACTCCAAATCCTTCAAATACTTCTCTCTTTCACTCAAAATCTTCTCTATGGCTAGTAGTGAGCATTCTAGTATGCTTATTGGAATCTCCTTGGGGGTAACTGTAGACCCTCAATTCATTGAGGCAAAAATTAGGCAGCTTACCTCAGGTACCGAACTTTGGGGATTACAACCACCAAGATTTTCAATCCCCGCACACTCACTTATCGATTGTTAGATATGTTAGATTATACTATGCTTAATTTGATTCTGACCTTTGCATTCCTATTCCACTCTGAACTTCTATATGAATTCTTCACCAGTCATATAACAATAAGAGACCAATAAAAATCACCTATCAGGACTGTCATGAACTTCTTCAAACTTCCACCACCGGTGACAAACTTCCCATCATAGCAATAGATCTTGACTTTAATTGGTGTCCTATTAATAAATAGTTAAGACACATCAATATTACTTTTTATGATGGTGCCTCTGATTGTTTAATCAAAGATGCTAGGATCATTCAACATGTCCTTTGAACCTCTATAATATTTTAGGTACATCATGCATTGTTGTTTAAAGATTCAGTGCTCATAATTGGGTAGATTAAGTTATGTTAAAAGACTATAAAATTTACATTTATTTATTTTTTAATTTCTTGAGTCAAGTCCTATAATAATGTATGTTAGCTAGGTGATCATGTAAACAAACACAAGAGATGCATAAATAATATCAAATATTTTTTTTTTGTACATCGTACAATATTATATGGATTGAACTATACGATACAGTTTTACAAAATCTAATTAAATGTTTTTTATTTTAATGGAATTTATATAACTAAACATAAAGTACAAGCACCCCATCATACTAGATGATCTGTTATAATTAGAAATCTTGTGACCATTAAATTAGGCAAAAATTTAAATTTAAAAAGTTGTTCTAATCATATTGTATGAACATGATTGCATTGTACAATGTTTAAAACTTTTCCCAATTTAATAATGAGATTAGTCAATCAAATCTATTTAATTTTGATATTCTGATCTTACTTTACAAATTAGATCATATCGTATAATGAAAAGAGGTGATTTTGGTTATCCTAAGATTCATCGTAGACAAAGTGTATTTTTGTTGAACTAACCAAATTATATGATTGGATATTCATACTGATAATCATACAGCTCTAACATGCAAATTGAATTATTCATAATAAAACAAACAATACGAACAAATAAATTGAATTATTAGTGCAGTACTAACTTGTGATCGTATAGTACTAACAGGTCAAATTTTTCACATCACACTGGATGATCATGAGATCATACTATATGATATTTGTAGAATAAAATTATTTTTAAGAGTTTTTTGAAGCCCTATTTTTAAGCTTTCCTTTATTATTTTTGAACTTAATTTTTTCATTTATTTTTATTGGGATTAACTATGTGGGTGAAATTATTAATTTAGCTATTTATTGTGAATATAATTCTCTTTTGTATAAAGTTATATTTTTTTCGTTAAAGAAGTTTTTAAATATCTAATTCCCCCCTCTTGGTGCATCAAGTACTTTCAAGTAGTATTATAGTGGGATTCATAAAATAGGTTTTGGAAAACTTTTGGAAAAAAAGATCAATGGATAACTTTAGAAATGGTAACATTCTTGAAGGCTGTTCAATCACGCGATCACTTTTACTTGAAAATATTTCTTTTGATTTTTTAGGAAATTTGTATGCCTACTTTCTAGCAATTAATTAATTATTGAATGTGACATAAAATTAAAACTGGCTATTCTATACCATCATGTATTATAGATGTAGTCAAAATTGATATTCCTTTTACTAAATGGAGTATTACATAATAAGTCAATGCTCAACTAAATGTTAAATGCTTGAATGTCTTTTTATGTTCTTTAAATTCTTAAGATTGCATGAGAATATCTATATGTACTACTGGCAAAGAAATTTGCGATGGATTATGAACTCCGTATGAAGGAGTTAGTGAATTCTAGAAATCTATGTTGATTATTCTAATGCATGATTATGAACATTTTTGTAAGAAACCTTATGAGATAATCTAAGACACGTATACTAGGTTTACTCAGATTGTGATGTCATTGCATGCTTTAGGTAGAGAACTTTCATTCTTTAAAAAGGTTAATAAACTTCTACATTTTCTATTTAATAAATTTGATGCCAAAATCATGGCTATATGTGAATCAAAAGATTTGAGTTCTTATTCTATAGATAATCTAATAGACTCACTCATTTCCAACGAGAAAAGTGTGAGTCAAAGACTTTTTGATGTAGGTGATGAAAAGAAATTAGTGCTAAAAGCTAAAGTCACAGATGAATGTTGCTTAGTAGATGATGAGAGTAAGGAGTTAACATTGATAATAAATAAATTTGAAAGTCTATTGAAGGACAAGCGTAACAATCAATAAAAGTAGAGTTTTCTTCTGATGTTATTTACATTGGGTGTAGGAAACCCTGAAATCTGAAATTTGAATGTCCCAACATAAAAACTATTCTTGTAAGGGAAAAGAGAAAAAATAACCTGATTGTAATATAGTAAAATTATAAAAAGTAAAATCTTCTAGGCAGACCTAGCTTCTGAATCATTAGAACAGGAGAAGGATGATATGGCATAAGTATGTTAAGGTTTGTTGGTTTATTTTATTTATAGATTTTATGTGTTTGTTTAATTGTTTTGTGTGTTTGATTTTTATTAAATTTTAAGTATGTTCATGTTTTAATTTCATTATTATGTTATTATTTTCTTCAATATTTATTTTAATTTTATATGTTATTTTATCTCTTCTTTTTTATAATGTCAAAGGAGGTGAATGTATTATGGTTGGTCATAATTATAGTTTATTTTATTAAATTTTTTTGATTTAGCATTAAAAATTTATGTATTAAAAAATGGTTTCCCCTAATTTTTAATGCAATTCTTTTTATAAGGGGAAGTTTAAGAGAAAATAATTTTTAGTTTGCAAATTAAACCAATATTATTTGCCATCATCAAAATGGGGGAGATTTTTGCAAATCATGCTTCCATATTTATGATTTTGATTATAACAAATAAAATTGATTACCTTTTTTTTTTCTTCTAGTATTAGTAGTGCATATTTATTTGTTTGTGGACTAATAATTTAGGTCGTATCGTTCTTTAAAGATTCAAGGGTGAAGATTAGGTAGAATAGGTTATGTTATATGAGTTTATAATTTTTATTATTTATTTATTTATTTAATTTCTTGAGTAATGTCCTATAATTATGTATGCTAGCTTGGTTTCCATACACACACACAAAAGGGGAGAAAAAATTATTTGAAATTTTTTTAATTTTTCTATAAATCTTATTGTATAATATGGATTATACTATACAATCTAGTTTTACATAAAGTAATTAAAATATTTTATTTTTTGTGGGAAAAATATTTTTAAAATATAACTAATCATACAGTACAATGACCACATTGTATTGGATGATCTATTATAATTAGAAAGCCTCCACCAATTAAATTCAGCAAAATTTTGAATTTGAAATGTTGTTCTAATTGTATTATATGAATATGATCATAATGTACAATATTTAAAACTTTACCTAATTTAATCTTATGATTAGTCAACCGAATCTATTCACTTTTGATATTGTAATGTTTTGTAGAAACTTGATCGTACCGTAAAATCAATAGAGATGATTTTTATCATCTCATTATTCATCCTAGATTAAATATATTTCGATTGAACTAATTATAATATACGAATGGACATTTTTACTGATAATTATACATCACTAACATATAAAATGAATTGTTTGTTCTAAAGATCATACAATATAAAAAATCTAATTGAATTGTTCATACAATACTAACTTGTGAGTATACAGTACTAATAGGTTAAATTCCACACAGCATGCTAGATAATTATGAAATTGTACTCGATGATCTTTATTGGATGAATTATTTTTTTAAGGTTTTTTAAATCCCTCTATTTAGGCTTTCTCTAAAGACTTTGTAAGAGACTTTAGCATGCATTGTGTCTTCATTATTCTATAGAAAACTTGAAGAGTGAACTTGAAAGGGAGTGAGGAAAGGGTAGAGTTTGAGAGTGATAAGATTTTTTGATGGGGTTTTAATGGAGTATGGAGGGGATTTCACATGGTTTCTCTAACAAGCTTGCTTCTTAGTACCATCGGATTCAAGTTTAACTTGAGGTTTATTTTTGGAAGAAGGAGATTTCTTTGGTGTTAAAGGATCTAGCTCATCCACAACAACGGGAAAGGTGGAAGTGATTTTGTATGGGCTTCTCCGCCTAATTATAGGTGGATAGATTATGCACTACATACGAAGGCTCTAGTGAAGTCAAGCAATCTAAGTTGAATATTCTAATGCCTGATTATGATATTTTTTTCAAGAAGCCTTATAAGATGATCTTAAAGATGTATACTAGATTTACTCAGATTGTGACATTATTGCAAGCTTTAGGTAGATTACTTTTAAACTCTTAAAAGGTTAACAGACTTCTATATTATATACATGATAAATTTGATGCAAACGTTATGGCTATTTGTGAATCAAAATATTTGAATACTTATTCTATAGATAATCTAATTCTTTTACTCATTGCCTAAAAGTAGAGTGTGAGTCAAAGACTTTTGGATGCAAGTGATGAGAAGACTATAGTGCTAAAAGCTAATGACACAATTAAATGTAACTTAGTGGATGGTGACTGTAAGAAAATAACATTTTTAGTAAATAATTTTGAAAGTCTAATGAAGTAGAAGCATAAGCATCAATAAAAGTGGAGCAAAAGTAAAAAATGTAAAAATGTTAAGTTTTCTTTTGATGTTATTTTCTTTGTGTGTAGGAAACCTGAACTTCTAAAATTTGAATGCCCCAACTTCAAAACTCTTCTTGCAATGGAAAAGAGTAAAAATAAGCCGATTGTAATATAGGGAAAAGATAAAAAGAAAAAAAAAAAATTCTATCCATTCTTATCTTCTAAATCAATAGAACATGAACAGGACAATGAGGTATAACTATGTTATGGTTTGTTTGTGTGTTTTTTTTATTTGTTTTGTGTGCTAGTTTAGGTGTTTTGTGTGTTTGATTTTTATTACTTTTAAGCATATTTTTATGTTTTTGTTTCTTCATTATTTTATTATTTTCATCTACATGTATTTTAAATTTAGGTGTTATTTTATCTCTTCTTTTTTATAATATTGAAGGAGGAGAATATATTGTGGTTGGATATATTTATATTTTATTTTATTATTTAGCTTTAAAAATTTATGTCTTAAAAAAAATTATTTCCTATTTTTTTTAATGTAATTCTTTCGTTGAGCGGGAGTTTGGGAAAAAATATTTTTAGTTTCGATATTCAACCAATATTATTTGTCATCATAAAAAGGGGGAGATTATTTAAACTCGAGCTTATGAGTTTATGATTTTGATGATAAAAAATAATATAGATTATATTTTTTATTTATCCCAGTATTTATAGTACTTATTTATTTGTGTGTTGACTAATATTTCAGATACACCATGCACTATTCGTTGAAGATTTAAGTCTTAAGAATGGGCAGAATAGCTTATGTTAAATGGTTCTTTATTTTTAATTTAATTTATTTTTATTTCATGAGTCAAGTCATGTAATTATTTATGTTACGTTGGTGACCGTGCACACATACACAAGGGGAAAAAAATAATTTTTAATATTTTAATTTTTCTATATATTATACTATATGATATAGATCATACTATATGATATAATGTTATAAAAAGTAATTAAACTTATCATAATGTATGATTGCTCATTAATACTAATAGTCGTACAACACTAATTGGCAAAATAAATTGTTCTCACTGATGTTCGTACATTATGAACATACAAATTAATTATTTGTATAGAACTAACTGGTGATCATACAATACTAACAGGTTAAATTTTTTTCCTCATATTCCATGATCTTGAGATCGTACTGTACGATCATTATTAGATGAATTGATTTTTTAGGTTTTTAAAGTCTTCAATTTAAGCAATCTTCAAAGACTTTATAGGAGTCTTTGGCATACATTGTGTCTTCATTCTTCTGGATAAAACTTAAAGAGAAAACTAAAAAGGGAGAGAGGAAAGGTTGAGTTTAAGAGGGAGAAAATCCCTAGAAGGGGTTTGAAGCGAGTGTGGAGGGGATTTCACATGGTTGCTCAGACCAACTTCCACCTTAGGACCATCGAATTTAAGGTTCATCATGATTGAAGTTTTGGGAAGAAGAAGATCTCTTTGGTGTCAAAAGACCAGCTCCTCCGTCGCACCAGAGAAGGTGGACGTCATTTTGTATGGGCTTCTCCAATTAAATTTGGGGTCTAAAGGACAATCACTTAAGATTTATTGCAATACTTGGAGGGTTCCTCTGGGAGTTATTGTAGGTCAAGGTTAACCGAACCACTATAAATTTGGTATTTTCATTTCATTATTATTTCAACACTATATTTATGCATTTACTTTTGTTGAGATTACTGTGTGGGAGAATTTGTTAATTATCTTTTTTATTGTGAATGTAATTTTGTTCTGTTTAAAGTTAAAAAAAAATTTCTTTTCATTAATAAGTTTTAAAATATCCAATTCAACCCTCTCTTGGTGCATCAGGTACTTTTAAGTGGTATCAGAGCGGATTTATAAGATAAGTTTTGGAAAACTTATGAAAATAATATTAATGGAAAACTTTCGAAATCATAACATTTCAGAAGGCTATTCAATCATGTGACCTCCTTTTTATGAAAATATTTCTTTTAATTTTTAGAAAATTTTTATATCTACTTTCTTCTAATTAATTAATTATCAAATGTGGCAAATGATTCAAACTAGCTATTTTGTATTGTTTTGTATTATAAATGGAGTCAAAACTTATATTCTTTTTTTGAATGGAATAGAATAGAATAAATCAATACTCAACAGAATGCTAAAGGCTTAAATTTTTTTTTCTGTGCTTTAAATTCCGAAGATTGCATTAGAATCTTTACATATACTACTTGCAAAGAAATTTGGAATAGATTATGCACTACATTCGAAGGTTCTAGTGAAGTAAAATAATATAAGTTGAATATTCTAATGCATGATAATAAACTTTTTTGCGAAAAATCTTCTAAGAAAATCGTAGACAAGTATACGTGGTTTATCTAGATTATGAGATCATTGCATGCTTTAGGTAAGAAATTTCAAACTTTGAAAAGGTTAATAAAATTCTACATTCTCTACTCGGTAAATTTGATGGCAAGGACATGACTATATGTGAATCAAAATATTTGAATGCTTATTCTATAGACAATATAATAGGCTCACGTACTGCCTATGAGCAGGTGATGAGAAGACTATAATAATAAAATCTAAAGACAAGAATGAATGTAGTTTATTAGATGATGAGAGTAAGGAGATATAATTAATAATAAAAAAATTTAAAAGTCTATTGAAGCACAAGCATAAGCATCAACAAAAGTGGAGTAAAGGTAAAAAAGCTAAAAATGTTAAGATTTCTTTTGATGTTATTTGTTTTGGGTGTAGCAAATTCGGACTTCTATAATTTGAATGGCCCAACTTAAAAACTATTCTTCTAAGGGTAAAGAGTAAAAATAAGATGATTGTAATATTTTTTTGAGAAAATACTAATTGTAATTAAATAAAGATAAACCAAAAACAAAGCACTACGTGATAGTACTACTATCACATTCCTCCTTTAACAATGAAAAAAAAATTAGCAGGAATTTTAATATCACAAATATCAAGCTAAAGAAAATCATATGAACTTGCTAACTTAGCACAAAAATCAACTAACTTATTACAATCTCTCCTAGAATAATGAAATAAAACATTATTAATTCCTTTAAGAATCATAACTCTTCCATTAGCCGATCTTTAAGTAGTGAATTCAATTTTCCAAAGGAATCCTGTAGCAATTTGATAATGTTGTAATTGTCCCCTTCAGTGAGTAAGCCTTTCGCCTCTAGCATCCAACTCTATATAGTTAGCTTTAAAGAAGTAATAGCTTGAAGTTCTAGTTGCGCAATATCCCAATGTAAATATTAAAAACCAAAAGCCAACAAAAATCTGTCATAATTGTCTCTAAAGACTCCACTAATACCAACCTTATTATTCCTTAACAAATGAATCATCAATTTTTACTTTAATCAAATCGGGAGGAGGAAGGTGCCAAATATTGCAAGATAACTCAGACAGCTGATTAACACCCCATTAGTGTGATATAATATTATATCGAAAAGAAGATGCTTACAAAACGAACCACATTTGAAGGTATAAAAGAAGGACTATCTTCAAACCCTCCATGCTCTACCTCATTGCTACTTCTCCAAGAGAAATAAAGTAAAGTGCAATACATGTTAGCAAAAAAAGAAATATAATTAGCTAACCTCATTCCTCCAACAACAAAAAAAAGGAACGAAAAAACCCCATGCATTCAAAAGCACAATAGTTTGATTGATTTTCAAGCAATTAGTTGCAACATAATCAATACTTTCCACGGCTATACACCCTCTAGGACAGGAATCATTATGAAATAATCTTCTCTAGTATAAAAATTTATTCGTTGGAGTTGCATTATTACATACACTCCAAAAGAATTTCCCCCCCCGAGAGTTTAGCTTCTATTTGTTTATCCATTTCCATGAATCATCAACCACGGCATCTTCATTCACCGCCTCAGATGATAAAGCTACTATTGATTTACTAGAAAATTTATGAAAGCTCCGGGAAAACATGCTGAATAATTAGATTTATTAGCTCTAAATGATCATTTCCATTTCATAATATTCTGAATAAAAAAATCTCCATCCATAATTATTTTATAAGCCATAAAATCATTTTTCTTTGATTCAATAAACTAGTTTTTATCACCATTTTAGCAATCAGGCTTATATTAAGTAAAGATGTAAGATTAATAATAAGATTCCAAGTGAATCTCTCTCTTAATCAAAAAATAATTGCTATCAGTCCTCCCCTCTCTTTTGATCTACACAAAGTTATCCAAGCAACATTGTGAAGAATATGATAACCATTATGATTGTTCCAAATAAATTTTCTAAACATTTTGTGAAATTCAATCAAAATACTTTTAGGCACAAGAGAATGAGATGAAAGAAATAATGGAATGGAAAGAAAGACCATTTTTATAAGAATTATCTTGCTATCTAAGAAAATTAATCTATTTCCCCAAACACTTAATCTAGAATAAGCCTTCTTCATCAAATATTGAAAAATCTGATTTTCTCATCCTTCATAGACACAACTTTACTTCAAGGTACTCCACGTCTTTGAAAAAATTTAAACCCTACAATTTAGATATACAATTCCTTCTAGTCTTATTAACCTTTTACCAGAAATAATAGAAGATTGTTTAGAATTGATACTTTGTCCAAACCAATTACAATAGTCAAATAAAGTTTTCCTTGTCTTCTTCACACATTAGGGTTTTTCATCCAAAGATAATAAGATATCATTTGCATATAGTAAATGAGTTATTATTTAAACATTTGATGAAATTTTAATACCAATGTTCATTCCTCTTTGACAAATTGCATCTGATAGTAGTTAAGAGCAGATGATGAATAAGAAGGGAGATAACAGAAACTCTTAATGAAATCCAATTTTTTGCCTCTATCCCTATTGAATTACAACCATTGACCATAATAGAAAATTTAGCATCCCTAACACATTCCATATAAATGTTTGCAAATTTGTTCGGGAACCCAAAATAATCCAAAACAAATCTAAAAGTCAACAAACACAAGTGGAGCAAAAGTAAAAAAGGTAAAAATGCTAAGTTTTCTTTTGATGTTATTTGTTTTGGGTAAAGGAAATTATGACATCAAAAATTTTAATGCCCCAACATAAAAACTTTTTCTACAAGGGAAAAGAGTTGAAATAAGTCTATTATATTATAGGGAAAAGATAAAAAGCAAAAAATCTCTGTGGTAGACCTAGCTTCTGAATCGAAAGAATAGGAGTAGGACGATGATGTATAAGTATGTAAATGTTTGTTAGTGTTTTTTATTTAGGTGTTTTGTTTGTTTTTTTAAGTGTTTTGTGTGTTTGATTTTTATTATGTTTTAAGCATAATTTCATATTTTTGCATCTTTATTATGTTGTTATTTTTTTACAAGTTTTTTTTTAAAATTTCAGGTGTTATTTTATCCATATTTTTAATAATGTCAAAGGGAGAGAATATATCGTGGTTGGTTATATTTATGTTTAATTTTTTAAAAATATTCCTTTCTTTAGCTTTAAAAATTTATGTCTTAAAAAATGGTTTCTCCTATTTTTTAATGTAATTCTTTTAGCGATGTGAAGTTTAGTAGAAAATATTTTTAATTTGCATATTTAACCAATATTATTTACCATCATCACAAAGGAGGAGATTATCACAACTTGGCGTTCAAAGCTTATGATTTTTTATGACAACAAATAATATTGATTACCTTTTTTGTCTTAGTGACAACTTGGCGTTTGTACTGCATATTTTTTAATGTGTTGACAAAAATTTTTGGTACACCATGCATCGTTCATTGAAGATTCCGGGCTCAAGATTGGGTAGAGTAGGTTTTATTAAATGAGTCTGTAATTTTCAATTTTTTATTTTTTCTAATTTCTTGAGTCAAGTCTTATAATGATGCATGTTAGCTGGGTGATCGTGCACACACACAAATGGGAGAAAAATAGTTTTATATATTTTAATTTTTCTATAGATTATATTGTATGATATGGATCATACTATATGATGTGGTGTTACAAAAAGTAACAAAATTTTTTAATTTTTTTTGAGAAAAATATATTTGAAATAAAACTAATCGTATAATATAAGGCCACATCGTATTGGAAGATCTATTATAATTAGAAATCTCACCATTCAATAAATTAGGCAAATTTTAACTTGAAAGTTTGTTCAAATCATATTATACGAACATGATCATATTATAATATGTTTAAAACTTTACCTAATTTAATCCGTTGATTAATCAAATTTTTTTTTTTTGAGAAAATGCAAAAGTTGCATTAAAATAAAAGAAATAACAACCAAATACAAACTAGGAAGTAAAAACTAAAAGATCCTTGATCAAAAAGAAAAAGGATCCTTATTGAAGGCAAATTCGTTAACATTAAACCTATTATTTTTGAAATGAAATCCACTGTTTCCTATTTTGAAACCGTTGAGATGCAGGGGATACCAAAGTTTGAAACAACCCAAGGATTCGTTAGTATCCTAGAGTTCCCATCCGATTAAAGAATAGGATCTAGTAACGATCCCATAAGCAAATATAATAAGTTTAAAAAACAAAAAAGCCAAAAGAAAAAGGAAGCTACAAAAGATAATCAAAAGAAAATTACAAAAAAATGTGACAATCTCAAAACACCTGAGGATAAAAATAATAGGTATTTTTTATGTCTTTTCCAATTTCCAATGATGTAGTACCAAGCAAGAATTTTGGAAAACTAATTGATCGGAATTTCCAACTTTATGTATCTTCCGACTTTGCTATTTGCAATGAGAATTTCGGGTATCATATTTCTGAGATATTTGGGAAGAGCTTCTCAAATCGTTCTTCATTCTAAGATCAGTAATCCTCCTCCTAGTTTGATCCTTCACCGGTCCTAGATCTTGTAATTCTTTGAATAGCTTGTGTTTAGAACCAAAAGAACCAAGTTCTAAAGAAGATCCTTTTTTCACCGGTCCTAGATCTTTGGTTGAACTTCTGAAATATCAACAATCTCATTTCTTCCTTTAATTATGTCATCCTTCTCAAAATACCTAGCTGGATTTGTTGGAGAAAAAACTAGCTTCAGCTCCTCGATAACTTGAACAGTCCAAACCAAGTTAATATCAGATTCAACAGCTTCCTTATCTATTTCCATGATATGTTGGAATACAAAATTTGAATTTTGAATTCCTACAATATTGGCATTTTCTTGCAGATCCACGGAAGAATATGCATTATCCTTTGGAACGACCAAATCAACTTCAGTAATATCATTTCTACTTTCACCTATCAACGCTCCAGATTGATTTTACTCAAAATTTGGATTATGAGCTACAACCGGCTCAACAACCAAAGTTGAATTAAAGCTAACAGCAAATTCCTCTCCTACCTTAATTTCAGCATCGTTTGTAATTGAATTCTGAGTTGTCTTCATCGGAAGACGATCTGAAATTGAGCCACTAGAGATTATCCGGTGAACTGGATGAGATTCTTCAACATGCTTATTAGAAGAATTCCTCCTAACACTTTTGTACCATTTTTTAGATTTGAATTTCACATGCATCCAAGGTCTGAATGAACTTTCTTCAACTAGTAATGGATCTTTGGGAACCTCCTTATCAATCAAATGTAGATTTTGAAAACCATTTGGACATACCACATCTATATGTCCAATTCTTCCACATTCGAAACAAATAGAAGATAAACTTTCAAATTCAAATTTTTGAAAAAATCTGCCATGTATACCTTCAACCCATGTTCCACTAGGGAGTTTCGAGTTCAATTTTACCCGAATGCAGGCTCTAGCGAATTCCCTTCTCCCCCATCTAAACATGTTGCCATCCAAAAATAAAGGAGTCCCGATAATTGAAATAATTCTCATAATATTGGTTTCATCCCAGCACTCTAATAGCAAGTGAGGAAGACAAACCCATACTGGAGAAGAAATCCCTTCCAAGGAATAAGGAGAAAAATGGTGAGACCATTTATCTAGTCCAATGACAAATCTACCCACATACCAAGGACCTCAATTAAGAACATCTTCCATTGCTTCCTATGACCGAAAAGAGCACAGAAACCAATCTAATCCAAGTGAGGTTATATGGAAACTTCCAAATTTACCCCATTGCCTCTTAATTCATATGCACAACTTGAGAAGGGCAAGTTTTTGCAAAGAATCTTCACCACCAACGAATTTCTTAAAACATGAACATTGGCTTTTTCATTTTCCAAGTCAAGTTTTACCACATTGGCCACTTTACTTCCATCATGAATTTCATTCAAATTAATTTTAATATGTGGTTTTCTAATCCACACATTAGAATTACCCAAATTGTTATCAATGCAACCTGAAGAGGAAGCCTCCAAATCATTTGCTCTAGGGATGAAAACCGGCAAGGGAGAAATAGACTTACTTTTCAAAGCTTACATTACTTCTTTTCCTTTACCATTCTCCGGCAAAGGTTTTTTCTTAGAAAACAAACCTCCCTCTCTAATCACTAGAGGAGAGTTAAAAAAACTAGAAAAGCTGCGATTAAATGAAAAACTACCTTTTGTATCCAACATAGTTGGATGCGTTGTAGAACTAAGGGATTTGGTGATCCGGTCATCCAAGGATGACTGACCACCATCATCCATTTTCACCGTTTGCAGCCAAAAGCTTCTTCTAATTCCTTCCTCAATTTTTGGAGCTTCTCTCTCCTCCTCTCACGCCTCTACTATGATTAATCAATTAAATCTACCTAATTTTGATATTCTGATAATACTATACGAACTTGATTATAGCGTACAATTAACAAATACAATTTTGGTCAAAAAATGATTTGTCTTGGACGAACTGCATTTTGATTGAACTAATCATACTATATGATTGGTCATTCGTACTGATGATCGTACAACACTAACTTGACAAATAAACAATTCGTACTGATGATTGTACAATATGAACATGTAATTTAAATGTTTGTATAGTACTAACTAGTGATCATACAATAATAATAGGTTAAATTCTACACATCATGCTAGATGATTCTGAGATAGTATTGTATGATCTTTATCATATGGAATGATTTTTTAGGGTTTTTTGAAGCCCTCTATTTAAGCTTTCTTCAAAGACTTTGTAAGAGTCTTTGGAATACATTGTGTCTTCATTCATCTAGAGAAAACTTGAAGAGATAACTTGAAAGGGAGAAAGGAAAGGGTTTAGTATGAGAGGGAGAATATTCTTGGAGGCGTTTTGACGGGAGTGTGGAGGGTATTTCACATGGTTTCTATGGAAAGCTTCCATATTAGTACCATTTTTAATGTGAATGTAATTCACTTCCGCATTAACTTATATAATGATTTTTCTTTTCATTAAAGATGTTTTAAATTATCTAATTTACCCCCCTCTTGGACCATCAAGTACTTTCAAGTGGTATCAGAGTAGATTCAAAAACTAAGTTTTAGAAAACTCTTGAAAAGAAGATAAATGGACAACATTTGAAATTGTAATATTGCAAAAGGCTATTCAATCATGCGACCTCATTTATATGAAAATATTTCCTTTGATTTTTGGAAAATTTGCATATCTACTTTTTTCCAATCAATTGATTATCAAATGTGGCATATGATTAAGTCTAGAAATTATATAGTGTCATATATTATAGATGGAGTCAAAATGAATATTCTATTTACTGAATGGAGTAGAATAGAATAAATCAGTACTCTACTTATGCTAAATGCTTGAATTATATTTTAAGTATAATTTCATGTTTTTGTTTCTTTATTATGTTTTTATTTTTATCTACATGTATTTTAAATTTAGGTGATATTTTATCTTTTTTTTTTTATAATGTCAAAGGGAGAGAATGTATTGTGGTAGGTTATATTTATGTTTTATTTTGTTATAGTTTTCAGTTATTTAGCTTTAAACTTTTAAGTCTTTAAAAAGAATGGTTTCCTTTATTTTTTATTGTAATTCTTTTGATGTGAAAGAGTTTAGTAGAAAATATTTTTTGTTTGTAAATTCAACTAATATTATTTGTCATCATTAAAAAGGGAGGGATTATTGAAACTCAGGCTTTGAAGTTTATGATTTTGATGATAACAAATAATATTGTTTACCTTTTTAATTTCTCATAGTATTTGTAGTGCATATTTTTGTGTGTGTTGACTAGTATGCCATGGGGACCCCTCGAATGAACTCCAAATAGATTATAGAGATAGAGAAGCTCCCAAATTTTCTAGAGAGAGAAAGTACAAGAAACTCATTTTTCGGTGGGCGGTGGTTTCGGCGGTGGCCGACCGTCGGCCGGTGGTTGTTTGATTTCATTGTCTCAGTTCGTCGGACTGATGATGATCGATCATTCTTCTGGTGTTTCTAGTCAAATGGAGGCTCGCTCTCCTGGAACAGATCGACTGGGTGGTTGAAGTGGTAATAATCTTATAATCAGGGAGGTTGCTCGACCTCCAACAAGCCAAGAAGTGGTCGTGGATGGTAAGGGAAAGAAGATAGTGATGGAACAAGGCTTGTAAGGTGATAGTGACCTTGCAATGGATCGATGGTTTGATCGAAATCAGAACATTGATGTTTCTTCTTCTACGGGTTTGATTTTGAAGGTTAATAAATTCATTAAAAAGCAATGAGGATCTCATTGGCTGTAACTTAGTTTCGGAGAAAGATGATGTGGAGAATCAATGGAAATTCCTTAGCAATGCTCTGGAGGAGAATTCAGTGACAGAGGGTAATCAGGGCAGGAACGAGGATGGAATTGCAAGTAGAAATGAATTGAATAATAAACTCAATGGATCTTGGAAGAAACCCCAACATATCAAGATCTATTTTAACAGGGATCTTGCTAAGATGTTGAAGGATGGTATTGCTGTCAAACTAAAATGCTGAGAAGGAAGCGTTGAATTCTCAAGTGTTAAAACACTCTCTGGTTATAAAGGTTTTAGGAGATAAAATTTCATTTCCTATGTGCAGCATTGAACTAAGAAGGCAGTGGAATATATTTGGGAGTTTTCACATGACATTGCTTGGTATGAATTGGATCCTGTGTTCGTTCAAGAATGGGGATGCAATGGATGAAGTGTTGAATGGTGGTTCCTGGTATGTGGGAGGATACATTATGGGTATGGACAAGTGGTCGTCGTTGTTCAATTCCAGTTCATTTAAAGGAATGACTGCTCCAGTTTGGGTATGTTTTCCATGTTTACCTCTTTATTGTTGGGATGAAGAGAACATTGCTAGAATTGCAATGAGAATTAGTGTTCCAATTTATGTGGATGGAAATTAATTTAAATGGGGAAAATGTGAATTCGCCCGGGTGTGTGTTAGAATAAACTTGGAGAATAACCTTCCAAATGGTGTTTGGATTGATGGTATAGCAAGACATTTTTTTTTGAAAAAGTCGAGTATGAAAAATTAGAATTATTTTGCTATCAATATGTCAAGGTTGGTCACGATAGAAAGGTCTGTCCGGCGGTTGTGAGGCTAATTTTTTATGAGATGACTGGAGTTAATCAAGTTACAGCTAATGCTGAAACAGTCCATGCTAAAGGTGAAGCCCACGGGGTTGAGTTTGGTCCTTGGATGTAGGTCCAATTCAAGAACAGGAGAGGTATTGATAGAAGAACTGCAAATGGTGGAAGAACTAGAAGAAATTTGAAAATGACAAATCAAGATGGATAGATCATAGAGCTAAAAATTGTGAAGAAGGTGAATACAGAAATGGAACAGAATGAGCAACTGGACTTAGATAGTGGCAGGCATATTAATTTGATGAAGGATAATGTGGAATTGGGATTGAATATTGAAGTTAAGAATAAGTTTGAAGCATTTGTAGAAGATATTGAAGAAGGTGAAATGGTTAATCATATTACAGTGGAGCAGTCTCGGGCAAGCTTAGCTGTAGAAGAGACTTTGGAGGTAATGAAGGAGGCTGATGTAGTCGTGAACGATGTGAAGACTGCTAGTGCTGTTAGCAGTAATGTGGTCAAGTTCAAGTTGGCCAAAGAGGTGAAGACACTGGGACCTCTTGAACCAGAGCATAGGAAGTAGAGAAGAGATTGAAAAGGCTGTTTAAAAGGTGGGGACTTTTCCCCTCAATTGATGTAATGTCTTCCATTATTTTCTGGAATTGTAGGGGGGCCAAAAAAAGTGAAGTCTCTCTATATTTGAAGGAAATTGTAAGGGATTATGATGTTTTTTATATTAGGATTGTGGAGACTAAACTTAATAATGTTGATAGAAAGGATGTGGACAGCTTGATGGGAGGTAGCTGGGATTACTTCCATTTCCCTGTTGTTGGGAATTCTGGGGGCATTCTTGTTTTATGGGATAGAAATGTAGCTTCTTTTGTGGTTGAGGAGAGCTCTTCTCAAGTGGTTGTTGGGGATCTCACCACTCCTTCTTATGGTGTTTGGAAAGTGGCAATTGTTTATCGTAGTAATTGTTATGTTGAAAGGAGGAGCCTTTGGAGGCTCTTAGAAAACTCCTTGGCTGGGAATGGTCAATCTTTGGTTGGAGGAGATTTTAATTGCATCTTGAGTAGGGATGAGAAGAAGGGTGAAAAGAGGTTCCTCTTGTCCAGATGATCCAGGGAGATGAGGGGTTTTATGACTAACTCTGATTTACATGATGTAGGTTTTGTTGGACCAAATTTTACTTGGTGAAACAACAAGGAGGGAGCTTCAAGGATTTGGGAAAGACTGGATAGGTGCTTGATAAATTCTGCATCTCTACAGTTGGTTCCTTCTGGAAAGATGCGGCATCTTGCTCGGGTGGCGTCGGATCATTGTCCAATTACTTTCAAGTTGGAAATTGGACAGCTCAACAAAAAAAGGTTCATTCGATTTGAAATACTTGAAGGTCATACCCAGTGGCTTGGAACATTGTTTACAATACCTGGAGAAGAAAGGATTTCTGGGATGAAGTGGAGGTCCTTAAAAGAAAGCTTAGAAGGACGCTGCGTGCTCTAGTCTTTTGGAGCAAAAATAAGTGTAAGGATTTATGTAATTTGAAAGAAGAATTGAAGCGAGAAATACTAGAGTTACAGATCAAAGAGGCTTCAGTGGATAATTTTACTTTTGAAGATTTGGTCTGGCTTAGGAGTAAAGTTCATGAGCTCAATGTTACTCTTAGAAGATTGTCTACATGGTAGAATCAAAGGGCCAAGGCTAGATAGCAAGAGGAGGGGGACACAAATTCAAATTTTTTTCATAACTTTGCATCGACTAGGAGAAATGCAAACTTAATTAGACAAATTAAAGATGAAACTAACCAAATGGTGGATGATGAGAATCTGGTTGAGCAGGTTTTTATTCAATTTTTTGAGAAGAAATGGAGGAGTCGTGAACGCCAGCTGAAGGGTTGGCAAAAGTTTGCTGCAGAACAGACATTAAGCTCACTGGATTTGAAATTCTTGGATGTAGAATTTCTTTCGGAAGAATGGAAGGAAGCTGTTTTTCAGCAAGGTAATAACAAATCACCTGGGGTGGATGGAATTACCTTCTCTTTTTTTTTAAATGCTATTGGAAGCTAGTTGGAGACATTACATGGAAGGCTAACAGTAAATTTTTTACTACTGGTAGTATTCACAATGAGTGGAAGAATACCTTGATTGTTCTTATACCCAAAGTGAAGAATCCAAATGTACCATCTAATTTTCAGCCCATCAGCTTGTGTCAAACTACTTATAGATTGTTGCCACCACGTTAGTAAATAGGCTGAAGAAACTTATGCCTAAGATGATTTCTGAAGAGCAGATGGCTTTCATTCCAGGTAGATCTATGTCTGAGCATTGTATTCTAGCCCATGAGATCTTTAACAAGTTTAAAACTTCTAAGAATAAAAAAGGGTTTATGGCGGTGTAGCTTGACATGGAACAGGCTTATGATAGCATTGGATGGCCAACCTTACTTCATGTTCTTAATTTGTTTGGTTTCCCTTCAATTTTCTCTGGATTTCTCATGGAATGCATGGTGAATGTGAAGTTCTCTATTATCTTAAATGGGAAGATGCCGAAATGGATCAATGCTTGTAGTGGTTTTCGGTAGGGATGTCCATTCTCCCCATATTTGTTAATAATGTGTTCGCAATTGTTGTCAAATTATATTGAGCAGAGGGGGCAAGATGATGTGATTTTGTTTACAAATTCTTTATGTTCTTCGGCCAGATTAATGAAGAAAATAATTAAAGAGTTTTGTAGATGGATGGGGCATAAAGTGAACATCAATAAGTCCCAAATTCTGTTTGGAAAAGATGTTAGAAGACATCATAAAAGGAAGGTGGCTGAAAAACTTGGGTTCAAGGTTGTGAAGGAATGGAAGTACTTGGGTATCAAGATATCTCTTAGGAGATTAAAGGTAGCAGATTTTCATAATTTCTTGAGTCAAGTAATGGATACGCTAAATATGTGGGGTAACAAGGCTTTATCTTTGGGTGGTAGAATTACATTGTTGAAGACTTCTTTACTTTCTATGCCAAACTTTTTACTCACTCATTCGATTGTGCCAAAGAAAATTTTATATGAGATGGAAAAGATGTGCAGAAATTTTATTTGGAACAAACCGGATGGGAAGATGGATCGGGGATGCAATTCTTAGCTAACATAATGGGTACTCTGCGGGCTAGATTGGCTTGGAACTGTATTCAGAACCCAAAAACTCTTCTTCACCGAACTGTTATAACCATGTATGGTGATGTGGTACTGGACGAAATTTGTAAACCAAATGCATCCAGTGCTTTTCAAATACTTAAAGATGGTGGAAGGCAACTTAAGAATATTGTGAGATGGAAGGTGGGAAGTAGTGAGCGAATTCATGTTCTTGGTGACACTTGGCTGTTAGACAAAAGTTTAATTGCTTGGCCGACTTTTCTGGATTGTATATCCTTAGAAGATATGATGGTGCAGCAGCTTATCACTGTGGAAGGTAATTGGGATGAGTTGAAACTTAGGATGTGCTTTCTTGAAGACTTGATGTTGCTTATTAGGCAAGTTAAAATTGATTCAGTGGTGAAGAAGGATAGGCTGGAAACTATTAGGAAGTTATCGGGTAAATCCTTATCAGCCTTGGCATATGATTTTGTGCTTAAAGACAAAGATATGAATGATGATGGAGATTTTTGTGTTTGGTTAAAATACATTAAGCTCAATAGCAAGGTGGAATTATTTTGGCAGCGATTAAGTCAATTTGCTATTCCTACCAATCATTTCCTCAAGTATAGGAGAATTGCTATTGATGACTCTTGTGCTAGTGGGTGTCAGGAGGTGGAGAATTATGAACATATTGTGGTTCATTGCAAATACCTTAATGAGGTTATTGCTGCTATTCAAGGATGGGGATTTGCTATTCCTATGTTTCATTCTCTGGATGAATGCTTAGAGGAGATGAGGAGAATTTCGGCCAAGAATAAGAGTATGGTGAGACTTTACTGCACAGTTGTTTTTTTGTCATGGAAAAATCGTAACATGGTGAAGCATGGTAGAGTTGCTATGTCTAGTTTCTTGGTGGCGGGAAATGTCATCTCTCTCTCCACTTTTAAATCTAATATATATATATAAATAGCTGGGGTGCTAATCTCATTCGGGATTCTACTACAACTTGGCACCCTCCATCGCTAGATTGGATCAAGATTAATGTGGATGCTTCTTGGCTTCCTTCTTATCGGGCCGGCTTTGGTGGGATCTTCAAAGATTGCAGAGGTAGACTTCTTTTTGCTTTTGGTAAGAGTACTTTACATTGGTATATTGCTTAAGTTGAGTTAGAAGCTATTTTTAAAGTAAGAGAATTCATCCAAAATTGGATGTTGGAAAGCAAAGGTATTATAATTGAAAGTAATAACATCAATGTGATTACACACATTCAGAATTATTTGAAGAAGGTGGAGTGGAAAATGGAGAATTGGCCAATTAAGGAGCTTCTCTTCCTTAAGGATTTTAATAAAGTTGTTTTTCATAATGTTAATAAGGATTGTAACCGAGTGGTTGATTTTTGTGCAACTTTGACACTAGATAGTAGTTTTATTTTAATATGGATTGTAGCATTTCTTCTTCTTTGCTTGAGTTAATCAAGGAGGAGTTTTATCATTCTAGCCTTTGTAATTTGTTTGTTTTGTTCCATTTCAATGCAATTTTTGCAGTTTTCAACAAAAAAAAAAGACTAGTATGTCATGTACACCATGCACCATTCTTTGAAGATTCAGGGCTCAAGATTTAGTAGAATAAGTTATTTTAAATGAGTTTATAATTAGTTTATTTATTTTTTAAATTTCTTGAGTCAAGTCACGTAATGTTGTATGTTAGCTTGGTGATCATGCACATACACATAAGTGGAGCAAAAATAATTTTATATAATTTAATTTTTCTTTTCATCATACTATATGATATGGATCGTATTGTACGATTTGGTGTTATAGAAATTAATTCAAATAATTTTTTTCTAGAAAAAATATTTTTGAAATATAACTAATCATACACTAAGAGCACCACATTATACTGGATGATCTGTTATAATTAGAAAGCTTGCCAGCAGTCTATTAAATTAGGAAAAATTTTGAATTTGAAATGTTCTTCTAAACATACTATATGAACATAACCATATTGTAATATATTTAAAACTTTGACTAACTTAAACTTGTGATTAGTCAATTAAATATGCTTAATTTCTATATTATGATCATACTGTACAAACTGGATCATAACGTAAGATCAAAAGAGATGATTTTGGTTGTCCAAGGATTCATCATGCATGAACTACATTTTGGTTGAACTAACCATACTATATCATTGGCCATTCATACTGATAATAACACAACACTAATAGGCAAAATGAACTTTTCGTACTAGTGATCGTACAATATAAATAGGCCAATTGAACATTTTGTGTAATATTATTGGTGATCGTAAGTACTAATATATCAAATTCTGCACATCCTTCTAGATGATCTTGATATCATACTATACAATCTTTGTTGCATAAATTGATTTTTAAGGGTTTTTTGGATCCCTCTATTTAAACTTTCTCCAAAGACATTATAAGAGTCTTTGGCATGCATTGTGTCTTGGTTCTTCTAAAGAAAACTTGAATAGAGAATTTGAAAGGGAGTGAGGAAAGGCAGAGAGGAATGGGAGGAGTTAGAAAGGGAGAAGATCCTTGTAGGGTTTTTTAAGGGGTTGTGGAAGGGATTTGACATAGTTGCTATGGCAAGCTTGGAACTTAGTACCATCATATTAAAGATTCATCTTGATGTAAGTTTTTGGAAGAAGATAATCTCTTTGGTGTTAAAAGAATAGGAACCTCCGTCACACAGGGAAGGTGGAAGTAAGTTAGTAAGGGCTTCTCAGCCTAGCTGAGGAGGCAAAAGGAGAATCACTAAAGGTTTAGTGCAATACTCGGAGGTTGCCTCCAGGGATTGGACATAGGTCAAGGTTGATTGAACCAATTTAAATCTCGTGTGTTCTTTTCTTTATTATTTCTACACATTAATTTCACATTTATTTTTGTTGTGATTAACTGCGTGGATGAAATTATTAATTTAACTTTTTATTGTGAATTTAATTATCTTTAGCATCAAGCTATAAAAATATTTTTTTTTCATTAAAAAGTTTTTAAATATCCAATTAAACCCCCCCCCCCCCCCCCTTAGCGCATAAAGTACTTTTAAACCTTGAATTCTAAACCCTAAATCTACACCATAAACCCTAAACCCTAAACCCTACACATAAACCATAAAACCTAAACCTAAACCTTAAATTATAAATCTTAACCCTAACCTTTATCCTTAAACTTTAAACCTTAAACCAAAGTCCTAAACCCTAAATATTAATCCAAGAGCCTAAACACACAACTAAAATCATGAACGAGAAACCCGGGCAAGCACTCCCCTAATGTGCCGATCGCTAGCGCATCCAGGGCCCGGCGCCCAGCTCCGCTGGAGAGGCCGTCACTGATCTGAGAAGTGCGTCTTCGGTTCGGATATACTGATTCTGCGAACGCCTCGCCCCAGGCGCTAGATAAGAAAACAAGTGCTCCGTTTCCCTAAACCATAAATGTAAACCCTAAAACCTAACCCAAAACCCTAATTCGTAATAATAAACCTACACCATAAACCTAAAGCCCTAAACCCTAATCGTAAACCCTAAACCAAATCAACTAAACTCTAACCCTTAAATCCCAACCCTAAACCTAAACCTTACATAATTAACCCTAAACTGTAAACCAAAAAACATAAACCCTACACCCTAAACCTTTATCCTTAAACTTTAAACCATAAACATTAATCCAAAACCCTAAATGCTCAAAAAAAATCTTGAACCTTAAATCCTAAACCTGAAACTCTAAACCCTAAATATAAACCCTAAACCCTAAACCCTTTCCCCTAAACCCTAAACATTAATCTTAAACCCTAAACCTTCATACAAACTCCTAAACCTTAAACTTAAAATCCTAAAAACTTAATATAAATCATAAACCAAAACCCAAATCCGTAATGCTAAATCAAAACTCAAAACACAAAAGCTAAACTCTAAACCCTAAACCCTAAATCTACACACTAAACCTTAAATAATAAACACTAAAAATAAACATTAAACCCTAATCCCTTAACCTTAAACCTAAACCCTAAATATTAAACCCTAACCATAACCTTTATCCTTAAACCTTTATCCCAAAAAAAAAAAAAAATACTAAACACTAAACGTTTATCTAAAACCCTAAACCATCAACAAAAATCCTAAATCTTAAATCCTAAACACCAAACCCTAAACATAAACTATAAACCCTAAAACCTAAACCTAGACCCTAACCTTTAACCTAAACTCTAAACCCTTAGCCCTAAACTCTAAACCCTTAACATTAACCATCAACCCAAAATTTTAAACCCAAAACCCTATACCCGAAACCATAAAGCCTAACCTTAAACCTAAAACCAAAAAAATAATCACCTAGCCCTAAACCCTAACCTACAACCTAAACAATAAACCCTAAAACCTAAACCCTAAGCCATAAAACCTAAACCCTAAGCCATAAACCTAAACCCTATACCCTATACCTAAAATCTAAGCACAAAAACTAAACCCTAAACCCTAAATATTAATCTAAAATAGTTAACACTTAAATAAAATCATAAAACTTAAACCCTAAACCCTAAAACATATACCTTAAATCCTAAATCCAAAACCAAAAACCTTTTTTTTTTAAGGGAAACCCACAGAGGTGCCTACACATTTATTAAAAGTAAAATTATAAGGTCCTTAAAGGGAACTCGAGCTCTCTACTTCTCTAAAGAGCTACAAAAAAAGTCAAAAAAAAAACCATGAGGTAAAGATCCCAACTACTCAAAAATACAAAAAAGAACTAAGAGCATTCTATGGTTCACAAGCAAGAGCACCCAAAAAAAGGAGACCAGCAGATAAAGACGATCAGCATGAGCATTATGTCCAAAAAAAATAGAAGAGCATAGACATGCATAAAAGAAGATCCTGCAAGAGAGAAACCAAAGAAAAAAATATATAAAAAAAACCAAAAAGCCAAAAAGAAGGTAAGAGAACCACCAGTGTATCATATAATTGCCAAACAACTTCCAATAAATAGAAACCACTGAAGTCCTCCCAGAATAAGTACGGGCCTTACGAAAATACACCCAACAGAAATGGAAAATGCCACCACAAAATGAAATAGAATAACCCATCATAATAGAAACGTCCCAAAAGATACTATCCGGGAAAAGGCAGATCCTGAGCCAAGCAGTAGTGGCAAAATAAAGCCAAAAACCTAGCACATAAGTAAAAAAGGTGGTGGAGATCCAAATAGCAATCCACAAGCCAGACGAGAAGCAGTTCAGGAACGATGGGGTCGGGCATATAGAGCACAGGCTATAGTCATTAATACAATTATCACAAAGAAAAACCTTATGCAGCTTCATCCCACCAAAGAGAACCAGTCAGCAACACCTCCCATTAAAGCACCTGATAGAGCCAAACCACACTTTGCCAACAATCACTCAAAAAATAACTCCAAGTCCAATCCAACAAAATAAATAACTCTACCAAAAGAGGCAATCCAGCACAATAGACCTTGATGGGCAAACTAGAAATAATACAAAGACCAGCCAGCATCCAAACCAAAATGAAAGAACAACCTCATTCAAAAAAATAACAACCCAAAAGCCCCATAACTAGAATACCCCAGTAAAACCCCACCAACCAAATGGCTAAATAACAGCCCCATCTAGAAAACCAACATCCCAAAGGCCCCATAACTATTAGAATCTAGCACAACCAGATTCCGAGGAAGGAGAGTAACAAAAAGGTTATACTTTAATAAAGGGTTACAATCATTGCTCAGCCTAAAACATCCAACACGGCCTCAAAAAAGCACTCTCAAACATAAAGAGCAGGGATAGAGAACTTGTCAAAAAGGATCACAAAAATAACCTCTAAATAAGCGCAAAATTGAGCAAACAAAACACCAAAAATAGAGAAGGGAAAAAAACTCAAAATAGAAAACACAAATGGGGGGAACATAACTAGTAACATAGAGTAAGCAAATTTTGTATAATCTCAATAAGCCTTTTAAAGGAGTGGGAACATTATTTTCCACAAAATCAATTAAACAATTAATCCTAGACCAAAAATTAGCCAACCAAGTTGCACAAGCATTTCCTTCCTTAAGCACATGAGAAAAAAAAAATTAATAAAAACCATCAATTGTTTAATGTCTCTAACAATATAAAAAGCCTCCTAAACCCAAAACCTTAAACCTTAAACATAAACCCTAATCTAAAAACCCTAAATCGTAAACCCAAACCCTAAATCCTAACGCTAAACCTAAACTCAAAACCTTAATCCCTAAATATTATTCCATAAACCCTAAGCCATAAACCCTAAACATAGACACTACACCCTAAACATTAAATCCTAAACCTTAAAACCTAAACCCTAACCCAAGGCCTAAACCATAAACCCTAATCTCTAAACTCTAAAATCTAAACCCCAAAAATAACATAAACTCTACAGGTTAGAAGATCAACAGTTGCGCTCTCGTTCTCTCAGGCGATTTTGTGAAGATCTAGGGTTCTTCTATTCAAGCATCTCTCTCGGCATACCTAGGGTGGCTTGTTTTAATTTTTTTAACTTTTTCTATTCTTCAATTCTTTTCTCTATTGGTTGTGCATTTTATTTTATTATTATTTTTTAGGTTTGTTGGTTCGGGAGATGATGAGTCCATCATCATCTATCCCAATGAATGCTGCATTTCTTTCTAGTAAGTCACAATCCTTAAAGGTTATTTTGGCTGGCTCTTCCACTTCTAGTTTTAAGCAACAATTTGTGTTAGACTCTTTTAAAGGTTATTTAACATTGATGTTTGATGATTCTGCGGTGTTGCAACTAGCTGATCCTTTTGCTCTCACTTTAGTCGAGAAATTTCTTCTGAGGCATAGAATCTGGATGTTATTCGTAAGTTCTTTGTTAACTTGAAACTTTTGGGGTATTTTCATATTTGATTATTGATCTTAGATATGTTTTGATTTAGTTGTCCAATGATTTTAACTATAGTAGTATTTTTTTAAAGATATCTTAAAATATTTAAGCTTGTAAGATGAGATTACTGAAATGGACACCAGATTTTATGTATGGATGGATTATCCTATTTCCCCTATGTAGATCTCTTTCCCCAATCTTAATCTTTATTTTTTTAATTTGTAAATTTTATTTGGCTTAGCTTCAATTCTTAGTAGACCCTTACATACAGATCATGCTATGACATACGTATCTTATCCATCTGTGGCTCGAGTTTTAGTTAAGTTGGATATTTCTAAAAGGTATCCTAATGAGATTTAGATTGAATATGAATTGCATGGCTTTTTTCAAAGAGTTGAATATAAAATTTTACCCATTTTTTGCTCTCACTGTAAGATACATGGTCACTGTTTGAATGTGTGTTAAAGGATTCATACTCAACTTTTGAGGGAGAATGATTTCTTGAAACAATCCACGGGAAAGGATATTCCTTTGATTGATCATGATATTATCATGTTGATTCATGATGCGACTGAGGGAAATGTTCATAAAGTTTAGGATATTATTGTAAAGGCTTCACAACCTACTATACTTCTTAATGAACTGCTTTCCATTAATGGTGTTAATCCACTTATTGGTCAGAAAGATAATCTCAACCCTTACTCTTGTTTATCTTTTGGATCTCAAAACATGGATGAATTAAAATTGGCTATCACTACTAACCTAAATAATGTTCCTTCTTCTTCTACTACTCCAAGTTCTATTAACAAAAACTTGTCAGATATGGAGGTGGTGCGATTAGATGTTAGTTGTGCTAATGATATATTCTCTCATACTATTGTGAATGATCAAGTGGATGTCCATAGTAGTTTGTTAGAGCCTAATGATGGAAATTAAGTGAGTAATATAATTTATGAGGAAGAGGTTGCAATCTTCAAGGAGGGTGATCTACCTCAGTGTGAGAGGTATTCAGATATAATAAATGATAGTAAGTTTCCATTAACCAATCAATATCACAGTGATGCCTTTATTGATTCTAAGGAAATGGATATCATGGCTAAATGTTTTACCAAAGATGATAATGATACTAGTTATAACAATTTTGAGAGTAGGAGAGGGTGGAAGAAGAGGAATATCATTCTTCAAACTCGTAGAAGCACCTGATCACATATTAGTCATTAACCTTCAGTTTTTTATGTTTAACTTTATTTTTTGGAATGTTAGGGGCATTGAGTTTCCCTCATCTAAGTTACGCGTTATGAATTTATGTCTCATTTATAATATTTCTATTCTTGTTTTATTAGAACCTTTTATTTCCTCTTCTAAATTAAATTGCACTACTAGATATTTAGGTTTTAAATATGTTATTTCTAATGTTGCTAATAAGATTTGGGTGCTTTGGAAGAATCCAGTGCATATTGATGTTATTGAAGATCTCACTTAAGTTTTGCATTGTAATATTGAGGTTTTAAATTTACATTGCTATGCTTCTTTTATTTATGCTGCTTCTTCTCGTTACACTAGGAAAGTGCTATGGGAGCAAGTTATCCACATTCATAGTAATTGTAATGGGCCTTATTTTGTTGGTGGAGAATTTAATAATATCTTTTATCCTTATAAACATATAGGGGGCTATTCTCCTATCTATCACTCTATAAAGGATTTTAATAGCATGATTATGGATTGTAATTTTTTATATATTGGATTTTCTAGGATTAAATTCATATGGAACCATGGTCATTTATGACAAAGGTTGGATTGGGTGTTGCTTAATGATTGATGTCTTAACTTTTTTAATTCTATTGATATTGAGCATCTTAGCAGGACTCCTTCAGATCACTCTCCTTTACTTATTACTATTAATAATAAGCATATTAACTCTCCTTCTTAATTTGGATTTCAAAACATGTGGTTGCTTCATGATTCTTATTTGGATTTGGTTCATAAAAATTTGCATTCCCCTTTACATCCTGATAACTCTCTCTTTAGTATGAGAAGATTTTTCTTTAAAATGAAATGGATTAAGAAAGTCTTAAACTGGTGAAATCATAATGTTTTGAAAAACCTTTTCTCAGATATCTTGAATGTCAATAAGAATATGAACACTATTGAGACTCAATGTCAACTCACTCCTAATGAGAACTTCAAGTTACTGAGGGATGCTAAATATAATCTTTATGAATTATAAGCTCTGGTGGAAGTGTTTTTAAAATGAAAAGTGGCTGCAAAACATCTTATTGACTGGGATAATAATACTAAGTATTTTCATACATTGGTGAAGAGGAATCCTACCAAGAATGCTATTAATAAAATTAATTTAGATGATGGCTCTATTACTGAAGATAGTTAGGAAATTCCTAATCTTGTGGTGCATCATTTTCAAAACCATCTTAAAAAAATTTTCAATCCTTCTAATATTAATGTCCCTCGTGTTACCCCTTACGGAATTACACAAGAGGATAATAATTTTCTTTTTAAATTTCCTACCTTAGAAGAAATTAAAGAGATTGTTCATGGTATGAATGGTGATTTTGTGGCAAGGTCTGATGGCTTCACCTCTAAATTCTTTTAAAAAGCCTGGCATATTATTAGTAATAATCTTTTTCTATTTTAAATGATTTTTTTGCTGGTAATGTTATTCATAAGTTTTTTAGTTCTGCTTTTGTTGTGCTTGTTTTCAAAAAAACTTTTAGTAACTGGAATGATTTTAGACCTATTAGTTCATGTACCTTTTTTAGTAAATTTCTTTCTAAAATCCTTATGAGTCATTAAACTTTTCTCTTACCTAAAATTATCTCACCTTATCAAATCAACCACTCCTTTTGCTAAAGCGTAGGGTATTGTTGATAATATTCATCTTGCCCAAGAATTTTGCCAAGATCTGGATGTTAAGATGAGGGGTGGTAATAGGATTTTAAAACTTGATATTGCCAAGGCTTATGATAATATTGATTGGAAATTTCTTCACAACATTATGCAGTTGCTTTGTTCTGACAATAATTTTATCAATCTTAATAAAAATTGCAATGAGGGTTCTCATTTTTTTATCATCGTTAATTATAAAAGTTATGGTTTCTTCAAATATTCTCATGTTCTTAGACAGGGTGATCCAATATCTCCTAGCCTTTTTATTATTGCTATTGATTATTTATCTTGAGGTCTTTCAAACCATTTTGAAAATTCTCCTAGCCTCTATTTTTGAACTTTGGGTGATTTTTGTATTTCTCATTTATGTTTTACGGATGATTTTTTTGTTTCTACAAATGCTTTTGTTAATATGATTAATAAACTTATGTACTTCTTTCATAAATTTAAAATGGTTAGTGGTCTTGCTTTGAACAAACATAAGTGCTACTTTATTCAATCTAAGAAAGCGCCTAATGATCGTATTATGGCTATAAAAAATTTTATCAATTTTTTGGATGGCCATTTGCCTATTAAATACCTTTGAGTACCTCTTTTTTAAGGTAAAAAAAGTCCTTTCCTTTTTATGATTTAATTATTGTGGTGCATAACAAATTGTTGTCCTAGGATTCTAATTTTTGTAGTTTTTGGGGTAGACTAACACTTATACATAGTGTTCCTTATTTTTTGCCAATCTATATCTTTCAAACTCCTTTTCCAACTAAATAGGTTTGAAACATTATTGATAGGCTTTCTAATTAATTCTTCTTGAAACAGGTAAGTAATAGCTCTAAATTTTTTTGGCCTTATTGGGATAAGTGTTTTGATGTCCTGGATGAAAGAGCCTTGGGGTGTAAGAGTATGAATGATTTGGCTTATGCTTTTTCTTTTAAGTTATGGTATAACTTTTGTGGTAAAGTGAGCCTTGGGGAAAATTTCATGTTTTCTAAGTATTGCATAGGTAAACATCTAACTAATTATTATTTTATCCAAGGTGATTCTAAAGTTTGGTAGAGGTTATATAAAATTAAATGGGTGGTTGAGCCCATTATCCTTTAGGGGCTTGGTCATGGTAAAATTTTATTTTGACAAGAACGTTGGTTAGGGGTCAAATCTATTGACTCTCTAACTAACACCATTTCTTCTATGGCGGTTAAGGAAAACTATTTCTTTTTTGATAATTGATGGGATTATGATATGCTTGCATTTTATAGCATTTTTATCTTTAGGAAAACCCACAATGGGGCGTATGCATTGATTAAAGTGAGATGTTACACAGTACATATGGGGACCTCAAGCTCTCAACTGCTCAAAAGAGCTACAAAAATAAAAAGAATGAAAACCTAAGAGCTCGAGTTCCCCACTACAACAAAATACAAAATACCATCGGTACATTCAAAGGTGCTCAGGGCAAAGCACCCCAAAAGGAGCAGACTAAAAGATAGCAAAAGGCTCCAAACTACCATCCTCAGAGTCAACCTTACACTTATAAGCACAAGACAGATCTTACAAAAAGGCTTATAGGAAAAAAATTAAAACAATAATACCATCGAAAAGTAGTTTAAAGTTAATCCAATCAATTTATCACATAAGCATAATAATAATAAAGAAAAAAACATATTAGGATCCAAAATAATCCCACGATACAACTCTACCAAGACCATAGTAAGAAGGTAGCCACCACTATCAATAACCATAAAATTATTAAACCAAAGAAACAGAAAAAACTTACAGATTGACATCCCAGAGCAGTCATCATAGCACCCAACCAGACAAATAAACAACCAAAGACCACCAGGAAACCAATGCCATCCCAGGTAAAAAATTACAACAATAAAGAAGGTAATATAGTAACAAGCAATAACATACCAACCAAATAGCCAATCTAAATCAACAATAATGCCCTACAAATATAAGAATAATATCCCCAAAAAATGGCCACAACCCATAGTAAAATAAAAACCCATCAAGCAGGAATCCAAGAGATAAGAAAACTAGTCCATCACCGGCCCTACCAGGCACAAAGGCAGCAAGGCCAATTAATCAAACCACTAAGCCTGAACCGTAAGCAACCAAAGACCACCAGGTAAGCCAATCCAAACCAAACCATAAAATAAAAAATTAAAGGAAGTAGTAGAGTAATCATGAAAAACACACACCAAATAACCAAACCAAATAAAAACCCACAACCCCCCCCCCCCCCCCCCCCCCCCCCCCCCCCCCCCCCCCCCCCTGAAAATAGCCACCCAAGCACTGCCCCCAACCCTAAAGATTGTTATTGTTATCCCTGATTTTATTACTCAACAAATTTAGAACATCCCCTTGAATATTGATTTTGATGATCTAATTTTATGTGTCTTGTCCAATTATGGTGTTTTTTGGGTTAAGGACGCTTGGCATGCCTTTAGTTCTAAGAACAAGGTTACTAATAGTTTCTATTTAATTTTATATAAAAGTATTCCTTCCACGGTGGCTATTTATATTTGGACACTCATACATAAGCTCATTCCTACGGATGATAACTTAATTAAAATAGATTTTACTTTACCTTCCAAATGCCAATGTTGTTATCATGTTTTTATTTTGGGTCCATTATCTGTTGAAACATGGATTTATTTCGAAGACATTTTTTTTTAATTTCATTAATACTAATTTATATATTTTTTCTATGCTAAATTATTATTTCATCAAGTTCAAAGGACAAATCAAAAATGTTATTCTTTCTCTCTTTTTTAGTATTTATGGTTAGAAAGGAATAATTCTATTTTTAATGGTGTTAGTATGAACCTGCAAAGGATCATCTAAAATGTGAAAGAAAAGGTGGCTGCTCTCTGTCAAGAATTTTAATAACTAGCACTTTGAGGCTTCTGATTTAGAGATTAAGATGGAGGTTGATAATCTTTCAAAAGTCCCAAGGCTTACTTATTTATCCAACCCCCAGCTGAATATGGATGGTGCAATCCTTGGTTCCTCTATGAGTTGTAGTGGGGTTAGCAAAGACTATCATGGTAGTTTTATTATGTCTTTTGCGGGTCCTTTATAGAATTAGGTTAACAAAGGGGTCAATGTTGCTATACTCTATGGTTTAAGGCTTTGTATTTCTCTTGACCTTTCTAACATTTTTATTGAAGTTGATTCTAAGCATTGCAGTCAATTTGTAAATTCTCTTAAGGAGGTTTTGTGTAATTCTTCTCTATTTAAGCTGGTTAGGGATATTATGGATTTGCAGATCTTTATGAACTATTATTTCTCTATTATTCATATGGATTGTAATACATGTGCTAACTAGCTTGTAGTATATGATTAATTTAACTACTACTAACCTCCCAGCTCCGCTGCAGGGTCATTCAAGATTAGAGAATATGGGTATTCCTTATGTTAGAACCTAATTTCTGCTGTTGGATGAAGTTTTTATCCTGTTTATTTTTTTTTTTTTTGAGGGTTTACTCTAAGGATATGTCCTAGGCCCATTTCATGTGCCATTTCCTTTTCCAGCTTCTATGTTTGGGTTGTAGTTGTACTACCTTGTCTAGTGTTGGGGCTTCTTATTGTTTGGGTCAATTTTAGGCTTGTTGGGACGACTTATCTTGTTGTTCTATTTTATGGTCGTTGGGTTTTCTTTATGGTTGGTTTCTTCTGCTAGAGGTTTGTTGAGTGAGTTTGGTGTTATTTATGTATGGTTTCTTGGTGTCCTATTTTTTATGGTCTCTTGGTTTATTTGAGGTGTAGTTTGTGAGTGTGTCTTAGAGCATTTTGGTTAGTTTTGTTTCCTTATGGTAGGATTCCTAAAGTTCTTCTATGACCTTGGTTCCTTTTGCTGTTTTGTTTCTATTAAGGTGGCATTATTCTTTTTCTTTTTTTCTCCTTATTGGCCATCCTAGTTTACAAGTGTTCGTGGTTTGTGGGTAATTTTGGGGCTATATTTCTTGGTTTTTTTTAGACTCATTGCATTATTTCTATCATTGAGCACCATAGTTCTTTAATATGTACCCTTTTCTTAATAATTTTGGTGCTTTGTTTAAGGATAGGAGGTTAAGCATTGAGTTGTTTAAGGATAGGAGGTTAAGCATGGAGGATCTTCCATGGCTCATCTTGGTTGTGCTGCTGGATGTTGGTAATGTTGTTTGTGGGTTATCCAATTGTATTATGTGGTTGGACAATTTTGGGGAACCAATGGTGGTTTTTCTTTGGCCATACTTTTTTTGGTTGTTGGGTGCTGGTAAGATGAATTATAGTTTGAACTATTGTATCTTGTGGTTTGTTTACTTTGTGGATGTATTGGTGGTACTTCCCATTTATGCTTTGCTTGGGTTTATTATGTTAGGTGCCATTATTTTTCTATGGGTTTTAACCTTGATCTAGAACTACCAAGTGGGGTCTTTTTTTTTCCATTTACTATTCTTTTAATTACATTATCTGGTTAGGCTATATGCCTATTTTTTCTCATGCTCGGTGGCGGTTTACTTTTACTGGTATTATTGGTCTCATGAGACTTAACGCTATTGGTTCCTTATTGGTAGGGCTATTTTTGCAAAGATGGAGGAAAATAGATATTAGACTTGTAGTAGGGTTTGTTATGCCTTTGCTAAGTTAGATTATGGGGTTGTTACTATCCTTTTTGGTTATTTATTTTATAGCCTCTTAATTATTATTATTGTTTATTATTCCTTCATAATTATATATATATATTATGAATAACTATTGTTTTACCAACTTTTTATTATCTATGGTAACTTATGTCCCGGTTATTTTGGCTTTCAACCTATTTTATAGATATTTCTTAGTTTTATTATTTATGATGATGCCATTTTGAATAGGAAGCTGGAGATGAATGCTGGTGTTTAGTGCTTTCTCTTTTATTTGGTGCTGATTCTTATGCGCCATATATTTTAACTTGTTTTATTTGTAGTTTTTCTTAGTAGAGACCTCGAGCTCCTAGGTTTTCTTTGTTTCTTTTTATAGCTCTTATGAGCAATAGTGAGCTTGATTACCCTTTAAGGACTATGTATATATTTCCTTTATTTTATGCATAGGCCCCTCCGTCGGTTTTTCCTTAAAAAAAAATCTAAACCCTAAACCATAAACTTAAACCCTTAACCATAAACCCTAAACATTAATCCAAAACCCTAAACCATCAACTGAAATTATAAACCTTAAACCCTAAACCCTAAATCCTAAATAGAAACTCTAAATAATAAACCCTAAACCCTAAATCCTAAAGCCTATTACTAAACCTATACCTGAAACCCTAAACCCTAAATCTACACCCTAAACCTTAAACCCCAAATCTAAACCCTAAATATTAAATCCAAACTCAAACCTTTAACATTAAACCTTAATCCCTAAAAAAAAAAATCCTAAACCCTAACTATTAATCTAAAACCTAAACCCTCAACTCAAATCCCAAACCTTAAACCCTAAATCCTAACTTCTAAGCCCTTAATATTAATCTAAAATCATCGCAACGTCTCTCTACTATGACCATTTCTAAGGTGATTAGGGTTTCCACTCGTCTGATTCCTTTCTTCACTCCTGCAGTGGATGGTTTGATTTTTTTCTTGCTTTTTCTTCCTTGTTGGCTACTCCAGTTATTGCTATGCTTGTTTTAAAAGTTTATCTTGATTTTTTTTTCTTGTGGGATATGACGTTCCTAACATCAACTATCCCAGCATTGTTTCATTCTCTGATTATTAAACTCGCTCCTTCAAGGATGTTTTAGCTTCTTTTTTTTTCACACTTCCTTTAAGGGATGACCTATTCTAATTTTTAATGATTTGGTGGTGTCATAGCTTGATGCGCCATTTGCTTAGATATTAGTTGGCAAGCTCTTTCTTCGTAGAACTAACTTATATGTGATTCAAAATTTTTTTGTGAATCTTAAGCTTTCCAGTTCATTTCATATTGGTCTGCTGGATTTGCATCATGATTACAATCGCATTTTCTCCGGGAGATCATACTATATACAAGAATGTTAAATAATATTACTTAAATGGACTCTAAATTTTTATGTGCCTGAGGAATCTCCTATAGTGCCTGTGTGGATCTCATTCTTAAATTTGCGCCTTTACTTTTTCAATTCTCATATTTTATTTGGTTTGGCTTCAATCTTTGGTAAGCCTTTACAAACTGACCAAACTATTGCCTCTATATCTTAACCTTTGATGGCTCATATTTGAATTGAGTTTTATATTTCCAAAAAGCATCAGAAAGAGATTTGAATAGGTCATGAATTTAATGGTTATTATCAAAAGGTTGAAATTGAAAACCTTCCCATTTTCTAAACTCATTGCAAAATGCGTGGGCATGGGGTGAATGAGTTCTTTAAGTTGCATCCTCATCTTCATATGGAGAAGGTTTTAAACAAAGTTACTCAAGGATTGGATGGACCTTCGGTTGATGTTGATTATGTGGCTCCTATTATAATGGTTGAAGCAAATGTTTCTAATATTGAAACTAACATTCATGGAATGGTTGTGGGTGATACTACTAATGTGCAGGATGAGTATGATAAATCGTTATAATGTGCATTAATTCATAAGGAGCCTTGTCCACTTCATTTTGTAGACCTTGATTGTGAATAGGGAGCAAACGATTCCTCTTCTTTGAATATGCAATGTCAAGCTTTAGATTAGCTTGGGCTAGATACTATTATTAATCAAACTATTGTTCCTTGTTCAGCTATTATTCAATGTGTTACTAACAAAAATTCGATTTAAATGGACATAATGATATTTAAGAATAATTGTTCTGCTTTTGTTTCTAATCAATCTTTTGTTGTTGCTCAGAATGAAGGCCAAGGTGGAATGGTGGATACTAATGTTGATAAAAGTATTTGATTGTGGTGGATGGCTATAACTTTGAGGGAGATGATTTGAAATAAGTGGTTGGTAGGAAGGTTTGAATGATGATAGTAAGCTTTTCTTAAAATCACCTTCTCATTCTGATGCTTTTGCTAATACTGGGGATAGGGAGATTATGGCTTAATGCTTTTCTAAAGGTGATAATGATACTAGTTATATTAAGCTTCATAGTAAGAGAGAAACGAAGAAATAACATTTCATATTACAATCTCTGAGCACCACTCGCTTGCATACATCTCATTAATTATTTTTTTTATGTTTAATTCTATTATTTGGAATGTGAGGGACATTGGCTGTCCTTCTCGATTATGTGTTAAGAATTTATGTATTGTTCAAAAAGTTTTTAATCTGGTTTTGCTTGAGCCTCTTTTTTTCTTCTATTAAGTTGATTAGCACCTCTCGGTTTTGAGGTTTTAATTAAGTTTTTTCAAATGTGGCTATTATGATTTGGGTTTATTGGAAGGATCCAATTAAAATGTATGACATTGGTGACTTTACTCAAGTGTTTTTTTTTTTTTTTTTGAAGAAATGTAAAAATTGCATTATAGTGAAAGAGAGGATAACCTAATACAAACTAGAAAATAGAAGCAAATGATCCTTTTTTCAATAAGAAAAAGGGACCTTTTTGAAACTAAGTTTGTTAATTTAAACTTATCATAAATGACATGAAATCCACTGTCTCCTATTATGAAACTGTTGAGATGCAGGGGATACCAAAATATAAGACAACCCGAAGGTTGATTAGTATCCCAGAGTTCCCATCCAGTTGGAGAATAAAAGATAATAAAGATCCCAAAATCATTTAGGCAAAGTTTAAAATAACAAAAGAAAATAAAGTAAAGGAAACATAAGCTAGAAAGAAAATTATAAATTAATAATAAATTCCAAAAGTTTGGTATTGATTCTCTAAACTTTATAATCATATGCTCCATCTTCAAGTAATATCCAGGATTGTTGTTGTCCATGGAAGAATCTTTACTCATTACCAATGAGATAAAGGAGAAGAAGAACCTCCATTCTTCTCTTTGTGATCAGCCATCTTTCTTCTAGGAAGTTCTTTAATTGGACCCACAGTTTGAAGTTCTTTGAATAGAATGTGTTTTGACCCGGGTGAATTACTCTTCTGGCTAAACAAATTCTTGTCTTTCTTAAGAATTGTTTTTTTGAAATTCAAACTAATATCTGAATGGGGATAATAATCAAAGATTGTGGATGAAATGGGATTACCACTAACAAATGAAGCAGCCGCCGAAGTAGTTGAGGGAGATGTAATTGCAGAAACTGTTATAACTTCCTCCCAAAAATTAGGACTTTTGACTTCAAAATCTGGTTTGTGAGTTCCCAATAATCTAGCTCTTAGAGTTGATTATGTAGCCTTTTTTTTCAGCATTTGCATTATCTTTAGCCGTCAAATTTGTTGATGGTTCTGCTGTGCAAGTTCCCAATATTTCAGCAATATTAAAAAGAGTTGTAGCCGTCAATTATGTTGAGGGAGAAATTCCATCTCGTTGATTAGTCAAAACCGATTTAGCCTCCTTTTCTTCCTCCAAATTATGTGGAATTTTGAATTTGATTGTTGATCGCGTTGGAGAGAAATCCGGAGCTAGAGTCTCAACCACCTTTGGATCAATCAAAGTGTCATTATTAATTTCAACTGCATTTGATGACACCGAAATTCCAGTTTGATACAAATATTTTGAACCTTCAAAATCTGAAATTTGAAATTCCAGATTTTCAGTAACTGCAATTTCTTTATTACTAGTTTCATTTAACACATCTGAATGTTCGTTCGGGATGTTAAGCCCTATGAACTTAGTCCCAAGCTAACCAAGAGGGGGGGTGAATTGGTATTTTAAAAATTCTTGAGACAAAGAAATAAATTCACAAACCAAATCACACCACCAAACCAAATGCGGAATTTAAAAGTGCGGAAGCAAAAATAAGAACACAATATTTATAGTGGTTCGGTCGACTCGACCTACGTCCACTCCTTAGAGGCACCCTCCATGTATTGCACTACAAAATGTGACTCTCCTTTAGCCCCCACAGCTAGGCAGAGAAGCTCTCACAAGAAACTCCTTTTTGCCACCCCGGCAAGGCAGAGAACCTACCTCCTTTTGCTTCCTCCTGAAGCTGGCAGAGAACCACAACCAAAAGCAAAACTCCTTACCTCTACCGACCCTTCCACGGACGAGAAACTCCAAACGAAAGACAAGCAGAGCGATCCTTGAGCAACCCTTGTAAATCCCCTCACAAGCTCCCCCTCACAAGATCCTCTCTCTCTCCCTCTCTCTCTTTCTCTCCTCAAGGTCTTCTCAGGTCAAGGCAGAAGCCAAAGGTCTCTTAAAAATGTTGAAGAAGAGCTCTTTAAATAGAAGATCTCAAGAGGAGCTCATTAATTGCAAGTAGCCGACTTTATCGTCCCGGCCGATCTGGACATCGGCCTGGCCGATTAGTACAAATCAAGGAAGATCGGCCAGAGCACAGCCCTGGGAATAGTCCTGGACGATTGAAATTTGGCTTAATCGTCCAGGCCGATCTCACGATCGTCCTGGCCGATTAGTTCAAATCAGAGGTAAATCATCCTGAGCACAGCCCTAGGAACAGTCCTGGCCGATTGAAATTTGGCTTGATCGTCCAGGCCGATCTCACGATCTTCCTGGCCGATATGATCGTATCAATCATCCTTAATTTCTCCCTTGATTTCCTGATCAATTAAGGCATAATTTGGTAATTTCGTCCTGGCCGATCCTGGAATCGTCCTGGACGATAATTTAAAATTCAGTATGCCTAAACTGTCTAAGGCGGCTATCTCTTTCTATTTTGAGCTTATAGTCCTGGCCGATACACGTATCGTCCAGGCCGATATGTTAATGTTGGCTGCCTTAATTAAGAATCCTTAATTAGACTCTATGTTTTAAGCTGATCGTCCCGGACGATATAAATATCGGCCGGGCCGATGTGGGCAAAAACAGAAATTCTAAGCCTCTCAAGTGTGTGTGTGAAGGGTTACTTAGCATCAGTCTTTTTGATTATTACAAGTAGACTCAAAAGGTGAAAAATAAAATTACAGACTGACTCAACCCTAAACCTACGCGATCCTGGACTTGGCTTCCTCTTGATCGTCCGGTCTTCGATTCCTGAAAAGTTAGAAGCAACAAGTAGTCCAAGAGAGATAGTGTTTGTCAATCATCAAAACATAAGCCATGAAAATAGTTTGCAACAATTTCCCCCTTTTTGATGATGGCAAACCACTACGAAAACAGATGGAAAAAAAATTCAGGATTGATGTTAAAAGGAACCTCATAAACTTCTCCCCCTTTTGACATATCAAAAAGGAGGATTCAAGAAAGCAGAGCGAAGAGACCTCTTTTTTTTTTTATTTAATCAAGGCATGAACATGATAGCATTTCATGTGATTGATTCAAAAATTTGTGAGTTAATGTGTTAATAAGCTCATCAATCTATAGAGTTAGAATATTCGATCATGGCTACCCTTAGCTCAGACATTTTTTAGGGTAGAATTATCTTTTGAAATCAATGACCTAACTCAAGAAATTAATTGGTTATGAGAAAAAAAGGAATTTACTTAACACTTGGCTTAAGAAAAACTATCTTCATACAATAATGAGGTAGAGTAAATTTATCACAATCGCAATTTAATCGAAGTCAAGTCTTTGATAACCAACACTTTTAAGTTCTAAAAGATTTAAAAAGAGAGAGTAGCTTGTTTTGGAGTGGGCTCATTTTATGCCTCTTGACAATTGGTTGGCGCACTGCGCATCTTTTGATACACTTTGTGTATTCTATATTTTTCAATTTGGCGCTTTGCGCATCTTTTATTGGCATCATTGGCCATTTTTTTTTTTGCAAGCTATAGTCTCTTTTATGATCTTTTAAAGACAAAGTTGTGAATAGATCTTCTCATATATTAGAGAATAGGAGCACTCTCTCTAACCAAAGGAAGAGTTATCACAAGCAGAATCAATAATCAAGGACAAGAGTAACGAGCAATTTTGATGTGAAAAAAAAACTTTAAACATTATAAGTATAAGATAGAGTTTTTGAAGCAAGTTTAAGAAAAGATCTCAATTCCATAAACAATCTTTAACTTGAGAGAGATTTTTGATTAAAGAAGATAACTATGCCACTAAAATAGGTTAGAGAAAGAGACAATCACAAAATATTTCTACCATCTAAGAGATTGAGTAGATAAAAGTATATTGACTACAAATTCCCAAAAGCAAGGACAAGGAATATAATACCATATTAGCCATGATTTTGAAAACTAAGAAAAAAAGACAAAAGAAAAAAAATAAAACACACAAAAAGAACTAAAACAACAAAACAGGAAACAAAAGTAAAAGAAAGAAAAACAAAAGAAAGTAAAAAGTTTCATGCATTTATGTCAATCACACCCAACCTGGTCCTTAAAGAGCTGAAAGTATCGAAGGCCAGTGGTTTATTAAAGATGTCTGCTAGTTGATTTTCAGTTGTAACACGGTGTAACTCAATGTCTCCCTTAGTCACATGATCTCTAATGAAGTGATGCCTAATGTCAATGTGTTTAGTCCTTGAATGTTGGATAGGATTCTTAGAGATGCATATAACACTAGTATTGTCACAAAAGATTGAGATGGTACTTACATGTAATCCTAAATCCAATACCTGTTGTTTCAACCAAAGGACTTGGGCCACACAACTTCCAAGAGCAATGTATTCAGCTTCAGCAGTGGAAAGAGCAACATGTAAACAAAACCAAAACAAAACAAATGAAAATAAAGCAAACTAAAATCAACACAAAGAGAGCACAAAAAACTTAAAAAAAATAAATAAAAAGACACACAAAACTAATGTTTCAAGCATGTGATAATGCAGCGAGTTTAAGCAATTTTTGAGCTGCAAGCCTCCTTATGTCCAGTTATCCTATGCTCCCATGAGGGCTTTGGTGGGAGCACACCTGCAAAACTCAACAACAGTCAGATTTAGGAACCCAAACAGGTTTGGGATCCTTCTTAGAAAAAGTAGAATGTAATGCAGGTAAGGTATGCTGTGAATCATGCATTTTAGGTCTCCACACCCAATGAGTACTACGATGAACGGTGCAAGTGTGTGAGATGTGTCCTAGCATGCCACATGAGAAACATCTAATTCGAGGAAAGAGATTTCTTAGATGATTTGAGTTATAATGCCTCTTCCTAGGTTTTGGCTTAAGATCAACAGTGGAAGTCATCCGATCATTTTGAATCCTCAAATTTGTTCTCTTTAAAGCATCAATCTCAATCCTCAAATTTTTCTCAAGATCTTTAAATTTCTTAAGATCAAAACTAAGTGAGGTGTGTGAAACTTTTAATGCATTATGTTAATTAATTAATTCCAAATGTTTTTTGTTCAACTCATCAAATTCATCAAGAAGAGCCATGTGATTTGAATCAATCGTTGCATGGTCTTTGAGAAACACTTCATGCTCTTTTTGTAGATTTGAATGTTCTAATTTTAGGCTAGCATGAGTTTTCTTAAGTTTTTTGTATGATGCATGAATTTTTTCACAAATTTCAAACAATTCATCATAGGTTGGTTTACATACCTCTTCTTCATCACTTTGATTTTCTCCCATGAAACACAAATTCGTAGTCTCTTCCTCTGGTTCAGTCTCAGAGGAATCAGTACCAGATTCTGCCCAAAATCCTCTTTGGATTTTCTTCTTGTCCTTCCTTGACTTGGCTTTCTCCTCACCTTTTTCCTTTTCTTTTCTTGAATGATCTTGAAGTGTAGGGCAATCGGCTCTCACATGTCCAGGTTTCCTGCATTCAAAACAAACAACATCAGAAGATCCTTTAACATATTTGTGATCCTTACCTTTCCTCCAATTTTGATGATGCCTATGTTTCTTCCTTAGAAAGCTTTTGAATTGCCTTGTGATGAAGGCAACTTCATCGCTCTCAGACCCAGAAGATTCAAAATCCGATTTGTGCGCCTTCAGAGCGATTGTTTTCTACTTTTTCTTCTCACCTGCATCAAGATTTCTTTGATTCACACCTTGCTCGTAAGCAATGAGTGAGCCAATTAAGTTATCAATGGAATAAGTATTCAAATCTTTTGATTCAGTGATTGCAGTTATTTTTGCATCATAAGACGAAGGCAAGCATCTCAAAATCTTGTTAACTTTTTCATAATTCGAAAGCTCTTTTCCTAGTGCATGCAATGAAGTAACAATCTGAGTAAACCTAGTGTACATGACAGAAATCGATTCATGAGGTTTCATACGAAAAAGTTCGTAGTCATGCAAGAGAAAGTTCAAACGGGTTTGCTTAACTTCATTAGTACCTTCATAGGTGATGCATAATTTATCCCAAATCTCTTTACCAGTTTTGCAAGTTGAAACACGCATGTAATCTTCAGATTTCAAAGCACAGAAAAAACAGTTCAAACATTTTGCATTTAACTGAGCCAAATCACGTTCATCGAAAGTCCATTCAGTAAAAGCAACTTCAGTTTTAATACCATTAATTTCACGAGAAGGTGGAGAATAACCTTCTTGAATAAGCATCCACATACGATAATCAGTAGATTGTAAAAATGTTGACATGCGAGTTTTCCAAAAATCAAAAGGTAAGTCGTTAAATAGAGGAGGTCGTGTAATCGAATAACCTTCAGTAGTGTTTCTATTTCCTATGTTAGCCATGGATCAAATTCAAAAAGTTTTCAAACTTAATTTTTCGAATCCCGCTCTGATACCACTTGAAAGTTCGTTCGGGATGTTAAGCCCAATGAACTTAGTCCCAAGCTAACCAAGAGGGGGGGTGAATTGGTATTTTAAAAATTCTTGAGACAAAGAAATAAATTCACAAACCAAATCACACCACCAAACCAAATGCGGAATTTAAAAGTGCGGAAGCAAAAATAAGAACACAAGATTTATAGTGGTTCGGTCGACTCGACCTACGTCCACTCCTTAGAGGCACCCTCCAAGTATTGTATTACCAAACGTGACTCTCCTTTAGCCCCCACAGCTAGGCGGAGAAGCCCTCACAAGAAACTCCTTTTTGCCACCCCGGCAAGGCAGAGAACCTACCTCCTTTTGCTTCCTCCTGAAGCTGGTAGAGAACCACAACCAAAAGCAAAACTCCTTACCTCTACCGACCCTTCCACGGACGAGAAACTCCTGACGAAAGACAAGCAGAGCGATTCTTGAGCAACCCTTGTGAATCCCCTCACAAGCTCCCCCTCACAAGATCCTCTCTCTCTCCCTCTCTCTCTTTCTCTCCTCAAGGTCTTCTCAGGTCAAGGCAACAGCCAAAGGTCTCTTAAAAATGTTGAAGAAGAGCTCTTTAAATAGAAGAGCTCAAGAGGAGCTCATTAATTGCAAGTAGCCAACTTTATCGTCCCGGTCGATCTGGACATCGGCCTGGCCGATTAGTACAAATCAAGGAAGATCGGCCAGAGCACAGCCCTGGGAACAGTCCTGGCCGATTGAAATTTGGCTTGATCGTCCTAGCCGATATGATCGTATCAATCATCCTTAATTACTCCCTTGATTTCCTGATCAATTAAGGCATAATTTGGTAATTTCGTCCTGGCCGATCCTGGAATCGTCCTGGATGATAATTTAAAATTCAGTATGCCTAAACTGTCTAAGGCGGCTATCTCTTTCTATTTTGAGCTTATCGTCCTGGCCGATACACGTATCGTCCAGGCCGATATGTTAATGTCGGCTGCCTTAATTAAGAATCCTTAATTAGACTCTCTGTTTTAAGCTGATCGTCCCGGACGATATAAATATTGGCCGGGCCGATGTGGGCAAAAACAGAAATTCTAAGCCTCTCAAGTGTGTGTGTGAAGGGTTACTTAGCATCAGTCTTTTTGATTATTACAAGTAGACTCAAAAGGTGAAAAATAAAATTACAGACAGACTCAACCCTAAACCTACGCGATCCTGGACTTGGCTTCCTCTTGATCGTCCGATCTTCGATTCCTGAAAAGTTAGAAGCAACAAGTAGTCCAAGAGAGATAGTGTTTATCAATCATCAAAACATAAGCCATGAAAATAGTTTGCAACAACATCTGCCATCTCCTCGGCTAATGCATTAAATGAATTAGAAACACCAACTGACTTCTGAGAAGTATGCTGATTCAATTTCAAATTCAAATCTTGGTTAACCGTCCTTTCTTCTCCTTCCTTGAAACCTGTCGATTCTTCAAGTTGGCTTTTGGAACTTGCAATTACCATTGGATCTGACTTGTTTCCATCTGCCATTTCATCCTTAACCAAAATTTCAGCCGTTCCTGGATTTGCAGCTTAAAAAACTTTGGCATTCAGTAGATTACTTGCTGAATTCTTCTTATTTTTGAACTTAACATGCAACCAATGACCATAAGGATTTTTAATATGATATGAAATGGAAAGAACATCTTCAACATTAGGACAAACTGATTCAATATGCCCTATCCTCCCACATTTGAAGCAAAGTGATGAAAGATTTTCGTATTCGAACTTTTGAAAAAATCTTCCATGAATCCCTTCGATCCAAATTCCAGTGGGGAGTTTTGAGTTCAAATTAACTCGAATACAAGCACTGGCAAATTCTATCCTTCCCCTCCTAAATATATTGCCATCTAAAAGTAATGGAGTCCCAATTGTAGACATAATTCTAGTGATATTGGACTCATCCCAACAGTGCAGTGGAAGGTGAGGAAGACGAACCCAGATTGGAGCCGATACACCTTCTAATGAATTAGGAGAGAAGTTTGGAGACCACTTATCTAATCCAAAGGCAAAACCCCCTACAAACCATTGACCACCATTAAGAACTGCTTCCATACCTTCATGAGATTGAAATGAACAAAGTAGCCAATCTAAGCCAAGAATGGTTAAATGGAATCCTCCAAATTTCTTCCATTGTTTTCTTAACTCAACGACACTTTTTGAAAAAGATATATTTTTCCCAAGAATTTTAACCACCAAAGATTTACTCAAAACTTGAATATTGGATATTTCATTCTCCATATCCAATTTGACAATGTTTAAATCTTCATCATCCTCAAGATTCTTAACACAATTGATTTTAATGTGTGGTTTCTTAGTCCACACATTAGAATTATGAACATTTGAAGAATTAATAGGATTATTGAAATTATCCTTATTAGTCTTCAAAATATCTACAAAACTTCTCCTAGAGGAAGAAGCTTCTTTGTCATTAGCTCGAACAATAGAAACCGGAGAGGGAGATTTAGGTAGATTCTTAGTAACCACAATTACCTCTTTCCCTTTACTAGAATCCGTCAATGTCTTTTCTTTAGCCAAAAGTCCTCCCTCTCTAATAACAAGAGGAGTTTCTAAAATTCGAAGATTGTGTGGGGAGATGCATTTGAAAGAGAACCTACCTTTTGAATCCAACATAATTGGATTCGCGGTAGATAAACAGGATTTGATGTTCCGGTCATCCTTAGATGACCGGCCACCTTCTTCCATCTCCAATCTTTGCACCCAAAATCTTCAAAATCTCTTTCCAAATTCCTTCCTTAATTTGTGGAGCTTCTCGCTCTTCTGTACCGCTGTCCTCTATTTTGAGGTTTTTTATTTTCATGGTTTTGCTTCTTTTGTGTATGTTGCTTCTTCCTGTTACATTAGGAAATTGCTCTTGAATCAAATCATTAATTTTCATAGTATTTGCAATTTTCCTTAGCTTGTTGGAGGAGATTTTTATGCTATTACTAACCCCTCTGACAGGATAGGAGACTATTCCCCTTTTTATCCATCTTTAGAGGATTTTAGTAACATGCATGATTTTAAATTGTAATTTAATTGATATTGTTTTTTTTTTAATAATTACTTCACATGGAATAGGGGTAACTTATGACAAAGTTTGGATCATGTTCTTTTTAATGATGCTTGGATTAAATCATTTAACTCCACTAATGTTCAACATCTTAGCAGAACTCTTTCTGATCATTCCCCTTTGCTTATTAGCCTTACTTTTGAACAATTTAATGTTTCTTCACAATTTAGATTTCAAAATATGTTGTTGTTTCATGACTCTTTTATAGATGTTGTTCAGAATAATTGGCAAGATCCTTCACATCCGAATAACTCTAGTTTTAGAATGAGGAGACATTGGTTTTAGCTGAAAAGGCCTAAGCAAACCTTAAAATGGTGGAACCGTAATGTGTTTAAAATTAACTTTACCAATATCTTCAATGTGGAACACTAAGTTGATATTATTGAATCTACTTGTCAAGTTGATCCTTCTGATGCTAATTTCAATTTATTAAGAAATGCTAAAGAGGTACTTTTTAGATTACAATATCAGGAGGAGGTTTTTTGTAAGCAGAGAGGTGTGTCTAAGCATCTGGATGAAGATGGTAATAACAATAAATATTTTCATGCATTGGTTAAGAGGAAAAGGGCGAAAAATTATATTAATAAAATTCTTTGGAAGGATGGTTCTTTCACTGATAGTACTATGGAAATTGCTAATTTAGTTGTTCAACATTTTTAAAATCGCCTCAAGAAGAATTTTAGTCTTACTCAGATTGTTGATCATTCTTTTATTCCTAGCCTTTTATCCTTAGAGGATAATGAGACTCTTTCTAAACCTTCTTCATCCGAGAAAGTTAAAGAGAATATTTTTGGTATGAATAGTGACTCTGTGGCTGGGCCTGATTATTTTACCACACAATTCTTTTGAGAAACATTACACATTATTAATAATAATCAATTTTCTGCTATTTTGGATTTCTTTTCTGGTATTTTTATCCATAAGTTTTTTAGTTCTACTTCTATTGTGCTTATTCACAAAAAATAATTCTATCAGTACTTGAAATTATTTTAGACCTATCAGTCTTTGTATAATTTTTAACAAATTAGTTTCTAAAATTTACATGAATTATCTTACTTCTATTCTTCCTAGAAATATTTCTCCTTCTCAAATGGGGTTTGTGAAAGGGAGGGCCATTATGGACAATATTTTATGGGCTCATGAATTTTGTCACGACCTGGATGTTAGAGTTAGAGGGGGTAACTTGATTTTGAAATTGGATATTGCTAAGACCTATGATAATATTGATTGGAACATTGTCTATCACATTTTGAATTTCTTTGGCATTAATTAAGTTTTTATTAGGCTTATTAGGAATTGTATTAATGGTGTTTTTTTCTCTATTATTATTAATGGGTATAGGAATGATTACTTTAAATCTTCTCACGGTTTAAGACAAGGTGACCCTATTTCACCTGCACTATTTATTCTTGTTGTTGAACTTTTATCTAGGGGCATTACCAACCTTTATGAGAATCTTGCTAATATGGATTCATAAATTATAATTTTTATGATAGCAAACATTTTTGACACTTCTGTTTTCTTATAATTACCCTTCGTACTAACATTTCAGGTCATCAAGATAGAATTGCAAATTAAGCAAGCTCAAGATTGGGTAGATTAGTACTGAGTTAGTATGTAAGTATAACTCAAGTGTGTTTACCTTTTCTTGAGTCAAATGTAACAAAGTGTGTTCTGATGCAAAGTAACCTTGCACACGCACACTCAAGAGAAAAATTCTATCTCTTTTAGAGTTTTCTCTTTTTGATCATATCGTTCAGGATGATCCAAAATCATCCTGGACGATTAGTTAAAAACAAAAACTCTAATTAGGGCATCCATGTTAAGGCAGCTAAAATTTAGCAAATTGTCCTGCCTATATTAGTATCATCTTGGAAGATATATTCAAATAAGAAAGAATTAGTTGTTAACTCTTTTAGCATGTTATTATATTCGGACGTCATTCAGGACAACATCCTGTAAGATGCATTTCAATTATGCCTAAATTAGACTAATGATTAAGGAAAAGAAATTAAGGTTTGATTGATTGATCATATCATCCTAAATGATTGTAGGATCGCCCTGGACGATTAGTTATATAAACCTTAGTTTCTTCATGTACGACCAAGATGATGTTTTGGATGATATGTATTCATTTAAACTAAACATATGGGACGATCCAAAAATTGTCCCAGATGATCAGTTATTTCATCATCATCCAAACAGCTAAAGTCTATTAGAATAGACTGATAGTATGGTTATATTAAACATCTTGAACTAATCATATAGGATGATCATGAAAGCATCAAAGATAATCAGTTATTTTTTCATCGTCCAGACAGGAAAAGTCTTACCTAACAAAGCAATGGTCTAGATGATATTCACTGTTTTGAACTAATCGTACAGGATGATGTCTCATCATCTTGGATGATCAGAACAAATAAACCTTTTAATTGTCTAGCCTCCCCTAGATTATCCTAGCTGATTTAGCTGAATTTGTACTGATTGTACAGGATGATCCCTCGGTCGTCCTGCATGATCTTTGTTGATTTATTGTAATTTAGGGCTAAATTTGAAGCCCTTCTATTTAAGATTTCTTTTTTACTCAAGATGAAATCTTTTGTTATTTTCCTGACCTGAGAGAGCCAAAAGGAGAGGGAGAGCTTGGAAGAGAGAGAGAGAGAGGATCTTGTGTGGGAGAGTTTGTGAGGGTTTCATAAAGGTTGCTCCAAGAAAGGATTCGCTTCACCTTCTCCAGTCATCATCCCTGGTTCCTTGGAGGTTCTAGAGAGGTCTACTTCATCATTTGATTGAGGTTCTCTGCCTGCTTCAGGAGGAAGTGAAAAGAGTTAGGTTCTCTACCTACTTTAAGAGGAATGTAAAGGATTTGGGTTCTCTGGCACACAGTGGTTGGTGGAAATGTGTTTTTGTACAAGATTCTCCACCTTTCTCTTGGAGAAAAAGGAGAGTAACTGAGTTTAGTACAATACTCGAATGAGAGGCTTTGTGGAGTGGACATAGGTCAAGTTGATCGAACCTTAAGCCCAAATCCCTATACCCTAAACCCTAAACCGTAAACCCTAAAAAATTAATATAAAAACCTAAACCCTAACCTAAAATATATACCCAAAACCCTAAATCCAAAACCTTATTGCTAAATCCTAAACCCTAAAACTTAAACCCTACACCCTAAACCAAAACACTAAACCTAAACCTAAAACCCTACACCCTAAACCCTAATCCCTAAACCTAAACTCTAAACCATAAATATAAACCCTAAACCCTAAACCTTAAACACAAAAATGCATACCCTAAACTCTAACCCTAAACCCTAAAATCTAAGCCCAAAACCATATACCTTGAACCCTAACCCTAAACCCTGAATATTAGTATAAAACCCTAAACCCTTAACTAAAATCCTAAACCATAATTCGTAAATCCTAAATCCTAAAATTAAAATCTATACCCTAAAACCTAAACCCAAAATTCTAAACCTTAATGCTAAACCTAAACTCAAAACCCTAAACCATAAAAACCCTAAATCGACATCGTAAACACAAAACCATAATCCTAACCCAATACCCTAAATCCTGACACAAACCTTTAACCTTTAACCTCAAACCCTAAACATAAATCCTAAAACCTAAATTTTAATATGAAACCCTTAACCCTCAGTTTAAATTGAAAACCTTAAACCCTAAACCCTAAACCCTAAAGCCTAAACATATACCCTAAACCCTAAAACCTAAACTGTAAACCCTACACCCTAAAACATAATTCTAAACCTAAACCTGATTCCCTAAACTCTAAAGCCTAATCCCTAAACCCTAGATATAAACTCTAAACCCAAAACCATAAACACTAAAACTTAAAACCTAAACCCTAACCCAAAACCTAAATCTTAAACCATAACCCTTAAAATCTAAACGAAAAACCTAAAAGCCTGAACCCTTAACCCTAGTCCCTAAATAACAATATAAAACCCTAAACCCTTAACAAAAAACCTATACCATAAACCCTAAACCCTAAATTACAAAAAAAATCTATACCCTAAACTATAAACCCAAAACCTTAAACCTTAATGATAAACCTAAACTCGAAACCCTAAACCCTTAATCGTAAACCCTAAATTCTAAACCATAACGCTAAACCAAAACTTGAAACCCTAAACCTTAAACCCTAAACCTTAATCACTAAACCTAAACTTTAAACACTAAATATGAACCCTAAAACCTAAACCTAGAACACTACAACTTATACCCTAAACCTTGACCCTAACCACGAACCCTAAACCCAAAACCCTAAAATCTAAGCCCAAAACCATACACCATGAACCCTTAAACTTAAAACCTAAACATTAATATAAAACACTTAACCCTTAACTAAAATCTTGAACAATAAACCCTAAACCCTAAATCCTAAAAATAAAATCTATACCCTAAACCCTAAAATTATGCTAAACCTAAACCTAAACTCAAAACCTTAAACCCTAAACACTAAATCTACACCATAAACATAAAACCATAATCTAAACCATAAACCCTAAATCCTAACCCAAACCTTTAACCTTACACCTAAAACCCTAAATAGAAATATTAAAACTTAAGCATTAATCTAAAAATCTAAACCCTAAATAAAAATCCAGAACCATAAACCCTAAACCCTGCACCCTAAACCCTAAATCCTAAATCCTTAATATTAATCTTAAATCTTTAAGACTAAACACTAAACCCTAAATCATAAATATAAACGCTAAAATGTGGTCGAACTTTCGAAAAAACCAAAGTTCATAGGAAAAGTTCATGAATTTTAAGTATTTCAATGGTAATCATCCTTTATATTGTTTTTAAAAGCTTGGAGATTCTTATATTTGGAAGCGGATTTTTGCTATTAAACATAAAGTTGAACCTCTTATTGTTTGGGGTTTAAATTTTGGTAACTCATTCTTTTGGCAAGATAGATGTCTTTTTAATACTTCTATTGATGTGAAACTTTAGTCATGTTAAGAGGATCAAACCCTTAACCCTAAATCCTAAACATTTATCCAAAACACTAAACCCTCAACTAAAATCCAAAACCAAAAACCCTAAACCCTAAATCCTAAATGGAAAAGTTAAATAATTAATCCTAAACCATAAGCTTTAAACCCCAACGCTGAACCTAAACCTGAAACCCTAAACTCTAAACCGTAAAACAAAAACCCTATATCTACCCCCTAAAACAAAAACCCTAAACATCAAATCCACACCCAAACTATTAACGTTAAACTTTAAATTTTAAACAAAAATCCTGAACCCTAAACATTTGTCTAAAACCTTAATCACTGAACTAAAATCCTAAACCATAAACCCTAAACCCTAAATCCTAAACTCTTAATATTAATCTAAATCATAAATCTTAAACCCTAAATCCTAAAACATAAATATAAACCCAAAACCCCAAACCATAAATCTACACCCTAAACACTAAATACTAAACCATAAACATCAACACTAAATCCTACCCCCTAATTTCTAGACCTAAACCCTAAACCATATATCATAACCCAAACCTTTATCCTTAAATCTTAAGCCCTAAACCAAAATCCTAAACCCTAAAAATTAATGTAATACCCTTAATCCTCAACTAAAATCCTGAACCTTAAATCTTAAACCATATACCCTAAAAACTAAATATAAACCCTAAACCTTAAACTCAAAATAAAAAACTGTAACCTAAACCTAAACTCCAAACCCTAAACCCTAAACCTTAAACACTAAATAGAAACCCTAAACCCTAAAATTTAAACCCTAAACTATAAACACTAAATTCAAAAACCTAATCCGAAACTTTTAACCCTAAACACTAAACTCTATACCCTAAACATGAATCCTAAACCCTAAACCTTAAACCCTCAACCTTAAAGCCTAAACTGTAAACCATAAACCTGTTACAGATCTTTTTTTCAGGGAAGATAATTTTGAAGATAGCAAACACTTCTATGTCTCTACGAATGCATTACCTACTAACATTTCAAGTTCACAAGATCAAACTATAATTTGAACTAGCTCAAGATTGGGTAGATTAGGTCTGAGTTAGTTTGTAAACTTTTCCCTTTCTTAAGTCTATTTTAAATGATGTGGTTCCTGATGCTAAGTAACCTTGCACACACACACATACACTTAGGAGAAAATTTTATGTCTGATTTAGAGTTTTCTATTTTTGGTCACATCATCCAGGATGAACCACAAATTAGCCTTGATGATTAATTAAAAATAAAACCCTAATTAGGGCATCCTGGTTAAGGCAACCATCATTAAGCACATAATTCTAGATGATATGTGTATCGGCCAGGACGATAGGCTCAAATAAAAAAGAATAAGAAGCCAGATCTATGTAGCTACTATTTATTTTTGGACATCATTCAGGACATCATCCTAAATGATGCAAAAAAATTATGACTAAATTAATTGAACTTATTATCCTAGAAGATTGCAAGATCAGTAGGGATGATTAGTTCACAAACCTTAGTTGTCCCTGGATGACCAAACATCAGCCAGCTGCTATTTAGGGTGATGCTCAGGATGATTCTTACAGATTTGAACTAATCATTCGGGATGATCGTGATATCAGCCTGGATGATCAAGCTATTTTTTCATCATCTAAACATCCATTCAGTGTAATTGTATGGATGATATTAAATGATTTATACTGATCTACAAGATGATATTCTATCAACCTAGATGATATGAATAAAAACATTCTGATCATCCCAAATAGTCGTGCCTAATTGAGATTAACTCGTTCTGAACGTACAGGATGATATTTATATCATCATGGATGAAAAACTAAGTTTGTTGCAATTAAGAGCTATTCTAAAGCTCTTTTATTTAAGACCTCTTGTTCCTTTCAAGAGAGTATCTTTTGATATTATTCTAACCTGAGATAGCCAAGAGGAGAGGGAGAGCAAGGGTGAGAGAGAGAGAGGATCATATGGGGGAGAGTTTATGAGGGGTTTCACAAAGGTTGTTCCAAGAAAGGATCCATCGTTGTCATCTCCAATCATCATCCTTAGTTCCTTGGGGTTTTTAGAGTGGTCTACTTCAGCATCTGATCAAGGTTCTCTGCCTGCTTTAGGAGGAATCAAAAGGAGTTGGGTCCTCTGCCTTCTTTTGGAGGAACCAAAAGGAGTTGGGTTCTCTACCTCACTTGAGTTGGTGTAAAGGAGGTTTGTAAAGGCTTCTCCGCCTTGCTGTGGGGGAAAATGGAGAGTCACAAAGTTTAGTGCAATACTCAGAGGGCACCTCAAGGAGTGGATGTTGGTCTTGTTGACTGAAACACTATAAATTTCTGTGTTCTTTATTTCTACTTTCGCATTTAATTTTTGCACTTTGATTTCTGTAGGGAATTTGGGTTTTTTTTAAGATTATGTTTTGATCGAAAGATTTTTTAAAATACCAATTCACCTCCTCCCCTCTTTGTTAGTATTGGGACTAGTTCATAAGAGCTTAACATCCCTATTAAACTTTCAAGTGCCATTAGAGCACTTTAAAGTGGTATCTGAGCGGGATTCATAAAATCTAATTTTTTTAAACTTTTGAATTTTAATCAATGGCTAACTTTGGTAATCATAATATAATGGAAGGTATTATATTACACGACCACCTTTGTTTGATAATATTCCTCTTAATTTTTAAAAAACTTGTATGTCTACGTTTTTACAATCGCTTGATTATCGTATGTGGATGCTTGCTAAAGAAGGTTATGCACCTCATCTTGTTCAATCTCATCAAGAAGAGGTATGTGAACCAACCTATGATCAATTACTTGAAATTTGTGAGAAAATTCATGCATCATATAAGAAACTTAACAAATCACATACTAGTTTGAAATGTAAGTTTTTGAATTTACAAAAAGAAAATGAAAGTTTAAGTAGAGATCACACTCTACTTGAAAGCAATCACATGTCTTTACTTGATGAATTTGATGATTTAAATAAAAAGCATTCTGATTTGATTATTGAGCATGATTCTTTGAAAGTATTATACACCTCACTTGAATCTGACTTTAAAACTTATATTGAACAGTATGAGGATAAAGAGCACTATTTGAATGTTGATAATGCTATTTTAGAAATTGCTAACCTGAGGTTTAAAGCTAAATTGAATACACTTGAGAGAAATTGGAATACATCAACAATTGAGTTAAAGCCAAAACCTAAGAAGAGGCATTATAACCCAAACAGATTAGTAAATCCTTTTCTGGAAGTTAGATGTTTCTCATGTGGAATGCTAAGACACATTTCACACACTTGCCCTGTTCACCATAGTACACATCAGGTGTGGAGACCGAAACTACATGATTCATAGCATAATAAACATGCATTGCATTCTTTTTATAAGAAGGAACCCAAACTTGTTTGGGTTCCTAAATCTGATAGTTGGTGATTTTTTTAGGTGTGCTCTCACCAAAGACCTCATGAGAGTATATGGTACTTGGATAGCAGAAGCTCACAGCTCATTGTTGCATAAACTTACTGCTAAATGAATTCTGAATTGCATGTTAACTACTATGTTGATTATTATTATTATTTTATTTTAGTTTATTATGTTTGCTGTTATTTTATAGTTGTTACATCTCTGATGTTTTATTCTTGGTTTTCTTTTTTATAGTTGAAATGACATTTTGCTCTTTTTTTTAAATTTTGGAAATTTGTATTCAATGTCTAAACATCCCTAAATCAGGTAACGGGAGAAACACCGTTGATTATTTCCCTCCCTCTAACCTCTTTTAGTGGTGTAATTTTTTTTACAAACAAAAGTATATCTCAAATTAACAACTGGACTTTACGATTGAGATCTTTTCTACCTTGCTACACAAATCTAGCTTATATTTATAATGTTCAAAGTCTTTATATTGATTCAAGATTTCTCGTTAACCTGTCATTGCATTTATCATGTAATTTTGATTCTATTTTGTGGTTTGATTTTCCCTATATTGGAGAGATAGTTTTTCTACTGTAATATCTAGAAGATATACTCACAACCGAGAATATTTAAGAGTTTTGAAAAGGAATCTAGCTTGCAAAAATAATAAAAAAAGGCCAATGACACAAAAATAAAAGATGCGCAACGATGCCAAATTGAAAAAAATACAGAAAGTGTATCAAAATCAAAAGATGTGCAAAGTGCGCCATTCAATTGATAAGAGGCATAAAATGAGCTCATCAAAAGCAAGTTCTCTTCTCTTTTCAAACTTTTAAATTTTAGAAATATTCTTGTATCTCTTGAGATTTTCAAAGGCTTGATTTCAAATTTTGCAATTGTGACTAATTACTTTGATACATTATTCTATAAGATATTTTTTTGGAAGCAAGTTTTGAACGGATCTCTATTTCATATCTAAATTGTTTGTTCTGTGTTAGGTCTCTTATTTTTGAAAGATGATTTTTGGATGAATAGGGAAGTTCGAGTTAGAGTTAGCAGGATCGGATATTCTACCATTTTTGGATTTCAATGAAGTTAACTCATTGGTCTTACAAGTTGTTAAATTCAATCACTTGGAGAATTTATCATTTCTGTGCCCTTAAACCAATTAAAAAAATTTTAAAATTAATTTTTTTTTTCATTTTATTTTTGTCTCTTTTTTTTTTTTTTCTTTTTTTTTAATTAACTTTATCTTTTAGTGATGTTTTTATGTATTTTGGGACTTCTCTGATCAATTACTTCCACCTCTTAAATTTCATTTTTTGGTCCCATCATCCTGAATGATTTTTTATCATCTTGGACGATGCATTCAATTAACTCCTACCCTTTTTATCTGACAGCTGATATATTTTCCTTTTTCATCATCGTCATGGATGAAACTTTATCATCCTGGATGATCTTATCATATCTTGCTTTGCTTATTGTGATAGGCCCGGATGATCATCTTTATCCTGGATAATGTTCTTAAATCTTTTCTCAATTTATTGAAAATCGGCTCGTACGATCTACATGTTCGTCCTAGATGATACACATGGCAATAAATCTAAACTATTTAAATTCGATCGGTATGATCAATTATTGATGATCAGCCCGTATGATCCACCTATTTATCCCGGATGATATACGTGGCAATGTTTTAAACATTTTTAAATTCGGCCGGTACGATCCATTATTGTGCATCATTCTGGACGATATATCTAATTAGCCAGGAAAATCATTTATTTCAATGGTCGTTCGGCTTGACTCCTCGAGATAATCACCTATGTCTTATCATCCTGGATGATATCCGATCATCCTGGAAGACTTTACCGTCTATTTGACCAATTATCCAAGATGCAATTCTTGCAACCAATCAGCCTAGATGATTTTGCGATCGTCCTGGATGATTAGTTTGATCCTTTATAAATCAAGCCATTTAATCATTTTTTCTCACACAATTCCTCTTTAACTCTCTTCTGCTCTTACTTCCCTTTTATTCTCTTAATTATGGCTGGTGGAAAGAGGTCTCGCCATCCTTCAGGAAGTTCCTTGAGGGTGAATCTTGACCCTCGCTTCACTGAGGCAAGCAGCCAAGCTGCCTTTTTGAGGTACAAAATAGCCAGGATCATTGTATCCCAAACTGTCAACCCTCGAATTCTCTCCTATCCTGTCCTTTATTTGTTTACCCATTCAACTCCAAGCTTCTTTTTGAATTTTTTGCTAGCCTCAGCATAAATTCCTCTTTCATTGCTCTTAGGTCCTATGTGAATTAATGTCCTATCAAAATCACATATCTGGACTATTAAGAGCTTTTGTAACAATTCACCACAGGGGAAAAACTCCACACCCTATGTTCTTATCATGACTATGACTGGGCTCCGGCCAAGAACTTTCTAAGAAACACTAACTCTTACTTTCACATTGGAGATTCTAGCACCTTCCTCGAAGATGCTAAGGAAATCTAGCATGTCCTTTGCACCTCAATACTTCCAACGGTAAGTGATCACATTCATATCACTCCTCTTCATTTGATCAGCACTTTTTAGATTTTGGCCAGTCGTGAATTGAATGCCACTGATTTGATTTTTCTCTTCATTGGGCATCTGACTAGTATTTGAGATCTAGGACATAGGAGGAAGCCTAATCTTGCCCTAGGAAATATCAATTGCCTATGTCTTAGAATCAAAATATAACCTCTAATATCCTACCCCACCAAATTTTTAACCTGCTTTCTAGTCTATTTTTATTGTTCTATTTTGTTATGTTTTTATGTTGGTTAGTTGAACTATTTCAACTATGATTATTTCTTCACCTGTTTCTTTTAAAACTTCTTTGAACTGCTTCAATTATTTTTTCTGTTTTCCATCATAAAAAAGGGGGAGATTGTTGCTAATCTATTTTTTAGGGAAGATAATTTTGATGATAGCAAACACTTCTGTTTCTCTACGACTGCCTTGTCTACTAATATTCAGGTCCACAAATTCAAACAGTAATTTGAACCAACTCAAGATTGGGTAGAGTCAGGTCTGAGTCAGTTTGTAAACTTTTCTCTTTCTTGAGTCTATTGTAAATGATGTGGTTCCTTGCACACACACACTTGGGGGAATTATTTCCTAATAGGGCATCCTGGTTAAGGTAGCCAACATTAAGCACATCATCCTGGACGATATGTGTATTGGTCGGGATGATAGGTTCAAATCAGAAAGAATCAGCCACAAGATCTATTAAGGTATTATTTATTTTTGGACATCATCCTAGACGATGCAACCCAATTATGCCAAAATTAATTTTATATTTTAGGAAAGCAATTAAGGTTTGATTGCTTGATCATATAATCCTGGATGATGACATGATCGGCCGGGGTGATCAATTCACAAACCTTAGTTGTCCCTGGACGACCAAACACCAGCCAACTACTATTAAGTGCGATGCTCTGGATGACTTTCACATATTTTAACTAATCATCCGGGACGATCGTGAGATTGGCCTGGATAATCAAGCTATTTTTCCATCGTCCAGATATACCTTCAGTGTGATTGTCTGGATGATATTCAATGATTTGTATTGATCGTACAGGACAATATTCTATCGGCTTGGATGATATGAACAAAAATCTTCTGATCGTCCATAATCGTCCTAGCTTATTAAGCTTAACTTGTACTGATCGTACAGGGTGATATTTATATCATCTTGGATGATATAGTCACTTTGTTGTAATTAAGAGCTATTCCGAAGCTCTTCTAATTAAGAGCTATTCCACATATAATTTCTTCACTTTGATTTTTATGGTGAATCTTAGTTTTTATTTTAAGATTGTGTTTTGACTAAAAGATTTTTTTAAATACCAATTCCCCCCCCCCCCCCCTTAAGAAAAGTTCATAAGGGCTTAACATCCCTGTCGAGCTTTCAAGTGCTATAAGAGCAGTTTCAAAACCTCTAACCTTAAACCTTATCCATAAACCCTAAACCCTAAACCCAAAAATCTAAACTCTAAATGCTAAACCGTAACCCCTTAACCTTAAATCCTAAACATTAATCTAAAATCCTATAGCCTCACCAAAAATCCCAAAACTTAAAACCTAAACCATAAACCCCAAACACTAAACCCTAATGATAAACCTAAACCTAAAACCTTAAATCTAAACCCAAAACCCAAAACTCTAAACCCTAAAACCTAAACATAAACACTAAACACTAAATCTTAAACACTAAACCCTTAAGGTAAACCCTAAATAATATATTTAATCCCTAACCCTTTTTCTTAAACAATAAATCCTTAACATTAACCTAAAATGATAAACCACCATTGAAAATCCTAAACCATAAAACCTAAACCATAATAAAAAACCCTAAACCCTACACCCTACACCCAAAATTCTAACCCTAAACCTAACCCCTAAACCCAAAATAATAAACCTAAACCTTAAACCCTAAATGGTAAAACCTATAACCTAAACCCTAAACCCTTACCACTAACCATAATCCTAAACCCAAAACCATAAAACCTTAACCCTAAACCCAAACTTAAAACCTAAACCCTAAATGATAAACCCTTTACCCAAAACCAAAACTAAAAACCTAAACCTTAAACCCTAAACCCTAAACATTTAAAATTAATGTAAAACACTAAACCCTCATCTAAAATTCTAAACCTTAAACCATAAATCCTAAGCCTGAAATATAAACCATGAAACCTAAATCCTAAACCCTAAATCCTAAACCCTAAACCCTAAACCCTAAACTGTAAACCCTGAACCCTAAACCATAATGCTAAACCTAATCCTAAAACCCTAAACCTTAATCCCTAAACCATAAATATAAACTTGAAGCCCTAAACCTCAAACACTAAAACTTAAACCCTAAACCCTAACCCTAACCCTAAACCCTAAAATTTAAACCCAAACCCCTATACCCTAAAAACTTAACCCCTGAATAATTAAAATTAAACCCTAAACCCTTAACTAAAATACTAAACCATAAAACCTAAACCCTAAATCATAAAAATAAAATCTAAACCCTAAACATTAATGCTAAACCTAAACTTGAAACCCTAAACCCTAAACCCTAAACCATAACACTAAACCTATAACCGAAACCCTAAACCCTAAATCCTAATCCCTAAACCTAAACTTTAAACATTAAAAATAAACCCTAAACCCTAAACCTTGAACAATAAAACTTAAACCTTAAACCCTAAACATAACCCTAAACCCTAAACCACAAACTCTAAAATCTAAGCCCAAAACCATCCACCATGAATCCTTAAAGCTAAACCCTAAACACTAATATAAAACCCTCAACCCTTAACTAAAATCCTCAAACATAAACCCTAAACCGTAAATCCTAAAAAAGAAATCTATACCCTAAACCCTAAACCTTAATGCTAAACCTAAACTCAAAACCCTAAACCCTAAAAACTAAATCTACATCGTAAACACAACACTATAATCTAAACCCTTAACCCTAAATCCTAACCCAAACTTTTAACCTTAAACCCTAAACCCTAAACAAAAATCCTAAAACTTAAAATTTAATCTAAAACTCTAAACCCTCAATTAAAATCCAAAACAATAAATCCTAAATCCCTACACCCTAATCCATAAATCCTAAATCCTTAATATTAATCTAAAATCCTAAACCCTAAACCCTAAACCCTAAACATAAGCGCTAAATCCTAAATCCTAAACCATAAACCATAAACCCTAAACCCTAAACACTAAACCATTAACCCTAACACTAAAATGAAAACCCTAAACCATAAAGGTTACCCCTTAAACCCTAAATCTAAACCATAAACACTAAACCATAAACCCTAAACTTAAACAATAAACCCTAAACACTAATTCATAAACCTAAACCTTACATTGCAAATCCTAACCCCAATATTTATCAAAAAACCCTGAATTAAAATCCAAAACCTTCAATATTAATCTAAAAACCTAAACCCATAATAAAAATCCTAAACCTTAAATCCTATACCATAAATCCTAAACTCTTTACATAAATCCCAAACCTTAAACCTAAACCCTAAACCAAAAACCCTAACCCTAAACCAAAACCCCAAACCCTAAACCTAATTCCAAAAATCTAAATCCGAAACCCTAAACCCATAACCTAAACCTAAACCATAAACACTAAACCCTAAACCCTTAACCCTAAACATAAACCCTAAACCCTAAACCATACACTCTAAACCTTAAACACTAATCCCTAACACTAAACCCAAACCTTAAACCATAAACCATAAACCCCCAACACAAAATCCTAACCCTATACCTAAAAGCTAAACCCTAAATCCAAACCTTAAAATCTAAACTATAAACCCTTAACTCTGATAGGTTTACTTCTTTATTCTTTCGAAAGTGTTAGCATAATATTAAAACTGATCTTATTGTAGATGTGGCTGATTTTTTTAAAAGTAATAAGATGCCTAGATTTTTTACATCTATTATCATTATGTTGATTCCTAAGAAGGCTAATCTTGATACTTGGAGTGATTTTAGGCCTAATAGTCTTTGCTCCTTTTTAAATAAGCTCACTTCTAAGATTATTGCTTTAAGGTTAGGCGCTCTTTTAACTAGAATTATTTCTCCTAATCAGTCAAGTTTTGTGAAAGGTAGATTAATTTCTAATAATATATTGCTGACTCAAGAGTTTGTTAAAGACTTGGATATGAAAACTAAAGGAGGTAATTTGCTTTTTAAACTTGACATTTCTCAAGCTTATAATAACTTTTCTTGGGATTTTTTGTATTGTATCCTTTCTTTATTTTTCTTTTCTTTTTCTTTTATTGGTATCACTATGAATTTGATTGAAAAAGTTTGGTTTTCAATCTTATTCAATATGGCTTCTAATGGCTTCTTTCATTCTACTCATGGTGTTAGGAAAGGTAATTATTTGTCACCTTCTCTTTTTATTAAAGCAATGGAATATTACTCTAGATGTTTAAATGCTCTTTTTGAGAATTTTCCTAGTATGTACTTCAGATCTAAAGGTGGATTACCTATTTCCCATCTTTGTTTTGTGGATTATTTTATTATTATTACAAATAGTAGCTTTAATCATGTTAAAATGGTCAAAGATTTTCTTGGTTTATTTTTTTTGGAGAGTGGTATTTAGTTTGCTGTGTTATCAGAATTGGATGGTACAAATATGATTGAATCTGTGTTATCAGAATTGGATGCTTCAGAAACTATATGTGAGGAAGAAGGAGAAATTGTGGAAAAAGATGATTTTTTGTCTTTCCAGGAACCTATAAAAAGCAAGGTGACTATTAAGGAAGTGAAAGATAATGATTTATCTTCAGGCAAAAAAATTAAACTTTTGAAAGAATTAAAATCTTTGGGTGCTGGAAATATTTTTAGCCATAACAGAAAGATGGAAGCCGGAAAAACAAAGAAAGGTGGGGGTCCTTCCCCCTTGGTTTCTTAATGACTTCCCTAGCTTTTTGGAATTATAGAGGAGCGAAAAAACGTGAGGCTGCTCTCTATCTTAAAGAATTTGTTAAAGACAACAATATTTTTTCTTGTGGGTTTACTGGAAACTAAGATTAGTTCCATGGAGAATGTACAAATTTTGCAGTATCTTGGTGACAGTTTGGACTCTTTTTTGGCTCCTTCAGAAGGTCTTTCGGGAGGGATCTTGATCCTTTGGAGAAAGGATGTAGCTATCTTTACTATTAAGGAAGTGTCATCTCAAGTGGTAGTTGGAAATCTGGAGGTTTTAAATAGAAAATGCTGGTTGGTTTCTACGGTTTATGGAAGCAGAAGTTCGGTGGACAAAAAATAGTTATGGGAGAAGTTGGAAAATTTAAACACTGGTAATTTACCTGCAGTTATTGGGGGAGATTTCAATTGCATTTTATCTCAGGAGGAGAAGAGAGGAGGTAAGAAATTTACTTTCTCATAAGGAGCTAGAGATATGAAAGATTTTATGAATAATAATGACTTTCACCAAATTGGGTTTGTTGGACCCAAATTTACATGGTGTAACAATAAATCTGGAAGTAGCCGTATTCTTGAAAGACTTGATAGATGCCTTTTGAATTCTTATGTTATGAACTCCATCCAATTGGCCTTGGTGAAGCACTTGTCTCGAGTTGCTTCCGACCATTGTCCTATCATTCTAGAAATTTTCAAACCTATTACTGTTGCTCGTAAAGACTTGCGTTTTGAAGATGTTTGGGCTTCTTATCATGGTGCTACTGCTTTAGTGGAGAAATCTTGGAACAAGGTGGGAAGAAATGATTCAAATGCTAATTTAGACTTGAAATTCAAAAGGACGTTGAAGGCTCTTTTCTTTTGGAGCAAATCTAAGTTCAAAAGTTTGAATAATCTGAGAGACAATTTAAAATCAGATATCTTTAATCTTCAGATAGAAGAGGCTGAGGGCTTGCTTGAAGATTCTAAGCTGGCTATCCTTAGATCCAAAATCAATGAGTTGAATTGCACTTTGGCGAGGCTTAATATTTGGTGTAGGCAAAGGGCTAAAGTTAGATGGTTAGAGGATGGAGATGCTAACACAACTTTCTTTCATACGTTTGCTAATGCCAGAAGATGTTGAAATTGGATCAAACATGTCAAAATAGATGATGGTGTTTTGCTGGAGAAACCGAATGAAATAGAAACCGTTTTCACTGAGTTTTTTAAAAGCAAGTGGCAACACAGGAATTGTCAAATTGATGGCTGGCCGAAACCATTCAATTTGTTAGAACCTGAAGACCAGAAGTTATTGGAAGCTGATTTCAAAAAAGATGAACTTCAGAAAGTGGTTGATAATTTGAAATCTAATGTTGCTCCTGGAAATGATGGGATTACTTTCTCCTTTGTCAAAATTTTATTGGAAAATTATTCATCATGATGTTTGGAAGGCTATTGATAATTTCTTCAAATCTAGACAAATGAATCAATATTAGAAGGAAACTATCATTGTCTTACTTCCAAAAATACAGAATCCGGTGCATCCAACCAACTTTCGCCCTATAAGTCTATGTATGACTACTTATAAGTTGGTTGCAAAAATGCTACTTAACAGATTGGAATTGGTTATTCACAAGGTTATTTCTAAAGACCAAGTGGCTTTTCTCAAGGGAAGATCTATGTCGGATCATGTTCTATTAGCCCAAGAGGTGATCAACAAAATTCGACATTCAAAAGTGAAGAAAGGTTTTTTGGCGATCAAGGTAGATATGGAGCAAGCTTATGATAGCATGGGGTGGAACGCTTTGAGGCAAGTTCTCATACATTTTAATTTTCCTAGTAAACTTTTTGAGTGGATTTTGAATTGTATTTCAAATCCAAAATTTTCTATTCTTATCAATGGGGTAAAATCCAATTGGATTAAGGCTAAAAGTGGATTTTGCCATGGATGCCCCCTATCTCCCTTCCTATTCATTTTATGTTCTCAAATTCTCTTGGATGCTTTTTACCAAAGTGGAAAGAATATTGGTATTCAAGTTGTATCCAAAGCCCCTAGAGTTTCTCACTTGTTATATGCCGATGACATTCTAGTTTTTTCTGAAGCCAACACTCTCAAGATTAAAAAGGTGAAGAATATTTTAATCAAATATGGCAAATGGACGGGTCAGAAGGTAAACCACAATAAATCCATGGTTTTGTTTGGTAATACAGTAAAAAGAAAAAAGAAGGCTGAAACTCAAGACATTTTAAAGTTCAAATCGGTTAATGAATTGAACTATCTTGGTGTCAAGCTTACTGTTAGAAAATTGGTGAAATCTGACTTTAATCATTTAATGGATGCTGCTTCAAATAGATTGAGCATTTGGGGTATGAAGTTTATCTCCTTGGAAGGCAAGATGGTGTTGATAAAATCTGCATTCCAATCTATTCCTATTTTTCTGTCAACATTCTCTTTGGTGCCTTTGGGTATCTTAAAAGACTTTGATAGAATGTGTCGATCATTTCTGTGGAGTAAAAAGAATGGAATTAGAGGGCTTCATTATGTTTCCTAGAAGAAACTTTGCCTTCCTAAACAAAAATGTGGTAGAGGTCTTTTTTCTGCTGCCAATAAAGTTGGGCACTTAAGAGCCAAATTTGCTCTGGAATTCTACACCAAGCAAGATTCTTTACTCAATTGCATTCTCAAAGCTAAATATGGTGAGAACTTATGGGAGAAACATAAGAAGAATGATTGTTCTTCAACGTGGAAGATCTTTTGCAATGGGGCAATTTTCCTTACCAACATTGTAAGATGGAGAATATGTAATGGGAATTCTATTGATTGGATGAATGATACTTGGCTGCAAGATAAAAGTTTATCTAAATGGCCTACATTTGTCAATACCAATGAAGTGGTAAATAATTGCCTTAATTTCTTTATCTCCAATGGTATTTGGATTGAGGAGCATCTCAGGTTGTATTTCAATAAAGATCTTGTAGAGATGATTACTAATGTTCCTATCTATCCAGAAGAAGGTAATGATCAAATTGAAATCAAGTGGAAACATACGGGTAAATCTATTTCAGCAATGTCACAAGAAGCTATTCTCTATAATGAAGAAGATTGCAAACTTTGGAAGTGGATGAAAAAAGTAAAATTGAGACCAAAGGTGGAATTATTTTGGTGGAGAGTTTTCTATGCAGCCATTCCATCTAATTCTTTTCTTTGTCACAAAAAATTATCTCAAATTGCTGTTTTCCCGAGAGGTTGTAGGGTGGAAGAAAATTCGGATCATTTAACAGCAGGTTGCAGCAAACTGAAGAAGGTTTTTTGGTGGCTTTCCAAATGGGGATATATTCTTCCTCAACCCGTTAGCTTTGAAGATTGTTTGATGAAATTGTAGCTGCTTTACAAGAAGAATCCGGTCCTTGTAAACATTTACTGCAATGTTGTTTTTTTGTCTTGGAAAAGCAGGAATTTATTAATTCATGAAGGCAAAGAAGAATCAGATCTTACTATTGCTGTAAATTCTCTTTCTATGGCTATTATAACACCCTCTTTAATAATCTGTTCGGAAAACTGGGATGTCAACCAGCAAAAGCTGTTCACTACTTGGCGTCCCCCACCTCCCGGATGGATAAAAATCAATGTGGATGCAGCCTTGAGTAATAACTATGTAGCTGGTACGGCTGGAGTTTGTAGAGATGATAAAGGGAGATTGCTTCTATCTTTTGGTACTCAACATGTGCATTGGGATATTGGACATTTGGAACTTCTAGCTATTCAATTGATAAAAGTTATTTGCAAGATTGGATGATAGAAGCTCAAGGAGTCATTATTGAAGGGGATAACTTCAATATCATTAAAAATCTTCAACAAGCTTTGGATACGTTCAAAAAGAGAGGAATTCTGGATGATGACATTTCCTTTGTAAGTGAGTTTAATCAAATCTTTTTCAGTTTTGCTACAAGGAATGGTAACAAATTAGCAGATTGTTGTGCTAATTTTGCTTTGAAAAAGAGTTTTATTTGGCATGATCTTTCTAGCATTGATATTCCTCCTTCATTCTTACTCATTTTGAAGGACGAATTCAATTTCCTAGAAGATTTTACTTAGTTTGTAATAGTTGTTTTTTTTTCCGTCTATTAATGCATTGGTTGCATTTTCTTCAAAAAAAAAGAGTGGTATTTAGTTTAATGCTTCCAAGTGCTTTTTTATACTTCTAAAGGTATTTATAGCTCTAGTACTAATGGAATTATTTGTTATACAAACATTTTTGCATCAGAAGTATCCTTTTAAATATTTAGGTGCTCGTATTTTTAAAGGACTTAAAAAATCTCATTTATTTAATGAAATTTTTAATAAAATTTATGGTCATGTTTCTTCTTGGGAATTTAATTTTCTCTATTTTGGTGGTATACTTACTATTCTTAAGAGCATTTTAAATTCAATGGCATTCCATTTATTTTATGTCATTAAGCCAAATATTTCTACTGTTCTTAGAATGGAGAGGATTCTTAATATGTTTTTTTGGGTATCTAGTTCCAATATTCATATAATTTTTGGGTCTTCTTTGCATAGGCTTTGTGTACCATTCAAAGAAGAGGGTTGGGTTGTAAAATGATTTCTTATTCTATCACATCTTCTTCTTTCAAGAAGTGGTGGAACTTTAGAAAGAATCAGAGATTGTGTGCTAAATTTATGAGTTTCAAATATTACAAAGGTAAGCATCCTTTATGTTGCTTTTATAAACATGGTGATTCTAATATTTGGAAGAGAGTGTGTGCTATGAGGAATAGAGTGAAACCCCTAGTTATATGGGGTTTAAACTCAGGTAACTATTTCTTTTTGCAAGATAGATGGATTTGTAATGATTCTATTTATGCTCTTCTTTCCACTACTTCTTAATCTTTAGGTAAGGTGGAGAATTACTTTATTAATAAGGGTTGGATTATGGATGCAATTTTGGGTATGGTGCCAGTTGAGATAGGTAATAAGATCAGAGAGGTAAGTTTTTTTCCTTGTTGTGATGATTAGATTTTGTTTAAGCTTCGTTTTAATGGTTCTTTCTTTTTTTAAAATGTGTGGAATTACTTTAGGGGAAAATGTGACACTTCGGTTGTGTTTGAAAAGATTTGGAGTAATAACATTCCTACATTGTATTCTATTCTAACTTGGAGAATTATCAAGAAATTCTTTTCTGTTGATACTATTCTTTGGAGAAGGGGATTTAATTTACCTTCTAAATGTTTTTGTTGTTATCATAATGAGAGTATTAATCACCTTTTTTTAAATGGTGCTATTGTTGCCAAAATTTTGAAGAGGTATGATGACTTCTTTAACACTAATTATTTTTCTAAACATCTTTCTTTTAATCATTTTCTTATTGTTTTTTTTTTCATAATTGCACTAGATGGCATATTAGGATTGTAATGGTTGTTACTATTGCAACTCAAGCCTATGAGTTTATGCTTTTGATAATAACAAATATTATGGCTCACTTTCTATTGTCTACCTGTATTTGCAATATATTTTTCTTTCTATGTTTACTAAAACTTCAGGATTACAGTGCACCTTACAAGGCTCAAGTTTTGGAAGAATATGTTCTATTTATAATTTTAATTAATATAGTTTTGGTTTGTAAAGGTGTTTTCTTGATTGTAACCTTGCTCACTTATTTTATTTTAGAGTTCTCTATTTTACTCACATCATCTGAGACGATCCCAACATCATCCTGGATGATCAACTAAAAAGATCTACCCTAATTAGGGCATCTTGGTTAAAGCAGTCGTATTTAAGCTCTTCATAGATGATATTAGTATCTGCTGGGTCAATAGGCTCAAACCAGAAAGAATAAGCCGTAAGATCTATTTAGGTATTAGTTATTTTTTGACATCATCCAGGACATCTTCCAGGACATCATCTTGGATCGGCCTGGCCGATGCAGCACAAATATACCTAAATTAATATGGTAATTAAGGAAAGAAATTAAGATTTGATTGCACGATCACATCATCCTGGATGATCGTAAGATTGGCCCGGATGATACACTAGACGATTGGACATCAGACAGCTCTTATTCAAGGCGATGTTCAAGATGATATTCAATGATTTAAACTAATCGGCCAGGATGATATCTTATCATCCTGGATGATATGAACATATTTCTTCTGATCATCTCAAATCATCCTGGCTGATTAAGCTTTTTTGCACTTATCGTTCAGGCCAATATTCATATCAGCTTGAACGATAAAGACGGCAAGTTACAATTAATGATCTTGTTTTGAGCACTTCTTTTTAAACTTTGACAAGGCACTTAGTATGTGTCTTTAGCAGCAATTGATTCTTCTTTCTTATGCAAGAAACTTGAAGAGAGAGCTTTAAAAGGAGAGAAGAAAGGGTGGAGTTTGAGAGAGGGAGAAGATTCCTGGAGGGGGTTTCAAGTGAGTGTGGAGGGAGGTTCCACACGGTTGCTCAAGTGAGCTTGCACCTTAGTACCATTAGATTCAAGGCTTGTGTTGAAGGAGTTTTTGGTAAGAAGAAGATCTTTTTGGTGTCAAAGGACCCGGCTACTCCGCCGCACTAGGGAAGGTGGAAGTGAATTTAAAAGGGCTTCTCCACCTAGCTGTAGGGGCTGAAGGAGATGCATTGAGTTTAGAGCAATACTTGAAGGGTGCCTCTAAGGAGTGGACATAGGTCAAGGTTTCACCAAACCATTATAAATCTGGTGTGTTCTTTCCTTTATTATTTACACATTTAATTTTCATACTTTGATTTTTGTGGTGAATCTTGATTTATATTTTATATTGTGAAAAAAGTTTTAAGAATACCAATTCACCTCTCTATTGGTTAGCCTTGGGCTAGTTCATAAAGGGCTTAACATCCATAACAAACTTTCAAGTGGTATCAAAGCAGGATTCATAATATCTAGTTTTTGAAAACTTTTGAATTTTGATCCATGTCTAATTTTTATAATCTTAATATTGAGGAAGGTTTTTCAATCACCCGACCACCTTTATTTGAAAATATTACTTTTGATTTTTGGAAAATTAGCTTGTCTAATTTCTTGCAATCAATTGATTTTTGAATGCGGCAAATGATATTAACTGGTTATTCTATACCATCACGTATTTTAAATGGAATTAAAACTGATATTCCTTTTAATCAATAGAGTAGAGAATAACAAATCAATGTTAAATTGAAAGCTAAATCATTAAATAGTTTTTTTTATGCTTTAAATTCTGATGATTTTATGTTTGTATCCATGTACTCCACTAGCAAGAAAATTTGGGATAAATTACACACTTTATACGAAGGCACTAGTGAAATCAAGCAATCTAGATTGAATATTTTAATGCATGATTTTAAACTATTTTGCATGATACCTTATGAGATGATCTTAGACATGTATATTAGGTTTATTCAGATTGTGACATCATTGTATGCCATAGGTAAAGAATTTTCAAACTTTGAAAAAATCAACAAAACTCTATATTATCTACTAGATAAGTTTGATGCCAAAGTTGTTACTATTTATGAATCACAAAATTTGAATGAATATTATGTTGATAATTTGATTATCTCACCCATTTCTTATGAGCAAAGTTTGGGTAAAAGACTTTTGGATGCATGTGAAATGATAGTACTAAACGTTGAAGACTTGGAGAAAAGTGGCTTAGCTGGTGGCGAAAGCGATGACTTATTAAGCAAATGGGAAAGATCACTAAAACATAAGCAACAACAAAAGTGGAATAAAGGTAAAAATGATAAGAATGTTAATATTACTTCTGATGTTATTTGCGTTGGATGTAGGAAACCTAGACATATGCAAAATCAGTGCCCTAATTTGAGAACTCTTCCTACAAATGAAAAAGGTAAAGCTAAGCAAATTGTAAAAAAGGGTAAATAATGAAAAGCAAAAAATCTCCTGGGCAGACCTATCGTCTGAATCATCAGACTAGCAGCAAGATAATGTTTAGAACTTAGTTTTTTTGTTTATGTACATGTTTTATTCTTTTTTTTATTTTCTATGTTTTTCTTTGGATTTATTCTTTTTTATTCTTTTTTGTTAAATTTAAAAAAAAATTGTCTTTACTTTTTCTTTCTATAGTGTTTTCTCTAATCAACACACACACATCACCACCTTTTTTTTTAATTGAATATGAATAATCTACCTTCTATTTTTTCTTGAATTCTTATGTAAGTTGTGGTTGACTTCTCTAAAAACAGTGAAAGGATGGATACTCATGATTTTGACTTTCAATCTCTATTTCCTAAAAGAGGTTATTCTACTTTTGATTCAAAATCTTCAACATATTTTAAATTGTATTTTGAAACTAATATTTTTTCATCTCTCTATATTTTATCTATCGCATAAGAATCTTTTGCAAGATGTTGAATCAACCTCATTATTTTCTTAATCAAGCAGTTAGTTTTGTCAATAGTATGGGTTTTCTTTAATTTTTAAAATTTCAGAAAGGTAGCATATTTGATTAAAAAAAATGGCCAACGACACCATCTATGTCAAATCAAAAGATGTATAATGACGACAAATTGAGAAAGAAATAAAAAATGTATCAAAAAGTAAAAGATGCATAAAGTATGCCAAAAAATTGACAAGAGGCATAAATTGAGCCCAGAAAAAGTAATTATAACCTTTCTTATACTTCTTAAAACTTAAGAAAACATTTGATATTTTCGATACCTGAGCTGGAAAATCATGATTCCTGATTCACCAATGTTTACATTAATCTTCTATTATATATGTTTTATGAAAGGAGTTTTAAAAAATTAGTGTTTTTTTTTTCTAATTTATTCCCTGATTTAGATATTGGATTAAAAAGTTTTTGATCCATTAAAAGAACTTGAGCTTTGATTAACAATTTTTGAATTTCTTACCTTTTTTGGATTATGCATTGTCAATCCATTCTTTACTAAGTTTTTGAATAAATCAAGAGGTAACTTTCTCATTTTTTTTAGACTTTTTCATGCCCCTTCTCTTTTTTATAATGTAAAAAGGGGGAGAACATACTGTTGTATTTGTATCTTTTTTGAATTTTTTTTTCAAAAATTAAAAACAACAAAAAAAATTTGATTTCCCCTATTTTTTAAAATTTTATTTTTGTATGGGAGAGATTAAAAGAAAATGTTTTGTTCTTTTCTTGTAAATCCAACCTGTAACATTTTTCATCATGAAAAAGGGGGAGATTGTTGCAACTCGAGCCTATGAGTTTATGCTTTGGATAATAATAAATATTGTGACTAACTTTTTATTGTCTACCTATATTTGCAATATACTTTTCTTTCTATGTTTACTAATAATAAAGGATTATAGTACACCTTACAAGATTCAAGTTTGGGCAGAACATGTTATATTTATAATTTTCATTAATGTAGGTCATTTTCTTGCATGTAACATTGCTCACTTATTTCTATTTTAGAGTTCTCTATTTTTGCTCACACCATTCGGGACGATCAGCTGAATACAGAAACCCTAATTAGGGCATCCTGGTTAAGGCTGGCGTCTTTAAGCTCATCGTCCTGGATAATATTTGTATTGGCAAGGCTGATAGGCTCAAAGCAGAAAGAAACAACCATCAGATCTATTTAGGTATTAGTTATTTTTTGTTATCATCCAGAACATTATCCATGACATCATCCTGCATAGCCTGTCCAATGCAACAAAATTATGCGTGTATTAATATGGTAATTAAGAAAAGAAATTAAGAATTGATTACACGAACACATCATCCTGGACGATCGCAGGATCGGCCGAGATGATACACTGAATGATAGGACATTCGAGAGCTCTTATTCAGGGCGATGTTCAGAATGATATTCCCTGATTTATACTAATCTTCCAGGATGATATCTTATCATCCTAGATAATATGAAAAAATTTCTTCTGATCGTCCCAAATTATCCTAGCTGATTGAGCTTATTTTGCACTGATCATACAGGCCGATATTTAGATTGGCATAGGTGATAAAGTCGGCAAGTTGCAATTAATTAGCTTATTTTGAGCACTACTATTTAAACATTGATAAGGTACTTAGTATATGTTTTTACCAGCCATTCAATCTTCATTCTTCTTCAGGAAACTTGAAGAGAGAGCTTGAAAGAGAGAGAGGAACAGGTGGAGTTTGAGAGAGGGAGAAGAACCTCAGAGGGGGTTTCAAGGGAGTGTGGAGGGGGGTTCCACACGGTTGCTTCGGTGAGCTTGCACCTTAGTACCATCGGATTCAAGGCTTATCCTGAAGGAGGTTTTGAGAAGAAGAAGATCTCTTTGTTGTCAAAGGACCCAGCTACTCTGCCCCACCTAAGAAGGTGGAAGTGATTTTGTAAGGGCTTCTCCACCTAACAGTGGGGGCTAAAGGAGAGACAATGAGCATAGTGCAATACTCAGAGGGTTCCTCCAAGGAGTGGACGTAGGTCAAGGTTTGACTGAACCACTATAAATGTATTGTGTTCTTTCCTTTATTATTTCCACATTTAATTTCCGCATTTTGATTTCTGTGGTGAATCTTGGTTTACATTTTTTATTCTGAAAGAAGTTTTAAAAATACCAATTCACCTCTCTCTTGGTTAGCCTTGGGCTAGTTTATAAGGGCTTAACATCCCACATGAACTTTTAGTTACTATTATTTAGTGCATTTGGATGGATAAGAATGATGCTAAATATAGGAATATTAGCAAGAATCATAAGAGAATCATTACTAGAACAAATGAAAAGATTAACAATTTTTATAAAGCTAATATCTTTAAAAATAGTTATTTCTGTTATTTTAAGTTTGTTGTTAAAAAGCTTTATCATAATTGTTTGGAGAATTAGGAATAGGTGCTTCTTATTTTTGTGGTCTAGAGGAAGCCTATGGAGCCATTTATAAAGATTAATATTGATGGCTTAGTTGCTACTACTAAGTGGGGTTATGGTGGCATCTTAAGGAATGTTCAAGGTAATTTGGTGTTTTCTTTTTCTTATCCTCTGTCTGTTTGTAGTGTTCTATAAGAAGAGTTAATGACTCTTCATCCTGCTCTTAAAATTTCTTTATCTAAAAACTTTTTTATTATTTGGATTGAAGTGGATGCTTTATTAGTAATTCATTTTCTTAAATGCTCTAACATTGGTAATGCTAGAAAATTTTACCTGTTGAGAGATATTAAAATTATGCTACCTCATATTGAGTATTCTATTTCTTATTTTTGGAGTGAATTTAATGCATGTGTTAATTTCTTGGCTAGAATGGGGACGAATTTATCTTTTTTAATTATTTTTATAACTATAATATTCATATCTTATTAAGAGGTTTGATTAGCTTAGATAAAGCTGGCTTGCCTTATTTGAGGAAATATGTTTCAGTTGTTGAGTAGTATTTTTTTATGGATGCCCTTTAGTGCTTAGTTCATTAGATGTTTGTTATTTGTTCTAGTTTTGTTGGGGGCTTTCCTTTGGGATGCTGTGGTGTTTGCCGGTTGTCTTTTAGGGTATTTCTATGTTGTTGTGGAGTTTGTTTCTGTGGTGGGTGGGTGGTAGGTTGTATGGGTTTGTTTTTTTATTTTTCTTTGGGTGCATGTTGCTTTCTATTTGGGTTTGTTTTGTTGGTTAGGTTTGTTGGTGTTGTTTTGGTTGTATTGTGGGGTTGTTTTTATCAATGGTATTTTGCGAGAGGGGGTATTTTTTTTTGGTATTGTTTTTCTGTTGTGGTTGGGTGTGGTTTGATTCCTAAGTTGGAGTTGGTTGTCTGTGGGGTTTCTATCTTGTAGCTCTGCTATTTTGGAGTTGGGGTTTCTGTGTTGGTTTGTAGATGTTTTGGTGGTTTTGTTTGGTGGGGTTGTGGGTTGTTGGTTTGTCGGGGTTTTGATGGTGTTGGTTTTCTAGTGGGGTTTTGGGTATGGTTTGGTTTTTATGTTGGTGTTGGTTTTTTGGGGGATTTCTATTTTGTGGCTGGGGTGCTATGCACCTGAGTGGTTCTGTGCTAGTTTTGGGTGTTGTTCTTGATGTGTTTAGGCCTGTGGGCATTAGAGGGTTTCCATATTAAATTATTCTCTTATCATTGGTTAGTTTATTTTTTTGGCTTTGATTTAATTTTGCTACTTGAGTTGGTGCTTAAGTTTTTTTACAGGTTTAATAGATGTTGAGTTTGGAAGGTTGATGCTTGGATTTTCTTGGACTTTCGAAGGATGGATGCTTTAGATTAGGCTATTTCTATTTTTTTAATATTTTGTTATAAATGTATCTTAGTTAGGAACTTATTGTTCATTAGGGTTTCTTTTGTTTTTTTTATATTGAAGCTCTTTGAGTATTTATTGGGCAATTTGTCCCTTTTTTAAGGACTTTTGTAATAATTTTTTTTATTAATGCATAAACCCTAAACACTTAACCCTAATCCCTAAAATGTAATCTAAAACCCTAAACCCTTAACTAAAATCCAAAACCCTAAACCCTAAAACCCAAGCCCTAAATATTAGCCCTAAACACTAAAACCTAAATGTTAAACACTAAACCATAAACCATAAACCTTAAACCTAAACCTAAACCTTTAACCATGAAACCTAAACCCTAAAGATAAACCATAAACCCTAAATGCTAAACTATGAATTTGGACCCTAACATTTAACCTTGAACCTTAAACCCAAAATAAAAATCCCAAACCCTAAATATTAATCTAAAACAGAAAATCCTAAACTAAAATCCTAAACCTTACACCCTAAATCGTAAATCCTAAACATAAACCCTAAACTATAAACCCCAAGCCCAAAACATTGAACCCTAAACCCTAACCAAAAACCTAAACTTAATCCCTAAACCCAAAACTCAAAACACCAAATCTAAACCCTAAACCATAAACCCTAAACTCTGAACATAAACCCTAAGCCTTAAACCCTAATTTCTAAATCCTAAACCCTACATCTTAAATCCTAAACCTTATACCTTAACCCTAATCCTGAAACCTAAACCCTAAACACTAAACCCTCAACTAAAATCCTTAAACATAAACCCTGAACCCTAAACCCTAAATATAGACCCTAAATCATAATCCCTAAAGCCAAAACCTTAATACCTAACCCTCAACCTAAACCACAAACCCTAAACCCTAAACACTAAACATAAAACCTAAACCCTAAGCCCTAAACCCTAAGCCATACTCTTCTAACTCTAAACCCCAACTGTGAACCTAAACCTTAAAGCCAAAACCCTAAACCTTCAACCATAAACCCTAAACTAATAAATAAACTAATAAATAAATAAATAAATAAATAAATAACAAAATAAAATAATTAAAATAACTAAACTAAATAACTAAACTAAACGAAAAATAATAATAAATTATAAACTAAACTAATAACAATAATCCCTAAGCCCTAAACTAAATAACTAAACTAAACTAAACCTAAATTTTGTACTATGCAAGCAACGGCTCTCTGGCTCTCTAGTTCTCTAGAAGATTTCATGGAGATCTTAGGGTTTTCTCTTCCTTGCATCTCCACTCCACTACTAGCATGGTTTCTCTAGTTTTTTCATGTTTTTTGTGCCTTTCTATAGTTTTTTTCTTTTTTATTTTTTGGTCTTAAATTTTATGGTTTTTCATTGGGTTTTTGGAGGAGGGAGATGACATTCCCGACGTTGTCCATCCTGGCTATTTCTTCTTTCCCTATTGGCAAGATTCATTCTTTTAAGGATGTATTGGCATGTTCTTCTTCATCTTTTGATAGGCTCCAGATTGTGCACACTTCATTCAAGGGTTGTCGTACCCTAATGTTTGATGACACAGTTGTTTTGCAGCAAGCTGCGCCATTTTTTTCACCTTGGTTTGTAAATTTGTTCTTTGACGCCCTAATCTTGATTAGATTCATAAGTCTTTTGTGAGCCTTAAAATTTATGGTTCCTTCCATATTAGTTTGTTGGATATGTGCCATATTGCTATTTAGCTTTCCAATGATTTGGATTATAGTCACATTTTCTCTAGGAGATTGTACTATACTCAAGCTTGTCAAATGATGTTACTCAAATGGACATATGATTTTGATTTTTGTGAGGAATCTCGTTTTGCACCTGTGTGGCTCTCTTTCTTAAACTTACTTCTTAATTTCTTTAATTCTCAAATTCTATTTGGATTGGCCTAGGTTTTTGCCAGACCTCTACAAACCGACCAAGCTACTGCCTCTTTATCTCAACTTTCAGTGGCTCAGGTTTTAAGTGAATTAGATGTTTCTAAGAAATATCCAAATGAAATTTTTCTTGGTTCAGAATTATATGGCTATTTTCAAACAGTGGAAATTGAGAATCTTCCTTTTTTTTCTCTCATTGTACGATACAAGGTCATGGGGTTAATGAATCTTTCTATTACATCCACATTTTCATAAAGAGAAAGTTCCATCTAATAATTTACATGAAAATAATAATCTTTTGGGTGATGAGGAAAATATGGCTCAATTGGGGGATGGAAATGTTTCTATTATACAGGATACTGTGGCGAATAATACTAATTTTGTGATTGAGGGTCCTATATCTATGGATCAGGAGGTGAATGAAAAATCTATTCAATCTACTTTAATCTAGCAGGAAGTTTCTAATCTTGATCCTGAACATATTGTTGGGTAAGATGTTATAAGCAAAGGATTGATAGTATTATTGATCCTAATATTGTTTCCACTTCTAAAAATATTATTTATATTGTAAATAATAAATTGACTGATGTGGATTCTATAATGGTTCCTATTATCTTTACTAATTTGGACTCTAACTCTTCTATTAATCCTATTTAGGAGAAATATCAAGAGGACATGGTGGATGGTGGTGTTGATAAAGGGAAATCAGTTCTGATGGACAGTTGTCTCTTAGAGCATGAATTTTTGCATGAAGGTTTGACTGATGATTGTAAGCTTCATTCTAAATAACTATCTAATATTGAGGGTTTTATATATTTTGAAGATATGAATATTATTGCTAAATGCTTTTCTAAAGATGATAATGATACTAGTTTCAATAAGTTTCAAGGTAAGAGAGGCAGAAAAAAAAAAAGAATATCATTTTACAACCATCTAGTACAACCATCTCACATACTACTCTTTAATTTTGCTTTATATTTAATTGCATTATTTGAAATGTTAGAAGTATTGGGTGTTTCTCATCTCTCTTAAGAGCTAAAAACTTATGTCATGTTCATAATGTTTCTTTGCTTGTTTTGCTTGAGCCTTTTATCTCTTCTAATAAGCTTATGAGTACTGCTCATTTTTTTGGTTTTAAGTATGCTGTTGTGAATGTGGCTAATAAAATTTGGGTGCTATGTAAGGATGCGATTAAGATTAAAGTATTGGTGATTTTACTCAAATGATGCATTGTAAGGTAGAGGCTTTTAATTTCATATGGTGTGCTTCTTTTGTGTATTCTTCTTCATCTCGTTATATTAGGAAAATCCTTTGGTATCAGCTCATTAATTTCATAGTATTTGTGCCTTTCACGTGCTTGTTGGTTGAGATTTTCATGCTATTACTAATCCCTCTAAGAGGATTGGAGGCTCTTCTCCTTCTTATCAGTAATTGGATGATTTTAGTTGCGTGATATTGGATTGCAATTTAATTGATATTTGTTTTGCGTGTAACAAATTCACTTGGAATATGGGTCACTTATGGAAATTTTTAGATAATGTGCTCTTTAATGATTCTTGGATTAATTCTTTTAATGTTATTACTGTTGAATATCTTAGTAGAACTTTATCTTATCATTCACCTTTGTTAATTAGTTTGGATTTTTGACATATTAATGGCCCTTCCGAATTCACATTTCAAAATATGTGGTTACTTCATGAATCTTTTTTGTATGTGGTTCTTAATAATTAACATGCTCCTTTGCATCTGTCTAACCCTATTTTTGGCATGTGGAGACTGTGCTTTAAGCATAAAAGGCTTAAGAAAGTCTTGAATTGGTAGAATCATCATGTTTTTAAAAACCTATTTACTAATATTTTGAATGCTGAGCAGTAAGTTAATATTCCTGATTCTAATTGTCAAGATGATCCTTCTGATAATAATTAATTGCTTTTAAGTAATGTTAAGGATTGTCTCTTTAAACTTCAAGCAGAGAAGGAGATTTTTTGGAATAAAAAAGTTGCTGCTAAGCATATGGTGGATGGCGACAATAACACTAAATATTTTCATGTCGTCATCAAAGGAAATGGGCCAAAAATTACATTAATAAAACTCTTCCGGAAGATGGTATTTTCAAAAATTCTATCAAAATTACTAAGACTGCAGTTGACCATTTTCAAAATCATCTTTATAAAAATTTTACTTTTGTCCACATAAATAACTCTACTTTTATTCTGACCTTATTCATCAAGAGGAAAACGACAATCTTTCTAATCCTCCTTTTTTTAAGGAAGTTAAAGAGACTCTTTGTAGTATGAATAGTGATTCTGTGGCTGGGCCTGATGGTTTTACTACTCAATTTTTTCAAAAATCATGGCACATTATTAACAATGACCTTTTCTTTTGTGGTTTTGGATTTCTTTGCGGGTAACTGTATCCTTAAGTTTTTTTTCCTCTACTTTTATTATTCTTATTCGTAGAAATAATTATGTTAGCTCTTGGAATGATTTAAGACCTATTAGCCCTTGTACTTTCTTTAACAAGTTGATTTCTAAAATTATCACGAATTATTTAAATCTTATTTTACCAAGAATTATTTCTCCCTTCCAGATGGGTTTTGTGAAAGGGAAGGCTATCGCTGATAATATTTCATTAGTTTAAGAATTTTGCCAAGATTTAGATATTAGGGTAAGAGGGGGTAACTTGATTTTTAAGTTGGATATTGCCAAGGCTTATGACAATATTTATTGTAACTTTATTTAAAATATTTTGCATATCTTGGGTTTCAATTTGGTTCTTATTAAGCTTATTAGGAATTGTATTGAGAGTATTTATTTTTCCATTATTGTTAATGGGTCTACTAATGTATTTTTCATATCTTTTAATGGTTTAAGATAGGGTAACCCTATTTCCCTTGCTCTGTTCATTATTGTTGCTAATTTTTTATCTAGAGGTCTTACCAATCCCTTTGAGAATACTCCTAGTCCTTATTTCATAAAGTTGGTTGGTTTTCCTATTTCTCATCTTTGTTTTGATAATGATTTTATTGTTTTTATGAATGCTTCTGTCAACAGGATTCATAAACTTATGGAATTTTTTGATCAATTTGAGATGGTTAGTGGTTTATCTCTTAATAAAAACAAATCTGGTTTTGTTAATTCCAAAAGATTCACTAATTATCACATTTTTTCCATTAAAAATGTTACTTGTTTTATGCATGGCCAATTACCCATAAAATATCTTGGGGTTCCCCTCTTTAAAGGTTCTAAGAAAACATTTCTTTTTGATGATCTTATTATGTCTATTCAAAATAAATTTTTATCATGAGATTCCAACTTTATGAGCTTTGGTGGTAGATTAACTCTTGTTAAAAGTGTTATCTTCTCTTTGTCGGTTTATATCTTTCAAATTATTTTGCTGACCAAAGAGGTTTGCAATGGAGTACTAAGGCTTATTAATCAATTTTTTTTGGAAAGGTACTTCCAGCAATTCCAATATTTCCTAGGCATCTTAAGATAGATGTTGTGGTGTTTTTGTTGAAGGAGGTTAGGTTGTAAAAGTATAACTAACTTAGCTTATGCCTTTTCCTTTAAGATTTGGTATAATTTCAGTGCTAAAGCTAGTCTTTGGGCCAACTTTATGTCTGCTAAATACTATGTTTGTAAGCATCCTTCTACCTGTGTTTTTAATCAAGGTGATTATTTAGTGTGGAAGAGACTTTATAAGGTTAAACGGTCTGTTGAGCGTTTCATTTCTTGGGGGCTTGGTGAGGGTAATATTTTCTTTTGGCAGGATTGTTGGTTGGATAAGCAACCTATTGATTATATTATGAACACTTCTTCTAATGCAGTTATTAGGTTAATTCTTTCATTTATGATAATTACTGAGATTATGAAAAGCTCTCTAATGTCATCCCAGATTGCATTATTCATCAAATTTTAAAACTTCCTATCAATACTGCTTCTTATGATATTATCTTACGTGATTTATCTAAAGATGGTTGCTTTCATTTTCTCTATGATATGGCATAAGAGCATTCCCTTTGCTGTGGATGTCTTTGTCTGGAAAACCTTGCTTAAATGTATTCCCACTGATGATAATTTTATTAATAGAGGTTTTATTTTGCCTTTCAAATGCTAATGTTGTTTCCATTTGGAGAATATGCATCATGTTTTTATTTCATACCCTATTGCCGCTAAAACTTGGTTTTATTTTGTTGACATGTTCAAATTAAATTACTTTAATGCCTATTTATCCCTGAAATCTATGCTTAATGCTTGGTTCATTAAGACTAAAGTGCACATCAGAAATGTCATTCCTTCTCTCATTCTATGGTATTTATGGTTAGACAGGAATAATTCTTTTTTTAATGGTAATCATATGAATCATCTTTAGGTTATCTAGAATGTTAAAGATAAGATTTTGGCTTTCTTTTCTATTCATCTAATTTCTATCAAGAATTTCAAGAATTGTACTTTTGTGGGATTTGCTTTAGGCATTAATTGGGAGGATGGTCATATTGCGAAATACCGTAGAATTATTTATTAGATTAAGCCTCCCATTAATTTCTTTAAGCCGAATGTGGATGGTGCTAGTAGTGACTCCACCATGGGCAGTGGTGGAATTCTCTAGAATAGTGATGGTAATCTAATTATGGCTTTTGCTTGTCCTCTTCAGAAGGGGGATATTTTCCATGCTACTACTTTGGCAGTCCTGTATGGATTAAGGTTATGTATAACTCTTAACTTAACTCTTATGTTTATTGAAGTTAATTCAAATTACAATTTCCAATTCTTTAACTCTGGTAATGATAAGTGGTTGCAGTACTGACCTATTTTATATGGATTTTTTTTTTGAGAAAATGCATATATCATTAAAATTAAAAAAAAAACAAAATTATTACAAGCAAATAAAACTACTAGAAAAAGCAAAGTAAAAGGAGGTCATATTAAAAAGCAATTTAAGCATAATGGAACTATTAGAAAAAAAAGGAGGTCTTATTAAAAAGCAATTTAAGCATAATGGAACTATTAGAATAAAAAGGAAATTTCATAATGAAAATAAGTCTCTCTACTTATCATTTGAAACCCATAGAGGTGGAGGGGATACCAAAGATTAAATAACAACCATGAAGGTTAACTAGTATCCCAGAATTCCCAATTGAGTAAAAAATAATAGATAAAAAAGAACTTAATTTCATTTATTCTAAATCCTTTTCCCAAATACACCCTTATGCTGAAAGTAAATGAAGAAAAAGCAAGAATGCTATACAAAATAAAAGAAATGAAACTAAGGAAATAGAAAATCGTCAAGATATAACCTATGATCTTGACATCTCCACAAGGCATGACTTTAAGAAGCTCCATCATCATCAATCTCTCCAATGAGCATTCTTAAAATTTCCATTCATCAATCATTTTACTATTTAAATAAAGTAGTGGCTCTAATGCTGCCACCAAGAATGTCCATTTCCCTTCCTCTAAGGCTTCCTTCGAGAGGACCAAACAACCTTGTATCTTTATTAAATTTATTCTTCATGTGGAATGATTTAGAAGGTAGTATGAATTTATCGTCTTCAAATAATTCTTCTCCAAAATTTATTTTACCAAATATTAAATTTATTTTATATGGCTAGGGAGAGTAAGAATATTTTGTTTTTTTTAATTATTCATTATACTATTTTTGCAATGAGGGTAATGGTTGGGCTTGTTGGCTTGCTGATTGGGGGTGTGGTCTTGAGGATTTTGGGGATTTGATTTATACCAACCTTCTAAGGTATCTAAAATGACATATTATTCTTGATCATTTTGGTGTTCCCTATGTTAGTACTTAGGGGGTTTTGTTGGACCTACCGGTGGTTTTGGGCCTTATTTCTGGAGGCTGCAGTGGTTTGATTTTTCCCTTTCTGGTCCCATTGTTCATTTGGCTTTTTTGTTTACCTGGTTGGGTTAGAGAAGTATTTGTTTTGTCTTTTTTGTGTTGGCTTTGATATCTTGGATGGCTGCTGGTTGGGTGGTTTGTTGGAGCTCTTTCCTCTAAGTGGTTGTTTCTTACTTTGTGATATTACTATTGTTCTCTATCTAGTTTTAATATTTTATTTTCTTCTGCTTTTGACTAGTTGGTATGTTTTCCTTTATATTTGGCTTATCAGTTTCATTCTGCTAGCTGGTTGTGGGAGGTCTTGGTGTGGTTTGGTGTATTTAGCCTCCTTGGGTAGTGTTTATTTATTTTTTGTTCCTCCTTGTTTTGATCATTCCCTCTAGTGCGAATTGGTGTTTTTTTAGTTGGCTCATCTGGAGCGTTCTCCAGTATTGGGCCTTATGGACCTGGTGCCTAGTTGGGCCAGTGCTGGATGTTTATTCATGGAATTGGTTGGTCCTTCTCTTTGTCTTTCATGCTGGCTTGGCTATAGGGGTTGTGGCATATTTTTAGGCATGTTACTCATGTGGTTCCTATAATTTGGTGTTGATTTAGCCTGTGTTGGCCCTGTCTCTTTGCAGTATGGGGTTTGACTTAATTCTGGAGCATCATATGGTTGCCGAAAACATCCCTTACCTTATTAATAGCCCTTTTTTATTAATAGCCCTTTTTATTTATTTCTTTATAATGGTCTGATTTGTTTGAATTATTGTTGGCACTTTCTAAGCTTTTGATTAATTTAATGGAGGTGTTTAAGGATATGGGCTTGACTTATGATTGCACTGGTTCAATTTTTTGACAGGGATCCTAGTTGTTGCTCTCCTACCTCCTTGTTATTTTTTGGGAGCTATTTTTTGCTTCATTTGATGGCTTTGGGTTCTCCTTATTACGTTATTGTTGGTTGGCTAGTAGTTATTTGGTGGAAAGCCTGGGAGACTCTTTGGTATTAATCTATCTCAAGGTAGGCTATTGAAGGTCTTTGGGGGGGTTGTTGGTTGGTTTGCTGGTCTTAACCAAGGGGTTCTTTGCAATTTTTGCTGGTGGTTTTTCTACAGCTTGCCCTATCTTTGGTGCTATTTTATTTCTCTATCCTGGTCATTTGGGAAATTTTCTTGGTGCTTTTGGCCTCTGTTTGACAGGTTGTGGAGGCTTGGGCTTGGTGGTAGGAAGGAGTGGCAGTGGGTTTTCCCTAGTGATAGTTTTTTGGTAAAATTAAGGCCTGAGCTCTATATATCTATACCCTTGCTTGGATTGTATGTAATGTTTTGCGTTGTATTTCTTTAATAGTTTGCATGTTTTCTTCTCTTTTTGTGTTCTCCTGATTTGGTATTTTAGGCATTGTTGTAAGTATATTTTGGATCCTTATTTTTGGTTTGATAACATTATTGATGTTTATTGCTGGGAATAATACCTTATCTTCTATGGGAGGATTTTTGCACTGAAGATGCTTATGGGTGATATTATTTCCTTGTATTCTAATTTTAATTTAATCAATTCTCATCCTTATTTCTATATTATTTTGTTCTTTAGTTTCTTGTTTTGCTACTTTTATGATTTACAGGTGGAAATGCATATGGCTGTGATCAATTTTTTTTGCAGAAAGATCGTGCTTCAAGGGTTTACTTGTATCTTTTTTTTTATGCTTGTCTTTTGCATTATTAGCATGTACCAAGGATATCTTGTATTTTGGATTAATGGGGACTATCGACTCATAGGCTTTCTTTTGCTTTGTTTCATAGCTCTTTTGAGCATTAGGGAGTTGAGAATCTTAAGGACCTTGTAATCATTTTTTATATTAACACATAGGCCGCTTTGTGGGGTTTTTCTTATATAAAAAAAACTAAACTAAAATAAACCTAAACCTAAAGTAAATTAAACTAATTAACTAAACTAAACAAAACTAAATAAATAATAATAATAAATAATAATAATAATAATAAATAATAAAATTATAATAATAAATAAATAATAATAAAAATAAATATACTAAATAATAAAAAGTAACTAAACTAAACCATAAACCCTGAACCCTAAACCTAAACCTAAACCTAAACTTAAACCTTAACCTAACCCTAAACAAAAACTAATAAAAAATAAATAAAAATAATAATAAATAAGAACTAAACATAAACCTAAACAAATAATAAAAAATAAATAAGTAATATTAATAATACTAAATAAATAAATAATACACTAATAACATAATAATAATGATAAATTACTAAATTTCAAGGTGATACTGGATTCCTGTGATTCTTCTGCTAGTTTTAGTGGCATGTCGTTAATGATCTTTGGTTTGGTATTTGCTTCGTCTTTTCTTCATCATCTATTCTCCTATTTTTTGTTATTATGGTTGGTTTTTCGGGATCAGGACTGTCTAGGGTTTGATGCATCTTAATCATTTCAAATATCCTTATCAGATTTTAGAGAAATCGGATCAAGGGTTGTTGACTGAGATGGATAACGAGAATTTTGCTTCATTGGGAGAGGATAATGGTAAGACGCTTAAGAATTCTGTGAGTAATGATTCTAACCCTAATGATCGAATTAGGAAATCTCTTCCTAAATCTTTCAAAGAGGCCTTATCTTGCTCCTATAGTAATGATAATTCATCAGTTAATATTACTACTTCTTCTATTAATGGATTAACTATGATTCTTATTTTGGATTATGACATTTTTAAGTTTGTTGAGCTTTTTATGTATGCTTTGGTCAGTATGTTTTCGTTTAAAAGATCGTTAATAGGAGAAATTAGGAATTTTTTTCATAGTTCGAAACTTTTGTGTACTTTTACCGTTAGCATGCTAGACCCTCATCTTATTTTTATTAATCTTTCTAAAGATTTTGATTACACCAATTTTTTTTAAGGAGATCTTATTATGTGAGAGACTGTCATATGAGATTCTTAAAGTGGTCACTGAAATTTGACATTAATTCGAAATCTTTGATTTTTCCTGTGCGGATTTCCTTACGTAATCTTAACATGCATTTTTTTAATTCTTCAATATTGCTAGCAGTTGGGTGTATCTTTTATCGACCTCTTCAGGTGCATCAGGCTACTGCTAATAAATCTCGACCTTCGGTGGAGAGAGTTCTTGTTGAAATGGATATTAGAAAGGATTTCCTAAGGAAATTTGGATGGGATCGAGAAAGAATGGATATTCTTAAAGGATGGAGTTAGAAAACTTTCCTATTTTTTGTACTCATTGTAAATTACATGGGAATGATATGAATAATTGCTTTATTTTTAAAAGAAGGATTTTAAAAGAATTTGAACGAAATGAATTCAGGTAAATGGAATCAGGTGCACATTTCTTATATCGATGTGGTGGTACTTGAAAACATTGAAGAGGGTGAAAGTTTTGGGAAAGGAAAAGAAATTTATTCTTCTTGAAAGAATCATTTGGTTCCTAAGAAGCAAGAAAATAACAATTGGTATATGGTTTTGTATAAAGAAACTTCTGTGTTTGAAGTTAAAAATAATTTTTATATTTTATATGCATGGAAAAATTCAGTTAATTTTTAAAAAAATTTGGTTCTTTTGAAAGAATATTTTTACTAATCCTGTGCAGGATAAAGGAAATTTTGTTATTAATGAGCCTACATTGTCGATTCCTGATAAATGCTCAGAATTTGATGAGAAAGAGTTGGAAGAAGGGGAACTTTTTTTAGCATGATATGGGTGAGCATTTTATTAATAATTATTTGGTTATTATGGGCACGTCTCATAGAAAGCATGTGAAAAAGGGTAAACCATTTTAATCTATCTATAATATATGGTTTAATAATATGAAAAACAAGAACAAATTTGATATGGTTATGAAACTTTCAAATTTTTTAACTTAATCTCTTTCACTTCATAATTAATGATTAATTTTCTTATATGGAATGTTAGAAGGATTGGATCCCTCTGAATTAAAAGTAGGATTTGTAATTTAGGATGCATTCATTGCATAGATTTTTTAATGATTTTAGATCCCATGATTAATATTGATAGTATTTTGCATGTGGGTATAACTTTTGGCTTTAAATTTTTTTTTTTCTAATAAGTCTAACAAAATTTGGCTATGTTGCTCCAATAAGGTTACCTTATCAGTTATATATGATTTTTCTCAATTGGTTAATGTGCCTATTTCTTATTTTAATTTTTTTGTTAAAGGCTCTTTAATTTATTCTGTCTGTAATAGATATGATCAAATAATTCTTTTGAATGATCTTATTACTTTTTCTTCTTCTAATAATGAACCTTAGTTTGTTGGTGGAGATTTCAGTACTATTCTTAACTCTATTGAACATAAGGGTGGCTGTGCTCCTAATGTTTTTTCTATGGAGGAATTTTCAAATATGATTTATAATTGCATGCATTTTTATATTGGTTCTGTTAGCTCTAAGTTTAGTTGGGGCAAAAATAACTTTTGGCAAAGATTATATAAGGTTCTTTTAAATCATCGTTGGATTTTTGTGTAGCCTTTGAGCTCGATTGAACATTTGAGCAGATCTCTTTCTGATCACTGTCCTTTACTTGTTTATATCAAGGTGGATAAAACTAATAGTAATGCTTTACCTAGTTTTGGATTTTAGAATATATGGCTGTAATATACTTATTTTTTTAATTTAGTTGCTTCTAATTGGAATGCTTGCATTTCTCGTGATAATTTATGTTTTTGGTATGATTAGAATTTTACTTAAATTGAAATGATTGAAATAATGTTTATTTTGGTGGAATAAACACCATTTTAAGAATATTTTTGCTAATGTCAAAGAAATGGAGGAAAAGGTTTGTGCTCTTAAAATTCCTGTTGTTTATGATCCTAATTTTATTAATGATTTGAATGTGGCTAAAGATGAGTTAGTTAAGCTTCAGGATATCGAGGAGATGTTTTGATGAAAGTTTGTTAAGGTTGTTATGCCCTTATGAACTAATCCCAAGGCTAACCAAGATGAGGGAGGTGAATTGGTAGTTTCAAAACTTGAACTTCTAGTTTTAACTCAATCTCGCTCCCCCTGAGTGTGTTTGTGTGCATGGTCACCAAGCATACATACAACCTTAGAAGACTTGACTAAAAAAAAAACATCAATTAATATTACAAAAATTATTACAATATAACCTATTTTACCAAATCTTAAGCCTTGAATCTTTTTTGGATGGAGAATGGTATTCCTAAAAAGTTATTACACATACAAACAAAAATATATGCAAATATAACTATACAACAGGATGTGAGCCACAATATTTATTTTCATCAAAAACATAAACTCATAAGCTCAAGTTACAACAATCTCCCTCTTGATGATGGCAAATATTACAGGTTGAATATGCAATTTTAAAAATATTTTCTCCTAATCTCCCCCAAACTAAGATAAAAATTTAAAAATTAGGGAATTTTTTTTTCTTTCTTTCTTAATTTTTATTTTTTAAAAAAAAGTACAACAAAATAATTTACTTGTTAAAAAGATAAATTAAAATAGATGCAAAGAAAATAGTATGTTCTCCCCCTTTGATATTATAAAATAATAGAAACTCGTGGATCAATCTAGAGAGAGAAAAACTTTCATTTTTCAAATTTTCATCTCCCGCAAATTCCTTTCTCCATCAATGATGGTGGAGGGCCGTCGGCCTCCACCATCTGACACCTCTGATGGTTGTCAGAACTCATCAACCATTGATCAGAGGGGAACCACATGTAATGGTTGTCTATAAATGTAGGAGGTGATCACTGAAGTTGATGACCATCGTCAATCAAGTTCGTCAAGGTCTCCTTCATTGGTGGATAATTCGATGCTAAATGTGATAGTAAAGGACTTCTCATTTTTGAATTCCAAACAGAGATCTCAATTTCCTGAAATGAAATGCCAAGGACCATTGGTGATAAAGGTTGTAGCAGAAATAACACCTAAGTTGATTAAGCATGTGGAAGGAAAAGGTAAGGCTATATCTAAAATTATGGAATTGGTTACTCCAAAGACTCTGAAATCATCTAAAATTACTTCTAATAATATGGCTTCTACTTCGGGAATGAAAATTTTTGTTAACCGATTTGGAAATTCGAATGCAATCCCTGGACTTTATCGCAGCGTGATAAATGAGAATTCTTGAAATTTGGTTAACAACAATTTTCGTTCGGTACTAGAAAGAAGGAAAGTATCGGAGGAAGGTAAGCTTTTTGATGGAATGCCTAAAAGCACTGTATGCTTGGGTAATGTGAATCTATGGAGTAAGAAACCATATATAAATTTGGATTTTAATGAAGAGGATGTTGTTTTATCTGAAGATGGAAAGGCAGTAAGACTATTTGAAGAAATGGAGGAGTTGAACTCAAAGAAACTCTCAAAGTCATTGGTAATTAAGGTTTTTTAGAGAGAGATTTACCATCCCATATGGTGGCTTGAGAGCTAAGGAGACAATGGAAGCAATTCGGTCAATTCCACTTTACTACATTGGGTAGAGGATGGTTCTTATGCTCATTCTCATTGGAAGAGATGGCAGAAGAAGCTCATTAAGGAGGTCCTTGGTTTTTTAACGGACATATAGTAGGGATGGAGAAGTGGACGCCGGAATTTACTACGGATTCTAATAAGGGTCTTTCTTCTCTGATTTGGATTAGAATGCCCCACTTACCATTGCAATGTTGGGATGAGAAGAATGTAGTCTGTATAGCTTGAAGAGTTGGAAAACAACTTATGTTGGACGGTAATATGTTTCATTGGGGAAGAAGAGAGTTTGACAGTGTATGTGTAAGAATAAGGCTTGATCAACCTCTTCCATTAGGTTTTTGGGTGGATAGCATGGTGGGAAGGCCAAGTTATGGCCTATAACAAGGTATCAAACTTTTTCTTCGTTTGTGGGAAGATTGGACATATGGAGAATGAATGAGTGCCAAAAGAAAATAATCAGAAGATTATGAAAGTTGCTGATGATAGTAATAGAAGAAATGATATGGGAAGAACTCAACAGGTTTGTAAAGAACCTACTTATGGTCCATGGATTATGGTCAATAACAAGAAAAGGAGAAATTATAAATAGGGCAATAAGTTGAATAAATCGAACACTGCTATGTATGTTAAGAAATATGTTATTCCAGTAAAAGTTGAACAGGAAGCTCAAATTGTTATGGAAGATGGCTTTGGGAAAAGCTCTAGACAGGAGATCCCAAGGATTCTAAGGGATGTGGTTGATCAACTAGAAGAGGGAGATGTACATCTGGAAGGAGATAAAATTGATAAAATGGAACAAGACATTGTTCTAGTGGAACAAAAAAATCCGGATAACATTAGTAATATCTGCACTGGTTAGATTCTCTTTTAGAGTAATAATGAGAAGGGTTGCTTGCGAACTCAGGTAAATCCTAATGGATTACTTGCGAACTCAAGTACTCCCTATCAAAAAAGTGATTTCAAAGTTCAAAAGATTTTAGGTAAAAAGGAAATGGAAGAGCTGGGTCAAAATGTCTTTATCAGCAAATCTGCTGAATGGGCAGCAGAAACTATTTCGACGGTGGAAGTTCCTGTTGGGATTAACAAGAATAACATGTTCTCATTACTTCAAACAGTCAATGAAGAGGGGAAGGCTGATAGTACAAATATAATTAAAAATTCCATGGTTGATAGTGAAGAAGGGGAGCTGATAGAAGATGGAAAAGATGCTAATAAAGTGGATGTTCAAAACACTTTGATGAATAAAGAGAAGAAAGAAGGCAAAGGTGATGGGATTCAGAATGAAGTGGATTGTGTTGTTATGGAGAAATCGGTCCCTGCTACCCAAAAACAAAAGCTTTTGAAAGAACTTAAACACTTGGGGCCTTTGAGCAATTCGGCTAGATCCAAAAAATCAGAAGCAAATTTTAAAGGTAAATGTGGAGGTCCTTCCCCACCTTTATCCAAATGACTTCTCTTGCCTTTTGTAATTGTAGGGGGGAAAATAAGAGGGTAGCCTCCCTATATTTAAAAGATTTTGTAAAAGAATGGGTTGTCTTCTTTGTTGGAGTGGTTGAAACCAAAATCTATTCCTTTGAGAGATATAAAGTGAATAAATTGTTGGGTGATGATTGGGATTATTTTCTTTATCCCTCGGCTAGGGCTTCGGGAGGTATTATGATATTATGGAAAGTTAATATTACAAAATTTTCAGTAATAGAGGCTTCACCTCAATGTGTGATTGGGGAATTAAGTCTTTTCAATAAAAGGAAGTGGTTGGTTTCTACTGTATATGGAAACAAAAATCCACATTTGAGAAGAAACTTGTGGGAAGTATTAGAAGATAAAAGTAATAAGAATATCCCTATGGTGGTTGGAGGGGATTTCAATTGTATACTTTCACAAAAAGAGAAGAGAGGTGGAAAAAAGTTATCTTTTTCTCAAGACCCACAAGAAACGCCTGCATTTATGATGAGAAATGACCTACATGATGTGGGAATAGTGGGCCTGAAATTTACCTGGTGCAATAACAAAAGTGGAAATGCTCATATACTTGAAAGGCTGCATAGGTGTCTTTTAAACTCCAAGGCTTTGAATGAAGTTCAGAATGCAGTGGTAAGACATTTGGCAAGAATTGCATCCGACCATTGTCCATTAATTCTAAGAATTATAACTGAGAAGTTGTACCAAAACAAAACTCTTTGATATGAAGATGTTTGGGCATCCTTTCCGGCTGCTAAAGTGATTGTGTTAAAAGCATGGAACTAACCAGTTAAAGGGAATGCCATGGAAATTATTAATCTAAAGTGTAAGAGGACTTTAAAAGCACTTCATTTCTGGAGTAAGGAAAAATTAAAAAACTTTAAAGAAAGCAATATTCTTTTCAAGAGTGAGATTGCTGGTCTACAGTTAGAAGAAGCCAATGGAAATGGTTTAGAAGAAGAAAAGCTGGTTCTACTTAGAGCAAAAATACATGAATTGAATGTGAACTAAGCTCGGTTAAGCAAATGGTTGAAACAAAGATCAAAGCTGAAATGGATTCAGGAAAATGATACAAATTCAAAATTTTTCCATTCTTTTGCAAATGGTAGAAGAATGGGAAATTTTATTCATCAATTGAAGAATGAAAAAGTTATTTTAGTTGAAGACCATGCAGAAATTGAAGACATCCTATTGAAGTTCTTTAACAACAAATGGAGAAATTGATATGGCTATTTAAATGGATGGCCTCCGGTGTTGAAATCTTTATCTATTGCTGATTGTAAAATATTAAAAGAGGAGTTTTATTTTTCTAAACTTGTAGCAGTTATCAAAGATAGTGGAACTAATATTTCACCTGGATTAGATGGTACAACTTACACTTTCTTCAAAAAATGTTTTTTTTAAAAAAATGCATAAAGCAATTGCATTAAAAAGAAAATAAGCTAATACAAGCTAATAGCATCACATTCCAACTTTAATAAAAGTAAAAAAGGAGGAATGTGCTCCATACTAAAAGAATCCCAAGCAAAGTCACTATTATGAGCATAGTTAGCACACATATCCGCTAACTTATTGCATTCTCTACTAACATGTTTGAAAATAAAAAAATTAAACTCTTTAATAAAGGAGGAGAACCACACATCAATTTCCCTTTTATGCTTTATTTTGATAATGTTTTGAAAACTATTCATCACATTATCATTATCTCCTTCAATGATAATTCCTTGAACTTGAGAATTCCCTTGATAATTCCATGAAGAGATAAAATACCCTCGAGTTCAAGATGAGCAATGTCCCAATGAGTACATTTGATTCCTTTAGCAAAAAGAAATCTTCCAAGATGATCACATCCAAAAGCTCCAATTCCGGCATTACAAGTAGATAACAATGAAGCGTCCACATTAGTTTTTTATCCAATCAGGTGGAGGAGGATGCTAAGAATTTTTAAACAACTGAGATAGTTGATTAACATCCCAAAGGCCCAACTTATTTCTATAATAATTAGAAATAGATGTCATACTAAGAGCATTAGAAGCAATGCTCAAATTGGAATCCTCAATTCCTTCATGAATAAGTCTATTTCTAGACTTCCAGTAAAGAAATACTAAATTGCAAAAAACATTTGTGATAAATGTTTTTTTTTAATGCATTTAACTCCAACCAATCCATTGTTTCAGCAAAACTATTAAATTCTGAAATATGAAATCCTCAAAGATTGAGAACTTTTTTTGTTTGAATGATTTTATCACAGCTCACCACCACATGCTTGATATCCTCAATATCCAAGAAACCTCTTGGACATAAGCATCCTTCCTTGAGCCCTCGATACTCAAAGAAATGAAAAGTTGGAATACCTTTATTGTATATCCTCCACCAAAAAATTTCTGTTCATGGATTTAGTTTAATCTTATTCATCCAATATCAATATCTTCCTTTGATAGAATCAGTTGACAAGGCTTCATCAGATAATGCAGCCAACATTTTTCCAGAATTATAAGAAATTAGCTCCATTTGATCACTTCCAGCCTCCTGATCAATCTTCATGTTGCATATAATCTGAAGAAAGTTATTATCAAAGACATTCTGTAATTTGGCAATATTCCATGTGCCATTTTCAATGAATTGATCTACACATATTCATTAATATATAGATTATCAAGGAACGTTTGCCATTTACATAGAGCTTCATCTAAATTCCACACATCCTCCAAAACATTAATTTTTTCACCGTTACAGATATTCCATCTGATAATCGGTTTGAGAGCTTTAGCACCACTTCTTAAGATTTTACAGGTTGAATATAAATTCTGCTTCCACTCCAAAATGTAACCAGAATTCCCATATTTAGGCTTCAAGCATTTATGCAAAAGAGAATCTTCATCATTTACATATTTCCATGTAATCTTGGCTCTTAAAGAATCAATTATTTGTGTACAAGATTTGAGGCCACGTCCACCTAAATTCACCAGTTTGCACAGAGTTTTGCAGCTGACATAATGTAATCTGGCCTCATTTTCCTCCTTGTGCCAAATAAACTTTCTACAAGCTTTATCAATTTCCACCAGTATACCATTCGGAACCAGAGAACGCGTGCAATAAAAAACTAGTATTGAAAGGATTGTCTTTCTAGCAAGAGTCATTCTTCCAGCAAGAGATATAAACTTTGTTCCCCAAGTATCAAGCTTTCCAAGAACTTTTTCCAATAAAAAACTGAAATCTGATGTCATCAATCTCCTAAGAGCAATTTTAACTCCTAAGTAATAGAATTCCATCACAAGCTTGAATCCCATTACCCGACCTATTTTTCTCTTTTTCCTTCTTCTAACAGCTTTTCCCCAAATAATAGAAGACTTATTGTAATTGATCTTTTGAGCTGAACAATTACAATAGTCTAGTAAAATGCTTTTAATACTCTTTATCATTTTAAAATTTGCTTCAGAAAAGATCAATATATCAACTGCATAAAGCAGATGTGATATCCTAGGAGCATTATGATGAACCTTGATCCCTATTTCCATCTCTTCTTGCATCAAAGCATTATATAAAAGTTGTGAACATAAAAAAAAATTGAAAAGGAGATAGGGGACAACCTTGTCGAAATCCACTATGAGCATTGATCCAATTAATAGATTTGCCATTGATCAAAATAGAAAATCTTGGATCACGTACACATTCCAGAATAAGCTTCGAGAAGTGCAAAGGAAAGCCAAAATAACTCAATATTTGCTCCAAAATTTCCTAAGACATGCTATCATAAGCTTGCTCCATGTCTATTTTAAAGAAAACCAATCCTTTTAAAGATTTAGAAAACCTGAATTTGTGGAAAATTTCTTGAGCAATTAACACATTATCTGTAAGAGATCGGCCCTTAATAGAAGCTGATTGGTTTTTCGAAATTAGTTTTGGAAGAAGATTAACCATTCTATTAAGAAGAATTTTAGCCACAAGCTTATAAATTGTTTTACATAAGTTTATAGGCCAAAAATTTGAAGGTGTCATAGGCATCTCCATCTTTGAAATGAGCACAATCAAAGTTTCCTTCCAACTAGATTCCATAATACCCTTATGAAAAAACTGCTTTAAAGCTTCCCAGATCTCTGTTTTAACAATTTGCCAATAAGTTTTGATAAAAGAGTGTGTTATCCCATCAATACCAGGTGAAACTCTTCCTTCCAAAAGGCTAACAACATCAGAAACTTCCTTCAGATTAAGCTCTGAATTAAGCAATGCTCTATCCAAGTCTGATAAAAGAGCTCTTGGGCATGGCCAGTTATTTAAAGAACAAGTTCTATAATCCCACTTGGATTTGAAAAAATTGAAGAAAACCTCTTCAATTTTAATTTGATCATTCACCAAATTTCCATTCTCATCTTTAATGTTTAATATGTAATTTGCATTCTTTCTCGCATTTGCAAAAGAATGAAAGAACCTTGTATTCAAATCTCCATCTTTTAACCACTTTGCTTTTGCTCTCTGTTTCCACCTAGAGTTTAATCGGGCTAAGGTACATTGAAGTTCATTGATTTTGGCACTAAGGATCAAAATTTTTCCTTCAGATAAGCTACCAACCGATGACTCTTCCATTTGTAGATCCAGAATATCTTTGATAAGGTCATCTTTCAAAAGATTGAGGTTCTTCAGTTTTGATTTGCTCCAATAGAAGAGAGATTTTAAAGCTCTGTTAAATTTAATCTGAAGTCTATCAGAGTGAAGATTTGCAATTTTCCTGTTCCATGCTTTTTGAACAATACCCGCCGAATCAAAGTAAAAAGCCCAAGTATCTTTAAACTTGATGTAGCCATTAGGCTTAGGTTTATCTTCCCATAATTTCAACATAATGGGACAGTGATCTGAAGCTATACGAGGAAGATGGTGAATCACCAATAACGAATTAGAATCAAGAGCAGAAGAATTAGCAAAGCATCTATCTAGTCTCTCTAGAATCCGAGCTCCACCTGATTTATTATTACACCAAGTATATCTTGGTCCAATAAAATTCAAATCATGATAATCATGGTTAGTAAAGAACCATTTCATTTCCTTAGAGCCTTGAGAGAATTCAAAAATTCTACCTCCTTTCTTATCACCTTTGGTTAAAAGGCAATTAAAATCACCTCCCACCATAGAAGGTCTGTCAAGAATCATATAATTCTCCAATTGATTCCAAAGGTCCTGCCTTTTATAGGAATATTTGTTAGCATAAACAGTAGAAATCATCCAACACCCTTTATTATGGATTTTTAAATCTCCAATAACACAATGATAAGAAGAGAACAAGGTATTAAAGGAAGCGAACCTTGTATTCCAAAGAATTAAGATCCCTCCTGATAGACCCTACGAAGGTAATGAAAAAAATTCCAATCAATACCAATAAGAGTATTGATATCTTTTCTATTAATAGAAGAGACTTTGGTTTCTAATAAACCAATAAAGCCCACATCATTTTTATTTACAAATTCTTTGAGATATAGAGAAGCATTAACTTTCCTTGCTCCTCTACAGTTCCAAAAGATAATGAAATTCATTGATTAGAAGGGGGACTAGCCCCATTCTTCTTGTCTTTAATTCCCAACTCCAATCTTCTATTTCTAGTCAATGGTTTAATTGGTCCAAGAGTCTTGAGCTCTTTTCCCAATTTCCTCTTGACCGAATTATTATCCTCTTTAACTTTTCGACCAGTTAAAGCCACATCCTCAGGTTTAAGAGATGACAACATAACATTATCATCCATGTTATTACTCATAACATTATCAACATTGATAGCATCTTCATCAATTTTTTTTAGAATATCAAACATATTTTTTTAATCAAAACAATATGTTGAGAAGGATTCAAATTCTTACTTGAAGCAGAATTTTTAACATCCTGAGATAATTCCATAACTTTGATAGGCAAGATATCCATAATTTCACCATCTTCCATGCTTATTTCAATGTCTATAGCAGCATCATCCACATTTATAGTTTTGTCATCTTTCTTCTGAGGCACTTTTTCAATAGAAAATCCCAAGTTGGTACTTTGTTTTGGAGCTTGATTCTTAATTGAATCTGGAGCAGATACTCGAACATCACCTTGAACAGCAACTGGAACTGGAAAAACTTTCTAGATTTCTTTAAAAGCTTTTGGTCTAGCAACTGGAACAATTTTTTGACTTTCCTTAAAAGCATTGTTTTGAATTCTTCTTTTCTTCCCATACTTGACTTGCATCCAAGGGCCATATCCTTGCTCTTCCGGATCAACATTTGCTACTACTTCAAAATTTGCTTTTAGAGCATCAGAAGTTACTACCGAATCAGGCAAACCTATTTTATCTTTATACTCTGCAGATTTAGATCCAGGACAATTCACCATTAAATGTCCAATTTTGCCACATTTGAAACACAGTTTGGAAACTTTATCATATTCCACTCTTTGATAAAATTATGTAGATTCACCTTCCACCCATACTCCCAAAGGAAGTTGTCTGTCTAAATAGATACAAACACAAATTCTAGCAAATTCTCTTCGATTCCATTGGAACATGTTTCCATCAAGTAGAAATGGCTTACCAACTAGAGATGCAATTCTATAAATATTGATATTATCCCAGCACTATAAAGGTAGATTAGGAAGTCTAATCCAAACAAGAGCAGAAAGACCTTTCAAGGAATTTGTAGAGAAAGAAGATGTCAATTTATCAATACTCACAATATGACTTTTAACAAACCAAGGTCCTTCACATAAGATAGAGTCCATAATCTCAGCATTTTCACAAGAGCATAAAATCTTGACCCAGCATAGTGAGTCTAAAGCTACCAAAGAAACTCCACTGTCTTCTTAATTCACTGTTGATAACATAGAATGGGATGTTATCACCAAAAAACTTCGACAACAAGAGCATTAGTCAGTTTTCTGGAATTCTCCAATACATTCTCCATATGCAGTTTAACTATTTTTCCATCTTCATTCAAAAATGAACCTAAGTTAAAAGTATCCACTTTCACATTAGCATTTCTTGCCCAAGCATTAGTTTTGAAGTTGCCCATCTTATCAGTAGTTTCAGGAGGATAGATTTTTCTTTGAATCTAAATTTCAGTGTTTAAATCTCTTGAAATACAATGTCTAACCTGCTCCAAGTCATTTTGAAATGCTGTATTATTGACTAGTTGCAAGTCATCAGCATACATCTTATCAACATCTCATTGATTCATAGCAATCAAAGCAACACCATCTTTTGAATTCGCACCTTTAGAATTCAGATCAACAGGACTGCTTGTGGTAGAATTACAAAATCTACTCACATGTAATTTGAAATCAGATGAATTAGAATTATTTGGGCTGACCAAATTGAGTTTCAGATTTTTAAAAATCTTTGGGCTCCTCACTTCATCTTCAATAAGAACAGATTTGCCTTTTCCAACAACTGTAATCATCTTTTTTGGATTAAGATAGGCACCTTCATTAATGATCAGAGGCTTTTCTTTAATAGTAAATTTTTCCTTTGTGCCTAACAAGAATTCAAAGAAGAATTTATTTTAGAAATCTTTGAATCTGGAGGATCAGTCCTCCCAGCCATTGCAGTAATTGGTAATAATTCACCCATCATTCATCTTTCGATGATTGGAGGAAGATCACCGACGCAGGTGATCGGGGAGAAAAAAAATAACTGAAGAATTTGAAATTTGCTTTCTCTCTCTAGAAAATGGCACTATTTCTCTCTCTAGAAAATGACACTATGTTGAAGACACTTTGTGCCCTACTTGGAAAGAGAAAAATGTGGTTCCTACTTCAAAAATTATTGGTATATAATTGGGAATGATGTCTGGAGAGCAGTACAACATTTTTTCATTACAGGACAGCTTTGTTAAAGCTGGAAGCTGGTGCTAGTTATTCTCATTCCAAAGTTGCTGAATCCAAATTCTCCCTCAGGTTTTCGACCTATTAGCATGTGTGGTACTTTATATAAGATTATAGCCAAAATGATCTTAAATAAACTTATGAAGGTTATTGGTGGTCTTATTTCGGAGGAGCAAATGACATTTCTAAAATGTAGATCACTGTCGAAGCACATTCTTTTAGCTCAAGAATTGTTTAATAAGCTAAAAATTTCTAAATCAATAGAAGGATGGGTGGTGATTAAGCTTTATCTGGAACAAGGTTATGATAGTATGGCTTGGGATACCTTGAGATTGATCTTGAAGGAAATGGGATATCCAATCAGATTTTCAAATCTAATTATGGAATGTGTAGAATCTAATTATGATAGTATGGCTTGGGATACCTAGAAAGAAGGGGGTCAAGGCTTAAGGTCGGTGAATGCTATGACTGGTCCTCTTAGAGCAAAATTTGCTTGGAATTTCTTAAATGAAGAAGACACTTTGCTCAATAAAGCTATGATGGCAAGATATGGTAGTAAATATTGGGAACAAGCTAACAGAGCAAATAAATATTGGCTGATGGTGCTCTCGCTCTAAGGCCTATCACGAAGTGGAAAATTGCTGCAGGTAAGTCAATAAACATTCTTAATGATGTATGGATTCTAGATAGGTGTCTAGAGAAATGGCCTACATTTATTGCCGTAGAGAATTTTGAATTCCCATCGCTGGAGAGCTTTATTTCAGATGGAGGTTGGAAGAATAATCTTCTTAATAAATTTTTTTGGAAAGATCTTGTGAAGATTATTATTCAAATTGAAATTTTTCCAAATCAATCCAAGGATAGAATTGAGCTGATGAAAAGGTTCTCAGGCAAAAGCATTTGGCTTCTTCTTATGATAATGAAGATTACAGAACTATCGATTATGGAAACAGGCTAATGAAATTAAAGCTCAATCATATAATTGAATGTTTTTGGTGGCGGCTTCTCAATGAGGCAATCCCAACAAATAAATTTATGATGAATCGAAGATTACTGGGACACAATTTATGTCCTAGAAGATGTATTTAACAAGAAAATACTAATCATGTCATGGTGCATTGTTCAAAACTGCAGCAAGCTATTTGCATTCTCAAGAAATGGGGTTTCCTGTGTACGGTTTTCTCCTCTACCAGTGATTGTAAGTATCATTTGAAAAGGTTATCAGTTAAAAATAAATCAATGGCAAATTTATATTGTTCTCTAGTTTATTTCTCATGGAAGAGTAGAAAGTTAATCATGCATGGAAAACAAGATTTGAGTTTGAACTACATTACCTCCAATGCTATTAATTATGCATCAATTTCTTATTCTAATCTATTCATGGATCACTGGGATGCTAACCAGCACGGCTGATTTCTCATTGGCACCCCCGTCCCCAGAATGGATTAATGTTAATCTTGATGCAACTTTAACTAGTAACAATAATGGAGGTATATGTGGAATTTTTAGAGATTCTAAAGGCAAATTTTTACTTGCTTTTGGACTCAATTACACTCATTGGGATAATCGAGCATTAGAGCTAATGGCCATCGGTTCAATGAAAAATTTCATCTTTAATTGGATGCTAGATGCAAAGGGACTTATTATAGAAGGAGATAATATCAACATCATCAAACTTCTACAAAAATCTATGAATAAAAAAACTCAGTTTGTCAATGAAGAGGAACTTGAAAACCTCTCTTTTTTGGATGGCTTTGGTTACAATATTTTTCATTTTGTTAATAGAGTTTGTAATAAGTTAGCCCACATTTGTGCTAACTTTGCATTAGTTGAAGATTTTGGGAAGATCTTAGTAGCAATAAGGTTCCTCCTACTTTTTTCAAAATTCTAAAGGAGGAAAGTGATAGACTCTCTATCACATAGTAGCTTGTATTTGGTTTATTTTTTTCTTTTAATGCAATGTAGCATTTCCTTGAAAAAAAAGACAATATAAAAAAGTAGAGAATCATAGAAAACCATAACAGTGGAAATATTGATTAAAAAAACAAAATGACCCCTGATCTGGAGAAGATGATGTTTTTAAAATAATCTGTTTGAAATTTGAAATACTCTTGAAATGAGAAAGTTACCTTCTAATTTTATTCAAATATATAGTAAGGAATGTAATGACAACGCATAACCCTCAAAGGTTAGAAATTCTAAAATTGTTAGTCCAAGCTCAAGTTCCTTTAGAGGCTCAAAAACTTTTTAAGCAAATATCTAAATCAAGGAACAAATTAGAAAAAGAAATACTAATCTTTTTAAAACTCGTTTCATGAAATATATCTAATAGAAAATTAATGCAAATATTGGTGAATCAAAAATCATGATTTAAGAAACAAGGGTTTTCTTAAGATTTAAGAAATACAAAAAAGGTAAGCATACATTTTGTGGGCTCCTTTTGTACCTTTTGTTATTTGTTTAGCATACTTTGTGCATCTTTTGATTTAGATACACTTTGTATATCTTTCCATATTTGGCAACATTGCACATCTTTTGATTTTTGATAGACTTCGTGTATCTTTTCATATTTGGTGTCATTGCATATCTTTTTAGCTTTGGGCTCATTTTGTGCCTCTTTTCTTTTTAACAAATATGCTTCCATTTTGTAATTTTAAAAACTAAAGGAAACTCGTTCTACTGATAAAAATGAATCACTTCATTAAGAAAATAATGAGTTGGATTTAACAACTTTCAAGAGATCCCTACGTGATAGAAAAATGTAGGGAGATAACAAAGTTCAATTTCAAAATCTAATTTATAATTTGATGAAGATTTCAAATCAAAAGAAGAATAGTCTTATTAAGAAATGAGAAAGAGAGACAAAATCAAGAGTTTCATTCCTTTGACTGATTTTAGAGAAGTCAACCACAACTTAAAACTTTGAGAGAAGAGGAGATAAATTTTTCATTTTTAAAATAAGTTATCTTTAAAAAATATTTAATTTTCTAAAGTGTATACAAAATAAAAAAAAAAGTGATATATGTGTGTTGGTCAGACAAAACGTCCGAAAAAGAAATATAAAAACTAATTTAAAATTTTGAAGCAACAAAAAAAACAAAGAAAAAAAAATAAACCCAAAAAAAGATAGAAAATAAACAAAAACACAACGAACAAAAATATGCATACAAAAACAAATAAACACAAAAACAAGGGTTTAAATATCATCTTGCTCGTGGTCTAAAGATTCAGAAGCTAGGTCTGCCCAGGAGATTTTTTACTTTTCATTATTTGCTCTTTTTCTAATTTTCTTAGCTTTACCTTTTCTTTTGCAAGAAGAATTTTCAAATTAGGGCACTAATTTTTCATATTTCTATGTTTTCTACATGTAAAGAAAATAACGTTAGTGGAAATCTTAACATTCTTACCATTTTTACCTTTGTTCCACTTTTGTTGATGCTTTTGCTTGTGCTTTAGTAGGTTTTATAATTTGTTTGTTAAGTCATCACTTTCGTAATCTACTAAGCCACATTTTTCCATATCTTCAATTTTTAGCACTATAATTTCACCAGCATTACAAAAGCCTTTGACCAAAACTTTGCTAGCATGGAGTGAGTGAGCCAATCAAATTAACAATAGAATAATCATTCAAACTTTTTTATTCATAAATAGCAATAACTTAAGCATCAAATTAATCAAGTAGATAACTTAAAATTTTATTAACCTTTTCAAAGTTTGAAAATTCTTTACCTAAAGTATGTAATGATGTCACAATTTGAGTAAACCTAGTGTACATGTTTAAGATCATCTCATTAGGTTTCATGCAAAATAGTTCATAATCATGCATTAAAATATTCAACCTGGATTTCTTGATTTCACTAATAAATCCATATATAGTCTCTAATTTATCCCAAATTTCTTTGCTAGTTGTGCATGTGGATATTAACATATAATCTTTAGAATTCAAAGCACATAAAATATAATTTAAAGATTTATCTTTCAATTGAGCATTGAATTGATCTATTTTACTCAATTCAATAAAAGAAATATATATTTTAACTCAATCTATTATACATCATCGTATAAAATTACCAGTTTTAATTTAATAAAAAAAACCCTAACCTAACAAACTAACTAACCTAACCTCCTAAACTAACCCTAACGTAACCCTAAGTTAACCTAACATACCCCACCTAACCTAAACCCTAACTTAACCTTAACTAACCCAAACCCTAACTCTAAATAACTAACTAACCTAACCCTATCCCTAACGAACCCCTAACTAACCGAACCTTAAAACCCTAAATAAGGCAGAACTTTCTTGGAGCTTTCTTGGAGCTATCTTGGAGCAATTTGAGGACAATCTTCTTCTTTTCTAGTGTAATTCATGTTTTGGCTTGAGAAATTTGATTGGTTTGCAATTTCTTCTATTCGTTTAATTAATTTTTCATTATGGTTGGTTTTTTTAGGGCATCGGACTCTTCAAGAGTCTCAATGGGGATACAATCGAATGGAGATCTTGTTAGGATCTGTGAAAATGGAGAAAACATTTTAGCTAATGAATATGTTTCTCTTTTCAATCGCTCTGTTGAATTGGTGAATAGAAATATAGAAGTTGATGCGAAGAAAAATTCTTTTATGTTGGATCTGAATATGCCCAGAAAATTTTCATTTCCTAAATCTTTTAATTATGAATTATCTGGTTAAAAAAATGGGGATTCTAGAATTAGTTTTTTTAAATCATTGGTTAATGGCGAACCTTATAGATTTTCTTTAATTGGTAAATTTAGTTTTCGTAGACCTTATATGGAAGAGATAAGGAAATTTTTTCATTCTTTGAAACTCTTGAGAACATTCAATGTTAATCTTCTTAATGCAAGACATGTGTTGATAAGTTTGCCTAATGACTTAAATTATAGTAAAATATTTTTTAGGAGAAATTTTTATGCTAGAAATAATTAAATTAGAATTATTAAGTGGTATCCAGATTTTGACATTTTTGTGAAATCTCCTTTTTTCCTATTTGGCTTTCTTTACCTAATTTGCATATACATTTTTTTTTATTTTCAAATGTTTCAAGTTATTGGTTCTCTTTTTAGGAGGCCTTCACAACTAGATCAAGCGATAGTTAATAGATCTAGACCATATGTTACAAGAATTTTGATTGAAATAGATATTAAAAAAGAGTATCACAAAGAAATTTGGTTGGGTTCAGATTCTTGTGGTTATTCTCAAAAAGTGAAATTTTATAAATTCCATGTTTTTTGTACACACTTCAAGTTGCAGGGTCATGATATCAAAAATTGCTTTGTTTTAAATCCTCATTTGAATGAAAATGTTAAGATGCATCATAGTCATATTACTTCTCCTATTTCTATTAGTTCTCCTAATTCTCCATATTCTCCTATCAAGCAATAGATATGTGAAAATTCTTTAAATGAATATTTAAAGAATATGGAAGAAGAATTTAAATAACTTAAGGATCAGAATAATGTCAGTGAAGCTAATGTTAATCAAGTTGTTTTAAGTTCTTCTTTAAAGGAGTATAATTTGGATATCATTCTTTATGATGAAAATGTTACCTTAAAGAATGATATTGGTGTTGATGTTTCTTTGATTTCAAATGTTCTCAAAAAATCTACTTCTACTATTTCTTTGCCTTAAAAAGATTTGTTTATGGCTGGTTTTTTGGAAAAATATGCTGAAGATATTGTTTTGGAAAACATTTCTTGTACTTTAAATCAAACCTCTTTTTCAATTCAGGAGGACAATTAATTTGATAATATGGAGGAGAATAAAGAACTTGAACAAGGTGAATTTGATTCGGGTACTATTAGTGAAACGAAATTGTTTGTTAGTAAGAACAAGATTTTGCTTTCTGTATATGATAGTAGAGAGAAGAATAAAAGGGGGAAGGATTTAAAAAAGTCAAAGTTATAGGTAAATCCAATTCTTTTTATAAATAATGATTAATTTTTTGCTATGGAACGTGAGAGGGATTGGCTCACTTTTTATTAAAAATAGAATTAGAAATCTTTGAAGTATTTATTGCATTGAGTTCTTAGTTACTATTGAACATATGATTAATAATGTAAAAATAAATCAAGTTGCTAGATTATTGGGTTTTCAACAATTTTTTTTTAATTCTTCAAACAAAATTTGGATTTTTTGGTCAAGGAATGTTACTTTAAAACTTGTTGAGGATTTTCAACAAGTGGTTAATGTTTCTATTTCATATTTTGATGTATGTGTTAAAGGTTCTTTAGTATATGCTTCATGTAATAGGTTAGAGAGGAAAATTCTTTGGGATCAAATTTATTCTTTTTCTTCTAATATTAATGATCCTTCATTTATTGGAGGAGATTTTAATACTATCCTCTATACTAATGAAAGAAGAGGGGGCAGTCCTCAAAATATGCATTATATGGAAGATTTTTTCATCCTGATAATTGATTTTAACCTTTCTGATATTGGTTTTGTTGGTTTGATATTTTATTTGGAATAATTGTAGAATATGGAAAAGGTTATATGGAAATTTATTTAAACATCTTTTGATTGATAAATGACCTATTACTTTGGTTGAATAACATAGTAGGAGTTTATCTGACAATTTCCAATTGTTAATTACTATGTAGAAGGAGAATAATGCTTTTAAAAATATTCCTACTTTTAGATTTCAGAACATGTGGATTCATCATACTAATTTTTTTAATGTAGTTGAGTCTAATTGGAATCTTACTATTGCTCCTGAGAATTATACTAAGGGTATGATTAGATTTTTCTTTAAATAAAAAAGGTTAAAGTTTTACCTTAACTGGTGGAATAACCATAATTTTAAAAATATTTTTGCTAATATTAAAGAGATGAAAAAGTAGGTTTTTGAATTAGAAACTCTTGCTATGACATATCCTATTTTTGTTAAAATCAGTTGAATATGGCCAAAGATCAGCTCATTAATTTTCATGAAATGGAAGAAACATTTTTGAAGGAAAAAGCTTCATCTCATCATATTTCTGATGGGGATAAAAAAACAAAATGTTTTCATGCCTTAGTTAACAAAAGGAAATTTTTTAATCATATTAAAAAATTAAGGATTAAAATGGTGTTTAGATTTTGGATATATTGCTTAATGATTCAATTATCAATCATTTTTCAAATATTCTATATAATAATGTTAATGTTCAGGAATTATCTAATCCTCATCTTATTGATAATATTATTTCAATTGACGATAATCTTTCCCTTACTTGAATTCCTTCTTAAAATGATATTTATTCTTCTTTACTATTTATGAATGTTGATTCTACTGCTAGTACAGATGGTTATACTCCTCTTTCCTTCAAAAATGTTGGCATATTTTTAAAAATGATTTAAATTATCCAGTTTTGGCATTTTAAGGGTAATACTATTTAAAAATACTTTACTTCTACGACTATTATTTTAATTCCTAAGAAGGAAAATCCATGAAATTTTGAATGATTTTATACCAATCAATTTATGTACTTTTTTTAATAAACTTATTTCAAAAATTATTGCCTTCAGCTTGGGACCTTTCTTACCTAAAATAATTTCTCTTTGCAAAAATGGATTTGTTAAAGGTAGATTTATCACAGATAATAGCTCGCTTACACAAGAATTTGTTCATGATCTTGATTTTAAAGTTAGATGTGGAAACATCTTATTCTAAATTTATATTTCTAAAGCTTATGATTTGATATCATGGAAATTTTTATATAATGTATTATCTCTATTTGGCTTTTCTGAAAAAATAAATTTTTTAATTCAAAATCTTGTAGAGAATGCTTGGTTTTCTATATTACTTAATAATGTTTCTTCTGGTTTCTTTCATTCCTCTCATATGCTTAGGCAATGAGATTTTTATCTCCTTCTCTCTTTGTTATAGCAATGGAATGTTTCTATAGATGTATTAATGATAGTTTTGAGTTTAATCCAAGTATGTACTTTATAACTAGAGCTGGTTTTCCTATTTCACATTTATGTTTTGCAGATGATTTCATTATTTTTTGTAATGGGAGTATTAATCATATTAAGAAAATTAAAAATTTTCTTGATCATTTCTATTTGGAAAGTGGTTTATCTATAAATGATTCTAAAAGTTCTTTTTTTACTTCAAAATATATATCTAATTCAAATATTAATAGAATCTCTGTTACTTCTCAATTTTCTCTCAGTATTTGCCTTTTAAATATCTTGGAGCTCCTTTTCATAAAGGTTTAAAAAATATTATCTATTTGATAAAATCATTAAAAAAAAAGAAATAAATTTCTTCTTTGGAGCATCATTTTTAGTCTTATGGTGGTAGACTCACTATTCTTAAAAGTACTCCTTATTTTATGTCATTTCATTTCTTCCAAGATATAAAACCCAATGTTTCTACTATATTGAAGATAGAAAGAATCCTTAATAAAATATTTTGGGGATCATGATCTAATATGAATATAATGCATTGGAATTCTTAACATAAGCTGTGTGGGCCTTATAATGAGGGTAGTTTAGGCTGCAAAACTATTTATGATTCAATTCATGTGTCTTCTTAAAAATGTTGTGGGATTTTAGGAAAAATCTAAGTCTTTGGGCTACATTTATGAATTCTAAATATTGTCAAGGTAAGCATCCTTTATGTTGTTTTTATAAACGTGGGGATTCCTCTACTTGGAAGAGATTGTGCTCTATTAATCACATGATGGAGCCTCTTATTAATTGGAGTCATAAATCGGGAAACTCTTTCTTTTGGCGTGACAATTGGCTTATGGAAGGTTCTATTGATAGTATTTTAAATACCACTTCTGTTTCGACAATTAAACTTAAACGTTTTTTACATAATAATGCTTGGAATTATAATGCTATCTTGGAATTAGTTCTTATGAATATTTCTATTAGAATTAATAATTTACATTTTTATAGTGAGAAGAAAGATCAAATTATTTTTAAACTATCCTATAATGGTAGTTTCATGTTTAAAGATGCTTGGAATTTCATTAAAGAAAAATTTGAGAAATCTATATTTTTTGAGAAAATCTGGAGCAACAATATACCTACATGTTATTCTATTTTAGTTTAGAGAATTTATAAGAAGTTTATTCCTGATGATTATTTTCTTTGGAATAAATGATTTTACATCCCTTCTAAGTGTTATTGTTGTTTTCATATTTAAAATAATAATCATATGTTTAATAATGGTCCAATTGCGGCTAGAATGTGGCTTTGGTATGATAATTTCTTTAATTCTAATTATTTTACTAGCCACTTGACTTTTAATCATTTTCTTATTTCTCTTTTTCATAATACTTCTATAGGGCATATTAAAATTATTGGTGTTGTTTTCCTTATTTGGTATATTTGGATTAATAGAAATGATGGAAAGTATAGGAATGTTCCTATGAATCATAAATGGATTGTTGCTAGAACTATGGAGAAGATTAATTGTCTGAATATGGATTATTTAATTAATAATATTAAATTTTGTGGTTTTAAGTTTGTGATAAAAAAGTTACATATTAATTTTAAGAGTAATTTGTTTGATATTTGTTTTAAATTTGTTATTTGGAAAAAGCCTTGTAAGAATTTCATTAAGATTATCGATGGTTATGCATATAAAATAGATCGGGTTTTGGTGGCATTCTTAGAGATCATAAAGGTAGCCTTATAATTGCTTTTCCTCCTCCTATTAATAATTTTATTATTATTTATGCAGACTTGATGGCTATTCGTAAAGCACTTCTAATTTGTTTGTCTAAAGGATTTTCTAGATTATGGATTGAACTTGATGCTTTATTAGTCATTCAATTTTTTTACTTGGGTTGGTGGTTGTTGGTAGTAACTGGAGTGTTGGGGGGCTGGATTTGGGTGTTTTTACTATTATGCTAGCTGGTTTATTTTGTTCTCTCTCAACCCGTGGCTTCTTATTTTGTATACTATGAGTTCTCTGGTTTTTTTGGAGGAAGTCCTTATACTTTGGGAGGACTAAAATGACTTTATCTCCTGGTAACATGATTCATTGGTGGTATTCTCATTTCCATTGCTAATATCTTTTTTTGTGCTATTTTACTTGTGTTTTTTCCTCTATTTTGAAGGATCCATTTTGTGCAGCTCATTGCTCTACTCAGTTTTGGATCAGGGAACTTGTGCTGAGAGCTTTTGTGGGCTGTCTCTCCATTTCTTGGGTACTCATTCTTGAGCACCGTAGAATGTATCTAGGTTATTTCATATTTTAGCTTAGCAGGGACCTTGAGCGCTTAGGATTTTCTATTTTTGGCTTGTAGCTTGTTAGAGCAGTAGAAGAGCTCGAGGTCTCTTTAAGGATCTTGTAATTTTTACTTTATATCAATATGTAGGTCCCTCTATGGGTTTCCCATTAAAAAAAAAAGACTAACCCTAAATACTAAACCCTAACCCTAAACCTAAACTATAAACCTTTTGCCCTAAAACCTAAACTCTAAATCCTAAACGTAAACTGTAAACACTAAAACATAAATCCTAAACCTTAAACTCTAAACCTTAACGCTAAACATAAACTCTAAACCATAAACCCCTAAACATATAAATAAACCCTAAAACCTAAACCCTAAACCCTAAAATCTAAACCCTAAACCATAAACCTTAAACCCTGAACTGTTAACCCTAAACCTTAAATATTAATCTAAAATCATAAACCCTCAACTGAAATTTTAAATAATAAAATCTACACCCTAAATCCTAACAAAAATCCTAAACTGTAAACCCTAAACCCTAAACACTTAACCATAAGCACTAAAACCTCACCGTAAACCTAAACCTAAACCCTAAACCTCAAATCTAAACTCTAAATTCTAAACCTTAAACATAAACCCTAAAACCTAAACCCTAAATCTTCAATCCAAAACCCCATACCCTTACCCTAAACATAAAACCTATGCCCTAAAACATTAAACTTAAACCATCAACTAAAATTCTTAAAAAAAAATCCTAAACCTAAATCCCAAATATAAACCCTAAACCCTAATCCCATAACCCAGAACCCTAAACCCTAACCCTAAACCTAAACCCTAAACATAAATCCTAAACCCTAAACCCTAAACACTAAACCCTAAACCCTAAAACCTAACCCTAAACCTAAAACCTAAATCGTAAACCTCTAACGAAACCCTAACCCAAAAACTAAACCATAAAAACCCTAAATAGTAAACCATAAATGCTAAACCTTAAACCCAAACCCTAAAACCTAAAGCCTAAATCTATAGCCTAAACCCTAAACCATAAGCCCTAAACCCTAAATCCTAACCCTAACCCTACCTTTAACCTTAAACATTAAACACTAAACAAAAATCCCAAACACTAAACATTAATCCAAACCCCTAAATCCTCATCTAAAATCTTAAAACTTAAACCCTAAACCCTATACTCTAAACATAAACCCTAAACCCTAAATCCTAAAATCTAAACCATAAATCCCTAAACCCTAAACCCTAAACCATTTTATTTTGGCAGGAGCAATGGTTAAGTAATCAATCAATTGACTCTCTTATTAATTCCACTTCTACTACTGTGGTTAAGGTAAATTTTTTCATTAATGATAACTGTTGGGACTTTGATAAGCTTGTTAATGTGATACCTGACTTTCTTATTAAAAAATTTTTAATCTTCCTTTGAACTTGGAGGCTAAGGATATTTTATTATGTAATTTGGCTAATGATATGGTTTTTAGATTAAAAGATGCTTTGCATATTTTTAGAACTAAAATGTTGTTACATGCAATATTTTGATGATTTGGCATAGAGTCATCCCTCCTACTGTTTCCATTTTTATTTGGCAAATTTTATATAGATTCAGTCCTACGGATGATAACTTGATCAAAAGAGGTTTTATCCTTCCGTCTAAGTGTAAATGTTGTTATCATGTGGAGTATGCATCATGTTTTTGTTTTGGGTCCTTTAGTTGTTAAAATTTGGTGTCATTTTGATGGTCTCTTAAAATTAAACTATTTTAATGCAAATTTTTCTATTAATGCTCTTCTTAATGCTTGGTTTTTTAATTCTATATGCCATATTAGAAATGTTATCCCTTCTCTTATTTTGTGGTTTCCTTGGATGGAGAGGAATAATTTTCTTTTTAATTGCATTAGAATGGACTCTCATAGGATTCTTAAGAAGGTAAAAGATAAATTGCTGAGTTTGTTTTCTATTAAGTTTCTTTCTACCAAAAGTTTCAATAATTATTATGATGTTTCGATTGATTTAGGTATCAAGTTGGAGGATCCTTTGCTTTCTTCTCACCCTCATTCTATCTCTTGGGTTAAACCCTCTTTGGGTTGTCTCAAGTTGAATGTTAGTGTTTCTAATGAGATTAACAACATGGGGTGTGGTGGCCTCTTTAGGGATTTCCATGGTAATGTTATTCATGCATTTGAGGGTCCTTTATTTAATGGTAATTTTCATCTAGCTTTTCATAGAGATACTCTTAATGAGTTAAGAATTTGTGTGTCTCTTGGTATTTCTAATAGTTGCATTGAGGCTGAGTCTACTCACAATATTCAGTGCTATTTTAAAGGTATTGATTCTATTTATGATTTTGAGATTTTTTATATTGTTGGGGATATTAATAATGGATGGTTTTTATCAATGTTTCCTTCTCCCATGTGTTTATGGAAGGTAATGCTTGTGCCAATTTGTTGGCTCATTTTTTATTTAGGATTGAATGCTTCATTGATTTCATGGAAGCTAATGTTTCTATTCCTTTATAAAGCCTTTTAAGATTGGACAAAATTTATCTTCCTTATGTTAGGATTTAATATGATTCTCCTTTGCTTATCTAGTTTGTGTAAGGTACCTTTGTCTATTATTTGTTCTTGGCTTGTTGGGCCTTCACCAAGATTTGGATTAGTTCTAGTGATTTTTATTGACAGTTCCAATATATTCTATTTTCTTATTATAGAGGTTTTTTTCTAGCTTTGTTAGGGGCTTATGGGGTTGAGGGATGATTGTAATGGTTTTTACTTGATAGGTATCCTATTGTTTCTCTCCTTCCTCTGGTCTCGGCTTTTCCACATCTTTCTAGATAAAGGTTTATTGGTTGTACTGATTACTAGTTGTGGATTTTGATTTGGGCTCCTGGATGGTCCTTCGCTAGTTGGTTGGGCTATTCTTTTTTATCGAGGTTGCTAGGCCTTATTCTGGTGGCTATGAAGGCCTTCCTTGGTCTGTTATACCTGATCTAAGATGGTTTTCTAGTGGTTTATGGTTTTTTTTCTGGGCACCTCAGTGGTGGTTTGTTGGGATGTCCTATTTTGTTTTGATTACTATGACCTTGTTATTAGCCTTCTACTACTTCTCTGGAGGCTGGTTTACTTTCCCTTGGGGTGTTATGGTTAACTTCATACCGAGATTAGGTAGATGATCTACTTCTTATTCTTTTTTTTTTTTTTTGAAACAATGCAAAAGCAATGAATTAACAGAACAAAAAAGGATTTCCTAGATACAAGCTAAAACGGTACCATCTCATCCTTGATTAACTCAATCAAGGAATTAGGAATGTTACCAAAGGAAAATCTATCAAAAATAAAACTACCATCTATAGCTAAAGTAGCACAAAAATCTGCTACTTTATTACACTCTCTATTTACATGATGAAAAATGACCTTATTGAAGTCACTTAAGAAGTGAAGCTCTTTAACCGGCCAACTATCCAATTGCCAATCAACCTTCTTCAAAGAATCTTGTAAGAATGTAATTACATTTACATTATCACTTTCAATGATAATACCACTACTTTCAAACATCCAATTTTGTAACAACTCTCTAATATCCACAATAGCCTCCATCTCTAGTTGAGCCACATCCCAATGGAATTTCTTCCTACCAAAAGACAAAAGAAGTCTCCCTCTGTGATCTCTAAAGATACCTCCAATACCACCTCTATTGGAACTCAATAAAGTAGCGTCCACATTAATCTTGATCCAATCTAGTGGTGGAGGGTGCCAAGAGAAAACAGACTCCCTTGGGAGATTAGCACTCCAGCTAACTAGAATCGGGCAAGACTTCAACACAGCAAGGGAAAGAACATTAGCAGCCGTTACAGAGCATAGTAGAGCATTCTTACCATGTTTTACAAGATTTCTGTTTTTCCAATTTAAGAAAACAGCTACATAATAAATTCTAGCCAGCCCAGAATTCTGTCAGGAACACCCCCTTAGCTGCAACAGGCATTCCTCCAATGAGTGAAAAATCGGTAGGCAAAATCCCCAATTACGAATACAGTCCAGCACTTCCTGTAAGAATATACAATGAACAACAATATGCTCATAATTTTCCACAATCTGACATCCTCTAGCACAACAATCTTCACTAGCCAGCCTTCGAAACTTAAGGAAATGGTTAGTGGGGATAGCAAACTTATACAACCTCCACCAAAAAATTTCTACATTATAATTGAGTTTTAAACTCTTAAGCCACGAGAAGAAACCATCATTATCACAAATGCCTTTCCTTCTCAGAACTTCTTCATATGCCAGAGCAAAAATGGACTTACCAGAGAGCTTAAAGATCGTCTCCAGCATATCAGTCTGTTGAACGTCCACCTTCACCTCTCTAATAATGCAAATCAAGTCTTCATTAAAATACATAGCTAATTTAGCTACATCCCACTCTCCTGAGTCAGTAAAAAACTGATGAAGATACATATTCTCCAAGCCAACACAATTCAAGAAGGTTGGCCACTCATTAAGACACCGGTCCAAAAGCCAGATGTCATTCAAAACCAAAATTCTTTCTCCATTCCCCACCTTCCACCTCACGATTGGCTTCAAAAATTTTCCACCCTCCTTTAGAATTTTCCAAACATTAGATGAGCTTTTCATTCCACTGTCATAAAACACATTATCTCCATACTTGGCCATCATAGCGCGGTGAAACAGGGTATCAGGTTTCTGGATAAAATTCCAAGCAATTCTAGCTCGCAGAGATCCTGTTTTATCAGAAAAAGACTGTACACCTAAACCTCCTACATTCCGTGGATAACAAATATCCACCCAAGAAACATAGTGAAGACCTTCTCTTCCACACTGCTTGTGCCAAATAAAATTCCTGCAAGATTTTTCAACCTCCATCATCACCTTCTTAGGAACCAAGGACTGAGTAATAGCATAATTGGGAAGTGATAGTAATGATGATTTAATGAGTATGATTTTGCCTCCCAAAGAAAGAGACTTCCTCCCCCACACATTTAATCTATCATTAATACTACAAAGAAGGTCTTGAAAATCAGCAATTCCCAACCTATTCAAGGATATCTTAACCCCCAAATAATGCAACTTCTTAACCACTTTAAAACCCAAAATATTAGCCACCTTCTTCTTACCAGCTCTCTTTACAAACTTCCCAAAGATTATTTGAGATTTATCCACATTTACTCTTTGTCCCATCCAATCGCAAAAAGACTTCACGATGCACTTCATTAACCGAGCCAATGGAGCAGAAACCTTGGAAAACAGAAGAACATCATCTGCGTACAGAAGATGAGAGATCCGTGGACCTCTAGGAGACACCTGGATACCCAAAGATTGGCCCCTTTGCTCAATACTACTCGTCAACAGCTGAGAGCACAAAATAAACAAGTATGGTGATAATGGACAGCCCTACCTAAAACCACAATGTGCATCAATCCATTTAGAATACTTTCCATTCAAGCTAACAGAAAATCTAGCATTCATCACACATTCCATAATCAACCTGATAAAGGAAACTGGAAAGCCATACCAATGAAGAATCTGATTCAACGTTGGCCAACCCATACTGTCATAAGCCTGCTCCATATCCAGTTTAATAGCCATCAAGCCTTGCTTGTTCCTGGAAACTCTGAATTTATTAAAAATTTCTTGTGCCAACAAACAGTGTTCAGTAATTGATCTACCCGGGATGAATGCAACCTGCTCCTCTGATATCAACCTTGGCAAACACATTTTCAGCCTATTGACAAGCATTATAGCCACTATCTTATAAGTACATTGACAAAGACTGATAGGTCTATAGTTTGACGGTAATACCGGGTTCGAAATTTTAGGAATTAAAACAATAATCGTGTCTTTCCATTCCTTATGCATCCTTCCATATTTAAGAAACTTATTCATAGCATTCCAAGTAGTAACACCTACCAGATTCCAGTAAAATTTGAAGAATGAGGCAGTCACCCCATCAAGGCCTGGCGATTTATTGTTTCCTTGCTGAAAGATAGCATTTCTACATTCATCAAAGCTGAATTCAGAACTCAGAACAGCAGCACCCATATCATCCTGCCTCAGATTATCATCTACTTGTCATTCTTATCTGTTTCTATTTGGAGCATTTTACTAAAGGGTGGTGGTAGCTAAGGATTTTAGGTTGGATGGAGTGACATTAAGATTTTTCTTGTAATATTTGCGGGTTCCATTCTTTCCTGAGCTATTTCGACCTAAGCACCTATCATTCTTCCTGTGGTATTCTTTATTTGGTTGGTGTATTTTGCTTACTTACCCTTTAGTTTATGTGTGGGTCATTATTATCCTATTCTTTAGTGTTGGTTACGTGTTGTTTGGGTTATGTTGAGTTTCTCCCTTTATGTTATATCTGGGCAGGTTACTTCTATACTAATGTTGGTCTTTGTAACATTCTGCTCATTTTTTATTTGTGGTATGCTTCTTGGGTTTGTTTGGTTTTTTTGTTCTTAGGTAGCTAGTGCTGGCCATATGTTCTTATGGCTAGCATTTGGGGTTATCTTGTTTTTCTTTCTATTATTCCCTGCTGGACTATGCATACCTATCTATGTTGCTACACGGTTAGCTATTTTATGGTTTCCTAACTGGAGTTATTACTAAGTTTGAACTAGTAAGAGAAACTCTGAGAAAATTTTGAAGAAATGGTTCTAATTTTGAATAGGATTTCAAACTTCTTTTCTTTGCGGGAGTTGCGAAGATAGATGGCGACGGAGGTTCGTCGGTATCTCTATGCCGGCAGAACTACGAAAGATCGTCATTCAAATCTTAAGTTAGTGGATGGTTCATTCCGCCCAGTGCTCTCTCCTCCGGCGTTCGGAGATGGAAAAGTTGGATTTGGTCTGATCAACAAATCAACTAGTAATAAAGGAATTATCATCAAAGAAGGAGGATTTGTATCAAGGAAAGAACCATAGGTAATCAGGAAAGGGAAGAGTATAGCCATTGAATAAGATGTTAAAAAGATTCTAAAAGGAAGGATCGCATTGTTACCCTCTGGAGATCAAGACGCCTCTCCATCTTCAAAACCAACTACGAAAGAGACAACAGTTCGTAATTGGTCGGAGAGTCCAAGGTCTGGAATTAGCGAAAAACTGGAAGAACAAAAGAATGAAGCTGATCAGCAGAAAATTTGTGAACCAGAGAAAATTTTATTCTCTGATTTGTTAAAAGTCAGAGAGGTGGATTCAGCTGTTAAAGGAGTATGTGGAGATGTTGTTCCAAGCCTGAACGAATATTTTGATGGAGAAGCAAGTAATGCATGGATGAAGAAGGAAAATATCAAAGTATCTAAATTACAGCTGGGCAATTTCATCACAGACGATGGTGTCACTGTTAAATTACATGAGCAGAATGAAAAAGAAAATACAGAATAGGTCAGAAACTCTATTGTCATCAAGGTGTTTGGTGGTGATCCTCCCTTAAGAATTATCAGTTCTGAGCTCAGGAGATAGTGGATGCAGTTTGGGAAATTTCATTTAACCTTGCTAGGCATGGATTGGGTGCTATGTTCATTTTATGAACTAGAGCATATGGATGCTGTGATGAGAAACAGTCCCTGGTTTGTCAATGGGAAAATAATTGGTATGGATAAATGGTCACAAAAATTTTCAACAAACTCTCTAAAAGGCTTGCCAGCGCCGATTTGGATTAGATTGCCAAATCTACCTCTTCAAAGTTGGGACAATATCAATCTTTGTAGAATTGCATCAATGGATGGAAAACCATATTTTATTGATGGTAACATGTTTCAATAGGGAAGGAGAGAATTCGGAAGGGTATGTGTCCGAATTCAGCAGGATAACAAGCTACCTCTTGGTGTTTGGGTAGAAGGGAAAGCTGGAAGATTTTATCAAAGAATTGAATACAAACGAGTTCAAAATTTCTGTTTCAAGTGTGGTTTAATTGGCCACAATTCTGAAGATTTCAAAGGAGTAGAAGATAAATCCAAAGCAGATAAAGTTGTTGTCACTAAAACTTTTAGTTCAGGGATAACAGTAGAAGAAGCTGGTTATGGGCCGTGGCTAATTTTAAACAGAAGAAGGAAAAAAATAAACTATCAGAATCAAAATCCAGTTAATTACAACTAACAGCAAAAAATTAACAATAACTGGTGGAGGAAAAAGGAGGCTACAAGGACTCCTGGGAAAGCTAAGAAGAGAAATACAGAATCTATTCAAAAAGTTGCTGAAGTTCCTATGATCAAAGCAGTAGAGAAAGGAGTAATAGTTAAAGATCAATCAAGGCAAGATACTGAATCTGAAATTCCAGAAGGATTGGGCAATGAAATAAAAACCAGTAATAACAGATTCAGTCTTTTAAACAATCAAGTAGAAGAGGGTGAAATTATGCTTGATTTCACTGGTGGAGATCAAATCTCGGAAGAACCTCTAGGCAAGAGCATTACTAAATTCAGTAATATAAAAACTCCTGAGACTCATTGCATTGAAGTAGATAGTATTACAGTAAAGATGAAAAAATTAAAACAATTGAAGGACTTGGGTCCTACAAGTTCAAGTTTAAGGGGCAGGAGGATGGAAATGGAAGCAAAAGGCAACTTGGGGATTCAATCCCCCATCATTCATTAAATGAATTCATTTGCTTTTTGGAATTATAGTGGAGCAAAGAAGAGGAGTGCTTCTCTATTCCTTAAAGAGATTATGAGATTGCATAATGTGGTTTTAGTGGGTTCGTTGGAAACCAAATTAACTTCTATTGATAGGAAAGAAGTTAATAATCTTATTGGAGATGGCTGGAACCATGCTATGATATCCTCTAATGGATTATCAGGTGGAATTATTTTTTTATGGGATGCTAATATAGCTGATTTTACTATGGTTGTTTCTTCTAATCAATGCATAATTAGAGACCTTTTGATCAACAACAATAGCAAATGAGGGTGGCTGCAGTTTATGGTAATAAAGAAAGCTGTAAAAAGAGGGAACTTTGGGATATGCTTGTTATTCCTTCATCCATTGAAGAACTGATGGTGGTTGCTGGAGACTTCAATGGTCTCACTTCAAGAGAAGACAAAAAAGGAGGTAAGAGGTTTAAATTTACTCAAGGCTCAAAGGAAATGGAGTCCTTCTTCACCAACAATGATTTCCATGAGGTAAACTTCATTGGTCCAAGGTTTACATGGTGCAATAACAAAATTGGAGGAGCTCGGATATTGGAAAGGCTTGACAGGTCTTTTCTTAATTCTAATGCATTAAATTTATCTTCTCAATTGGTTGTTAAACACTTACCTAGAATTGTTTCCAATCATTGCCCTATAATCCTTAATATCCTCAATTTGAAACATCCACCCATTAAATTTATTAAGTTTGAGGATGTATGGACCTCTTTTCCGGCTGCCCTCAAGTTGGTCAAGAAGGCTTGGGCCATTAATTATAAGGGTAGTCATGCTCATATCTTAAACTCAAAATTTAGAAGATCTCTTAGATCATTATTTTTCTGGAGCAAGGCTAAGAAGGTGAACCTTAATCTAGCTAAAGATAAATTGATGGAGGAAATTCTTGAACTTCAAAATCTGGAAGCTGAAATGGGACAATTGTCTAATAAAGATTGTTGGAAATTAAAAACCAAAGTGTTGGAGCTAAATTCTACTTTGGCAAGATTGAACACTTGGTGGAAACAAAGAGCTAAAGTCAAATGGATGATTGATGGAGATTGCAATTCAAAGTTTTTTCACTTTTATGCAAGTGCTAAAAGAAGGTTGAATAACATTGTGAAGATTAAAGATGAGGAGGGGAACATTATGAAAGAACAAAATCAGATTGAGGATATTCTTATAAGGTTTTCTAAACAAAAATGGAGGTACAGGGAAAGTTTGAAGGATGCCTGGCCAAAACTGAACATCAAATTGAATAATGGTGACAGAACTTGGCTGGATAGAGGTTTTTCATTGGAAGAGGTTGAGCAGGTTATTAAAGACTTGGGGACCAACATTGCCCCGGGTTATGATGGTATCACTTATTCTTTTCTAAAATCTTATTGGGATATAATTAAACTTCATTTTTTAAATGCTATCAATTATTTTCTTGAGCATGGAGAAATGGATAATATTTGGAAAGATACTTTGACAGTTTTAATTCCAAAAATTTCCAATCCTTTGAGTCCTAAAGACTTTAGGCCAATCAGCCTTTGTAACTCCATATACAAAGTGGCGGCTAAAGTTATTCTTAATAAATTCATTATGGTTATTCCCAAAGTCATTTCAGAGGAATAAGCGACATTTATACAAGGGAGATCTATTTTTGATCATGTATTGATTGCTCAAGAGGTGTTTCATAAATTCAGATTTTCCAATTCTTCCAAAGGTTTAGTAGCTTACAAAATTGATATGGAACAAGCTTATGACTCAATGAGTTGGGATACTCTTGAAGGTGTCTTAAAATACTTTGAATTCCCTCCAAAGCTCTCTAAACTGATTTTAGAATGTGTTTTAAAGCCAAGGTTTTCTATTATTATTAATGGGAGTCATTCAGATTGGATTTCAGCCATGAGTGGCTTTAGGCAAGGCTGCCCATTATCCCTATACCTTTTTATAATGTGCTCCCAGCTTCTATCAAATGCACTTGCCTTGACTTCTATTGGAGTGAAAATCTGTACACAAGGACCTCGGATCTCACACTTGCTATATGCAGATAATTTCTTGTTGTATTAGGAAGCAAGTAAGAAGGTGGCATTGGAAGTGAAAAGTATACTTTCCAATTTCAGTAATTGGACTGGACAAAGTATTAATATGGGGAAATCTAGAATTTTATTTGGAAAGAAGGTTGATAGAAGAAGGAGGAAGGCTATTACAAGAACTTTGGGAATCAAGGAGGTAAAAGAATTTACTTACTTTGGAATCAAGATGACTTTAAGGAGACTAAAAACTAATTATTTTCAATTCATCATTGAGAAATCATTAAGGAAGATCAACACTTGGGGAAGCAAGATACTTTCTTTGGCAGGGAAGATAGCTCTCATGAAGTCGGTTACTTTGGCTATTCCTACATTTTATAGTATGCATTCATTGGTTCCTTGTAGTATTCTTGAAGAAATTAATAAAATTTGTAGAAATTTTTTTTGGAATAAGCACAATGTTGATATTGGCATTCATTATGTTAATTGGGAGGAACTTTATAAAAGTGTGGTTGAAGAATTAAAATACTTTGACTTGAAGGAATAAGCCCAATGGTGATATTGGCATTCATTATGTTAATTGGGAGGAACTTTGTAAAAGTGTTGTTGTATATTAAACCACAAAATTAATGTGCTCCCAGCTTCTTCCAAAATATGCCAGATTGTAGATATTCAAAATGGTTGAAGAAAGCTAAACACAGCCCGAGGATGGAAATCTTTTGCTGGAGGTTATCCAAGGATGCAATTCAAGCAAATCATTATCTGGCTCATAGAAGATTGCAAGAAGAAGAAGTTTGTCCAAGATGCATGGACGGTATTGAAGATATGGAGCATATTCTTTGCAAATGTTCCAAGATCAAGGAGGCTTTCATTCAAGTTAACAATTGGGGCTTCATATTCCTTTCTTTGATAATATACATGATTGTTACAGTAGAATGGATCAAATAGCAGCTCATAATGGTATGATCCTTAATTTGTTCTTCAATGTCCTATTTTTCTCTTGGAAAGGTAGAAACAAGTTTACTCTTGACAAAGTGGTTAAGGGAGCAATCTCGGTGACAGCTGAAGCAGCTTGCTGTTCTTCTATATCTAAATTCATTATTAATCATTATTCAAAACAATGGGATGTTAACCAGCCTATTAGGCTGTCCAAATCTTGGCTTCCCCCTCCACCCGAATGGTTAAAAATCAATGTAGATGCTTATGTTGATAATTCCTATAAAGATGGAATTGGAGGAGTCATACATGATAGCAAGGGAAGGATCTTATTGGCTTTTGGAAAAAAATACATTCATTGGGATGTATTTCATTTGTAACTTCTTGCATTCAAATCTTTAAAAGAAATCATTAAAGATTGGATGTTCAAATACAATAGAGCTATCATCGAAGGAGACAATGCAAATGTTATTAGAAGGCTTCAAATGGTAAGGATCAATGGGTTCAAGAATAAAGATGAGTTTGATTTCTTTTCAGAATTTAATTTTGTTATTTTTTCTCATGTTGATAGAAGTAGAAATAGGTTGGCCAATTGGTGCTATGTATGCCTCGGTTAACAATTTTATTTGGGAAGATATGTTCTTGAATAAGATTCCTCCTTCATTGGTAAACTTGTTGAAGGAGGAATCGAACATGTAGTCCTTTCTTGTTGCTTCTTTGGTTTTTAATGCATTAATTACTCTTTTCAAAAAAATTGGAGTTATTACTGCTATTACCTATCTAGTTTATGGACATTTCCTATTATTTTCTGCATCTAAAGGGTGTATTTTTTCTAAGGTTACCTGTTTGGGCAAGTGATGGGTTATTTGCTCCTTCTCTTGGAGTTTTTTTTTTTCCTGCTGGCGGTATTGCTCTCTAGTTGATGATGTTGTTGCAGTTCTTTACCTGGGTTGTATCGTTTATTTGTTGGGCCTGTTGTTTTAGCTCCTTTGTTGGCTGGAGTGGGTTATGTTTATGGTGAGTTGGTTGTTGGACTTGGCCTTGCTGTCTTTGTATCTTATATAGACAATTCTTGTTGCGGTGTATTATGCTATTGCTGGTCTACAGTACTGGGATTTCTATTGGCTTCTTGGTGGTTGTCTAAGGTGGGCCTATTTTATTATTCATATTATTTATTATCCTTTTATATATTACTATTTTGCTATTTTTTTAATATCAGATGTTTTGCAGGAATTGTTTGGCACTGATGATGAATGATTTGGATTTCAGGCTGACTGGCTGGAGCTTTTTTAAGTTTTTTGGGTTGCTTCTTTCTGAGTTCATGTGCTTGAGCACTATAGCAACTAGTAGGTTATTCTGTATTATTTTATAATAGAGAACTCGAGCTTCTATGTTTTTTTTTTCTTTTTATAATTGTAGTTATTTAGAGCAGTTGAAATCTTGAGGCCTCCTTAAGGACTGCGTACCCTTTAATTTAATCAATGCTTGGGCCCCTATATGGGTTTTCCTAAAAAAAATTTAAAAAAATAAACCTAAACCTAAACTAAACCTAATCCAAAACCTAAACCTAAAAACAGAACTAAACCTAAAGCAAACCCTAAAACCTAAAACCTAAACCTAAACCTAAACATAAACCTAAACCTAAACAAAATCTAAACCTAAACCTAAACCTAAATCTAAACCTAAAAATAAGCCTAAACCTAAACACAAACTAATCCTAAACCTAATCATAAACCAAATAAAAGAATAAACTTAACCTAAATTATGAAAAGTCTGTATAGGTTGTTAGACCTATGTAATTGTCCCAAGGCTAACCAAGAGGGGGGTGAATTGGTAATTTAAAATCTTTCTTGGAAATTTTATTAAAAAATTGTTTAATAATTTGAACAATTTGATTTTTCTTTTTCAAATAAGCTTTTCAAACACAACAGCTAAATGCTGAAAATAAAATACAAAAAGAAAAAAGAAGTACACACAAAATTTATAGTGATTCGATTCAACAAAACCTATGTCCACCCCCTGAAGACTCCCATTTTTGGTATTGCACTATTAACAAAGTGACTCTCCTATTTCCCACACAGCAAGGAGAAGAATCTTTTTCAAATTTCCTCTCTTCCACCAATCCCTTTTGCGGTAGAGTACCGTCATCCTTTTACACCCTCCATGTGTTTGCATAGTACCATCATCCCTTCACACCATCCAAGTGTCAGCAAAGTACCATCATCCTTTTACACCCTCCAAGTGTCATTAGAGTACCATCATCCTTTCACACCCTCTAAGCATCGACAGAGTATTAGATCTTCTTCAAAGATTTTATCTCGAGTAACTAAATGGAAGAATGGAAAAACGTGACACAAACACAAAAGAGATTCTTCCCTTTGAGTAATCCTGTGAACCCTTCAGACTCCACTTGCAAAAAAAACTCTATCAAATAATCTTCAAAATCACACTTTTATATGCTCTCAAAGACTTCATAAAGACTATATATTATCAAACATATTCTTAGTACATTTTATATGAAAGACACGAAAAATCATCCTAAAAATTAAAAGTCTTAATTTTGAGCGTATTTGATCATGCATAATCATCGTAAATCTTATCTATGAACAATTCAAATAATGCTTTTTACGAACCTGTACAAAATATTTTCAGTCATAGTAATCATCCAGTACGAACCATGTTCTTACTTTACGAATATTTAAGAAAATTTTGTTGCAACATCGGGATAAAAAGATACCCCATATTTTCATACTCTAGATGTCATCTATATGAAAAGGGACCCGTTCTTTTCATACTCTAGTCGTTGTCTATACGAAGGCCACTTCATACAGAATGATTAGTTTGAAAAAATTTCTAATTCATTGTGATGAAAATGGATGTATCTATTTCGTACTCTGAACATCATCTATACGAAGAACTCTTTGTATAGTAATATCAGTACTTAGAGAAATTTTCTTCCCACAGTTCATTTAAAAGCTCGTATGAGGAAATAAAAAGAAAAATCATCTCGTATGAAATCAAATCGTAGAGTACGATTAGCTTAAAAAAATTACAATTTTTAATACTCCCAGTGTGTGTGTGCATGGATACTCAATTACAATCACACTATCTTGGATTCAATAAAAATAAAAAATGTAGACTCCATTTATAATAAACCCTAATTTAATCAGATTTGAAGTCTTCAAGAGTCTGGAGTTTGTTTTTCTTGAAATGTTAGTACACACAAACAACAAAAGCTATATATCTAATATATGATAGTAGAATCAATAATTAAAATAATAATATTTGAAATCATAAAAAAAAACACATGTTACAACAATCTCAATAAAAAAAAACTAATTTGCAATAATCTCAACAATCTGCCCTTTTTTTATGATGGAAAAAAATTATTATTTTAGTTAGCCTTTATACCCTAAATTTCTCCTTATCTCCCCATAAATGAATCAAGAACTTTGAATATAGGGATATTTTATGAAAAGCAAAAATTATAAAATGAAACACTAAAAAACTATAAAATAACACAAAGACAAACACTCAAAAACTACAAAATGAAGGACATGAACACGAACACAAACTAACTCAAACATAAATGAGCACAAACAAAAATAACATTTGTCTCCACCTTTTAATAACAATAAAAAGGGAAGTAGAAATTGAAATGAAAGATGTCAAATGAGAAACCAAAAGAATTGACCTTAAAAATTGTTTTAAAAATAATTGCAAGAACAAATAATTTTTTCATAATAGAGAAAAATATTCAACATTTTAAATTAAAAACCAACTAAGGTATGAAATGTTAATCAAGATCATGATTCATGCTTGAAAAAAACCAATGATGTCTCTGACGTCGTCCATTCTGACTACTCCATCAATCTCTAGTTGTTAGATCCATGCTTTTAAGGATGTCTTGGCGGGTTCTTTTTCTTTGGCCTCTAAGGTTCATTTTGTGCACTCTTTGTATGAAGGTTATTCTGTCCTAATGATTGATGACTAGGTTGTTTCGCAACTAACTACCCCTTTTGGGTTCACTTTCTTTGGGAAATTTGTTCTTCGCTGTCAGAATATGGATGTGATCTGAAAGTTCTTTTTTAGTCTTAAACTTTCTGGTTCCTTCAATGTTGGTTTGTTGGATCCTTATCACATTGCTATACAAATTTCTAATAACTTGGATTATAGTCATATTTTTGCTAGGAGATCATATTATATTCAAGCATGTCAAATGAGGTTACTTAAATTGACTCTAGATTTTTATGTGAGGAAGGAATTGCCGATTGCTCCTATCTGGATCTCTTTCCCAAATTTATGCCTTCCTTTCTTTAATTTGCAAATTCTTTTGGGATTTTCTTCGATATTTATAGAACCATACAAACTGATCAAGCTACAGGTTCTTTATCTCGTCCCTTAGTGGCACAGGTTCTAGTTGAGATAGATGTTTCTAAGAAACATCCAAATGAAATTTTTCTTGGCTCAAAATTAAATGGATATTTCCACAATACTTCTTAATATCTCTACTACTTTGGTTTCTAATGCCTTTAATATTGATATTATGGGGAAAGATCAAGTGGTCATAGGGGTTGAAGTAGTTGATAAAGGGAAATCCACTGTGATGGAAGAATGTCCATTAGAACAACAATTTTGGTAGAAAGGTTTGTCTAACAACAGTATTGCTCAAATAGTATTGGTAAGTATTTCTCTTTTAAACATGATTTGTCCAATGTTGATAATAAAGTATGGGTCTTTTGAGAAGATTTTGTTTGAGTGGATGTCATTGGTTATTTTACTCATGTCATTCACTGAAATATTGATTGTTCCAACTTGCAATAATGTGCTTCTTTCATTTATGCTTCTTCCTCTCGTTATACTATAAAAAATTAATGTGATCAAATTAATGAATTTCATTTTATTCGTAATCTTCCCTGGCTCATTAGATGATATTTGAATACCACTACTTCTTCGTCTGAACGTATAGGGGGATCTCTCCATATTTATAATTCTATGGCGAATTTCAATAACATGATAAGGGATTGTAACCTTATAGATATTGGTTTTTCTATGTATAAGTTTTCCTCGCAATGTGGGCATTTATGGAAATTATGGCAAAGATTAGATAGGGTCTTATTTAATGATTATTGGTTGATTTCTTTTGATTATGCAAATGTTAAGCATCTTAGTTGGACTCTTTCTGACATTCTCCTTTGCTTATTAAAATTATAAATATTAGGAAGGATTTTTCTTCTCATTTTAGATTCCAAAACATGTGGCTTTATCATGATTCTTTAATGGATTTGGTTACAAATAATTGGCATGCTCCTTTACACCCTGATAACTCTATTTCTTGTATGAGTAGATTATGGTTTAAATTGAAAAGGCTTAAGTTTGTTTTAAATTGCTGGAATTATAATGTTTTTTAGAATACTTTTGCTAACATTTTACTTATTGAAGATAATGTTGCAATCCATGACCCCTAGTTTGAGCTTTTGATGATGACAAATAATGTCGTCTAAACTTCTATTCATTGAATATCTTTTGATTTTTGCTATTATCTGCGAGTACTAACATTTCAAGAAGATCACGAGTTACTCATGATAACATGAAGACTCAAGACTGGGTAGAGTATGTGTGAGTCTGAAATAATATAATTTTCTATTTATTTTTATATTTTTTCTTTTCTTGAGTTTGGCCACATACTGTATGTAAGTCTAAGCATCTATGCACACACATAGGGGGAGAGGGTTTAAAAAAAAAAAGATGAAGATTTTTCTCTATAGATCATACTATATGACTTTATATCATACTGTACGATCTAATGTTGTAAAATGATTTTCTATGAATTGTTGAGTCTAGTAAATAGGTTTTTAAACCTAAGTTAATGTCCCAAGGCTACCAAGAGGGGGGGTGAATTGGTTGTTTAAAAATTTTAAACCCTCTTTAAAATTTATGTTGAACCGAAATGAAAATTTACTTTTAAGTTTTTGTAGAAAACTTTTTTCAACCACAGAGTTTTTAAAATCAAAAATAAAATGCAGAAAAGTAAAAACAATAAAGTAAATGATGCCAGATTTATAGTGGTTCGGTCTAAACCAGACCTACATCCACTCCCCAGAGGCACCCTCTCAGTATTGCACTAATACCAATAAAGACTCTCCTTTTGCACCCACAGCAAGGCGGAGAAGCCTTTACAAATCCCTCTTTTCACCACAGCCAGGTGCGGCAGAGAACCCTCCGTCCTTTTACACAATCCCCAGTGTTGGCAGAGAACCCTTCTTCCTTTCACACTCTCCTAGTGTGGGCAGAGAACCCTTCGTCCTTTCACACTCTCCTAATGTGGGCAGAGAACCCTTCGTCTGTTCACACTCTCCAGATGTCGGCAGAGGACCGGATCTCCTTGACAGATCTTCTCACAAGAATCTAGAAGGAAGAAGGAAAAGAGTGAAGTAATCCCAATTCACAAGTAGAGACTCTTACCTTTGAAATCCAAGTGAAGCCTTCTCGTTCCAATGGTAGGAATCCTCCTTTGAATGCATTCTTCCACTCTCTCTTTGGCTATTCTCTCAAGAGGCATGAAGATCAAATGACAAAAAGATTGGGTGGCAGTCTAATTTGGACTATTTATACAAAAGACAAGAAAAACTGCCCAAACACTGCAAGTATTCAATTCTGTACGCAGTGGATCGTCCCGTACGATCATGGATCATCCTGGACGATTTTACTTAAACGATTTGAAACGACCCCATTTGTATATGTGTACGAAATATCTTCGTACAGCTGATCGTCCCGTACGAACTAAGTTCGTCCGGTACGAACGGTTATTACAAGTTCAGTTCTAGAAACTGCTAAAAACCATTCTAAGTTGGTTAATCGTTTGGACGAAAATTTATTCGTCTGGACGAAAATTTTACAGAGGACCGATCTTCCTGGAAGATTATTTATTTCGTCTAGATGAAAATTTTCCAGAGGACCAATCACCATGGACAATAATTTAATTTCGTCTGGACGAAAATTTTCTAGAGACCAGATCGTCCTGGACGATTATTAATTTCCTCTGTACGAAAATTTTCCAGAGGACCAATCGCCATTGACGATAATTTAATTTCGTATGGATGAAAATTTTACAGTGAACCAATCGTCCTGGAAGATAATTAATTTCGTCCTGGACGAATAGGACTTAGAAAAATTTTTCGAGCAAGTTCCTATTCGTTCCATGTGCTCAATAGGAGATAACTGTCTGATCATCCAGTACAAACTTATATCGTCCCGTATGATCAGTATAAATTTTATATGATCTCCTTATGTGTGTGTATGTTTTTATTCACTCAAATTACAATCACTCCCTTTCAATTTGATTTTTAAGAAAAGTGCAAGCTTCAAATTGTATAAAGTATCTTATGCTGAATTTTATTTGAAGTCTTCGTAGTCTGGAGTTTATTTTTCCTGAACTGTTAGTACACACAGGAGCAAATACAAATCTTCTAAAATTGTTAGGAGATAACAACACATTGAACAATAATGTTTGGAATCATCAAAACTACATAAGTTGCAAAAATGTAAAGCATTCAAATAGCAACTATTCTAACATGAATAGTTCATAATGTACGAACTATATCGTATGGTACGATGTGTTACAAATCCAAAACCCTAGCTGCTAGACTAATTTAAGTAAGTTATATTAGCTGTTCGTACTGTACGAACAAATTCATACTATACGATTTATTTTGAATTCTTACTTAAATTAACCCATGATTATTAGATTAAATCAAGGTTTAATCACTGATTGGTACTCATACTGTATATACATGTTCATACTATACTATGAACAAAGACGAGTTTTGATCATCCCGGACTTCATCCTGAACAATCTTTTATTTTTGCTTAATCGTACTGTATGATGTATATCATACCATACGATGTATAGAGATGAGTTTTGATCGTCCTGGAATTTGTTCTGGATGATGCCTTGATTTTGATAATTCGTACTATATGAAGTAGGTCGTACCCTACGATGTACAAAGATGAGTTTTGATTGTCCCGACTATCGTCCTGTACGAATATAAGAGTTGATGATCATACTGTACGATTATAAATCATACTGTACGAATATATTTAGATGTTTTTGAACTGTTTACAAACCTTCGTACCATGACGAAGCTTGTTATAAAAATTGTAATGTACGATGGTAACGGGTACGTTGAAAATTTCAGGAATTTTGGAGCCCATTTTAAGTATCAAAATAATAATGTTTTTAAATGAGACAAATGAGCGGAACATGATTAGAGAGATAATCCTTCGGAGAAAGCTCTTAAGAAGTTTTTGGGGTTTGAGAAAGGAAGGAGAGGGTGAGCTTGGTGAGGGAGAAGTAGTGTGAGGGAAATCACACGGTTGCTCTATTCTTGCTGCATCTTGCTCCTCCTTTGGCTGGAGAAGAACTTCTGGGAGGATCTCTGAGGGGGAGACACTTCTACATCCATGACCTCGAAGGTACTCTGCCTTCTCCAGGAGGGAGAAAAATGAGAAGGTACGTTGCCGTCACCAGGAGGGTGAGAAAAGTGCTTGGCACTAAGCCACACCGGGTTGGTGAAAGTGAGACTTGTGAGGGCTTCTCCTCCTTGCCAAGGGGGAAAAAGGAGAAATATAGTTTGTAGTGAAATTCACGGAGTGGAGGACTCCTGGGAGTAGACGTAGGTCAAGGTTTGATTGAACCACTATAAAATTCTGGTGTGCTTTTTTCTTATCGCTTTTATTTTTGCTTGCACTTTTTATTCATTATATTTGCTTGGAAATAATTGTGAGAGAAAAAGAATTTCGTTGTTGCAATTTAATTTCAATTAATTGCTTTCACATTAATTAAATTTTTCTAGTTAAAAATTTAAAAATAAAAAATATTAGAACTCTTGTTTAGGATTTCAAATTATTGCAACAAATTTTTTGCAATTCACCAGATAAAGTTACTTTTCAGGAGTATCAATACCAGTTGGTTCCTTCTAAGACTAACTTATGTCTTTTGAAAGAGGCTAATGAGAGCCTCTTTTAGTTGCAAGCTTAGGAGGAAAGTTTTTGGAAACAAAAAGCGGGTGTAAAACACCTTGTGGAATGTGATAGTAACATGAACTATTTTCATGCCTTATTTAGGAGGAAGTGTTCTATCAGTTGCATTCATAAAATTAATCGGTCTGATGGGTCTGTTACAAAGGATAAGGTCGAAATTTCTAATCTGGTTGTTTTGCACTTTCAAAATCATCTAAATAAAAATCTTCTCCCTCATGCTATTGATGACCCTAATATTATTCATTCTCTAATTTCTCAAGATGATAATGTCTTACTGTCTAATTACCCTTCTTTGGAGGAAGTTAAAGATAAAGTCCTTGCTTTGAACAGTGAGTCAGTTGCTGGTCCTGATGGTTTTACGGCTAAGCTTTTTCAAAAAACTTGGCATATTATTGGGGATGATATTTTCTCTGCCATTATTGATTTTTTAAGCCAATTCTATCACTAAGTTTTTTACTGCTACTTCTATTGTGCTTATTCGTAAGAGTATCTCTTGTTGTACTTGGATTGACTTTAGACCCATTAATCTTTGTTCTTTTTTTTTATAAAGTTATCTCCAAAATTTTGATGAAACATTTAACAACTATTTTGCCTAAAATTATTTCCCCTTTACAAATGGGTTTTTTTAAAGGGCGTTCTATTTTTATAACATTTTGCTGGCTCAAGAATTTTTCCAGGATTTGGATATTAAAGATAAAAGTAGTAATATGATTTTTAAACTTGACATTGCTAAAGCCTATGATAATTTTAATTGCATGTTTCTTGATGAGATTTTGAATTTATTTGGTTTTGATGCTACATTTATTAATCTCATTAAGCTTTGCATTGAAAGTCCTTATTTCCCTATCAGTGCAATGGTAAAGCTAGTGGTTTTTTTAAGTTTCTCATGGTTTGAGACAAGGGAATCCCATATCTCCTCCTTTCTTTATTATTGCTGTTGAGTATCTTTTTAGGGGGCTTGCTGATTTATTTGTTAATTTTCCCAGTTTGTATTTTAGAACTTCTGGCGAGTTTCACATTTCTTACTTAAGCTTTGCGGATGATTTCATTATCTGTACGAATGCTTTTTTGAATAGGATACAAAGACTTCAAAAGTTCTTTTATCAATTTGAATCTGTTAGTGGCTTGGCTTTTAATAAAAACATGTGTGATTTTAGAATTGCTAAGAAAGTTTCTTTGGAGCATATTGGGCACATTAAAACTTTAACTAGTTTCACCCATGCATCCTTGCCCTTAAAGTATCTTGGTGTTCTACTCTATATGGGTAGAAAGGTTTCTTATCTCTTAAATGATTTAATCACTGTTGTTCAAAATAGGCTTTTATCTAGGGATTCCAATATTTTAAGCTTTGGTGGTAGGTTAACTCATATTAAAAGTGTTCTTTATTATATTCCTATTTATGGTTTTCAAACCTTATTTCCCTCCCAGGCTATTTGTAATTGGATTGGGAGGATGTTGAATAGGTTCTTTCGGAGAGGGGCTAGATAAAATTTTAAAATTATTGTGGCATGTTGGCGGAGGGGGCTTTGTGTTATAAGTCTCAAAAGGATCTGGCCTACTCATTTTCTTTTAAATTATTATTTAATTTTTATGCTAATTTGAGTCTTTGGGCTAAGTTTATGAATGCAAAGTGCTGCGGTGGGTTGCATCCCACCTTTTGTTGTTATAGTAAAGGTAATTTTAAAGTTTGGCAAAGTATTTGCAAAGTTAAATTATTTGTTGAGCCAATTGTTAGTTGGGGCCTCGGTTGGGGTAACATTTTCTTCTGGCAGAACCGTTGGATAGGGGGGTCATTACATCGACTCTATTCTTAATACTTCTTCTAAAGCTTTTGTCAAAGTTAACTATTTTTGTAATGAGTATAGGTGTGATATTTATAAACTTTCTAATGTTTTATTATCCAAAACATTTTATAGATTTCTTTAAATTTAAATAGTTTTCATGTTTAAATGTGTGCTTTATCTAAACTTGGTAAATTTAGGATAAAATATGCATGGCATTTTTTCCATACTAAGTAGGAGGCTCCTATGAATTTTAATATGATCTAGCATAAAATTATCCCTTCTACGATTTATATTTTTGTTTGGCGTACTTTACTTAAGTTTATTCCTACCGACGACAATTTGAGTAAACGTTGTTTCATATTTCCTTCTAAATGCCAATGATGTTATCATTTGGAAAATATGCATCATGTGTTTATTTATGGTCCTTGTGCGATTAAAGTTTTATCGTACTTTGATTATATCTATTATTTAAACTATTTTAATGTCTAGGGTTCTATTTATTCTACGTTAAATTGTTGGTTTGATAAGTCTAGAGGTCATATCAAGTATGTTATTTCTACTCTTGCTCTTTGGTTTTTATGATTAGATAGAAATAATTCTCATTTCAATGGGGTGGCTATGAATTATAATATAATTATCCAAAGTGTTAAAGATAAGATTGTGACCATGTTCTCTACTAAGCTACTATTGGTTATGAATTTTAAAAATTTAGGGAGTACTACAGCTGATTTTGGTATTGTTTTGGTTGGGGTTGGTATCATCAATGCCCCTAAAAATATCTCTTAGAGGAAACCTCTGGTTAATTTTCTTAAGCTTAACGTGGATGCTGTTTGTGTTAATACTAAGGATGGCAATGGTGGCATTATAATAGATACTAATGGTAAAAGCATAATGGGTTTTGCTGGTCCCTTTCACAAATCCGTTGTTAATGAGGCTATCACGTTAACAATCATGTATGAGTTAAAACTTTGTTTTTCTCTTGATGCCATTAATATTGTTCTTGAGCTGGGCTCTCACTATTGCTATCAGGTTTCTTCTTTGAGGTAGGATTTGGCATGTCCTGCTGCTTTATTTTACATGAAGAAGGATATTAATAATTGGTTGACTATGTTTAAATGCTCTTTTTCTATTTTTCAAAGGGTTTATAATGTGTGTGCTCTTTCCATTGCCAACTGGGGGTTAGAATTGGATTCCTAGGAGGATATTTCTATTTCTAATTTCCCTCTTCATATTAGAGGTATCATAAGCTTGGATGAAATTAGTTTTCCTTATGTTATTCCTTAATGTATTTTGGGTTTTTCACTGTTGGCTATTGCCTGGGGATTGCATTTTACTTTCTTCCTTTTCAGTTGGTTATTTTGTACTAGAGGGATATTCCTTTTGGTTTGGAATTTTGTTGGCTCTATTGTAGTTTGGTGGGTGTTTATGGTCTTGGATGGTTTTCTCTCAGTTATCTTGGCAGGTGCTTGGGGTCTGTCATGCTCAGTGGTGGTTCTCTATCATTCTTATTTTATTTTCTAGGGGTTTCTAATTGGTTTCTTTTTGTTTGGTCTGGTGGGTTTGTCTACCGCTCTCGGAGTGCTGCTCTTTTTGTGGCTGGGAGGGTGTTTTCATGTCGGTTTTTCTCTGTTCTCTAGCTGAGGGTTTTGGCCTGTGTCGCTTGATTAGTAACTTGAATGTTGCTAGTGTTATTTGCCTTTATTTAGTGTTTTTCTATTGTTTTGGCTTTTCTCTTAGGGGGCTGGTGTCTGGTCCTAGGTCCTTGGGCTGCTTGGTCATCTTTGTGGCTTTTTATTGTCCTCTTGATTTTTTATTGAGGATTTTTTTTTTGTTTGTTGCCTTTGGATTTGGTGATCAGGTTGCCATGGCCTATTCTCTAATGGCCTACATTTTTTGTGGCTATCTGGTTGGGATTTTGAGATGTTGGTTTGGTTCCTATTCGACTTTGATTTCTATCTGGATGGTTCACTGAACTTTTCCTTGCAATTATATTTGTTGTTACCTCCTTATTTGCTTTTATTTTTGTCATATCCCTTTTCGGATATATTTTGTGTTATAGTATCCCTATTTTGCAGGTGAGTTTTTTTATCACTTCTTTGAAGATAAGCTGGTTCAGGTCATTGTTCCTTAGATCCCTGATCTTTTTTGAGTGCTTAGACTTTTGCCCTATAGCATGTTCCTAGGATTTATTGTACTTTTTGTTAGTAGGGACCTCAAGCTCATAAAATTTTTTGTTTTTATTTTTGTAGCTCTTTTGAGCAATTGTGAGCTTGAGGTCCTTTTAAGGATCTAGTACTTATTTTTTATATAAATGTGTAGGCCCTTCCATGGGTTTCCCCTAAAAAAAACAAAAACAAAATAAATATTGATGTTTATTGCAAAAATGATGAAATGAATATTAGTTAACTTCAATTTCAATATATAATATAATTGAAAATTAGTTGATTTGAATTAAAGAATAAATCATAGTGGACAAAACACAATAAATAAATATTTCAATTAGCGACATTTCACATCTTTTCAAATATGAGTGGCACGCTTTGTGCATTTCTTTCTACTTGGACTAATTTTGTGCCTCTTTTCACTTTGCGAACCATTGCACAAACTTTTGATTTTTGAATACATTGTGTATTATTTTGTTATAATTTTTGAGATTTTCCAGAATCAGTAATCTAAAAAAAAATTCTCTAATCACAAAAATAATCATATTGAAAAAGAAAAAAAATAAAATTAGGACATTAAAATTACAATTATTATATTCTAATTATATTTGCATAAAGAACCTGAAATTGATCTTCTTAACTAAAACGAGTTATAATTTAAATTTAATTTTTGAAAAATTAGATTTTGTAATGAAATTAATTTTATAATACAAGTTAATTTATAACACATTTTTAGACCAATTACAACAGATTTTTCGCATAGACATACTAACATTTCAAAAGAAGAAACAAAAACATGTTTGCAAGACATGACAATTTTTATTGATATCAAATTGATTCAATACATCGAGTACAATGATATCAATTTAAAGCTAACAAGACATAACATCACCACATCAACATCAACATCAAACAAGTACTACAAATAAGAAATAAAAAACATCATCACAACACATGCAAAAGACAGGTATAGGAAAAAATAAAGAAGTACATCTAAAACTAAGAGGGTCCTTAGTCTAAAGGAGGAGGCTAGGTGAACATTGAGAAATATTTATTCATCATAGCTACATTTGCATTTACCATATCAAACTGACCACGTAATCTCCCCATGTTGTAATGGTATCCCACATCCTGCTGATTCAAATGAGTTTCAATTAGATCAAAATGTTGATTAAAGTGAGTCTCTAATCGATTAAAAGACTGAACCATCACCTAAAAGTAGTGATGATCAGGTCCAGCTGCAGGTGTTGGAGCTCCCCATTCTTCTTTTGAGTCACTACTCGAACTCTGGTCTCTACGAAATAAAGATAAAAGAGAAGCATCAGTAAAATAGATTGGCATTTCAGTGGGAGGATCAGGATGAACAATATTGTACTTCTTGTGAAGGATATAAGAAACAAGATGTCCTAGAGCCACATTCTTTATCCTCTTCTCATGAGGAAGCCAAATTTTAGAAAGATTATCTATGTAGAACAGCCTGAGTTTTGCCTCATCAAAAAGTTTTCTGGTCATGATCAGGTATGTGACTGTGGACAAGAGTGAAGTCATTTGTATACGATCACCAGCCTTTGGAATAATCTGGATTCTTAAGACATGCTGAATGATCCGTGCATTCTTATTCAGGGTATTGACTCTAGCTAAGTGGTTGACGTCAGAGACACATCTAAGAGTTTTATTAATTTATTTCAAGTCATAATCATATTTGGAAGTTAGAGTAAGCTCTAGTGCCATGAGTCCTTAAATGAAGAAAAGTTCCTAAATATTATTTTGTTATTTCAACTCGCTGTTATTGAACAAAAGAGGTTATCCTAGTTTGATCCTCATTAAACCTCATGTTTGCTAAGAAATAGTGAAAAGTCTCTTTGTGGTAGGCATAGATCAAGGTCAGAATAAAAGAGAACTGAGTTGGAGGAAAGAGTGGCATGACAAAAAAGTTGAAATCATCCTAATTATATTGAAAAATTGGAAATCATCCTACTTTTTGAGTCTTTCAAAAATAAATAATCTAAAAATAAACTTCTCTAATAACAAAAATATTCATACTGAAAAAGAAAATTAAAAAAATTAGGACTTTAAAATTACAATAATTCTATTCTAATTATATTTGTCTAAAGAACATGAAATTGATATTCTTAACTAAATCCAGTTATAATTTAAATTTAATTTTTAAAAAATTAGACTTTGTGATGAAATTAATTTCGTAATAAAAGTTAATTTATAGCACATTTTTAGACTAATTACAAAAGATTTTTCATATAGACATACTAACACTTCAAAATATGATACAAAAACATGTTTGCAAAACAGGACAATTTTTATTGATGTCAAAATAATTCAATACATTTAGTACAATGATATAAATTTAAAGATAACAAAACATAACATCACCACATCGACATCAACATCAACATCAACATCAAACAAGTATTACAAATAATAAATAAAGAACTTCATCACAACACAGGCAAACAACTAGTAGAAGTAAAAACAAAGAAGTACATCTAAAACTCAGAGAGGCCTTAGTCTAGTGGGGGAGGCTAGGTGAACATTGAGAAATAGTTATTCATCATAGCTACATTTGGATTTTCCATGTCAAAATGATCACATAACCACCCAATGTCTTCCTAGTATCTCACATTCTACTGATTTAAATGAGTCTCAATTTGATCAAAATGTTGATTAAAGTGAGTCTCTAATTGATTAAAACACTAAACCATCTCCTAAAGGTAGTGATGATCAGGTTCAGGTGTAGGTGTTGGAGCACCCCATTCTTCTTTAGAGTAACTACTCAAACTCTGGTCTCTCCCAAACAAAGATAAAAAAGAAGCATCAGTAAAATAGATTGGCATTTCAGTGGGAGGATCAGGATGAACAATATTGTACTTCTTGTGAAGGATATAAGAAATAAGATGTCCTAGAGCCACATTTTTTGTCCTCTTCTCATTAGAAAGCCCAATTTCAAAAAGATTATACAAGTAGACTAGGATGAGTTTGGCCTCATTAAAAGGTTTTCTGGTCATGATCAGGTATGTGACTATGGACAAGAGTGGAGTAAGTTTTATATGATCACCAACCTTAGGAATAATTAAGGTTCTTAAGACATGTTGAATGATCCGGGCATTCTGATTCTTGGTATTGACTCTAGCTAATTGTTGACTTGAGAGACACCTCTAAGAGTTTTATTAATTTATTTTTAGTCATATTCATATTTGGAAGTTAGAGTGTAAGCTTTAGTGCCATGAGTCCTTAAATGATGAAAAGCTCCTAAATATTCTTTTATTATTTTGACTCGTTGTTATTGAATAAAAGAGGTTAACCTAGTTTGGTCCTCATTAAACCTCATGTTTGCTAAGAAATAGTGAAAAGTCTCTTTGTGGTAGGCATTGATTAAGGTCAGAATAAAAGAGAACTGATTCAAAACATTTAGTACAATGATATCAATTTAAAGCTAAAAAAACATAACATCATAACATCAATATCAACATCAAACAAGTACTACAAATAATAAATAAAAAAACATCATCACAACAAAGGCAGAGGACTGGTAGAAGTAAAAATAAAGAAGTACATCTAAAACTCAGAGTGACCTTAGTCTAGAGGAGGAGGCTAGGTGAACAATTAGAAATAGTTATTTATCATAGCTATATTTTCCTTTACCATGTCAAACTGATCACAGAACCACCCCATGTCTTCCTAGTATCTGGCATTCCGCTGATTTAAACGAGTCTCAATTTGATCAAAATGTTGATTAAAGGGAGTCTCTATTCAATAAAAACATTGAACCATCTCCTGAATGCAGTGATGATTAGGTCCAAGTGCAGGTTTTGGATCCCACCTTTTTCTTTAGAGTCACTACTTGAACTCTAGTTTCTCCCAAATAAAGATAAAAAAGACGCATCGATAAAATAGATTGGTATTTTAGTGGGAGGATTAGGATGAAAATTATTGTACTTCTTGTGAAGGATATAAGTAACAAGATGTCCAAGAGCCATACCCTGTTCTCATGAGGAAGCCCAATTTCAGATAGATTATACAAATAGTCTAGGATGAGTTGGGCCTCATAAAAAGGTTTTTTGGTCATGATCTGGTATGTGACTGTAGGCAAGAGTGGAGTCATGTTTATACGACCACCAACCTTATGAATAATCAAGGTTCTTAAGATATGCTGAATGATCTGGGCATTCTGATTCAGGTTATAGACTCTAGCTAAGTGATTGACTTGAGAGACTCCATTAAGAGTTTTATTAATTTCTTTCTAGTCATAATTATATTTGGAAGTTAGAGTGTGAGCTCTAGTGCCATGAGTCCTTAAATGAAGAAAATTTCCTAAAACTTCTTTTGTTATTTCGTCTCACTATTTTTGAACAAAGGAGGTTATCCTAGTTTGATCCTCATTGAACCTTATGTTTGCTAAGAAATAGTGAAAAATTTCTTTTGGGTTGGCATAGATCAAGGTCAAAATAAAAGTGAACTAAGTTGGAGCAAAGTGAGACACGACAAAAAAGTGGAAACCATCCTAAATGATGAGTTTAAAAAGAGTAATCTTAGCTGTTACATACCTAAGGATGCATCCTCATTATCCTTAGATAAAAAATTGTCATCCCCACCAGTCCTAGAAGAGGACCCCTTAGTAATACGTGAATGCTTACTCGAACTGGCCATTCATAAAATGAGAGTTCTAGAAAATTTACAAGTGAAAATGAGAGTGAATGAAAACCAATTCCAAAACACTTCTATATATAGAAAAACTTCCAGTCATACAGTACAAAAGTTGGTTCGTACGTACAATCTTGAGATCGTACGGGATGAAATTATTTTCATACGTATTAATTGAAATGGCAAAAACAAAATGACTTTTCATAAAATACCATTTATGAGGCATCTTTTCACACAAGTTTTTTGACCATGCGTTCATACAAATAAATAGGTGTTCTTTTAGGACAATCAGAATATTAAAGATCATTTTTATGCTTGTTATGTTCGTCCCTCATATAAACTAATAATTGGATCGTACAGATGTAAGATGATTTCATACGTACGAACTGTTATAATAACTGATTCTAACCGGATAACCATCCACAAGTGTACAGACAAATCTGTACACATCGTACAATATAATGACGACATTGTAAAATAAGAAATATATAAAAAACCAAATTTTGCGTGTTCAATTCCAAACCCCAATCATAGACATACTACGAAATTTGTATTGTATGAAAATATTTCATACAATATGAATAAAATACTTAGAAAATAAAGTATGAAAATTAGAAAAAATTATCAAATTCCATCATCCTTCAACAAGTGGCATTTCTCCAAACTAAGAACTCAAAAATTAAAACTAAAATAAACAAACAAGCACAAACAAAACAATCAAACAAAAATAGAAAAATTAAATCATACACACATAAAAAACATATCAGGTTTGTAGAAAATTTTATCTAAGCATTAAGATAAATAACACCTAACCTTATTCTTAAGGTACTAAATGTGTCAAAGGCTAGTGGTTTTCTAAAAATATTAGCAAGTTGATTTTCACTAAAAACATGCTTCAATTCAATTGCTCCTTTGGCTACATGATCTCTTATGAAGTGATTCCTTATATCTATAGGTTTTGATCTTGAATGTTGGATAGGATTCTTTGAAATGAAAATGACACTAGTGTCATCATAATTAATGTGAATTGAGCCAATTATGAATCCTAAATAGATCAACTGTTATTTAAACCAAACTACTTGTACCATACAACTTCTGAATGTAATATATTCAACTTCAGCAGTAGAGAAGGCTATAGAATTCTATTTTCTACTAGACCAAGAAACTAATGAATTTAATATGAATTGACAAGTTTTAGATGTACTCTTTCAATCAACCCTATAACCTGCAAAGTCTGAATCAGAATATCCAACAATTTCAAATGAAGAGCTGCACTTAGGATACCAAATTCTTATGTTTTGAGTTTCCAAAAGATATCTTAAAATCTTTTTTACTACTGTCAAATATGAATTTTTTTGGATTAGATTGAAATGTTGCACACAAACAAACACTAAACATTATATATAGTCTGCTAGAAGTCAATTAAAGTAATGATCGAATTATACCTCTAAATTTCTTTTGATCAACTGAATTTTCCTTTGGGTCCTTATCAACCTGAACTGAGGAACTCCTTCGTATAGTTGCTGATTTATCATTTTTCATTTAATATTTCTTGAGGATGACCTTCATATACTTTGAATGACAAAAAAAAGTTCCTTCCTCAATTTTCTTAATGCTAAAACCCAAAAAATAAAGTAAATCTCCAATTAAACTCATCTCAAATTCACTACTCGTTGTTTTTAAAACTTCATCACAAAGTTTGTAGATCCAAAAAAGATATTATTAACACATATCTTAATAATGGGTATATCATCTCCTCTTTGCTTCAGAAAGAGAGTAGTATCCACACTATCTTTAATAAAAGATCTTGAAACTTTGTTAGGGATGTTAAAGCCTTATGAACTAGTCTCGAGGCTAACAAATAGAGGGGTGAATTAGATATTTAAAACTATTTTAACTAAAAGAAAAATATTTTTGACTCTAGTAGTAGAAACATATTAAATTAATAATAAAAAAATTAATCAAATATTGGTCCCAAGTAGTTAATCGCAATAAAAATAAAGTGCAAAAAATAATCAGAAAGAGCACAACAGATTTATAGTGGTTTGGTTCAACCTATCCTTCATCCATTCCTTGGAGGTACCCTCCGAGTATTGCACTAAACCTTTATTGTCTCTCCTTTAGCACCCACAGCTAGGCGGTGAAGCCCTTAAAAAATCACTTTCAGCTTCTCCGGTGCTACGGAGTACCTAGGTCCTTTGACACCAAAGAGATCTTCCTCTTCCAAAACTTCCCTCAAGATGAACCTTGAATCCAATGGTACTAAGGTATGAGCTTGCCAGAGCAACCATGTGAAACCCCCCTCTAAACTACCTTGAAACCCCCTTAAAGGATCTTCTCCCTCTCTCAAACTCCCTATTTCCTCTCTCCCTTTAAAGTTCACTTATCAAATTTCCTCTAGAAGAATGAAGATTCAATGACTGCCAAAGACACTTACTTGTATAAACAAGTGGTCTTAGTTAAAAGATCTCCAAATTTACTCTTGATTACAACAAATTCACATTATCATCATGTATGATTAGTTCAAATTGTTAAGCATCATCCATAGCATTGCCGTGATTGCATATATGGATGATAGAAAAGTAACCTGATTGTCGGGGATGATCTCACGATCGTCTAGGCTAATTAGTACAAAATTGCACAAATCATCCAGAGCATCACCCTGGATGGAGCCAGACCGATTATAAATCATCCAGGAAGAACTATGGTTTGTTAACTGATAATCCCGGATGATCCTGCAATCATCAAGGCTGATATTATTGACTAATGAAATCTTAACTTCTTTCTTTAATTATCAGATTAATTTAGGCATAATTGCACAGCATTGTCCAGGACAATGTCCTTGATGATGTCCAAAAATAACACATGTCTACAAAGATCTGACGACTGATTCTTTCTAATTTTATCCTATCATCTCGAACGATAATAATATTGTCCAGGCTTATTCGCTTAAATGTAGCCGCCTTAACCAGGATGCCCTAATTATGATTTCTATTTTATATTGATTATGCAGGCCAAATTTTTTATCATCCCAAATGATGTGTTCAAAATAGAAAACTCTAACAACCAGATAGAATTTTATCTAAGTGTGCTTATGCAAGGTTACAAGAAAGCATACGCCCTTAGAGGACATGACTAAAAAATACATCAATGAATATTGCAAATAATATATGTTCTACCAAATCTTGAGTCTTGAATGGTGCATTTTAATACTGAAAAGTATGTATATATACAAATAAAAATATATTGCAAGTACAGGTATACAATAGAAAGTGAGCCACAATATTTGTTATCATCAAAAGCATAAACTCATATGCTTGAGTTGCAACAATCTCCCCCTTTTTTATGATGACAAATATTACTAGTTGAATTTGCAAAAATAAAAATAGTTCTCCTAATCTCCCCCTCACTAGAATAAAAATTTAAAATTAGGGGAAAATAAAATTTTTGTTGTTTTTACTTTTTTTTAAAAATAAAAGGTTACAAAAAAGATAGATACAAATACAACAGTATGTTTTCCCCCTTTGACATTTTCAAAAAGAGGACAGGCAAAAATAATCAGAACAATAAAAAAAATGATTAAAAAATAAAATGCATAGGCAAAATCCCTAAACCCAAAATCCTAAACCATAACCCTAACCCTAAACCTAAAACCCTAAACACCTAACCCTAAACCTTAACCTAAAACCTAACCTTAAACCCTAAACCATAAACCCTAAGTCAAAAACCTTAACCCAAAACCTAAACCCTAAACCATAAACCCTAAACTCTAACGATTAATCTAAAACCCTAGACCCGCTTCTAAAATCCTAAACCTTAAACCCTAAACCCTAAGCCCTAAATATAAACTCTAAACCCTAAATCCTAAATACTAAACCTGAAGCCCTAAACCATAAACATAAACCTTAAACCCTAAACCTTAAGCCGTAAACCCTAAAACCAAAACCCTAACGCTAAAAATAAACATAAAATCCTAAACCATAAACCCTAATTACTAAACCCCAAACCCTAAACCCAAAATATAAATCCTAAACCCTAAACATAAAACTATAATCCTTAAGACCTAAAATATAATCCTAACCCTGAACCCTAAACCTTGAACCATATAATCTATGCCCTAAACCATATACCCTGAACGCTTAACCCGAAACCTTAAACATTTATCTAATACCTTAAACCCTCAAATAAAATCCTAAATGTTATACCCTAAATCCTAAATCTTAAAAATAGACCTTAAACCCTAAACCCTAAACCTAATCCCTAAAAATTATCGCTAAAACTAAACCCCAAACCCTAAACCCTAAATTTACAACCTAAAAAATAAATTCTAAATATTAATCCTAAACCCGAAATGCTAACCCAAACCGTTAACTTTAAACCTTAAACCCAAACAAAAATCTTAAAACCTAAACATTAATCTAAACTCACTAATTGAAATACTAAACCTCAAACCTTAAACCCTAAATCCTAAATCATAAACCCTTAATATTAATCTAAAATCATATACCAACGTCTCTCTGCTCCTCTAGCATTCGAGGCAATCTTCAGGCGATTTAGGGTTTTGTCTCCTACGTGACTGGTTTTTCCCTCATGGCTTCATTTTTCGATGATTTTCATTTGTTTTCTCTCACTTTTACTCTTTTGTGCTATTTCCTTTATAGGTTTTATGGTTTTCTTGGGTTTTTTTATGTTGGGAGATGATGACTCCCTTGCCATCCAACCCGTCGAGAGCCTCTCTTCTTGAGGGTAAATCTCAATCTCTTAAAGATATTTTGGTTGGTTCTTTCACAACTTCTCCTAAATTATAGTTTTTTCATTCTTCTTTTAAGGGCTATCAAGCCTTGTTATTTGAGGATTCGGTGGTTAAACAGTTTATGGATCCTTATGCCATAACTTTTGTGGGGAAATCTTTTCTTAAGCAGCAAATCTTGATGTTCTTAAGAAATTTTGTCTTAACCTAAAGCTATAGAGTTTATTTCATATTGGCTTATTAGATCAAAGGCATGTTGCTTTGAACTTTTTAATGATCTAGATTATAGCCATATATTCATAAGAAGATCATGCTATATACATGCTTGCGAAATGCATTTTCTCAAATGGTCTTTAAATTTTTATGTTAGGGAAGAATCTCTTGTTGCACCGGTTTGGATTTCATTCCCTAATTTGGGACTTCATTTTTTTAATCATCAAATCTTGTTTTGTTTGGCTTTAATTTTTGTAAGGTCTTTACAAATGGAACAAGCCACTGCTTTTATTTCCCAGCCTTCTATGGCTATGGTATTGCTGGAATTGTATGTTTCTAACAAACATTCTAATGAGATTTGGATTGGCTCAAAGGAGAAGGGTTATTTCCAAAAATTGGGTTTTGAAAATTTACCTATCTTTTATTCTTGTTGTATGATGCATGGTCATGATATTAAAGAATTTTTTTTGGAAGCATTCCTATCTTCATAAAGAGAAGGATTCATCCAAACAAATGCATAAACATGAAGCCAATATGATTTCTCATGTAGTTAAGACTCCTAAACTTATTACTTTAGAGGGTAATAACTTTAATCCATCTCAAATTATTGAGGCACCTTTGTCAGTAACTGGTGATGCTCTTGATCCAATTGTTTCCAATGATATTATTTTGAATCATGATTCGGGAGTTATTGCTAAAACTTCTTCTAAATCACTTGTTGTCTGTGAGAATAATTTAGAGCAAACTTTACCAAATATTTATACCCAAAATGATGCTAATGTTGATCCTATTCATTCTTATTTGATTAAAAAAATTTAATTAGATTTGAATGGTAATATGCTCTCTCACACCCTCTCTAATCACTTGAATGAATAGGAGGATGAGATTGAAGCAAATGATATTCTGTTGGAGGAAGGTGAACTTATTTCTGTGGAGAATAACTCTCCTCTTGGAAAAGGCATTGAAGGCATTATTGTAAGGGATAAACTTAGTACGGAGGATGACATGATATTGAAAGTTCGTTAGAGATGTTAGGCCCTCTTAAACTTAGTCCCAAGCTAATTAAAGAGAGAGGTGAATTGGAAAACTTTAAAACCAAAACACAATCCAAATCACCACAATCAAAGTGCGGAAGAAAAGTAAATGCGGAAGCGATAATAAGAAAAGAACACACCGGATTTATAGTGGTTCGGTCAAACCTTGACCTACGTCCACTCCTTGGAGGCACCCTCCAAGTATTGCACTAACACAAGTGTCTCTCCTTTAGCCCCCACAGCTAGGCGGAGAAGCCCTTACAAAATCACTTCCACCTTCCCCGGTGCGGCGGAGTCGCCGGGTCCTTTGACACCAAAGAGATCTTCTTCTTTGGTGAACTTACCTCGAGACAAGCCTTGAATCCGATGGTACTAAGATGCGAGTTCGCCGGAGCAACCGTGTGGATCCCCCACCACACTCCCTTGAGTTCCTCCCCCTCACAGGATCTTCTCCCTCTCAAACTCCACCCTTTCCTCTCTCCCTTTCAAACTCTCTCTTCAAGTTTCCCCCACAAGAACGAAGCTACAATGGCTGCCAAAGACACTTACAAAGTGCCATGCCATAGCTTAAATAGAAGCTCTCAAAATGAGCTCATTAATGCAAGTTGCCGACATTATCGTCCAGGCCGATAGGCATATCGTCCTGGTCGATTAGTTCAATTTCAGCTCATTAGCCCGAGACGATCTGGGACGATCAGAAGGAAATTGGTTATATCGTCCCGGCCGATCTCACGATCGTCCGGGCCGATTAGTTTAAAACCAACTCTATCGTCCTGATCACAGGCCTGGGAACACTCCTGGCCGATTGAAATTTGGTCTTGATCGTCCAGGCCGATCTCACGATCGTCCTGGACGATATGATCGTATCAATCAGCATTTAATTCCTTCAAAATAAAACCAGATCAATTTAGGCATGATTGAGTTAGATCGTCCTGGACGATAGGATTATCGTCCTGGCCGATTTCCTATAATAAAGAATACCTAAACTGATTATGGCGGCTGATTTCTTTCTGAATTTGAGCATATCATCCTGGCCGATACAAGTATCGTCCAGGCCGATCTGTGGCGGCTGCCTTAATGAGGAAGCCCTAATTAGGGTTTCTGTTTCTAGACCGATCGGCCAGGCCGATTGGACCATCGTCCAGGCCGATGTTACCAAAAATAGAAATCCTAAAGGGAACAACATGAAAACTACTATGTTACAAAACAACATGTCCCACACCAAACACAGTTGACTCAAGAAAGGAGAAGAGTACAAACTGACACAAACCTAGTCTACCCAATCTTGAGCTGGTTTTCTGAATTGTAGTCTTGAGTGTGTGGTCCTGAAATGTTAGTACATAAGGCAATCGTATAGAAAAGGAAATGTTTGCTATCATCAAAATCATGAACCATTGATCCGCAACAATCTCCCCCTTTTTGATGATGGCAAACAATTTCAATTTGAATTTTCAAAAACACTATTTTCTCCTAATCTCCCCCTCACTTGAATAACATCTGAAAAAAAATAGGGAGATAAAAAAAATTTTTGTTGTTTTAAACTTTTTGAAAAGAAAACAAGTGATACATGTACGTTCTCCCCCTTTGACATTATCAAAAAGAGAGAAGGCACAGTAGAAAAGGAAGAAAGAAAAAAAAATTTCTTAAAATTAGAAAGTTACCCCTCAGTTAAAAAACTTAGTAGAATTGGATTGACAACTCATAGTCCAGAAGAGGATAGAAATTCAGATTTTAGAAAATCCAAAACTCAGGTTTCTTTAAAAAGGCTAAAAAACATTTTAATTCAACATCCAAATCATAAAATAAATTAGGGAAAGAAACAAACAGAACTCCTTCCATAAAATATATCTAATAGAAAATCAATGTACAAATTTTTTAAATCAGGAATCAAGATTTTTAAAACCAAGTATCAAAGTACCAAGGGTTTTCTTAAGTTTTTAAGACAAAACAAAAAAAGGTAGGCATTAAATTTTGGGCTCATTTTATGCCTCTTGACAATTAATTGGCGCACTGCGCATCTTTTGATACACTTTGTGTATTCAGTATTTTCAATTTGGCGTCTTTGCGCATCTTTTATGTTTGGCATCTTTGGCCAATTTTTTTTTTTCATATGCTACATTTCTTTAAATCTTAAAAATAAAAGTTAACCCATAGGACGAATCTCTTGATTAAGAAAATTATGAGTTTGATTCATCAATTTGCAAAAGATTTCTATACGATAAATAAAACGTAGGGAGATAAAAAATTTGTTTCAAAAACCAATTTAAAATATGAAGAAGATTTTAAATCAAAAGTAGAAATAACCTATTTTAGGAAATAGAGATTGGAGAAAAAAATCATGAGTTTCCTTTCTCACACTAGTTTTAGAGAAGTCAAACTCAACTTTACCAAGGATTTCAAAAAAGAAGAAGTAAACTTTTCACTTTTAGAAAACGTGAGTGTGTGTTTTTTGATAAAAGAAAGAGAGAAAAAGAACGAAACAAAAACACAAAGAAAAGAAAAAACAAAAGAAAAACAAAAACAGAGAAGCACGAAAGGGCTTATTTAACCAATATCTCTTTCCTGATCTGATGCTTCTGAGACCAGATCTGCCCATGAAATGTTTTGTTTTTCATTATTTTCCCAGTTTGAAATTTGCTTTGCCTTGCCCTTTTCTTTTGTAGGAAGAATCATTGAATTAGGGCACTCTTTTTTCATATGTCCAGGCTTCCTGCATCGAAAGCAAATAACGTCAGAAGAAATATGGACATCCTTACCATTTTTACCTCTTTTCCACTTTTGCTTGTGCTTTGGTGAGTTTTGTAATTTGCATGACAAGTCATTGGTATTGTCACCAACTAAGCTTCCTTTTTCCTTTTCTTCGGCTTTTAGATTGATTGTTTCTCCAGCATCCAAAAGTCTTTGACTCAATCCTTGCTCGTAGGCAATGAGTGAGCCAATCAAATTATCAATAGAATACACATTCAAATCTTTAGATTCACAAATAGCAATTATTTTGGCATCAAATTTATCCAGTAAGCAACGAAGAATTTTGTTAACCTTTTCAGAATTTGAAAACTCTTTTCCTAAGGTATGCAATGATGTAGTAATTTGAATAAACCTTGTGTACATGTCTAAAATCGTTTCATAAGGTTTCATGGAAAATAATTCAAAATCATGCATTAAGAAATTCAACTTTGATTGCTTGATTTCACTAGATCCTTCGTATACGGTATGAAGTTTATCCCAAACTTCCTTACCAATAGTGCACGTGGATACCAACATAAAATCATCAGAATTTAAGGCACAGAAAAAGCAATTTAAAGACTTTGCATTCAATTGAGCATTGAGTAATTCTTCCCTATTCCATTGATTAAAGGGAATATCAGTTTTAACTCCATTAATAATATGTGATGGTGAAGAATAACCCGTTAAAATCATGTGCCACATACGAAAATCAATAGATTGCAAAAAAAGTAGACATGCGAATTTTCCAAAAATCAAATGTAATACTTTCAAACAATGGTGGTCTTGTGATTGAATAACCTTCCGAAAAAGTACGATTTGAAAAATTAGCCAAGGATCAAATTCAAAAGTTTTTAAAAACTTATTTTATGAAAACCGCTCTGATACCACTTGAAAGTTCGTTAGGGATGTTAAGCCCTCTTGAACTTAGTCCCAAGCTAATTAAAAGAGAGAGGTGAATTGGAAAACCTTAAAACCAAAGATAAAACTCCAACCAAAATCACCACAAATAAAGTGCGGAAGAAAAGTAAATGCGGAAGCCATAATAATAAAAGAACACACCGGATTTATAGTGGTTCGGTCAAACCTTGACCTACGTTCACTCCTTGGAGGCACCCTCCAAGTATTGCACTAACACAAGTGTCTCTCCTTTAGCCCCCACAGCTAGGCGGAGAAGCCCTTACAAAATCACTTCCACCTTCCCCGGTGCGGCGGAGTCGCCGGGTCCTTTGACACCAAAGAGATCTTCTTCTTTGGTGAACTTACCTCGAGACAAGCCTTGAATCCGATGGTACTAAGATGCGAGTTCGCCGGAGCAACCGTGTGGATCCCCCACCACACTCCCTTGAGTTCCTCCCCCTCACAGGATCTTCTCCCTCTCAAACTCCACCCTTTCCTCTCTCCCTTTCAAGCTCTCTCTTCAAGTTTCCCCCACAAGAACGAAGCTACAGTGGCTGCCAAAGACACTTACAAAGTGCCATGACATAGCTTAAATAGAAGCTCTCAAAACGAGCTCATTAATGCAAGTTGCCGACATTATCGTCCAGGCCGATAGGCATATCGTCCTGGCCGATTAGTTCAATTTCAGCTCATTAGCCCGGGACGATCTGGTACGATCAGAAGGAAATTGGTTATATCGTCCCGGCCGATCTCACGATCGTCCGGGCCGATTAGTTTAAAACCAACTCTATCGTCCTGATCACAGCCTTGGGAATAGTCTTGGCCGATTGAAATTTGGTCTTGATTGTCCAGGCCGATCTCATGATCGTCCTGGACGATATGATCGTATCAATCAGCATTTAATTCCTTCCAAATAAAACCAGATCAATTTAGGCATGATTGAGTTAGATCGTCCCGGACGATAGGATTATCGTCCTGGCCGATTTCCTAAAATAAAGAATACCTAAACTGATTATGGCGGCTGATTTCTTTCTGAATTTGAGCATATCATCCTGGCCGATACTAGCATCGTCCAGGCCGATCTGTGGCGGCTGCCTTAATGAGGAAGCCCTAATTAGGGTTTCTGATTCTAGACCGATCGGCCAGGCCAATTGGACCATCATCCAGGCCGATGTTACCAAAAATAGAAATCCTAAAGGGAACAAAATGAAAACTACTATGTTACAAAACAACATGTCCCACACCAAACACAGTTGACTCAAGAAAGGAGAAGATTACAAATTGACAATAACCTAGTCTACCCAATCTTGAGCTGGTTTTCTGAATTGTAGTCTTGAGTGTGTGGTCCTGAAATGTTAGTACATAAGGCAATCGTATAGAAAATGAAATGTTTGCTATCATCAAAATCATGAACCATTGATCCGCAACAGATATTTATGGAGGATGAATGTCCTCAACATATTAGTCAAAGTATACAACAAAATGATAGTAAGACTCCTTAAACTTCTCATTATAATAGTGATGCCTTTACTGATACTGAGGATATGGGAATTATTACAAAATGTTTTGCTAGGGATGATAATGATATTAGTTTCGTTAAGGCTTAAAGTAAAAGAGGCAGGAAGAAATAGAATAATATATTACAATCTTGTAGAGTCACTCGCTCGCATACTACTCATTAATTATATTTTTATGTTTAATTCTATTATTTGGAATATGAGAGGTATTACTTGTCCCTCTTCTAGAATTGATTTTAAGAATATTTGTCAGGTTCATAATATTTCTTTTCTTGTGTAACTTGACCCCCATATTTCATCTTCTTGGTTAATTAGCACTTCTTGGTTTTTGGGTTTAAATCATGCTATTTCGAATGTGGCTAACAAGATTTTGGTTTTTTTTGGAAAGACCATGTTATAATTGATGTTATTGGTTATTTTACTCAAGTGTTCCATTATCAAGTTGATGTTTACAATTTTTATTGTTGTACTTCCTTTGTCTATGCTTCTTCCTCCCATTACATCAGGAAATTGCTTTGGGAAAAAATCATTAATTTTCATAGTTTTTGCAATTTGCCTTGGCTTGTTGGTGGTGATTTCAATGCAATTTCTAACCCTTCTTAGAGGATAGGAGGTTCTTCTCCTTCTTATTGATCTATGAAGGATTTTAGTAATATGATTTTGGATTGTAATTTAATTGATATTGGTCTCTTCGGTAACAATTTCACTTCGAAAAGGGGTCATTTATGGTAATGTTTGGACCGTGTTCTTTTTAATGACTCTTGGCTTAATGCTTTTAATTCCATCAATGTATGGAATCTTAGAAGAACTTAGTCTGATCATTCTCCTTTGTTTATTTGCATGAATTTTTGATAATTTAATAGTTCTTCTCATTTTTGATTTTAAAGCATGTGGTTACTTTATGATTCTTTTTTAGATGTTGTTCAAAAATATTGGCAAGCTCTTTCACATTTGGATAACTCTAGTTTTTGTATGAGGAGACTTTGGTTTAAGCTGAAAAGGCTTAAGCATGCTTTAAATTGGTGGAACCATAATGTTTTTAAAAATCTTTTTTCTAGTATTTTGAAAGCTGAGCAACTTGTTGATATTATTCATCTTTCTTATCAAATTGATTCTTCTCATGCTAACATTTCTATTTAAAAAAATGCTAAAGATGAGCTTTTTAAATTCCAAGCTTAGGAAGAGGTTTTTTGGAAGGTAATGATGATAACTTCTAACAATGGGATAACTTCTATTTTCTTTGGGATAAATAATGTTTTTAACTGTTCTAACAATGGTAATGATGATAACTTCTATTTTCTTTGGGATATTAAATGTTTATTTTTCTCATATTGATAATTCCATTACTAATATTTGGAGAAAAAGGTAATGCTTATATGAATTTCTTAGCACTTTTGGGGGATGATTAGAATTCCTTAATGGTTTTTTCCTATTCTGAGATTTCTTTACTTTTGAGAGGTTTAATTAGGTTGGAATAAATATGGTTTTCCTTATTTTAGTAAATAATTGGTTGGAGTTTTTTTTATTCTTCTTCTATTACTTTGTTTATTATTTTATCGAAATGTTTTAGTGCTCATCTCTAGAGGTTTTGGGTGTGGTGATTATTCTGTTGGGTTCTATTAATGTTGCTGTTTTGGGTTGTGTAGGTGGTTGCTGCTGGTGTGGGTTGGTGTGATGGGAGAGGTGTTGTAGTGTTGTGTTTATTAGTTTGTTGGGGGGTTGGGTTGGTTGGTCTGGGATTTATGTTGTTGTTTTAGGTTTTATTTGGTTTGTTGTTTTTGGTGTCTTATTGGTGGGTTTCTGTAGTGGTTGGTGGGTTTTTTTTGCCGTTTTGTTGGGTGGGTGTGCAAGGTTTATGTTGGTGTTGTGGTTTAGTTTTTGTGGGGTTGTGTTTCAGAGTTATGGAGTAGTTTGGGGTTGGTTGGGGGCTGTGAGTCTTGTTGTTGTTAGTTTGTGTTTTTTTTTTGGTTTTATTTCTTGCTTGGGAGGTGTTGGTATAAATTGGATTGAATAAAATAATTCTTATTATAATTTCCTTTAGATGATCTATTTAAACATGGATTAATGCTTGTTTGATATGTTGTTTAGTGTTTTGGTGCTGAAATTTTGTTTTTGTTTTTGCAAAATTTGGGGAGTTGGCTGATTGCCTTGTTTGGTGGCTGCTTTTGAAGTGAAGATGATTCTTTAGTTTTGAGCATTTTTGTTTAATATTTTCTCTGATGTATCTTTTATACAGACATTATATTCACTACAATTTTTTCTATTTTGATGATTGCAGCTCTTTCTAGGAAAATAGAGAGCATTTAATCATTTTAAAGAATTTTTTGTAATAATTTTCCTATATCAACACGTAAGCCCTATAAGTGGGTTTTAACCAAAAAAAAAAAAAACCTAAGACCCTAAACTCTAAACCCTAAACCCTAAACTCTAACCTTTAACCTTAAACCCTAAACCCAAAACAAAAATTCTAAACCCTAAAAATTAATCTAAAACCCTAAACCCTCAAATAAAATCCTAAACCTCAAACCCTAAACCCTAAATATTGAACACGAAACACAAAATACTAACCCTAAAGCTAAAACTAATACTTAAAACCTAAACCTGAAACCCAAAATCTAAACCTAAATCGTAAACCCATAACATAAACCTTAAACCCTAAACCCTAAATCCAAAATCATAAACCCTAAACCCTAACCCTGAACTTAGAACCTTAATATTAAACTCTTAATAAAAATCCTTAATTTTAAACCCTGAACTTTAAGCCCTAAACATAAACATACAGCCTAATCCCTAAACCAAAAACCCCAAATCCAAACCCTAAACTTAAACCCAAATCCATAAAACCAAAAGCCTATGAAAAAACTTTAAACCCTAAACCCCAACCACTAAAGCCTAAACTATAACCCTAATCAATAATCCTATACCATAAAACCCTAACCTTAAACCCTAACCTTAAACATAAACCTTAAACCCTCATCATGACGTTATCACTCTAACGACACTCTGCTCTGGGTTTGGAGGCAATTTTAAGGAAATCCTTCTAGACCTTCGTCGCGTGCGCTGGTTTGCTCGTTTCGTGGCTCTTCTCTTCGATTTTTCTAAACATTGGCTTTTCTTCTATGCATTTTGATCATTGACCTTTCTTTGTTTTAATGTTTCATTGAGTTTTGTTCTGGGCGATGATGGCTCTTCTATCATTGAACCCGACCCTTTCCTCTCTTGTTGAGGGGAAGTCATATTATTTTAAAGATGTTTTTGTTGGCTCATCATCTTCTTCTTCAAATCTAAAATTCATGCATTCCTCCTTCAAGGGCTATCAAGATCTCTTGTTTTAAGACACATTTGTTTATCAGTTAGCTTCTCCATATGCTTTGACACTTGTTAGTAATTTTTTGTTGAGACAAATTAACCTAGATGTTATTCAAATTTTGTTTTCTTAACCTAAAGCTTTCTTGAGCTTTTCACATTAGATTTCTAGACAAAAGACATGTTTCTATACAACTTGCTAATGATCTTGATTATAGCCACATTGTTTTTAGGAGATTTTACTATATTCAAGCATGTCAAATGCAATTACTTAAATGGACTCTGGATTTTGATGTTAGGGAGGAACCCCCTATTATTCCCATTTGGATTTCTTTTCCAAATTTGAGACTCCATTTCTTTAATTGTCAAATTCTTTTTGGTATGGCTTATATTTTTGGGAGACCATTACAAACTGACCAAGTTACTACTACTATGTCTAGGCCGTCAGTTTCTCGGTGCTAGTTGAATTTTATGTTTCCAAGAAACATCTTACGAAGATATGGATTACGTCAGAAGTTAAGGGGTATTTCCAAAAAAATTTAGTTTGAAAATTTACCTATATTCTGTTCCTTTTGCAAGATGCATGGCCATGAAATGATTGAATGCTATCAAAAATATATTCATCTCCATAAAGAAAAGGACTTTTTGAAACAAAATGATGGCGTGGCTTGTCAGGTTGTCTCTAATCCTATTCAAGCTAATTTAGAGGATAGTAACTTCAATCCTATTCAGTGCTGTGATGATCCAATGGTGGTTAATATGGAGGACCCTATTATTTCTATTACTCATGATGTTTCTTTGAATCTTGATCAAGTTTATATTATTAAATCCTATGTTGTTCCTAATATTTCTTGTGAAAAAAACATGGAGCATGACTTGACTAATATTGAAGTTCCTAATATTACTAATATTGTTACTACTCCTAGTTGTACTTTTAATCTAAATGCTAATGATTCTAATGGTAATATGCTTATTTCTACTTCTACTAATCTTTTAAATGATCACGAAGTTTTGGCTGTTCAAGTGGCTTGCAAAGATGTCCCTTTAGAGGAAGGAGAATTTGTTATTATGGAATATGGTTCTTCTCTTTTGAAATGCAATAAAGAACTTTTTGTGAGAAACTGTGATAATATTGAGGATGAGGGTATGTTTATGGAGGATGAATGTCCTCAACTGACTTCTTTATGGGAAGATCCAAGTAGTAGTAAGACTATCTCTACATCTTAGTATAATAAGGATGGAAACCTAAGCATACTTCTCTATAACCTCCAAGAAACACTTGATCACATACTTATAATTAAGTTTGTTCTTTATGTTTAATACTATTATTTGGAATGTGAGGTGCATTGGATGTCCTTCTTCTAGAATTAGTGTTAAGAACATATATCATCTGAATAATCTTTATATTCTTATGTTGCTTAAGCGTCTTATATCTTCTGGTAAGTTGATTAACACTTCTCATCTTTTAGGCTTTAATCATGTTATTTCCAATGTGGCTAACAAGATTGTGGTCTTCTAGAAAGACTCGGTGAGAATTAATGTTATTGGTGACTTTACTCAGGTTTTGCATTATAAAGTTGAGGCTCTTAATTTTAACTGTTATGCATCTTTTGTGTATGCTCCTTTGTCTCTTTTTAATAGAAATTGCTTTGGGAGCATCTTATTGATTTCCATAATATTTGTAATTTTCCTTGGCTTGTTGGAGGTGATTTTTATCACTAACCCTTCTAAAAGGAGTGGAGGTTCCCCTCCTTATTATTATATTGAAGATTTTAATAATGTTTTTTTATCTTGCAATCTTATTGATATTGGGTATGTTGGTAATAACTTCTCTTGGAATAGGAGTCATTTATGGCAAAGGCTGGATTGTTTTCTTTTTAATGAACCTTGGCATTTGAGTAAAACTTTGTTGGATCACTTCCCTTTACTTATCAATATTAAGTTTAGACAAGTTAATGTTTCTTCTCAATTTAGATTCCAAAACATGTGGTTAAGTCATGAATCTTTTTTAGATGTTGTTCAGCTTAATTGGCATGCTCCTTTACATACTGATAATTCTATTTTAGGCATGAGGAGACTCCGGTTTAAGTTGAAAAGGTTGAAACAAGTTGGTGGAACCATCATGTGTTTAAAGATATTCTCTCTAATATCCAGCAAGCTAAGAAACTTGTTAATTCTCTTGAACTGGCCAATAAAAATGATCCTACTAATACTAATTTATCTCTCTTAAAGAAGTCTAAAGAGCATCTTTTTAATTTTCAAGCCCAGGAAGAAGTTTATTAGAGGAAAAAATTTGCTGCTAAGCATTTACTTGATGGTGATAACAACACTAAGTATTTTCATGCTTTGGTTAAGAGAAAAAAGGGTGAAAACTAGTATCAGTAAAATCCAAAGCGAGGATGGTTCTTTTACTAAAAATTCTATGGAGATTACTAATTAGATGTGAATCATTTCCAAGCCAGGTTTAATAAACTTTTTACTCTTGATCAGATTATGGGTCATTCTTTCATTCGTTCTCTTATTTCTCTTCCAGATAATATACTTCTTTCTAGGCCTCCCTCTTATGAGGAGGTTAAAGAGACCATGTTTGATATGAATAAGGAGTCTGTGGCTAGGCCTGATGTGTTTACCACCCTATTTTTTCAAAAATCTTGGCATATTATTGGTAATGATATTTTTACTACAATTTTAGATTTTTTTGTTGGTACCCCTATACCTAAGTTTTTTACCTCTACTACTACTGTACTTATTCTTAAAAATAATGTTATTATTAATGGGAATGATTATAGACCTATCAGTCTTTGTACTTTCTTCAATAAGTTGATTTATAAAATTATTATGAATCACCGTACTATTATTTTACTCAGAATTGTTTCTCCTAATCAAATGGTGTTTGTGAAAGGTAGGGTAATTATTGATAACATTTTGTTGGCCCAGGAGTTTTGCAAAGATTTGGATGTGAGGGTGAGAGGTGGTAATTTAATTTTGAATCTTGATATTGCCAAGGCCTATGATAATATTGATTGGAACTTCATTTATCTTATTTTAGAATTTTTGGCTTTAACGCTATCTTTAGCAAGCTTATTATGAATTGTATTGAATATGTTTATTTTTCTATTATTTTTAATGGCCCTAACAATGGCTTCTTAATGCTTTCAACTAGAGAGAACATCCAAGATTGTAGAGAGAGAACGTCCAAAAAAGTAGGAGGGATTTTGGAGGATTTTGTTGAAGATGGTGGAGGGTGGCTGGAACACCTTCTCCTTATTATCTACCACGCGTCCAATTTTGTTGGATTCAAAAGGTAGATTTTCATTCAACCACATCATATCCCGCAATTCGTGTTTTTTGAACTCTCCCCTTGTGATCAGAGAGGGAGGTTTGGCCTCTAAGAAAATGGTTTTTCCATATTTAGGCAAAGGAAAAGGAGTTATTCCAGATTTAAATAGTTAGACAATTTCATCTAAGTCGGTCTTTATTCCTCTAGCTAATGATTTGGAGGCTTCTCCATCTAAGCCTTTTTTGAAATTTATTAATGCTAATGTGTGGATTAAAAAACCACATATTAAAATTAATTTGAATGAACTTCATGATGATAATGAAGATGCAAATGTTGTCAAGGTTGATTTGGAAAAAGAAAAAGCCAACCTTCAAATTTTGAGAAATTCATTAGTGGTGAAGATATTATGTAAAATCTTGCCATTTTCAAAATGTTCGTTTGAATTAAGAAAGCAATGGAGTAAATTTGGAGGTTTTCATATAACCTCGCTTGGGTTAGATTGGCTTCTGTGTTCCTTTCAGTCGCATGAAGCATTGGAGGAAGTTCTTAATGGAGGTCCTTCATCTGTTGGGGGTTTTGTCGTTGGTGTTTACAGAGGGTCACCAAGCTTCAATCCTATTTCAATGGATGGGATTTCTTCTCTCATTTTGGTTTAATTACCTCATTTGCCTCTACATTGCTGGGATGAAACAAATATTTCTAGAATTGTTTCTAGAATTGAAATCCCGTTATTATTGGATGGCAGTATGGTTAGATGGGGAAGGAGGGAATTTGCAAGAGCTTGCATCTGAATTAAGTTGAATTCTAAACTACCTTGTGGTATTTTGATTGAAGGTCTTAACGGAAGATTTTCTCAAAAATTTGAATATGAAAATCTATCATCTATTTGTTTCAAATGTAGAAAAATTGGACATAAAGATTTTGTTTGTCCAAATCCTTATAATTCTATTATGGCTGAAAAAAGAAGTTGCTAAAAGTTCTTCTAATATTGATGAGAACTCTTATGGGCCTTGGATGCATGTGAAGTTCAAGAACAAAAAAAGCCTAAAGATCAATTCTAATAATTCGATTTCCATAGATCATCCAGCTAATAGGATTTCAGGTAGAAATGCTGGGGTAGATCACAACTCGGATTTTCATTTTTCCAATAACCATAAGGTATCTTTTGATAATTGTGATTATATGGAAGCTGAATTAATCAAGGATACTCATATTGATCATATTCAAGCTATTAATTCAAATTGTCATATTGATTCAGTTAGGCCCGTCCAGAATTAAAATTCTGAATTCCCCATTTTGGTTACTGATCCGTTGGGAGCTGTTTGTACTGAACCTATTTTCGATGTTGATCCATTGGGAGCTCATGAATCTGAAATTGGATTCAAAGATTTAGCAAGCTTAATTATTGATCAGCAAATTCAAAATTCAAATTCTGAATTTAAAAATGCTGAAATTGTGGATGGAGTTAAGCAAACAGTTTATATATGAGCTGATCCGTTGGAAGTAGTTTATACTGAACCCAGTTTGGTTGCGGATCTGTTGGGAACTCATAAAACAGATTTTGAAATCAAAATTTTAGATATTCAGGAGAAAGAAAAGGATGCTATTAATTCCGAAATAGAATTTGTGGCAGTACCGCCTGTATATGTTTTAGGGGCTGAGTCACAGGTTGTTGATGAATAGAGTTCAAGCTCACCTTCAACTAATGCATCATGTTTTTTTTGAGATGGAAGATATTATTGATGGAATGAGGAGTGTTTGTGATGAAATAGTTTCTCCTCATTCTGCGATTAGTTTGAATTTTTAAAAAACTATTTTAAAAAGGGAAAAATTGTTTCAACTAAGGAGACTGGTTCTTCCGAATCTAAGCATATACTATTCAAATAACTGCATGCCTTAGGACCGTTGAAAGATCTACCTAGAAGAAGGATGGCTGATCTCAAAATGGAGAACGTTATGAGAGGTTCTTCTCAATTATCTTATTAATATGCAAGCTGGTTTTCTCTTTCCATTCAACAAAGTCGAAAGATACCTGAGGAGGAAGCAATTAATCAAAGAGTTTGTCATAAAATTTGCTTTGGATTACGTATTTGGAAGTTGGCAAAGGCATCTGGAATACCTTCCCTTAGGTCTTTTAAAGATGTCTTGGATAAATTGTATTTTCCTTTTTGTTAGCTTTTACAACTTCTTTTCTTTCTTTTAGTTTTTTATTTATTTTTTAAACTTATTCTAATTGCTTATGAGATCGATACTAAGTCCTATTTTTTAACTGGTTGGGAACTCTGGGATACTAACCAACCCTCAGGTTGTTTAATACTGTGGTATCCCCTGCATCTCAAGCATTTTAAAATGGTAAATAGTGGGTTTCATTTTAATTATAATAAGTTTATTTTAACAAATATGCTTTCAGTAAGGTTCCTTTTTTATCAAGGAACCATTAATTTCTTCTTTCTAGTATGTATTAGGTTACTATTTCTTTCGATTTAATGCATTAATTGCATTTCTTCAAAAAAAAAAAAATAATAATAGCTTCTTCAAAGCTTTTCATCGTTTAAGATAATGTGATCCTATCTCCCCTGCTCTCTTTATTATTGTTGCTGAGTTTCTTTCTTGGGGTCTTACTAACTTATTTGATGCTAATCCTTGTCTTTTTTTAGAACTTTAGGTGGTGTTCCTTTATCTTATTTATGTTTTATGGATGATTTTATTATGTTTTCTATTGGGACTATTAATAAAATTCAAAATCTTATGGATTTCTTTTAACATTTTGAGATGGGAGTGGTTTATCCTTCAACAAAAACAAAAGTTGTTTCATTGCCTCTAAGAGAATTTTGAATGATCGTATTTTATCTATTTATAATCTGACAAGCTTTTCTGATGCTCAATTGCATATCAAATATCTTGGAGTTCCACTTTCTTTTTGTGGGAGGAAATCCTTTTTTTTTATGATCTTATTGCTTCTGTTCAAAACAGATTGTTATCGTGGGAGTCCAATTTCCTTTGTTTGGTGGTAGAGTTAATCTTATTAAACTGTTCTTTGTGCTTTTTTGGTTTATAGCTTTCAATCTATTTTTGAAACTCAAGCTGTTTGTGATAGAATTCACAAGCTTATTAATAATAATTTTTGGAGAGGCACATTCTCTAGCTCTAAAATTCACAGGGCCTCTTGGAAGAAATGTTGTGGTATTTTGGCTGATGGTAGTCTTCATTGTAAGAACATTAAAGACCTTGCTAAGGCTTTTTCTTTTAAACTTTTGTATAATTTTTGTTCTAATGTTAGTTTTTATGTTAATTTTATAATTTCTAAGTATGTATTTATAAGCATCCTACTAATTGTTTTGCTAAACAAGGTGATTCTAGTGTTTGGAAAAGGCTTTGTAATGTTAAATAGGAGGTGGAACCCTTCATTTCTTGGAGCCTTGGTGATGGTAACATTTTCTTTTTGCAAGATCATTGGTTAGGTAATAACTCTATCGACTCTATGTTGAATTCTTCATCTACTTTCTCAGTTAAGCTCAACACCTTGTTTAATAATAATTTTTGGGACTATGATAAGCGTGCCAATGAGATTCTTTATTGTATCCTCCATAGTATTTTAAACTTGCCTATCAATACTGCTTCTAAAGATATTATGTTATGTGATCTTTCCAAAGATGGTGGTTTTCAGTTAAAGAGTACATGGCATACTTTTAGAGATAAAAGAAATAATGATAGCATTTTTAACAATATTTGACATAAGAGCATTCCTTCAACTATTTCTTTTTTTTTTTAGAGTCCCACATAGATTTATTCCTACAGATGATAATCTTATAAGGAAAGGTTGTATCTTGGCTTCTAAATGCTAATGTTGTTTTCACATGGAGAATATGCATCATGTTTTTATATCTGGCCCGGTTGCTATTAGAACCTGGGAGTATTTTGATGATTTGTTTCAACTAAAATGTTTTAACTCTCATTCTTCTCTTAAATCTATGCTTAAGTTACGGTTTATTAACTCCAAAGGTCACATACGCAATGTTATTCTTCCCTCGTTCTATGGTTTCTTTGGCTGGAAAGGAATCAATCTCTTTTCAATAATGTGAGAATGATACATCATAATGTTATTAAAAAAGTGAAGGATAAGGTGTCAGCTCTTTTGGCTGTTAATCTTATTTCTGTTAAGAACTATAAAAATTGTTACTTCGTTGGTACTACTTTAGGTTTAAACTTGATGGGTGTTCCTTTTGTTTCTAATATTATCTATTGGCATAAACCTCCCATTAATTTCTTTAAGTTAAATGTGGATGGCACTAGTACTGATTTATATGGTGGTTGTGGTGGTGTCATTAAAGATAGTAATGGTGGCCTCATTATTTCTTTTATGGGTCCTTTTTAGGGAAATTATTCTACTACTGTTTATAGGGCCATTTTGTATGGTATTCAGTTATGCATCTCTCCTAACTTAAGTAATTTGCATATTGAAGTTAATTCTAACTATGATTTTGATCTTTTTCAAGCTGATGATGAGATGTGTTGTTCCCTGAACCTCTTCTATATGGTTAGAGAAATTAAAAATATGATGCTTTTTCTGAACTATTCGTTTTGACCATACAAGCAGGGATGGTAATGCTTGTGGATCTTAGATGGATATGTGGGGTTATAGCCTAAATTGTTTTTCAAATTTTATTTAGGACACTAGCCTTGCCCCTTTTTATGGATTGCTTAATCTTGATGCTTGTCGTTATCCCTATGTTAGATCATAACTTTTTTGTTTCTGGATTGGTGTTCGACTTTAATCTCTCCATTTGAAATTCTGTTAGCTGGGCCTTATTTTATTATTTGGCTTTTTGCTTTCTCTTGTTGGATGTCTGGGAGGTTATGCAGTGTTTCTATTGTTCCTGGAATATTCTTGATGCTGGTTTGATTATCTGTAATGTGGAGGCTCCTTTACATCTTATTTTTGATTTGTGTATGTGCTATTATAATTCTTGCTGGAGGTTTGTTTACCCTTTTACTGGGGAGATGGACATCTGGACTACTATTTCTCTGTTTAGGTCTAAGCTTTTCATTTTCTTCTAGGACTCTCTCTGCTGGCTCATTTTTTTCTGGGATTCTCTGAGCTGGCTCATTTTGTTCTGGGACTCTCTACGATTTCTCGATGTTTGGTTTGTTTTTTTTTGGTTAATTCATTTTTTCAGGTTCCAGCATTCTTAGCTTCCTTATTTAATTGTTCTTTTGCTTAATTTGGACATGATCAATGATTTTTTGGGTTTTATGGCTGATGGGCTGTCCTTTTGTTGCTCTCCTACTTTCCGTATTTGGGGTGCTAAAGGTAGTTATGTGGTGAAGGCTAAGCTGTCTTGTTTTGTTTGGAATGCTGTTGGTTTTGTTGGTATCACCTGGGTGTTGTAATCTATGTTGGAATGGGTGTAAACTATTAGTTCTGGTTGTTTGGTACCTAGATGATGTTTTACGGGTTGTTTATTTTGTTTTGGTGGATTAGTGGGGTTTCTAATATTGGGTTTTTAGATAACCTGTGCTACTTTTATGTGGGTAATTTGGTTTGCTGGATGGGTTTTGCAAAGGTGGTTTTGGGTGACCCTTAAGGTAGGAATGAGGGGCTTGTGGATTTCTCAAATGAAGCTTTTGTTATTATGCGTACTCTATGCACTTTAAGTTTTACTTCCAAGATTGGTCTTTTTGGGAGCTATTTTTGCAACTTATTTATGTTTCTTAGCTGTCATTTATTGTACTGTTATTGTTTAACATTCCTTCTTTGTTGGTTTAACTTTCCATTTTGTGTATCTCTGCAGGTGAAGATGCCTTTGGCTGCTTTTACATATTTTTGTAGAATGATTGATCTTTACTCCATCTATACTATCTTTCTTTTTTGGATGCTTATTTATAGCATAATTAGAATGTTACTAGGGCATTTTGTATTATTGCTTAGTGGAGAATATTGTCTCGTATATTTTATTTTGATTTGTTTTGTAGCACATAAGAGCATTGGTGAGCTAATGATCTCCTTCAAGGACTTTGTAATTGCTTTTTCTTTATTAACTCGTAGGCCCCTTTGGGGGTTTTAACCAAAAAAAAAATGAAAATAAAAATAAAAAGAAAACAAATTAATAAACCTTAAACCCTAAACCCTAAACACTAAACTATACACCCTAACCCTATACTATAAACCCCTAACCCTAAACCCTAACCCTAAGCCTAAATCCTAAACACTAAACCTTAAACACTAAACCATAAACCCTAAAATCTAAACACAAAACCATAAATCTACACCATAAACCCTAAACCCTAAACCCTAAATCCTAAATCCTAACCCTAACCTTTAACCTTAAACCATAAACATAAAACAAAAATCCTAAACCCTAAACATTATTCTAAAACCCTAAACCCTTACCTAAAATCCTAAAACTTAAACCCTAAACCGTAAACCCAAAACTTAATCCCTAAACCCTAAACACTAACCCTAATTCTTTAACCCTACAGTATAAACATAAACCCTAAACCCTAAACACTAACACTAAACCTTATCCCTATAGCATTAACCCCTAACCTTAAACCCTAACAGTAAACCCCAAACCATAAACCTTAATGCTAATCCTAAACCACAAACCCTTTACCCTAAACCCTAACCCTAACCCTAATTAAAGTTTGTTAGGGATGTTAAGCCCTATGAACTTAGTCCCAAGCTAACTAAGAGGGGGGAGGGGGGGGGGGGGGGGGGGGTTGAATTGGTATTTAAAAAAAATTTCTTCTAACAAAGAATAAAAAACATAAACCAAAATCACACCACAAGAAATAAATGCGGAATTAAAAGTGCGGAAGCAAGAAATAGAACACAAAAATTTATAGTGGTTCAGTCGACTCGACCTACGTCCACTCCTTGGAGGCACCCTCCAAGTATTGCACTACAAAACGTGACTCTCCTTTAGCCCCCACGGCTAGACGGAGAAGCCCTCACAAGAACCTCCTTTTTGCCACCCCAGCAAGGCAGAGAACCTACCTCCTTCTGCTTCCTCCTGAAGCTGGCAGAGAACCACAACCAAGAGAGAACTCCTTACCTCTACCGACCCTTCCACGGACGAGAAACTCTAGATAAGAAGAAGCAGAGCGATCCTTGAAGCAACCCTTGTGAACCCCCTCATAAGCTCCCCCTCACAAGATCCTCTCTCTCTCCCTTTCTCTCTTTCTCTCCTCAAGGCCTTCTTAGGTCGAGGCAGCAGCCAAAGGTTTTTCAAAACGTTAAACAAGAGCTCTTAAATAGAAGAGCTTCAAAGGAGCTCATTAATTACAAGTTGCCGACAATATCGTCCAGGCCGATATGGACATCAGCCTGGCCGATCAGTATAAAACTCAGAAGATCGGACTGGGCATCGCCCTGTTTTTGGTGCTGGACGATTGAAATTTGGCTTGATCATCCTGGCCGATCATACCATCGTCCCGGTCGATTAGTTCAATTCAGAGGAAAATCATCCTGAGCATCGCCCTGTTTTCATGCTGGCCGATCCCGATCGTCCAAGAGTGACCAAGGATATTGAATATATCATCCAGAGCATCACCCTATTTTCATGCTGGCCGATCCCGATCATCCAGGAGTAACCAAGGATATTGAATATATCGTCCTGGTCGATACTGCGATCGTCCAGGACGATGTGATCGTATCAATCATCCTTAATTACTTCCCTGATTTGTCTGGTCAATTAAGGCATAATTATGAATATCGTCCGGGCTGATCCATGATCGTCCTGGCCGATAATTTAAAAATAAAGTATACCTTAATTGTCTATGGAACCTACTTCTTTCTATTTTGAGCTTATCATCCTGGCCGATACACGTATCGTCCAGGCCGATATGTTAATATCGGCAGCCTTAATTAAGAATCTTTAATTAGACTTTCTGTTTTAAGCCTGATCGTCCAGGACGATGTAAATATCGTCCTGACCGATATGAGCAAAAACAGAAATTCTAAATCTCTCAAGTGTGTGCGTGTAGGGTTACTTAGCGTCAGTCTCTTTGACCATTACAAGTAGACTCAAAAAGTGAAAAACAAAAGTACAGACTAACTCAACCCTATACCTACGCAATCCTGAATTGGCTTAGTCATATTTGTCCGATCTTCAATTCCTGAAAAGTTAGACGCAACAAGCAGTCCAAGAGAAATAGTGTTTGGCAATCATTAAAACATAAACCATGAAAATAGATTTGCAACAATCTCCCCCTTTTTGATGATGGCAAAACACAAGTAGGAAAATATCCAAAAGAAAAATCCATTAGAATTTCAAAGTTACAAACCCAATAACTTTTCCTACCTTACCCTACTCCCCCTTTTGTCATCACAAAAAGAATGTCCAGATACAAAAGAAAACACCACAACAAACAAAGACTAACAAGCAAACTTCATAAAAATAGGAAACAATCATGAGAAAAACACTGGCTAGAAAAACGAGGGGCCCTGATCATCAGATGGAGGTGGTGGAGGTGGCTGTTGAAAGTAGCTGGCAAGTGAAGTAAACTGAGCATTGAACCAGGCGATATCCTTGTCATGCTGCTGCTGCTGGTGAGTCATGTAACTGTCATAGCGGGCTAAGTCCTCCGCGCGATTCTGCTCGTAGCGGGCAATGTCCTCAGAATGTTGCTGCTCCTGTGCAGCAACGTAAGCATCGAAGTGGGTCTCCCAATGATCAAACCTCTCTATCAACCGATCAACCAGAGAGTGCCGGTGTAGAGGAACAGGGTCAGGAATGGGAGCGGGAGCGGGAGCCTCCTCCTCTCCAGCCCCCCGAGGTTCCTCAGGATGGAGACGAGTACTGTGAAGGGTACTGAAGGAATTGTTCGAGTCGAAGAGGATTGGGAGGTCGGGAGGTATAGGATATTGGAGTTGATATTTGGTTTCAAGGACATAGGCTATGATGTGTCCTAAGGCTAGATTGGGTTTTCTCTTATGACCTGGATCGTGAATTATGGTTAAAAGGTCAATGTACCGAAAGAGCAAGTCGGCAATATTAAATTCTCTATGAGCCAAGATGTAGAAAGTAGTTAGGGAAAGTAAAGGAGTGATGTGGATTCGGTCACCGGCTTTTGGAATTATGGAGGTGCGAAGGACATGTTGGATTGTCCTAGCTTCTTTGACTAAAGAGCTAGTCTCTCCAACATGAAAAGGTGCATTGGTCTGGCGAAGGAAGTGATTTGTCGTTGACCAGTCGAAGTCAGGATCTAAAGAGATTAAGTGCAGCTTATCCCCGGTGGTGGATAGCTGTAAAAGATCAACACAATCCTGATATGTGATTTCGACAAAGCGTCGATTCACATAGGAGGTCAGGGCTGTGAAGGTAGGGTTGATGTGAAGATTTGCAAAAAATTCAAAAAGAAGCTTAGTGTGAAAAGGAAAGGTGAGAGAAAGAATGAAGCAAAAAGAAGAGTGAGAAAAGAGATCCATTACCGGATATGAAATGTGGGCAGGATTGATGATTCTCGAGACAGTTATCCCACACTCTTTGTAGCGACGGTAGGCAGCCTGGTCCTCTGCCTCCCTGAATCGAGGGTCTAGAGTGGCCCTCGAGGAACTCCCAGAAGCCTGTCGAACACGTTTCCCACCAGCCATAGAAAAGAGATTAGCAAGAAAACACAAGAGGAGAAAAGGGTGGAAAGTGAGAAATCATGGCTGGAACGGCTAGAATTTAAAGAAACGGCCATATCGTCCTGGCTGATCGCATAATCGTCCAGGCCGATATGGCTCAATAATTACATACATGCCGATTGGTCAAAAAGGCGGTCCGATCGTCCGGGCCGATCAGATATCGTCTAGGCCGATTAGACACAGGCGATCGGCCCGAGGAGTCGATCCGGACGACCGTTGAAAAAGCTGATCGTCTGGGCCGATTAGGTGTATCGCCAAGGATGATGCATAATAATTGATCGTACCGGTCGAAGCTAAAACGTTTTAAATTCTTGCCACGTGTATCTTCCAGGAAGAACAGTGGATCGGCCAGGACGAACAGTGGATCGGCCAGGATGATTGTCCAATAATGGATCGTCCGGGGCCGAATTTAAAGATTCAAACGTGTTGACACGTGGATCATCCAGGACGATCCAGTGTATCGGTCAGGACGATGCATATAAATTGCATCAGCTAGACAAAATATTCTATCGGCCAGGATTATCTTCATGATTGCAACAGAGTTCGATCATATCGTCCAGGACGATATAGGATTGTCCAGGACGATATAGGATTGTCCAGGACGATATAGAATCGTCCAGGATGATGAGTTAAAGCAAGCACAGAAAAGTTCAGCAGATGGAATTTAAAGATATTTTGTCATATCGTCCAGGATGATAAAAATATCGGCCAGGACGATATGACTAGAAGTTGAAACCAACGAAAAGATGGTGATGATCAAGGCCCTCAAAAATAAAATAGTCAAAAAGCACAGTAGAAGAAAAGCAAAAACACAAGGAAGATCAAAAAACGAATATTTTTGGATTTTAATATTTCTAATTTTTTGTTTTAGCAAAGCATTTCATATGATAAAATCTCAAATATTTTTAAACTTTAAAGTTCCAGGAGATCAAGGAGTTTAACAAATTCCAATCAGAAGAAGGTAGAACATCCGATTCTGTTTACCCTAGATCAGACATCCTTCAATGTACAAAATTCTTTTGGAAAACAGAAATCTAACTCAGAATAACTAAATATGATACAAAGATCCATTCAAAACTTGTTTACAAAGAACATATCTCATAATTAATAAACCAAAGTAATTTTTCTCAATCATGAAAATTGAAATCAAGTTTTTGAAAGTATCACATAATCAATGCGTTCTCAAAGTTTTAAGAGTTTTAGCAAAGAGAGGATAGCTTGCATCTAGTGGGCTCATTTTATGCCTCTTGTCACTTTGATTGGCTCTTTTGAGCATCTTTTGATTTTTTGATACACTTTTGTGTATATAGCTTTCTTTTCAATTTGGCTTCATTGGCCTCTTTCCTTTTTAACTCTTGCAGGCTAAAAACTCTTTATTATACCCTGAAAAAAACTTAGTTGTGAGTATATCCTCCAAATATTAGAGAATAGAAGCTCTCTCTCTAACATAGGGAAGAACAATCCACAACATAAAATCAAAATCATGTGATAAATGCAATGACAAGATTTCAAAAAACTTGAAAGATATATGAGAACTTTTGTCTATTATGCATAAGATAAATTAATGTAGCAAGATAAGAAAATGATCTTAAATAAAAAGCCATTGGTTAAACTGAGTTTAGACTTTTGTTTAGAGAAGAAAATCATACCACTAAATAAAGTCAGAAGGAGGGAAAACATCAACAGTATTACTCCCTTTAACCAATTTAGAAAAGCTAAACACTATCTCCAAAACTCCAAAATCTAAAAGCTTAAAAAGATTCATCATATGGAAGGCCAAATTTAAAGAACAACGTGAAAACAAAACACATAAAAACAAAACAAAAAAAATTAAACCAAAGCAAACTAAAATAACAAAAAGTAAGCACAAAAACAAAATAAAAGATAACACAAAAGCTAAATATTTCAAGCAAGTGATAAAGCAGCTAGTTTAAGTAATTTTAAGCTGCCAGCCTCCTTATGTCCAGTTATCTTATGCTCCCACGAGGTCTTTGGTGAGAGCATACCTGCAAGGCTTAACAACAGTCAGATTTAGGGACCCAAACAGGTTTGGGATGTTGCAAATCTACTTTTTCATAGCTTATGTTTTGATGATTGACAAACACTATCTCTCTTGGACTACTTGTTGCTTCTAACTTTTCAGGAATCGAAGATCGGACGATCAAGAGGAAGCCAAGTCCAGGATCGCGTAGGTTTAGGGTTGAGTCAGTCTTTAATTTTATTTTTCACCTTTTGAGTCTACTTGTAATAATAAAAAAGACTGATGCTAAGTAACCCTTCACACACACACTTGAGAGGCTTAGAAATTCTGTTTTTGCAAACATCGGCCCGGCCGATATTTATATCGTCCGGGACGATCAGCTTAAAACAGAAAGTCTAATTAAGGATTCTTAATTAAGGCAGCCGACATTAACATATCGGCCTGGATGATACGTGTATCGGCCAGGACGATAAGCTCAAAATAGAAAGAGATAGCCGCCTTAGACAGTTTAGGCATACTAAATTTTAAATTATCGTCCAGGACGATTCCAGGATCGGCCCGGATGAAATTACCAAATTATGCCTTAATTGATCAGGAAATCAATGGAGTAATTAAGGATGATTGATACAATCATATCGGCCAGGACGATCGTGATATTGGCCTGGACGATCAAGCCAAATTTCAATCGGCCAGGACTGTTCCCAGGGCTGTGCTCAGGACGATTTACCTCTGATTTGAACTAATCGGCCAGGACGATCGTGAGATCGGCCTGGATGATCAAGCCAAATTTCAATCGTCCAGGACTGTTCCCAGGGCTGTGCTCTGGCCGATCTTCCTTGATTTGTACTAATCGGCCAGGCCGATGTCCATATCGGCCGGGACGATAAAGTCGGCTACTTGTAATTAATGAGCTCCTCTTGAGCTCTTCTATTTAAAGAGCTCTTCTTCAACGTTTTGAAGAGACCTTTGGCTGCTGCCTTGATCTGAGAAGACCTTGAGGAGAGAAAGAGAGAGAGGGAGAGAGAGAGAGGATCTTGTGATGGGGAGCTTGTGAGGGGATTCACAAGGGTTGCTCAAGGATCGCTCTGCTTGTCTTTCGTCTGGAGTTTCTCGTCCTTGGAAGGGTCGGTAGAGGTAAGGAGTTTTGCTTTTGGTTGTGGTTCTCTGCCAGCTTCAGGAGGAAGCAAAAGGAGGTAGGTTCTCTGCCTTGCCGGGGTGGCAAAAAGGAGTTTCTTGTGAGGGCTTGTCCGCCTAGCTGTGGGGGCTAAAGGAGAGTCACGTTTTGTAGTGCAATACTTGGAGGGTGCCTCTAAGGAGTGGACGTAGGTCGAGTCGACCGAACCATTATAAATCTTGTGTTCTTATTTTTGCTTCTGCACTTTTAAATTCCACATTTGGTTTGGTGGTGTGATTTGGTTTGTGAATTTATTTCTTTGTCTCAAGAATTTTTAAAATACCAATTCACCCCCCCTCTTGGTTAGCTTGGGACTAAGTTCATAGGGCTTAACATCCCGAACGAACTTTCAAGTGATATCAGAGCGGGATTCGAAAAATTAAGTTTGAAAACTTTTTGAATTTGATCCATGTCTAACATAGGAAATAGAAACACTACTGAAGGTTATTCGATTACACGACCTCCTCTATTTGACAACTTACCTTTTGATTTTTAGAAAATCCGCATGTCAACATTTTTACAATCTACTGATTATCGCATGTGGATGCTTATTCAAGAAGGTTATTCTCCACCTTCTCGTGAAATTAATGGTATTAAAACTGAAATTGCTTTTACTGAATGGACTTTCGATGAACGTGATTTGGCTCAGTTAAATGCAAAATGTTTGAACTGTTTTTTCTGTGCTTTGAAATCTGAAGATTACATGCATGTTTCAACTTGCAAAACTGGTAAAGAGATTTGGGATAAATTATGCATCACCTATGAAGGTACTAATGAAGTTAAGCAAACCCGTTTGAACTTTCTCTTGCATGACTACGAACTTTTTCGTATGAAACCTCATGAATCGATTTCTGTCATGTACACTAGGTTTACTCAGATTGTTACTTCATTGCATGCACTAGGAAAAGAGCTTTCGAATTATGAAAAAGTTAACAAGATTTTGAGATGCTTGCCTTCGTCTTATGATGCAAAAATAACTGCAATCACTGAATCAAAAGATTTGAATACTTATTCCATTGATAACTTACTTGGCTCACTCATTGCTTACGAGCAAGGTGTGAATCAAAGAAATCTTGATGCAGGTGAGAAGAAAAAGGAGAAAACAATCGCTCTGAAGGCGCACAAATCGGATTCTGAATCTTCCGGGTCTGAGAGCGATGAAGTTGCCTTCATCACAAGGCAATTCAAAAGCTTTCTAAGGAAGAAACATAGGCATCATCAAAATTGGAGGAAAGGTAAGGATCACAAATATGTTAAAGGATCTTCTGATGTTGTTTGTTTTGAATGCAGGAAACCTGGACATGTGAGAGCCGATTGCCCTACACTTCAAGATCAATCAAGCAAAGAAAAGGAAAAAGGTGAGGAGAAAGCCAAGTCAAGGAAAGACAAGAAGAAAATCCAAAGAGGATTTTGGGCAGAATCTGGTACTGATTCCTCTGAGACTGAACCAGAGGAAGAGACTACGAATTTGTGTTTCATGGGAGAAAATCAAAGTGATGAAGAAGAGGAATGTAAACCAACCTATGATGAATTGTTTGAAATTTGTGAAAAAATTCATGCATCATACAAAAAACTTAAGAAAACTCATGCTAGCCTAAAATTAGAACATTCAAATCTACAAAAAGAGCATGAAGTGTTTCTCAAAGACCATGCAACGATTGATTCAAATCACATGGCTCTTCTTGATGAATTTGATGAGTTGAACAAAAAACATTTGGAATTAATTGATGAACATAATGCATTAAAAGTTTCACACACCTCACTTAGTTTTGATCTTAAGAAATCTAAAGATCTTGAGAAAAATTTGAGGATTGAGATTGATGCCTTAAAGAGAACAAATTTGAGGATTCAAAATGATCGGATGACTTCCACTGTTGATCTTAAGCCAAAACCTAGGAAGAGGCATTATAACTCAAATCATCTAAGAAATCCCTTTCCTGGAATTAGATGTTTCTCAAGTGGCATGCTAGGACACATCTCACACACTTGCACCGTTCATCGTAGTACTCATTGGGTGTGGAGACCTAAAATGCATGATTCACAGCATACCTTACCTGCATTACATTCTACTTTTTCTAAGAAGGATCCCAAACCTGTTTGGGTTCCTAAATCTGACTGTTGTTGAGTTTTGTAGGTGTAATCCCACCAAAGCCCTTATGGGAGCATAGGATAACTGGACATAAGGGGGCTTGCAGCTCAAAAATTGCTTAAACTCGCTGGTTTATCACGTGCTTGAAACATTAGTTTTGTGTGTCTTTTTATTTATTTTTTTTAAGTTTTTTGTGCTCTCTTTGTGTTGATTTTAGTTTGCTTTATTTTTTATTTGTTTTGTTTTGTTTTGTTTTGTTTACTCGCTGCTCTTTAATTTTGGCCTTCCATATGATTAGTCCTTTCAAACTTTTAGTTTTTGGTGTTTTGGAGATAGTGATTTAGCTTTTCAAAATTGGTTAAAGGGAGTTTTCTGTTGATGTTTTCCCTCCTTCAGACTTTATTTAGTGGTATGATTTTTCTTCTCTAAAACAAAAGTTTAAACTCGGTTTAACCAATGGCTTGTTAATTAAGATCTTTTTCTTATCTTGCTACATTAATTTATCTTATGTATAATAGCCAAAGTTTTTAGTTATCATTCAAGCTTTTGAAATCTTGCCATTGCATTTATCACATGTTTTTGATTTAGTGTTGTGGATTGTTCTTCCCTATGTTAGAGAGAGAGCCCCTATTCTCTAATATTTGGAGGATATACTCACAACTAAGTTTTTTTTTAAGGGTATATTAAAGAATTTCTAGCTTGCAAAAGTTAAAAAGGAAAGAGGCCAATGAAGCCAAAATTGAAATGAATGCTATATACACAAAAGTGTATCAAAGAATCAAAAGATGCTCAAAAGAGCAAATCAAATGACAAGAGGCATAAAATGAGCCCACTAAATGCAAGCAATTCTCTCTTTGATAAAACTCTTAAAACTTAGATAATTCATTAATTATGTGATGTTTTCAAAGACTTAATTTCAATTTCCATGATTGAGAAAAATTACTTTGGTTTATTAAATATGAGATATTTTCTTTGTAAACTAGCTTTGAATGGATCTTATTATCCCTATTAGTTATTCTAAGCTGGATTTTTCGTTTTCCAAAAGAATTTTGTACCCTAAAGGATGTCCGATCTAGGCAGAATCGGATGTTCTACCTTCTTCTGATTGAGATTTGTTAAACTTTCTCATCTCTTGGAACTCTAAAAGTTTAACTTTTTGAAAAAGAATTCTCATATGATACCTCCAAATATACAAAAAAAATTTAGAAAAATTAAAATCCAAAAATATTCATTTTTTATTTTTCCTTGTGTCCCTTTTTTTTTATTTTTAATTTTTTTTTTGTGTTTTGACTGTTTTTTTTTTTTTTTTTTTTTGAGAGTCTTGATCATCAGCCTTCACCTCTTGATTTCAATTTCTAGTCACATCGTCCTGGCCGATACCTGTATCGTCCTAGCCGATATGTCAAATTCTGTTCAAAATCCATCTGCTGACCTATTTCTGTGCTTGCTATAACTCCTCGTCCCGGACGATTCTATATCGTCCTGGACGATTTGATCGAACTCTGGTGATAGTCCTGGACGATAGTATATTTCGTCTGGTCGATGCATTTTATGTGCATCGTTCTGGCCGATACACTGGATCGTCCTGGACGATCCGCGTGTCAGCACGTTTAGATCTTTAAATTCGGCCCCGGACGATCCATTATTGGACAATCGGCCGTACCGATCCACTGTTCGTCCTGGACGATACACGTGGCAAGCATTTTAAACATTTTAACTTCGGCCGGTACGATCAATTATTGTGCATCATCCCGGACGATACACCTAATCGGCCCGGACGATCTGCTTTTTCAACGGTCGTTCGGCCTGACACCTCGGGCCGATCGCCTGTGTCTATTCGGCCTGGCCGATATCTGATCGGCCCGGCCGATCGGACCGCCTTTTTGACCAATCGGCCTGTACGCAATTATTGTTCCCTATCGGCCTAGACGATTCTGCGATCGGCCAGGACGATAGGGCCGTTTCTTTAAATTCAGGCCAATTCCAGCCATTTTTCTCACCCTCTTCCTTCAACTCTTTTGTGTTTTCTTGCTACCTCTCTCAAATGGCTGGTGGGAAACGTATTCGTCAGGCATCCGGGAGTTCTTCGAGGGCGACTCTTCACCCTCGATTCAGGGAGGCAGAAGATCAGGCTGCCTATCATCGCTACAAGGAGAGTGGCATCACCCTGTCCCGGATAATCAATCCAGCATATCTCTCATACCCGGTAATGGACCTTTTTGCCTACACCTCTCTTTGTTTTATACTCACTCTCGCCTTCCCTTTCTCTTCTAAACTTCTCGCTGAATTTTTTGCTAACCTACGCATTAACCAAAGCTTCACAGTCATGACCTCCTATGTGAATCGACGCCCTGTCGAAATCACATATCAGGACTATGTTGATCTTCTACAGTTATCCACCACTGGGGATAAACTGCACCAAGTAGCCACTGATCCTGATTTTGACTGGTCTACGGCGAATCACTTCCTTCGTCAGACCAATACACATTTCCATGTTGGAGAGACTAGCTCTTTGGTCAAAGATGCTAGGACAATCCAACATGTCCTTCGCACATCCATAATCCCAAAAGCCGGGGACCGGATTCACATCACCCCTCTACTGTCCCTCACTACTTTCTACATTATGGCCCAAAGAGAATTCAATGCTTCTAATCTACTCTTTCGCTACATCGATCACCTAACTACAATTTGCGACCCAGGCCATAAGAGAAAGCCCAATCTAGCCTTAGGACACATCATTGCCTATGTCCTTGAAACCAAATACAATCTCCAATACCCTAATCATCCTGACCTTCACCCTACCTACTACTCAAACAATTCCTTCACTGCACTTCATAGTACTCGTCTTCACCCAGGAGATGGGGAAAGTCGGGGGGCTAGAGAGGAGGAGGCTCCCGCTCCCGCTCCCATTCCAGATCCTGTCCCTCTCCACCAGCACTCACCCTTTGCTCAGTTGATTTAGAAATTTGATCATTGGGAGACTCGGTTTGATGCCTACGTTGTTGCTCAGGAGCAGCAACACTCAGAGGACATTACCCGCTATGAGCAACACCGCGCTGAGGATTTAGCCCGATTTGACAGTTTCGTTACTCAGCAGCAGCAGCAGCATGACCAGGACATCTCCTGGTTCAATGCTCAGTTCACCACACTTGCCACCTACTTTCAGCAGCCACCTCCACCACCTCCATCTGATGATCTGGATCCCTCATTATTTTAGTCTGTATTTTGTGTTGTTTGTTTCATGTCTTTTTATGTGCTTGATAGTCTTTTTCTTGTGTTTCTAGACCCTCTTTTTGTGATGACAAAAGGGGGAGTAGGGTGTAGGAATAAACTGTTTGGTCTTGGATTTTGTAATGAATTTTTCCTACTTGTGTTTGCCATCATCAAAAAGGGGGAGATTGTTGCAAATCTACTTTTTCATAGCTTATGTTTTGATGATTGACAAACACTATCTCTCTTGGACTACTTGTTGCTTCTAACTTTTCAAGAATCGAAGATCGGACGATCAAGAGGAAGCCAAGTCCAGGATCGCGTAGGTTTAGGGTTGAGTCAGTCTGTAATTTTATTTTTCACCTTTTGAGTCTACTTGTAATAATAAAAAAGACTGATGCTAAGTAACCCTTCACACACACACTTGAGAGGCTTAGAAATTCTGTTTTTGCAAACATCGGCCTGGCCGATATTTATATCGTCCGGGACGATCAGCTTAAAACAGAAAGTCTAATTAAGGATTCTTAATTAAGGCAGCCGACATTAACATATCGGCCTGGACATTACGTGTATCGGCCAGGACGATAAGCTCAAAATAGAAAGAGATAGCCGCCTTAGACAGTTTAGGCATACTGAATTTTAAATTATCGTCCAGGACGATTCCAGGATCGGCCAGGACGAAATTACCAAATTATGCCTTAATTGATCAGGAAATCAAGGGAGTAATTAAGGATGATTGATACGATCATATCGGCCAGGACGATCGTGATATCGGCCTGGACGATCAAGCCAAATTTCAATCGGTCAGGACTGTTCCCAGGGCTGTGCTCAGGACGATTTACCTCTGATTTGAACTAATCGGCCAGGCCGATCGTGAGATCGGCCTGGACGATCAAGCCAAATTTCAATCGTCCAGGACTGTTCCCAGGGCTGTGCTCTGGCCGATCTTCCTTGATTTGTACTAATCGGCCAGGCCGATGTCCATATCGGCCGGGACGATAAAGTCGGCTACTTGCAATTAATGAGCTCCTCTTGAGCTCTTCTATTTAAAGAGCTCTTCTTCAACGTTTTCAAGAGACCTTTGGCTGCTGCCTTTACCTGAGAAGACCTTGAGGAGAGAAAGTGAGAGAGGGAGAGAGAGAGAGGATCTTGTGAGGGGGAGCTTGTGAGGGGATTCACAAGGGTTGCTCAAGGATAGCTCTTCTTGTCTTTCGTCTGGAGTTTCTCGTCCGTGGAAGGGTCGGTAGAGGTAAGGAGTTTTGCTTTTGGTTGTGGTTCTCTGCCAACTTTAGGAGGAAGCAAAAGGAGGTAGGTTCTCTGCCTTGCCGGGGTGGCTAAAAGGAGTATCTTTTGAGGGCTTCTCCGCCTAGCTATGGGGGCTAAAGGAGAGTCACGTTTTGTAGTGCAATACTTGGAGGGTGCCTCTAAGGAGTGGACGTAGGTCGAGTCGACCGAACCACTATAAATGTTGTGTTCTTATTTTTGCTTCCGCACTTTTAAATTCCGCATTTGGTTTGGTGGTGTGATTTGGTTTGTGAATTTATTTCTTTGTCTCAAGAATTTTTAAAATACCAATTCACCCTCCCTCTTGGTTAGCTTGGGACTAAGTTCATAGGGCTTAACATCCCGAACGAACTTTCATGAGATCCTTCTTAGGAAAAGTAGAATGCAATGCAGGCATGGTATGTTGTGAATCATGCATCTTAGGTCTCCACACCCAATGTGTACTACGGTGAATGGTGCAAGTGTGTGAGATGTGTCCTAGCATGCCACAAGAAAAACATCTAACTCCACAAAAAGGGTTTCTTAAATGATTATAATGCCTCTTCTTAGGTTCTGGCTTAAGATCAAAAATGGAAGTCATCCGATTTTTCATACATGTATCAAAATCATTTTGAATCCTCAAGTTAGTTCTTTTTAATGCATCTTTCTCAATCCTCAAATTTTTCTCAGTCTCTTTAGATTTCTTAAGATCAAAAATAAGTGAGGTGTGTGAAACTTTTAATGCCTTATGTTCATCAATTAATTATGAATGCTTTTTGTTCAACTCATCAAATTCATCAAGAAGAGCCATATGATTTGAATCAATCATTGCATAGTCTTTGAGAAAAACTTCATGCTCTTTTTGTAGATTTGAATGTTCTAATTTTAAGCTAGCATGTGTATTCTTAAGTTTTTTGTATGATGCATGAATTTTTTCAAAAATTTCAAATAATTCATCATAAGTTGGTTTACATACCTCTTCCTCATCACTTTGATCTTCTCCCATGAAACACAAGTTTGTAGTCTCTTCCTCTGGTTCAGTCTCAGAGGAATCAGTACCAGATTCTGCCCAGAAACCTCTTTGGATTTTCTTATTGTCCTTCCTAGACATAGCTTTTTCTTCACCTTTTTCCTTTTCTTTGCTAGAGTTTTCTTGAAGTGTTGGGCAATCGGCTCTCACATGTCCAGGCTTCCTGCATTCAAAACAAACAACATCAGAAGATCCTTTAACATGTTTATGATCCTTACCTTTTCTTCAATTTTGATGATGCTTTTGTATCTTCCTTAGAAAACTTTTGAATTGCCTTGTGATGAAGGAAACTTCATCGCTTTCAGACCCGGAAGATTCAGAATCCGATTTGTGCGCCATCAGTGCAATTGTTTTCTCCCTTTTCTTCTCACCTGCATCAAGATTTCTTTGATTCACCCCTTGCTCGTAAGTAATGAGTGGGCCAAGTAAGTTATCAATTGAATAGGTGTTCAAATCTTTAGATTCAGTGATTGCAGTGATTTTAGCATCATATGACGAAGGCAAGCATCTCAAAATCTTATTAACTTTTTTATAGTTTGAAAGTTCTTTTCCTAGTGCTTGCAATGAAGTAACTATCTGAGTAAACCTAGTGTACTTGTCAGAAATCGATTCATGAGGTTTCATACGAAAAAGTTCGTAGTCATGCAAGAGAATGTTTAAACGGGATTGTTTAACTTCATTAGTACCTTCATAGGTGATGCTCAATTTATCCCAAATCTCTTTACCAGTTTTGCAAGTTGAGACACGCATGTAATCCTCAGATTTTAAAGAACAGAAAAAGCAGTTCAAACATTTTGCATTTAATTGAGCTAAATCTTGTTCATCAAAAGTCCATTCAGTAAAAGCAACTTCAATTTTAACACCATTAATTTCACGAGATGGTGGAGAATAACCTTCTTGAATAAGCATCCACATGCGATAATCAGTAGATTGTAAAAACGTTGACATGCGGGTTTTTCAAAAATCAAAAGGTAGGTTATCGAACAGGGGAGGTCGGGTAATAGAGTACCCTTCCATAGTGTTGCGATTCCCAAGGTTAGCCATGGATCAAACTTAAATTTTCAAATCCCGCTCTGATACCACTTGAAAGTTTGTTAGAGATGTTAAGCCCTATGAACTTAGTCCCAAGCTAACCAAGAGGGGGGGGGAGTGAATTGGTATTTAAAAAATTTTTCTTCGAACAAAGAATAAAAAACATAAACCAAAATCACACCACAAGAAATAAATGCAGAATTAAAAGTGCGGAAGCAAGAAAAAGAACACAGAAATTAATAGTGATTCAGTCGACTCGACCTACGTCCACTCCTTGGAGGCACCATCCAAGTATTGCACTACAAAACGTGACTCTCCTTTAGCCCCCGCGGCTAGGCGGAGAAGCCCTCACAAGAACCTCCTTTTTGCCACCCCGGCAAGGCAGAGAACCTACCTCCTTTTGCTTCCTCCTGAAGCTGGCAGAGAACCGCAACCAAGAGCAAACTCCTTACCTCTACCGACCCTTCCACGGATGAGAAACTCTAGACAAGAAAAAGCAGAGCGATCCTTGAAGCAACCCTTGTGAACCCCCTCACAAGATCCTCTCTCTCTCCCTTTCTCTCTTTCTCTCCTCAAGGCCATCTCAGGTCAAGGTAGCAGCCAAAGGTTTTTCAAAACATTGAACAAGAGCTCTTAAATAGAAGAGCTTCAAAGGAGCTCATTAATTGCAAGTTGTCGACAAGATCGTCCAGGCTGATATGGACATCGGCCTGGCCGATCAGTACAAAACTCAGAAGATCGGCCTGGGCATCACCCTGTTTTGGGTGCTGGACGATTGAAATTTGGCTTGATCGTCCTAGCCGATCATACGATCGTCCCGGCCGATTAGTTCAATTCAGAGGAAAATCATCCTGAGCATCGCCCTGTTTTCATGCTGGCCGTTCCCAATCATCCAGGAGTGACCAAGGATATTGAATATATCGTCATGAGCATCGCCCTATTTTCATGCTGGCCGATCCCGATCGTCCAGGAGTGACCAAGGATATTGAATATATCGTCCTGGTCGATACTGCTATCGTCCAGGACGATGTGATCGTATCAATCATCCTTAATTACTTCTCTGATTTGTCTGGTCAATTAAGGCATAATTGTGAATATCGTCTGGCTAGATCCATGATCGTCCTGGCCGATAATTTAAAAATACAGTATACCTTAATTGTCTATGGCGGCTACTTCTTTCTATTTTGAGCTTATCGACCTGGCTGATACACGTATCGTTCAGGCCGATATGTTAATGTCGGCTGCCTTAATTAGACTTTCGGTTTTAAGCCTGATCGTCTAGGACGATGTAAATATCGTCCTGGCCGATATGAGCAAAAACAGAAATTCTAAATCTCTCAAGTGTGTGTGTGTAGGGTTACTTAGCATCAGTCTCTTTGACCATTACAAGTAGACTCAAAAAGTGAAAAACAAAAGTACAGACTGACTCAACCCTATACCTACGCAATCCTGAACGGGCTTCGTCTTATTTGTTCGATCTTCGATTCCTGAAAGTTTGAAGCTACAAGCAGTCCAAGAGAAATAGTGTTTGGCAATCATCAAAACATAAGCCATGAAAATAAATTTGCAACACCTAAACCCTAAAACCTAATCCTTAAACCTGAAACCCAAAATTCTAAACCTGAAACCCTATATTATTCTAATCCAGGATCCCTAGTCTGTGATTTGATGACGATAAACAATGTTGATTGAATTATTTCATTCAACATCAAATATGTTGAATGTTTCTCTTATTTATGAGTACTAATATTTCAGGGATATTACACATTACTCAAGATAATGAATGACTCAAGACTGGGTAGAATAGGATGTGATGGAGTTTGTAATTTTTATTTTCTTTATTTTATGTTGCTTGATTATGACCACAAAATAGTTTATAGAAATTGATTAACCATGCACACAGACATGGGGAGAGATTTTTTTTTATGTAGATTGTACTGTATGATTTTAAATTGTAATGTATAATATACTTTGGCTTAACGGCTAACTTCTATGAAGTAATTGTACTTTATGATTTTGATCGTATAATATTTTTTTTTTCAAACCTAATCCCTAATCGTCAGATTAAATTAAGGAAATTTTTAAGATTTGAATTTTAAATATATTGTATTATACTATATAAATCATACTATACAAATATTTGAAAACTTGCTAAAATTAATGCCTATGATTACTCAATTAAATTAAGATTTAATTAATAATTGATGATCATATTATATGAATTAAATTAGACCGTATGATGAACCGAAGCATTTTTTGGCCATACCAAAGATCGTACTAAATGAAATTTTAATTTTTGAACTAATTGTACTGTACGATTTATACATCATACAACATGACCTGAATAATTTTAATTGATCATAATGTACAAATTGGATAGTACTAGATGATGAATAAAATAAATAATAATTTTATTCATCCCATCATTTTTCATGTACAAATGGATGAAACATAGTACATATTGTATGAATTAATAGGTCAAGGTTGACTGAACCACTATAAAAATTTCTAGTGTGCTTTCTAAATTTTCTACCTTTTACTTTTCTTGCAATTAACTTTGCTATAACTGCTTGGTGAAAATTTCTTTTTAGTATTTTGTTGTGCGATTTAAAAATTTATCACCATTATTGTAAACGTTATGAAATTATTAGCTTCCACATTTAATTAGTTAAGTTATATTTTTAAAAGAAATAAAAATTCAAGAAAATATAACTCGTGTATAGGATTTATTTTTTAAAATACCAATCCTCCCCTAGCTCTTGGTGCATCTCATACTTTCAATTAGTCTTAGAGCAGGGTCTCCAAAATAGTGTTTTAGAAATCTTTGAGAAAATTTGTCATGGCACATTTTGGTAACAGTAACATTGTATAGGGTTATTCTATAACTCATCCACCGTTGTTTGACAACATACTATTTGGCTTTTTGGAAAATTCAAATTTCTACATTTTTTTAATCTATTGACTACCGCATGTGGATGTTGGTTCAAGATTGCTACACTACACCTTTTTAACTTTTGAATGGCATCAAAACAAAATTTTCATTTAGTGAGTGGAGCTATAAGGATAGAGAACTTATGTAGTTAAATGCGATATGGTTGAATTGTTTCTGTAACTCTTTGAGATCAGAAGACTACATGAGAGTGTCTACCCGTGGTACGCATAAGAAGATCTGAGATATACTGTGTATTATGTATGAAGGAACTAGTGAGGTTAAATAGTCTTGATTAAATATTTTATTGTATGACTATGAACTCTTTCGCTTGAAACTAAGTGAAACTATATCTGACATGTACACTAGGTTCTCCAAGATAGTGACATCCTTGCATGAACTAGGTAGAGAGATATCTAATTTTAAAAAGGTCAATTAAATTTTAAGATGCTTACCGAGTTCTTAAGATGCAAAAAAAAAAATTACAATCATTGAGTCCAAAGATTTAAATATTTATTCAATTGACAATTTTCTTGCATCACTTTTTGCTTATGAGATAGGAGTTAGTCAAAGGCTAAATGATACAGGAGAAAAGAAGAAGGAGCGAACGATGGCTCTAAAAGGAAATAATTTAAAAAGTGACAATTGTGCATTAGAGGAAGATAATAATATAGTCTTGATGACCTGTCAATTAAATACTTATCTGAAAAAAAATAATGGCATCATTGGAACATTTAGAGCAAAGGTAAAAGCTCATAGAATACTAAAGTTACATTTAACACAATTTGCTTTGAGTGAAAAAAACTAAATCAAGAAGAGGTATGTCAACTTTCTTATGAAGAATTGTTTGTTATTTCTAAAAAAATTTATGATTTGTATAGAAAGTTAAAGAAAATACATGCTAATCTAAACATTGAATTTAGTACTTTACAAAAATAGAATGCTAATTTAATTAAAGAAAATTCTGACTTTTATATAGATCACATGTCCTTGCTTGATGAATCTTATACATTAAATAAGAAGCATATTGAGTTATCTTATGCACATAATTCCCTGAAAATATTGTATATTGAGTTAGAAAAAGAATTTAAGGAATTAGATGAGCTTGCACGTCAAATAGAAAGTAGTGAGCATGCAATAAAAGTGGATGTCGTAGCATATGAATATGCAAATAAACCACTATGGGCAAAAATTATAACACTTGAAAATAATAAACCACCACCCCCATTATCTCAAATGAACAACCTCACAGTATTGGATGCATCACGCATCTTTAAGAAGAGGAACCTCCAACCACATAGGTTAGTGAACCCATTTCCCAGTGTTAGGAGCTTCTCTTGTGGCATGCTAGGTCACATAGCCCACACTTCCATGATTCACCATAGGACACACCTTACGTGGAGACCAAAATTGCATTCAACACAACATAGCATGCATATATCTCATTCACTTAACTTACTTGGGTTCCCAAATCTAATCTTTCATTGACATTGTAGGGATACCCTCACGAAAGATCTAGATAGAGGATGTGGTACCTGGACATTTGTTGCTCAAGATATATGACCGGAGACATGAAGTAGTTTATTTTGCTGGAAGCCAAGAAATGAGACAAGGTGACTTTAGGAGAAAACACCACCAGGAATGTTGTGGGTTAAGGTATCATTGGAAATTCTTAAAAAATTAATTGAAAATGTTTTATTAGTTGATGATTTAAAGCACAATCTGTTTAGTATTAGTAAACTATATGATATAGGATTTGAAATAAAGTTCATTTCCAGTAAATACTTTATTAGCTTAAATGATAAACTTGTATTAGAAGAAAAATGGATAAATAATGTTTTTATGTTAGATCTTAACTGCATTAAAATTCAAGTCATTATGTTTAAAAATAATAATGGATGACTCTTGGCTATGACATAGGAGACCATACCATGTTAGCATTAAAACACCTAGGAATATCACTCAAAAACATTGGATAGAGGCGTAACTAAGTTAGACTTCACTAAAGACCTTCTATGTGATGCCTACCAAATAAAATAACAAGTAAAATCAACATTTCATTTAATCAAGGATGTCAACAGATCTAGAGCACTTAAAATCTTTCACATGGACCAATTTGGACTTGTTAACACAGCTAGCCTAGGTGGAAAAAATTATGGATTTGTTATAGTAGATGACTTCTCTAGACTTAATTGAGTAAGATTCCTTGCACATAAGAGAGAATGGTTTGAGGAATTTATAACTTTCTTCAGATGGATTCAAAGGAAAATTCGATGTAGAATCTCAACAGTCTTTAATGATCATGGTGGAGAGTTTCAAAATGATAAAGTTTGAATCTTTTTATCATGAAATAGGATTAGAGTATAAATTGAAATCTTAATTTATGGTCAAAAATTCATTCATCTCTTCCCCTATGACTCCTAAATAAAATGGGATAGCTAAGAGAAAGAATAGAACCTTGGTAGAAGTTGCTCGGGCAATAATAGCTGAGTACACTCTTTTGAGATACTTTTCGGAGGATGGAGTGAACACTACATTTTATGTTTTAAACATGGTGAACATTAGATTTAAGATGGATAGAACAACTATGAGGTCTTTAAAGGTCGGACACCCAATATTTCCCTCTTGCATGTTTTTGGTTGTAAATATTTTATCTTAATTAATGGGAAATCTCCCTTAGGAAAATTTGATCCCAATGCTAATAAAGGTGACTTTGTAGGTTATTCATTTATAGGTAAATCCTGTAGAATCTTCAATAAAGGGACCCAATTAGTAGAAGATTCTACACATATAGTATTTGATTAATTTGATAGGACTATTGAATCAAAATTTTAAGAACAAGAGTTAGAGTCCATTCTAGTGGTAGAAACCATAACCATAGGAGAGAGAGTAGAACCTCAAAAACCTTTTCCTAGAGAATGGAAATATTCTTCTAGTCATCATAAAGAAATACTCTTAGGGGATGCATAATATGGTGTAAGAACTAGGCTTAGGCTTTGTAAAGAGGTTTGCCAATACGTATTTATCTCTATGATATAACCCATACGTATAAATCATGCATTAGGGAATTAATATTCTATGCCTTTGCTTACTTCATGGGTTTAAATTGTATCAAATGTACATTAAAAGTGCTTTTCTAAATGGGGTAACCAAGGAGGTTATTTATGTCGAGAAAACCCCCAGATTTGAAAACTCATAATTCACAAATCATGTATTCAAATTAAAAATGGAACCATAGAGCTTGGTATGAAAGACTTACCTCATACATACTAGATGGAGGATTTGTTAAGGTGAGTGTAGACACCACCCTCTTCTTACAAAAGGTACAAGATGAAATTCTCATTGTTCAAATTTATTTAGATGACATCTTGTTTGGATCTATAGATTAAACCTTATGTGATGAATTCACGAAAATAATGAGTAACAAGTTTGAAATGATCATGATAATAGAGCTAAATTGTTTTCTTGGTTTTAGTGTAAAATTGATGGAAGATGGAACATTCCTTAGCCAAACTAAATTCATCAATGATATTATGAAAAAATATGAAATGGACAGTGCTAAGGCCATGAACACTCCCATGAGTTACCATTCAAATAGACAAAGACTCGAATGAAAAGCCAGTTGATCAAAAAAATTATAGAGGAATAATTGGATCTCTCCTCTTTATAATTTCCAATAGACTGGTTATATGTTTTGCGTGTGCATCTCTAAGCTGACCAAAAAGAGTCTCACTTGACTGCATTCAAGAGAATCCTTAGATATATACTAGGCATTCAAAACATAGGAATTTTGTATCTTAGACATAACTACTTCTTTAAAATCTTAGGGTATTCAGATTCGAATTTTGCAGGGTGCAGGGTAGATAGGAAAAGAATTTCTAGAACTTATCAATCCATAGGACGATTCTTAGTTTATTGGTCTAGTAGATAGAGAAATTCAGTAGCCTTATCCACGACTGAGGAAAAATATGTGGTAGTATAAAAATGTGTTTCAAAAGTTTTATGGTTGAAACAATAACTTTTAGTTCTTGGATTTCCCATAGGAACCCTCTCAATTATGTGTGATAACACTAGTACAATTTGCATATCCAAAAATCTAATTTAACACTATCAAACAAAATATATAGGTATTAGACATCACTTTATAAGATATCATGTAGCCAAAGAAGATATAAAATTGCACAATATAGCTACAGGAGATCCTTTGGCAGATATATTCACAAAATAACTAGCCTATAACACCTTTAGCTACTTGAGGAAAAAACTAGGTGCTATAGACATTAATGTATGATCCAAAAAAAAACTTGTCTAAGATGCTTCATGATCTTCACACACTCATCTCACTGAATTCCCAAAATGCTTAACTTTATGTCCATATTATATTGTATGATTCTAATTCATATTGCACGATCATAAAAACTATATAGATCACAACCAACTATTTAATTAACGATCTAGATTTGATCACTGATGTGCATAATGTATTGTATGATACTCTAGGCATAGTATACGATTCATGTCTCACTAATCATCCATGCATTCAAGTTATTTGGGTACAATATTATTTCCATTCATACTATATGATATCTTCCTTCGTACTATACGATCCATGTGGTCGAATGGATTGGGATGAATTTGACTCGATCTGTATGATATTATTGTTATTCATATTGTATGAACACATATTCATATTGTATGATACCTTTCATCAAAGGTCATACTACTGACCCCTAGGTCGAACGTATTTCCTTCATTTCATCTAGTATGTTCCTTCCATACTATATGATTTGACCATCTTTTCCTAATAGGTCATCCAAATGAATTAATTACTTAATCTTCCTATACTATCTTCTATAGTATTGTAAGAATATCCAAAAATTCTATAAATATGATGGGAAACCTTCTCAATTTACTTAACCGTTTTTCACTACACCTTTCTTCACTTTTTTCTACTCAATGGCAAGCTCAGGAAAATGTGGCTGAATAATTCAAGGAAGCTCCTCTTCCTCTTGCCACCATGACGATTATTTCCTTTGTGCTAAATATGAGAATGCCTACCAAAAATTCAAAGCATACAAGATCACTCCTTCTCGCATGCTAAATCAAGTTGCACTTATCTTTAAGGTGAGGAGCCTTTCTACTTCCACTTCACTTCAATTTCTTCTTACCCTAGCTTTTCCTTTTAAGTCTGAACTCCTTTATGAATTCCTTTGCAACCTTAGGATCAATCTATCCAACTTGACCCTAACTTCATTTTTCTTCTATTGAAATGTCAAAATTAACAAAGCATACCTCAATGAATATATCGATCTTTTTTTTGAAGGACCTCGATCCCCTTATTCATAATAAATGATTTTGAATCGAGTTTCTTCAATTTACTTCTTAGAAATGTTGCTTTGAACCAACACCAACATCTTGTCTAGTTCTTAACAAAAAAGGCCTGCATCATCCAACATGTTCTTAAGACATCCACAATACCTAAAGCTGGAGATAGGATAAGCATGACTTCAATCATGTCTATTTTAACTTACCTAATCATATCCAATTCCATATTTGATAATGCCGATATTATTGTAGATTATACTTTGAATATGACCCAAATTTTCAATCCTAGCACCTATAGAAATAAAATCTGGTCTTAGGGAATCTCAAAGGATACATTCTTCACCACAAATAATAATTGATCTAACAAGGTAAGCCTAATAATGTCCCAATTATTTATACAAATGCCTCTTTCTATGTCTTATTTTATGTACGATAAGAGTATGACGAGCCAAATTTTGATGAAGAAGGAGAGGCTACTCCAACTAGAAGACCTGCTCGACCAAGGGGACCTACACCTGCCAATTCTAAAGATGATATTATTTAACACTCGATAGACTTGAAAATCGAATTGACTCTCATATCTATGAATAATACCAAAAGCACGAGGATAACATGCGATGGTTTGGAGAGATATTTGCCTCAATCGAACATCTCTTTACCTCCATCCATTGGTTTTTTCAGCCACCACCACCACCACCTGATTACGATCCATCATTTGACAAGTCTCTATTTGATGTGTTTTCATTACTTTTTCTTTACTGCTCTTCTTTTTGGTGAGGTAAAAAGGGGGAGAAGTTGAAAACTTTTCACTTATATATCATGTTTCTTGAATTTTGTTTTAGTTTTTTGGCTTAACATGAAATGCATATTTTTATTAATGTTTTTATGTTCTTCTTTTTATTTTAAAAGAAAACAAAAATGAAAATATTTTTATCTTGCCTATCAACTAACATTATTTAACATCATAAAAAATGAGGAGATTATTACAATCTAGGATCCCTATTGTAAAAATGTTGTTTATATTACTTTATTCTTCATCAAATATTTTGAATGTCACTCTTATCTATAAGTAATAACATTTCAACGAGATTATACATTGCTCAAGATAACAGAAGACTTAAGACTAGATAGAATAAGATGTAAAGGAGTCCATAATTTTGAGCTGATCGTACTACATAATATGACTATTAGAAATGACTAATTTGAATTTTTAGGGTTTCATCAAGAATATTTTATAAATAATATTGTTATTCATTAAAAAGGACGAGAGAGGAATGTGACTATTAAAGGACCTCCTGAGAGGGATCTTTTTGAAAATATTTAGGGTTTATGAGATAAAGGAGAAGGTGAGTTTGTGCGTGAGGGAGAAGTAGTGTGAGGGGATAATATAGTAGCTCCGAAATAGCTGTACACTTGCTTGTTCTATGGCCTGGGTGAGTCTTGTGGGAGCTCTCTACGAGGAGAGGCTTCAAGGAAATGCCCTCGAAGGTTCTCAGCCTTCCCTAGGATGGAAAATAAGAAGATGGTATGCATCCATCATCAGGAGGGTGACATTGTGTCTAGCACTCCAGCACACTTATGAAGCTGAAAATGAGTTTTTGTAAAGGCTTCTCTACCTTGTTGTCGGAGAAGAAGAAGAGTTTCTTTTGAGTAGTATAAATCTCTAAGTGGAGGGCTCTTGGAAGTACACATAGGTCAAGTTTGACTGAAGCACTATAAAAATATCTTGTGTGCTTTTTTAATTTTATATGTTTTACTTTTCTTGCATTTAACTTAGCTATAACTACTATGAGAAAATTTAATTTTAGTATTTTGTTGTGCGATTTAAAAATTCATCACCATTATTATAATCATTATCAAATTATTAGGTTTTGCATATGATTATTTAAGTCATCCCTTTAAAATAAACAAAAATTCAAAAGAATAAAACTTCTGTTTAGGATTTTTTTTAAATATCAATTCACTACCCCCCCCCCCCCCCCCCCCCCCCCCCCACCTTTTTGGCGCATTTCGTAATTTTAGGGCTTCGATTTAGTGTTTAGGGTTTAGAGTTTATGGCTTAGGTTTGGGGTTAGGGATTTGGGTTTAGGGTTTAAGGTTTAATATTAATTGTTTAGGGTTTATGTTTAGGTTTTTTTTTCTAAGGTTTAGGATTTTAGTTGAGGGCTTAAGGTTTTAGAACAATATTTAAGATTTAGGATTTTGGTTTAGGGTTTAAGGTTTAAGTTTAATAGTTAGGGTTATGGTTTAGGGTTTAGGGCTAATTTTTAGGGTTTAGTTATGACGGTTTAGTGTTTAGGGTTTAATAATTAGATTTAGTGTTTTGTGTTTAGGGTTTTGGGTTTAGATTCTGGGTAAAGGTTTAGAGTTTAGGGTTTTTGGTTTAGGTTTTAGGATTTAGATTTTAGGGTTTTGGAATTAGGGCTTACGGCTTAAGGTTTAGGGTTTCTTTTTTGGGCATAGGGTTTAGGGTATAGGGTTTAGGTGTTAAGGTTTAAGGTTTAAGGTTTAGGCTTTATAGTTTATATTTTAGGGTTTAGCGTTTATGTTTAGGGTTTAGTTTTTAGGGTTTAAGGTTTAGGATTTTAGTTGAGGGTTTAATGTTTTACATTACTGTTTATGGTTTAGGATTTTGTTTTATTGTTTAAGGTTTAAAATTAAAGGTTAGGGTTAGGAATTAAGGTGTGAGGATAAGGTTAGGGTTTAGGGTTTAATTTTTTTGGTTTAAAGTTTCAGGTTTAGAGTAAAGGGCTTATGGTTTTAGGGCTTAGAGTTTATGTTTATGATTTAGGGTTTAGGGTTTAAGGTTTTGGATTCCAGTTGAGGGTTTAGTGTTTTATATTAATGTTTTGGGCTTTGGATTTTTGTTTTGGGTTTAAGTTTTAAGGTTAAAGGTTAGGTTAGGATTTAGGGATTATGGTTTATATTTAAGGTTTAGGGTTTTTTGTTTATGGTGTACATTTAAGATTTAGGGCTTAGGGTTTATGTTTAGAGTATAGGGTGTATGTTTTAGGGTGTAGATTTAGGGTTTAGGTTTTATGGTTTAGGGATTAGGTTTAGGGTTTATGATTTTTTTTAGGGTTTAAGGTTTAAGGTTAAAAGTTAGGGTTTTTTATTTAGTTATTATGGTTGGAATTTTTATATTTCGGATTAAGGTTTTATAAGGTTAAGGGTTTTGAATTTATGATTTTTTAATTAAGGTTTAGGTTTTATGGTTTTTGATTTTCTATTTAGGGTTTAAGGCACAAGGTTACATATTTAGGGTTAAGGATTCATAGTTTAGGATGTAGGTTTAGGTTTTGGGATTAGGGTTTAGAGTTTTTTAAGGTTCAGGGTTTAAGGTTTTTTTTTGAGATTAGTGTTTAGGGTTTAGTTTTAAGGTTAGGGTTTAGAGTTTAGGGTTTAGTGTTTAGGGTTTAGGGTTGAGGGTTTACAATTTACAGTTTAGGTTTTATGTTAAGGATTTAGGATTTTGGGTATAGGGTTGAGGGTTTAGTGTTTGGGTTTAGGGTTTAAGGTTTAGGATTTTAGTTAAGTGTTTAGGGTTTTTGATTAATGTTTAAGGTTTAGGATTTTTGTTTAAGTTTTAAGGCTTAAGGTTAAAGGTTAGGCTTGGGATTTGTGGTTATATGTTTAGTGTGTTCATCTCTAAGCTGAGCAAAAAGAGTCTCACTTGACTGCATTCAAGAGAATCCTTAGATATATATTAGGCATTCCAAACATGGGAATTTTGTATCTTTGACATAGCTACTCCTTTAAAATCTTAGGGTATTCAGATTCTAATTTTGCATGGTGTAGGGTAGATAGGAAAAGAATTTCAAGAACTTATAAATCCATATGACTATTCTTAGTTTACTAGTCTAGCAGATAGAAAAATTCAGTAGCCTTTTCAACGACTGAGGAAAAAAATGTGGTAGTATAAAGTTGTGTTGCAAAAGTTTTGTGGTTTTAACAACAACTTTTAGTTCTTGGATTTCCCACAGGAACCCTCCCAATTATGTGTGATAACAGTAGTTCACTTTGCATATCCGAAAATCCAATTTAACACTATCAAACAAATATATAGGTATTATACATCACTTTATAAGAGATCATGTAGCGAAAGAAGATATAAAATTGCACAATCTAGCTACAGGAGATCATTTGGCAGATAGATTCACAAAATAACTAGCCTATAACACCTTTAGCTCCTTGAGGAAGAAACTAGGTGTTATAGACATTCATGCATGATCCAAAAAATAAACTAGTCTAAGATGCTTCATAATCTTCACACACTCATCTCACTGAATTCCCTAAATGCTTAACTTTGTGTCCATATTATATTGTATGATTCTAATTCATATTGCATGATCATAAAAAATATATAGATCACAAAAAACTATTTAATTAACAATCTAGATTTGTTCACTGATGTGCATAATGTATTGTATGATACTCCAGGCATAGTATACGATTCATGTCTCACTAATCATCCATGCATTCAAGTTATTTGGTACAGTATTATTTCCATTCATACTATATGATATCTTCCTTCGTACTATATGATCCATATGGTCGAATGGATTGGGATGAATTTGACTCAATCCGTATGATATTATTGTTATTCATATTGCATGAACACTTATTCATACTGTATGATACCTTTCATGAAACGTCATACTACTGACCCCTCGATCGAACGTATTTCCTTCATTTCATCTAGTAAGTTCCTGCCATACTGTATGATTTGACCATCCTTTCCAAATAGGTCATCCAAATGAATTAATTCCTTAATCTTACTATACTATCTTCGATAGTATTGTATGAATATCCAAAAATTCTATAAATATGATGGGAAACCTTCTCAATTCACTTAACCGTTTTTCACCACACCTTTCTTCAGTTTTTTCTACTCAATGGCAAGCTCAATCAAATGTGGCTGAATCATTCAAGGAAGGTCCTCTTCCTCTCACCACCATGACGATCATTTCCTTTCTGCTAAATATGAGAATGCCTACCAAAAATTCAAAGCATACAAGATCACTCCTTCTCGCATGCTAAATCAAGTTGTATTTATCTTTAAGGTGAAGAAGAACCTTTTTACTTCTACTTCACTTCAATTTCTTCTTACCCTAGCTTTTCCTTTTAACTCTGAACTCTTTTATGAGTTCCTTGGCAGCCGTAGGATCAATCTATCCAACTTGACCCTAACTTCGTGTTTCTTCTTATGAAATGTCAAAATTACCAAAGCATGCCTCAATGAATATATAGATCTTTCTATTGAAGGACCTCGATCCCACTTCGTCATAATAAATGATTTTGAATGGAGTTTCTTAAATTTACTTATTAGAAACATTTCTTTGAACCAACACCAACATCTTGTCTAGTCCTTAACAAAAAATGCCCACATCATCCAACAAGTTCTGATGACATCCACAAAATCCAAAGTTGGAGATAGGATAAGCATGACCTCAATCATGTCTATTTTAACTTACCTAATCATATCCAATTCCATATTTTATAATGCTGATATAACTATAGATTATACTTTGAATATGACCCAAATTTTGAGTCCTAGCACCTATAGAAATAAAACCTGGCCTTAGGGAATCTCAAAGGATACATTCTTCACCACAAATAATAATTGATCTAACGATGTAAGCCTAATAGTGTCCCAATTATTTATACAAATGCCTCTTTCTATGTCTTATTTTATCTATAGCAAGAGTATGCTGAGCCAAATTTTGATGAAGAAGGAGAGACTACTCAAACTAGAGGACCTGCTCCTCAATGAGGACCTACTCCTTCCAATTCTAAAGTTGATATTATTTAATGACTCGATAGACTTGAAACTCGAATTGACTCTCATATCCATGATTAATACCAACAACACGAGGATAACATGCGATGGTTTGGAGAGAGATTTGCCTCAATCGAACATCTCTTTACCTCTATCCATTGGTTCTTTCAGCCACCACCACCGCCACCTGATTACGATCCATCATTTGACTAGTCTCTATTTGATGTGTTTTCTTTACTAGTCCTCTTTTTGGTGAGGTAAAAAGGGGGAGAAGTTGAAAGCTTTTCACTTATATATCATCTTTTTTAAATTTTATTTTAGTTTTTTTTGCTTAAAATGAAATGCATGTTTTAATTAGAATTTTTATGTTCTTCTTTCTATTTTAAAAGAAAAGAAAAATGAAAATATTTTTATCTTGCCTATCAACTAACATTATTTAACATCTTAAAAAAATGAGGAGATTATTACAATCTAGGATCCCTATTCTATGATTTTGATGATGACAAAAAATGTTGTTTATATTATTTTATTCTTCATCAAATATTTTGAATGTTACTCTTGTCTATAAGTAATAACATTTCAAGGAGATTATACACTGCTCAAGAGAACAAAAGACTCAAGACTAGATAGAATTGGATGTGAAGGAGTCTATAATTTTTATCTTATTTATTTTTTTATTTCTTGAGTCTAGCCACAAAATAATGTATACAAATTGAGTGACAATACACACACATATGGGTAGAGTTTTTTTTTTAAGGACCTTTTTTTATGTATATCATATTATATAATTTTAAATCATACTATATGATATACTTTGGCTTAACAACTAACTTCTATGAACTAATCATACTTTATAATTATGATCATACTGTAAGATTTATTTTCAACTCTAATCCCTAGCTTCCAAATTAATTTATACAAGTTTTTAAGATTTGAATTTTAAATATATCGTTCTCTATGAATATTAGAAAACATGATAAAATTATCCCCCATGATTAGTCAATTAAATCAAGGTTTAAATAAATATTAATGAATATACTATACAAATTTCATCATACCATATGATGAACCGAGGTGTTTGTTTGTCTTACCAAAGATCCTACTGGATAAAACCATGACTTTTTAACTAATCACACAAAATGATTTATACATCTTACAAGATAACCTAAATACTTTTAGTTGATCATACTTTATGAATTTGATCGTACTAGATGATAAATAGAGAAAAATTTTATTTGTCCAAGGATTCATCCGATATGAATAGAGGAAATAGAGTATATTGTATTGGATGATATTTATTTTATACTATATGATATATTAAAACTTTTTTACCTATTTTTATTGCAAATCTATTTTCATGACTTTTATTTTGATGATTGACAAACACTATTGATTCTCTTGGACTGCCTATTACTTCTAACTTTTCAGGAATCGAAGATCGGACGAACAAACGAAGCCAGTTCAATATTGCATAGGTCTAGGGTGAAGTCAATTTGTACTTTGTTCTTTTCTTTTCTTGAGTCTATTTGTAATGGTCAAAGAGACAAATGCTAAGTAACCCTACACACACACACTTGAGAGACTTAGAAATCTTGTTTTTACTCATATCGGCCAGGATGATATTTACATCGTCCTGGACGATCAAGCTTAAAATAAAAAGTCTAATTAAGAATTCTGAATTAAGGTAGCTGACATTAACAGATCATCTTGGACGATATGTGTATCGGCCAGGACGATAGGCTCAAAACAGAAAGAAGTTGCTACCATAAACAATTAAGGTATACTGTATTTTTAAATAATCAGCCAGGACGATCATTGATCGGCCTAGACGATATTCACAAATTATGCCTTAATTGATCAGGAAATCAAGGAAGTAATTAAGGATGATTGATATGATCTTATCGTCCTGGATGATCGCAGGATCGGCCTGGATAATACTTTAGGATGATAAATATCGGCCAGATCAAATTCAGGGCGATGCTTTGGACGATTTTCCTCTAATTTGAACTGATCGGCCGGGATGATCGTGAGATTGTCCTAGACGATCAAGCTAATTTTAAATCGTCTAACTTGCATTCAAGGCGATGCTCTGGCTGATCTTCTGAGATTTGAACTGATTGGCCAGGCCGATGTCCATATCGGCCTGGACGATATTGTCGGCAACTTGTAATTAATGAGCTCCTTTGAAGCTCTTCTATTTAAGAGCTCTTATTCAACATTTTGAACAACCTTTGTGCTGCTGCCTTAACTGAGAAGGCCTTGAGGAGAGAAAGAGAGAGAGGGAGAGGGAGAGGATCTTGTGAGGGGGAGCTTGTGAGGGGATTTATAAGGGTTGCTTCATGGATTGCTCTGCTTCTTCTTCGTCTAGAGTTTCTCATCCATGGAAGGGTCGGTAGAGGAAGCAAAAGGAGATAGGTTCTATGCCTTGTAGGGGTGGAAAAAAAGAGGTGCTTTATAAAGGCTTCTCTGCCTAGATGTGGGGGATAAAGGAGAGTCACGTTTGTAGTGCAATACTCGGAGGGCACCTCCGGGGAGTGGATGTAGGTCGTGTTGACCGAACCACTTTAAATTTCTGTGCTCTTGTTTCTTGCTTCCGCATTTTTTATTTTCGCATTTATTCTTCTCGTGGTGTGATTTTGGTTTAAGTGATTTTCGTTCTTTGTGAAAAGGATTTTTTTTTTAAATAACAATTCAACCCCCCCCCCCCCACTCTTGGTTAGCTTGTGCCAGTTCTAAAGGATTTAACATCCCTAACAAACTTTTAAGTGGTATCAGAGCGGGATTCATAAAAATTAAGTTTGAAAACTTTTTAAATTTTGATCCATGGCTAACCTTGGGAATCGTAACACTACGGAAGGTTATTCAATTACACGACCTCCCTTGTTTGACAACTTACCTTTTGATTTCTGGAAAACCCGCATGTCAACGTTCTTACAATCTACTGATTATCTCATGTGGATGCTTATCAAAGAAGGTTATTCTCCATCTTCTCGTGAAATTAATGCTGTTAAAACTGAAGTTGCTTTTTCTGAATGGACTTTCGATGAATGAGATTTAGCTCTATTGAATGCAAAATGTTTGAACTATTTTTTCTGTGTTTTAAAATCTGAGGATTACATGCGTGTCTCCACTTGTAAATCTGGAAAAGAAATTTGGGATAAATTGTGTATCACCTATGAAGGCACTAATGAGGTTAAACAATCCCGTTTAAATATTCTCTTGCATGATTACGAGCTTTTTCGTATGAAACCTCATGAATCTATTTCTGACATGTACACTAGGTTTACTCAGATAGTTACTTCACTGCATGCACTAGGAAAAGAACTTTCAAACTATGAAAAAGTGAACAAGATTTTGAGATGTTGCCTTCGTCATATGATGCGAAAATCACTGCAATCACTGAATCTAAGGATTTGAACACTTATGCTATTGATAACTTACTTGGCTCACTCATTGCTTACGAGCAAGGGGCGAATCAAAGAAATATTGATGCAGGTGAGAAGAAGAAGGAGAAAACAGTTGCATTAAAGGCGCACAAAGCAGATTCTGAATCTTCCGGGTCTGAATGCGATGAAGTTGCCTTCATCACAAGGCAATTCAAAAGCTTTCTAAGGAAGAAACAAAAGCTTCATTAGAGAAAAGCTAGGGATCATAAAAATTCTAAAGGATCTTCTAATATTATTTGCTATGAATGCAGCAAACCAGGACACGTGAGAACTGATTGCCCTACACTTAAAGATCTATCAAGCAAAGGAAAGGGTGAGGAGAAACCTAAGCTAAGGAAGGACAAGATGAGAGTAAAAAAAGCATTTTGGGCGGATTTGGCATCGGGCTCATCGGAGACGAAACCAGAAGATGAGACATCAAAATTGTGCTTGATGGCAGACGACAATCTTGATCAAGAAGAGGTATGTGAACTTTTCTATGATCAACTTCTTGAAGTTTCAGAAAAAATTCATGCATCATATAGGAAATTAAAGAAAACACATGCTAGCTTGAAATTAGAATTTTTAAATCTACAAAAAGAGCATGAAATTTTGATTAAAGGCCATCAAACGATTGATTCAAATCATATGACTTTACTTGATGAATTTGATAAGTTAAATAAAAATCATTGAGAATTAGTTGAAAAGCATGATGCATTAAAAGTTTCACACACATCACTTGAATCTGATTTTAAGATGTCTAAGGAGATGGAGAAAATTTTGAGGATTGAAAATGAAGTCTTGAAGAGCACTAGTTTGAAGATTCAAAATGAATTAGAAGCATGTAAGAAAACTAGGATGACACCCACTTTTGATCCTAAGCTAGAACCTAGGAAAAGGCATTATAACTCAAACCATTTAAGAAACCCTTTTCCTGGAATTAGATGTTTTTCATGTGGCATGCTAGGACACATCTCACATAGTTGCACCATTCACCATAGTACACATTGGGTGTGGAGACCTAAGATGCATGATTTACATCATACCATATCTGCATTGCATTCTACTTTTCTTAAGAAGGGGCCCAAACCTATTTGGGTTCCTAAATCTGACTATTGTTTAATTTTGCAGGAGTGCTCTCAGCAAAAACCTTGTAGGAGCATAGGACAACTGGACATATGAAGGCTCGTAGCTCATAATTGCTTAAACCTACTGCTTCAATAAATTTTTGAAATGTGTTTTTTTTTTGTGTTTTATTTCCGCTTTGTTGTTGTTTTAATTTGTTTTGTTTTCACTTTTCTTTTTTAATTGGTTTCCCATATGTTGAATCTTTTCAAGATTTTAGATTTTAGAGTTTTTGAAGATTGAGTTTAGCTTTTCTAAAATTGGTTAAAGGGAGAAACACCGTTGATGATTTTCCTCCTTCTGATCTTGTTTAGTGGTATGATTTTCTTCTCTAAACAAAAGTCTAACTCATTTTAGTCAATAGTTTTTGAAACTAAGATTCTTTTTAACTTGCTACAATAATCTATCTTGTACATAATATCCAAAGTTCTTATATATCTTTCAAGATATTTAAAATCTTGTCATTGCTTTTATCACATGATTTTGATTTTATTTTGTGACTTGTTCTTCCCTATGTTAGAGAGAGAGCTACTATTCTCTAATATTTGAAAGGATATACTCACAACTAAGGGGTTTTTAAGGGTTTTGTTAAAGGAAATGTAGCTTGAAAGAATTAAGAAGGAAAATGAAAAGATGCAAATTTGAAATATATTTATACAAAAAGTGCATCAAAAATTAAGATGCTCAAAGAGCCAATTAAAAGATAAAAGAGGCATAAAATGAGCCCAATAAATTCAAGCTACTATCTCTTCTCTAAACTCTTAAAACGTAGAAAACTCGTTGATTATTTGATGATTTCAAAGGCTTGCTTTAAAATTTCATGATTGAGACAAATTACTTTGTTTTATTATATATAAGATTTTTTTTGTAAACAAGTTTTGATTGGATCTTCTTTTTGCTCAATTAAGTTTATCCTGAGTTAAGCATGTTTGTTTTTCAAAAGAAAATTTGTACTATAAAGAATGTCTGATCTAGGGTTAACAGAATCAGATATTCTACCGTTGTCTGATTAGGATTGGCTAAACTCCTTGATCTTGTGGAACTCTAAAGTTTAATTATTTGAAAACCTCTCATATGAAGCCTTGATAAAAAAAATTAGAAAAATTAAAATTCAAAAAAAAATTATTTTTTTCTCTTTTCGTTGTTTTTAGCTTTCTAATTACCGTGTTTTTGTCTGCTCTTATTTTGTTTTATTTCTTTTTTTCTGGGCTTTGATCATCACCATCCTTCATTGTTTTTCAAATTCTAGTCACATCGTCCTGGTCGATACTTTTATCATCCTGGACGAAAGGGCAAAATCTCTTCAAATTCCTTCTGCTGGTCTTTTCTGAGCTTTCTGTAACTCATCGTCCTGGATGATACACTGTATCGTCCTGGACGATCTGATCAAACTCTGTTACATTCATGATGATAGTCCTGGCCGATATAATATTTCATCCTAGCCGATGCATTTATGGTCATCGTCCTGGCCGATACACTGAATCGTCCTGGACGATCCACGTGTCAGCACATTTGAATCTTTAAAATCGGCCCTGGATGATCCATTATTGGACAATCGTCCTAGCCGATCCACTGATCATCCTGGACAATACACGTGGAATAGATTTAAAACATTTTAACTTCGGCCGGTACGATCAATTATTGTGCATCATCCTGGACGATACACCTAATCGGCCTGGACAATCTGCTTTTTTAACTGTCGTCCAGCCTGACTCCTCGGGACAATCGCCTGTGTCTAATCGTCCTGGCCGATATCTGATCGGCCCGGATGATCGGACCGCCTTTTTGACCAATCGGCTTGTACTCAATTATTGTGCCATATCATCCTGGACGATTCTGCAATCGGCCTGGATGATATGGCTGTTTCTTTAAATTCTGGCTGATCCAGCCATATTTTCCACTTCATCCCTTCTCCTCTTGTGTCTCCTTGCTAATCTCTTTTCAATGGCTGGTGGGAAACATGTTAGGCAAAGTTCTAGGAGTTCTTCGAGGGCTAGGATTGACCCTCGTTTCAGGGAGGCAGAAGATGAAGCTGCCTACCATCGATACAAAGAATGTGGGATAACTGTCTCCAGAATCATCAATCCTACCAACATCTCATACCCGGTAATGGATCTTTTCTCTCACACCTCCCTTTGTTTCATTATGTCTTTTGTTTTTCCCTTTAATACTGAGCTTATTCGAGAATTCTTTGTAAACCTTCGCATTAACCCTACGTTCACAGCCCTGACCTCCTAGGTGAATCGACGCCCTATCGAAATTACATATCAGGACTATGTTGAACTGTTACAGCTATCCACCACCAGGGATAAGCTGCACTTAATCGCTTCAGATCCTGACCTTAACTGGTCCACAGCAAATCACTTCCTTCGCCAGACCAATGCACCTTTTCATGTTGGAGAGACTAGCTCTTTAGTCAAGGATGCTCGGACAATCCAACATGTCCTTCGTACCTCCATAATTCCAAAAGCCGGGGACCAAATCCACATCACCCCTCTACTTTCCCTCACTACTTTCTACATCATGACACGTAGAGAATCTAATACCGCGGACTTAATTTTTTGATACATTGATCATTTATCCACAATCCGCGATCCAGGTCATAAGAGGAAACCCAATCTAGCCTTAGGACAAATCATAGCCTATGTCCTTGAAACCAAATACCAACTTCAGTATCCTATTCCACCTAACCTCCCAACTCTTTTCTACTCGAATAGTTCCTTTAATACCCTTCACAGTACTCGTCTCCACCCTGGGGATGAGGAACCTCGGGGGGCTGAGGAGGAGGAGGCTTCCGCTCCCGTTCCTGATCCTGTTCCTCTCCACCAGCACTCACCGGTTGATCAGTTGATAGAGATGTTTGATCGATGGGAGACCCGCTTTGACGCTTACGTTGCTGCATAGGAGCAGCAACACTCTGAGGACATTGCCCGCTACGAGCAGCACCGCACTGAGGATTTAGCCCTATTTGACAACTACATTACTTACCAGCAGCAGCAGCATGACCTGGACATTGCCTGGTTCAATGCTAAGTTTACCATGCTTGCCAGCTACTTTCAGCAGCCACCTCCACCACCTCCATCTGATGATCAGGGTCCCTCATTTTTCTAGTCTGTGTTTTCTGTTGTTTGTTTTCTGTTTTGTATAGTTTGTCTTATAGTTTGGTGTTTTATTTTTCTTTTGTGTGTCAAGGATAGGAAAAAGGGTATGTGCTTGTAACTTTCAATTTCTAGTGAACTATTTTTTTCTGAGTTTTTTTCCTACTTGTGTTTGCCATCATCAAAAAGGGGGAGATTGTTGTAAATCTATTTTCATGACTTTTGTTTTGATGATTGACAAACACTATTGATTCTCTTAGACTGTCTAATACTTCTAACTTTTCAGGAATCGAAGATCAGACGAACAAACGAAGCCAGTTCAAGATTATGTAGGTCTAGGGTGGAGTCAGTCAGTACTTTGTTCTTTTTTCTTCTTGAGTCTATTTGTAATGGTCAAAGAGACTGATGCTAAGTAACCCTACACACACACACTTGAGAGACTTAGAAATTCTGTTTTTACTCACATCGGCCAGGATGATATTTACATCGTCCTGGACGATCAGGCTTAAAACAGAAAGTCTAATTAAGGATTCTTAATTAAGGCAGCCGACATTAACAGATCATCCTAGACGATACGTGCATCGGCCAGGACGATAGACTCAAAACAGAAAGAAGTTGCCGCCATAAACAATTAAGGTATACTGTATTTTTAAATAATTGGCCAGGACGATCATTGATCGGCCTGGATGATATTCACAAATTATGCCTTAATTGATCAAGAAATCAAGGGAGTAATTAAGGATGATTGATACGATCATATCGTCTTGGACGATCGCAGGATCATCCAGGATGATACTTCAGGATGATAAATATCGGCCAGATTAAATTCATGGCGATGCTCTGGACGATTTTCCTCTAATTTGAACTGATCGGTCGGGACGAACGTGAGATCATCCTGGACGATCAAGCCAATTTTAAATCGTCCAGCTTGCATTCAGGGCGATGCTCTGGCCGATCTTCTGAGATTTGAACTGATCGGCCAGGCCGATGTCCATATCGGCCTGGACGATATTGTCGGCAACTTGCAATTAATGAGCTCCTTTGAAGCTCTTCTATTTAAGAGCTCTTGTTCAACGTTTTGAACAACCTTTGTGCCACTGCCTTGACCTGAGAAGGCCATGAGGAGAGAAAGAGAGAGAGAGAATGTTGTGAGGGGGAGCTTGTTAGGGGATTCACAAGGGTTGCTTCAAGGATCGCTCTGCTTCTGCTTCATCTAGAGTTTCTCATCTGTGGAAGGGTCGGTAGAGGTAAGGAGTCAGCATCTAGTTGTGGTTCTCTGCCAGCTTCAGGAGGAAGGAAAAGGAGATAGGTTCTCTGCCTTGTCGGGGTGGCAAAAAGGAGGTGCTTTGTAAAGGCTTCTCCGCCTAGTTGTGGGGGCTAAAGGAGAGTCACGTTTGTAGTGCAATACTCGGAGGGCACCTCCGGAGAGTGGACGTAGGTCGTGTTGACCGAACCATTATAAATTTCCGTGTTCTTGTTTCTTGCTTCCGCACTTTTTATTTCTGCATTTATTCTTCTCATGGTGTGATTTTGGTTTAAGTGATTTTTGTTCTTTGTGAAAAGGATTTTTTTTTTAAATACCAATTCAACCCCCTCTTGGTTAGCTTGGGCCAGTTCTATAGGGCTTAACATCCCTAACGAACTTTCAATTTTTACTCCTTCATACCAAGGTGAAATTAGTTTTGAGCTGATCGTACTCCACAATATGTACTAATAGAAATGACTAATTTTAATTTTTAGGGTTTCATCAAGCATATTTTATAAATAATATTGTTATTCAATAAAAATGGTGAGAGAGGAATGTGACTGTTAAAGCAACTCTTGAGAGGGAGATTTTTTAAAATATTTAGGGTTTATGAGATAAAGGAGAAGGTGAGTTTGTGCGTGAGGGTGAAGTAGTGTGAGGGGATAATAAAGTTGCTCTAAACTTGCTGTATATATGCTCCTCCTATGGCTTGGGTGAGTCTTATGGGCTCTTTAGAGGGAGAGGCTTTAAGGAAATGCCGTCGAAGGTTCTCAGCCTTCCCTAGGATGGAAAAAAAGGAGATGGTCCGCTTCCATCATCGGGAGGGTGACATTGTGTCCGACACTCCATCACACTTAGGAAGGTGAAAATGAGTTTTTGTAAAGGCTTCTCTACCTTATTATCGAGAAGAAGAACAGTTTCTTTTGAGTAGTGCAAATCTCAAAGTGGAGGGCTCCAGGGAGTACACATAGGTCAACTTTAACAGAACCACTATAAAAAAATCTTGTGTGTTTTTTTCATTTTATATGTTTTAGTTTTCCTACATTTAACTTTTCTATAACTGCTATGAGAAAATTTAATTTTAGTATTTTGTTGTGCGATTTAAAAATTTATAACCATTATTATAATCATTATCAAATTATTAGCTTTTGTATTTGATTATTTAAGTCATCCTTTTAAAATACACGAAAATTCAAAAAAATAAAACTTCTATTTAGGATTGTTTTTTAAATACCAATTAACCCCCCCCCCCCCCCCCCAACCCCCCCCCCTATAGAACTGGCCCAAGCTAACCAAGAGGGGGGTGAATTGGTATTTAAAAAAAAAATCCTTTTCACAAAGAACAAAAATCACTTAAACCAAAACTCACCACCATAAAGTAAATGCGAAAATAAAAGTGCGGAAGCAATAAAGCAATAACACAGAGATTTATAGTGGTTCGATCAACACGACCTACGTCCACTCCTTGGAGGCACACTCCAAGTATTGCACTACAAAATGTGACTCTCCTTTAGCCCCCACGGCTAGGCGAAGAAGCCCTCACAAGAACCTCCTTTTTGCCACCTCGACAAGGCAGAGAACCTATCTCCTTTTGCTTCCTCCTGAAGCTGGCAGAGAACCACAACCAAAAGCTAACTCCTTACCTCTACCGACCCTTCCACGGACGAGAAACTCTAGACGAAGAACAAGCAGAGCGATCCTTGAAGCAACCCTTGTGAATCCCCTCACAAGCTCCCCCTCACAAGATCCTCTCTCTCTCCCTCTCTCTCTTTCTCTCCTCAAGGTCTTCTCAGGTCAAGGCAGCAGCCAAAGGTGTTCAAAAATGTTGAACAAGAGCTCTTAAATAGAAGAGCTTCAAAGGAGCTCATTAATTGCAAGTTGCCGACATTATCGTCCAGGTTAATATGGACATCGGCCTGGCCGATCAGTACAAAACTCAGAAGACCAGCCTGGGCATCGCCCTATTTTGGGTGCCGGACGATTGAAATTTGACTTTATCTTCCTGGCCGATCTCACGATCGTCCAGGCCGATTAGTTCAATTCAGAAGAAAATCGTCCTGAGCATCGCCCTATTTTCATGCTGGCCGATCCTGATCGTCCAGGAGTGACCAAGGATATGGAATATATCATTCTAGTCGATCCTGCGATCGTTCAGGATGATATGATCGTATGAATCATCCTTAATTACTTCCATGATTTGTCTGTTCAATTAAGGCATAATTGTGAATATCGTCCAGGCCGATCAAGGATCGTCCTGGCCGATAATTTAAAAATACAATATACCTTAATTTTCTATGGCAGCTACTTCTTTCTGTTTTGAGCTTATCGTCCTGGCCTATACACGTATCGTCCAGGCCGATATGTAAATGTCGGCTGCCTTGATTAAGAATCCTAAATTAGAGTCTCTGTTTTAAACTCGATCGTCCAGGACGATCTAAGGGATCGGCGAGGCCGATGTGAGCAAAAATAGAGATTCTAAATCTCTCAAGTGTGTGTGTGTAGGGTTACTTAGTATCAATCTTTTGAACATTACAAACTAACTCAAGAAGAGAAAAAATAGATTACAGACTGACATAACCCTAAACCTATTTCTCTTGAACTGGCTTTGTCATGTTCGTCCGATCTTCGATTCCTGAAAAGTTAGAAGCAACAAGCAGTTCAAGAGAAATAGTGTTTGTCAATCATCAAAACATAAGCCATGAAAATAGATTTGTAACAATCTCCCCATTTTTGATGATGACAAACACAAGTAGGAAAATATCCAAAAAAAAATCTATTAGAATTTCAAGGTTACAAACCCAACAACTTTTCCTACCTTACCCTACTCCCCCTTTTGTCATCACAAAAAGAGGGTCCAGATACAAAAGAAGACATCACAACAAACAAAGAATAATAAGCAAACTACATAAAACAGGAAACAAACAGCAGAAAAACACAGGCTAGAAAAATGAGGGGCCTAATCATCAGATGGAGGTGGTGGAGGTGGCTGCTGAAAGTAGTTGGCAAGTGAAGTAAATTGAGCATTGAACCAGGCGATGTCCTGGTCATGATGCTACTGCTGGTGAGTCATGTAACTGTCAAAGCGGGCTAAGTCCTCCGCGCAATTCTGCTCGTAGCGGGCAATGTCCTCAGAATGTTGCTGCTCCTGTGCAGCAACGTAAGCATCAAAGCGGGTCTCCCAACGATCAAACCTCTCTATCAACTGATTAACCGGTGAGTTCTGGTGTAGAGGAATAGGGTCAGGAATGGGAGCGGGAGAGGGAGCCTCCTCCTCTCCAACCCCCCGAGGTTCCTCAGGGTGAAGACGAGTACTGTGAAGGGTACTAAAGGAATTGTTTGAGTAGAAGAGGATTGGGAGGTCGGGAGGTATAGGATATTGGAGTTGATATTTGGTTTAAAGGACATAGGCTATGATGTGTCCTAAGGCTAGATTGGGTTTTCTCTTTTGACCTGGATCACGAATTGTGGTTAAATGGTCAATGTATCGAAAGAGCAAGACGGCAGTATTAATTTCTCTATGAGCCATGATGTAGAAAGTAGTCAGGGAAAGTAAAGGGGTGATGTGGATTCGGTCCCCAGCTTTTGGAATTATGGAGGTGCGAAGGACATGTTGGATTGTCCTAGCATCTTTGACTAAAGAGCTATTCTCTCCAACATGGAAATGTGCATTGGCCTGGCGAAGGAAGTGATTCACCGTGGACCAGTCAAGGTTAGGATCAGAAGCGATTAAGTGGAGCTTATCCCCGGTGGTGGATAGCTGTAAAAGATCAACACAATCCTGATATTTGATTTCGACAGGGCGTCGATTAACATAGGAGGTCAGGGCTGTGAAGGTAGTGTTAATGCGAAGGTTTGCAAAAAAATTCAAAAAGAAGCTCAGTGTGAAAAGGAAAGGCGAGAGAAAGAATGAAGCAAAATGATATGTGAGAAAAAAGATCCATTACCAGATATGAAATGTGGATGGGATTGATGATCCTGGAGACAGTTACCCCACACTCTTTGTAATGAGGGTAGGCGGCTTCATCCTCTGCCTCCCTGAAACGAGGGTCAACCCTAGCCCTCGAAGAACTGCCAGAAGCCTGTCGAACACGTTTCCCACCAGCCATAGAGAGGAGTTAGCAAGAAAACACAAGAGGAGAAAGGGTGGAAAGTGAAAAACCATGGCTGGAACGGCCAAAATTTAAAGAAACGGCCATATCATCCTGGCCGATCGTAGAATCATCCAGGCCGATATGGCTCAAAAATGGCGTACAGGCCGATTAGTCAGATAAATAGTCCCATCGTCCAGTCCGATCAGATATCGGCCAGGCCAATTAGACACAGGCGATCGGCCCGAGGAGTCAATCCGGATGACCGTTGAAAAAGCAGATCGTCCAGGCCGATTAGGTGTATCATCCAGGATGATGCACAATAATTGATCGTACCGGCCGAAGTTAAAACATTTTAAATCACTGCCACGTGTATCGTTCAGGATGAACAGTGGATCGGCCCGGCCGATTGCCCAATAATGGAATCTCTGGGGCTAATTTTAAGGATTCACACATGCAGACATGTGGATCGTCTAGGACGATCCAGTGTATCGGCCAGGACGATGCACATAAAATGCATCGGCCAGACGAAATATTCTATCGGCCAGGACTATCATCATGATTGCAACAGAGTTCGATCAGATCGTCCAAGATGATATAGGATCGTCCAGGACGATGAGATACAGTAAGCACAGAAAAGATCAGCAGATGGATTTTGAAGAGAATTTGTCCTATCGTCCAGGACGATAAAATTATATGCCAGGACGATGTGACAAGAAAATGAAACCAAGGAAAAGATGGTGATGATCAAGGCCCTCAAAAATAAAATAAAAGAAAAACATACAAAAAAAAAATAAACACAGTAATAGAAAGCAAAAATATAAGGAAAATAAAAAAACGAATATTTTGGATTTTAATTTCTCTAATTTTTTTTGTTTTATGGAGGCATCATATGAGAATTTCTCAAAAATTTAAACTTTAGAGTTCCAAGAGATCAAGGAGTTTAACAAATTCCAATCAAAAGAAGGTAGAACATTCGATTCTGTTAACCCTAGATTGGACATCCTTTAGGGTACGAAATTTCTTTTGGAAAACAGAGGCCTAACTCAGAATAACTAAATAGGATAAAAAGAAGATACATTTAAAACTTGTTTACAAAGAATATATCTTATGAAAAACATAACAAAGTAATTTGTCTCAATCATGAAAATTGAAATCAAGTATATGAAAACATCACATAATCAATGAGTTCTCTAAGTTTTAAGAGTTTTAGAAAAGAGAGGATAGCTTGCATATTTAATGGGCTCATTTTATGCCTCTTGTTACTTTGATTGGCTCTTTGAGCATCTTTTGATTCTTTGATACACTTTTGTGTATACAGCATTCTTTTCAATTTGGCTTCATTGGCCTCTTTCCTTTTTAACTCTTGCAAGCTAGAAACTCTTTAGTATACCCTTAAAAAAAACTTAGTTGTGAGTATATCCTACAAATATTAGAGGATAGGAGCTCTCTCTCTAACATAGGGAAGAACAATCCACAACACAAAATCAAAGTTATGTGACAAATGCAATGACAAGATTTCAAAAAAACTTGAAAGATATATAAGAACTTTGGTTATTATCCATACGATAAATTAATGTAGCAAGATAAGAAAATGATCTTAATTAAAAAAATCATTGGTTAAAATGAGTTTAGACTTTTGTTTAGAGAAGAAAGTCATACAACTAAACAAGGTCAGAAGGAGGGAAACCATCAACGAGATTTCTCCTTTAACCGATTTAGAAAAGCTAAACACTATCTCCAAAAACTTCCAAAATAAAAAAACTTGAAAAGATACAACATATGAAAAACCAATCATAAAAGCATCATGAAAACAAACTAATCTAAAATAATGAAAAAACTAACACATAACAAAAGAAACTTAAAACAACACTAATCAAAAACACATTCTAAAAAAAATCTTTAAGCAGCAGGTTTAATCATTTAAGAGCTGCGAGCCTCCTTATGTCCAGTTATCCTATGCTCCCACGAGGTCTTTGGTGAGAGCACACCTGCAAAACTCAACAACAGTCAGATTTAGGAACCCAAACAGGTTTGGGTCCCATCTTATGAAAAGTAGATGGTGATGCTTGTGTGACATGCTGTGCATTATTTAATTTTGGTTTCCACACCCATCGTGTAATACGATAAACTCTGCAAGTGTGTGAGATGTGTCCTAACATGCCACAAGAAAAACATTGAACTCTAGGAAAAGGTTTTCTTAAATGGTTTGGGTAAAAATGCCTCTTCCTAGGTTATGCTTTTGATTAGGAGTTGGTGTCATCCTAGCTTTCTTACATGTTTCCAAATCATTTTGAATCTTCAAGTTGGTTCCTTTTAAGGCATCGTTGTCAATCCTCAAATTTTTCTCAATCTCTTTAGATTTCTTAAGATCAGAATTAAGAGATGTGTGTGAATCTTTCAATGCATTATGTTCATCAATTAATTCCAAATTTTTCTTGTTTATGTCATCAAATTCATCAAGAAGAGCCATGTGATTTGAATCAATTGTTGCATGATCTTTGAGAATAACTTCATGCTCTCTTTTTAAATTTAAAAGTTCTAATTTTAGATTTGCATGAGTTTTCTTGAGTTTTTTGTATGAAGCATGCATTTTTTCACAAATCTCAAACAATTCATCATAGGTTGGTTTGCATACCTCTTTCTCATCACTTTGCTCAAGATGATCTTCCCCTATTAAGCACAAGTTCGTTGTCTCTTCCTCTGGTTCAGTCTCAGAGGAATCAGTACCAGATTCTGCCCAGAACGACTTTTGAACTTTCTTCTTGTCCTTCCTAAACTTAGGCTTTTCTTCATTCTTTTTTTTTCTTTGCTCAAGTGATCTTGAAGAGTAGTGCAATCTGTTCTCACGTGTCCTGTTTTCTTACATTCATAACAAACAACATCAGAAGATACTTTAAAATTTTTGCAATCCTTACCTTTTCTCCAACTTTGATGATGCTTTTGTTTCTTCCTTAGAAAGCTTTTGAATTGCCTTGTGATGAAGGAAACTTCATCTCTTTCAGACCCGGAAGATTTTGAATCCAATTTGTGCGCCTTTAGAGCAATAGTCTTTTCTTTCTTCTTCTCACCTGCATCAAGATTTCTTTGATTCACCCCTTGCTCATAAGCAATGAGTGAGCCAAGTAAGTTATCAATCGAATAGGTGTTTAAATCCTTAGATTCAGATATAGCAGTGATTTTAGCATCATATGAAGAAGGTAAGCATCTCAAAATTTTGTTAACTTTTTCATAGTTTGAAAGCTATTTTCCTAAAGCATGCAGTGAAGTAACAATCTGAGTAAATCTAGTGTACATGTCAGAAATAGTTTCAGATGGCTTCATACGAAAAAGTTCGTAGTAATGCAAAAGAATATTCAACGTAGATTGTTTTACTTCAGTGGTTCCTTCATAGGTGATACATAACCTATCCGAAATCTCTTTACCTGTTGAAAAAAGTAGAAACACGCATGTAGTCCTCAGATTTTAAGGCACAGAAAAAATAGTTCAAATATTTCGCATTTAATTGAGCTAAATCTCGTTCATCGAAAGTCCATTCAGTAAAAGCAATTTCAATTTTAATCCCATTTATTTCACGAGAAGGTGGAGAATAACCTTTTGAATAAGCATCCACATGCGATAATCAGTATATTGTAAAAAGGTAGACATGCGAGTTTTCTAGAAATCAAACGGCAAGTTGTCAAACAGTGGAGGTCGTGTAATCGAATAACCTTCTGAAGTGTTTCTATTTCCAAAGTTAGCCATGAATCTAATTCAAAAAGTTTTTAAACTTGTATTTTTGAATCCCGCTCTGATACCACTTGAAAGTTCGGTCGGGATGTTAAGCCCTATGAACTTAGTCCCAAGCTAACCAAGAGGGGGGTGAATATGTATTTTTAAAAAATCTTTTCAATCAAGACAATAATGAAAAACCAAAACTCACCACAATAGAGTAAATGCGGAAATAAAAGTGCGGAAGCAATAAAGCAATAACACAGAGATTTATAGTGGTTCGGTCAACACGACCTACGTCCACTCCTTGGAGGCACCCTCCAAGTATTGCACTACAAAACATTTCTCTCCTTTAGCCCCCACGGCTAGGCGGAGAAGCCCTCACAAGAACCTCCTTTTTGCCACCCTGGCAAGGTAGAGAACCTATCTCCTTTTGCTTCCTCCTGAAGCTGGCAGAGAACCACAACCAAAAGCTAACTCCTTACCTCTACCGACCCTTCCATGGACGAGAAACTCTAGATGAAGAACAAGCATAGCGATCATTGAAGCAACCCTTGTGAATCCCCTCACAAGCTCCCCCTCACAAGATCCTCTCTCTCTCTCCCTCTCTCTCTTTCTCTCCTCAAGGTCTTCTCAGGTCAAGGCAGTAGCCAAAGGTGTTCAAAAATGTTGAACAAGAGCTCTTTAATAGAAGAGCTTCAAAGGAGATCATTAATTGCAAGTTTCTGACATTATCGTCCAGGCCGATATGGACATTATCGTCCAAATCCTAACAAACACAATAGAATAAGAAGTACGGTTTAAATTTTTGGGTTTAGACTTTATGTTTTAGAATTTAGTGTTTAGGGTGTAGGTTTACAGTTTAGGTTTTAGATTTATTATTTATTGTTTAGGGTTAAGGGTTTAGGTTTAGGGTTAAAGTTTTGAGTTTAGGGTTTAGGTTTTAGTGTTTACGGTTGAGGGTTTAGGGTTTAGGGTTTATGCTTTGGGTTTAGGGTTTATGGTTTAAGGTTTATGATTTTTCTTGATTGTTAGAGTTTTAGATTTAATTTTAGGGTTTAAGATTTTGGTTTAGGGTTTATGGTATAAGGTTAAAGGTTAGAGTTAGGAATTAGTGTTTAGGGTTTAGGCTTAAGGTTTAGGCTTTAGTATTTAAGATTAAGGGTTTAGGGTTCATTTTTAGGGTTACAGTTTAGATTTAGTGTTTAAGCTTTCAGGGTTTATGGTTTAGGTTTATGGTTAGGGTTTAGGGTTAAGAGTTTAGGGTTTAGGGTTAACGATTTATGGTTTAGGGTTTCAGGGTTATGATTTAGGGTTTAGGGTTTATGTTTAGGGTTTAGGGTTTATAATTTAAGGTTTAAAATTTTATTTGAGGGTTTAGGTTTTTAGACTATTATTTAATGCTTAGCATTTTGTTTAGGGTTTAAGGTTTATGGTTAAAGATTAGGTTAGAATTTAGGGTTTATGGTTTAGGTTTTAGGGTTTAGATTTTAGGGTACATGGTTAAAGGTTTTTAATTAAGGTTTAGGGTTTAGGGTTTAAGGTTTAGGGATCGGGTTTAGGGTTTATATTTAGGGTTTAGGGTTTTGTAATTATGTTGAGGATTTATGGTTTTTGATTAATTTTAATGGTTTTTTACAAGTTAAGATGCCAGAAAAAACTGGAAAGAGAACAGCACCAAAGAATGGGCCAGGTGCAGAAAAACCACCAGAAAAAATGGCACAAACCCAAGCCAAGACCAACACGAAAACAAGAAATGACCCCAAAGACCACAACATAGTAAAAGTGAAAATAGAAGCACAGAGAGCCCAGGATATACCCAAGATGGCGACAGGCCACCCAGCAACCTTAGAGGAAGGCACACCTAGCGCTACAAATTGTAGCCAAGAAAGACTCCCAAAATAGAACCTGGAGGTAGGAAAGCAACCAGTAGGAATCCCATCAATGTTGAGCCAGAAAAATCATAACTCATACCCCAATCGACAAAAAAACATCAATTAAAATAGTCAAAACCACAGAAAAATGCCAACAACATTTAAGAAAAAAATAAGAACATTAGAGTAAAATAAATAAACTGAGCCATTATTATGATAAGGGACATAACCAGCAACCGCAAAGTGCTCCAGGTTAAAATTATCCCCCACACTACAAGAGGAACCAAAATATAAAGCAAAAAAAAAAAGAGCATAAGGTTAAGTTAAAAAGAGTTAAGTTAAAGCTGCTAACACCCAAAACAAGCAAGGGGATCACACCAATAAAGCTTAGATTAAACCCTCATGATTAATACCCCAAAGCCTCTCAATTATAAACCAATAATTTCATTGGATGCAGAGACGATTAGCAAGAAGAATAAGGCAAATGGTAGCCAACCAATCAAACATCACAAAGAAAATGCTAACCAACCACACCATCTGGATCAAAAAGACCTGCACACCCCATAGAACCTACAAAAGCTACAGCCTCCCAACCAATAACTAACAGATACTACCCATCCAACAGCTAATAACTGAAGCTACCCGAGGGCCGGAAAAAACAAAACAAAAGGTCCAACCAAAGTAGTATAACCTCAGGTACAAACCAACCCACCAAAACTAGCAACTATGTAAATGAATAGAAGTGCCACAAAGGAGATATAATTCAAGTCCCATATGATACTAATCATTTCTTAATTCTACAAAAAACACGCATAACAAATTCTAAAGATAAAAGCCAAAAGCCATAAAACCCAACAAAATAAAGTCAACAAAAATAAGGCCCCCAAAAAGACCAATTAAAATGAAGGAAAGGGAGAATCAACCAACAAGCAATAGAACTCAAACAACTATTTGGGCTCGAAAAATAGACAGCCATAAGATGAAACAATCACCACAAAAAATTAAGCATTAAACCGCACAATAGGTTTAGGTTTTTGGATTAGGGTTTAGGGGTTTTAGGGTCTTTCATTTTTTTATAGTTTTTATTTTGTATGTTAAAACCAACTAATGGGCTTAAGTATTAATATCAAAAAAGGAGTAAAAATTCCTTAATTGGACCTCCAGCTTGCTACTGATCCGAAGAGCTACAAGAAAAGTAAAAGATAAATCTATGAGCCGGATGTATCTACGAAGCACACAAAGCAACCTAATAATATTCTAGAAACAAAAAAAGAAAGGAAAAGATAGATCACATCCAGCACCGCCCTTCCAATCATAATCGGGCCCTGCACAAAACAAGAGAGAGTCTCCAAAAACTATAAATACAGTCCTACAAGGACACTAAACAAAGAATTTAATAACAAAGGGAAGTTAATAAAGAAATTAACAAAGTTAAGCCCATAGATCAAACTCCAGTCTAAGAGAAAGTTCTTTTGATTCATATAATAGATAATGATAAAGATATTAAAAAAGCCTTAGTAATCCCTATTGATATCTGCAAATATCAACTTTAAATGGCTGATAACGAGCAAAAAACCCACTGAAAAAGAGCTTAGGCTATGATATTTATTGCTCCACTACAACCAACTACTAGACCAATTCCGCACAACACCGAGAATCTAACCACATCAGATAGAGTTCCAGTCAAGCAAAATTCCAAAACGATTAACATTAGCAGAAGGATTTTAATTAGCCTTGAAGGTATATGAACCATCCTGATATAAACCAAAAAAACCACGCAATATAATTCTGGCTATAGCAAGACCATAGTAGCAAATGACTACATTTTACGAATAATCTGGGAGATTAGTACAAACATGCAAAATTAAACCCAAATAACCACTAGTACAAAAGGCCACATCCCAGCTATTCATGTTAACAGATTCGCATTTGGGACTAAGAGGTAGCAAACACCCATAGACTTGCCAGCACAACCCAAAACTCCCACGAAAGAGAGATTAAATAGAGTTAAAGCTAACTTCCCCATAAGACCCCACCCAACAATAAAAGAAAAGTAATAAGGGGTTAAATCAACACAAAAAACAAACTCCAATCATTGCTAACACTAAACTAACCATGGAAGTTAAACTGCAGTAGAGAAATAGATACAGGATAATATAACTGACATAATATATCAACCCAGTAATAGCAATGAAATAAGACCAGGCCAATCAAAACCTGCAAATATTCAATCTCACCAGCAAAACCAAAAATGAAATAGGCATCATCCCAACATAAGCCATAAGTCCTAGATGATAAAAATAATAACTAAAGACACACTAGTTAAATAACCGAAAAAAAAAACATAAAGACCACCATAAAAAAAAAAGAAGCAGCAAATCAAAAGATAAAATATAAACGAGTAATAATACCCATGGACCACTAAAGCACAGTCATTGGTCTCTCAGTTCAGTAGAAAGAAAAACTCAGTGTCCCTATCCACTACTAAAGCTGCCTATATAGCCTTATAAAGTTTTGTCGACCAGGTTCTTTAATTAAAGAAACAAATTCTTGATTAAGGACTACTTATTGGCACAATTTAAATCCTACATGATAACACTAGAACCATCTGTATTTGAAAGAATTCAATCTAACACTAGAAGACCAAGATCACTGACATAAGGCATCACTTCATTATGGATCATATTACAAAAGGAGACATAGAGCTACACCATTTAGCCACTAAAAACCAACTTGCTGATATCTTTACAAAACCACTAGCATTTGAAATCTTTAGCTCCGTAAGAACAAGAAAAGGTGTAATGGATAATATTGCTTGAAATCGTTGCTTTCTATTTCTGATCTTTTTTTTTATGTCTATTTTTATTTATGTATTTTTATTTTTTATTTTTTATTTTTATATTATTTTTTCTTCAAGTTTTTAAAGAATCATATAATTTATCACTTCTAATATTAATCTCTTAATTAACAATTTTTTCTTACTTACAATTTTAAAAATTAGTAAGCAGTAATTGACTTCCCTAAATAAGTTAAAAGAAAAAATATCAATGATTATCTCTCTTTCTCTAACTCCATTAGTGTGTTAATTTTATTTTATTCCAAAACTATTTTAAACAAAAAATTTGACTTTAAAATAGAGATCTATTTAGTCTTCCTACAATAATCTTTCTCATATTAATAATGTTCTAAGTCAATGCATCATTATTGAATTTTCTTAATAAGGTTGTTGCATTTTCCATATGGATAAGATTCTATTTTGTGGTTTACTCTTCCTGATATTAGAGAGTGACTCTTTCTTTTCTTATATATGGAAGGTAATCTCACCACTAAGAGTCTTTAAATGTTTTGAAAGGAAGCTAGCTCACAAAAAAGACAAGAGGAACAAAATGAGCCCAAAACTGAAAAGATGCTCAATGACGGCTAAACATTTGCAAGATGCACAAAGTGTATAAAAAATTAAAAGAAGCACAAAGTCCACCAAATAGTTGAAAAAAGGAAAAAATGAGCCCAAAAAGAAATAAGCTTCCTTCTCTTTCAACTCATTAAATCTTAGAAGAATCCATGTGCCACATGATATCTTCAAACACTTGAATTTTGAATGTCATGAATTTAGTTAGATTACTTTGTAATATTATTATATGAGATGGTTTTTTTTTAAATGAAGTTTGAAAAGATCACTTTTATAATCTGATTTTTTTTATATGAATTTTTTCGTTGTCTAAAAAGATTTTTAACTTGTAATGAGTCCGAGCGGGGGTTAACAAGATTAATTTTATATACTTTCTAGATTTCAAAGTTATCAATTCATGCCTTTCTAATTTGTAATCTGCTCTTAAGGGAAGTTTAATATTTTCTAGAGTAAATTGATTTTAAAAAAAAAGTTATATTGCTCTATTTTGATTTATAACTTGTTTTTTCTTGGTTTTTATGATTTTTTATAATTTTAGTGTTTTTAATTTTTTTTAAAATCCTCCTAATCATCACATTAAATGTCATGAAGTTTTTTTGTTTTTCTCACATTATTTAAGATTATCCAAACCATTATTTATGAACTGAATTAAAAAAAAAACTCTCTGATCACAGCACATCCAATGACTGATATTAATTAATTTGTTGTGTTTGGTCCGTATGATTCATATTTTATATTGGATGATCCACATGGATGGAGTTATTGGATTATTTGAATGTTATTATACAAATCTATTATTACACATCATCTAGGATGATACCAGTGTTCGTCCTAAGATCCATTTAGTCAACGGTTGTATAGGTTGACTCCTTGGGATGATCATCTTGTGTGTAATCATCTTGTATGATGTTTGATCATACTTGATGATTGTATTACTTTTTTGAATGATCATCAATTTGAATTATTTGTGCCACATTATCTTGTATGATATCATAATTTTTAAGTATGATCTTGATGTTTCTATTTAAAAAGCCTCAAATCATTGTTTATTCTTCACTCAAAATATTCCACCTCTTCTTCTCCCCTACTTAAGCACTCTTGCTCTTGCGGTGGCTAGTGATAGAGATCCAGAATGCTTGCTCGAAGCTCATCAAGGTAAGATATCAATCCTCATTTCACTGAAGAAGCAAATGAAACTACTTACAATCGCTATAAGAGTGCTAGCATTTCCCCCTAAAGAATTGTAAATGAAAATGCTCTGAACTTTTACGTGCTTGAGCTATTTATTATAACAACATTTAGCTTTCTCCTTACACAAGATTTTCCATTTAATTAAGAGCTCTTGCTTAAATCATTTGCCAACCTTTGCATTAATTGAAAGTTTGTTAGGGATGTTAAGCCCTATAGAACTGGCCCAAGCTAACCAAGAGGGGGGGGGGGTGAATTGGTATTTTAAAACTTTCTTTTCACGAAGAACAAAAATCACATAAACCAAAATCACACCACGAGAGAAATAAACGTGGAAATTAAAGTGCGGAAGCAAGAAACAAGAACACGGAAATTTATAGTGGTTCAGTCAACTTGACCTACATCCACTCCTTCGAGGCACCCTCCAAGTATTGCACTACAAAACGTGTCTCTCCTTTAGCCCCCACGGCTAGGCGGAGAAGCCCTCACAAAGAAGTCCTTTTTGCCACCCCGGCAAGGCAGAGAACCTATCTCCTTTTACTTCCTCCTGAAGCTGGCAGAGAACCACAACCAGATGCTGACTCCTTACCTCTACCGACCCTTCCATGGACGAGAAACTCTAGACGAAGAAGAAGCAGAGCGATCCTTGAAGCAACCCTTGTGAATCCCCTCACAAGCTCCCCCTCACAAGATCCTCTCTCTCTCCCTCTCTCTCTCTTTCTTTCCTCAAGGTCTTCTCAGGTCGAGATAGCAGCAAAAGATTGTTCAAAATATTGAACAAGAGCTCTTAAATAAAAGAGCTTCAAAGGAGCTTATTAATTGCAAGTTGCCGACCATATCGTCCAGGACGATATGGACATCGGCCTGGCCGATAAGTATAAATCTCAGAAGATCGGCCATAGCATCGCCCTGAATGCAATCTGGATGATTGAAAAATTGGCTTGATCATCCAGGATGATCTCACGATCGTCCTGGCCGATCAGTTCAAATCAGAGGAAAATCGTCCAAATCATCGTCCTTAATTCAAGCTGGCCGATTTTTATCGTCCTAAAGTAACTAAGGTTTTTGAATAGATCGTCCTGGCCGATCCTGCGATTGTCCAGGATGATATGATCGTATCAATCATCCTTAATTACTCCCTTGATTTGCTGATCAATTAAGGCATAATTTGTGAATATCGTCCAGGCCGATCTATGATTGTCCTGGTCGATTATTAAAAAATACAGTATACCTTAATTATTTATGGCGGAAACTCCTTTTTGTTTTGAGCTTTTCATCCTGGATGATACACGTATCATCCAGGATGATCTGTTAATGACGGCTTCCTTAATTAAGAATCCTTATTTAGACTTTCTGTTTTAAGCCTGATCGTCCAGGACGATGTAAATATCGTCCTGGCCGATATGAGTAAAAATAGAAATTCTAAGTCTCTCAAGTGTGTGTGTGTAGGGTTACTTAGCATCAGTCTCTTTGACCATTATAAATAAACTCAAGAAGAGAAAAAACAAAGTACAGACTGACTCAACCCTAGACCTACGCAATCTTGAACTGGCTTCGTTTGTTCGTCCGATCTTCGATTCCTGAAAAGTTAGATGTAATAGGCAGTTCAAGAGAATTAATAGTGTTTGTCAATTTTTAAAACATAAGTCATGAAAATAGATTTGCAACATTAATGATTTTTTTAGTTCCTTACAGTTCTATATAAATCGAAGGTCTATAGAGATTACATGAATATCTTCACCTCACTACAATTGGAGACAAGATTAATATCTTGGTTTTAGATCATAATTTTAACTAGGCTCCTGTTAATAATATCCTTAGGTAAACTAATATAAATTGCCATGTAGCCTAGGTCAAAACCTTAATTAAGGAGGCCAAAACTATCCAACATATCCTTTTAAATTGTATTATTCTTGAAGCTAGGGATCAAATTAATATTATACTTATACTTTCACTTACCACTTATTATATAATGGCTAACCTAGATTTTAATGCATTAGATCTCATCACTCATTTTATTGAAAATTTAACTTGTATTAGTGATCCTGACCATAAAAGAAAACAAAACCTTACCTAGGACATGTCATTTCTTTATCTTGGAATAAAAATATAATGTTCAATTTGAAGCTCAACCTAATCATCATCCGATTCTCTACTCCAATAGCCCCTTCCACACCCTTCATAGTTCTTGTCTTCATAATGTGTATGAGGAGCCTGGGAAAGAGAAGGAAGTACCTATCCTTGTAATTTCTCTTGTCTACCAGCAATCTTAGATTAATGAATATGTCAAATAGTTTGATCAGTTGGAGGTTACATTTGAACCCTACATAGCTGAGTAGTAGCAGTAGCATAATCTAGACTTAGCTAAGTTTGATGGCTATGTAGCACAACAGCAACAACAATATGACCAGGATATGACATGGTCTGTTAAGAAATTTGCCTTGCCTCACTGCTTTCAGCCACCACCACCACCAACTCCACCTTATCATGGATCTTTTTTTCACTATTTCTCTTAGTGTTTTTGTGTTTGTACTTGTCTTCCTTTTCCACTTTATTATTTTTAGTGTTTTTATTTTTTTCTCCTTTGTGTTAAGTCAACAAAGGGAGTACCTTGTTGTCTGTTTCTTATGTTTTAGTGAAATTTACTTTGTTCTACTTCTGCTTTATTTTTTTATGTCTCATATTTCCTTAAAAAAAAAACAAAAAAAAAAAATTTTCCATAAAAATAAAAACTTTAAATAATAATGTTTTCCATCATAAAAAAGGTAGATATTATAATGAATCTTTGTCCAAATACTATAATTTGGATGATAACAAACAATAATATATTTTTTTACTGCTGCTAATATTGCATATCTCTTTTATTTGCCATGCTTACTAACCTCTTATGTCCATAAGTTCACTTTCAATGTAAATCAGCTCAAGATTGGGTATACCAAGGTTGAGTATGTTTGTAATTTCAATTTTAGTGTACTTTTTACCTTTCTTGAGTCAAATCTTATATTTGGTGGAGCCTAAGCTAAGTAACCTTGCACAAACACATGCTCAATTGGTTGAGTTAATGAATTAGGAGAATTTTTTTTTTTACAAATCATACAATATGATTCAAATCAAACTAGAAGATCAGCTGTACAAAAATACCTAATTAGGGCACCCATTCATAAGTAAGATTGCTTAACTTATTATCTTGGATGATTCAAAATCATACAGGATGATCCATTATAGACATGAAAAATAGAAGCCAATCATAATTTAGGCAATATTTTAAACTTCAAATTTTGTACTAATCTTGCATGATGATATATATATCATCCTAAATAATTTATGGCTATGATGCCAAAACTAATCTTATGATTAGGGGATTAGTTATTGTTATATTATTCAATCAAATCATAAATGATATTCTTTAATAATTGAACTAGATGTTCTTTGAAATTTCATGGGATGATCCCCTATCATCTGAGATGAAAAACATAATTTTCTTCTAATTATCCAGTAGATCGTACTAGAAATTCTGAGAGTGTTGCGGGATGGTATGTAGATCATCACCCATAGTTACATGTTGTTCTCGATGATCAATATAGTATCAAGAATAAGTCATCTCGGATGATCATATAATTATACTAGATGATCTATATAAATAGTTAAATTAATTGTACATAGCAAAGTTGATTGTACTGGCTAAACGGACTATGTTGTACTTATCATAGAGGATGATCTAACGACCATATTAGATGATCTTTGATGGAAAGTTGAAAATTAGGACTTCTTTTGAGGCTTTCTATTTAAGCTCTCCTAATGTCCCTTGAGACCATCTTTTTTCTGTGGAGTTGATATGAGAGAGAGGTTAGAGTAGGAAGAGAGATAGCTTGGGAGAGAGAAATCTTTATGATGGGATTTATGAGGGATTCATAATTGTTTCTCCAAGCAAGGTTCTTTTCAGCATCAGATCTAGGTTCTTCTCCTTAACTAGGAGGGTGAAAAGGGATTCCAAGGTTCTCTTCCTTCACCAGGAGAGTGAAAAAAGATTTAACGATTCTCTATCTACTTGAGGAGGGAGCAAAAGGATTCAAGGTACTCTGCCTCATCGAGTTGGCTAAAAGATTTTGTAAGTACTTCTCCGCCTTGTTGTGCAGGCAAAAGGAGAGACAATATTTTTAGTGCAACACATAGAAAGGAGATTTCAAAGGAGTGTATGTAGGTCAATTTTACCGAACTACTATAAGTTTGGAATGTTTTTTGCATTTAAATATTTTCATTATTCATTGATTTATTCAGTGGTCAAAATCACTGATTTTTATTATTGAGAAATTAGATTTGATTCCATAAAAATAATTAAATTTTCAAAAAGATTTGAAAAAGATATATTTTTTTCATTAAGAAAATTTTGAAGTAACTAATTCACCACCCACCCCCCCCCCCCCCCCAACTCTTAGTTAGCCTCAGGCTAATTCATAATGGTTTAATAACCCTCACAAGCTTTCATATATAGGATGATTGACGGGATGATCAAACATCTTCACTACCAATCATCCTGCATAATTAGCATCATATTCTATGTTTAGTTAAATAACTCAAGTTTCATCCAGGATGATCTTTAGGATGATTAAATTTCAACATTGCAAATTATCCAATATGATCAAAATTGCAATCTACCATATAAATTAAACCTTGATTATATTTTCTATTTATGGGGATTAATTTATAAAATATTTTAATTATCATATAGTATAAATAGGTTGATATAGTATAATTAGTTTTAAAAAATAAAAAATATTTTCTTAATTATTATTTGTGTCTATGGTTTTAGTTTAATCAAATTATCCTATACCATTTAGTTCATACTATATAATTAGTTAAAAATATTAATTACTAAATTAGCTGATATAATTGAGTTATAAATTTTAAATTTTATTTACTTATATCCTAAAAACCTCATAATTTAATTAATTATTTTAAATTGGGAGAAAATGCTTTTATCATTTTTTATTCCAAAAAAATAAAAATAATTAAATAAAAGTAACAAGCACTATCAAAAAATAAATAAAAGATAAAATAAATTAATATACTAAAGAAGTACAAACAACACCCTACTTCCCCATTTGACATCAGCAAGAAGGAATGATAAACAAATAGAAAGAATACACAAATAAAAAAAAAACTAAAATAAAACCCAGATAAGCCTAAAAGTAAGAAGGACCCTAATTAGGTGCAGGTCATGGTGGTTGCAATAGATACTTGTGAATGGATGAAAACTATTTTTTTTTTTTTTTTTGAACAAAAATGCAGAATGCATTAAACTTGAAAAGAAAAATAGATACAATCAAGAGAGCCCTAAAGCATCACATTCCTCCTTCAAACAAAACAGGAAAGAAGAAGGAATACCATCCCCAAGAAGTTCATCCCACAAGTAAGATCTCTCTAAAGCCAAATTAGCACATATATCAGCTAATTTGTTATTACATCTACTAGCCAAAGAGAAAACAACTTGATTAAAATTTAGCAAAAAAGCTAAACCTTCATCAATATTTTTACTAACCTTCCAATCCTTGATAGAATTTTGAAGCATCTTCACGGTATTGAAATTATCTCCCTCAATGATGACTCCTTGAGCTTCAAACATCCATTCCTTCACTACATTTCTTAGATAAAGAATAGCCATCAGCTCCAATTGTGAAATATCCCAATGCAAACATCAGATACCAAGGAATTAACAGTGATTGCTGATTAGCATACCAGTTTACTGGATGAACATTCAAACAACATTTCTTCACAGCAAATGAAATAGCATTCACTGCAATGACGGCTTCTGAGTCTTCCTTCTCTCCATGAACCACCTTACATCAACTCTTCCAAACCAGGAAAATAACGGAACAGAAAATATTAGCACTAAGAACATCCTTACTCACAAGCTTTTGAAGTTCTTCCTTGCAATCCAAAAAGCCATTATAAAGTGGAATGGGAAATCCCCATCTATTCAGTAAAAGGATAACCTTCTGAATTTTACAACAATTTCCAACTAGATGACTGTTATCCTCTACACCTTCACAACCTCTTAGACATCCAGCAAAGGTGCTTAATTTCCTATTAACTAGGAAAGAATTTGAGGGAATAGCCTTCATTCACAGTCTCCACCAAAAGAGTTATATTTTCTGATTTAATTTTATCTTCTTCAACTAATTCCAATGTGTTACCTCAACTTCGTGCTCCAAAGTAGCTTCAAAAGCCAATGCTGTAACAGATTTCCCGAAGAATTTGTATTTCAATTCCAGCATATCAGATTCTCTATTGGCAATGATAGGAATGTTGGAAATTAAGTTCACCAGCTGCTCACCAAAAGTATCCTTAAGCACTTCCAAATTCCAGCTCCCATTGGAAATGAAATTACTGAGTTTGCAATCTGAAATATTTTGAATATTGACAAAAGTGGGCGAAGAAGCTATACACTTGTCCAAAATCCAAGAGTCATTAACCCAATTGACAGAATTTCCATTTGAAATACTCCATCTAACAATGTTTTTGAGAAATTTAGCTCCCATGGTAATAATCATCCAAGTTGAAGAACTTCCTCCCTTCACCAAATTGGACCAAAGATCTCCCCCATACTTTGCTCTAAGGACATGATTCAATAAAGAGTGAGGTTTCATATAGAAATCCCATGAGAATTTGGCTCTAAGAGGACCACTCTTGAAACAGTAAAAAACAGTCCCCTACCACCTTCCGATTTCAGCTTACAGAGCAGCTCCCATGAAGCATAATGAATACCAGCATTTCCATTGTTTTTACTCCAAAGAAACCCTCTACACATCTTATCAAATTCCTTAAGAGTACTCATAGGGACCAAAGAGAGTGTAGATAAAAACTGGGGAAAAGAAAGAAAAGCCAACTTTACTAATACCAATTTACCTTCCAATGAAATGCACTTCTTCCCCCAAGTATTGAGCTTGTTGTGTGCAGCTTCCAACAGAACCTGATAATTCGAAGCCACCATGCTTTTGAGGGTCATCTTCACACCAAGGTAATTGATCTCCTTTACCACTTTAAACTTAAGCCTCTTAATCATCTTTTTTTGGATCCTTCTATTAGTGAATCTCCCAAACATAATCATAGACTTCAATTTGTTAACCTTCTGTCCAGTCCAATTACAATAATTGGAAATGATTCCTTCATTTCCTTGACCTCCTTGTAATTAGCTTCCGCAAATATTAAGATATCATCTGCGTAGGGTAAATGAGATACCCTAGGAGCCAAAGGAGAAATAGAGATTCCCTTACCATTTCTTCTAGCAAGCAAAGCATCAGATAAAACTTGATAACACAAAATGAATAAAACAGGCAAAAGAGGACAACCTTCTCTGAAGCCACATTTACCATCAATCCATCCAGATTTTTTCCCATTAATAAGAATACAAAATTTAGGCTTGACAACACATTGCAAAATAAGTTCCAAAATTTTTGAAGGGAATTTAAATTGAGAAAGAGCTTTCCTTAATGTTTGCCATCCCATACTATCATAAGCTTGCTCCATGTCAAGCTTGATAGCAAACATTCCACTTCTAGCCTTGGACCATCTGAATTTATTGAATACCTCCTGAGCCAACAACACATGATCGGATAACGAACGTCCTCTCACAAAAGCCACCTGATCATTAGATATGATCTTATGTATCACTTTCTCCATTTTATTAAGGAGCATCTTAGCAATAAGCTTGTAAATAGTCAAACAAAGACTAATAGGTCTATAATGGACTGGTTCTTGAGGGATCTTAATCTTGGGGATTAAAACAATCATTGTTTCCTTCCAAGATTCATCCATAAAACCTAAAATCATAAACTGTTTCAGAGCAAGCCAAGTATCTCCTTTGATAGTTTGCCAAAAATCTTTGATGAATGAGAATGAAATCCCATCTACACTTGGAGAAATACTCCTCTTAGAGCTCTCTACCACCACCTGAAGTTCTTCCTATAACAATTCAGCTTCCAACATTCTCTGGTCTTCCAAACTAAGAACATTAGAAGGTCTCGGCCACCCTTCTAAAATGCAGTCCCTAAATTGCCATTTGCATATGAAAAAAATAGAGAATGTATCCTGAATTACAGATTCTTCCTCCGAGAAAATTCCACTCCCTATTTTAATGTGACTGATCCAGTTCGAACTCCGCCTTGCACTAGCAAACGCATGGAAGAAAGAGGTATTACAATTCCCATTATCCATCCATCTAGCTTTGGCTCTTTGCCTCCACTAAGTATTGATCCTAGCCAATGTAACATTGAGTTCGTTGATTTTAAATCTCAAAATTTGCAGCCTCTCCACAGATAACTCTCCTTCAGATTCTTCTAATTGAATCTCCAAAATCTCATCCTTCAATTTATCTCTTAAAGAATTTAACCCTTTGTACTTTTCCTTGCTCCAATAGAACAGTGCTTTTAAAGTTCTCTTGAACTTCAAATTAAGAATAGTAGCCGGATCCCCTTTACACTTCCTCTTCCAAACACTCTTCACTAAAGCAGATTCACCATAATAGGAAGCCCAGACCTCTTCATATCTGATTGTACTCTTGGCATGCTCCAAATTTTTAAAAACCTCCAACAAGATTGGACAATGATCCGAGGCCACACAAGATAGATGCTTCACAAGAGCAATATGAATGCAATCCAAAGCATTGGTATTGATAAGGCATCTATCTAGCTTTTCCAGAATTCTAGCTCCACCATTCTTATTGTTACACCAAGTAAATCTTGGTCCCAACGACTTTATTTCATGCAAATCATTTCTAATCATGAAATTAGTGAAATCTTTAGAACCTTGGTTAACTGAAAATTTGTTCCCTCCTCTCTTTTCTGCTTGAGAAATTATACAATTGAAATCACCTCCTACCACAAAAGGAAGGTTACCTGAGCAATGTTTCTCTAAATCTGCCCAGAGAGTTCTTCTATTCTGAATATCATTACTTCCTTATATAGATGCTACCATCCAGCTTCCCTTCCCTGAAACATCCAGTTTCCCCACTATCATTTGAGAAGAAGCTTCCAACACAGAAAAACTAGCTAAAACTTTCCTCCATAAAACCATCAAACCACTCAAAAGACCAGCAGTTGGCACCTGAAAAAAATCCCATTGCACTCCCAACGACTTCAACAGAAAAAATTCCTCCATTGCATTAATCTTTATTTCCAATAACCCCACAAAAAACACTCCAAAATCTTTGACAATCTCTTTAAGATATAGAGTAGCTTCCACCTTCTTGGCTCCTCTACAATTCCAAAATAGAAAGCAAGACATTATTTAAAAATGGGAGTAGGCCCCCCAACCTTTTTAACTTTGTCTCCATTCATCTTCCAATGATGATGATTAATATTCCCTTGTTGCAAATCTATTTTTTCAATACTTATGTTTTGATGATTGACAAACACTATTTCTCTTGGACTACTTGTTGCTTCAACTTTTCAGGAATGGAAGATCGGACGATCAAAAAGAAGCCAGTTCAGGATTGCGTAGGTATAGGGTTGAGTCAGTCTGTAATCTATTTTTTCTCTTCTTGAGTCAGTTTATAATGTTTAAAAGACTGATACTAAGTAACCCTACACACACACTTGAGAGATTTAGAATCTCTGTTTTTACTCACATCGGCCTGGCCGATCCCTTGGATCGTCCTGGACGATCGAGTTTAAAACAGAGACTCTAATTAATGATTCTTAATTAAGGCAGCTGACATTAACATATCGGCCTGGACGATACATGTATCAGCCTGAACGATAAGCTCAAAATAGAAAGAAGTAGCCGCCATGGATAATTAAGGTATACTATATTTTTAAATTATCGGCCAGGATGATACACGGATCGGCCTGGACGAAATTATCAAATTATGCCTTAATTGATCAGGAAATCAAGGGAGTAATTAAGGATGATTGATACGATCATATCATCCGAGATGATCGCAGGATCGGCCAGGACGATCTATTCAAAATCCTTAAGTTACTTCAGGACGATAAATATCGCCCAGCTCAAAAACAGGGCGATGCTCAGGACGATTTTCCTCTGATTTGAACTGATCGGCCAGGACGATCGTGATATCATCCTAGATGATCAAACCAAAATTCAATCGTCCAAGACTGTTCCCAGGGCGATGCCCAGGCCGATCTTCTGTGACTCGTACTGATCGGCCAGGCCGATGTCCATATCGGCCTGGATGATAATGTCGGCAACTTGCAATTAATGAGCTCCTTTGAAGCTCTTCTATTTAAGTGCTCTTGTTCAACATTTTTAAAAGACTTTTGGCTGCTGCCTTGACCTGAGAAGACCTTGAGGATAGAAAGAGAGAGAGGGAGAGAGAGAGGATCTTGTGAGGGGGAGCTTGTGAGGGGATTCACAAGGGTTGCTTCAAGGATCACTCTGCTTGTCTTTCGTCTGGAGTTTCTCTTCCATGGAAGGGTCGGTAGTGGTAGGAGTTTGCTTCTGGTTGTGGTTCTCTGCCAGCTTCAAGAGGAAGCAAAAGGAGGTAGGTTCTCTGCCTTGCCGGGGTGGCAAAAAGGAGGTTCTTGTGAGGGCTTCTCCGCCTAGCCGTGGGGGCTAAAGGAGAGTCACGTTTTGTAGTGCAATACTTGGAGGGTGCCTCCAAGGAGTGGACGTAGGTCGAGTCGACCGAACCACTATAAATTTCTGTGTTCTTTTTCTTGCTTCCGCACTTTTAAATTCCGCATTTTATTTTTGTGGTGTAATTTGGTTTATGCAGTTTTTTATTCTTTGTGAAAAGAGTTTTTAAAATACCAATTCACTCCCCTCTTGGTTAGCTTGGGACTAAGTTCATAGGGCTTAACATCCCGAACGAACTTTCAAGTGGTATCAGAGCGGGATTTAGCATTGGGAATCGTAACACTATGGAAGGGTATTCCATTAACCGACCTCCCCTGTTCGATAACCTACCTTTTGACTTTTGGAAAACTCGCATGTCAACATTTTTACAATCTACTGATTATCGCATGTGGATGCTTATTCAAGAAGGCTATTCTCCACCTTCTCGTGAAATTAATGGTGTTAAAACTGAAATTGCTTTTACTAAATGGACTTTTGATGAACGTGATTTAGCTCAATTAAATGCAAAATGTTTGAACTGTTTTTTTTTTTTTGTGCTTTGAAATCTGAGGATTACATGCGTGTTTCAACTTGCAAAACTAGTAAAGAAATTTGGGTTAAATTGTGCATCACTTATGAAGGTACTAATGAAGTTAAACAATCCCGTTTGAACTTTCTCTTGCTTGACTACAAACTTTTTCATTTGAAACCACATGAATCGATTTCTGACATGTACACTAGGTTCACTCAGATAGTTACTTCATTGCATGCACTAGGAAAGGAACTTTCAAATTATAAAAAAGTTAATAAGATTTTGAGATGCTTTCCTTCGTCTTATGATGCAAAAATCACTGCAATCACTGAATCTAAAGATTTGAACACCTATTCCATTGATAACTTACTTGGCTCACTCAGTGCTTACGAGTAAGGGGTGAATCAAAGAAATCTTGATGTAGGTGAGAAGAAAAAGGAGAAAACAATCGCACTGAAGGCGCACAAATCAGATTCTGAATCTTCCGGGTCCGAAAGCGACAAAGTTGCCTTCACCATAAGGCAATTAAAAAGCTTTCTAAGGAAGAAACAAAAGCATCATCAAAGTTGGAGGAAAGGTAAGGATCATAAACATGTTAAAGGATCTTCTGATGTTGTTTGTTTTGAATGCAGGAAACCTAGACATGTGAGAGCCGATTGCCCTACACTTCAAGATCATTCGAGCAAAGAAAAGGAAAAAGGTGAGGAGAAAGCTAAGTCTAGGAAGGACAAGAGGAAAATCCAAAGGGGTTTTTGGGCAGAATCTGGTACTGACTCCTTTGAGACTGAACCAGAAGAAGAGACTACAAACTTGTGTTTCATGGGAGAAGATCAAAGTGATGAAGAGGTATGTAAACCAACCTATGATGAATTATTTTAAATTTGTGAAAAAATCCATGCATCATACAAAAAACTTAAGAAGACTCATGCTAGCCTAAAATTAGAACATTCAAATCTACAAAAAGAGCATGAAGTTTTTCTCAAAGATCATGCAATGATTGATTCAAATCACATGGCTCTACTTGATGAATTTGATGAGTTGAACAAAAAGCATTTGGAATTATTTGATGAACATAATGCATTAAAAGCTTCACACACCTCACTTAAGGTTGATCTTAAGAAATCTAAAGAGATTGAGAAAAATTTGAGGATTGAGATTGATGCATTAAAAAGAACAAATTTGAGGATTCAAAATGATTTGGAAACATGTAAGAAAGCTAGGATGACACCAACTACTAATCAAAAGCCAGAACCTAGGAAGAGGCATTTTTACCCTAACCATTTAAGAAAACCTTTTCCTGGAGTTCAATGTTTTTCTTGTGGCATGCTAGGACACATCTCACACACTTGCACCATACACCGTAATACACATTGGGTGTGGAGACTTAAGATGCATAATTTACAACACACCATACCTGCATTGCATTCTACTTTTCCTAAGAAGGATCCCAAACCTGTTTGGGTTCCTAAATCTGACTGTTGTTGATTTTTGCAGGTGTGCTCTCACCAAAGACCTCGTGGGAGCATAGGATAATTGGACATAAGGAGGCTTGCAGCTCAAAATTGCTTAAACTCGCTGCTTTATCACTTGCTTGAAATCTTTAGTTTTTTATGTGTCTTTTATTTTATTTTTGTGCTAGTTTTTGTGCTCACTTTGTGTTGTTTTTAGTTTGCTTTATTTTCATTTTTTTGTTTTGTTTTTTATGTGTTTTATTTCACATTGTTCTTTAAATTTGGCCTTCCATATGATGAATATTTTCAAGATTTTAGATTTTGGAGTTTTGGATATTGTGTTTAGCTTTTCTAAATTGGTTAAAGGGAGAAAGGCTGTTGATGTTTTCCCTCCTTCTGACCATATTTAGTGGTATGATTTTCTTCTCTAAACAAAAGTCTAAACTCATTTTAACCAATAGTTTTCTATTTAAGATCCTTTCTTATCTTGCTACATTAATTTATCTTATGCATAATAGCCAAAGTTATTATATATCTTTCAAGTTTTTTTGAAATCTTGCAATTGCATTTATCACATGATTTTGATTTTGTGTTGTGGATTGTTCTTCCCTATGTTAGAGAGAGAGCTCCTATTCTCTAATACTTGGAGGATATACTCACAACTAAGTTTTTTTTAAGGGTATATTAAAGAGTTTCTAGCATGCAAGAGTTAAAAAGGAAAGAGGCCAATGAAGCCAAATTGAAAAGAAAGTTGTATACACAAAAGTGTATCAAAGAATCAAAAGATGCTCAAAGAGCCAATCAAAGTAACAAGAGGCATAAAATGAGCCCACCAAATGCAAGCTATCCTCTCTTTGCTAAAACTCTTAAAACTTAGAGAACGCATTGATTATGTGATACTTTCAAAAACTTGATTTCAATTTTCATGATTGAGAAAAATTACTTTGGTTTATTAATTATGAAATATGTTCTTTGTAAACAAGTTTTGAATGGATCTTTGTATCATATTTAGTTATTCTGAGTTAGATTTCTGTTTTCCAAAAGAATTTTGTACACTGAAGGATGTCTGATCTAGGGTTAACAGAATCGGATGTTCTACCTTCTTTTGATTAGAACTTGTTAAACTCCTTGATCTCCTGGAACTCTAAAGTTTAAAAATATTTGAGATTTTATCATATGAAATGCTTTGCTAAAACAAAAAAAAATTAGAAAAATTAAAATCCAAAAATATTCGTTTTTTTTTATTTTCGTTGTGTTTTTTGTTTTGTTTTACTGTGTTTTGACTGTTTTTTTTTTCTTTTGTTTTATTTTTTGAGGATCTTGATCATCACCATCTTTTCCTTATTTTCAATTTCTAGTCACATCGTCTGGGCCGATATTTTTATCGTCCTGGACGATAGGACAAATTCTCTTCAAAATCCATCTGCTAACCTTTTTTGTGCTTGTTGTAACTCATCATCCTGGACGATACTATATCATCCTGGACGATCTGATCAAACTCTGTTGCAATCATGATGATAGTCCTGGCCGATAGAATATTTCGTCTGGCCGATGCAATTTATGTGCATCGTCCTGGCCGATACACTGGATCTTCCTGGATGATCCACGTGTAAGCACGTTTGAATCTTTAAAATCGGCCCCAGACAATCCATTATTGGATAATCGGCCGGGCTGATCCACTGTTCATCCTGGACGATACACGTGGCAGTGATTTAAAACATTTTAACTTCGGCCGGTACGATCAATTATTGTGCATCGTCTTGGACGATACACCTAATCATCCCGGACGATCTGCTTTTTCAACGATCGTCCGGATTGACTCTTTGGGCCGATCGCTTGTGTCTAATCGGGCTGGCCGATATCTGATCGGCCTGGACGATTGGACCATTTTTCTGACCAATCGGCCTGTACGCAATTATTGAGCCATATCGGCCTGGACGATTATGAGATCGTCCAGGACGATATGGCCGTTTCTTTAAATTCTGGCCGTTCCAGCCATGGTTTTTCACTTTCCTCCTTTCTTCCTTGTGTGTTTTCTTGCTAGCTCTCTCCTATGGCTGGTAGGAAACGTATTCGCCAGGCGTCAAGAAGTTCTTCGAGGGTGACTCTGGACCCTCGATTCAGTGAGGCAGAAGATCAGGCTGCCTATCATCGCTACAAGGAGTGTGGCATCACCCTCTCCCGAACAATTAATCCTGCACATCTCTCATATCCGGTAATGGACCTTTTTGCCCACACCTCTCACTATTTCATACTCACTCTCGCCGTCCCTTTCTCTTCCGAACTCCTCCTTGAATTTTATGCAAGCCTGTGCATTAACAGCACCTTCACAGCCCTGACCTCCTATGTGAATCGACGCCCTGTCGAAATCACATATCAGGATTGTGTTGATCTTTTACAGCTATCCACCACCGGGGATAAGCTGCACCTAATCGCCTCTGATCCTGATTTTGACTGGTCCACGGCGAATCACTTCCTTCGCCAGACCAATGCACCTTTCCATGTTGGAGAGACTAGCTCTTTAGTCAAAGATGCTAGGATAATCCAACATGTCCTTTGCACCTCCATAATTCCAAAAGCCGGGGACCGAATCCACATCACCCCTCTACTTTCCCTCACTACTTTCTACATTATGGCCAAAAGAGAATTGAATGCCTCTGATCTACTCTTTCGCTACATCGTTCACCTAACCACAATTCGCGATCCAGGCCATAAGAGAAAGCCCAATCTAGCCTTTGGACACATCATAGCCTATGTCCTTAAAACCAAATACAATCTCCAATATCCTGCTCGTCCAGACCTTCACCCTCCTTACTACTCAAACAATTCCTTCACTACCCTTCATAGTACTCGTCTCCAAGATGGGGAAAGTCGGGGGGCTAGAGAGGAGGTGGCTCCCGCTCCCGCTCCCGTTCCTGATCCTGTTCCTCTCCACCAGCACTCACCAGTTGATCAGTTGATAGAGAGGTTTGATCGTTGGGAGACCCGCTTTAACGCCTACGTTGCTTCACAGGAGCAGCAACATTCTGAGGACATTGCCCGCTACGAGCAGAATCGAGCCGAGGACTTAGCCCGCTTTGATAGTTACTTGGTTCACCAGTAGCAGCAGCATGACCATGACATCGCCTGGTACAATGCTCAGTTTACTTCACTTGCCAGCTACTTTCAGCAGCCACCTCCACCACCTCCATCTGATGATCTGGATCCCTCGTTGTTTTAGTCTGTACTTTATGTTTTTTGTTTCCTGTTATTTTGTAGTTTGCCTGTTTGTCTTTAGTGATGTTTTCCTTTTTTCTCTGGACCCTCTTTTTGTGATGACAAAAGGGGGAGTAGGGTGTAGGAAAAAGCTGTTGGGCTTGGGTTTTGTAACTTTGAATTTCTAATGAACCTTTTTTAAAATTTTTCCTACTTTTGTTTGCCACCATCAAAAAGGGGGAGATTGTTGCAAATCTATTTTTTCATGACTTATGTTTTGATGATTGACAAACACTATTTCTCTTGGACTACTTGTTGCTTCTAACTTTTCAGGAATTGAAGATCGGACGATCAAAAAGATGCCAGTTCAGGATTGCGTAGGTATAGGGTTGAGTCAGACTGTAATCTATTTTTTCTCTTCTTGAGTCAGTTTGTAATGTTCAAAAGACTGATACTAAGTAACCCTACACACACACACTTGAGATATTTAGAATCTCTTTTTTTGCTCACATCGGCCTGGCCGATCCCTTGGATCGTCTTGAACGATCGAGTTCAAAACAGAGACTCTAATTAAGGATTCTTAATTAAGGTAGCCGACATTAACATATCGTCCTGGACGATACGTGTATCAGCCAGGACGACAAGCTCAAAATAGAAAGAAGTAGCCGCCATAGACAATTAAGGTATACTGTATTTTTAAATTATCGGCCAGGACGATACACGGATCGGCCTGGAAGAAATTATCAAATTATGCCTTAATTGATCAGGAATTCAAGGGAGTAATTAAGGATGATTGATACGATCATATTATCCTGGATGATCGCAGGATCGGCCAGGACGATCTATTGAAAATCCTTAAGTTACTTCAGGACGATAAATATCGGCCAGCTCAAAAACAGGGCGATGCTCAGGACGATTTTCCTCTAATTTGAACTGATCGGCCAGGACGATCGTGATATCGTCCTGGATGATCAAACCAAAGTTCAATCGTCCAGGACTGTTCCCAGGGCGATGCCCAGGCCGATCTTCTGTGACTTGTACTGATCGGCCAGGCCGATGTCCATATCGGCCTGGACGATAATGTCGGTAACTTGCAATTAATGAGCTCCTTTGAAGCTCTTCTATTTAAGAGCTCTTATTCAACGTTTTTAAAAGACTTTTGGCTGCTGCCTTGATCTGAGAAGACCTTGAGGAGAGAAAGAGAGAGAGGGAGAGAGAGAGGATCTTGTGAGGGGGAGCTTGTGAGGGGATTCACAAGGGTTGCTTCAAGGATCGCTCTGCTTGTCTTTCGTCTGGAGTTTCTCATCCCTGGAAGGGTCGGTAGAGGTAAGGAGTTTGCTTCTGGTTGTGGTTCTATGCCAGCTTTAGGAGGAAGCAAAAGGAGGTAGGTTCTTTGCCTTGCCGTGGTGGCAAAAAGGAGGTTCTTGTGAGGGCTTCTCCGCCTAGCCGTGGGGGCTAAAGGAGAGTCACGTTTTGTAGTGCAATACTTGGAGGGTGCCTCCAAGGAGTGGACGTAGGTCGAGTCGACCGAACCACTATAAATTTCTGTGTTCTTTTTCTTGCTTCTGCACTTTTAAATTCCGCATTTTATTTTTGTGGTGTGATTTGGTTTATGCAATTTTATATTTTTTGTGAAAAGAGTTTTTAAAATACCAATTCACCCCCCCCCCCCCCCCTCTTGGTTAGCTTGGGACTAAGTTCATAGGGCTTAACATCCCAAACGAACTTTCATCCCTGAACCAAGAGACTTGAGTTCCTTAATCAACTTAGCTTTCTTTTCCAAAGATTGACTTCCTCTCTTCCCACTGAAAGGGATTAACACCTCACTGCGCAATTCCTGTGAATTTCCTGGGTTCTGCTTGCCATAAGAATCTGATTTGATCATCTCCATCTCGTTTCCTGGAGACAAGATCTCTCCTTCTTCAGCACCATTACAGTTAAATGACTCATCTAATTCAGCCAGCATTTTAAATCTGTTATCTACTTCCACTGCACCAAAATCCTCTACAGCCTATTCCAACATACCTTTAACAGATGGACTCATACTCTCTTGAACTGTCTCTGTTACACAAGCTTCAATCACCACTACATTGGGCACCCTTGAATTAACCATATCACCATTCAGATAGGAATCTGATTTTGGAGCTTCCCCACTATTTGATTTCTCTGGATTTGAGAGGCTGACCTTAGGAACATACATTCTCTTCATACTGAAGTGGTTATTCCTATTACCCAAACTCCTTTTAAAAGCCGTCTTCACCCTTCTCTTGTTCCCATGTTGGACCTTAATCCAGGGGTTATTTTTTCCATCCTCCAATGCAATCTTTGCATTCACTTCCTTCAATAGTTTTGTCTGACTTTCAATACCTTCCACTGGTTGTACAACCTTAGAACAAAATTCTGCCTTTTGTTTTCCTTCCTCACATTCTTTACTAGAATGGCCAATTCTACCACAATCTGAGCAGATTTTGGAAAACCCTTCATATTCCACTTTCTGAAAAAAATTGCCTGCTGATCCTTTCACCCAAACTCCCTTTGGGAGCTTCATGTCAAGTGGAATTCTAATACATACCTAAGCAAATTTCCTCATACTCCATTGAGACATATTCCCATCAAGTAAATATGGCTTACCAATTAACGAAGCAATTCTGCATATATTTATCTCATCCCAGCAATGGAGTGGTAAGTTGGGTAGCCAAATCCAAAAAGGTGAAGAAACACCATTTATATACAAAGGATTAAAGTTCACAGACCATTTGTCCAAGCCTATAACATGTCCTCTAATCCACCAAGGTCCACCCAAGAGAACACAGCTAACAGCTTTATCATCATTGAACGAGCATAAAATCCAACCAAGGCCCAAACCTGTAATATGGAATTTACCATACTTCTCCCATTGTCTCCTCAACTACATACATACCACATTAAAAGGAATCTCATCACCAAAAGTCTTCAGCTCTATAGCTCTTTCCAGCCTTTTAACATTTTCCATTTCCTTTCAGCATTGAGCACCACCATTTTCCCATCTTCAGATATACAGTCTCCAAGATCCAGGTTGTCAACATTAATGTCTGGTTTTCTCTTCCAAGCTGATTGTGTCCACACATTATGCTTCTACCCCTTAACAACTTCTTTCGAACCTGTGGCTGCCACATTCAGAACCTCCTCATGTGCCCCTGCAATTTTACTCATAGGCAATTCTGCAATCACATTCTCCGCATCCTTTGAAACTCCATAAAAAATATCAACCGAATTCTCAACAATAGGAGAAGATTTCGAAGAACTACGATCAACCTCAAAATTGACCTTTAAACCTCCCGAGGAGGAAGCAACCAAATTTTTATTATGCACATTTTCCCTTCCGCCTGTAGCACAAGGTGAGATATCCAAATTCTGTTTCAAGACATCCTCCTTAATAACATCTTTTCCCTTACCAGAAACATGGATAATTGTTTCTTTATTATCCAATAAACCACCCTCCTTGATCACCAGAGGTTTGTTAACAAAACTTCTGAAATTCTTATTGAAACCATCCAAGATCTTGGATCCGCCATTAAAGACTTCTGAAGGATCAAGAACTGGAACAGAGATTCCATTTCTAAAATTCTTCCATGCGTCCAAAGGAATAAGTTGTTGATGATCCATCGCCGTCCCTCCGAGCTGACGAATTGCCGAAGATCTGGCCAAACCCGCAACCGATGCGTCGTCCCGCCTAAACAAAAAGTAAAAATACCAGAGCTTCTCTCTCTTGTGCAAGTTAACCTTCGTGATGAAAACTAGTTACTAAACCAAGCTTGATTTACCTCATGGTGCTATTGGATCTATTGGTTGTACAATCAGAGCAAGTTAGGTACGGTTACATCTGTTAGATCTCCTGATATTGCTATTGATGCAGCTCGTGCTCATCTAGTAAAGCTTGTGAAGTTTATGAAGTCACTCTCTAAGCTGAGTAGTCTACTAATACTTTGTATCTGATAGCACCTCTAAGTGGTCAAGTATTCCATGATAGAGTAGTAGGGCTTGAACTGGTGAGCAGGTGCTACCACTAGTGATGGTGTGGGAGGTGCAGCTAGAGGATCTTTCTCTACCTCATTGAATTCATGCTCATCTTCGGGCTTATCCAATTGGTATAGATGAAAGAAAAGTGGAAAAAACCATTATACAAGAATATTTGTAATATGTCTACTAGTGTAGGATTTAGAAGATAGTATTTTTGATTTAGAATGTAGGATAATTGGTTTTTTAAATAAAGGTTCTACTTATTACATGTTGAAGGTTGGTGAATAGGAGTAAGATTTGGAAAATAGATAATAATAATCTAGGACATAATATGTAGTGTCAGATGTGATAAAATAGGTAATGACAGATATAAGTGAGGTGATATTAAATCTATCTCAAGCCTTAACAAGAATAGAAGTTTGGAGAATATGCAAGATTATATGGGCAATTTGGTTAAGTGTTTGGACAAAAGGCTTGTGCTCATTTATTTGGTATTCATACGGGGCTAGATTTATAGTGGTCCAATCATAATCTCTCATAGATGATAAGTTATGTGTTTTAACCACTTAAATAGAAAGATACAAATATTCAGAATGGTCATATTTAGTTATTTTTATAGGATTCTTATGCACATAGAAGTTCATAGAAGTTAATTTAGTGTTTACTTATAAGCTTGTCAAGAATTCAAATAAAAGTTTAGAATTGCAGGAAAAAGTGAGGGTTAAAGAAATTAAAGAGTGGTGGAAGAAAAGAGTTCTAGGACTTCATAATGAAGAAATATTTGGTTCAGGAAGCAAGGTGTGATGTGGGCTTCTTCGAAATGGTGGTAAGAAGATTCTTTGATGATTTCTTTAAAAGAATGATCAACAAAATAAAGAGAGGAACTATCTTATATCATACTAGCTCACTTACCACCTCCCATTTTTGACGACTAAGAATAAAAACTTGAATCCTATAAGAAGAGAAAGCTTGAAGTGGTGTGATTCAATCATTAGAACTAGATTTTCTTTGATAAAATCATTTAGATCTTACTAGATAATTAGAAGAAGTTAAATAATCTCGATGACCTATCATAAAAAGTAGTCAAATCATATAGTACTATCTGGCTTATATTATTTGAACATTATAAGAGCATTTTTTAGAAAGAGTTGTTAGGTATGACTTTTAACAAAGTGTTTGTATGTTATGAATAAGTATTCATACAATACAGTAATAACAAAAATATTATTCGTCCCACAATGTGGGGCAGACTATATGAATTTTTTTTCTCTCCATTGTGTCCTGTTAAAAGTCAAATTCATATTTAAATCTATTAAATAAAGATAATGTTAAATATTATCTAACCAAATTTCTTTTTAGGTCTACCTCTACCTTTCTTAACATAAACCAAATCTAATACTTATACTTTCCTAACTAGGACAATAGAAGGCCGATGTTTTATGAGACTAAACCATCTATATTAGCACTCTCTAATCTTATCTTCCACTGGTGCTAGTCAAACCTTTTCACGTATATACTAATTTCATACAATATAATTGTGTAATTAATAACATACTTATTGATTTAATTTTTTTCCTCTTACTATTGACATGTGGATCAAATAGCTTAAATAGGTGGTCATACAATTTGATCATACATTATTAGTCAAATAAGGGTAATTGTTTTCTTGAGTTGGAAGGATGTGTAGAGGTCTATTGATCGTATAATATGAATGAGGTTCAAACATTAAGAAGTGAACACCTTTTTTTATTTTTGAAAGTTTTGTTGGTGTGTGATGATTAAGGAAGCCTTTTACTAACTACTAAAAACATACAAATAAACTAAAAATAATAAAAAAAATTGGGAAAAATATAACAAACATAAAATTACACAAACTACTATCTACACTTGATGTTAATTTCACTTCTGCTCATAATCAAGCATGAATGTCAATGGCATCAAATCTACTCTTCAATGTGCTAAAGGTGTCACAACTTGGGGGTTTAGTGAAAATGCCTACCAATTGATTCCCAGTTGATATGTAATGTAGTTTTATATCACCATTGTCAATATAATTTTTAATGAAATGATCTTCGATGTCTATATGCGTAGTCCAAGAGTATCAAAATAAAATTTTAGAAATGTATATGGCACAAGTGTTACAAAACATGATTGGTATAGTGCCTAAATAGAGTACAAGGTTAAGGATTTATTTATTTAGCTATAAGAATAGAGTAACATAACTTTGTATCGGTATATATTCCACTTCAGTGGTGGATAGGGCAATTGAATTTTGCATTGTAATGGACTAGGAAATTAATTATTTCCTTATGAAATGGTAAGCTCTAGAAGTAATTATTTTTGTCTATTTAAAACCCTATAAACTTTGAGTCTTAATATCCTATGATTTCAAGTGAAGAGTTATGTGTATGATACAAGATACCTATGTTTTGGGTACCCATAAATCATCTAAAGATGATTTTAATTTTTTTCATATTTCAATCTTTCAAGTCTTCTTGAAATCTAGCACAACAATAAATATTAAATATTATATATGGTTTTTTATGATTCAAATACTTATGTTATCTTATTATGCCCCTATACTTTTTCTGATCTACTGATTTTCCATTTGCATCATTTTCTAATTAAATGGTAAAGCTCATGTGTGTATTAATTATTTTAGTATCTTCCATCTCATACTTCTTTAGAATATCCTTGATATGTGTACTTTGACTAAGAAAGGTACCATCATCCCATTGCATCACACTAACACCAAGAAAATATTTCAGCTCAAGCATCATACTCTAGACAAACTCTCTACTCATGAATTCAAAAAATTTATTACAACAAAATTTATTTGTTGATCCAAAAAATATATCATCTCTTTATATTTAAACATTTAGTAGATCATCTCATAGTTTCTTTTGGATTAGAGTGATATATGCACAACCTTTAATTAATTATCTATCTATGAGAAATGTAATAAGTCTTTCATAACATGCCCTACATGCTTGTTTCAACCCATTTTCAATTTGCAAAAATGATTAGAAAAGGTTAAATTTTCAAATCATATAGGTTATTCTACACAGACATCATCCTTGATAACCACATTCAAGAAAGCAATCTTTACATCAATTTTATTCATCTTGAATCCTCTAAAACATGCAAAAGCTAATAGTACTCTTAAGGATTTTAATCTAGCTATAAGGTAAATGGTCTCCTCAAAATTAAAGCCTTCAATTTGATAATACCACTTAGGTATTAATCAAAACTTCTTTCTAGCCACTACTCTAGAATCATTCATCTTGATATTTAGGTAGTTGAAGAGACCTTTCCTAAGATTCTAGAGAGAGAAGCTCCAAGATTACAGAGAGAGAAAAAGTTCAATTTCTTCTTCGTTTCCAGTTTGGCGGCTGTTTCGGGGATGCTGGCTGGTGATCCGGCTTTGATCATCGATGGCGAAGCTACTGATGGCTTCGATACTCATGATTCATGTTCTTTATTGATTTGTCTTTCTGTAAGGAGTGGTAATCTAGTGATCAGGGAGCCTACAGTTTCGAAACTGATTTCCCCTATTTTTGTTTCGGGTAAAGGGAAGGATATTGAGGATTCCAGAATGGAATCAGGATTACCTATTTCTAGATTAAAATTTAAATCCAATGATGGTGAAGTCTCTTCATCACTGGTATGATGATTTGTTTCAATCATTTCGGCAATTTGAATTAAGAGATTTGCGGTTCTATAGAGATCCCTTCAATTCAAATTAATAGACATAGCTCTTCAGTTGTTTGTTAAAAAGCCCAAAACAAGCCCTTGTTGGCAAAAGATCATGTTGTTTTTGTTAGTGAAAAAGTGAATATGGGAACTAATCCATGGATCGAGCAATATCACATCAAAGTTGATACAACAAACGTGGAAAATTGTTTAACTGCGGACGGGATGGTAGTAAAATTATTTGAACCTAATGTGAAGACCAATTCTTATCATCTACATCTCTCTATTATGGTAAAGGTGTTTGGAGGTGATGCTTCAACACAAATGACTGCTTTGGAACTACGGTGTCAATGGAATCATTTCGGTAAATTTCATTTGACATTCATTGGTTTAGGATGGAGGTTGTGCTTTTTCTATGCAAAAGAAATAATGGAGAATGTTCTTGATGGAGGGCCTTGGTTCATAAATGGGCAAATAATTGGCATGGATAAATGGAGTTTGGATTCCTCTCCTTCTTCTTTGAAAGGATTTAGCTCTCCAATTTGGGTAAGATTGCCTAATCTTCCACTTTTTCATTGGGAAGAAGTCAATTTTGCATGGATTGCTTCCCTTATTGGCACTCCTCTTCTTATTGATTGAAATATGTTTCAATGTTGCAAAAGGGAATTTGGTAGAGTTTGTGTAAGATTGGAGCTTGATAAGCAACTCCCTTTGGGGGTTTGTGTTGAAGGTCCAAATTGTAGGTTCTTTCAAAAAGTTGAGTATGAGAGGATTTCTTCTCTATGTTATATGTGTGGCAAGATTGGGCACTCAACAAATTCTTGTGAAGTTAATATGGTGAAAGATGGTAAAGATCATGTGGCAGCAAATGTTATGAAGGGAGCTAATGAACTTGAGGTGGAACCCAAAGATCCTTTGTATGGGCCTTGGATTCTTGTCAACAACAAAAAGAAGAGATGGAACAATCCTATGAAAATGAATAAGCTAGTAATTTCCAAATATGTTATGGTAAACAACAAACAGAAATTTAATGGGAAAGAAGTCCAGAAAGATGATATTGAAGATGGTTTTCAGATTTCTGAGAAAGTTCATCAGACAATGAGGGATATTATGGCTGATCCAATTTTACCAAAACCTGGAGCTTCTATTTCTACTGAAGTGGAATCGGTAAGCATTAATCTTACTTATTATTCTATTCCTAGAAATAATAGATTTGAATTGCTTGGTGAACTTGAAGAGGAAATTGGTGAGAAGACTGTTGTAGGGGACTGTCTTCTTGTAAATCCCTGTATTAAAGAAGGGGAGATTGTTAGTTCTGCTAATGATGAAGTCTCTGTGATGGAGAAGGAAAAATCTGAATATGTTTCTGTAATTGACAACATAGAGGTTGATAGTGTTGGTAAGCCTAAGCCTAAACTTCAAAAGGAACTTAGATTTTTGGGTCCTTTAAATCAATCTTCAAGGCTTAAGAAACAAGATGGACTGGATAAAAAGAAGGGTGGGGGACCTACCCCCTTGGTGACCAAATGAGTTCGCTTGTATTTTGGAATTATAGGGGGGGAAATAAGAGGGAAGCCCCTCTATATTTGAAGGAGGTAGTCAGAGATTGGGATGTTGTTTTTATGGGCATTATAGAAACTAAAATTGCTTCTATGGATAAATGGGAGTTTAGTATTTATATGGGCAAAGTGTGGGATTTCTTTCTATATCCCTCAAATCGGATGTCAGGAGGAATAGTGGTGATGTGGAAATATGATTTGGCCAATTTTACCTTAATTATAGTAAATGAGCAATGTGTGATTAGAAAGCTTTGTATTGTGAACAAAGGCACTTGGGTTGTTTCTTCTGTTTATGGTAGTAGAGATGTTTATAGTAGAGGAAATTTGTGGGAATGCTTAGGCTCACATTCCTCATTGGAGTTTCCTTCTGTGATTAGTGGTTACTTTAACTGTATTCTTTCTCAAGAAGATAAAAGAGGGGGTTAAAAGTTCAAATTCTCTCTTGCTACTCAAGTGATGAACTCCTTTATGAACCATTATGATTATCATGATGTGGGAATCATAGGTCCTAATTACACTTTGTGTAATAACAAAAGTGGGGGAGCTCGTATATGGGAGTCTTCTCAATTCTAAAGCTTTGGAAATTCTCCCTCAAGTAGTTAACAGACATGTGGCTAAGGTGGTTTCAGACCACTGTCCGGTGGTTTTCAAGTTTGATTTCAAAGATTTTCAAAAATCCAAAATGCTGAGGTTCGAAGATGTCTAGCTCTCGTATCCTTCATATTTCAATGTAGTGAAGAAAGCTTGGAGTAAGCAACGTAAATGTGATCCAACGGAGGTGTTGAATAAGAAGTTTCATATTTTGTTAAGAGCTCTATTCTTTTGGAGTATAACTAAACACAAAAATTTATTGGAATTAAAAGATAAACTCAAAAAAAAGGTTGCTTATTTGCAACTTGAAGAAGCTAATGGTGATGGAAATTCTGAACAGTTTATCTTCTTACTCAAATCTAAAGTCCATGAACTGAACATCACTCTTGCATGGCTAAATGTGTGATGGAGACAAAGAGTGAAGTTAAAGTGGATGAAGGAGAGTGACATAAACTCTCATTTTTTTCATTCCTTTGCAAATGGTTGAAAGAATGAAAATTTTTTCAAACAAGTGAACAATGAAGTTAGTGAAATGGTTACTGATCAAAATTCCATTGAACAAACATTCTTAAGTTTGTTTTCTCAAAAGTGGAAGAACGAGGGAGCATAAAGCAAGGAGGATGTCGGGTTGCTGGAGGCAAATTATACTGTTGAGAAAGTTGAGAAAGTTATTATGAGTCTTGGAAGCAATATCTCTCCTCGAATAGATGGTATTCCTTATTCCTTTATGAAATCTTACTGGAAATTAATTGCTCAAGATATTTGGAAGGCAATTTCTCATTTTATTTCTTCGATTAACATGAATGCTAAGTGGAAAGAGGCAATGGTGGTTCTTATTCCTAAAGTCCAAAATCTGGTAGATCCTTCTCATTTTTGTCCTATTCGCTTATGTTTGTCTATTTATAAAATTGTTGCAAAACTTTTATTAAATAGACTAACTTATGTAATCAATAAGTTGATTTTGAAAAATCAAGCTGCTTTTTTAAAAGGAAGATCACCTTTGGAACATGTTCTTTTGGTTCAAGAATTATTTCACAAATTTAGATTTTCTAAATCTAAGAAAGGGTTGGTGGCGGTGAAAATTGATATGGAACAAGCATTTGATTGTATGTCTTGGAATTCTTTGAAGAATGTTCTGAATTACTTTGGATTTCTTTGGCTTTTACAAATCTTCTAATGGAGTGTGTTATAAATCCAAAGTTTTCTATTCTTTTCAATGGTATCAAATCAAATTGGATTCAAGCTAAGAGTGGATTTAGACATGGATGTCCGCTTTCTCCCTATCTTTTCATCTTATAATCCCAACTTTTATCTAATAATTGGTACCAAAATGGAAAAGATTTAGGGATAAAAGTGGCTGCTTCGGCTCCAAAGGTTTTCGACTCTTTATATGCGGATGATGTACTTCTATTTTCTGAAGCCAAAGTTGTATATTTGAAAATGCTAAAAAGGATCATTGAAGACTATTGTAACTAGATAGGGTTGTCAGTTAATCTGAAAAAATCTGCTATTATGTATGGGAAGTCAGTTAGTAAAGCAAAGAAGAAATCTTTTTCTAAAATTCTCAAATATAAGGAGGTGCAGGAGTTGAAATATTTGGGAACAAATCTTTGCTTAAGAAGAATGGTGTCTTCAGATTTTCTTTCCATTCTTGAGAAAGCAACGGCCAAAATTAACACTTAGGGAAACAACTTCTTTTCATTGCCAGGAAGACTTGTTTTGGTGAAGACAGTTTTCATTGCTATTCCTATTTTTTATGTATCTCATTCTTTGGTTCCCATTAACATCTTAAAGAAATTAGAGAAGATGTGCAAAGAATTCATTTGGAAAAAATTGAATAATGCTATAGGTATGCATTATATCTCGTGGGATGTTCTATGTAAGCTTTGTGGTGAAGGTAGAGCTGGAATTCATTCATCTGTATCTATGGTTGCTCCTCTTAGATCTAAATATGCTTAGGAATTCATTAAAGGATCCATTTCCTTGCTGTACAAGACATTAAAAGCAAAGTATGGGAATCATATTTGCAATGAAGTAAGGAAAAAGAATTGCTCTGTCACATGGAAAATTTCAAATAAAGGAATGCAGTCCCTGCATCCTTTGGTGAAATGGAAGGTAGCTACAGGTTCATCGATTGATACTCTACAAGATGTGTGCTTCTTAATAGGATTATATCTAAATGACCAACATTTATCATTGTTATGGTAGAGGATTTTCCAAAGCTAGAGTTCTTTATTAAAGAAAGGGAATGGGATTAGATTGAGCTTAAGAAATACTTTGGAATTAAGTTACCGAAGATGATTTTACAAGTGCAAATTGAGAAAGAAAATGCTGAAGACTCCAGGGAACTTCAATACAAATTTTTCGGTAAATCTTTGGCTTCTTTGGAAAGAACGGTTCATGATCCAGTTTGTACAAAGAATATTTGCTGGAAGTGGCTGAAATTTGTTAAATTAGTGCCATGAGTTCTTTGTTTTTGCTGGAGATTACTAAATAATGGCATTCCAACTTTTGATTTAATTATGTACAGAAGGATAGATAAAAATAATTCCTGTACGAGAGGATGCACAGTAGTTGAAAAGAAGGAGAACATTGTTGTTAGCTATGAAAAGTTATTTCAATTGTTTGAGACATTAAACAATTGGGGATTCACGTTAGCTAGATATAATTCTTTGTTGGATTGTATTAATAATCTAAAGGTTTTGATAAATTTAAATCATTTTTTGGCTAATCTTTACTGTACAATGGTTTATTTCTCTTGGAAAAGTAGAAATAATGTCACTCATGGTGGCAAAGAGCTGGGGACGGGATCCTTTCTGCTAAAGCTATTGAAACAGCTACATATTCTTCAAATTGTAATATCTTCTCAGACCACTTGGGAGCAAATCAGCTTTTGAAGCTCTCTAATTCTTCTTGGCACCCTCCTCCACCCATGTGGATTAAAGGTAACTTTGATGCTTCTCTCTTAAACTCAAATGAAGCCAGAATTGCAGGAGTCTTTAGAGACCATAAAGGAAGGTTTCTTTTTGCCTTCAGTATCAAATGTGTTCATTGGGACATTGGCTTTTTGGAGCTTATGGCTATACGGGCTTTGAAATTTTTACGTCATAGTTGGAACTTTGAAGCTAAAGGGATTATTATTGAAGGGGATAATCATAATGTCATCAAGTATCTTCAAAATTCTTTGAATAAAGTTCCCAATAAGAAGGAATTGGTCGAAGATTTGTCTTTTTTGAAAGATATAAATAATTTCCTTCTTCATTACGTTAATAGGGAATGTAATAAATTAGCTGATTGTGTGCTAATTTTGCTTTATTAGAACATTTTATTTGGGAGGATCTCTATTGCAATAAGATTCGTCCATGTTTATTGGTTTTGCTTAAAGATGAGTGTGATAGAATTACTATCACTATCTAGGTTGTAATAGTTTTTTTTCTATTTTAAATGCTTTTGGTAGTTAAAAAAAAAAGAATCATTCATCTTTTTTTTTGGATGAAACCCAGTGAAGTGGCCTACACATTTATTAAAAAAAAAAGATTACAAATAGTCATTAAAGGGACTTGAAACTCTACTAAATGCTCCATAATAGCTACAATTAAAAGCAAGAAAAAACCTAAAAAGCCTCAAGTCTTATACTAAATTACAATAGAAAGCAAAACCAAAAGCACAATAAAAAGGGATCCTCCAAATAATCTTCAAAGGCCACCTCAACCACCTCCAAATCAACACTTCACAAGAAAAAACATTATTTCAAAAAATATTATGCTTCGTTAGTCAACCAAATATCACTTGAAAATTAACAAAAAGAAACAAAAAAAGAGAAATTACCAAACCAACAATAAACTTAATCTAAAGTAAGCAATGTCCAACAACACTAAAATAAAAAAACCAAATAAAAATAATCCAAAAAACAAAATAAGAAACAACTTAAAAATCTAAACAGACAAGATAAGACAAGAAAAACAACCCAAAATAAGACAACACGAAGAAAGTTAAATAAAGATTAAAAAAATAGATAGAAAACATTGGCTCAGGAAAGTATAATATCAATAAAATCATTTATGGAAGAATTATAATACCAAAGACTCAAAAGAAAATTGGCAAAACACACCAAGCACCAATCCAAAATTCAGCATCCTACCCAAGCACAACACTAAAACCTGAACACTAACTAAAGATACCTAGAAACCTGTACCCATCCATCCTCACACATTAACATCTAAAACAGATAAGACAACAAAAAACTTAAACACATCCATCTATACACAAAAAATCTACATCCAACCACAACCCAACAATATAATAAACACCAACAATAACTCCAAAAAAAACTAATAACTCAGAGAAACAAAAAAATAACCATCCATAAAGAGATTTAAGAAAAACTTCATCATAGGCAAACTCAAACAAAACAACACTAAACCACAAACACCATAAATCCAAAATCAATACTTAGAAATAATATAAGGCAAACCTGATTTATCAAGATTAACTAAACCTCATAATTAAAAAGGAATATCTGTATTGGAAAATAATATAAATTGTTGCAAATTAGCTTCAGCTTTAGCCAAAACATCTGCCCAAGAATTACCTTCTCTCCAAAAATGAGAAATCTTAAAATCTAAATGAGAAAGCATCTTTTTAATATCTTTAAAGATATAGTAATTATAATAATTACCAATAATTTTATGTCAATTAAAATGAATAACTAAAAAAGCATCAACTTTAATCCATAATCTAAAAAGACTTTTAGACAAACAAATTTGAAGAGTTTTTCGAATAGCCATCACCACATTCATCTTATTTTTGAATACCCACTTGGTACCTTATATACTATGGTCCTTGGGTCTTCTAACCAACTCCCATATATCATTCCTAACAAATAACTTTAACTCTTCTTCCATATTTAGGATTCATAATTGATCAAATAAGTCTTGGTCTATATTTGTGGGTTCTACCATAGTGATGAACACGTAATGAATAACCACTTTCTTAAGTCCATGCCTACTTCTAATTCCTATAAATGGATCTATAAAAAATAGCTCCATTATATGACTAGATGATTATTTGCATGCTCTAGGCAATTGCTCCTGAAATTCTTTTCTGTGACCTAGGTCAATAGATTCTACTCCTAGGTTAACCTCTACTTATTTATGTTCTCCTAACATAGGCTCTCAAGATTTGTTAGATTTATCAAACATGATGTGGGTAGACTCCTCTTGATCTAAGGACCTCTTATTAATGATCCTTTAAGCTTTACTAATTAAAAATATACTAAGACATTAAAGTTAGGGTCAAACTTTCCTAGAGAAGATTTTCCATCAAAAAGGATAAAACATTTACACATAAAGTTCTGACGATGTGAATGATTTGGTGTTGTATCATTATGCAAATCATAAGGTGCCTTATTAAATTTTTATTTAACATTCACCCTATTAAAACATAACACGTAGTATTCACTGCTTCTATCCAAAATTATCTAAGGAGTTGGTATTTAGCTAACATAGCCCGAGTACTTTCACTAATGTTATACTTTTCCTTTTAGTTATCCCATTCTACTAAGGGGTCCTAGGGAAAAAAGTTATGTTCAATTCCTAACTCCTCAGCACAAGCGAAAGAAAATCAGAGCTATGAAAGTTTGTTAGGGATGTTAAGCCCTTAAGAACTAGCCCAAGGCTAGCCAAGAGGGGGGGGGGGTGAATTGGTATTTTTTTAAAAAAATTTCTTTAAGCAAAGCACAACAAAACTTAAAACTAAATCACCACTGAAATCAAGGTGCAGAAAAATAAATGCGGAAGCAAAATAAAGAAAGATCACACTAGATTTATAGTGGTTCAGTCAATCATTGACCTACTTCCACTACTCGGAGGCACTGTCCGAGTATTGCGCTAATTAAGTGTCTCTCATTTAGCTCCCACAGCTAGGTGGAGAAGCCTTTACAAATGACTCCTTTTCACCAACCCCACCGTGGCAGAGAACCGACTCCTTTTGCTTCCTCCTAAAGCGGGCAGGGAACCCAGACCATTGTTGAAGTAGACCTCCCAAGAACCTCCCAAGGATGAAGGACGAAGAGCAGAGATGATGGCTTGGAACATTGCTTGGAGAAACCTTTTTGAACCCTCTCACAAACACCCCCTCATAAGTTCCTCTCTCTCCCTCTCTCTATCCCTCTCCTAAGGCTCTCTCAGGTCAAGACAGCAGCACTAAAGGTCTTATTGCATGAGAAAATTCGGGTCTTTTAAATAGAATTTCAAGAACCAACATTACGTCCAGGATGATAGTAATATCTGTTGAAACTCGTTCACTATGAATTAGGTTGTTACGCCTAAGTTTATGTCCCATGGCTAACCAAGAGGGGTTGGTGGGTAAATTGGTAATTTAAAAAATTATCCCTCTTTTGAGAATTTTAAACCGAAATTAAACTTTAATGTTTTTTGTAGAAATAGTTTTTCAACCACAGGTTTTAAACAGTAAATCACAAAAATAAAATAAAAATAGCGGAAAAATAATGACACTAGATTTATAGTGGTTCGATCAAAACCAGACCTACATCCACTCCCCGGAGGTAACCTCCGAGTATTGCACTAATTCCAAAAGTGTCTCTCCTTTTGCACCCACAGTAAGACGTAGATTCCTTTACAATAAACTCTTTCTACCACCACCCGGTGCGGTAGAGAACCGTCGTCCTTTTACACTATCCCCAGTGTTGGCAAATAATCATCCATCCTTTCACACTCTCCTAGTGTGGGCAAAGAACCCTTCGTCTGTTAACACTCTCCTGTTACAAATCTATTTTCATGACTTATGTTTTGATGATTGACAAACACTATTGATTCTCTTGGACTACTTGTTACTTCTAACTTTTCAGGAATCGAAGATCAGATGAACAAACGAAGCCAGTTCAAGATTACGTAGGTCTAAGGTTGAGTCAGTCTGTACTTTGCTTTTTTCTCTTCTTGAGTCTATTTGTAATGGTCAAAGAGACTAATGCTAAGTATCCTACACACACACTTGAGAGACTTATAAATTCTATTTTTACTCATATCGGCCAGGACGATATTTACATCGTCCTAGACGATCAGGCTTAAAACAGAAAGTTTAATTAAGGATTCTTAATTAAGGTAACCGACATTAACGGATTGTCCTGTACAATACGTGTATCGGCCAGGATGATAAGCTCAAAATAGAAAGAAGTTACCGCCATAGACAATTAAGGTATACTGTATTTTTAAATAATCGGCCAGGACGATCATTGATCGGCTTGGACGATATTCACAAATTATACCTTAATTAATCAGGAAATCAAGGGAGTAATTAAGGATGATTGATACGATCATATCACCCTGGATGATTGCAGGATTGGCTAGGACGATCTATTCAAAAACCTTTGTTACTTCAGGATGATAAATATCAGCCAGCTCGAATTCAAGGCGATGCTCTGGACGATTTTTCTCTGATTTGAACTGATCTGCCGGGACAATCATGAGATCGGCCTGGACGATCAAGCTAATTTTAAATCATCCAGTTTGCATTCAGGGCGATGCTCTGGCCGATCTTCTAAGATTTGTACTGATCGTCCAGGACGATGTCCATATCGGCCTGGACGATATTGTCGGCAACTTGTAATTAATGAGCTCCTTTGAAGCTCTTCTATTTAAGAGCTCTACTTCAACATTTTGAACAACCTTTGTGCTACTGCCTTGACCTGAGAAGGCCTTGAGGAGAGAAAGAGAGAGAGGGAGAGAGAGAGGATCTTGTGAGGGGGAGCTTATGAGGGGATTCACAAGGGTTGCTTCAAGGATCGCTCTGCTTCTTCTTCGTCTAGAGTTTCTCATCCGTGGAAGGGTCGGTAGAGGTAAGGAGTCACTATTTGGTTGAGGTTCTCTGCCAGCTTCAGGAGGAAGCAAAGGGAGATAGGTTCTCTGCCTTGCTGGGGTGGCAAAAAGGAGGTGCTTTGTAAAGGCTTCTCCGACTAGCTGTGGGGGCTAAAGGAGAGTCACGATTTTAGTGCAATACTCGGAGGGCGCCTCCGGGGATTGGACGTAGGTCGAGTTGACCGAACCACTATAAATTTCTGTGCTTGTTTCTTGCTTCCGCATTTTTAATTTTCGCATTTATTTTTCTCGTGGTGTGATTTTGGTTTATGTGATTTTTGTTCTTTGTGAAAAGAAATTTTTTTAAAATAGTAATTCACCCCCCTCTTGGTTAGCTTTGGCCAGTTCTATAAGTCTTAACTTCTCTAACGAGTTCTCAAGTGGTTTCAGAGCGGGATTCATAAAAACTGGGTTTGAAAACTTTTTGAATTTTGATCCGTGGCTAACCTTGGAAATCATAACACTACGGAAGGTTATTCAATTACACGACCTCCCTTTTTGACAACTTACCTTTTGATTTCTGAAAAACCCGCATGTCAACGTTTTTACAATCTACTAATTATCACATGTGGATGCTTATCAAAGAAGGTTATTCTTCACCTTCTCGTGAAATTAATGGTGTTAAAATTGAAGTTGCTTTTATTGAATGGACTTTCGATGAATGAGATTTAGCTCAATTGAATGCAAAATGTTTAAACTGTTTTTTCTGTTCTTTAAAATTTAAGGATTACATGCGTGTCTCCACTTGTAAAACTGGTAGAGAAATTTGGGATAAATTATGTATCACCTATGAAGGCACTAATGAGGTTAAACAATCCCGTTTGAATATTCTCTTGCGTGATTATGAACTTTTTCATATGAAACCTCAAGAATTAATTTTTGACATGTACACTAGGTTTACTCAGATAGTCACTTCACTGCATGCATTAGGAAAAGAACTTTCAAACTATAAAAAAGTAAACAAGATTTTGAGATGCTTGCCTTCGTCATACGATGCCAAAATCACTATAATCACTAAATCTAAGGATTTGAACACTTATTCTATTGATAACTTACTTGACTCACTCATTGCTTACAAGCAAGGGGTGAATCAAAGAAATCTTGATACAGGTGAGAAGAAGAAGGAAAAAACAGTTGCATTGAAGGTGCACAAATCAGATTCTGAAACTTCCGGGTCTGAAAGCGATGAGGTTTACTTCATCACAAGGCAATTCAAAAGCTTTCTAAGGAAAAAACAAAAGCATCACTGGAGAAAAGGTAGGGATCATAAAAATTCTAAAGGATCTTCTGATGTTGTTTACTATGAATGCAGGAAACCAAGACACGTGAGAACTGATTGCCATACACTTAAAGATCACTCAAGCAAAGGAAAGGGTGAGGAGAAATCTAAGCTAAGGAATGACAAGATGAGAGTACAAAAAGCATTTTGGGAGGATTCGGCATTGGACTCATCGGAGACGGAACAAGAAGATGAGACATTAAAATTATGGTTGATGGCAGACGACAATCCTGATCAAGAAGAGGTATGTGAATTTTCCTACGATCAACTTCTTGAAGTTTCAGAAAACATTCATGCATCATATAAGAAATTAAAGAAAACACATGCTAGCTTGAAATTAGAATTTTTAAATCTACAAAAAGAGCATGAAATTTTGATTAAAGACCATCAAACGATTGATTCAAATCATATGACTTTACTTGATGAATTTGATGAGTTAAATAAAAATCATTGTGAATTAGTTGAAAAGCATGATGCATTAAAAGTTTCACACACATCACTTGAATCTTATTTTAAGAAGTCTGAGGAGATGGAGAAAAATTTGGGGATTGAAAATGAAGTCTTAAAGAGCACTAGTTTGAAGATTCAAAATGAATTAGAAGCATGTAAGAAAACTAGGATGACACCCACTTTTGATCAATTGCCAAAACCTAAGAAGAGGCATTATAACTCAAATAACTTAAGAAATCCCTTTTCTTGGAGTTAGATATTTTTCATGTGGCATGCTAGGACACAACTCACACACTTGCACAATTCATCATAATACACATTGGGTGTGGAGACCTAAGGTGCATGATCCACAACATATCACCCATGCATTGCATTCTACTCTTCATAAGAAGGAACCCAAACCTGCTTGGGTTCCTAAATCTAACTTTTTGTAATTTTGCAGGAAGGCTATCACAAAAGGCCTCGTGAGAGTATCTGGTACCTGGACAGTGGATTCTCTCGACATATGACTGGTGATGTCAATTAGTTTGTGGAACTAGAGTCCAGGACTGGAGGCAAGGTTACTCTTGGAGACAACACCACCAAGAAGGTGGTAGGCACAGGTATAATTGGTAATTCCAAGAACCTTATGATTGAAAATATTTTGCTTGTAGATGGATTGAAGCACAACTTGCTCAACATAAGTTAATTCTGTGACAAAGGATTCATCGTGCAATTCTCTGCAAATTCATGCATTGCAAGTTTAAGTAACAACACTATTTTGCAGAGAAAGAGGATCAACAACGTCTACATGCTTGATTTAAATAACATTGAATGTGCTGCTTCATTTTGCTTAAAAACTGTAATTGATGATTCTTGGTTGTGGCACCGGAGACTTTGTCATGCAAGTATGAAAACCCTTAGGAAGGTGACCCAAAAAGACCTAGTTAGAGGTGTCCCCAAACTCAAGTTTTCAAAAGACCACCTTTGTGATGCCTGTCAACTGGGAAAGTAAGTCCACTCCACCTTTCACCCCATTAAGGACATTAGCACCTCTAGACCTTTAGAAGTCCCTCACATGGATTTGTTTGGACCAATTAGCACTACCAGCCTGGGAGGGAAAGTCTATGGATTTGTGATTGATGATGACTACTCGAGGTTCACTTGGACTAGATTTCTTTCACATAAAAATGAGTCTTTTGAGGAGCTTAAAACATTTTCTTCTTGGATTCAAAAAAGCAAGGGTGTAAGATTTTGACCATCCATAGTGACCATTGGGGAGAGTTTGAGAATGAAAGATTTGGAGATTTTTTTGAGGGCAAGGGTATTAGCCACAATTTTTCAGCTCCTAGGACCCCTCAGCAGAATGGGGCAGCTGAAAGGAAGAACCGGACCTTGGTGAAATCGCTAGAGTCATGCTTGCTGAGTATTCACTTCAAAAATACTTTTGGGCTGATGTGGTTAACACAGCTTGTTATGTGTTGAATAGGGTGAATGTTAGAGTCAAATTAGAAAAGACACCCTATGAGATCCTTAAGGGTAGGACACCCAATCTTTTCCACCTTCATATCTTTGGTTGTAAGGTTTTTATTCACAACAATGGGAAGTCTCACTTGGGAAAATTTGATCCTAAATCTAATGAAGGAGTATTCTTGGGATATTTTAGTGTTGGAAAGTGTTTTAGGGTGTTTAGCAAGAGAACTTTGATGGTGGAAGAGACAACCCATGTAGTATTTGATGAGTCTGAGCCTAAGAAACATGGAGTAGAAGATGATGATGTTGTAGAGATTACAAGTGGAGTAGAAAATTTGGGGAAGGAGATAGAACATCAAATTAATGAAGGAGTAGGAGATGTCACCCAAGGAGTAGAGAATTTTGATTTGGATGAAAGGGTTGGACCTTCACACACTTCACCTAGAGATTGGAGATACTCTACAAGTCACCCCAAGGATTTGATCTTAGGAGACCCTTCTAGTGGAGTTAAGACTAGACATGGACTTAGGAAGGAGGTGAACCACTTTGCCTTTATCTCAATGACTGAACCCACCACCATTAACCAAGCCCTTACTGATGAGTTTTAGATTCTAGCAATGCAAGAAGAATTGAATCAATTTGTTAGGAATGATGTTTAGGAGCTTGTAGAAAGACCTAAGGGACAAAGTGTAGTAGGGACTAAGTGGGTCCTTAAGAACAAGGTGAATGACTCAGGAGTGATGGTTAGGAATAAAGCAAGATTGCGTAGTGTTTTGCCATCATCAAAAAAGAGGAGATTATTGCAAATCTATTTTCATGACTTATGTTTTGATGATTGACAAACACTATTGATTCTCTTGGACTACTTGTTACTTCTAACTTTTCAAGAATCGAAGATCGGACGAACAAATGAAGCCAGTTCAAGATTGCGTAGGTCTAGGGTTGAGTCAGTCTGTACTTTATTTTTTCTCTTCTTGAGTTTATTTGTAATGGTCAAAGAGACTGATGCTAAGTAACCCTACACACACACACTTGAGAGACTTAGAAATTCTATTTTTACTCATATCGGCCAGGACGATATTTACATGGTCCTGGACGATCAGGCTTAAAACAGAAAGTCTAATTAAGGATTCTTAATTAAGGCAGCCAACATTAATAGATCGTCCTGGATGATACATGTATCGGCTAGGACGATAAGCTCAAAATAGAAAGAAGTTGCCGTCATAGACAATTAAGGTATATTGTATTTTTAAATAATCGGCCAGGACGATCATTGATCGGCCTGGACGATATTCACAAATTATGCCTTAATTAATCAGGAAATCAAGGGAGTAATTAAGGATGATTGATACGATCATATCATCCTGGACGATCGTAGGATCGGCCAGGATGATCTATTCAAAAACCTTATTTACTTCAGGACTATAAATTTCGGCTAGCTTGAATTTAGGGCGATGCTCTGGACAATTTTCCTTTGATTTGAACTGATCGGCCGGGATGATCGTGAGATCAGCCTTGATGATCAAGCCAATTTTAAATCGTCCAGTTTGCATTCAGGGCGATGCTCTGGACGATTTTCCTCTGATTTGAACTGATCTGTCGGGACAATCATGAGATCGGCCTGGACGATCAAGCTAATTTTAAATCATCCAGTTTGCATTCAGGGCGATGCTCTGGCCGATCTTCTAAGATTTGTACTGATCGTCCAGGCCGATGTCCATATCGGCCTGGACGATATTGTCGGCAAATTGTAATTAATGAGCTCCTTTGAAGCTCTTCTATTTAAGAGCTCTACTTCAACATTTTGAACAACCTTTGTGCTACTGCCTTGACCTGAGAAGGCCTTGAGGAGAGAAAGAGAGAGAGGGAGAGAGAGAGGATCTTGTGAGGGGGAGCTTATGAGGGGATTCACAAGGGTTGCTTCAAGGATCGCTCTGCTTCTTCTTCGTCTAGAGTTTCTCATCCGTGGAAGGGTCGGTAGAGGTAAGGAGTCACTATTTGGTTGAGGTTCTCTGCCAGCTTCAGGAGGAAGCAAAGGGAGATAGGTTCTCTGCCTTGCTGGGGTGGCAAAAAGGAGGTGCTTTGTAAAGGCTTCTCCGACTAGCTGTGGGGGCTAAAGGAGAGTCACGATTTTAGTGCAATACTCGGAGGGCGCCTCCGGGGAGTGGACGTAGGTCGAGTTGACCGAACCACTATAAATTTCTGTGCTTGTTTCTTGCTTCCGCATTTTTAATTTTCGCATTTATTTTTCTCGTGGTGTGATTTTGGTTTATGTGATTTTTGTTCTTTGTGAAAAGAAATTTTTTTAAAATACTAATTCACCCCCCTCTTGGTTAGCTTTGGCCAGTTCTATAAGTCTTAACATCTCTAACGAGTTCTCAAGTGGTTTCAGAGCGGGATTCATAAAAACTGAGTTTGAAAACTTTTTGAATTTTGATCCGTGGCTAACCTTGGAAATCATAACACTACGGAAGGTTATTCAATTACACGACCTCCCTTTTTGACAACTTACCTTTTGATTTCTGGAAAACCCGCATGTTAACGTTTTTACAATCTACTAATTATCACATATGGATGCTTATCAAAGAAGGTTATTCTTCACCTTCTCGTGAAATTAATGGTGTTAAAATTGAAGTTGCTTTTATTGAATGGACTTTCGATGAACGAGATTTAGCTCAATTGAATGCAAAATGTTTAAACTGTTTTTTCTGTTCTTTAAAATTTAAGGATTACATGCGTGTCTCCACTTGTAAAACTGGTAGAGAAATTTGGGATAAATTATGTATCACCTATGAAGGCACTAATGAGGTTAAACAATCCCGTTTGAATATTCTCTTGCGTGATTTTGAACTTTTTCATATGAAACCTCATGAATTAATTTTTGACATGTACACTAGGTTTACTCAGATAGTCACTTCACTGCATGCATTAGGAAAAGAACTTTCAAACTATAAAAAAGTAAACAAGATTTTGAGATGCTTGCCTTCGTCATACGATGCCAAAATCACTATTATCACTAAATCTAAGGATTTGAACACTTATTCTATTGATAACTTACTTGACTCACTCATTGCTTACAAGCAAGGGGTGAATCAAAGAAATCTTGATACAGGTGAGAAGAAGAAGGAAAAAACAGTTGCATTGAAGGTGCACAAATCAGATTCTGAAACTTCCGGGTCTGAAAGCGATGAGGTTTACTTCATCACAAGGCAATTCAAAAGCTTTCTAAGGAAGAAACAAAAGCATCACTGGAGAAAAGGTAGGGATCATAAAAATTCTAAAGGATCTTCTGATGTTGTTTACTATGAATGCAGGAAACCAAGACACGTGAGAACTGATTGCCATACACGTAAAGATCACTCAAGCAAAGGAAAGGGTGAGGAGAAACCTAAGCTAAGGAATGACAAGATGAGAGTACAAAAAGCATTTTGGGAGGATTCGGCATTGGACTCATCGGAGACGGAACAAGAAGATGAGACATTAAATTATGGTTGATGGCAGACGACAATCCTGATCAAGAAGAGGTATGTGAATTTTCCTACGATCAACTTCTTGAAGTTTCAGAAAACATTCATGCATCATATAAGAAATTAAAGAAAACACATGCTAGCTTGAAATTAGAATTTTTAAATCTACAAAAAGAGCATGAAATTTTGATTAAAGACCATCAAACGATTGATTCAAATCATATGACTTTACTTGATGAATTTGATGAGTTAAATAAAAATCATTGTGAATTAGTTGAAAAGCATGATGCATTAAAAGTTTCACACACATCACTTGAATCTTATTTTAAGAAGTCTGAGGAGATGGAGAAAAATTTGGGGATTGAAAATGAAGTCTTAAAGAGCACTAGTTTGAAGATTCAAAATGAATTAGAAGCATGTAAGAAAACTAGGATGACACCCACTTTTGATCAATTGCCAAAACCTAAGAAGAGGCATTATAACTCAAATAACTTAAGAAATCCCTTTTCTTGGAGTTAGATATTTTTCATGTGGCATGCTAGGACACAACTCACACACTTGCACAATTCACCATAATACACATTGGGTGTGGAGACCTAAGGTGCATGATCCACAGCATATCACCCATGCATTGCATTCTACTCTTCATAAGAAGGAACCCAAACCTGCTTGGGTTCCTAAATCTAACTTTTTGTAATTTTGCAGGAAGGCTCTCACAAAAGGCCTCGTGAGAGTATCTGGTACCTGGACAGTGGATTCTCTCGACATATGACTGGTGATGTCAATTAGTTTGTGGAACTAGAGTCCAGGACTGGAGGCAAGGTTACTCTTGGAGACAACACCACCAAGAAGGTGGTAGGCGCAGGTATAATTGGTAATTCCAAGAACCTTATGATTGAAAATATTTTGCTTGTAGATGGATTGAAGCACAACTTGCTCAACATAAGTTAATTCTGTGACAAAGGATTCATCGTGCAATTCTCTGCAAATTCATGCATTGCAAGTTTAAGTAACAACACTATTTTGCAGAGAAAGAGGATCAACAACGTCTACATGCTTGATTTAAATAACATTGAATGTGCTGCTTCATTTTGCTTAAAAACTGTGATTGATGATTCTTGGTTGTGGCACCGGAGACTTTGTCATGCAAGTATGAAAACCCTTAGGAAGGTGACCCAAAAAGACCTAGTTAGAGGTGTCCCCAAACTCAAGTTTTCAAAAGACCACCTTTGTGATGCCTGTCAACTGGGAAAGTAAGTCCACTCCACCTTTCACCCCATTAAGGACATTAGCACCTCTAGACCTTTAGAAGTCCCTCACATGGATTTGTTTGGACCCATTAGCACTACCAGCCTGGGTGGGAAAGTCTATGAATTTGTGATTGATGATGACTACTCGAGGTTCACTTGGACTAGATTTCTTTCACATAAAAATGAGTCTTTTGAGGAGCTTAAAACATTTTCTTCTTGGATTCAGAAAAAGCAAGGGTGTAAGATTTTGACCATCCATAGTGACCATTGGGGAGAGTTTGAGAATGAAAGATTTGGAGATTTTTTTGAGGGCAAGGGTATTAGCCACAATTTTTCAGCTCCTAGGACCCCTCAGCAGAATGGGGCAGCTGAAAGGAAGAACCGGACCTTGGTGAAATCGCTAGAGTCATGCTTGCTGAGTATTCACTTCCAAAATACTTTTGGGCTGATGTGGTTAACACAGCTTGTTATGTGTTGAATAGGGTGAATGTTAGATTCAAATTAGAAAAGACACCCTATGAGATCCTTAAGGGTAGGACACCCAATCTTTTCCACCTTCATATCTTTGGTTGTAAGGTTTTTATTCACAACAATGGGAAGTCTCACTTGGGAAAATTTGATCCTAAATCTAATGAAGGAGTATTCTTGGGATATTTTAGTGTTGGAAAGTGTTTTAGGGTGTTTAGCAAGAGAACTTTGATGGTGGAAGAGACAACCCATGTAGTATTTGATGAGTCTGAGCCTAAGAAACATGGAGTAGAAGATGATGATGTTGTAGAGATTACAAGTGGAGTAGAAAATTTGGGGAAGGAGATAGAACATCAAATTAATGAAGGAGTAGGAGATGTCACCCAAGGAGTAAAGAATTTTGATTTGGATGAAAGGGTTGGACCTTCACACACTTCACCTAGAGATTGGAGATACTCTACAAGTCACCCCAAGGATTTGATCTTAGGAGACCCTTCTAGTGGAGTTAAGACTAGACATGGACTTAGGAAGGAGGTGAACCACTCTGTTTTTATCTCAATGACTGAACCCACCACCATTAACCAAGCCCTTACTGATGAGTTTTAGATTCTAGCAATGCAAGAAGAATTGAATCAATTTGTTAGGAATGATGTTTAGGAGCTTGTAGAAAGACCTAAGGGACAAAGTGTAGTAGGGACTAAGTGGGTCCTTAAGAATAAGGTGAATGACTCAGGAGTGATGGTTAGGAATAAAGCAAGATTGCGTAGTGTTTTGCCATCATCAAAAAAGGGGAGATTATTGCAAATCTATTTTCATGACTTATGTTTTGATGATTGACAAACACTATTGATTCTCTTGGACTACTTGTTACTTCTAACTTTTCAAGAATCGAAGATCGGACGAACAAATGAAGCCAGTTCAAGATTGCGTAGGTCTAGGATTGAGTCAGTCTGTACTTTATTTTTTCTCTTCTTGAGTTTATTTGTAATGGTCAAAGAGACTGATGCTAAGTAACCCTACACACACACACTTGAGAGACTTAGAAATTCTATTTTTACTCATATCGGCCAGGACGATATTTACATGGTCCTGGACGATCAGGCTTAAAACAGAAAGTCTAATTAAGGATTCTTAATTAAGGCAGCCAACATTAATAGATCGTCCTGGATGATACATGTATCGGCTAGGACGATAAGCTCAAAATAGAAAGAAGTTGCCGTCATAGACAATTAAGGTATATTGTATTTTTAAATAATCGGCCAGGACGATCATTGATCGGCCTGGACGATATTCACAAATTATGCCTTAATTAATCAGGAAATCAAGGGAGTAATTAAGGATGATTGATACGATCATATCATCCTGGACGATCGTAGGATCGGCCAGGATGATCTATTCAAAAACCTTATTTACTTCAGGACTATAAATTTCGGCTAGCTTGAATTTAGGGCGATGCTCTGGACAATTTTCCTTTGATTTGAACTGATCGGCCAGGATGATCGTGAGATCAGCCTTGATGATCAAGCCAATTTTAAATCGTCCAGTTTGCATTCAGGGCGATGCTCTGGCCGATCTTCTAAGATTTATACTGATCGGCCAGGCCGATGTCCATATCGGCCTGGACAATAATGTCAGCAACTTGCAATTAATGAGCTCCTTTGAAGCTCTTCTATTTAAGAGCTCTTGTTCAACATTTTGAATAACCTTTGTGCTGCTGCCTTAGCCTGAGAAGGCCTTGAGGAGAGAAATAGAGAGAGGGAGAGAGATACGATCTTGTGAGGGGGAGCTTGTGACGGGATTCATAAGGGTTGCTTCAAGGATCGCTCTACTTCTTCTTCGTCTAGAGTTTCTCGTCCGTGGAATGGTCGGTAGAGGTAAGGAGTCAGCATCTGGTTGTGGTTCTCTGCCAGCTTCAGGAGGAAGCAAAAGGAGATAGGTTCTCTGCCTTGCCGGGGTGGCAAAAAGGAGGTGCTTTATAAAGGCTTCTCCGCCTAGCTATGGGGGCTAAAGGAGAGTCACAATTGTAGTGCAATACTCAGAGGGTGCCTCCGGGGAGTGGACGTAGGTCAAGTAAACTGAACCACTATAAATTTATGTGTTCTTGTTTCTTGCTTCCTCACTTTTAATTTTCGCATTTATTTTTCTCGTGGTGTGATTTTGGTTTATGTGATTTTTGTTCTTTGTGAAAAGAAAATTTTTTAATATACCAATTCACACCCCCTCTTGGTTAGCTTGGGTTAGTTCTATAAGGCTTAACATCCCTAATGAACTTTCATCTCCTAGTGTGGGTAGAGAACCCTTCGGCTGTTCACACTCTCCTAGTGTGGGCCGAGAACCCTTTGGCTATTCACACTCTCCTAGAGTCGGTAGAGAATCGGATCTCCTTGACAGATCTCATTACAAAAAATTTAGAAGGAAGAAAGAAAAGAGTGAAGTAATCGAAAATCACAAGTAGAGATTCTTACATTTGAACACCAATCAAAGCCTTCACGCTCCAGGGGTAGGAATCCTAGTTTGAATGCACTCTTACACTCTTTTCTTGACACTTCTTTCATTGGCATGAAGATCAATCAGCAAAAAGATTGGGTGGCAGTAAAAATTGGACCTTATATTGGAGAGACAAGAAAAACCATTCAAAACTTCAAATATTCAAGTCAACACGAAATGGATCGTCCCATACGATCGTAGATCGTCCTGGACGATTTTACTTAAAGTGTCGGAAACGATCCTTCTGTATATTAGTAAGAACTATGTTCGTACACGATCATCGCCCCGTACGAACTAGGTTCATCCGGTACGATCAGTTATACCATAGGTCGGTTCCCAAATAACTGCAGGACATAACCAACTTTGGTAAGTCGGTTCACATCGTCTTGGGAAGAACAGGAGTTCGTCCGGACAAAATTTTTACAGAGAACAACTCAACCTGGCACAATAATGAATTTCGTCTGAATGAAATTTTTGCTGAGAGGAATTCGTCTTGGGATGATTTAGATTTCGTCTAGACGAAATTTTAACAGAGCCCAAGTCGTCCTGGCACGATTATAGATTTCGTCTAAACAAAATTTTTACACAGCCTAACTCGTACTGGGACGAAATTAATTTTGTCCTGAACGGTCAGGACTTAGAATAATATCCTCAACTCATGTTCGTTCCATTGCTCCTTCGAGGAGATAACTGACCTGATCGACACGTATGAACTAGCTTCGTCTCGTACGACCAGTACAAGTTTTGAAAGATCTCCTTAAGTGTGTGTGTGTGTGTTTTTATTCACTCAATTACAATCACTCCCTCTCAATTCAAAGAACAATTTAAAGATTCAATTTGCAAAGGATTGTATGTTGAATTTGATTTGAAGTCTTCATAGTTTGGAGTTAAATTTTCTTGAAATGTTAGTACACACAAGAGCAAAAACAAATCTTCCAAAAAGTGTTAGGAGATAACTACACATAAAACAATAATATTTGAAATCATCAAAACTATGCAAGTTGCAAGAATGTAAAACATGCTAATAGCAACTCTCTTAACAATCCCCCCCTTTTTGATGATGGCAAAACTATTATTATTTGTAGGATTTCAATTTCTAAGGATCTCCTAAACTCCCCCTGAATTGATGAATACATTCAAATTTTTTGTTTTTTTTAAAGATTTTATACAAAATCAAAATAAAATCACATAAAAACAAAAAAACACACAACCCACAATGACAAAAAAACACATATTCGCAAAAGAACTATGTCACACAAAAGAGCTATCGAAACAAATAATTTCTCCCCCTTTTTGACAGCAGCAAAAAATGAAGAAGAAAAAAAGACTTGAAATGTACGCAGTAATATGAAATACATTTGATAATTTAACCTTGAAAGTGATTGAAATAAATTATGCAAATAAAATTAAAACATTAGACAAATCATAGAAATTCATATAATTTCAGAAGTCATATAACATAGATATTAAAAAAAGTTTATCAAAGACATGAGTCAATTTAGACACTAAGATAGAGAAAATCTTTGCACTAAGGATGAATAAAAAATTGTATATTTTAAATTTCAATAATAATTATAAATGAACATAAGATCAATTTAAATTAAGAGATTAAAAGAGTTTGGAAAAAAATAACTACAACATGTGGGGCTTTGTGCATTTTTTTATAGTTGTGGCACATTTTTGTGCATCATTTTTACTTTGGGCTTATTTTGTGCATCTTTTTCACATTGCGAACCTTTGCGCATTCCTTTTGATTTTTTTGTACTTTGATACAATTTGCAACAGTAATTTTATTCTTTTCAAAAATAATAATCTAAAATTTCAAATCATTCTAAGTGTATAAATAATGATTAATAAGTGAAATATAAAATAATAAATCATCGTAATTGCAATAATAATATTAACAATAAGGCAGTCTAAATGAGAGACATGAAATTAAACCAGGACTTAAACTGAGAATAATTAGATTTTCTAATGAATTTAGTTTTAACTTACAATTCAGGTTATAGCACAATTAAAATTAAAAAATCTAATAATTTTCATAAAGATTAACAAACATTTCAAAAAAAATTTAAATAAAAACACAAGAACTACTATTGTTATCACTTTGAAGATTTTACAATGATACATCAGAATATCAATACAAAATAAAACATCTGAAATAAATGAGAAATACAACAAACTACTAAAAACAAATAATAACTAACACATAAAGTAAAAACAATAACAACTCAAACACAGAACATCAAGTGCATCTATCACTCAGATAGCCCCTGATCTGGAGGAGGAGGAGGAGGAGAAGCACCACCAAAAAGGTTAAAGTATGTACTCATTATAAGTACATCGGTACTAATATCATTCATTTGCTCCCTCATATAACCCATGTCATGTTGATATTAAGCAGCCTGCTACTGTAAATGAGTCTCAATTTGATGAAAGCGTTGATCAAAATGAGTCTCTAACTGATCAATTCTTTGAACCAAATCTTGATAATTTGGTTCATTAGTGCGAGCAGGTGCACCTTCTGGCTCTTCCTTTGTATCACTTATGACATGTGCTTTACCTGATTCCTCCTTGAAGATTGCTCTAAATGATCTGTTATTGTAGTAGAGCGGTTCTTCATATTCTTGATCTGGATGAACCAAGTTGTATTTCTTTTCCAGAACATAGGTAACTGTCTTAAGGCAATATTTCTTTTTCTTTTCAACTCTCTATGGCAATTTTCAGAAAGCCCATAAAGATAGTCAAGAAAAAGTTGGGCTTCATCTATAGGCTCATTTGACATGATTAGAAAAGTCACCATAGAGAGAAGGGGGGTATTATTAACTCTATCACCAGCTTTTGGAATGATTGATGTTCTAAGAACGTGTTGGATGAGGCGTGCATTTTGGACAAGACCGGATACCTTAGCCACATGCTCATTTAAACCATTTCCTCTAATCTCCCTATTGATTTCATACCATCTATATTGATCATTGGTGATTAAGGTATGGGCTCTTTCTCCCTCAGTCCTTAAATTTAGAAATGCTCCTAAGTCATGCTTGGTGATTTCAACTTTTTGTGTGAAGATAAAGGAGCAAATCATAGAGTGGTCAGGGTTGAAGGACATATTGGCTAGAAAGTAGTGAAAGGTTTCTTTGTTATAGAGGTGGACGAGGGTAAGGATAAAGCGAAACTGAGTTGAAGAAAATAAATGTATTACTTGAAAGGTGATATCTTCTTGGATTAGGATCCGGGAAGGGGTGATTTTTGCTGAAGCAAATCTAGGAAAAGAATCCTCATTTGCTTTGGACAAAAAATTCTCGAATGAATTCCTATATGGTTTCTTGGCTAGGACCTTTTGACGCTGGCTTGAACTGGCCATTTGAAAATGATCTAGAGTAAGAAAGCATTTGAATTTGATGTTTAGAGAGTCACAATTGATCTAAAAAGCCCGCCTATATATTGAAAAAGACATGTTCGTACCAGACAAAATAATTTCGTCCCGTATGATATTTTTGTTCGTCCCGTACAAAAATATTTCGTACAGACGATCCAATATTACCAGAATGAAACGGCTTTTCGTAATCAACATGACTTACGAAGCATCCTTTAATACAGACTTTTGATTAGTCTGATCGTACAGATGAACATGTGTTCATCCTAGGACGATCAGAACTTATATCATTTTAATGGCAATTGAAACCGTCCCCTACATCGAAACGACATGTGTTCGTCCAGACGAACCAAAGATTCGTACGTATGAAGTTTGTATTAAAAACAACCCTATCCATTCAACCACTTCATTCATTCATCCCATCGATAGAAAAACAAATCGTCCCGGACGATCGTTATGATCGTACAGACAAAGTACACTAAAAACTGCACTCAAACGGTTTAAAATCCGATAGTTTGTCACACTACACAAATCATCCCGCATGAAAATTTTTCATCCCGGACGATGATGACTTAAAAAAAATTAATTTTGCACTCAAACAGAAACTTCAATTCAAAAACAAAACAAAACAAAATAAATACCAAAAACAACAATGAAACACAGACTCTAAAAGCAAAAAATCACACAAACAAAATCATAAACACAAAAAAAAAACATTTAATATTCAAACATACATCAATGTTACAAGAACATTTTTATTTAAGCATTTAAATCAATCACAGCAAGCCTTTTTCTTAATGCACAGAAAGTATCAAAGGCTAAAGGTTTTATAAAAATGTCTGCAAGTTGATTTTCTGTTGTAACATGAATGAGTTCAATTTCTCCCTTGGTAACATTATCCCTTATGAAATAATGTCTTATGTCAAATGTGTTTGGTTCTTGAATGTTGAATAAGATTTTTAAAAATACAAATAGCACTAGTATTATCACAATAAATTGGAATTGTGCCTATAGTCAATCCTAAATCAATCAACTATTATTTGAACCAAAGTACTTGTGCCACACAACTTCTTAATGCAATGTATTCAGCTTTAGCAGTAGATAGGGCTACTGAATTTTATTTTCTACTAGACCATGAAACTAATGAATTTCTAATGAACTGACATGATCCAGAAGTGCTTTTTCTATCCACCCTACAACCTGCAAAGTCAGAATCTAAATAACCAATAATTTCAAATGATGAGCTAAACTTAGGATACCATATTTCTAAGTTCTGAGTTCCTAACAGATATCTTAAAATCCTTTTCACTGCTGTCAAATGTGATTCTTTTGGATCCGATTGAAATCTAGCACACATGAAAACACTAAATATGATATCGGGTTGGCTAGCAGTCAAGTAAAGTAAAGATCCAGTTATCGCTATAAATTTCTTTTGATCAACAGATTTTCCCTTAGGGTCCTTATCAAACTGAACTGAGGAACTCATTGGTGTACTAACAGGTTTAGCATTGTCCATCTCATACTATTTTAGTATGTCCTTAACATACTTTGATTGACTAAGAAATGTACCTTCCTCAATTTGCTTAATGCTAAATCCTAAAAAGTAACTCAAATCTCCCATTAGACTCATCTCAAATTCACTACTCATTATTTTAGAAAAATCATCACAAAGATTTTTATTTAATAAACCAAAAATAATATCATCCACAAAAATTTGAACAATCAGTATAACCTTTCCACATCTTTTCAAAAATAGAGTTGTATCCACACTTCCATTTTCAAATGATCTTTCAATTAGGAAGGTGGTCAACCTCTCATACCAAGCCCTAGAGTGCCTGTTTCAATCCATATAATGCCTTTTTCAACTTGAAAATATGATTTGGGTATTTAAAATTTTCAAAACCTGGAGGTTGTTCTACATAAACATCTTCTTCAATTACCCCATTTAAAAATGTACTTTTCAAATCCATTTGAAACAATTTAAAACCTCTAAAACAGGCAAAGGCTAGCAAAACCTTAATTGTTTCAAGTCTAGCTACAGGGGTAAAAGTCTCCTCAAAATTAATCCCTTCGATCTGATTATACCCCATAGCAACTAATGCAGCCTTATTTCTAATGACTACTCCTGAGACATTCATTTTATTTTTGAATACCCACTTAGTTCCAACTACACTTTGATCTTTTGACCTTATAGTTAATTCACAAACTTTATTTCTTACAAATTGATTCAACTCATCTTGCATTGTCAAAATCCAAAATTCATTAGAAAGTGCTTGATCAATATTAATGGTTTCTATAGGCTGAATGATTGACTTCCTTATTTAATCCACACCTAGTCCTTACACCGTCACTTCGTTCACCTATAATCAATTCCCTTGGGTGGTTATTTAGAATATCTCAAATCTCTAGGCAAAGGGTTTTCTACCTTCAAATTTTCTTCCACATTTTCTTCCAAATTTAATTTATCAATCTTTTGGGTATTTTATCTCAATCTAATCTTCTATAACATTTGGCTCTTCCATATTACCAGATTCATCAAATACAACATGTCTGGTCTCCTCCATTACCAAAGTTCTTCTATTGAATACTCTATAAGATTTTCCAACACTTGAGTATCCAATAAAAATTCCTTCATCTGATTTTGGATCAAATTTTCCTAAGGCAGATTTTCCATTATTATGAATGAACACCTTACAACCAAAGACATGCAAATGAGATAAATTTGGTGTTCTTCCTTTTAGCAACTCATAGGGTGTTTTATTTAATTTAGATCTCACATTCACCCTATTCAGAATATAATATGCAGTGCTAACCGCCTCAGCCCAAAAATATTTAGGAAGTGAGTATTCTGCCAACATTGCTCTGACGACTTCTATTAATATTCTATTTTTCCTTTCGACTACTCCATTCTGCTGAGGAGTTATAAGTGCAGAAAAGTTGTGATCAATTCCTTTTTCCTTACAAAGTTACTCAAATCTCTCAATTTCAAATTCTCCTCCATGATCACTTTGTATAGTCATGATTTCATACCCAAGTTTTCTTTGAATCCAAGTCGAAAAATTTCTAAATTCTTCAAATGATTCACTTTTATAAAATAGAAATCTAACCCATGTGAATCTTGAATAATTATCTACAATCACAAATCCGTATACCTTCCCACCTAGACTCATAGTTCCAACTGGTCCAAAAAGATCCATATACAAAATCTCCAATGGTTTACTACTTCTAAGATCCTTATTGGACTAAATAGTTGACTTCACCTGCTTTCCTAATTGCATCACAAAGGTGGTCCTGAGTAAATTCTAGTTTTGGTATACCTCTCACTAAGTTCTTTTGGGTAATCCTCCAAAGGTTTTCATGCTAGAATGATAAAGTCTCCTATGCCATAGCCATGACTCATCAGAAACAATTTTCAAACAAAAAGCAATAGGAGAATTAATGCAATTAAAATCTAGCATGTAAACATTGTTTACCCGTTTACCATTTAAAATATCTTTATCATTTAGGCTTAATATACATCTAGTAGGAAAAACCTTTACACAATAACCCATATCACATAGCTAGCTTATACTTAACAAATCATGCTTTAAGCCTTCTACCAATAATACATTATCTATGAAAAAATTCTTAAAGTTTGCAATCATACCTGATCCAACCACCTTCCTTATGGTGTTATCTCCAAGTGTAACCTTGCCTCCACTCATGGCTTCCAGCGTTATGAATTGAGCAGTATGCTCTGAACATCCGCTGTCCAGGTACCATATGCTCTCACGAGGTCTTCTATGAGAGAGACCCTCTTCTTGATCTGACTGATCAAGATTGTTGGCCATTAAGCATAGATTAGTGACTTCCTCTTCCTTTTTTGTTTCTAACGAGTCCGAAGCTGAGTCCGCCCAAAAAGCTCGTTGGAACTTCTTCTTGCCCTTCCTCACAATTGCTTTCTCCTCTAACTTCTCCGTGCTAGAATTAGCTTTGAGTTTTGGGCAATCTATTTTTATATGTCCAGGTTTCCTGCACTCATATCAAATAATTTCATTTGAAACTTTGGCATTTCTATTGAATTTACCTCTATTCCACTGCTGGCGTCTCTTCTGCTCCCTCTTTAGAAAGCTTCTGAATTATTTAGTCATTAATGTGATGTCATCTTCATCCTCAGGTTGTGAGTGTTCACTCTCATACTCTTCCACATTCAGTGCTATGTTTTTATCTCTACGTGGTTCACCTACATCAATCTTTCTTTAGCTAACTCCTTATTTGTAAGCAATAAGTAAACCAAGAAGATTGTCAATAGAGTAAATGTTTAAATCTTTAGACTATGTAATTGCAGTAATTTTAGCATCATATGTAGTAGGTAAGCAACAAAGAATCTTATTAACCACTTCAGCATTTGTTAACTCCCTACCCAATGCATGTAAAGAGGTGACTATTTGTGTGAATCTTGTGTACATATAAGAAATATATTAATTTGGTTTCATGCAAAATTGTTTATAATCATGCAACAAGATATTAGACTAGATTGCATAACCTCATCAGTCCCCTCATATGTTATACAAAGTTTATCCCATATGTCCTTTCCACTTTTACAAGTGGAAACCCGCACGTAGTCTTCAAATTTTAAAGCACAAAAGAAACTATTCAAGCATTTGGCATTTAGTTGTGCTAAGTCACGTTCTTCTACTATCCAATCTACAAAAAGTGTTTCAACTCTAACTCTGTCAACTAATCTAGTTGGTTTTGTATATCCCTCCTGGACTAAGATCCATATACAATAATCAAGTGACTGTAAAAAGGTAGACATGCGAGTTTTCCAAAAATCAAAAGGTATATTGTCAAACAGTGGAGGTCTAGTTATAGAGTAACCCTCAGGTGTGTTTCAGTTTCCAAATGTAGCCAACTGCATTCATCAAAAAGTAGTCTTAACTTATGATTTTGAAACAAAGCTCTGATACCACTTGTTGAAACTCGTTCACTATGAATTAGGTTGTTAAGCCTAAGTTTATGTCCCATGGGTAACTAAGAGGGTAGGGGGAATTAGTAATTTAAAAAATTATCCCTCTTTTGAGAATTTTAAATCGAAATTAAACTTTTAAGATTTTTGTAGAATTACTTTTTCAACCACAGTTTTAAAATAGTAAATCACAAAAATAAAATAAAAATAGCGAAAAAATAATGACACCATATTTATAGTGGTTCGATCAAAACCAGACCTATATCCACTCCCCGGAAGCACCCTCCGAGTGTTGCACTAATATAATTAGTATCTCTACTTTTGCACCCACAGCAAGGCGGAGAAGCCTTTACAACAAACTCTTTCCACCACTACCCGGTGCAGCAGAGAACCATCGTTCTTTTACACTATCCCCAGTCTTGGCAGAGAACCATCCATCCTTTCACACTCTCCTAGTGTGGGCAAAGAACCCTTCGTCTGTTCACTCTCTCCAAGTGTGGGTAGAGAACCCTTCGGCTGTTCACACTCTTCTAGTGTGGGCAGAGAACCCTTCAGTTGTTCACACTCTTAGTATAGGTAGAGAACCGGATCTCCTTGATAAATTTCCTCACAAGAAATCTAGAAGGAAGAAAGAAATGAGTGAAGTAATCCCAAATCAGAATTAGAGATTCTTACCTTTGAACACCAAGCAAAGCCTTCATGCTCCAGTGGTAGGAATCCTCCATTGAATGCACTCTTACACTCTTTCATTGACTCTTCTTTCAATAGGCACGAAGATCAATGAGCAAAAAGATTGGGTGGCTGTAAAAATTGGACCTTATATAGAAGAGACAAGAAAAATCGTCCAAAATTACAAATATTCAAGCGAACATGAAATGGATCTTTCCATACGAACGTAGATCATCCTGGACGATTTTACTTAAAGTGTCGGAAATGATCCTTATGTATATTGGTACGAGCTATGTTCGTACATGATCATCGTCCCGTACGAACTAGGTTCGTCCGGTACGATCAGTTATACCATAGTTCCCAAATAACTGTAGGACGTAACCAACTTTGGTAAGTAGGTTCACATCGTTCTGGGATGAACAGGGCTTCTTTCGAATGAAATTTTTATAGAGAGCAACTCGTCCTGGAATGATAATGTATTTCATCTGAACAAAATTTTTACAGAATAGATTTCGTCCTGGGATGATTTGGATATCGTCTGGACAAAAATTATATAGAGCCCAAGTCATCCTAGCACGATTATAGATTTTGTCTGAACAAAATTTTTACAGAGCCTAACTCATCCTGGGACGAAAATAATTTCATCCTGGATGATCAGGACTTAGAAAAATTTCCTCAACTCCTGTTCGTTCCATTGCTCCTTTGAGGAAATAACTGACCTGATCGTCCCGTACGAACTAGGTTCGTCCCATACGATCAGTACAACTTTTGTAAGATCTCCTTAATTGTGTGTGTGTGTTTTTATTCACTTAATTACAATCACTCCCTCTCAATTCAAACAACAATTTAAAGCTTCAATTTATGTTGAATTTGATTTGAAGTCTTCATAGTTTGGAGTTCAATTTTACTGAAATGTTAGTACACATAAGAGTAAAAACAAATCTTCTAAAAAGTGTTAGGAGATATTTACACATAAAATAATAGTATTTTAAATCATCAAAACTATACAAGTTGCAAGAATGTAAAACATGCTAATAGCAACTCTCTTAACAATATCGTCCTGGCAGATCAGTACAAAATAAGCTCAATCAGCTAGGACGAATCTGGATGATCAGAGAAAAATTTGTTATATCGTCTGGGTAAATACAATATCGTCCTAGATGATTAGTTCAAATTCGAGTACAACCATCCTGAAAATTACCCTGAATAGACTCTGGCCGATGTCAATCATCCAGTCCATCGTCCTGACCGATTCTGCGATCGGCCCGGCTGATGTGATCATATTAATCAGCCTTACTTGCTTTCCATAATTATCAAATTAATTTAGGTATAATTGTGATGTATCGGCTAGGCCAATATGGAGATCATCCAGGCTGATAATTTAGAATAAAGAATACCTAAATTGATCATGGCGACTGATTCTTTCTTATTTGAGGCTATCGTCCTAGCCGATATAAGTATAGTCCAGGACAATTTGCTTAATAACGACTGCTTAACCAGGATGCCCTAATTAGGGTTTCTATTTTTAGTTTAATCATCCTAGCTGATAGAAACATCTGAAAGTTCGTTCGGAATGTTAAGCCCTATGAACTTAGTCCCAAGCTAACCAAGAGGGGGGGGGGGGTGAATTGGTATTTTAAAAACTCTTTTCACAAAGAAAGAAAATTGCATAAACCAAATCACACCACAGAAATAAAATGTGGAATTTAAAAAGTGCGGAAGCAAGAAAAAGAACACAGAGATTTATACTGGTTCGGTCGACTCGACCTACGTCCACTCCTTGGAGGCACCCTCCAAGTATTGCACTACAAAACGTGACTCTCCTTTAGCCCCCACGGCTAGGCGGAGAAGCCCTCACAAGAACCTCCTTTTTGCCACCCCGGCAAGGCAGAGAACCTACCTCCTTTTGCTTCCTCCTGAAGCTGGCAGAGAACCACAACCAAAAGCAAACTCCTTACCTCTACCGACCCTTCCACGGACGAGAAACTCCAAACGAAAGACAAGCAGAGCGATTCTTGAAGCAACCCTTATGAATCCCCTCACAAGCTCCCCCTCACAAGATCCTCTCTCTCTCCCTCTCTCTCTTTCTCTCCTCAAGGTCTTCTCAGGTCAAGGTAGCAGCCAAAGGTCAACAAACAACGTTGAACAAGAGCTCTTTAAATAGAAGAGCTTCAAAGGAGCTCATTAATTGCAAGTTGCCGACAATATCGTCCAGGCCGATATGGACAACGGCCTGGCCAATCAGTACAAATCACGGAAGATCGGCCTGGGCATCGCCCTGTTTTGGGTGCTGGATGATTGAAATATGGCTTGATCGTCCTGGCCAATCTCACGATCGTCCAGGCCGATCAGTTCAAATTAGAGGCAAATCGTCCTGAGCATCACCCTATTTTTGAGCTGGCCGATATTTATCGTCCTGAAGTAACTTAAGGATTTTGAATAGATCGTCCTGGCCGATCCTGCGATCGTCCAGGACGATATGATCATATCAATCATCCTTAATTACTCCCTTGATTTTCTGATCAATTAAGGCATAATTTAGTAATTTCGTCCAGGCCGATACGTGGATCGTCCTGGCTGATAATTTAAAATTACAGTATACCTTAATTGATTATGGCGACTACTTCTTTCTATTTTGAGCTTATCGTCCTGGACGATACACGTATCGTCCAGACCGATATGTTAATGTCGGCTTCCTTAATTAAGAATCCTGATTAGACTTTCTATTTTAAGCTGATCGTCCAGGACGATATGAATATCGGCCTGGCTGATGTGGGCAAAAACAGAAATTCTAAATCTCTCAGGTGTGTGTGTAGGGTTACTTAGCATTAGTCTCTTTGACCATTACAAGTAGACTCAAAAGGTGAAAAATAAAATTACAGACTGACTCAACCCTAAACCTACGCAATCTTGAGCTGGCTTCCTTTTGATCGTCCGATCTTCGATTTCTGAAAAGTTAGAAGCAACAAGTAGTCCAAGAGAAGTAGTGTTTGTCAATCATCAAAACATAAGTCAAGAAAATAGGTCTGCAACAATCTCCCCCTTTTTTATGATGGCAAAACACTACGAAAACAGTTAATAGCACAAATTTAGGATTGATGGAAAAATAAATCTCATAAACTTCTCCCCCTTTTTACATATCAAAAAGGAGGATACAAGAAAGCAAAGCAAAGAGATCCCCCTTTTCTTTCTCTTTTTTTTTTTTATTTTTTTTATTTTTTTATTTATTTTTTTTTTTAACCAAGGCATGAACATAATATAGAATTCCATGTGATTGATTGAAAAATTTGTGAGTTAATGTGTTAATAAGCTCATCAAACTATAGAATAGTAGAATATCCGATCATGGTTACCCTTAGCTCGGGCATTTTCTTAGGCTAGAATCGTCTTTTGAAATCAATGACCTAACTCAAGAAATTAATTGGATATGAGAAAAGGAATCCACCCGTCACTTGGCTTAAAAAAAAACATCTTTATAAAATAATGAAGTAAAGTAAATTTGTCACAATCGAAATCAAGCCTTTGATAACCAACACTTCTAAGTTCTAAAAGATTTAAAAAGGGAGAATAGCTTGCTTTTGAGTGGGCTCATTTTATGCCTCTTGTCAATTTCGTGGCGCTTTGCGCATCTTTTTATAGATTTTTCAATTTTTGGCGTCTTTGCGCATCTTTTGTTGGCATCATTGGCCAAATTTTGTTCTTTTGCAAGCTAGATTCTCTTTTATAATCTTTTAAAAAAAGTTTTGAATATATCTTCACAGATATTAGAGAATAGGAGCACTCTCTCTAACATAAGGAAGAGTAACCACAAGCAGAATTAATAATCAAAGATAAGAGTAACGAGAAATCTTGATGTGACATAAAGACTTTAACCATTATAAGTATAAGATAGATTTGCTTAAGCAAGCTTAAGAAAGGATCTCAATTCCATAAATAATCTTTAACTTGAGATAGACTTTTGATTAGAAAAGAAAATTATGCCACTAAAATAGGTTAGAGAAAGAGACACAATCACACAATATTTCTACATATCTAAGAGATTGAGTAGATAAAAACATATTTACTACAAATTTCCAAAAGCAAGGAGAAGGAATATAATACCATATTAGCGATGATTTTGAAAACTAAGTAAAGAGAGAGAGACAAAAGGAAAAATAAAACACATAAAAAAAAAGTTAAAACAACAAATAGGAAACAAAAGTAATAAAAAGCAAAAGAAAAGCAAAAGAAAATAAAAAAGTTTCATGCATTTATGTCAATCACACCCAATCTGGTCCTTAAAGAACTGAAAGTGTCGAAGGCCAGTGGTTTAGTAAAGATGTCCACCAGTTGGTTTTCAGTTGTCACATGGTGTAACTCAATGTCTCCCTTAGTCACATGATCTCTAATGAAGTGATGCCTAATGTCAATGTGTTTAGTCCTTGAATGTTGGATAGGATTCTTAGAGATGAATATGGCACTTGTGTTGTCACAAAAGATTGAGATGGTGCTTACATGTAATCCTAAATCCAATACCTGTTGTTTCAACCAAAGGACTTGGGCCACACAACTTCCAAGAGCAATGTATTCAGCTTCAGCAGTGGAAAGTGCAAGAGTTTTGCTTCCTACTAGACCAAGAGACCAAAGATTGTCCAATGAATTGACAAGTTCCAGAAGTGCTCTTTCTATCCACCTTGCATCCTGCAAAATCTGAGTCAGAAAAACTAATAATCTCAAAAGAAGTACTATGTCTAGGGTACCAAATTCCTAATCCTTGTGTCCCCAAAAGGTATCTAAAAATCCTCTTAACAGCAGTCATGTGGGATTCCTTAGGGTCAACTTGAAACCTAGCACAAAGGCAAACATTAAACATGATGTCAGGTCGGCTCGCAGTCAAGTAAAGTAAAGATCCAATCATGCCTCTATACTTCTTCTGATCAACAGACTTACCACTTGGGTCCTTATCCAAGGGAGCACTAGAAGTCATGTGAGTGTTAATAGGCTTGGCTTTGTCCATCTCATATTTCTTCAAAATGTCCTTTATGTATTTTGTTTGATTTAGAAAAGTTCCATCCTCCAATTAATTTATGCTAAACCCCAAAAAATAGGACAATTCTCCCATCAAACTCATCTCAAACTCTCTACTCATTGTTTTAGAAAAATCATCAAACAAATTTTTATTTGAAGATCCAAAAAGTATATCATCCATATAGATCTGAACAATGAGTAAATCATCTTCAACTCTTCTAAGAAAAAGGGTGGTGTCTACGCTTCCCTTGACAAACTCCCTCTCTAGTAAGAATGTGATAAGCCTCTCATATCAAGCTCTTGGTGCCTGCTTTAAACCATATAATGCCTTTTTCAATTTAAACACATGATTTGGAAATTGGGAGCTCTCAAAACCTGGAGGTTGTTCTACAAACACATCTTCTTTTATCTGCCCATTTAAAAAGGCACTCTTGACATCCATTTGAAAAAGCTTAAATCCTTTATAACAGGCAAAGGCTAATAGCACTCTAATGGCTTCCAATCTAGCTACAGGGGCAAAAGTCTCCTCAAAGTCTATCCCTTCTATTTGATTGTACCCCTTAGCCACCAATCTTGTTTTATTTCTCACCACCACTCCTGAATCATTCACTTTGTTCTTAAAGACCCACTTTGTTCCAACTACACTTTTTCCTTTAGGTCTTTCCACAAGTTCCCAAACATCATTCCTAACAAATTAATTCAACTCTTCTTGCATTGCTAAAATCCAAAACTCATCAGAAAGGGTTTGGTTAATGGTGGTGGGTTCAGTCATAGAAATAAAGGCAGAGTGGTTCACCTCCTTTTTAAGTCCATGTCTAGTCTTAACTCCACTAGAAGGGTCTCCTAAGATCAAATCCTTGGGATGACTTGTAGATGTTGACCTCATTTTTGTATGAGGTCACTGAGGCCCTTCCAAACTCCAAATTAATTCTAGATCCTAGGATCCACTCTAGACCTTAAGATCCTTTCCTAGAGCCAGACCTTAGGGCCTACTCTAGAGCTTAGGATTCCCTTAAATCCTAGATCTTAGAACTCCTCTAGATCCTAGGATCACTCCAACTTCAAACCAATCCACATCCTTGATCAACCTCAACCTCAAATCAATTCCTACCCTTGATCAACTCCAACTTCAATTTGATTCAGCCCTTGATCAATTCAAATCTCAAACTTCATTCAATTCAAATCCAAATTAATTCAAGTTTCAAACATATCCAAACTTTGACTCAATCCACTTGAGAATCCAAATTTCAACCTAGACTTTGATCCCACCTTTAATCTAGCTTTGACCTTATCCATCCATTAACAGTCACAACATGATTGTTAATGATTTGGATACTTCAATATTAATCATTCAAACTTGAAATCCATTCCAAATCCAGAAATCCAGACTCAAATCTAAAGCCTTAAGGCCTTGTCCTAAAGACCCTTTTCAGAGAATTTTCAAACATCCCAAAATCCAGTCTAATGGCCTCTGATTCAGGGTCTATCACTCACAAAGTGATAAGATATGTCTCTATAGGCTACCCTCCAATTTTGAGCCCATTCTGAGGTCTTTAACCCCAGAATTTGAATTAAAATCCAAAGGCTGTGAAACCTTCAAATATTTACAGCCCATGCCACTGAACCTAACCCCTTTGGGATCTTGACCTTGGAACCCTTATCCAAGCCTCCAATCACTTCCAGACCTTTGAATTTAACCCATTGAGCAGTAAACTGCATTTTTCAGACCCATTTTTGACCATAGTTGACCAATAGGTCAAAATTGACCAAAATACCCCTATGGGGCTCAAATGGGGATTTCAAACCAAATGAGCTCCAAATGGGATGCAACCACCTTTGACAAATTTCAAATATCATTTCAAACCTGTTGAGCCCAAACCCAGACCCTGGGTCAACCTGGTTGACCAAGTCAACCCAGGTTGACCAAACAGGCCCTTAGGGACTCAAATAGGGATTTTGATCAATTTGACCTCCCCAGACCCAGGAACTACCCTCAATGGTCTCCAAATGCCTTTTCAAACTTGTTGAGCCCAAACCCAGACCCTAGGTCAACCTGGTTGACCAAGTCAACCTAGGTTGACCAAACAAGCCCTTAAGGGTTCAAATGGTGATTTTGACCAAATCGACCCCTCCAAAACCTGGGACCACATCCAATAGACTCAGGATGACGTTCTGAATTTGTTGAATCCATTTCTAGCCCCTGAACCCAACTGGTTGACCAAGTCAACCAGTTTTGGCCTAGAAGCCCATTAAAGGCCCATTAAGCCTCCTTAATCCATTTGACATGCATGGCTCTTGGAACCACCCTCCAATCCACCTAATCAACTCATTTGAATTACCTAAATAAAAATTTCATAACCCTTGATGGAGTTGACTGGTCAACCAGTCAACTCAAGGCTTAAGGGACCATTTGTATGGTCAAACCTTTCAACCCATTGAACCTAGCTCAAGCCACACCCATCCAGCCACTTGGAAAGACTCCATGACCTGCTTGGATGCCACATCAGCCCCATTGACCAGTTGACTGGTCAACCTGGTCAAACCCAAGCTTAAACCTCTTCTAGAAGGCTTTATCACATGCTAAGCCCCTTTCCCTTGATTTAAGCTGCTTTAGGCCGACCCCTTAATGTCCTAAAGCTCACTTGGAGCTCTCCTAACCAGGCTCAGGGTCTGGTTTAGCCTTAAATGGCAATGTCTCCTCCACTCATCCCAAAGCCGCCCAATAGGATTGAGGCGTGCCCAGCCTTTGGGTCAGCCTTCTGGCTGTCCCAGGGACACTTGGCAACATCTGAGGACCTGGTGAGTCAATCCCAGCCATCCGTTTGGCCTGGGGGCGTTTGAATAGGGGGAAAAGGCCTTAATGCCATACTCTCTAACCCTAATCATCTCTCACTACTCAAGCCCTCTCAAGTCCTGTCCCCTGTTCGTTTTGAATCTCCAGAGCTTCCTCTACCTCCCCACTACAAAATCCAAGTGGTTGCACGTCACCGGCGGCGAGTTCTCCGGCGAACCCACCACCTAGACCGTCCCAAGCCTATAGCAGTCGATCCAGACGTGTTCGAGCTCGGATTTCTGCTGGGGATCTTCACTTGGACAATCTACAAGCTCATCCATCCAGAAATTTCGAAGATCTAACGGTATAACTCCCTAAAACCCTAGATCTAGTTCACATTAGTTAGATCTAAATAGCTTTATGCTTTTAGGGTATTAGCTAAAACAAACTATTCCCCATTATTTCTGTTCATGCCTACTCTTTGCGTTTAAAATTTCAAGTGAAATGATCGACCCGATCGAAAGAACGAGGCGAAATACGTTCTCTAGGGCGTCACTCACGGTCTCCGGTGAGTGTACGTTTTCTGGACCGTTGATCGCTCGATCAACGGTCCAGATCGAGCCCTTCCGCGGTCTGATCCGACCGCGCATTCGATCTGTCGTTCGATCAGCCGTCCGGCGAGATCAGGGCCGTCCATTCGGAACAGCGGGATCGAATCTCCGCCGTTCGATCTTCTCCTGGTGAGATCAAACCGCGGGATCTGATCTCAGCCGTTAGATCGAACCCGCGGGTTAATCCAACGGCTGGCAAGAGCCGCTGACGTGGTTAAGTGAAAACCGCGTGAAGCGGCCCGCGGCCGACGCGTGTCCCCGCCGTCACGCGGTTTCGATCCAGCCAATCCGAGCGCGCCGCGTGTCTGACCGCCGCCGTTTAATTAAGGAAAAATGTGTTTTAATTGATTTTAATTACAGAAACTTTGGAAAATTATAGTAAATTAAATACTAAACAAAAAAATTAGTGTAATAGCTCATTTTGTTCAGTTTTTCATCCTCTATTTTCTAAAATTATTTTTAAATAAAAGTATTGTATAGTTTAAAATTAATTTCTATAATATGTTTTCTTATTTTTATTTTATATTTAAATAAGTAAAACCCTGTTAAGTCCAAAATTTGGCTTGAGTTATTTCAGACTTGTTTTTGATCTCCAGTAATTTTCTCAGATTTATTTAACCTATATTTTAATAGTTATTAAGATTTAAAGTGTAAAGGTATTTAAAAATTAAAGTAATGATGAATTTAAATTAGCTTGTATTGCATTCAAACATTCATTTGAAATTTTAAATGGAGCTTTATTGTGTTTACATGAATTCAATGGGGAATGGTGGTTAATCAGTGGATAATTAATTTTATAATTATTCATTGATTAATTCTTTAATTAATTAAGATTTAACTTGATTTGCATGCTTAAGGTGCACACACCACTTAGTCTAAGGCTCTCCTAGATTTAGGTATTGAATGTGTTTATGTGGTTCATGCATGCCTTGTGTATTGAGTATGAGGGTTAGTTCAAACATTGATTCAAGCCCATCAAGATTAGTGACATAATTAAGGACAATAATTAAGGACTCATGTATAGAAAACTTAGAAAAATTTCCATAATTAGGATTCACTTTCCCTTGAGTTGAAACTTTGAACATTTGAACTTAGTGACACCCTCAACCCCTAGAGAAATTTTCACTGATTTTTGAGATCATTAGGTCCCCTAATTAATTTTCTAAGTCTTAAACCCTTAATTAAGCCTTTAAAAATTCTAAAAACTGTAATAAATCCAATTTAAATCCAAAAATTACATATAAACCCTCAAACTGACCAGAATCCAGTCCTTAATCTATGATAATTGGAAGCCCCTTGATTTGACAGCAATTTAAACCCTAATTTAATTTTAAGTTTAAAATCAATGTTTAATTGAGATAATTAATTAATAATAATTAAAAAATCAAAAAAATCTCCCAAACACTTGGGGATCTCTCCTTAGATTATTCCTGACCTTTGGAGGTGTTTTCAAGAGATTGGGAATTTGTTTAAAGCAAAATCACAAAAGAGACCCTCTAATTAAGAAATCCCTAAAATTCATTAAAATGCCCAAACTTCAATAATCCATAACTAATTCTAGAAAAATCCAAATTACCCAAACTCACTTGCATTCAACTCATATTGATGTCTAGTATTTATTAAAAATATTAAATTCCAGAAATTTGCAATATTTTAAAAAGTTAACAAATCGGTCAACTTTAAGTCAAAACTAGTTCAAAACTTCAAACCTTTGTAATAAAATGTAGAAAAATCCGATTTTAACGTACTTACCTTCTAACTGATCGTAGTAAGGTCTAGTATTTTAATAAAATACAAACATTCCAGAAGTTGGTCGTAATCAAAATTTCAACTTTTAACCCCTTAATTAAATCATTAAAATATTCAAAAATTCATAAAACTCATAATCATTCTAAAATTCAGAAAATATTGGTTTAATGTCCAAAACACTTAACAAATCCTTTAAAACACAACAACCACCCTAAAGTTGAAGTTTATTGGCTGGACTACTCCGGGCTGCGGGGCTAAGTGTCCTAAGGAGGCTGGTTCCTCGAGCCTGGTGGCACAACGCCACGAATGGATTCTAAAGGGTGTCAAACCTTAAAATGGATTAATTTTTTAATTATTTAACATTTTAAAAGTCTCTAATTCAATTACATTAATTTGGTTTATCGGCTGGACTACTCCGGGCTGCGGGGCTAAGTGTCCTAAGGAGGCTGGTTCCTCGAGCCTGGTGGCACAACGCCACGAATCAATTAATGGCAAACTTAAATTAATCAACTTTAAAAATCAGTAATTAACTCATTTTTGTATTAATCCACTTTTTTTAATTCCAACCAATTTAAATAACTTAATCAACCCCGATTGCTACTGGGTAACCCAGGCCTACGAGGCTATTAGCTTAGCCCCAAGGAAGGTGAAATAAACTTCACGGCCTCGGTGTGAAACAAAGGTAGTAATCAATTAACTTTTAAAATATATTTAATTAAAATTCCTAATTTATTAATACTTGAATTTTAATCTAAATTCCCTCCTAAGCCTTAACAAACTCAAACTTTTAGACAACTTTAACTAATCACCTACTTTAGAATCTATCCCAGCCACACGACCTTTCTCACACACTTTAGATGATGTGCTAGGACAACCAACTCTAGATCTAGGTTAGGCCGGTGTTTACTTTACTGCTGTGTGCCAAATTTTTTTCGTAGTTTTCACTGCATGTTGTGGATGAAATTGCTTTGCTGTGTCTGCTTACTTTTTCTGTACTCTGTGGATGGATTGATGTGTTTGGCGACTAGATTACCCTTAGGTTAGGTACGATCTGGATGTTGACACAGTTTTCTGCAGGTGGCCACGCTCATGCAGGGCAATGTAAAAAGGGGGCAAAATAAAAAAATGCATAAATATTATAAACTCTTTGCACAGGTGCTTCAGCTGCTAAAGCCCCCAAATCATAAAAAGAGCGTGGCCAGTGTGTTTACTTTCTTTTCTGCTCATATATAACTGCTTGGGAATAACTGCTTTATTTATATTAATTGCTTAGGATAACCTTGCAGGTGAGTCTAGATTTTTATTTTGATATCAATGTAATTTGTATAATTGTTAAGTGTTGTGAAAGTTAAGTTTGAGTTTGGGATACATAGATCCAAAGCTTGGATTCCAAAGAGGAAAGGATACCCCTTTGGGGAACACTCCTTTTCCATTTGGAAATCCAAATTTGGATCATACCTCTTCCTTACCCAAAGAGGAAGGAGTGGCCTTCCCCTTAGAGGGAAGTGCCCTCTTATCCATTTGGGTAATCTACTACGAAGATTCCAAGAAGATTGAAGAAAAGGAGTCCAAAGAAGAATGAAATTGAAGATTCGAAGATTTGAAGATTGAGAGTATCCCACTCAAAATAACTTGCGTCATTACTAGGCTTAGAATCCGGGTTGTTGTCAGTGGTGCCCGGCCACTTTACTTTCTGTAATATTCTGGTTTGTAATAAGCAAGGCAATTCTGCCTATGGACATTTATTAATTAATTTGTATTTGATGTGATGATTTGATTGCCTTTAGGATTATTTGTTTTTACTAGTTTTTTGGCGATTGCATGCCGCTCTTTGTTTTCGCCTGGATACGTGAGGCTCGTGAGGGTGTGAAAGTTTTATACTCATAATTTTAAAAGTCTAAAATTTTAGTGAGTCTAAATAACATAGAAAGATAACGAATCTAGGGAATTAGCCGGGGATCGACCCTGGGGTCGCATGCATATTTTTGCATTCTTCTTTCCTTGTTTTAGACCCTTCCCCGCCTGCGGGTAGAGTCCGGATAGTCTGACCTATGAGGACGAGGTGCCGGACCTGGGGAAGTCCAGTCTTCTAAAAAATTATTTTATAAGCCTGTTTTTAAAATTTCAAGCATATTTGATTTGAGGTTATTAACCAGCATGCATTGCATTAGATACAAATTAAAGAGTCAAAATTTTAATTTCATAGTCCTTAGCATTTTAGCACCCAACATAAGTCCAAGGGGCCAATTAGGAAAATCTCTAGATGTCGGCCCCGCCTCCCCAAAACTTTAATTATAACGTCCCTACCACTCTTTCATAAAAGACCGGATTCATCTCTTTTAAATCGATTAGGTGGTTAGCTGGCTCCCCAATCCAGGCCGGGGTAAGTCCAGACCTTGCACTGCATTAGTTAGGATCGGACGACTGTGATCCAGTGTCCAAAATAGATTTAGGATCCGGGGCAGATCTTTGATTATAAGACCCCAAATTTCGGGAATATAATCCCAAATTTCTAATAAAATGCTCAACTCTAATTAAAGCTTCATTTCAATCCAAAACATAAAGCCCAACACTTAGATTAAGTTGGGACACTTCCGGATGGTTCTGGAATCTCAAAGTGTCCCCTACCTCTCATCCTTTGACTCCGTTAATAACTGCTCAATTTTGATCCATTCCCTTTTGATTTTCCAATAATTCTATTCATACTTTGATATCACTCCTAGAAATTCTAACAAAATTTTGCCATTATTTTAATCGAGAGTTTTCGTAGGAGATTTTGTCTCCCTACGATGTAATTAACTACGAGGGCTTGCGCTCGTAGGAGATTTGGAACCCCACACACCTGATTTTAAAATTGATTTTAAAACTTCACTAGATTTCTTTGGGAAAAGTTAAAGAATGATCGTCGTCGTTGCATTAGAAGAATTATCGTGGAATGGTGTCATTTCCCTTTGGGGAGATACATCCTTCTTCGATAAGGCTTTGGATGTGAATGCGACGATCATACTTCTTGAATATTGTAGCTGGATATTCAGTTGAACCTCATTTTGACCCTTCGTGGCCATATGAAGTTCTCTTTAGCATCCGGTCATAATATTCAAGATGAATTTCATAATTCTAAATCTGAACGCCGTTATGAAATTTTATGTTCGTCCTTCGTGGTGATATAATTTTTTTTTTACGGGATGATTCGATTTTAGAATTAGAATTAAATCTCAGATTTAAAGCTCCCAAAGAAAACTAATCTTTTCAAAACATATTTTCAAAATTCCACCAACAAAAAAATGGCACGCCCGGTGGGACAAATCTCTCTCTCCATCTTTAATAATGGCAAAAATTTGTTTCATCGGTAGTTTTAACTATCATTTCTTCTGTTGGTCCCTTACTCATTTCTTCCTTGGGTTAGTGTGGCCAACATCTAAAATAATAACAAAATATTAAAAGAGAGGTTTTACCTCTAAATTTGATTTCATTTAGATTTCTGTTCTGATTTTGACCTTCTGCCCCGGCATAGCCTGTGAGGCGACAGTGTCAAATCAGATCTCTGGATATCTTTTTTTAATTTTATGGATTTATGGTCAATAAATTTTTCGTTCAACATATAAATCCTTAAAATTGAAAAGCATTCAAAATTTTTGATTTCATTCCAAACTTGTTAGTTTTAACCCCCTCATTTCCCCTTTGACTTCTAAGGGTGGGGAGGGTTGAACTATTCCTTTTTACTTGGGCTTTCTCACAATTCCATAAGCCTTCGGGCAAGGGGAAACTCTGTCCGTTGTGTTTTCGAACTTGTAAGAAAACCCATTTCAAATTCTCAAAATTTCCTCAAAAATCTTCTTAAACTCCAAGTCGACATATGTTACCCCATACGATTTCCTCGTGGGCCAATATATGTCATACTTTCAAAAAAAATAATAATAAAATGCTTTTTACTACTCTTTTCAAAAAAAATCTAATTTCAATCATTTTCTTTAACTTTCAGAAAATTTCAAATGGCTGGCCAACTGATTTTCTCTTTTGACCGAGAGTTGTCCTCAACTGTTAATGACCAAGGAAGCACTGTTATTTTTGGAATGGGATTTAGTACTCTAGAGCTCTCTATGGATGGACACCAGATTGTGAGCCTGGATGCCAGTAAGGAAACTCCCCCAGTAGTTGAGTTAATTGTGGGATCTGCACCCACCTTGCCAGTAGTCAGTGATGATCAGAAACAACCTGAACCAGTTGTTGAGCCTTCCACTGAAATTAAGTCTGTTTTTGAAGAAGGGTCTAGTTCTGGACTTAGATTCACCACGAAGAATCAGAAGAAGAATTACTTGAGGAGACTTAGAAAGAAAATCTCTAAGGCTAAGAGAGTTCTACCCTTTAAGACCTTGGCTCAAGTAGAACCTGAGGCTGTTGAGGAGCTACCTATTCCTGCTTCCTCTCCCCTCCTGAAGGGAAGTCGCTTTTACCCCCTGGCTTCAGCTCAAGGGGAGGAGAGGATAGCTAGGATAGCCCGTTCTCCACCATGCCCGGTCGACTACTCGACCAAGAAGACTCAGAAAGAAAAACATCTCCAAAAAACAAGAACTTTGAGAAATATAATTCATACCTGCGCCGCACAGACTGGGCAGACTAAAGAGGAATATGTGAAACAGTTAAAGGGAGTGATCTCACATCGCTTCCAAAAAGAAGTGCTGAAGGAAGAAGTATCTGAAGCAAAGAATTTAACCCCTCAATTCGTTAGGAAGAATAAGAAGTATGCTAGACAGCCCGCTACTTCGGTACTGGTTGATGGATATCACTGGGTGCCACGCCCTCTGTCCTCTCAAACAGAGGGTATTGTGTTGACTGGGTCCGAGAGAGGCCGCCACTCTACTGGTAGACCCCCGGTACCCCCACATAAACCTGTAAGATTGGCCTCTGTGATTGTCAAACCAAAGGGGGTTGAAGCCCAAAAGTCTGTGGACCTTAAAGGAAAAAGACCTAAATCTCCTGAAAGGAGATATGTGCCAAAAAGAACTAAGTTGGAGAGTCTGCCACCACCTCCTAGAACTTCTAAGTTCATTCTGCAGCTCCAACGAGTTTCAGTCGACCCTACTCCGAGTGCAGTTGAATTGATGGATGTTCAGGCTAGTACTCCAGTTGTTACATTTGACAGTCCTACCACAGCCAGTTTGACCCCGGATCCAATAGTTACCGTTCCTGCTACCCCAGTTGATGATCCCCAAAGTTCGAGTGTCATTCCTAGGCCCCTTAGTCAGGTGTCTGAGGACCTTACCTTACCAGATGTGGGAACTATCACCTTACAAGCTCCTACTTCTCCTGAGGAATATGTCCCTCTCCCTGTAGAGGATGCCACTCTTCTGACTACCAGCTCTGGGATAGTCGAAGAGGAGAGAATTGACCAGGATTTAGAAATGGAAGATGAACCGGATACAAAGTCTCAACCAGATCCTAATCCAAAACTTACAGAAATCATCGCCCTTATGGATTCTGAAGAGTTGTTTGATATGGCTGAGTATAAAGGATACTTACCCCTTGACCCTAAATCAATTGGGGATAGACCGGTCGAGGAGGTAGTCCAAGAAATAAGAAACATCTTGTTGAACAAAGAAGGAACGGCTTCTTTCGACCCTGATATGGATGATCTCCTTGGAGATGAAGATGATTATGTTGGGGGCATTCATGTGGTTGAAACTAGAGGATCTAATAAAGAAGCTGAGCCCAGCAAGCGCCGATTTGTTAAGGATGATGATCCGCATGCTGTTGAGTCAGAGTCAGATGAGTCTGTGAAAGATAGAGATGAAGAACATATAAAAAACTTGGAGACTCAGCTTGCTAGCATGATGTCACAAGTTAGAGAAATGCAAGAGAAGTTGGACAAATCACAGCAAGAGTCTTTTAAGATCCACCAGTCAGCTCGAGAGCTCACAGAAAAGGCCAAAAGGGCAGAACTTAATTCCAGACCTCTCGAGTCACCACCTGTGACTCTCCCTTGTCCAGTAGAGACACCTCCAGTTCACCCTGCAGTCTCCTCCATTCCTTCAATCCCACCTCAGAAGGATATCAAGCAATTAATTGAGGACCAGGTAAGGGAGGCCTTAGCCCATGCTCAAGGAACTGTGTCTATTTCAAAGGGTAGACCCTACCCCGAGGAATATGACTTAGTTCCTTACCCAAAGGGCTTTGTGCCACCAACTTTTAAAGTTTTCACTGGAATCGAAAACCCGAGACAGCATCTGGCCCACTTCCGAGCAAGCTGTTGCAACGCAGGAGGGTCAGATGCTCTGCTATTTCGCCAATTTGTAAGTAGTCTATCCGGCATTGCTTTTGAATGGTACGCCGATCTGCCCAACGGTTCAGTAAGAACCTTTAGCGACCTAGAAAACCTCTTTCTTAAGAGATTTTCTGGAGCGCAACAACGCACCACCGTGGGCGATCTCGTGGTTGAAAAGCAAAAGCCGGGAGAGTCTCTAGTTGAGTACATCTTGAGGTGGCGAAACCTCTCGATGAAGTGTGAACCCCAGTTGCAAGAACAACATGCTGTGGAGATTCTGTTGAAGAATATCCACGGTCCTGTTGCTTTTCTCCTGAAGGGTTTCACTATTAAAACTTTTGAGAAACTTCTTAATAAGGCTAGCAATTTGCAGGAAGAGGCTCCTAGGATGCCATTCTTACGAGAGCAGTCTGAAGAAAGGAAGGGTCCAAAACTGGTGAAGACATTTGAAAAGAAAGCTGTGGTCTCAGCAGTAGATAAAGGAAAGAGGCCAGTGGTTAGTCAGCCTAGCACTCCACTTCCACCACAGCCGCCTCAGAAGCAGCCCTTTCAGATAGTTCCTCAACATACTAGAGATCCTTCTTTCATCCCTTTTAGAGAGAGATTGGCAAAGCCTTATCCATTTAAAAGGGAGTCAGTTAAGAAGATCTTCAGGAGTCTGTTAAAGAAACCGGATTTTCAGTTGCCAGAGGCTAGGAGGCCTGAGGATGAGAGTAAGAAAGATGATCCCAAGTATTGCCCGTACCACAGGATGCTTAGTCATCCTCTTGAGGACTGCGTTGTGTTCAAAGATTGGCTTGAGAGGAACTACACCCAAGGTAACATCATAATACCTAAAGAATACTTGGTCGATCCAGAAAAGGCTTCAATTAAGACCATTTCAGGTAATCCTCTTAACTCTTCTTGTTTTGTTGAAGATGGTTGGGACATTGCTCTGTCCCGGGCACTTAAAAAGTCGATTAACAAGTCTTTTCATCTTTCTCAACAGCTGACTACGATAGCCCAGGCCCCGGTGTGGAAGGTTGACCTGGATGCTTCGCAGAAGGATGTTGAGCCACTTTCCTCTCCAGTAGTCTTAGGAACTACTGAGAAAAATGTAAAAGAAGAAAAATTTGATTTTGTAGAGAGGAAGTGTGTAGATGAGAGATGTATTAGAATGGCGGATGGTGGTGTTAAAACCCTTTCCCCTCTTTTGTTATCTGACTTTTACTTTGCCCCATCAAAGGCGAAGGGTCAAAAGATGAATAAAAAACATCCTTCTACTTCTGTCTTGATGATTAACCATGAATCTCAAATGCAAATTGATGACTCTCCTGTTTCAAATCAAACTCCTAATGAACCAAATATTGAGGTTAGTCAAACCAACCTCCCCGAATCGACTATTCAAGAAGAGGTCGAATGTGAAGCTTTATCAGAAAGTGATTTCCCTCAAATCAATTTTCAAGGAAATCCTATCTTGATAGAACTTTCAGATTCTGACTCGCTTTCAGAAAATGATGATCCAACACCTATGGTGTGTGTAGACACTGCCCTAGTTTGCCCGCCCGAAGATGTCGAGCAGGTGCAACTCCGTGGCGGTAAAGTCTTACCCCCTAGGTTGCCCCCTCAGGACAAAGGCAAGCAATCCTCATTCGAAAATCTAAGTCCGGATTCCCCTCAACAACCAGAATTCCCTCTAATTCCTCCGGGTTTCGAGTCTGTCGTTCCTAAGGTTGATTATAATGTTCTAGCCCACCTTAGGAAGTTGCCAGCAAAATTAAGTATTTATGACGCCCTCCTTCTTTCCAAAGAAATGAGGGAGTCTCTAATTAAAGCACTTCTCGATCCCGAGATTTGCTTAACACAGTTGGCTGCAACTTCAGAAGGTGAGGCTCTCTACTTCAAAGAGGTCCCTGGGGTTACCTTTTCAGACGAAGATTTACTCTTGAGAACTGCTGACCACAATCGTCCCCTCTACATTACTGTAAATGTGGGAAATTTCAAGTTATCAAGAGTCCTTGTTGATCCGGGTGCATCGGTCAACGTGATGAACATAAAGACCCTTGCTTATCTCAGAGTTGATACTAGCAAGCTTTCAACCGACAGGTTGGTGCTTCGTGGGTTCAACGAGAAGGGCGAGAGAGCTTTAGGTTCGATCACTCTACTCCTGGAAATAGGAGGTTTAAAAACTGAAGCTAAATTTCATATAATTGATTCGACTACGTCCTTTAACGCACTTCTAGGTAGACCTTGGATTCACGAATATAGAATGGTTCCATCTACCCTGCACCAATGCATTAAGTATCAACGAGACGGCATTGAACATGTGATTAAGGGTGATTTGCAACCATTCTCGATTCAAGAAATTGGGATCTACGAAGATGCTGCATATTTCGTACCAAAAGGGTCCTCGTCCCGTTCTAAATTAGAGATCAAATTTGAGGAGAAAATGGTTGGACAAAAATTCAACCAAAAGAAAGAAAAAGATAAGGATATCAATCAAGAAATGATTCAATCGAGTAGTGAAGACGACTCTGATATCGTTGTCCTTAGACCTCCAAGCACATTACCTCAAAGAGGTGGGAGGATGGCTTTGAGGGCACGAGGTCGAGGCCGTGCTTCATTAGAAAGAAGAACAGCACCTGTGTATATTGATTTGGAATCAGATTCCGATGGTGAACTAGAAAGTCAAGGTGCTGCCCTCTCCCTCGATTATCAAAACATAAATACTCCTCCAAAATTTGATCTCACCTTAGACCAGGACAGTGACCCTGAGGTAGATATTTCAAAAGTTAAAAGTGACGAGCCCGAATTAACAATGTATGAAAAGCTCACTAGAAGGATAGAGGCCCTTTCTCTGACCCCACTGTCGGCAGCCAGGGTTGTAGGGTTGGAAGTCAAAGTGGCCCCCAACTTGGATGGTGAAGTTAAGAAAGTCCAGAAATTCTTTCCTGGCTCCTCCTCCGCAAGGGACGAAGGTGATGTAACCCTTGAGGAGGCAGATTTTAATGAATTAATGGAATTACCTTTCGGCTACTTCCCTGTTTGTGTAAAAAATACCTTTTCTAAAGGTTCTGTACCATACCGATGGACTAAGGGTCAAGCTAGATACCACGAGAATATTTGGCGAACAAAAATAAGTAAAAATCCAATAAGTGGTATTGGCTTTGGAACAGTTAGTTCATTCGATGATGATGAGTATTGCCTAATGATAACTTACCACCTCGATTCTCCAAATGTCCCTACAGATCCTCCTTGTCCTCTAGATGGACTCTGTTTGGAGACTTTAGATGATCCCGATGATCTTCAAGTTCGGGATGCACCCCCTGAATTTGAAGAGGAAATTAAGTCGACAGTCGATGAGTTGAGAGAAATTAACCTGGGAAACGATGATGACCCCCGTCCGATTTTCATAAGTACTTTGTTGAGCGAGAGTGAAACTCAAGACTTAGTCCAGTTGTTATTCGAGTTCAGAGATTGCTTTGCCTGGACATATGACGAAATGCCAGGTTTGCCTGCTGAGGTAGCAGTCCACAAACTTGGGGTTCGGCATGATGCCATTCCTGTTAAACAAGCTCCTCGACGCATGCGCTTAGAGATTGAGCAACAAGTCGTTTCTGAAGTTAAGAAATTGGCAGAAGCCGGATTCATTCGAGAGGAACAATACCCCTCTTGGGTGGCCAGCGTCGTGCCAGTTCGAAAGAAAAATGGTCAGATTCGGATTTGTGTCGACTATAGGGATCTGAATAAGGCATGCCCTAAGGATGAGTTCCCCCTACCAATACCAGAACTCATGGTGGACATCGCCTCCTCACATGCTATTTTCTCCTTCATGGATGGCTCATCGGGTTATAACCAAATCAAGATGGCCCCTGAAGATGAGAGAAATACGGCGTTCAGAACCCCTATTGGAATCTTTTGTTATAAGGTAATGCCATTCGGCCTAAAGAATGCCGGAGCAACCTACCAACGGGCCATGACCCGTATCTTTGACGACTTAATTCATAATCAAGTTGAATGTTATATTGATGATTTAGTTGTCAAGAGCAAGGTTAAAGAGGCTCACCTGTATGACTTAAGAGTTGTTTTCGAACGGTTGCGCCGCTACGATTTGAAAATGAACCCCTTGAAGTGCGCCTTCGGCGTCGCTTCGGGAAAATTCTTAGGATTCGTAGTAAGGCACCGCGGAATTGAGATAGATCCTGCTAAAATTGAAGCCATCTTAGATATGCCATCCCCTAAGAGTCTTACTCAGTTAAGGTCTCTACAAGGTAGATTGGCATATATAAGGAGGTTTATTTCTAATCTTTCCGGGAGATGTCAACCCTTTTCTGTCCTTGCGAAAAAGGATACTAAATTCGTATGGGGCGAGAAGTGTCAAAATGCTTTTGACGATATCAAACAATACCTTTCTAACCCGCCAGTCTTGGCAGCTCCGATTCCCGGAAAGCCATTAATCCTCTACACCGCAGCTCTAGATGAGTCTTTAGGTGCTCTGTTAGCTCAAGTTAACGACGAAGGAAAAGAGAATGCTCTCTACTACCTTAGTCGAAGACTCCTTCCTACTGAAATTCGATACCCGTCATTTGAGAAGCATTGTCTTGCTTTAGTTTTTGCAGCTCAGAAACTGAGGCATTACATGCTCTCCCCCACTCAATCAGTCTGATTTCAAGAGTTAATCCTTTGCAATATCTTATGACCCGACCTACGTTGTCAGGACGTTTAGCCCGTTGGTCTATGATATTGTTGCAATTTGAGATTACTTTCACTCCTCTCCGTGCTGTGAAAGGACAGGCTGTTGCCGACTTTCTGGCAGCACACCCGCTGCCAGCAGATTCTCCTCTGAATGATGACTTACCCGACGAACAAATCATGAGTTTGGGGGAATCTAGCGAGGCCATCTGGGAATTATATTTTGATGGGGCAGCATCCTCTTGTAGGATTGCGACCCAACAATCTGTAATTCCTGGAAAGGCTGGAGTCGGTCTAATTTTTATTACACCAGAAAAAGGAATGATGCATTTTTCCTACCACTTATCGGAGCCTTGCACAAACAACGAAGCTGAATACGAAGCTCTGATAACTGGTTTGGAACTTGCAATTCTAATGGAGATTAAAGAGATTAAGATCTTTGGAGATTCCCAACTAGTTATTAACCAAGTCGCCGGAACTTATAAAGTCTTGAATCCGAATCTCCTAAGATATCACCAGTATACACTTCACTTGTTGGAACAAATCCCCATTGCTACTTTGTATAGGGTTCCCCGTGGAAGCAATTCGGCGGCGGATGCCTTAGCAAAACTTGCAAAGGAATTTGCGTGTCCCGAGGAGGATTCCATCCTTATAGAGATACAGGGTCGTAAGACCCTCTCCCTTATAGATTTGGAACACATTAGTAAGACTCCCCTTCAGATCCTTTCTGCCTCTTCGACGATTGACGAAGAAGGCGATTGGAGACGACCCTTAGTCGATTACCTTAAAGAAGGGAAGCTTCCTTAGGATAAATCACTCTCCAACCAGATTAAGAAACGTGCCCTATCATATGCACTAGTTAATGATCTGTTATACCGTCGGTCCTTTAATCATATGTGGCTGCGCTGTTTGAACAAGCGAGAAGCCCAGAAGATTGTTAATGAAGTTCATTCAGGACTGTGCGGTGCACATCAATCGGGTCCAAAAATGAAATTAAAGATTAAAAGACTTGGATACTATTGGCCTACAATGATTGACGATTGCATGAATACGGCAAAGCACTGTCATCAATGTCAGGTCCATGGTGTGGTTTTACATCAGCCGCCTAATGTGTTACACCCTACGATAGCCTCGTGGCCCTTCGAGAGTTGGGGCACGGATATCATTGGGCCGATTGACCCTCCCTCCGCGAGAGGTCATCGTTTCATATTAGCAGCAACTGATTACTTTTCAAAATGGGCGGAAGCAATTCCCCTACGAAACGTAACATCACACCATGTCTTAAAATTCTTTCGTGACCATATTGTATATCGATTCGGCGTACCTCACAGAATCATATCCGATAATGGGTCCGCATTCAAGTCTACAAAAATCAATAGTTTTGTAAGACGCCATAATATTGATTGGAGATATTCGACGATCTATTACCCTCGGGCGAATGGATTGGCCGAGGCCTTCAACAAAACCTTGGAGCAAATTGTCAAAAAGACCCTTGATGATAACAAACGACAGTGGGATGAGCGGTTGGTGGAAGCTTTGTGGGCTTATCGTACCACTTATAGAACCCCGACCCAATCCACCCCGTTTGCACTAGTGTATGGATCTGAGGCTGTTCTACCCTTGGAAATACAAATCCCTTCGCTTAGAATTGCAGTTCAGAATCAAATTACCAATGAACAAAATGCAAAACTACGATTGGAAGAACTCGAAGGCCTTGAAGAGCGACGTCTCCAAGCTCAACAAAGTTTAGAGTTGTATAAATCCCGTATGGTTCAAGCCCACGATAAGTTAGTGCGACCTAGGACCTTCCAAGCGGGAGACTTGGTATTGGTCCTTCGGAGGCCTATCTTGGCCCATCGGAAGCTGGGAGGCAAATTTGAACCTACATGGGAAGGACCCTTCGTTATAGAGACTGTCTACGAAGGAGGCTCGTATCAGTTAGTAGATTGTAAAGGGAACCACCCAATGCTACCTGTTAATGGGCGTTTCCTTAAGAAATACTATGCTTGATGTAGCTCATTTTATCAATCAATAAAACTTCCTTTTCTTGATTTACAACTTAATTCTACCTTTTTTTTAAGTTTTTTTAACGCTCTTCGCCTTTTCCTTAAGGTTAGGTCTTTCCTTCCCTTAGGATTAGACCCGCTAGTGGTGGGGTACGCCCTCTGTGGCACCACCCTGGCATTTCACCCGGGGATTAGTGGTGGAGTACGCCCTTCGTGGCACCACCCTGATTCCCATTCGCTAGTGATGGAGTACGCCCTTCGTGGCACCATCCTAGTTTGCCAGTTAATTTGCCTATTTGGAGTAAGTCTTCTATCAGCATCCTATAGGCCTAAGGTTGGGTGATGCCCTTCCTTAGACCCAAGGTTAGGTATTCCCTACCTTGGTTTCCAGTTGATCTGTCTACTAGGAGTAAGTCTTCTATCAGCATCCTGTAGACCTAAGGTTGGGTGATGCCCTTCCTTAGACCCAAAGCTAGGTATTCCCTACTTTGGTTTCCAGTTGATTTGCCTATTTGGAGTAAGTCTTCTATCAGCATCCTATAGGCCTAAGGTTGGGTGATGCCCTTCCTTAGACCCAAGGTTAGGTATTCCCTACCTTGGTTTCCAGTTGATCCGTCTACTAGGAGTAAGTCTTCTATCAGCATCCTGTAGACCTAAGGTTGGGTGATGCCCTTCCTTAGACCCAAAGCTAGGTTTTCCCTACTTTGGTTTCCAGTTAATCTGCCTATTAGGAGTAAGTCTTCTATCAGCATCCTATAGGCCTAAGGTTGGGTGATGCCCTTCCTTAGACCCAAGGCTAGGAATTCCCTACCTTGGTTTCTCCAGTTTCCTTGTCTACTAGGAGTAAGTCTTCTATCAGCATCCTGTAGACCTAAGGTTGGGTGATGCCCTTCCTTAGACCCAAGGTTAGGTATTCCCTACCTTGGTTTTACCAGTTTTCCTTATCCAATAGGTGTAAGCCTTCCATTAGCATCCTATAGGCTTGAGGTTGGGAGATGATCTCCCTTTCACTCCCAAAATTTTACTTCCATTCGGTCAACGCCAATGTGTGCAGCAGATGTTCCTTCTACCACACACATTGGGGGTCCATTTGTTGACCTCATTTTTGTATGAGGTCACTGAGGCCCTTCCAAACTCCAAATTAATTCTAGATCCTAGGATCCACTCTAGACCTTAAGATCCTTTCCTAGAGCCAGACCTTAGGGCCTACTCTAGAGCTTAGGATTCCCTTAAATCCTAGATCTTAGAACTCCTCTAGATCCTAGGATCACTCCAACTTCAAACCAATCCACATCCTTGATCAACCTCAACCTCAAATCAATTCCTACCCTTGATCAACTCCAACTTCAATTTGATTCAGCCCTTGATCAATTCAAATCTCAAACTTCATTCAATTCAAATCCAAATTAATTCAAGTTTCAAACATATCCAAACTTTGACTCAATCCACTTGAGAATCCAAATTTCAACCTAGACTTTGATCCCACCTTTAATCTAGCTTTGACCTTATCCATCCATTAACAGTCACAACATGATTGTTAATGATTTGGATACTTCAATATTAATCATTCAAACTTGAAATCCATTCCAAATCCAGAAATCCAGACTCAAATCTAAAGCCTTAAGGCCTTGTCCTAAAGACCCTTTTCAGAGAATTTTCAAACATCCCAAAATCCAGTCTAATGGCCTCTGATTCAGGGTCTATCACTCACAAAGTGATAAGATATGTCTCTAGAGGCTACCCTCCAATTTTGAGCCCATTCTGAGGTCTTTAACCCCAGAATTTGAATTAAAATCCAAAGGCTGTGAAACCTTCAAATATTTACAGCCCATGCCACTGAACCTAACCCCTTTGGGATCTTGACCTTGGAACCCTTATCCAAGCCTCCAATCACTTCCAGACCTTTGAATTTAACCCATTGAGCAGTAAACTGCATTTTTCAGACCCATTTTTGACCATAGTTGACCAATAGGTCAAAATTGACCAAAATACCCCTATGGGGCTCAAATGGGGATTTCAAACCAAATGAGCTCCAAATGGGATGCAACATGGGATGCAACCACCTTTGACAAATTTCAAATATCATTTCAAACCTGTTGAGCCCAAACCCAGACCCTGGGTCAACCTGATTGACCAAGTCAACCCAGGTTGACCAAATAGGCCCTTAGGGACTCAAATAGGGATTTTGATCAATTTGACCTCCCCAGACCCAGGAACTACCCTCAATGGTCTCCAAATGCCTTTTCAAACTTGTTGAGCCCAAACCCAGACCCTAGGTCAACCTGGTTGACCAAGTCAACCTAGGTTGACCAAACAAGCCCTTAAGGGTTCAAATGGTAATTTTGACCAAATTGACCCCTCCAAACCCTGGGACCACATCCAATAGACTCAGGATGACGTTCTGAATTTGTTGAATCCATTTCTAGCCCCTGAACCCAACTGGTTGACCAAGTCAACCAGTTTTGGCCTAGAAGCCCATTAAGCCTCCTTAATCCATTTGACATGCATGGCTCTTGGAACCACCCTCCAATCCACCTAATCAACTCATTTGAATTACCTAAATAAAAATTTCATAACCCTTGATGGAGTTGACTGGTCAACCAGTCAACTCAAGGCTTAAGGGACCATTTGTATGGTCAAACCTTTCAACCCATTGAACCTAGCTCAAGCCACACCCATCCAGCCACTTGGAAAGACTCCATGACCTGCTTGGATGCCACATCAGCCCCATTGACCAGTTGACTGGTCAACCTGGTCAAACCCAAGCTTAAACCTCTTCTAGAAGGCTTTATCACATGCTAAGCCCCTTTCCCTTGATTTAAGCTGCTTTAGGCCGACCCCTTAATGTCCTAAAGCTCACTTGGAGCTCTCCTAACCAGGCTTAGGGTCTGGTTTAGCCTTAAATGGCAATGTCTCCTCCACTCATCCCAAAGCCGCCCAATAGGATTGAGGCGTGCCCAGCCTTTGGGTCAGCCTTCTGGCTGTCCCAGGGACACTTGGCAACATCTGAGGACCTGGTGAGTCAATCCCAGCCATCCGTTTGGCCTGGGGGCGTTTGAATAGGGGGAAAAGGCCTTAATGCCATACTCTCTAACCCTAATCATCTCTCACTACTCAAGCCCTCTCAAGTCCTGTCCCCTGTTCGTTTTGAATCTCCAGAGCTTCCTCTACCTCCCCACTACAAAATCCAAGTGGTTGCACGTCACCGGCGGCGAGTTCTCCGGCGAACCCACCACCTAGACCGTCCCAAGCCTATAGCAGTCGATCCAGATGTGTTCGAGCTCGGATTTCTGCTGGGGATCTTCACTTGGACAATCTACAAGCTCATCCATCCAGAAATTTCGAAGATCTAACGGTATAACTCCCTAAAACCCTAGATCTAGTTCACATTAGTTAGATCTAAATAGCTTTATGCTTTTAGGGTATTAGCTAAAACAAACTATTCCCCATTATTTCTGTTCATGCCTACTCTTTGCGTTTAAAATTTCAAGTGAAATGATCGACCAGATCGAAAGAACGAGGCGAAATACGTTCTCTAGGGCGTCACTCACGGTCTCCGGTGAGTGTACGTTTTCTGGACCGTTGATCGCTCGATCAACGGTCCAGATCGAGCCCTTCCGCGGTCTGATCCGACCGCGCATTCGATCTGTCGTTCGATCAGCCGTCCGGCGAGATCAGGGCCGTCCATTCGGAACAGCGGGATCGAATCTCCGCCGTTCGATCTTCTCCTGGTGAGATCAAACCACGGGATCTGATCTCAGCCGTTAGATCAAACCCGCGGGTTAATCCAACGGCTAACAAGAGCCGCTGACGTGGTTAAGTGAAAACCGCGTGAAGCGGCCCGCGGCCGACGCGTGTCCCCGCCGTCACGCGGTTTCGATCCAGCCAATCCGAGCGCGCCGCGTGTCTGACCGCCGCCGTTTAATTAAGGAAAAATGTGTTTTAATTGATTTTAATTACAGAAACTTTGGAAAATTATAGTAAATTAAATACTAAACCAAAAAAATGAGTGTAATAGCTCATTTTGTTCAGTTTTTCATCCTCTATTTTCTAAAATTATTTTTAAATAAAAGTATTGTATAGTTTAAAATTAATTTCTATAATATGTTTTCTTATTTTTATTTTATATTTAAATAAGTAAAACCCTGTTAAGTCCAAAATTTGGCTTGAGTTATTTCAGACTTGTTTTTGATCTCCAGTAATTTTCTCAGATTTATGTAACCTATATTTTAATAGTTATTAAGGTTTAAAGTGTAAAGGTATTTAAAAATTAAAGTAATGATGAATTTAAATTAGCTTGTATTGCATTCAAACATTCATTTGAAATTTTAAATGGAGCTTTATTGTGTTTACATGAATTCAATGGGGAATGGTGGTTAATCAGTGGATAATTAATTTTATAATTATTCATTGATTAATTCTTTAATTAATTAAGATTTAACTTGATTTGCATGCTTAAGGTGCACACACCACTTAGTCTAAGGCTCTCCTAGATTTAGGTATTGAATGTGTTTATGTGGTTCATGCATGCCTTGTGTATTGAGTATGAGGGTTAGTTCAAACATTGATTCAAGCCCATCAAGATTAGTGACATAATTAAGGACAATAATTAAGGACTCATGTATAGAAAACTTAGAAAAATTTCCATAATTAGGATTCACTTTCCCTTGAGTTGAAACTTTGAACATTTGAACTTAGTGACACCCTCAACCCCTAGGGAAATTTTCACTGATTTTTGAGATCATTAGGTCCCCTAATTAATTTTCTAAGTCTTAAACCCTTAATTAAGCCTTTAAAACTTCTAAAAATTGTAATAAATCCAATTTAAATCCAAAAATTACATATAAACCCTCAAACTGACCAGAATCCAGTCCTTAATCTATGATAATTGGAAGCCCCTTGATTTGACAACAATTTAAACCCTAATTTAATTTTAAGTAAAAAATCAATGTTTAATTGAGATAATTAATTAATAATAATTAAAAAATAAAAAAAATCTCCCAAACACTTGGGGATCTCTCCTTAGATTATTCCTGACCTTTGGAGGTGTTTTCAAGAGATTGGGAATTTGTTTAAAGCAAAATCACAAAAGAGACCCTCTAATTAAGAAATCCCTAAAATTCATTAAAATGCCCAAACTTCAATAATCCATAACTAATTCTAGAAAAATCCAAATTACCCAAACTCACTTGCATTCAACTCATATTGATGTCTAGTATTTATTAAAAATATTAAATTCCAGAAATTTGCAATATTTTAAAAAGTTAACAAATCGGTCAACTTTAAGTCAGAACTAGTTCAAAACTTCAAACCTTTGTAATAAAATGTAGAAAAATCCGATTTTAACGTACTTACCTTCTAACTGATCGTAGTAAGGTCTAGTATTTTAATAAAATACAAACATTCCAGAAGTTGGTCGTAATCAAAATTTCAACTTTTAACCCCTTAATTAAATCATTAAAATATTCAAAAATTCATAAAACTCATAATCATTCTAAAATTCAGAAAATATTGGTTTAATGTCCAAAACACTTAACAAATCCTTTAAAACACAACAACCACCCTAAAGTTGAAGTTTATTGGCTGGACTACTCCGGGCTGCGGGGCTAAGTGTCCTAAGGAGGCTGGTTCCTCGAGCCTGGTGGCACAACGCCACGAATGGATTCTAAAGGGTGTCAAACCTTAAAATGGATTAATTTTTTAATTATTTAACATTTTAAAAGTCTCTAATTCAATTATATTAATTTGGTTTATCGGCTGGACTACTCTGGGCTGCGGGGCTAAGTGTCCTAAGGAGGCTGGTTCCTCGAGCCTGGTGGCACAACGCCACGAATCAATTAATGGCAAACTTAAATTAATCAACTTTAAAAATCAGTAATTAACTCATTTTTGTATTAATCCACTTTTTTTAATTCCAACCAATTTAAATAACTTAATCAACCCCGATTGCTACTAGGTAACCTAGGCCTACGAGGCTATTAGCTTAGCCCCAAGGAAGGTGAAATAAACTTCACGGCCTCGGTGTGAAACAAAGGTAGTAATCAATTAACTTTTAAAATAGATTTAATTAAAATTCCTAATTTATTAATACTTGAATTTTAATCTAAATTCCCTCCTAAGCCTTAACAAATTCAAACTTTTAAACAACTTTAACTAATCACCTACTTTAGAATCTATCCCAGCCACACGACCTTTCTCACACACTTTAGATGATGTGCTAGGACAACCAACTCTAGATCTAGGTTAGGCCGGTGTTTACTTTACTGCTCTGTGCCGGATTTTTTTTGTAGTTTTCACTGCATGTTGTGGATGAAATTGCTTTGCTGTGTCTGCTTACTTTTTCTGTACTCTGTGGATGGATTGATGTGTTTGGCGACTAGATTACCCTTAGGTTAGGTACGATCTGGATGTTGACACAGTTTTCTGCAGGTGGCCACGCTCATGCAGGGCAATGTAAAAAGGGGGCAAAATAAAAAAATGCACAAATATTATAAACTCTTTGCACAGGTGCTTCAGCTGCTAAAGCCCCCAAATCATAAAAAGAGCGTGGCCAGTGTGTTTACTTTCTTTTCTGCTCATATATAACTGCTTGGGAATAACTGCTTTATTTATATTAATTGCTTAGGATAACCTTGCAGGTGAGTCTAGATTTTTATTTTGATATCAATGTGATTTGTATAATTGTTAAGTGTTGTGAAAGTTAAGTTTGAGTTTGGGATACATAGATCCAAAGCTTGGATTCCAAAGAGGAAAGGATACCCCTTTGGGGAACACTCCTTTTCCATTTGGAAATCCAAATTTGGATCATACCTCTTCCTTACCCAAAGAGGAAGGAGTGGCCTTCCCCTTAGAGGGAAGTGCCCTCTTATCCATTTGGGTAATCTACTACGAAGATTCCAAGAAGATTGAAGAAAAGGAGTCCAAAGAAGAATGAAATTGAAGATTCGAAGATTTGAAGATTGAGAGTATCCCACTCAAAATAACTTGCGTCATTACTAGGCTTAGAATTCGGGTTGTTGTCAGTGGTGCCCGGCCACTTTACTTTCTGTAATATTCTGGTTTGTAATAAGCAAGGCAATTCTGCCTATGGACATTTATTAATTAATTTGTATTTGATGTGATGATTTGATTGCCTTTAGGATTATTTGTTTTTACTAGTTTTTTGGCGATTGCATGCCGCTCTTTGTTTTCGCCTGGATACGTGAGGCTCGTGAGGGTGTGAAAGTTTTATACTCATAATTTTAAAAGTCTAAAATTTTAGTGAGTCTAAATAACATAGAAAGATAACGAATCTAGGGAATTAGCTGGGATCGACCCTGGGGTCGCATGCATATTTTTGCATTCTTCTTTCCTTGTTTTAGACCCTTCCCCGCCTGCGGGTAGAGTCCGGATAGTCTGACCTATGAGGACGAGGTGCCGGACCTGGGGAAGTCCAGTCTTCTAAAAAATTATTTTATAAGCCTGTTTTTAAAAAATTTCAAGCATATTTGATTTGAGGTTATTAACCAGCATGCATTGCATTAGATACAAATTAAAGAGTCAAAATTTTAATTTCATAGTCCTTAGCATTTTAGCACCCAACATAAGTCCAAGGGGCCAATTAGGAAAATCTCTAGATGTCGGCCCCGCCTCCCCAAAACTTTAATTATAACGTCCCTACCACTCTTTCATAAAAGACCGGATTCATCTCTTTTAAACCGATTAGGTGGTTAGCTGGCTCCCCAATCCAGGCCGGGGTAAGTCCAGACCTTGCACTGCATTAGTTAGGATCGGACGACTGTGATCCAGTGTCCAAAATAGATTTAGGATCCGGGGCAGATCTTTGATTATAAGACCCCAAATTTCGGGAATCTAATCCCAAATTTCTAATAAAATGCTCAATTCTAATTAAAGCTTCATTTCAATCCAAAACATAAAGCCCAACACTTAGATTAAGTTGCGACACTTCCGGATGGTTCTGGAATCTCAAAGTGTCCCCTACCTCTCCTCCTTTAACTCCGTTAATAACTACTCAATTTTGATCCATTCCCTTTTAATTTTCCAATAATTCTATTCATACTTTGATATCACTCCTAGAAACTCTAAACAAAATTCTGCCATTATTTTAATCGAGAGTTTTCATAGGAGATTTTGTCTCCCTACGATGTAATTAACTACGAGGGCTTGCGCTCGTAGGAGATTTGGAACCCCACACACCTGATTTTAAAATTGACTTTAAAACTTCACTAGATTTCTTTGGGAAAAGTTAAAGAATGATCGTCGTCGTTGCATTAGAAGAACTATCGTGGAATGGTGTCATTTCCCTTTGGGGAGATACATCCTTCTTCGATAAGGCTTTGGATGTGAATGCGACGATCATACTTCTTGGATATTGTAGCTGGATATTCAGTTGAACCTCATTTTGACCCTTCGTGGCCATAAGAAGTTCTCTTTAGCATCCGGTCATAATATTCAAGATGAATTTCATAATTCTAAATCTGAACGCCGTTATGAAATTTTATGTTCGTCCTTCGGGGTGATATAATTTTTTTTTTTACGGGATGATTCGATTTTAGAATTAGAATTAAATCTCAGATTTAAAGCTCCCAAAGAAAACTAATCTTTTCAAAACATATTTTCAAAATTCCACCAACAGTAGAGTATCTCCAATCTCTAGGCAAAGTGTGTGAAGTTTCTCCCCTTTCAACAAAGTTCTCTACTCCTTGGGTGACTCCTTCTACTCCTTAATTACTTAGGTGCTCACTCCACTTCCCCAAATTTTCTACTCCACTTATAATCTCTCCAACATCATCATCTCCTACTCCATGTTTCTTTGGATCAGACTCATCAAAAATTACATGGGTTGTCTCTTCCACCATCAAAGTTCTCTTCTTAAACACCCTAAAAGACTTTCCAACACTAGAATATCCCAAAAATACTTCTTCATCAGATTTAGGATCAAATTTTCCCAAGTGAGACTTCCCATTATTATGAATGAAAACCTTACAACCAAAAACATGAAGGTGGGAAAGATTTGGTGTCCTACCCTTAAGTATCTCATAGGGTGTCTTCTCTAATTTGGCTCTAACATTCACCCTATTCAACACATAACAAGCTGTGTTAACCGCTTCAGCCCAAAAGTATTTTGGAAGTGAATACTCAGCAAGCATGGCTCTAGCGGCTTCTACTAAGGTCCGGTTCTTCCTTTCAACTACCCCATTCTGCTGAGGGGTCCTACGGGATGAAAAATTATGGCTAATCCCCTTGTCCTCACAAAAAACTCTAAATCTTTCATTTTCAAACTCTCCCCCATGATCACTATGGATGGTCAAAATCTCACAACCTAGCTTCTTCTGAATCCAAGTAGAAAATGTTTTAAACTCCTCAAAAGACTCATTTTTATGTGAAAGAAATCTAGTCCAAGTGATTCTCGAGTAATCATCAACAATCACAAAACCATAGACTTTCCCTCCCAAACTAGCCGTGCTAATGGGTCCAAACAAATCCATGTTAAGGACTTCTAAAAGTCTAGAGGTGCTAATGTCCTTAATGGGGTGAAAAGTGGAGTGGACTTGCTTTCCTAGTTGACAGGCATCACAAAGGTGGTCTTTTGTAAACTTAAGTTTGGGGACACCTCTAACTAGGTCCTTTTGGGTCACTTTCCTAAGGGTTTTCATACTTGCATGACAAAGCCTCCTGTGCCACAACCAAGAATCATCAATTACAATTTTTAAGCAAAAAGAAGCAGCACATTCAATGTTATTTAAATCAAGCATGTAGACGTTGTTGATCCTCATTCCCTGCAAAATAGTGTTGTTACTTAAACTTACAATGCATGAATCCGCAAATAATTGCACGATGAAGCCTTTGTCACAGAATTGACTGATGCTGAGCAAGTTGTGCTTCAATCCATCTACAAGCAAAATATTTTCAATCATAAGGTTCTTGGAATTACCAATTATACCTGCTCCTACCACCTTCCTGGTAGTGTTGTCTCCAAGAGTAACCTTGCCTCCAGTCCTGGACTCTAGTAGAATAAACTAGCTAGCATCACCAGTCATATGTCAAGAGCATCCACTGTCCAGGTGCCACATACTCTCACGAGGTCTTTTGTGAGAGCCCTCCTGCAAAATTATCAAATGTTAGATTTAGGAACCCAAGCAGGTTTGGGTTCCTTCTTATGAAGAGAAGAATGCAATGCATGTGTGGTATGCTGTGGATCATGCACCTTAAGTCTCCATACCCAATGTGTACTATGGTGAATCATACAAGTGTGTGAGATGTGTCCTAGCATGCCACATGAAAAACATCTAACTCCAGGAAAGGACTTTCTTAAGTGATTTGAGTTATAATGCCTCTTCCTATATTTTGGCAATTGATCAAAAGTAGATGTCATCCTAGTTTTTTTACATGTTTCTAAATCATTTTGAATCTTCAAATTAGTGCTTTTTAAAACTTCATTTTCAATCCTCAAATTTTTCTCAATCTCCTTAGACTTCTCAAAATCAGATTCAAGTGATGTGTGTGTGACTTTTAATGCATCAAATTTTTCAACTAGCTCACAATGAATTTTATTTAACTCATCAAATTTATCAAGTAAAGTCATGTGATTTGAATCAATTGTTTGATGGTCTTTAATCAAAATTTCATGCTCTTTTTGTAGATTTAAAAATTCTAATTTCAAGCTAGCATGTGTTTTCTTTAATTTCCTATATGATGCATGGATTTTTTCTGAAACTTCAAGAAGTTGATCGTAGGAAAGTTCACATACCTCTTCTTGATCACTTTGATCTTTTCCCATGAAACACTAGTTTGTAGTTTCTTCCTCTGGTTCAGTTTCAGATGAGTCAGTACCAGATTCTACCCAAAAACTCCTTTGGTTTTTCTTCTTGTCCTCCCTAGACTTAGCTTTCTCCACACCTTTTCCTTTGCTTGATTGATCTCTAAGCGTAGGACAATCAGTTCTCACATGTCCAGGCTTCCTGCATTCAAAGCAAACAACATCAGAAGATCCTTTAACATGTTTATGATCCTTACCTTTTCTCCAACTTTGATGATGCATTTGTTTCTTCCTTAGAAAGCTTTTGAATTGCCTTGTGATGAAGGTAATTTCATCGCTTTCAGACCCGGAAGATTCAGAATCCGATTTGTGCGCCATTAGTGCGATTGTTTTCTCCTTTTTCTTCTCACCTGCATCAAGATTTCTTTGATTCATTCCTTGCTCATAAGCAATGAGTGAGCCAAGTAAGTTATCAATAGAATAGGTGTTCAAATCTTTAGATTCAGTAATGACAGTAATTTTTGCATCATAAGACGAAGGCAAGCATCTCAAAATCTTGTTAACTTTTTCATAGTTCGAAAGCTCTTTTCCTAGTGCATGCAATGAAGTAACTATCTGAGTAAACCTATTGTACATGTCAGAAATCGATTCATGAGGTTTCATACGAAAAAGTTCGTAGTCATGAAAGAGAAAGTTTAAACGGGATTGCTTAACTTCATTAGTCCCTTCATAGGTGATGCATAATTTATCACAAATCTCTTTACCAGTTTTGCAAGTTAAAAAATGCATGTAATCCTCAGATTTTAAAGCACAGAAAAAATAGTTCAAACACTTCGCATTTAATTGAGCTAAATCTCATTCATTAAAAGTCCATTCAGTAAAAGCAACTTCAGTTTTAACACCATTAATTTCACGAGAAGGTGGAGAATAACCTTCTTGAATAAGCATCCACATGAGATAATCAGTAGATTGTAAAAACGTTGACATGCGAGTTTTCCAAAAGTCAAAAGGTAAGTTATCGAACAGGGGAGGTCGAGTAATGGAATACCCTTCTGTAGTGTTACGATTCCGAATGTTAGCCATAGATCAAATTCAAAAAGTTTTCAAACTTAAATTTTCGAATCCCGCTCTGATACCACTTGAAAGTTCATTCGGGATGTTAAGCCCTATGAACTTAGTCCCAAGCTAACCAAGAGAGGGGGTGAATTGGTATTTTAAAAACTCTTTTCACAAAGAAAGAAAATTGCATAAACCAAATCACACCACATAAATAAAATGTGGAATTTAAAAAGTGCGGAAGCAAGAAAAAGAACACAGAGCTTTATAGTGGTTCGGTCGACTCGACCTACGTCCACTCCTTGGAGGCACCCTCCAAGTATTGCACTACAAAACGTGACTCTCCTTTAGCCACCACGGCTAGGCGGAGAAGCCCTCACAAGAACCTCCTTTTTGCCACCCCGGCAAGGCGGAGAACCTACCTCCTTTTGCTTCCTCCTGAAGCTGGCAGATAACCACAACCAAAAGCAAACCCCTTACCTTTACCGACCCTTCCACGGACGAGAAACTCCAGACGAATGACAAGCAGAGCGATCCTTGAAGCAACCCTTGTGAATCCCCTCACAAGCTCCCCCTCACAAGATCCTCTCTCTCTCCCTCTCTCTCTTTCTCTCCTCAAGGTCTTCTCAGGTCAAGGAAGCAGCCAAAGGTCATCAAAAAATGTTGAACAAGAGCTCTTTAAATAGAAGAGCTTCAAAGGAGCTCATTAATTGCAAGTTGCCGACAATATCGTCCAGGCTGATATGGACATCGGCCTGGCCGATCAGTATAAATCACAAAAGATCATCCTGGGTATCGCCCTGTTTTGGGTGCTGGACGATTGAAATTTGGCTTGATCGTCCAGGCCGATCTCATGATCGTCCAGGCCGATCAGTTCAAATCAGAGGCAAATCATCCTGAGCATCGTCCTATTTTTGAGGTGGCCGATATTTATCGTCCTGAAGTAACTTAAGGATTTTGAATAGATCGTCCTGGCCGATCCTGCGATCGTCCAGGATGATATGATCGTATCAATCATCCTTAATTACTCCCTTGATTTCCTGATCAATTAAGGCATAATTTGGTAATTTCGTCCGGGCCGATACTTGGATCGTCCTGGCCGATAATTTAAAATTACAGTATACCTTAATTGATTATGACGACTACTTCTTTCTATTTTGAGCTTATCGTCCTGGCCGATACACGTATCGTCCAGGCCGATATGTTAATGTCGGCTGCCTTAATTAAGAATCCTGGTTAGACTTTATGTTTTAAGCTGAACATCAAGGACGATATGAATATCGACCTGGCCGATGTGGGCAAAAACAGAAATTCTAAGTCTCTTAGGTGTGTGTGTGTAGGGTTACTTAGCATCAGTCTCTTTGACCATTACAAGTAGACTCAAAAGATGAAAAATAAAATTATAGACTGACTCAACCCTAAACCTACGCAATCTTGAGCTGGCTACCTCTTGATCGTCCGATCTTCGATTCCTGAAAAGTTAGAAGAAACAAGTAGTCCAAGAGAAGTAGTGTTTGTCAATCATCAAAACATAAGTCAAGAAAATAGGTCTGCAACAACATCGTCTAGGGCGATGTACTTAAAATAGAAAAATTCAAAAAACCCCTCAAGTTTTTGTGTGCAAGGTTACTTAACATCAGGAACCACTTCTACAATTGACTGAAGAAAGGAAAAAATACAGAGTTGACTCAACCTAAATTTACCCGATCTAGAGCGGGCTTGAGCTGCATTCGATCTTGTGGTCTTAAAAAGTTACTAGGCAAAGCAGTCGAATGGAATCATGAACGTTTGCTATCATCAAAAGTCTAATCCATAAAGTCAGATTTGGAACAATCTCCCCCTTTTTGCTGATGGCAAACATGCCCAAAAAGTTTCAAGCAGTTATGACAGTTTAGTAAAAAAAATTCACTAAATTTTAGAATTTGAAGTACATGATACATCAAACTACTCCCCCTTTTGACATCACAAAAGGAGGGAAACAAAACACAAATGTATAACAGAAACTAAAACACAACATAAGAAAAGAAAAACTATATAAAATGGAAACTAAAACTATAAAAAACACAAAGAAAATCAGAAAAATGAAGGACCTTGATCATTAGATGGAGGTGGTGGTGGTGGTGGCTGCTGGAAGGTGGAAAATGTGGCAAACTGTGCCGCAAACCAGGCCATGCCTTGGTCGTGCTGCTGCTGCTGGTGTGCAACATAGGCATCGAACCGAGCCACATCCTCAGCATGCTGCTGCTGTTGGTGTTCTATGAACGTGTCGAAGCGGGTCTCCAATTGATTAAATCTCTCCACTAACTAATCCAGTTGAGAGCTATGGCGGAGAGGAATAGGTTCAGGACAGGAGTGGGAGCAGGAGCCTCCTCCTGCTCTGCCCCCTGAGCATCCCCAACCCTTGAGTAGAGACGAGTACTGTGAAGGGCGTTGAAGGAATTGTTTGAGTAGAAAGGTGGTGGATGGTTGGGAGGAGCAGGATATTTAAGGTTGTAGTTGGATTCTAGAACATATGCAATGATGTGTCCTAGAGCAAGATTGGGCTTTCTTCTATGACCTAGATCTCAAATGGTGGTCAAATGCTCGATGTAGCGAAAGATCAGGTCTGTGGCATTGAATTCACTATGGGCCAGAATATAAAAAGTCGTAAGTGAAATCAGTGGAGTAATGTGGACTCGGTCCCCGGCTTTTGGAATAACAGAAGTGTGAAGGACATGCTGGATTGTCCTAGCATCTTTAAGTAAAGAGCTAGTCTCTCCAACATGAAAGTGTGTATTTATGTGGCAAAGAAAGTCATTTGCAGTGGACCAGTCAAAGTCAGGATCAAAGACAAGGGTATGTAGCTTATCCCCAGTGGCGGACAGCTGCAACAGTTCAGCACAATCCTGATATGTGATCTCGACAGGACGTCAATTCACATAAGAGGTGAGAGCAGTAATTTATGCGGAGGTTTGCATAGAATTCAAAAAGAAGTTTTGAACTAAAGGGGACTACAAGGGTGAGAATAAAGCAAATAAAAGTGTGGGCAAAAATATCTAGTACCGGATAGGAGAGATAGGCTGGATTGATTGTGCGTTAGAGAGTAATGCCGCACTCTTTATAATGATGGTAGGAAGCCTAATCATCTGCCTCCCGAAAATGAGGGTCCAGCATTCCCCTCAAGGAGCTTCCAAACATCTGATGACCATTCTTTCCGTCAGCCATAAGCAAACAGGAAGTAAATAAGAGAGGAGAAGAGTTTTGAATTGAGAAACAATGGCTGGAAGGCTCTAAATTTAAAGGATCGGCCGGATCGTCCAGGCTGATCGCAAGATCATCCAGGACAATCCGGTATAATTATTGTGAACATGCTGATTGGTAAAAAAGGAGGTCCGATCATCCAGGCTGATCAGATATCGGCCGGAATGATTAGACACAGACAATCATCCCGAGTAGTTAGGCTGGACGACCGTTGAAAAAGTAGATTGTCTAGGCCGATTAGGTGGATCGTCCAGGACGATGCTCAATAAAGGATCATACTGGCTGAATTTAAAATGTTTAAAATCTTCTGCCACATATATCGTCAAGGATGAACGGTGGATCATTTAGGACTATTGTCCAAAAATGGATCGTCCCGGGCAATTTTAATGATTTTAAACATACTTACACTTGTATCGTCTAGGACGATCAGATGTATCAGATGAGATGATAACCAATAAATGCATTGTCTAGGATGAAAAAATGTATCGGCCAGGACGATCAAGATGATTGTAGCAGACTTCCGTCCAGGACGATAAAGGATCGTCCAGGACGATTAGAGCAAAAAAGTCAGAATATTCAGCATATGGAGTTTTTGAAGTGCAGAAAGCCGATCGTCCAGGATGATATAAACATCAGCCAGGATGATGTGAAAAAAATTTCAACTCAAAGGATGGATGGAGATGATTAGAGAAGGCCGAAAAACAACAAAATAAAAAAAATAATAACGATAAAGCAAAAGTCAAAAAGTTCTTTTTTTAATCAAGGCAAGAACATGATATAGTCTTAAAGTGATTGATTCTAAAAATTTGTAAGTTAATGAGTTAACAACTTCAAAAAAAAAAAAAAAGGTAAAATATCCGATCATGTTAATCCTAAGCTCGGACCCTTTTTTTTAGGGCAAAATTCTCTTTTGAAATCAAAAGGCCTAACTTAAAAAAACATTTGGATAAGATAAAGAGATCTAATCAAGACTTCGTTTTAGAAAAATATCTTATAGAATAATATATCAAAGTAGTTTTTTACAATCACGAAATTCAAAATCAAGTCTTTGAAAATCTCAAGTGACACATGAAATCTTCTATGTTTTAAGAGTTGGAGGAAAGGAAGATAACTTGCTTTTTGATGGGCTCATTTTATGCCTCTTGTCCATTGAAGGGAGCACTTTGCGCATCTTATGATTTTTGATACACTTTGTGTGTGTGTGTGTGTATATATATATATATTTCAATTTGGTGTTATTGCGCATCTTTTGTTTTTAGAATCATTGGTCTCTTTTTTTTTTGCAAGCCAGATTCTTTTCAAAAAACTCTTAAATATTCTTAGTTGTGAGTATATCTTCTAGATATTAGAGGAGAAAAACTCACTCTCTAACATAAGGAAGAATAATCCACAAAATAGAATAAAAAATTATGTGAGAGATGCATTGACATGATAACAAGTAATCTTGAAGTAACATAAAAACTTTGATTATTATAGTATAAGCTAGATTACAGTAGCAAGATAGAAAATATCTCAATTATAAAATCCAGTTGTTAATTTGCGATAGACTTTTGGTTAGAAAATAAATTTTTACCACCAAAATAGGTTAGTGAAAGAGAGACAATCAACGGTATTTTTTACCCTTTAGAGATTAGGAGATGTAAAACATTAATTACAAATTTTCAAAATAAAAAACAAGGCATAAGATATCAATTCAGCGATGATTTAAAAAGGAAAAACAAAGCAAGGCATATGAAAAATAAAGTACTAAATACAAAATAAAAACTAACTAAAATAAAAAAAATTACCAAAGAAATCATCAGATAAAACATCAGTAGAAATCAAGTTCATGCATTAATATCAATCACACCCAATCTGGTCCTTAAATTATTAAAAGTGTCGAAGGACAGTGGTTTAGTAAATATGTTAGCCAGTTGATTCTTAGTTGCAACATGATGTAACTCAATGTCTCCCTTAGCCACATGGTCTCTAATAAAGTGATGCCTAATGTCAATATGCTTAGTCCTTGAATGTTGGATAGGATTCTTAGAAATGCAGATGGCACTAGTGTTGTCACAAAGAACAGTGATGGTGCCTACAGGTAATCCAAAATCCAGTACTTGCTATTTTAACCAAAGGACTTGGGCCACACAACTTCCTAAAGTAATGTACTCAGCTTCAGCAGTGGAAAGAGCGACAGAGTTTTACTTTTTGATAGACCAGGAGACTAAATACTGTCATATAATTTGACAAGTTCCATAAGTGCTTTTTCTATCCACTTTGCATCCTGCAAAATCAGAATCAGAATATCCAATAATCTCAAAAGAAGTGTTGTGCTTAGGGTACCAGATTCCTAAGTTTTGGTCCCTAAAAGGTATCTAAGAATTCTCTTAATTGGAGTCAGGTAGGATTTCTTAGGGTTAGCTTGAAATCTAGCACAAAGTCAAATACTAAACATTATATCAGGTCAGCTAGCAGTTAGGTAAAGTAAAGATCCAATCATCCCCCTATACTTCTTCTAATCAACTGATTTTCCATTTGGGTCCTTGTCTAATTTAATCTCTGAAGTTATGAGAGTATTAATTCGCTTCACTTTGTCCATTTCATATTTCTTCAAGATGTCCTTTATGTACTTTGTTTGGCTCAAAAATGTTCCATCATTTAATTGTCTAATGCTAAACCCAAAAAAGTAGGACAATTCTCCCATCATACTCATCTCAAACTCCTTACTCATTGTTTTAGAAAAATCATCATATAGCCTTTTATTAGAAGATCCAAAAATTATATCATCGATATAGATCTGAACAATGAGTAAATCATCTCCTATTTTCCTCAAGAAAAGGGTGGTGTCAATACTCCCCTTAACAAACTTCCTTTCTATTAAGAATGTGCTAAGCCTCTCATACCAAGCTCTGGGTGTCTGCTTTAATCCATATAAGGCCTTTTTTAATTTGAAAACATAATTTGGAAATTGGGAACTCTCAAAACCTGGCGGTTATTCTACAAACACATCCTCTTTTATTTCCCCGTTTAAAAATGCACTCCTAACGTCCATTGGAAAAAGCTTAAATCCCTTATAACAGGCAAAGGCTAATAGCACTCTGAACCCTTCTAATATAGCTACAGTGGCAAAAGTCTCCTCAAAATCTATCCCCTTCTATTTGGTTATGCCCCTTAGCCACTAATCTTGCCTTATTCCTAACCACCACTCCCAAATCATTCACCTTATTCTTAAAGACCCACTTGGTTCCAACTACACTTTGTCCCTTAGGACTTTTTACAAGCTCCCAAACATCATTTCTAACAAACTGGTTCAACTCCTCCTGCATGGCTAAGATCCAAAACTCATCAGTAAGGACTTAGTTTATGTTGGTCTGTTCAGTCATTGAGATAAAGGCAGAGTGGTTCACTTCCTTCCTAAGTTCAAGTCTAGTCCTAACTGCATCAGAAGGGTCTCCTAAAATCAAATCTTTAGGGTGACTCGAAGAGTATCTCTAATCTCTAAGCAAAGTGTGTGAAGGTTCAACCCTTTCCTCCAGATCTACATTTTCTACTCCTTGGGTAACCTCTCCTACTCCTTTAGTGTTCTTGTGCTCTAACCCCTTCTCCATGTTTTCTAATCTAGTGGCAATCTCTCCATCATCATCATCCTCAACTCTAGGCTTTCTAGGATCAGACTCATCAAACACTACATGTGTAGTCTCTTCCACCACCAAAGCCTCTTATTAAACAAGCTCTATTAACCGCTTCAGCCCAAAAGTATTTTGGATGTGAATACTCAGCAAGCATGGCTCTAACGGCTTCCAGTAAGGTCCGGTTCTTCCTTTCAGCTACCCCGTTCTGCTGAGGGGTCCTAGGAGCTGAGAAGTTGTGGCTAATCCCCTTGTACTCACAAAAATCTCTAAATCTCTCATTTTCAAACTCTCCCCCATGGTCACTATGAATGGTCAAGATCTCACAACCTAGCTTTTTCTGAATCCAAGTGAAGAAGACACTAAACTCATCAAATGACTCATTTTTGTGTTAAAGAAATCTAATCTAAGTAAACCTCGAGTATTTCTTAGTTAATGTGGATATTTATGATGATCTTGGAGAGAAGCTCTGAGGAGGTTTGGCATTTCAACGAAATTTTTCAAATCTCATTCTCCACGGGAATTATGGAGAATGAATGGAGGAAGATTTTCATTGGAAACCAATGGTCGGAGTTAAACAAAAGGATTGTCATCCATCTACTAGGGCGTCGCTGACGTCTGCTAGAGGCTTTACGTCTTCTCCTCCTGCTTTCGGTGACGGGCATTCAAATTTGAACAACATATGCAAAGGTAGAGGCACAAGCTTGGTCATCAAAGAAGGAGGGTATCAGAAGAAGAAGGAGCCTGAAGTAATTTGCAAAGGGAAAATGTTATTCTGGTGAATGATTTCATATTGAATAGATCTGCAACTATTAAAATGTTTGGAAATGGATATGAAGCTTCCCCGTCTAAATTACTTCCTATTGAGAAGATTATTCCAGACAATGGAAATTTAGTTCTGAATAATATGGACAAGGCGATTCCTGTGGGCAATGAAGATACCATCAGTAATGAAGGAAATGTAATGACAGTCCTGGAAGATGGCATGGGTGATGAGGGTGTTAATGTGGCTCCTGTAAAGGGAAACAGAGTCCTGTTCAGTGACTTACTGAAGGTTAGAGAAGTGGAATCAGCAGAAATGGGAGGAGGTAATGATGATATTCAATTTGCTGAACGTATTACTGATGCTGGACAAACAAATGTGTAGAAGAGAAGAGAAAACATTCATGTTGAATATCTGCAACTCGGCGACTACTTGTCTGAAGACGGAATTACTGTGCAATTGCATGAGAAGAATGAGGAGGACAATGCCAAGAGACTTGCCAACTCTTTGGTTATCAAAATTTTTAAAGGGGAAGCTCCAATCTCAATTATTAGCTGGGAACTTAGGAGGCAGTGGGAATAATATGGTAAATTTCATCTTACCATGCTTAGTATGGGCTGGGTGTTATGTTCATTCCAGGAGAAACAGAGCATGGAGTTGGTACTATCAAACGGGCCTTGGTTCGTGACTGGGAAGATTGTTGGTATGGACAAGTGGTCCCAAAACTTTGATCATACTTCTCTTAAAGGATTGACTTCTCCAATGTGGATTAGGCTTCCAAGCCTTCCATTACATTGCTCGGATAACTTAAATATTTGCAGAATAGCCTCGATGGTTGGCAAACCAATTCTTCTTGATGGGATAATGTTCCAATGGGGGCGTAAAGAATTTGGAAGGGTGTGTGTCCGGATTAAACTGGATAAAAAGCTTCCTGTGAGAGTGTGGGTAGAAGGAGTTAACGGGAAATTCTATCAAAAGATAGAATATGAACGTATCCCAAATTTCTATTTCAGTTGGGGTTTTATTGGGCATTCTAAAGATTTTTGTGGAGAAGGAGTTGATTCTACTGTATTAGCTAGTAAGGAGAAGGTGAATAATGTTCCAGATAAGGTAAGGAAAGGACCTTCAATAGAAGATGGGAAGGAGCAGATCAATTCAGGAAGCTATGGACCTTGGTTGATAGTTAACCGGGGAAGGAAGATTGTACAGAATCAGTCCAAAGGATCTATTCATGTGCCTATTAAGAAGACAATTTGGAGAAGAACTGCAGATAATAATAAGAAGGAAGTGAAGGGGAATCATATAGAAGCTGCTGCACTAATTAATGATAAAATTCTCTTGGCTGATAAATTCACTCCTGAAGAAGCAACAACGAAAAATAATATGGGTGTTAATATAGAAGTGCCTGTGGAGGAGAAAAGGAATGGATGAAACATTCCTTTAAATGAAAACAGAACTAATGTTTTGAATGATTTAATGGAAGAAGGAGAGATGTTACAGGATCTTGATGCAGTATTGAAGAACAATGGGAATCAGCTTGATATGAAAGAAGTTCAAAATCAAATTACAGATGATGTCTCAACTACAAATGATAAAGGTGAAGATTTCGATCGTATGAAGAAGAAGAAATCAAAGCAGCTCAAAGACCTTGGACAAATCAGTAGTTTTTCAAGGAGTCGAAGATTGGAATTTGATGTGAAAGGCAAAGTGGGAGTTGCTCCCACAATTCTTCTTCAATGAATTCCTTGGTATTTTGGAATTGTAGAGGAGCAAAGAAGAGAAGTGCTTCTCTATATATGAAGGAAATTGTCAAGATGCATAATGTTGTTTTTTTGGGGTTGCTTGAAATAAAAATCTCTCATTTTGACATAAGAGAAGTAAAGAAGCTTATGGGTGATGAATGGGAATTTGCTATGGTACCTTCGGATGGCTTATCTGGAGGAATTATTGTTCTTTGGAACTCAAATATTGCTGAATTTTCCATGTGTGGTTATTCATCCCAATGTCTTGTTGGGGACTTGACCATTAACAGCCATTGTAAATGGAGAGTGGCTTCGGTTTATGGAAGCAAAGATCTAATCAAAAGAAGGGAGTTATGGGAGCTACTGGAGCTTTATTATGTGGAGGAGCATCCTATGGTTATAGGAGGAGACTTTAATTGTTTCACATCCAAAGAAGTCAAAGGAAGAGGGAAGAAATTTCTTTTTTCTCAAGGAGCTAGAGAAATGGGAGCTTTCATTACTAATAATGACTTACACGATATTGGTTTCTTAGGCCCAAGGTATACACGGTGCAACAACAATTCTGGAGGTGCTCGGATCTTGGAGAGACTTGACAGGCGCTTTCTTAATTCTTCTACTTTGAATTATTTCTCCCAATTATCTTTGAGACATCTAGATAGAATAGCATCCGATCATAGTCCATTGGTGCTCAATTTCTGTAATTCTAAAACCAATCATAAGAGAAGTATTATTTTTCAGGATTTCTGGGCATCTTACCCAGCATCTTTTGTTGTGGTAAAGAAAGAATGCAGCATGAAATTCAATGGAAATTATCCTCAAATACTGAATGCCAAATGTCAAAGAACGCTTAAATCATTGTTCTTTTGGAGCAAGGCTAAGCTGAAGAACATTAATGATCTCAAAGGTAGTTTAATTGAGGAAATTCTTAAACTACAAACTACCGAAGTTGAAGTTGAATGGCTCTCTGAAGAAGATTGTTGGAAGATGAAATCCAAAGTAATTGAACTTAATACTACTTTGGCTCAGTTATGTAGTTGGTGGAAACAAGGAGCTAAAGTAAAATGGATGAAAGAGGGAGATTGTAACTCAAAATTCTATCATTCATTTACTAGTGCTAGAAGGATTGGCAACATAATTTTGAAAATTAAAAATGAAGATGGGGTGGTTGTTGAAGAACAAAGCCAAATTGAAGATACATTCATGCAGTTTTTTAACTCTAAATAGAAACAAAGAAGCTGCAGCTTGAATGATTAGACACATCCAGTTAAGAAATTAAATATGGAGGAAAAAAATAATTTGTCGAAGGAATTCACGGTGGAAGAAATTGATTTTTTCATCAAAAATCTGGGTAATAACATAGCTCCAGGAAGTGATGGAGTCAGTTACTCCATCAAATTTTACTGGAATATCATAATGGAAGACTTTGTAAGAGCTTTAAATCATTTCTTAAACCAGAGAGGTATGGATTTTAATTGGAAAGACATGCTGGTTGTTCTCATTCCAAAGGTTTCTAATCCTTTGTTGCCGTCCAATTGTAGGCCTATAAGCCTTTGCAAATCAGTTTATAAAATTGCTGCTAAAGTTATCTTGAACAGGCTAATTCCGACGATTTCTTTTCTTATCTCGGATGAGCAGGCTGCATTTATCAGAGGAAGGTCCATCTCAGATCATATACTGATAGCCCAAAATGTTTCACAAATTCAGGTACTCTAAGGCAACTAATGGGATGCTGGCATACAAAGTAGACATGGAGCAATCATATGACTCCATGAGTTGGAAAACTCTCAAAAATGTTTTGAACTACTTTGATATCCCATATATGATTTCAAATCTGATATTAGAATGTGTTTTAAATCCCAGATTTTCTATTATTATATATGGGAAGCTTTCAGGATGGATTAAGGCTTAAAGCAGATTTCGTCAGGGATGCCCCTTGTCCCCCATTTTATTCATCTTCTGCTCCCAACTGCTTACAAACGCATTCTCTCATTCTTCGATTGGGATTGGGATATGCTCCAATAGTCCTCGAATTTCACATTTACTTTTTGTTGATGATGTTATGGTCTTCTTAGAAGCTTCAAGGAAGGCGGTTTATGAAGTTAAAGCCATTCTTTTGAATTTCAGCATGTGGACAGGGTAGAAATACAACACAGAGAAATCTTCCATTCTCTTTGGAAGCAATGTAAGGAGAAGGAAGATGAAACAGCTGTCCAGAATAATGGGGTTTAAATAAGTTAAGGAATTTGTTTACCTTGGCATTAAGATGGCTTTGAGAAGGATGGTGGCTAGTGACTTTTATTTCATCAATGTGAAAGCTCTTAAATTCCTTAATACTTGGGGAACAAAGTTTTTATCATTATTAGGGAAGATAGTTCTTATAAAGACTATGATCCTAGCTATTCCAAACTATTTCAGCTCTCACTCTTTGGTGCCGGTTCAAGTTCTTAAAGAGATTGATAAAATTTGAAGTGGATTTTTTTAGAAAAAATCTGGTGGAAATCCTGGGCTGCATTACATCAGCTGGGATAATCTTTGTAAACCAACGAAGAAAGGTGGATGCAGGTTATTTTCCTCAAATACAAGGGCAGCTCCTCTTAGAGCTAGATTATCCTGGAGATTCCTGTATAATAATGAGTTTTTATTACATAAAACTTTAGCTCCTAAGAATTGTACAAGTTTTGGGAATTACTGAATTAAGAAAATTTCTTCCTCTTGGAAAATTTTATGAAACGGTGGCAAAGAGTTGGAACCTTTTATCAGGTGGAAAATAGCTAATGGGAATTCAATCAATGTATTCAAGGATAAGTGGATACTTGATAGAAGAATCAACGATTGGCCTACATTTGTAGTTCCTCAAGATGATGAAGAGCTGTTTCTGGACAAATTCATTGAAGAAGGAAGCTGGAATGAGGATAATTTGAGGGAGATTTTTGGTAAAGAACTGATAGATCTCATTCTTAATATCAAAATTGATACAAATCAAGATGAAGATGTCAGAGAACTTATCTATCAAGGTCCATGGAGATCTATTCCTGGGATGATAAGTGAATTTAAATAACAAAATGAGGACTGAATACCTTTTTATTGGATAAAAAAGGCAAAAGTATCTCCACGGGTACAAACATTCATCTGGAGAATGTTAAATAATGCTTTAACAACATACCAATTCCTTGTTCATACGGGATTGAAGATATGGAACACATTTTCAGTGGCTGTGTAAAAATCAAGGAGGTGATCAATAATCTTAACAACTAGGGCCTTGGATTGCCCGAATTCAATAGCTACCAAGGATGCTGCAGGTGGATACACAATATCTCTAAGGATGATGGTATGATTCTAAATCTCTTCTTGAATGTTGTGTACTTTTCATGGAAGGCTAGAAATAAATTGATTCATGAAGACATCCAAGAGAGTGCTACTTCTATTGCATTTCAAGAAATCAGCCAATCTTCTTACTCTAATTTGATTTATAATCAATTGCCGGAATCATGGGATGTTAATCAGTCTACTACACTATTGAATTCTTGGCATCCCCCTCCACCCGGTTGGTTAAAAATCAATGTAGATGCATCTCTTTGTTCTTCTTATAGAGTAGGAGTTGGAGGTATTATCAGAGATTGCAAAGGGAGATTCTTATTGGGTTTTGGGAATTCTTGTATCCATTGGGACATATACCAATTGGAATTCTTAGCTATTAAAACTTTGAAGAATATTCTAAAAGATTGATGTTCAAGTACAAGGGAGCTATTATCGAGAGTGACAACTTCAATGTCATAAAAGTTATTCAAAAAGAAAAGGATCACGGGTTCCAGTTATTGATGAGTTAGACTTCTTCAGACATTACTTTGGATAAGATTCCTCCTTCATTTGTTCAATGGTGAAGGAGGAATCATGCTTGTAGTTCTTTATGCTTTTTCCTAGCTTTTAATGCATTTATTCTTATTTGAAAAAAAAAAGTAAACCTCGAGTAGTCATCGATAATCACAAAATCATAGACTTTCCCTCCTAGGTTGGTAGTGCTAATGGGTCCAAACAAATGCATGTGAAGGACATCTAAAGGTCTAGAGGTGCTAAAGTCCTAAATGGAGTGAAAAGTGGAGTGGATTTGCTTTCCTAATTGGCAAGCATCACAAAGGAGATCCTTTGAAAACTTAAGCTTGGGGACACCTCTAACTAGATCTTTTTGGGTCACTTTCCTAAGGGTTTTTATACTGGCATAACATAATCTCATGTGCCACAACCATGAATTATCAATAGCAATTTTTAAGAAAAATAAAATAGCACATTCAATGTTATTTAAATCAAGCATGTAAACATTGTTGATCCACTTTCCCCGCAAAGCTGACTGATGCTGAGTAAGTTGTGTTTCAGTCCATCTACAAGCAAAATATTTTCAATTAGATGATTCTTGGAATTACCAATTATACCTGCTCCTAGCACCTTCCTGGGGGTGTTGTCTCCAAGAGTCACCTTACCTCCTGTCCTGGTCTCCAGCACTATGAATTTACTTGCTACCCCAGTCATATGTCAAGTGCATCTGCTATCTAGGTACCAGATGCTCTCATGAGGTCTTTTGTGAGAGCTTTCCTACAAAATTATTAAATGTCATATTTAGGAACCCAAACATGTTTGGGTTCCTTCTTATGGAAAGTAGAATGCAATGCATGTTATGGATTGTAACTTGGGTCTCCAAACCGAATGTGGGCTATGGTGAACGGTGCAAGTGTGTGCTATGTATCCTACCATGCCACATGAAAGACATCTAACTCCAGGAAAAGGATGCACTGATATACTCCTATGGTGATGCTTTTTATGCGATGTATGAAAGATAGATTTTTTATTTTCAAATGTTTTAAATTTTATAATTTTTTATATTTTTTTTCTAACTCAAAATGTGACAATTTTAAAGAATCATGAGAATCAGATAACTCAGCATGATTATTGTTTAATGCATCAAACTCATCAAGTAAAGCCATATGATTTGAATTAATTGTTGAATGGTCTTTGAAAAGATTTTTATGCTCTTTTTATAAATTAAAAAATTCCAATTTTAGGCAAGTATGAGTTTTCTTAAGTTTCCTATATGATGCATGTATATTTTCAGAAACTTCAAGGAGTTGCTCATAGGTTAGTTCACATACTTCTTCTTGGTCACTTTGACCAAGATTATTGTCCGCCATTAAGCACAAGTTTGCTGTCTCCTCCTCAGGATCAGTTTCTGAGGAATCTGACCTAGAATCCGCCAAGAATGCCTTTTGTAATTTCTTCTTGCTCTTTCCCTTTTTGATGTTAGGATTCTCCTCACCTTTTCTCCTTACTTGGGAGTGCCTTCAGCATAGGACAATCAGCTTTAACTTGTCCAGGCTTCCTGCATTTAAAGCAAATTATTTCATTAGAATTCTTAAAATTTTTACTTCTTTTACCTTTATTCCACTTTTGATGATTCTTATGCTTCTTCCTTAGAAAGCTCTTAAATTGCCTTGTGATTAAAGCAACATCATCGCTTTCAGACCCGGAAGAGTTAGTGTCTGAATCATTTGCCTTAAGTGCCACCATTTTCTCTTTCTTCCTTTCACTTGCATCATGATTTCTTTGGTTCACCCCATGCTCATAAACAATGAGTGAACCAAGTAAGTTATTTATCGAATATGTATTTAAATCTTTAGATTCAAAAATTACAGTAATTTTTGCATCAAAAGAGGAAGGCAAATGGAAACACGCATGTAATCTTCTAATTTCATTGGTTCACCCCTTGCCTTAAGTTTACTTTTTCATAGTTAGAAAGTTCTCTTCCTAATGCATGCAATGAAGTAACAATCTGAGTAAACCTTGTATTCATTTTAAAAATTGATTAAGAAGGTTTCATACGAAAAAGTTTATATTCATGCAAAAGAATATTCAAATGGGATTGCTTGACTTCATTAGTACCTTCATAGATGATACATAATTTATCCTATATTTCTTTACCAGTAGTGCAAGTGGAAACACACATGTAATCTTCCAATTTTAAAGCACAGAAAAAATAGTTCAAATATTTTGCATTTAATTGTGCTAAATCCCTATCATCTAGAGTCCATTCAGTAAAAGGATGTGGAACAGTAACGTCATTCAATTTTCCAGTTGGAGGTGTATAACCATCCTTAACAAGCATCCACAAGCGATAATCAATTGATTTTAAAAACATAAACATGCGAGTTTTCCAAAAATCAAAAGGGATATTATCAAACAAAGGTGGTCGGGAAATAAAATACCCTTTCGCAGTATTATGATTTCTATTGTTAGCCGTGGATCAAAAATTCAAAAAGTTTTCAAACACAGTTTTTATGAACCCGCTCTGATACCTGTTGCAAATCTATTTTTTCATGGCTTATGTTTTGATGATTGACAAACACTACTTCTCTTGGACTACTTGTTGCTTCTAACTTTTCAGGAATCGAAGACCGGACGATCATGAAGAAGCCCAGTTCAGAATTGCGTAGCTTTAGGGTTGAGTCAGTCTACACTTTTGTTTTTCTCTTTTTCAGTCTACTTGGAATGGTCAAAGAGACTGATGCTAAGTAACCCTACACACATACACTTGAGAGACTTAGAATTTCTATTTTTTCCCACATCAGCCCGGCCGATATTTATATCGTCCGGGACGATCAGCTTAAAACAGAAAGTCTAATTAAGGATTCTTAATTAAGGTAGCCGACATTAACATATCGGCCTAGACGATACGTGTATCGGCTAGGACAATAAGCTCAAAACAGAAAGAAGCAGCCGCCTTAGATAGTTAAGGTATACTGTATTTTTAAATTATCGGCCAGGACGATCCCCGTATCGGCCTAGACGAAATTACCAAATTATGCTTTAATTGATCAGGAACTAAAGGGAGTAATTAAGGATGATTGATACGATCATATCGTCCTGGACGATCGCAGGATCGGCCAGGACGATACATTCAAAATTCTTGAGTTGCTTCAGGACGATAAATATCGGCCAGGTCATAAACAGGGCGATGCTCAGGATGATTTGCATCTGATTTGACTAATCGGCCAGGACGATAGTATTATCGTCCTGGACGATCAAGCCAAATTTCAATCATCCAGGACTGTTCCCAGGGTGATGCTCTGGCCGATCTTCTTTGATTTGTACTGATCGGCCAGGCCGATGTCCAGATTGACCGGGATGATAAAGTCGGCTACTTGCAATTAATGAGCTCCTTGAGAGCTCTTCTATTTAAGAGCTCTTGTTCAAATGTTTTAAAAAGACCTTTGGCTGCTGCCTTGACCTGAGAAGACCTTGAGGAGAGAAAGAGAGAGAGGGAGAGAGAGAGGATCTTGTAAGGGGGAGCTTGTGAGGGGGATTCATAAGGGTTGCTTCAAGGATCGCTCTGCTTGTCTTTCATCTGGAGTTTCACGTCCGTGGAAGGGTCGGTAGAGGTAAGGAGTTTGCTTTTGGTTGTGGTTCTCTGCCAGCTTCAGGAGGAAGCAAAAGGAGGTAGGTTCTCTGCCTTGTCGTGGTGGCAAAAAGGAGGTTCTTGTAAGGGCTTCTCCGCCTAGCTGTGGGGGCTAAAGGAGAGTCACGTTTTGTAGTGCAATACTTGGAGGGTGCCTCCAAGGAGTGGACGTAGGTCGAGTCGACCGAACCACTATAAATTTTGTGTTCTTATTTTTGCTTATGCACTTTTATAATTCCGCATTAATTTCTTGTGGGGTGATTTGGTTTGTGATTTTATTTCTTTGTCTTAAATGTTTTTTTAAATACCAATTGACCCCCCCCCCCTCTTAGTTAGCTTGGGACTAAGTTCATAGGGCTTAACATCATGAACGAACTTTCAAGTGGTATCAGAGCGGGATTCAAAAATTTAAGTTTGAAAACTTTTTGAATTTGATCCATGGCTAATATTAGGAATCGTAACACTACGGAAGAGTATTCCATTACCCGACCTCCCCTGTTCGATAACCTACCTTTTGATTTTTGGAAAACCCGCATGTCAACATTTTTACAATCTACTGATTATCGCATGTAGATGCTTATTCAAGAAGGTTATTCTCTACCTTCTCGTGAAATTAATGGTATTAAAACTGAAGTTGCTTTTACTGAATGGACTTTCGATGAATGTGATTTGGCTCAATTAAATGCAAAGTGTTTGAACTGTTTTTTCTGTGCTTTGAAATCTGAGGATTACATACGTGTTTCAACTTGCAAAACTGGTAAAGAGATTTGGGATAAATTATGCATCACCTATGAAGGTACTAAGGAAGTTAAGCAATCCCGTTTAAACATTCTCTTGCATGACTATGAACTTTTTCGTATGAAACCTCATGAATCGATTTCTGACATGTACACTAGGTTTACTCAGATTGTTACTTCATTGCATGCACTAGGAAAAGAGCTTTCAAATTATGAAAAAGTTAACAAGATTTTGAGATGCTTGCCTTCGTCTTATGATGCAAAAATTACTGCCATTACTGAATCCAAAGATTTGAACACCTATTCTATTGATAACTTACTTGGCTCACTCATTGCTTACGAGCAAGGCGTGAATCAAAGAAATCTTGATGTAGGTGAGAAGAAAAAGGAGAAAACAATCGCACTGAAGGCGCACAAATCGGATTCTGAATCTTCCGAGTCTGAAAGCGATGATGTTGCCTTCATCACAAGGCAATTCAAAATCTTTCTAAGGAAGAAACAAAAGCATCATCAAAGTTGGAGGAAAGGTAAGGATCACAAATATGTTAAGGGATCTTCTGATGTTGTTTGTTTTGAATGCAGGAAACCTGGACATGTGAAAGTCGATTGCCCTACACTTCAAAATCATTCAAGCAAAGAAAAGGAAAAAGGTGAGGAGAAAGCCAAGTCAAGAAAGGACAAGAAGAAAATCCAAAGAGGTTTTTGGGCAGAATCTGGTACTGATTCCTCTGAGACTGAACCAGAGGAAGAGACTACGAATTTGTATTTCATGGGAGAAAATCAAAGTGACGAGGAAGAGGTATGTAAACCAACCTATGATGAATTGTTTGAAATTTGTGAAAAAATCCATGCATCATACAAAAAACTTAAGAAGACTCATGCTAGCCTAAAATTAGAACATTCAAATCTACAAAAAGAGCATGAAGTTTTTCTCAAAGATCATGCAACGATTAATTCAAATCACATGGCTCTTCTTGATGAATTTGATGAGTTGAACAAAAAGCATTTGGAATTAGTTGATGAACATAATGCATTAAAAGCTTCACACACCTCACTTAAGGTTGATCTTAAGAAATCTAAAGAGATTGAGAAAAATTTGAGGATTGAGATTGATGCATTAAAAAGAACAAATTTGAGGATTCAAAATGATTTGGAAACATGCAAGAAAGCTAGGATGACACCAACTACTAATCAAAAGCCAGAACCTAGGAAGAAGCATTTTTTCCTTAACCATTTAAGAAAACCTTTTCCTGGAGTTCAATGTTTTTCTTGTGGCATGCTAGGACACATCTCACACACTTGCACAGTTTATCGTAGTACACAATGGGAGTGGAGACCAAAATTAAAAAAAGCACAGCATGGCACACAAGCATCACCTTCTACTTTTCATAAGATGGATCCCAAACCTGTTTGGGTTCCTAAATCTGACTGGTGTTGAGTTTTGCAGGAGTGCTCTCACCAAAGACCTCGTGGGAGCATAGGATAACTGGACATAAGGAGGCTTGCAGCTCAAAATTGCTTAAACTCGGTGCTTTATCACTTGCTTGAAATTTTTAGTTTTTTTTTCGTGTGTCTTTTATTTATTTATTTTTTTTGTGCTAGTTTTTGTGCTCCCTTTGTGTTGATTTTAGTTTGCTTTATTTTCATTTGTTTTGTTTTGTTTTATTTTGTCTACACGTTGCTCTTTAAATATGGCCTTCCATATGATTAATCCTTTCAAGCTTTTAGATTTTGGAGTTTTTTGGAGATAGTGTTTAGCTTTTTAAAATTGGTTAAAGGGGGTTTACTGCTGATGTTTTCCCTCCTTCTGACTTTATTTAGTGGTATGATTTTCTTCTCTAAAACAAAAGTCTAAACTCGGTTTAACCAATGGCCTGTTATTTAAGATTTTTTTCTTATCTTGCTACATTAATTTATCTTATGCATAATAGCCAAAGTTCTTAGATATCATTCAAGCTTTTGAAATCTTGCCATTGCATTCATCACATGATTTTGATTTTGTGTTGTGGATTATTCTTCCTTATGTTAGAGAGAGAGCTCCTATTCTCTAATATTTGGAGGATATACTCACAACTAAGTTTTTTTTAAGGGTATATTAAAGAGTTTCTAGCTTGCAAGAATTAAAAAGGAAAGAGGCCAATGAAGCCAAATTGAAAAAAAAAAAACCTATATACACAAAAGTGTATGAAAGAATCAAAAGATGCTCAAAAGAGCCAATCAAAATGACAAGAGGCATAAAATGAGCCTAATGGATGCAAGCTATCCTCTCTTTGGTAAAACTCTTAAAACTTAGAAAACTCATTGATTATGTGATGCTTTGAAGGACTTGACTTCAATTTCCATGATTGAGAAAAATTACTTTGTGTTATTAATTATGAGATATTTTCTTTGTAAACAAGTCTTGAATGGATCTTATTATCCTTTTTAGTTATTCTGAGTTGGATTTTTATTTTCCAAAAGAATTTTGTACCTTAAAGGATGTCCGATCTAGGATTAACAGAATCAGATGTTATTCCATCTTCTGATTGGGATTTGTTAAACTTCCTGATCTCTTGGAACTCTAAAAGTTTAACTTTTTGAAAAGAATTCTCATATGATGCCTCCATAAATAAAAAAAAAAAAATTAGAAAAATTAAAATCCAAAAAAATTCATTTATTTTTGTGTTCCTTATTTTTATTTTTCTGTGTTTTGACTGTTTTTCTTTTGTTTTATTTTTTGAGGGTCTTGATCATCAGCCTTCATCTCTTGATTTCAATTTCAAGTCACATCGTTCTGGCCGATACTTGTATCATCCTGGACGATATGACAAATTCTGTTCAAAATCCATCTGCTGACCTATTTATGTGCTTGCTATAACTCATCATCCCGGATGATCCTATATCGTCCTGGATGATTTGATCGAACTCTGGTGATAGCCCTGGTTGATAGTATATTTTGTCTGGCCGATGCATTTTATATGCATCGTCCTGGCCGATACACTGGATCGTCCTGGATGATCCACGTGTCAGCACGTTTTGATCTTTAAATTCGGCCCCGGACGATCCATTATTGGACAATCGTCCGGGCCGATCCACTGTTCGTCCTGGACGATACACGTGGCAGTGATTTAAAATGTTTTAACTTCGGCCGGTATGATCAATTATTGTGCATCGTCCTAGACGATACACCTAATCGGCCCGGACGATCTATTTTTTCAATAGTCGTTCGGCCTGACTCCTCGGGCCGATATCTGATCGGCCCGGACGATCGGACCGCCTTTTTGACCAATCGGCCTGTACGTAATTATTGAACCATATCGGCCTGGACGATTATGCGATCGGCCAGGACGATATGGTCGTTTCTTTAAATACAGGCCAATTCCAGCCATATTTTCTCACCCTCCACTCTTCTTCCTTTGTGTTTTCTTGTTAAAACCTTCTTCTATGGCTGGTGGGAAGCGTGTTCGTTAGGCGTCAGGGAGTTCTTCGAGGTCGACTTTGGATCCTCGATTCAGGGAGGCAGAAGATCAGGCTGTCTACCATCGCTACAAAGAGTGTAGCATCACCCTCTCCCGGACAATTAATCCTACCCATCTCTCATATCCGGTAATGAATCTTTTTGCCAACACCTCTCTTTGTTTTATACTCACTCTTTTTTTCCCTTTCTCTTCCGAACTCCTCTATGAATTTTATGCCAGCCTGCGCATTAACTGCTCCTTCACAGCCCTGACCTCCTATGTGAATCGACGCCCTGTCGAAATCACATATCAGGATTGTGTTGATCTTTTACAGCTATCCACCACCGGGGATAAGCTGCACCTAATAGCCTCTGATCCTGATTTTGACTGGTCTACGACAAATCACTTCCTTCGCCAGACCAATGCACCTTTACATGTTGGAGAGACTAGCTCTTTAGTCAAAGATGCTAAGACTATCCAACATGTCCTTCGCACTTCCATAATTCCAAAAGCCGGGGACCGGATCCACATCACACCGCTACTTTCCCTCACTACTTTCTACATTATGGCCCAAAGAAAATTCAATGCCACTGATCTACTCTTTCGCTACATCGATCACCTAACCACAATCCGTGATCCATGCCACAAAAGGAGACCCAATCTAGCCTTAGGACACATCATAGCTTATGTCCTTGAAACCAAATATCAACTTCAGTATCCTATTCCACCAAACCTCCCAACTACCTTCTACTCAAACAATTCCTTCACTACCCTTCATAGTACTCGTCTCCACCCAGGAGATGGGGAAGGTCGGGGGGCTAGAGAGGAGGAGGCTCCCGCTCCCGCTCCCGTTCCTGATCCTGTCCCTCTCCACCAGCACTCACCAGTTGACCAGTTGATTGAGAGGTTTGATCGTTGGGAGACTCGGTTTGACGCCTACGTGGATGCATAGAAGCAGCAACACTTTGAGGATATTACCCGCTACGAGCAGCACCGCGCTGAGGATTTAGTCCAATTTGACAGTTTCGTTACTCAGCAGCAGCAGCAACATGACCAGGACATCACCTGGTTCAATACTCAGTTCACCACACTTGCCACCTACTTTCAGCAGCCACCTCCACCACCTCCATCTGATGATCTAGATCCCTCGTTGTTTTAGTCTGTACTTTGTGTTGTTTTCTTTCCTTTCTTTTTGTAGTTTGCTTCTTGGTCTTTTGTGATATTTTTCTTTTGTTTCTGAACCCTCTTTTTGTGATGACAAAAGGGGGAGTAGGGTGTAGGAAAAAGCTGTTTGGTCTTGGGTTTGTAACCTTGATGTTTTAATGAAAATTTTCCTACTTGTGTTTGCCATCATCAAAAAGGGGGAGATTGTTGCAAATCTATTTTTTCATGGCTTATGTTTTGATGATTGACAAACACTACTTCTCTTGGACTACTTGTTGCTTCTAACTTTTCAGGAATCGAAGACCGGACGATCATGAAGAAGCCCAGTTCAGAATTACGTAGGTTTAGGGTTGAGTCAGTCTATACTTTTGTTTTTCTCTTTTTGAGTCTACTTGTAATGATCAAAGAGACTGATGCTAAGTAACCCTACACACACACACTTGAGAGACTTAGAATTTCTGTTTTTTCCCACATCGGCCCGGCCGATATTTATATCGTCCGGGGCGATCAGCTTAAAACAGAAAGTCTAATTAAGGATTTTTAATTAAGGCAGTCGACATTAACATATCGGCCTGGACGATACGTTTATCGGCCAGGATGATAAGCTCAAAACTGAAAGAAGTAGCCGCCTTAGACAGTTAATGTATACTGTATTTTTAAATTATCGGTCAGGACGATCCCCGTATCGGCCTGGACGAAATTACCAAATTATGCCTTAATTGATCAGGAACTCAAGGGAGTAATTAAGGATTATTGATACGATCATATCATCCTGGACGATCGCAGGATCGGCCAGGACGATACATTCAAAATCCTTGAGTTGCTTCAGGACGATAAATATCGGCCAGGTCATAAACAGGGCGATGCTCAGGACGATTTGCATCTGATTTGAACTAATCGGCCAGGACGATAGTATTATCGTCCTGGACGATCAAGCCAAATTTCAATCGTCCAGGACTGTTCCCAGGGTGATGCTCTGGCCGATCTTCCTTGATTTGTACTGATCGGCCAGGCCGATGTCCAGATCGGCCGGGACGATAAAGTTGGCTACTTGCAATTAATGAGCTCCTTGAGAGCTCTTCTATTTAAGAGCTCTTGTTCAAACATTTTAAAAAGACCTTTGGCTACTGCCTTGACCTGAGAAGACCTTGAGGAGAGAAAGAGAGAGAGGGAGAGAGAGAGGATCTTGTGAGGGGGAGCTTGTGAGGGGAATTCACAAGGGTTGCTTCAAGGATCGCTCTGCTTGTCTTTCGTCTGAAGTTTCTCGTCCGTGGAAGGGTCGGTAGAGGTAAGGAGTTTGCTTTTGGTTGTGGTTCTCTGCCAGCTTCAGGAGGAAGCAAAAGGAGGTAGGTTCTCTGCCTTGCCGGGGTGGCAAAAAGGAGGTTTTTGTAAGGGCTTCTTCGCCTAGCCGTGGGGGCTAAAGGAGAGTTGAAATTACTAGACGACAAGAGGGGGGGGTGAATTGTAAAAGTCTTTTTCTTAATAAAATTAACCCTAAACAAGAGTTCTAATTTTTTTGTTGTTTTTGAAATTTTAAAACAAAGATTTATGCAATTTTACTTTCACAAAATTTCACATGCAATAGATATAATAAATTTAAAGTGCAAGCAAAAAGTAAACAATGATAAAGAAAGAACACACAAAGAATTTTATAGTGGTTCGGTCAAAATATGACCTACGTCCACTCCCCGGAGTCCTCCACTCCGGAATTTTCACTATATAAATAGTTCTCCTTTTGCCCCCCTCGGCAAGGCGGAGAAGCCTGTACAAACCTCCCTTTCACCAACCCGGCGTGGCGGAATACCAAACTCTGTTTTCGCCCTCCTGGCAACGGCAGAGAACCTTCTCGTTTTTCTCCCTCCTGGAGAAGGCAGAGAACCTCGAGGTAACGGATGTAGACGAGCCTTTCCCTTGGAGATCCTCCCTCAAATCCTTCTCGGGCCACAGGAGGAGCAAGATGCAGCAAGCTTGGAGCAACCGTGTGATCTCCCTCACACCTCTTCTCCCTCACAACGCTCACCTCCTCCTTCCTCTCTCAACCCTCAAGAATTTCTCTAGAGTTTTCTCCCTTGGAATCCCTCACTAATCACGTTCACACCCTCTGTCAATCTTACCAAAAAAAACTTGATTGATATCTAAAAAAGGCTCCAAAAACCTCTGAATTCAAAAGTAGCCGTTACTGTTTGTACCGTACGATCTGATATCGTACAGTACGATCTTCATAAACAGCCGTCGTCCTGGTTCGAAGATGTACGAACAGTTCAAAAATAATTCGTACTGTACGATATAATATCGTACGGTACGATCCAACAAGATATTATTCGTACAGGACGATGGTCTGGATGATCGGATGTCGTCTCTGTTCATCGTATGGTACGATTACGATCGTACAATACGATGTGACAAAACCAAGAGATCGTCCAGGACGATATCCGGGACGATCATACTTCGTCTCTGTTCATCGTATGGTACGATCTAGTTCATACAGTACGATGTTCAAATTTTGAAATCACGGGTTAATTTAAGTAAGTATTAAAAATGGATCGTACAGTACGAACAGGTTCGTACAGTACGAACGGTGCAAAATCACTTGCTTAAATTAAAACACAACTAGGGTTTTGGATCTGAACATATCGTACAGTACGAAAGACTTCATACTGTACGATCTATTCGCAGATTTGCCCACATATCTTGGATCGTACGGTACGAATTAAAATCGTACAGTACGATCTCCAGAGAAGAATTTTAGTTATATTTTGCAGTTAAAAAAAAACTCTCCCCCTGTGTGTGTGCATGGTTGCTCTTGCTCTTACGCATTTTGTGGCCAGACTCAATAAAGTAAAAATACAATAAATGGAAAATACAATGTTTGACTCATACTCCTAATCTACCCGGTCTTGAGTCTTCCTTTCTTCCTGAGTCACTTGTGATCTTCCTGAAATGTTAGTGCTCAAGGAAAATAACAAATAAAATAATAATCAATGAAAAGCAGTTCCAAAACACTCATTATTTGGCATCATCAAAATCTCAAACTCGGGGTCATGGGTTGCAACAAGAGTCACGTTTTGTAGTGCAATACTTGGAGGGTGCCTCCAAGGAGTGGACATAGGTCGAGTCGACCGAACCACTATAAATCTTGTGTTCTTATTTTTGCTTCCGCACTTTTTTAATTCCGCATTAATTTCTTGTGGTGTGATTTGGTTTGTGATTTTATGTCTTTGTCTTAAAACTTTTTTTAAATACCAATTCACCCCCCCTCTTGGTTAGCTTGGGACTAAGTTCATAGGGCTTAACATCCCGAACGAACTTTCAATACCACTTTAAAGTTCGTTAGGGAAGTTAAGCTCTGAAGAACTAGCTCGAGACTAACCAAGATGGGGGGGCATGAATTGGTATTTTTTTAAAAAAAAACTCTTTAAGAAAAGCACAACAAAACTTAAAACCAAATCACTACTAAAATCAAGGTGGAGAAAAATAAATGTGGAAGAAAAATAAAGAAAGTTCAAACCGGATTTATAGTGGTTCGATCAATCCTTGACCTACGTCCACTCCTCGAAGGCACCCTCTGTGTATTGCACTAACTAAGTGTCTCTCCTTTAGCTCCCATAGCTAGGCGGAGAAGCCTTTATAACAGACTCCTTTTCACCAACCCCGGTGCAGCAGAGAACCAACTCATTTTGCATCCTGCTGAACCGGGCAGAGAACCCAGACCTTTGCTAAAGTAGACGTCCCTAGAACCTCCCAAGGATGAAGGATGAAGAACGGAGATGACGACTTGGAACCTTGCTTGGAGCAACCTTTGTGAACCCACTCATAAAATCCCCCTCACAAGTTCCTCCTTCTCTCTCTCTCTCTCTCTCTCTCTATCTCTCTCTCTCTCTCTCCCTCTCTAAGGCTCTCTCAGGTCAAGATAGCAGCACTCAAGGTCTTGTTACATGTGAAAATTCGGGTCCTTTAAATAGATTTTCAACAACTAACATTATAGTCCAGGTTAATAGTAATATCATCCTAGCCGATCAGTACAAAATAAGCTCAATCAGGCTGGAGGAATCATAACTATCAGAAGAAAATTGGTTATATTGTCCAGGCTAATACAATATCATCCGGGATGATTAGTTGAAATTTGAGTACAGTCATCCTGAACATCACCCTGAACAGACTCAGGCTGATGTCAATTATCTAGTCCATCGTCCTGGCCGTTTCTGCAATTAGTCTGGTCAATGTCATCATATCAATCAGCCTTAATTGCTTTCCAAAATTGCTAGATTAATTTAGGCATAATTGTGATGTATCGGCCAGGCCAATATGGAGATCATCCAGGATAATAATTTAGAATAAAGAATAGCTAAATTGATCATGGCGGCTGATTCTTTCTTATTTGAGCCTATCATCCTAGCCGATACAAGTATCGTCCAGGATGATTTGATTAATAACGACTGCTTAACCAGGATGCCCTAATTAGGGTTTCTATTTTTAGTTGAATCGTCCTAGCCGATAGGAACATCGTCCAGGCCGATTTACTCAAAATAAAAAAATTCATAAAACCCCTCAAGTGTTTGTGTGCAAGGTTACTTAACATCAGGAACCACTTCTACAATTGACTGAAGAAAGGAAAAAATACATACTTGACTCAACCTAAATCAACCCGATCTTGAGCTGGCTTGAGCTGCATTCGATCTTGTGGTCCTGAAAAGTTAGTAGGCAATCAATCGTAGGGAATCATGAATGTTTGCTATCATCAAAAGTCTAATCGATAAAGTTAGATTTGCAACAAGTTATTTTTATATATTATTTTAAGACTAACATTTTTCATTCAAAATATAAATTTTTTTTTCTAAATTAATCACAAATTAATCCATATATAGTTGATAGTAAATGATGAAATTTGTATAGTAAATTCATATCACAAAAATAAAAATGCTGAGATAAAATGTAAAAAAGAAAGAGCATAGAAGAGATTTCATAGGTGTTTGATCAACTATGATTTACGCCTACTCCCTAGAGCCTACCATTCCAAAAATTTCACAATCACTATAGTGTATCTCTTTTTACCCCACAACAAGGGAGAAAAACCCATAGGCAAATTAATTTCACTTACCTCAATGCAATAGGGAACTGGAGGCTTTATCACCATCCTCGTGATCGCAACAGACCGTCAATCTTTTTTCTCACTTTTGGAGAAGGCAAAGAACCTCAATCTCCTTTCCCACCCTCCACCTAGTAAATGCTGAGAACCATGACCTCCATTCTCACGCTCCTAGTGAGGCCAGAGAAACACATCCTTGAGCTGGAGAGCGTCTACTTAGAGCAACCCAATAAACTTAGACAAACAATTAGTGGAAATAAGGAAAGACACTTGCTTGGAGAAACCATATGATACACTCACACTATTTCTCCCTCATGGACAAGCTATCCCATTTTTCTTTATAAAGATCTCCCAAAATCCATCTCCAAGCTCTCATTTAAAAATTCTAAGTAGCCAAAGTCTTTTCATATGTCTATTGATAGAGATTAAATACAAGGCCTAAAAAAAAGCACTAAAATTCAATTTATATCGACATTGATCATATAGTATGATCCAAGATTGTACAGTACTATTAGTTAAAATTATCTTGATAGTTTTGTACAAATTATAAAGAGTTGTACAATCAATTCAATAAATTATTTTGATCTTCAAGTAAGATATGAATTATATTTAGTATGATTAGATGAAATAACTCAATTTATCATTTTGGGTCATTAGCAATGATAAATTATCATCCCATGTAAGGATTAGGTTGTATAGTATGATTGGCTCTAATCTTCCAATATGATCTTGTTGCATAAATAAACCAAGATCATTACCTAATTATAGGATTAATTTGTTAAAGGTTTAATTTCTTCATGAAATATGATTCCCATCGTACAATACATTTAGTTCAAATTTTGAATTTCAAATATTGCCTAAATTATAAATGAGCCTATACGTGAAAAGGTTTGAGTAGCTATAATGGAAGATAAGATTAGAGACATTCACCTTAAATTGTTTGGCCACATAAAATGATGGCCTATCGATGACTCGGTTAAGAAAGTAGAGGTATTATATTTAACATATATTAAGAAAGGATTAGGTAGACCTAAAATGACTTGGTTAGGAAATATTGAAAATGATCTTTCTTTATTAGATTTAAATGAGAATTTGACTTTTTAACATGACACAATAGACAAAAAGGATTCATGTAGCCAACCTCACATAGGTTTGGCTAAAATTTTATGACTATTCATAAATTAGTGGGTGCCCAAAATATTTAACTCTTCGGATTAAGTTAAAAATATAGATATTTTCTTCTTTTTCTAACTTTTTTGTATTGATACATTAATAAGGTATTTAAGGATATTTTTTAAAATAATTTCCATAATTAAAAAAATCTATGATGATGGATCTAGCACCTTTAAGCAACATATGATTAAACAAAAATGGTCCTCATCTAAGAATTTCATAAACATATTGATAATAAAATTATTTTCATTAATATATTATACAATTAAATCACCTAAAGATACATGATGTACATTGAAGTGAAGATGAATTTCTCTATGTTTGATTGTTAAGAGTTGGATAAGATATCTTAATTAGATTATTGCACTTGTGTTATCACAACTAATCCATATATGATCTAACGTAAGTCAATTATTCTCAAGCTTTTTCCATAATCTAATATTAATTTCAGACACAACTATACGTAGCTACCTACTTTGCCTTTATGTTTAATAAAACCACAAAATTTTACCTGCTATTTGAAATTACTAAACGACAAGAGGGGGGGTGAATTGTAAAAGTCTTTCTCTTAATAAAATTAACCCTAAACAAGAGTTCTAATTTTTTTGTTATTTTTGAAATATTAAAACAAAGATTTATGCAATTTTACTTTCACAAAAATCCACGTGCAATAGATATGACAAAATGAAAGTGCAAGTAAAAAGTAACCAATGATAAAGAAAGAACACACCAAGAATTTTATAGTGGTTCGGTCAAAATATGACCTACGTCCACTCCCCGGAGTCCTCCACTCCGGGATTTTCACTATAAAAATAGTTCTCCTTTTGCCCCCCTCGGCAAGGCGGAGAAGCCTGTACAAACCTCCCTTTCACCAACCCGGCGTGGCGGAATACCAAACTCTGTTTTCGCCCTCCTGGCGACGGCAGAGAACCTTCTCGTTTTTCTCCCTCCTGGAGAAGGCAGAGAACCTCGAGGTAACGGATGCAGACGAGCCTTTCCCTAGGAGATCCTCCCTCAAATCCTTCTCGGGCCACAGGAGGAGCAAGATGCAGCAAGCTTGGAGCAACCGTGTGATCTCCCTCACACCTCTTCTCCCTCACAAAGCTCACCTTCTCCTTCCTCTCTCAACCCTCAAGAATTTCTCTAGAGTTTTCTCCCTTGGAATCCCTCTCTAATCACGTTCACCCTCTCTGTCAATCTTACCCAAAAAGAACTTGATTGGTATCTCAAAAAGGCTCCAAAAACCTCTGAATTCAAAAGTAGCCGTTACTGTTCGTACAGTACGATCTGGTATCGTACAGTACGATCTTCATAAACAGCCGTCGTCCTGTTACGAAGAAGTACGAACAGTACAAAAACAATTCGTACTGTACGATATAATATCGTACGGTACGACTTACAAGATACTATTCGTACAGGACGATGGTCTGGACGATCGGATGTCGTCTCTGTTCATCGTATGGTACGATCACTATCGTACAGTACGATGTGACAAAAACCAAGAGATCGTCCAGGACGATATCCGGGACGATCATACTTCGTTTCTGTTCATCGTATGGTACGATTGACATCGTACAGTACGATGTTCAATTTTGACTTAGGCCAGGATTACATGCACTAATCACGGGTTAAATTAAGTAAGTAATTAAAACGGATCGTACAGTACGAACATGTTCGTACAGTACGAACGGCGCAAAATCACTTGCTTAAGTTAAATCACGGCTAGGGTTTTGGATCTGAACATATCGTACAGTACGAAGTACTTCGTACAGTACGATCTATTCACAGATATGCCCACATAGCTTGGATCGTACGGTACGAAATACAATCGTACAGTACGATCTACAGAGAAGAATTTTAGTAATATTTTGCAGTTAAAAAGGAACTCTCCCCCTGTGTGTGTGCATGGTTGCTCTTACTCTTACGCATTTTGTGGCCAGACTCAATAAATTAAAAAATACAATAAATGAAAAATACAATGTTTGACTCATACTCCTAATCTACCCGGTCTTGAGTCTTCCTTTCTTTCTGAGTCACTTATGATCTTCCTGAAATGTTAGTGCTCAAGGAAAATAACAAATAGAATAATAATCAATGAAAAGCAGTTCCAAAACATTCATTATTTGGCATCATCAAAATCTCAAACTCGGGATCACGGGTTGCAACAATCTCCCCCTTTTTGATGATGTCAAATAATTTGTTGCAAGTAAGAAAGAAAAACATTTCTTTTGTTTTTTTTGTTTTTTTTGTTTTTTTTTTAAAAAAAAAATGAAACAAACAAGAAGGAAACAAAAGATATTGCATTGATATAAATAGGCATTACAACATTACAACAAACTTCTCCCCCTTTTGACAGCACAAAAAGGAGGAGCAACTAAAAGCACAAAAAGCAGAAAAACAGAAAAACCTACAATGCAAACATAGACAATCTAGTCAGACGGGTCCTGATCAGGTGGTGGTGGAGGTGGATTTGGCTGAAAGTATTGAAATAGAGCGTCGAAGCGGTGATCAATTGCTGTAAAACGCTCTCCAAACCAATGCATATCAGCCTCGTGTTGCTGATGTTGTTCTTGAATATGTATGTCGAGGCGAGTCTGCAGCTGGTCGAAGCGGGCGACTAAATCATCATTTGGGTGTGGTGGAGCTGGTGCTGGTGCAGTTGCTCGGGGTGCAGCATGGCGTCGTGGTCGAGCTGGAGCTGCGGCTGGTGCATCTTCTCCTTCTTCTTCATCAAAGATGGGTTCTTCAGGCTCATGTCCCCGATGAAAGAGGATACGGAAGGAAGCATCCGTATAGAAAATGGGAAGCATGTCGGGTTCACCAGGATAGGATAATTGATATTTATGGAAGAGGATATATCCTATGAGGTGACCAAGAGCCAGATTTTGTTTTCGACGAGTGGTGGGAAGACGAACAAAAGTCATGTGCCGAATATAGTTGCTAATCAAGTCGACCTCATCAAACTTAATGTTGGACATAATCAGGTAGGTAGCGACTGACAGAGTAGGGGTCAGATTGATGCGGTCGCCACCTTTGGGTATGATAGAGGTTCGAAGAACATGTTGAATTATACGGGCATTGCGGGTTAAGGATTGGACGAGAGGCTGGTGTTGATGAAAAACAGTATTCCTAAGGACTCTATTTACATCGCTCCAATAAAAATCATCGGTGAGAAACGAGCGAACCATAGGTCCTTCAGTGGACAGCCCAATATGTTGGGCGATGTCGGCTCTAGTTATTTCAACGGGGCGGCCACAAACAAGGGAGTGAAAAGTGGTGTTATCGACTGTGTAGGTGAGGTTGGCAAGAAATTCAAACAGGAGTTCAGAGTTGTATGGAAATGCTAGGGTCAGTAGGAATTGAAAGGTAGTGGAGGCAAAGAGGCCCATTACCTCGAAATTTAGAGCGGCCTGATTAAGCATTTTTGAGGGAAAATTTTGCAAGCCTTGTAGCGGTAGTAGGCTTCCTCATTCTCACTATTCAGGAAGCGATCGGGTTGACGACTAGATGAGGACGAGCTTCCGGCAGTCATCCGGCCTCGCTTAGACATTGCAGGAGGGCACGAAGAACGAATGGAAGGCTGAGGGAGGAGAGGGTTGAGTGAGTTGAGCAGCCTAGGCAAGGGTATTTATAGGATTTTTCCATAAATCGTACAGTACGATCTTGGATCGTACAGTACGATATCCAATTAATATTCTGACCGATCGTTTCGGGAAAAGGCAGTCAAATCGTACAGTACGATAGGTATCGTACAGTACGATCAGGCGAATATCGATCGTCCCGAGGCCTTCAGTACGACTTTTGACCAAAAGTTTCGTACTGTACGAAAACGTGGATCGTACAGTACGATACGTAATAAATATCGTACCAAACAGCTTTAACTCGAATTCGTCCGTTGTGCTGATGTGGATCGTACCGTACGAAGCGAATGGATCGTACAGTACGATACGCAATAATGTCGTACCAAACTGTTTTAATTCGTCCCAATCCGTTGCTGACGTGGATCGTATTGTACGAAGAGGAGGAATCGTACAGTACGGTAGGCAATAATGCAGGACGATTATCGTACAGTACGATGTGTATCGTATAGTACGATCAACAGAGCTGAAATCTGCCTATTGTCAGATGGTTGATTGTGATATTCGTACAGTACGATATAGATCGTACCGTACGAAGAACAGTTAATGTGAGTGTTGGTGTGGTGAGTGTGTGGTGATCAGGAGCAGCCCTAAAGATTTTTTTTTTTTTTTTTTTTTTATTATTATTATTTTTTTTTTTATTTTTTTTTTATGCATTTATATCTATGACACCTAATCTAGTCCTCAAGGTGCTAAAGGTGTCAAAAGCTAATGGTTTTGTGAATATGTCTGCCAATTGATCTTCTGTAGCGATGTGATGTAATTCAATATCTCCCTTAGCGACGTGATCTCTAATGAAATGATGTCTAATGTCTATGTGTTTCGTTCGAGAGTGCTGAATTGGATTCTTAGAGATACAAATTGCACTTGTGTTGTCACACATGATCGAGATGGTTCCAACAGGTAGTCCAAGATCAAGAATTTGTTGTTTTAACCATAGTACCTGTGCAACACAACTTCCTACTGCAATATATTCTGCCTCGGCTGTGGAAAGTGCTACTGAGTTTTGCTTCCTACTGGACCACGAAACTAATGATTGTCCGATGAATTGGCATGTACCAGAGGTGCTCTTTCTATCTATCCTACATCCTGCAAAGTCAGAATCTGAGTACCCTAGGATTTCAAAGGAAGTGCTGTGTCTGGGATACCAAATTCCTAAGTTTGGGGTGCCTAGTAGATATCTAAGAATTCTTTTGACAGCAGTTAAGTGAGACTCTTTAGGATCGGCTTGGAAACGGGCACAAAGGCACACACTAAACATTATGTCCGGTCTACTGGCAGTCAGGTAAAGAAGTGATCCAATCATTCCTCTATATTTTTTCTGATCTACTGATTTTCCACTAGGATCCTTATCTAATTGGATTGTCGAACTCATTGGGGTGTTCATGGGCTTTGCACTATCCATTTCATATTTCTTTAAAATATCCTTAATGTACTTTGATTGGCTAAGAAAGGTTCCATTATCCATTTGTCTTACACTAAAGCCAAGAAAGTAGTTAAGCTCTCCCATCATGCTCATTTCAAACTCATTACTCATTGTTTTCGAAAATTCATCGCATAAGTTTTTATCCGAGGATCCAAACAAGATGTCATCTACATATATTTGAACAATGAGAATTTCTTCTTTGACTTTTTGTAAAAAGAGTGTAGTATCTACACTACCCTTTTGAAATCCTCTATCCAAAAGAAATGAGCTAAGTCTTTCATACCATGCTCTAGGTGCTTGCTTTAATCCATATAGTGCCTTTTTTAATTTGAATACATGGTTTGGAAATTGTGAGCTTTCAAATCCGGGGGGTTGCTCAACGTAGACATCTTCCTTAATTACCCCGTTCAAAAATGCACTCTTTACATCCATTTGATATAACTTAAAGTTCTTGAAGCAAGCAAAAGCTAAGAGCACTCTTATGGCTTCTAGTCTAGCAACCGGGGCAAAGGTTTCTTCAAAGTCTATTCCCTCAATCTGGTTGTACCCCTTTGCTACTAGCCTTGCTTTATTCCTTATTATTGTTCCTGAATCATTCACCTTATTCTTGAAGACCCATTTCGTCCCAACAATACTCTGCTCTTTAGGTCTCTTAACTAACTCCCAAACATCATTCCTGGTGAATTGGTTCAGCTCTTCTTGCATTGCTAGAATCCAAAATTCATCTCCTAAGGCTTGATCTATACTTGTAGGTTCTATCATAGAGATGAAAGCTGAGTGACTAACCTCCTTCCTAAGTCCATGCCTAGTTCTTACACCTTCTGAAGGGTCTCCTAAAATTAACTCTTTAGGATGACTAGAAGAATATCTCCATTCTCTAGGCAAGTCTTCCTGAGATTCGACCCTTTCTCCTAAGGTCATAGTCTCTACTCCTTGAATTGCCTCTATTTCATCATCTTCAATTTTAGTTTCTGAGGGCATATCTGATTCATCAAATACCACATGGGTGGATTCTTCTACTACAAGGGTTCTCTTATTAAAAATTCTATAGGCCTTACCTACAGAAGAATAGCCTAAGAAGACACCCTCATCAGACTTGGGATCGAATTTTCCTAAGGGATGTTTACCATTATTTAAGATGAAGCACTTACACCCAAAGACATGTAAATGTGAAAGGTTTGGTGTCCTACCCTTAAGGAGTTCATATGGAGTTTTATTCAGCTTCGATCTAGTGTTCACTCTGTTCAAAACATAACAGGCTGTGTTGACTGCTTCTGCCCAAAAATATCTAGGAAGGGTATACTCCGCTAACATTGCCCTAGCAGCTTCTACCAAGGTTCTATTTTTCCTTTCTGCTATGCCATTCTGTTGGGGTGTTCTAGGAGCTGAGAAATTGTGCTCTATTCCTATCTCTTGACAGAATGACTCAAATCTATCATTTTGGAACTCTCCACCATGATCGCTATGGATTGTTGATATTTCACAACCTAATTTTCGTTGAATCCATGTGGAGAAAATCTTAAATTCCTCAAAAGACTCATTCTTGTGTGCTAAGAATCTTACCCAAGTAAATCTAGTGAAGTCATCTACAATCACAAATCCATAATTCTTTCCACCTAGACTGGCTGTACTAACGGGTCCAAATAAGTCCATGTGTAGAATTTCTAGTGGCCTAGAGGTGATCACGTCTCTAATTGAGTGAAAGGATGATTTGACTTATTTTCCTTGTTGACAAGCATCACATAAGTGATCCTTGGTGAATTCTAACTTAGGTACACCTCTAACTAGGTTTTTCTGAGTGATGTTTCTAAGAGTTTTCATGCTAGCATGGCATAGTCTCCTATGCCATAGCCACGAGTCATCAACTATTGTTTTCAAGCAAAATGATTTTGAGTTATCTACACGATCAAGGTCTAACATGTAAACATTGTTCATTCGTTTTCCTTCTAGAATTGCTTCATCAAATAAACTAATCAGGCATCTATCAGTAAAAAATTTAACATCAAAACCTTTGTCACACAGTTGACTAATGCTAAGCAAATTATGTTTCAACCCATCAACTAGTAAAACATTTTCAATTAAAAAGTTCTTAGCATTACCAACGATACCTGAGCCTATCACCTTCCTGGTAGTGTTGTCTCCCAACGTTACTTTGCCTCCAGTTTTGGTCTCCAATAGGATGAACTTCTTCATATCTCCAGTCATGTGTCGCGAGCAGCCACTATCCAGGTACCACATGCTCTCACTAGGTCTTTTGTGAGAGCAGCCCTACAATTTCATTCAAAGATTAGATTTGGGAACCCAAGTGAGTTTGGGTTCCTCCTTATGCTTGCATGAATGAGATGTATGCATGTTATGCTGTGATGGATGCTGTTTAGGTCTCCATACTAAGTGTGTCCTACGGTGAATTGTGCATGTGCGGGCTATGTGACCTAGCATGCCACAAGAAAAACACCTAACACCAGGAAATGGGTTTACTAATCTATGAGGGTGGTGGTGCCTCTTCCTAAGGTTTTGTGATGCATGCTGTGTTGGGAATTTTCTTGGATGGCCTATTGTGAGTGATGCAATTTCATTTTCTAGTTCTTTATTTTTTCACTATAAGTTTTATTTTGAGCAGTCAATCCATCAACTTCTATCAATAGCAAGTGCTCACTATGATCTACTTCTAATGCAAGTGAACCTAGTTTTTCAAACTCTACATCTAGTTCAATATGTGATGTTTTCAAGGATTCATGCGCTTCAATTAGTTCAATATGCTTCTTATTTAATGCATCATACTCATCAAGAAGTAACATGTGATCTTTATCTAAATCAGAATTTTCTTTAACTAAGTTAGCATGCTCAATTTGTAAGGAACTAAATTCAATATTAAGTTTAGCATGCATTTTCTTCAGTTTCCTATACGAGTCATGAATATTCTCAGAAATAAGCAATAATTCATCATAAGAAAGTTGACATACCTCATCTTGATCCAATTGATCAAGGTTATCATTAGCCATAAGACACAAATTTGTTACCTCCTCCTCTGCTTCTCCTTCTGATGATTCTGAGGCAGAGTCGGCCCAAAAAGCTTTCTGTGTCTTTGTCTTTCCTCTCTTGTATTTACCTTTGTCATCTCCTTTCTCCTTTGCTGGTTGACTCTTCAGATTAGGGCAATCGGCTCGAAGGTGACCTGGCTTCCTGCACTCAAAGCAAATTGTATCAGATGAAACCTTATTGGACCTTGAGCTCTTCTTACCTTTATTCCAGCTGTTCTGATGACGCTTCTGTTTTCTCTTCAGGAAATTTTTGAACTGTCGGGTCATCAGTGCTATTTCATCTTCTTCCTCCCCTGCAGAGCTTTCACTTTCTGAGTTGCTAGCTTTTAATGCCACCGTCCGCTCCTTTTTCTTTTCACCTGCATCGCTTTGCCTTTGGCTCACTCCTTGCTCGTATGCAATGAGTGACCCGAGGAGGTTATCAATAGAATAAACATTAAGATCTTTGGACTCAGTGATAGCAGTTATCTTAGCATCATAGGAACTAGGCAGGCATCTAAGAATTTTATTCACTTTCTCAGAATTTGAAATTTCTCTACCTAATGCATGCAAGGATGTCACGATTTGGGTGAACCTAGTGTACATGTCAGAAATTGTTTCGCTAGGTTTCATACGGAATAATTCATAATCATGCAGTAGAATGTTAAGCCTAGACTGTTTTACTTCGTTTGTTCCTTCGTATGTAATGCACAGTCTATCCCAAATCTCCTTACCAGAAGCACAAGTAGATACTCTCATATAGTCCTCAGATTTCAATGCACAAAAAAAGCAGTTTAAGCACTTAGCATTCAGTTGGGCTAATTCCCTATCCTCATTGCTCCATTCAATAAACGGTACAGAAGTTTTCAAACCATTAACAATTTTAAACGGTGCAATATACCCATCATTTACTAACATCCACATGCGGTAATCTATGGATTGCAAAAATGTAGACATTCTAATTTTCCAAAAATCAAACGGTATGTTATCAAAAAGTGGTGGACGAGTTATTGAATAACCCTCCGCAGTGTTACGATTACCAAAGTTCGACATGATCGTTTTTTCAAGGTTTTTAAAACACTATTTTTGAAAAACTAGCTCTGATACCAATTGAAATTACTAAACGACAAGAGGGGGGGTGAATTGTAAAAGTCTTTCTCTTAATAAAATTAACCCTAAACAAGAGTTCTAATTTTTTTGTTATTTTTGAAATATTAAAACAAAGATTTATGCAATTTTACTTTCACAAAAATCCACGTGCAATAGATATGACAAAATGAAAGTGCAAGTAAAAAGTAACCAATGATAAAGAAAGAACACACCAAGAATTTTATAGTGGTTCGGTCAAAATATGACCTACGTCCACTCCCCGGAGTCCTCCACTCCGGGATTTTCACTATAAAAATAGTTCTCCTTTTGCCCCCCTCGGCAAGGCGAAGAAGCCTGTACAAACCTCCCTTTCACCAACCCGGCGTGGCGGAATACCAAACTCTGTTTTCGCCCTCCTCGCGACGGCAGAGAACCTTCTCGTTTTTCTCCCTCCTGGAGAAGGCAGAGAACCTCGAGGTAACGGATGCAGACGAGCCTTTCCCTAGGAGATCCTCCCTCAAATCCTTCTCGGGCCACAGGAGGAGCAAGATGCAGCAAGCTTGGAGCAACCGTGTGATCTCCCTCACACCTCTTCTCCCTCACAAAGCTCACCTTCTCCTTCCTCTCTCAACCCTCAAGAATTTCTCTAGAGTTTTCTCCCTTGGAATCCCTCTCTAATCACGTTCACCCTCTCTGTCAATCTTACCCAAAAAGAACTTGATTGGTATCTCAAAAAGGCTCCAAAAACCTCTGAATTCAAAAGTAGCCGTTACTGTTCGTACAGTACGATCTGGTATCGTACAGTACGATCTTCATAAACAGCCGTCGTCCTGTTACGAAGAAGTACGAACAGTACAAAAACAATTCGTACTGTACGATATAATATCGTACGGTACGACTTACAAGATACTATTCGTACAGGACGATGGTCTGGACGATCGGATGTCGTCTCTGTTCATCGTATGGTACGATCACTATCGTACAGTACGATGTGACAAAAACCAAGAGATCGTCCAGGACGATATCCGGGACGATCATACTTCGTCTCTGTTCATCGTATGGTACGATTGACATCGTACAGTACGATGTTCAATTTTGACTTAGGCCTGGATTACATGCACTAATCACGGGTTAAATTAAGTAAGTAATTAAAACGGATCGTACAGTACGAACATGTTCGTACAGTACGAACGGCGCAAAATCACTTGCTTAAGTTAAATCACGGCTAGGGTTTTGGATCTGAACATATCGTACAGTACGAAGTACTTCGTACAGTACGATCTATTCACAGATATGCCCACATAGCTTGGATCGTACGGTACGAAATACAATCGTACAGTACGATCTACAGAGAAGAATTTTAGTAATATTTTGCAGTTAAAAAGGAACTCTCCCCCTGTGTGTGTGCATGGTTGCTCTTACTCTTACGCATTTTGTGGCCAGACTCAATAAAGTAAAAAATACAATAAATGAAAAATACAATGTTTGACTCATACTCCTAATCTACCCGGTCTTGAGTCTTCCTTTCTTCCTGAGTCACTTATGATCTTCCTGAAATGTTAGTGCTCAAGGAAAATAACAAATAGAATAATAATCAATGAAAAGCAGTTCCAAAACATTCATTATTTGGCATCATCAAAATCTCAAACTCGGGATCACGGGTTGCAACACTATTGCATTAAGAAATATTTTAGAGTTGTAAGAAAGATTTTGTGTTTAAGGTGAATTTTAGATCAACTATGCACTTAACGTAGTTAGGATCAAAATACCCTACAACCTTAAATAAGAGAAAAAAAATTTTAACTGAATCATCCAACATTATATTAACAAATTAAAAAAAAACATTTCTCAGTGCAACATTTAGAAGGGACTCCTTAGGATCAAATTAGAATATAATTTTAAATCCTACAAGAAATTTTATGTTAAGGCTAATTTCAATAAAATATAAGGATACTTTTTTGATTCATCTTTAAAACTAGGATTCTATTGAATTAGCAATAAAATCTTTATATAACCATATACTTGGCTCAGAGGGGTACCTATAAATTAGAATAATTTCAAATTAAAACTTATAACCAGATTATTAATATACTTTATTTTGGAGAGAATTAATATATCATCTTTTTGCGCCACGTATAATCTTATAAAATATGTGAGCTCTCCCATCAAGATAATATAAAATTTGTTACTCTTCATACTACCAAATTTATGCCATAGGGATTTTTTATGGAACTAGAAAGAATGTCATCTACATATATCTTAATAACGTTAAATCATCCCTAATAATATTTATAAACTATGGTGTTTACCTTACTTATATTTTAACCAATGATAATAAAAAAATCACTTGAAATCTAATACCAAGCCCTAGGAGCTTAGTTTAAAATTTAAATAGATTTCTTTCATTTAAACACATGGTCATAATATGGGTGGTCAACAAAGCTTTGAGGTTAATCTATGTTGACATTCTCTTGTATGATTTCATTTAGTATAATATAAAGCCTTGTAATATTTAAATTCTACTAGAAACAAAATAACTTTTAATCAGGTCCATAAGAGCAAAAAACTTTTCACCATTTATCTCTTAATTTTATTGTATCCTTGGGTTACTAGTCTTGTTGCTTATTTAACTATAGCCAATGAGTTTTCCATCTTATTCATGTAAACCCACTTTGTTCCTCTTAAATGTTTATTATTGCATCAAAATAATAACTTACAGACCTCATTCCTAAAATAATAGTTTAACTCTTATTGTATACCTACAACCCAACACTCATCATCTAACTCCTTAAAAAAATATTAATAGGATTAATATAAGAGGGAAATGTAGAATTGTCAACAATTTCATTAAATACACTATTATTTATAACTCTTTAAGATTGATCTATGTTGAAAAATATTTTTGGAGCTTAAACATATTAAACATGTTTTAGGCATATCTAATTACGTTCATTTTTTTAATTATCATGTATCAATGGAACCAAAGTTACATCTGATCTTACAATATGAATTTTTAGCTGAGTTTTGTAAGGGTGGCTAGGATTTGAGTGAGAAGCAATAATCTTGACATAAGGTTAAATATTATTATTTATATTTAACACCTTGAGCTCTTGAGAGAAGTTTAAGTAAAATAGAATAAGATATGGAGTTTGTCAGGTTCAAATAAATAGTATAAACTTTTAGAGAATCACAAATATTTCTGAAGGACCACAAAGTAGTCGATGGAGATCCATAATATTTAATTTTGTAGGAGCCTATATTTTAACTCTTTATAGAGGTCCATAAACCTTTGTAGACACCCACAAAGAATTTGTAATGACCTTTTGACTTTTATGGTGGTATATTAAGTTTAAACTATGCATTAAATTTTGTTTTAATTTATTTTGTATTTGACTATTTTATAGAATATTTATTTAACTTATTGTAGATAAGGATTTAAATATCATTTAAAAATAAAGTGTGCATGAAGATAGCTCTCTTAAGAGTGTCAACAAACAACAACTTAAATTAATTCTCAAGATTTAGTAAATTATTCAAGTTTACATGGCTTGCATCTCTTTAACAATTTTATTATGATTTCCTCTTAAAGGTACAAGACTATGTACTTTTTAGATTATATGAGCTTTTTTTATTGTGCTTCAAATATCAGGGTTGTGTACCTTTTTTTAAAATATATTAAATTGAAAATATCAATTTAACCTATGAAATATTTCAATCATCAAAATTTAATCATAAATTAAGGCCATTGCGTCAAAAAATTTAAGACTTTATAATATGGAATGATAAGCCTGTAAAATCTTTACCATGATTATATCTAATTTTTAATGAATTCATGCATTGAACTGATGTCCCTTTTGAGCCATTTTTCTCTAACCATGAATTTTTTATGATTCAAAAATTATTATCACATTGGGTTTTCTATATGATGAAATAATTGTCTCACTTGGTTATAGGGATGTCCAGGTTATTCTCTACCATGGATTTGAAATCAGTATGTGTGGTCCAAATTTGTTGAAGCCTGAAGGGTCTTGGTTCCCTATCTATTGAGTAACAGAAGGATAACAGTAACGTGGCATGTCTTCATTCAAGTGTTCGACTCAGGTGCTGTAGTGTGAAGAAAGTAAACTTGGCAGCATGAATTTATTGAGTATATATCCAGCCTCGCTCGAATATGAGCTTGTTGCTCTTATTTATTACACCAAGTTCACATGCTACCAAGGAAACCAACATCTATAAGGTTAGCTAAAGATATGGCTTCAAGGAAATCATCCAAGGAATGTACCGGAGGATGGTTTCCTCCCAACTTCTCATTTGTATAAAGGTGATAGTGAATTCAACACTGATCATCCAAAGTGTTTAAAATAGCACGTGTTGTTGCTTCCATAGTCAGCATGCATACACAAAAGATAACACAGTCTCTACCATACCATTTTTTCATTATGAAGGTAACAAATGGCTCATGAGAGTGCTAAAGGGTGAGATGAGTTGGTGACTTCCATATTACCAAAAATAAAGAGGTAGTCTCGATGAAATAAGTGGAGCCCTTATATATAAAGATAGATATGCAATAGGAATGAAAAATGCTCGACTGGCTATTTCAAAATTCTCTTAGAAAAGGAGGAAGCTAGTAAGCGCTTCATTCCTTGCTTTACGTTGCTCCTTCTCAACTACAAATATCATAAGTTTTTCATTAATAGGATTCATGTCGAATAAAGGGCTTAGCTGACACGAGACTGGAACCTTGGTTTGAAAGAATGTGGAACGACTTCTATAGAAACCACTACTTGTCCATGTTTGTATATGTAAGCTCTATTGGTGTGCTTTTGGGAAGGTCCTATGCTCTATCTCCTAAGAGATAGAGGGAATTTCGGGACATAATTCTTCTAAAAAAGTCCACTTACTGGTGATAAAGTACGTTCACCGATAGCAGCCTAAGATCACTTTCATGGCTACAAAGATCAGATTAGCATCTTCTTTTTTATTTCTTTTATGGAAAGGTACAAAGCTTCAACCAAGACATATCCATCTTAGGTTTTGATAACTATTCTATCAGTTCTTAGTTAGAAAACCATATCCTATCGGCCTCTCCTCCTTTGCAAGAGACTCAAGATCTTTAGCTGCTTTGGTCACTAGTGAAGTTCGCTAGTCAACAGATTCAAATCGCATATTGCTCTATGCCAAAGGTTAACTAAAAACAAGGTTTCTTATAAAAACATAAACTTAAATAAGAAATTTCTATTTTGTATTGTTTATAAGGGAATAATGACAAAATCCTTTCTTTCTCTTTTTAAAGTGTGCATATACCAAAGCTTAGTAGACCATACATAGTGACATTTAGACTCAAAGTATTCTAAAGGAAAGGTATGAGGTACACTATTAAATTAGAGAATGGACAGCATAAAGCCTCATAACAAGCTCCCCTCTCCTTTCAGTTGTGCATATCTCTGAGATAACCTCACATGCAAGTATATAAAAAAGTATGATTCTCATGTATATTACTCGTTTCATTATGCTTTATGCTCATTGCTTCACATCTCTTCACATTGTTACTCTGTACCCTATGGATCTTTTTTTCACTCTAGATATTTCTTATGGAAGTAAAGTACTGAAGCTAAATATTATGGTCTTTCTTTATCCATGGCTAAACTATGTGGTGGGTGCAATCTAACTTATCTAAATTTTAGCATCTTGTTATTGACTTAGATTTGATTAAACCAAGTGCACACTTTTAGCTTACAGTCACTGCTTCCAATGAGCCTTGCTAAGTGGAGGTCTTAGATTGGGTATTTCTTCACTCTCTCATAGAGTGCAATCAATTTGAGAAGCATCTATGGTGACGTCGCCTGATATCTCATTGTAAGATTTGAGTCTTACACCAATTGGGGAATAGGGATTCACCTAAACCCAACTCTAGTTGTGCTATTCCTCCCAAAATTTCTTTTGTGGGATACAAAAGAGTCGTACGAGGAAGGCTCTACATGCCTTCAATTTGGAAAAGAATGTTTATTGAACAGTATACTACTCAATTTGGATGCTTCTTTCCCTCAAGACTCCTTTCCCAATTTTTTTTTTTACTTGCTTGCTATGGTAAATCAAAATTCTAGTGTAAGTTAGTGTAGAGGAGGACCCGTAATTCCATCTGGTATGGAAGTCAAGCATGGAGGTCGCATACTTAGAATAAGAAGAATAAATATTTAAAGTCTATCAAAATTTCGCTACAAAGAAGACTGATTAGTTTCTGATTCGATCACTATATTCACTTTACACTTTAGTAAAAAAAAAAGTAACATAGGTTCAAAGATTGGAATTGAATGAAACAAAATAGGTGCTAGTATGGCCTACATGCAAGAATGCTCTGATAGTTCAAAAATGGAAAAAATAAAATAAATTATTTTTTTCCACAAAAAGTACTTTTTTGCTTATACACACACCAAAAAGTCTTATATTGAGTACTTATGAGTACATATGAATGGGCTTGGGCATATTAGTAGGTCGGGCCTTGGCACACTGGCTGGCAACGTATTTGTACAAACACGTAAAAATATAATTTTTACTTGCACTTAACCCCACTAGTTCCCCACATGCCATCTTGGGGCAACCTTTGTGAAACCTCTCAAAAACTCCCCATCACAAGTTCCTCTCTCTCTCTCTCTCTCTCTCTCTCTCTCTCTCTCTCTCTCTCTGTCTCTCTCTCTCTCTCTCTCTAATCTCTCTCTCTCTCTCTCTCTCTCTCTCTCTCTCTCTCTCTCTCTCTCTCTCTCTCTCTCTCTCTCTCTCTCTCTCTCCCTCTCACAAGGCTCTCTCAGGTCAAGATAGCAGCACTCAAGGTCTTAAGCATGAGAACATTTGGGTCCTTTAAATAGAATTTCAAGAACCGACATTATCGTCAAGGATGGTATATCATCCTTGACGATCCGTACAAAATAAGCTTAATAAGCTGGGATGATTCCAACGATCAGAAGAAAATTGATTTCATCGTCCAGGCCGATACAATATCATCCTGGACGATTAGTTTAAATTCTAGTATAATCATCCTGAATATTACCATAATAGAGTCTGGCCGATGTCAATAATCCAGGACATCATCCCGGCCAATTCCGTGATTAGCCTGGCCAATGTTATTGTATCAATCAGCCTTAATTGCTTTATATAATAGTCTTATTAAATTAGGCATAATTATGCTGTATCGTCCAGGCTGATATGGAGATCATTTGGGATGATAATTTAAAATAAAGAATACCTAAATTGATTGTGGTTGCTGATTCTTTTTGATTTGAGCCTATCGTCCTAGCCGATACACATATCGTCCAGGACAATTTGTTTAATGATGATTACTTAACCAGGATGCCCTAATTAAGGTTTTTATTTTTAGTTGACTCATCCTGGCCGATAGAAAAATCGTTCAGGCCGATGTACTCAAAACAAAAAAATTCAAAAAACCCATCAAGTGTATGTGTGCAAGGTTACTTAGCATCAGGAACCACTTTTATAATTAACTCAAGAAAGAAAAAAATACAGACTTAACTCAACCTAAATCTACCCGATCTTGAGCTAGTTTGAGCTGTATTCGATCTTGTGGTCCTAAAAAGTTAGTAGGAAAAGCAGTCGTAGGGAAACATAAATGTTTTCTATCATAAAAAATATAATTCATAATCTCAGATTTGCAACAATCTCCCCCTTTTTGATGATGGCAAACATAAACAAAGAATTCCAAACAGTTATGGCAGTAAACAGTTACGACAATTTATTAAGAAAAATAGTTTACTAAATTCAAAGTACAAAAATACATTGTACTACGCCCCCTTTTGACATCACAGAATGGAGGGAACCACAAATAAAAATAGAATAGAAACTAAAACAAAACATAAAAAATAAAATACAAAAAATTGAAACTAAAACTAGAAGATAAAAAAACTAGAAAAAATAAAGAAAATCAAAGAAATGAGGGCCTTTGATAATCAGACAGAAGTGGTGGTGATGGTGGCTGTTGGAAGAAGGTGGAAAATGTGGCAAACTGTGCCCCAAACTAGGCCATGTCCTGGTCATACTGCTGCTACTGGTGTGCAACATAGGCATCAAACCGGGCCACGTCCTCAGTGTGCTACTGCTGCTGGTATCCAACAAAGGCCTCAAAATGGGCCAACCGCTCAGCGTGCTACTGCTGCTGGTATGCTACGAACGTGTCAAAGTGGGTCTCCAAGTGATCAAATCTCTCCACCAACTGATCCAGCTATGAGTGCTGAAGGAGAGGAACATGTTCAGGAATAGGAGCTGGAGCGAGAGCCTTCTTCTCCTCTACCCCCTGAGCTTCCCCATTCCTTGGGTGAAGAAGAGTACTATGAAGTGCATTGAAGGAATTGTTTGAGTAGAAAGGTGGAGGATGGTTGGGAGGTTTAGGATATTGAAGCTGGTATTTAGATTCTAGAACATAGGCAATGAGTTGTCCAAGAGCTAGATTGGGTTTCCTCCTATGACCTGGATTTTGGATTGTATTCAAATGCTCAGCATAAAAAAAAATTAGGTCAGTAGCATTGAACTCCCTATGGGATAGAATGTAGAAGGTAGTAAGTGAAAGAAGTGGAGTGATGTAGACTCGGTCCCCTGCTTTTGGAATAATAAAAGTGCAAAGGACATGTTGGATTGTCCTAGCATTTTTGAGTAAAGAGCTAGTCTCTCCAACATGAAAGAGTGCGTTTGTGTGGCGAAGAAAGTGACTTGCAGTGGACCAGTCAAAGTCAGGATCAGAGACAAGGGTTTGCAGCTTATCCCCAGTGGTGGATAGCTGTAATAATTCAGCATAATCCAGATATGTGATTTCGACAGGGCGTCGATTCACATAGGAGGTGAGAGCAGTGTAGGAAGAATTTATGCGGAGGTTTGCATAGAATTCAAAGGGAAGTTCAGAACTAAGGGGTACTGCAAGGGTGAGAATAAAGTAAAGAGAAGTGTGGGTGAAAAGATCTTGTACCGGATAGGAGAGATAGTCTGGATTGATTGTTTGTGAGAGTAATACCACACTCTATGTAGCGATGATAGGCAGCCTGATTGTCTGCCTCCCTGAATCGAGGGTCCAGTATGGCCCTCGAGGACCTTCCAGAGGTTTGTTGAACACGTTTTCCTCCAGCTATAAGCAAGAAAAGAGCAAGAAAAAGTAAGAAATCAGGGAGTAGAAGGAAGTGTGAAGAGAACAAGGCTGAAATCTAGCTATATTTAAAGAATCAGAGGGATCATCTAGGCTGATCACCGGATCATCCAGGACGATCCGGTGCAATTATTGTGAACTGTTTGATGGGTCAAAAAGGCAGTCCGATTGTCTGGGCTGATTAGGCATCGGCCGGGCCGATTAGACACAAATGATCGTCCTGAGGAGTCAGGCCAAATGACCATTGAAAAAGTAGTTCGTCTAGGCCGATTAGGTAGATTGTCCAACACGATGCTCAATAATGGATCGTACCATCCAAATTTAAAAAATTTTAAATCATGCGCCACGTTTATCGTCTAGGACGAAGAGTGGATCTGCCACGATGATTGTCCAAAAATGGATCGTCCTGGGCGAAATTATAGATTTTTAACGTGTTGACACGTGGATCGTCCATAACGATCAGGTGTATCGACCAGGACAATTTTTTATAAAAGCATCGGCCAGGATGAAATTTTATCGGCCAAGACAATCAAGATGATTTTAGCAGAGGTCGATCATATCGTCCAGGATGATAAAGGATCATCCAGGACAATTAGAGCAAAAAAGTCAGAATATTAAGCAGATGGAATTTTTTAAGAACAAAAACCCGATCATCCATGATGATATAAACATCGGCCAGGACGATGTGGAAAAAAAATTTCAAATCAAGGGAGGGATGGAGATGATTAGAGAAGGCCCAAAAGTAATAAGAAAAAAAGAAAAGAAAAAATAACAATGATAAAACAAAAGTAAAAAAGTTTTTTTTAATCAAGGCATGAACATGATAAAGTTTCCATGTGATTGATTCTAAAAATTTGTAAGTTAATGAGTTAACAACTTTAAAAATCCAAATAAACGATAAAATATCTGACCATGTTATCGCTAAGTTCGAACTTCTTTTAGGGCAAAATCTTCTTTTGAAATCAAAAGGCCTAACTTAGAAAAACATAAAGAGATCTAATCAAGACTTGCTTTTAGAAAAATGTCTTATAGAATAATATATCAAAGTAGTTTGTTACATCTACGAAATTCGAAATCAAGTCTTTGAAAATCTCAAGTGATACATTAAATCTTCTAAGTTTTAAGAGTTGGAGGAAAGGAAGATAGCTTGCTTTTGATGGGCTCATTTTATGCCTATTTTCCACTGAATGGCGTACTTTGTGCATCTTATGATTTTTGATACACTTTGTGTATATATTTTTCAATTTGGCGTCATTGCACATCTTTTGTTTTTGGCATCATTGGCCTTTTTTTCCCATTATTTTTACAATCTAGATTCTTTTCCAAAAACTCTTAAATATTCTTAGTTATGAGTATATCTTCCAGATATTAGAGAAGAAAAACTCACTCTCTAATATAGGAAAGAATAATCCATAAAACAGAATAAAAAATCATGTGAGAGATTCATTGATATGATAACGAGAAATCTTGAAGTAACATAAAAACTTTAACTATTATGGTATAAGCTAGATTACTGTAGCAAAGTAGAAAACATCTCAATTACAAAATACAATTGTTAATTTGAGATAGACTTTTGGTTAGAAAAGAAATTTTTGCCACCAAAATAGGTTAGAGAGAGAGACACAATCAACGGTGTTTTTACCCTTTAGCAGATTTAAGAGATGTAAAACATTAACTCCAAATTTTCAATATAAAAAATAAGGCATAAGATATCAATTTAGCGATGATTTGAAACAGAAAAAAATAAAGCATGGCATATGGAAAACTAAAGTACCAAAAATACAAAAAAATAACTAGAAATAAACAACAAAAAAACTAGAAAAATACATCTAAGTAATCAGCAGATAAAGCATCAGTAGAAATCAAGTTCATGCATTATTGTCAATCACACACAATCTGGTCCTTAAAGAGTTGAAAGTATCGAAGGCCAGTGGTTTAGTAAAAATGTCAGCTAGTTGATTCTCAGTCGCCACATGATGTAACTTAAAATCTCCTTTAGTCACATGATCTCTAATAAAGGGACGCCTAATTTCAATATACTTAGTCCTTGAATGTTGGATAAGATTGTTAGAAATACAGATGGCACTAGTGTTGTCACAAAGAACAGAATGGTGCCTCCATGTAATCCAAAATCAAGTACTTGCTATTTTAACCAAAGGACTAGGGCCACAGAATTTCTTAAAGCAATGTACTCAGCTTCAGCAGTGGAAAGAGCAACAGAGTTTTGCTTTCTGCTAGACCAGGAGACTAAAGACTGTCCTATAAATTGACAAGTTCCAGAAGTGCTTTTTCAATCCACTTTACATCTTGCAAAATCGTAATCAGATTATCCGATAATATCAAAAGAGGTGTTGTGCCTAGGGTACCAGATTCTTATGTTTTGGGTCCATAAAAGGTATCTAAGAATTCTCTTAACTGCAGTCAGGTGGGATTCCTTAGGGTCATGTTGAAATCTAGCACAAAGACAAATGCTAAACATTATATCAGGTCAGCTAGCAGTCAAGTAAAGTAAAGATCTAATCATCCCTCTATTCTTCTTCTGATCAACTGATTTTCCATTTGGGTCCTTGTCTGATTGAACTCCTAAGGTCATGGGAGTATTAATTAGCTTGGCTTTGTCCATTTCATATTTCTTCAAAATGTCCTTTATGTACTTTGTTTGGCTCAAAAAAGTTTCATCATTTAATTGTCTAATGCTAAACCCTAAGAAGTAGGACAATTCTCTCATCATACTCATCTCAAACTCCTTACTAATTATTTTAGAAAAATCATCACATAGCCTTTTATCAGAAGATCCAAAAATTATATCATCGACATAGATCTGAACAATGAGTAAATCATCTCCTACTTTCCTTAGGAAAAGGGTGGTGTTACTCCCCTTACAAAACTCCCTTTCTAGTAAGAATGCGATAAGTCTCTCATACCAAGCAAGCTCTAGGTGCCTTTTTGAATCCATATAAGGCCTTTTTAATTTGAAAACATGATTTGGAAATTGGGAAATCTAAAAACCTGGGGGTGGTTCTACAAACACATCCTCTTTTAATTCCCCATTAGAAAATGCACTCGTTACGTCCATTTGGAAAAGCTTAAATCCCTTATAAGAGGCAAAGGCTAATACCACTCTAATGGCTTCCAATCTAGCTACAGGGGAAAAAGTCTCCTCAAAATCTATTCCTTCTATTTGGTTTTACCCCTTAGCCAATAATCTTGCTTTATTCCTAACCACCACTCCAGAATCATTCACCTTATTCTTAAAGACCCACTTGGTTCCAACTACACTTTGTCCCTTAGGTCTTTCTACAAGCTTCCAAACATCATTTCTAGCAAACTGGTTCAACTCCTCCTGCATGGCTAAGATCCAAAACTCATCAGTAAGGGCTCAAATTTTGTTGGTGGGTTCAGTCATTGAGATAAAGGAAGAGTGGTTCACTTCCTTCCTAAGTCCAAGTCTAGTCCTAACACCATCAGAAGGGTCTCCTAAAATCAGATCTTTAAGGTGACTCGAAGTGTATCTCCAATCTCTAGGAAATGTGTGTGAAGGTTCAACCCTTTCCTCCAGATCTACATTTTCTACTCGTTTAGTAACCTCTCCTTCTCCTTTAGTGTTCTGGTGCTCTACCCCCTTCTCCAAGTTTTCTAATCCAGTGTCAATCTCTCCATCATCATCATCCTCAACTCTAGGCTTTCTAGGATAACACTCATCAAACACTATATGTGTAGACTCTTCCACTACCAAAGTCTCCTTGTTAAACACCCTGAAAGACTTCCCAACACTGGAATATCCTAAAAACACTCCTTCATCAGATTTTGGGTCAAATTTTCCTAAGTGAGACTTCCAATTATAGTGAATGAAAACCTTACAACCAAAGACATGAAGGTGGGAAAGATTAGGTGTCCTACCTTTAATGATCTCATAGGGTATCTTATCTAATTTGGCTCTAACATTCACCGTATTCAACATATAACAAGATGTGTTAACCGCTTCAGCCCAATAGTATTTTGGAAGTGAATACTCAGCAAGCATTGCTCTAGCGGCTTCCACTAAGGTCCGGTTCTTCCTTTTAGCTATCCTATTTTGCTGAGGGGTCCTACAAGCTGAGAAGTTATGGCTAATCCCCTTTTCCTCACAAAAATCTCTAGTTCTCTCATTTTCAAACTCTCCCCCATGGTCACTATGAAAGGTCAAGATCTCACAATCTAACTTTTTCTGAATCCAAGTGAAGAACACTCTAAACTCATTAAATGACTCATTTTTGTGTGATAGAAATCTAATCCAAGTAAACCCTGAGTAGTCATTGACAATAAAAAAGCCATAAACTTTACCTCCCAAGACGGCAGTGCTAACGGGTCCAAACAAATCTATGTGAAGGACTACTAAAGGTTTAGAGGTGCTAATGTCCTTAATGGAGTGAAAGGTGGAGTGGATTTGCTTTCCTATTTGGCAGGCTTCACAAAGCTGGTCTTTTGAAAACTTAAGCTTGGGGACACCTCTAACTAGGTCTTTTTAGGTCACTTTCCTTAGAGTTTTTGTACTGGCCTGACATAATCTCCTGTGCCACAACCCTGAATCTTCAATAGCAATTTTTAAGCAAAATGAAGCAGCACATTTAATATTATTTAAATCAAGCATGTAAACAATGTTGATCCGCTTGACCTGCAAAACAATGTTATTATTTAAGCTCATAATGCATGAATTTGCCAAAAAATTTATGATAAAGCTCTTATCGCAAAGTTGACTGATGCTGAGCAAGTTGTGTTTCAGTCCATCTACAAGTAAAACATTTTCAATCAGAAGATTATTGGAATTACCAATTTTTCCTGCTCCTACCACCTTCCTGGTGCTGTTGTCTCCAAGAGTCACCTTACCTCTCGTCTTGGTCTCCAGCACTATGAATTTTCTGGCATCACCAATCATATGTCGAGAGAATCCACTATCTAGGTATCACATGCTCTCACGAGGCCTTTTATGAGAGCTTGCCTGCAAAATTATCAAATGTCAGATTTAGGAACCTAAACATGTTTGGGTTCCTTCTTATGGAAAGTAGAATACAATACATGCTGTGGATCATGTAACTTGTGTCTCTAAACCCAATGTAGGCTATGGTGAACGGTGCAAGTGTGTGCTATGTGTCCTAGCATGCCACATGAAAAACATCTAACTCCAAGAAAAGGATGCACTAATCTACTCCTATGGTGATGCTTTTTATGCAATGCATGAAATGAAGATTTCTTATTTTCAAAGGTTTTTAAATTTTCCAATTTTTTATATTCTTTTTCTAACTTAGAATGGGACAATTTTAAAGAATCATGAGAATCAGATAACTCATCATGCTTTTTGTTTAATGCATCAAACTCATCAAGTAAAGCCATGTGATTTGAACTAATTATTGAATGGTCTTTGAGAAGAATTTCATCCTCTTTTTGTAAAGTAAAAGTTCCAATTTTAGGCTAGCATGAGTTTTCTGAAGTTTCCTATATGATGCATGTATTTTTTTAGAAACTTCAAGGAGTTGCTCATAGGTTAGTTCACATACTTCTTCTTGGTCACTTTGGCCAAGATTATCATTCGCCATTAAGCACAAGTTTGTTGTCTCCTCCTCAGGTTCAGTTTCAGAGGAATTTGATGCAGAATCCGCCCTGAACGCCTTTTAGAATTTCTTCTTGCTTTTATCCTTTTTGAGGTTTGGTTTCTCCTCACCATTCTTCTTACTTGGGTGTGCTTTTAGCGTAGGACAATCAGCTTTCACGTGCCCAGGCTTCCTGCATTCAAAGAAAATTGTTTCATTTAAATTTTTAAAATTTTTGCTTCCCTTGACTTTATTCCACTTTTGATCATTCTTGTGTTTCTTCTTAGAAAGCTTTTAAATTGCCTCATGATTAAAGCAACATCATCTCTTACAGACCCGGAAGAGTTAGTATCCGAATCATTCACTTTAAGTGCCACCGTTTTCTCCTTCTTCCTTTCACCTGCATCAAGATTTCTTTGGTTCACCCCTTGCTCATAAGCAATGAGTGAACAAAGTAAGTTATCGATCAAATATTTATTTAAATCTTTAGATTCATATATTGCAGTAATTTTTGCATCGAAAGAGGAAGGCAATCATCTTAAAATTTTCTTTACTTTTTCATAGTTAGAAAGTTCTCTTCCTAATGCATGCAATGAAGTAACAATCTGAGTAAACTTGTATACATTTTAGAAATTGAATCAGAAGGTTTCATATAAAAAAGTTCATAATCATGCAAGAGAATATTCAAGTGGGATTGCTTAACTTCTTTAGTACCTTCATAGGTGATACATAATTTATCCCAAATTTCTTTACCAGTAGTGCAAGTTGAAACACGCTTGTAATCTTTTGATTTCAAAGCACAGAAAAAATAGTTGAAACATTTTGCATTTAATTATGCTAAATTCATATCATTTAGATTCCATTCAATAAAAGGAAGTGGAACAGTAACGCCATTCAGTTTTCTAGTTGGAAGTGTATAACCATCCTTAACAAGCATCCACATGCGTTAATTAATTGATTGTAAAAATGTAGAGATGCGAGTTTTCCAAAAATCAAAAGGGATATTATCAAACAAAGGTGGTCGGGTAATAGAATACCATTTCGTAGTATTACGATTTTCGTTGTTAGCTATGGATAAAAAATTCAGAAAGTTTTCAAACTTAGTTTTTATGAATCCCGCTCTAATACCACTTGAAAGTTGGTTAGGGATATTAAGCCCTTTAAAACTATCCTGAGGCTAAACAAGAGGGGGGGGGGTGAATTGGTATTTTAAAAAATTTCTTTTAGCAAAGCACAACAAATCCTAAAACCAATTCACCATAGAAATTAAGGTGCAAAAATAAATAAATGTAGAAGGAAAACAAAGAAAGCTTATACCAGATATATAATGGTTAGGTCAATCCTTGGCCTACGTCCACTCCTCGGAGGCACCTTCCGAGTTTTGCACTAACTAAGTATCTATCTTTTAGCTCCCATAGCTAGGCGAAGAAGCCTTTACAACATACTCCTTTTCACCAACCCCGGTGTGGCAGAGAACTGACTCCTTTTGCCTCCTCCTGAAGCGGGCAGAGAACCTTGACCTTTGCTAAAGTAGAACTCCCAAGAACCTCCCGAGGATGAAGGATGAAGAATGGAGACTATGACTTGGAACCTTGCTTGGAGCAACCTTTGTGAACCATCTCATAAACTCCCCCTCACAAGTTCCTCTCTCTCTCTCTCTCTCTCTCTCTCTCTCTCTCTCTCTCTCTCTCTCCCAAGGCTCTCTCAGGTCAACACAACAGCACTCAAGGTCTTAAGCATGAGAAATTTTGGGTCCTTTAAATAGAATTTTAAGAATCAACATTATCATCCAAGATGATATAAATATCATCCTGGCCGATCAATACAAAAAAAGGTCATTCAGCTGGGATGATCAAAAGAAAATTGATTACATCGTTTTAGACCGATACAATATCGTCCTAGATGATTAATTCAAATTCGAGTACAATCTTCCTGAACATCGCCTTGAATAGAGTCCGGCCAATGTCAATCATCCAAGACATCGTCCCGGTCATATCTACGATCGGCCCAACCGATGTGATCATATCAATCAGCCTTAATTGCTTTCCATAATTGCATGATTAATTTAGGCATAATTGTGCTGTATCATCCAGGCTAATATGGAGATCATCCGAGATGATAATTTAAAGTAAAGAATACCTAAATTGATCACGGCGGTTGATTCTTTCTAATTTGAGCCTATCATCTTGGCCAATACACGTATCATCCCGGACAATTTGCTTAATGATGGCTGCTTAACGAGGATGCCCTAATTAGGGTTTCTATTTTTAGTTGAATCATTCTTGCCGATAGGAAAATCGTCCAGGCAGATTTACTCAAAACAAAAAAATTATAAAAACCCCTCAAGTGTGTATGTGTGTGTAAGGTTACATAGCATTCGGAATCACTTTGACAATTGACTCAAGAAAGGAAAAAATATATATTTGACTCAACCTAAATCTACCCAATCTTGAGCTTGCTTGAGCTGTATTCGATCTTGTGGTCCTGAAAAGTTAGTAGGCAAAGTAGTCGTAGGGAAACATGAATGTTTGCTATCATCAAAAGTCTAATCTATAATCTCATATTTGCAACATATATAATCATGATGTCTAAAGTCTTAAATTGAGTACTTATGAGTACATTTGAATAGGCATGGGCACTCTGGTAGGAAGGGTCTTAGGATGCTGGCTAGTAAGGCTTAAGCACGCTGGTATGCAATTCCTTAGCACACTGCCAAGCACAACTAAGGAACACTGACAAGGAAGGATAAAGCACATCAAAAAAGATTTTATGTCGAAATGAATAAGCATTTATATGCTCTTGTTAAGAATTATAGCACAATAGCCATGTCCCATACATTTGATGAGGGAAAAGTTCCTCTATATCATATTTAAGCTTCCCACTATTAGATAAGCAGGGTATAATACATCCAAATGCCCTAGTTGTTCAAAAAAGGCCAAAAATCTTACAATTTATTTCCATAAAAACAACATTTTTTACTTGTAAGTAAACCAACTAGTTCCCAGCATGCCATCTTGAAGCCCAAAAATCATAAATGGTGTACTTCTCAGTACATTTTCTAGCAGATGTTGGTAGGCTCATAGACTCAGAACCCTAGTAGCTAGGGCCATAGTAACCTAGCCGGTAAGGCCTAGGCAACCTGGCAAGCTCTACCTATATATGTTGGCAGCCAGGGCCTAGGTGACCTTACAGACGGCCATACTGGAAAGCACGGCCAGGGCATCCTAAAAAATTTTGCCCCATTTTTTTTTCACTGCCCAAAGTTTTTGACAATTTTTACTATGTATTTTCCCACGTATCACCATCGCCCGATCTAACATGAAATTATTTACCTTATTACTACTTATTTTCCTTCATGCTGGTAGCGCCTAATCTCTCCTGCGAGCCAACTAACTTATTTTTCCTAGTATTTCTTGCTCTTACATATCATCCACATATGCCACAAATTTTCCTTACTACAAGCCCTCGTGGGCATAATGATCTTCACGTGGATCTCCCAGTCTCTCTTGCACATCAATGAACTTATTTTTCCCTATCTTTATTAGCTCTAACATACCACCTGCATACCACAAAATTTTCTTATGGAAAGCCCTCGAGGGCATAACGATCGCCATATGGACCACCCAGTCTCTATTACGTGCCAACAAACTTGTTTTCCAAGCATTTCCAACTTTGACATACTGTATGTGTAGGCCACAAATTTTTCTTAGGTTAATCCCTAGGGTTATTAAGATTCCCACATGGAAATAATTCTTTAAAATTCTCAGACTCACTTGTGATTTATAACATTTCAACTTATATGTCATGCATCAGACAAGCAATGATGAATGTTTTGGATCGACACAATTATTGCATATCTCGATAATGCAACTTGCAACATGACGTCCCTCTGATAGATGTGTATAAATGATTATATTATGAACATCCTAGTAGTTCAAAAATACCCAAAAAGCTAATTATTATTTTTTGCCATAAAAGCCACTTTTTTTACTTATACGTAACCCCATGAGTTCTCGCAAGCCTTCTTAGAACTCAAAAATAGTAATCTGAGTACTTATAATAAGGCATATATAATTTTTCATTATAGTCCAACAATCGAAGGCACAAGCACTAAGTCGCTTCACTTTTTCATGAATTCATTTTATCTTATATGCATAGAGATACATGGGAGTTGTCAAATATGAAACAACATATTATGCTTATAACGAGGCACAGCCCATCAAAGGAAAGGGTTATATCTCTCACATGGCATTCATAAGAGGGAAATGTTTCGGATCAAAGTAGAAAGCTATTTTATTCTCTTGTTAAGAATTATAGTAAAATTGCAATGCCCTGTAGGTTCACTAACGGAAAGATAACTGTGCACCATTTTTTGTGCTTCCCTCTAGTAAGTAGATAAAGTTTATTACATTCAGAAAGCTATGGTAGTTCAAAAATTATTAAAAAGTATAAAATAATTTTTCTACAAAGAGTGCAATTCTTACTTGTGCATGCACACATGAGTACCCAGCATGCTATTATGATGAATAAAAATCTTAAATTGAGTATTTATGTGTTAATTTGTTAGTGGATGAATATGCACTTAGGACCTGGGCATACTGGCAGCATGTTCTTGGTATGGCTACAGGCTGGGTTTGGGGCACGTCTTCAGGCTAGGCCTAAGCTATGCTTGCAAGTAGAGTCTGGTCACGTTAATAAGTAGGGTCTATGGAATGCTTATGAATGGGGCCTCTACAGTATCCCTCTTTGAAACTTATAGCTTTTGGGCTGCCAAAGGCTTGCTGTATCCTGACTAAAAATCGTATGTGAGTTGATGGGAGCTGTCAAAACCCTGAGGCCATAAAACCTAATGGTTCTGAGAGGGTGATACAAATCTACGGCAACATAATAGTTAATTTCAGTGGATCATGGTAGGAAAGGCCACTCTACCACATATAATACCCTATCATAAATTTAAGTCTTCTATAAAGGATTCAGTCCATTGTCATTTCAAACTGAATTTCAATGCCGCCATGCTTGTTATCTTGATGACTAACACGAAAGAATCAAATTTCACACATCCCTAGTGGCTGAAGTCCCTACTAATGGTTCGTGCGTGAATGAATTCTTACTTAGAGGCACTGAGTCTTAATCCTACACACGGTAGCTTCACTGGTGAAAGATCCACACTGATGACAGCTCAGCACGGGCTCATGCTCAAAATTTTACTATGGTTATCGTGCCCTTCTACTTATCTAGGCCTGGCCATTTCCTTGATGGCTGGATATGGGTCATGCCCTTAAGCTCCATCCATTTTTTGGGCTAGATGATTCAGTAGATGAGTTTTTACACTCTCCTTAGTGGATTTTTCCCTTCATGACCACCATCGTGTTGTCTTAATTAACCAACACTTTATGTGGGTTCTAGGTTAGCGCAATTCGGCACAATAACCCAACTTCTGGTTCATTTTGCATTGCCAATTTTTCTTATAAAAAATGGCCCACTTGGAGTCTTTGATTTTGTTTCATGGCTTATCAAAGTAGCCTAGCCATCCTACCTATTTAATGTTTAAGAATAGGTTGAGGGTGTTGTGCCCCCTATGCCTTTAATTATTGGCTTTACCCGATAGAACTCCTTGTTGGGCTCAACCTATCCTTAGGGAAACTTTTGAGGGAACTCAATACTAAATGATTTGATTAGTCTTTCATCCTTATACCTAAGTCAGGCTTCTTTGTCCATATTTTAGGATAGGTCAAATGGTGATCCCATGACTCACTGTGATGGGCATGCAAGAGCCTTAAAAGGCTCACCTTATTGGCTCATTTAATTGTTGACCGCCCCAATGATGCCCCCTTGAGCATCGATAGCCCAAGATCCTACTACCAGGAAGGCCTACAATGATCTGTGTCTTAGGCCGAGCAGCTTACATGCCACAACCATTCTGCATCGGGCCTAGACGCACCACCAGTCCCCATCTGCTTCCATGTTAATAATTTCAAGCACTCTTTAACTCTCTTTTCAAGTCCTCTTCATCATTTCATCACATCACTTGTTTACTATCTATCTCTCATTTACAATTATCCTTTGATGGAATTTATCGCCGATTAGGGTTTCATTCCAAAATAACCTAACTAATAAATAATGCCTCATATTACGATAAGGTTCAAGATAAATGGGACTCTCACCCTCCTTGGTACCCTATTCTAGGGGACTTAGGCCAAGTACTTCATTCAAGATGCTTCTCTAGACTGTAATTTAAGCTGCTACGTTGTAGTCCGATTCCAATGATGGGACTTTCTTGGTTCACTCGACATTACTAGGGGAATCCTCACATGTTTCTTCTCCTTCATGAATTCATATGCTTAAACTTACTGGGTGGCCTCGCCCATCCTACGGCCACATTGAAAGCACCATCAGTGGTTTAATGCATGATTTGGGATCACCTAAAAAGTTTTATCATCTCTCAGGCATGCATGATAAAATAACATAGACATTCGCTTTAATCCACCCCGTATTGTTTGTATTCCTAATAAAATGAATTTGAGCAAGATCAGTGATCCCAAGGTTGTCTTATCATAGGGAAAGTTTAGACCTTCTCGTAAGGAGGTAAGGATGGGAATTAAGTAGATGCTACTATCTGCTGCTCCAGTCAAACCATTTATATAGAAGGCGAATAGAAATAGAATTTCGAAGGATTATGTTAAGAGGGAATTGAGGGAATTTTGTCCCATTGAGGAGGTCCCTAGGAAGAGGAAAAGGAGGCATGTGACTATCATGGTGGCGGGGATGCCTCCCCTTTGGTTGATAATAACTAGTATTCTTCTCTTGAATTATAGAGGTTCTCGTAAAAAGATATGAGAAATTAACTGCTATAGTTAGAAGGTGATTACAATATTTAAACTAGGGAGTTGATTGAAACCAAGGTGTAGAATATATGTAGAAAGGATGTAGATAAACTTATTGGGTGTAAATGGGAGTTTAATTTTCAACCATGAAGAGGGAAACTAGGGAGTATTATGATCCTGTGGAAGAGTAACTTGGTGATGTTCCACGTGTCGTTTAAATCCGAGCAATGCATTATGGGCAACGTTCTGATTGCTATTTGGGGCAATTAGGAACTTGTTGTTGTCTAAGCTAATAAGGATAGACATGTTAGGAGAATCCTTTGGGATGAAATTTCTTCTTACTAGACCTTTGGGGCTATTTTGCTAGTAAGGGACATTTCAACTGCATTTTATCTTAAGGTGAGAAGAAAGAAGGTAAGCTGTTTATGTACTCCCTAGCGATTAAGGAGATGGAAGAGTTTATGATTGGAAATGATATTAAAGATCTAGGATTCACTTGGCTATCATTCACTTGGTGTAATAATAAAGACATTAAAAATAAAATATGGGCTCCTTTTGATCATGTTTTAGTTAACTCGCCTATTTTTGATAATAATAAGAGTAGTAGGAGAAGCACTTAACTCGAATGGCTTCGGATCATTGTCAGCTGTTATGCAATATTTAAGGAACTATCCGTAGGTAATTCTCCATTTGGTTTATATTTGAGGACATTTGGATCTCCTATCTTATGGCAACGAAATTGTTTTTTGATAAAAGGCAGGTGTATGACCACGGGAATGAAGCAGTGAAACTATAGAGGAAAAATAGAAGGAGACTTTGAGCTCTTCTTTTCTAGAGCATGAATAAGGTAAAGGATTTATCTAAACTAGAAGATGATCTCCAAACTAAAATTGATGAGCTACAGGAACTACATTATTTGAGCCGGGGACTTAATAAGGAAGAAATCAAAACTCTTAAGCGTAAAATCCAATTTCTTGATGGGATAATTGCCATAATCATAGGGTGGTGGAATTAGAGAGCGATGTTCTAATGGATTGAAGAATGAGATGGTAATACATGCTTCTTTCTTTCTATGGCTTCACCTTTAAGGAGAATGTATAGAATTTTGGAAATGAGACTTCTGGATGGTAAATTGCCCCAAGATAGCAAAATTTTTTTAACTATATCTCTATTTTTCAAGTAGATATGGATGGATCAGCCTATTGTGGGGGCATATTGGTTCTCTCTTGATGAGAAGAAAGATTTGACATGCCAATTCCATATCGCTCTTGAGGGAACTGTAATTGAGGAAGAAATATGGATGGTTGTAAAATCTGTTGGTGGTAACAGGTCTCTTAGAAAGGATGGCATTACTGCATACTTTTTCTATAATTTTTGGAAGATTATTGGGAAAAAGGTAGTTAATGCTTGCCTGGAATTCTTTAACTTGGGTGTTATGAGGGAGAATTGGAAGGAAATAGTCATTATTCTCCTCCAAAAGGTATAGCAACCAGACCATCCTTTGAAGCTGAGGCCAATAAGTTTATGCCACACAATCTATAAGATTGTAGCTAAAATACTGGTTAATAGATTAAAAGTTGTTTTACCTAAGATCATTTCTTGTGAGCAAGCAACATTTATCACCAGAAGGTCAATTTTTTCTCTTTGCTTGCTTTCTAATGAACTTATTAACAAATTCAAAGTGCCTACTATACCAAAGGGTTCATGGAACTTAAAAGTAATATTAAGCTGGCCTATAACAAGATGTGTTGGAAGACATTTGAGCTTGTGCTTACTAGAATGGTTTTCCCGGACTGATTTTTGAGTTGGGTGTTGAATTGTATTAACTTCCAAAAAATTTCACTGCTTATAAATGGATAACTCACTAATTAGATTACAACTCAATATGGATTTTGATAACGTTGTCCTCTTTCACCTTATTTGTTTATCATCTGCTCGGAGCTTCTCTCTATAGCCTTCCACTAAAGGCATTCATTGTATGGAGTTCCCATTAGCCCAAGAGGATAGAAGGATTCACATTTACTATATGCTGGTGATATTACTATTTTTTTAGGTACCACTATTACTAAATTGAAGAGTATTATATCTTTTGTTCATGATTATTATAATTGGTCTAGCCAAAAAATCTGTAATAACAAATCTGTGGTGTTATTTAGTAAACTCACCCCTCTTTGGAATAAAAATAGGCTTGCCAAGATCTATAGATTTTAGAAAGTGGAGGAGCTTGAATACTTGTGGAATAGCTGGCTCTAAGAAGTTTGTTTAAAGGAGATTTCACCTAGCTGATACATAATGTTTGGGCTTCAGTTATGGCATGGGGAAATAGATAGTTTTTTTTAGCAGGGCGCATCACATTGATTAACTCTTACCTCATTCCCTCATTCATGTACATAATAACCCATTTTATTCTTCCAAAAGCTATGTTGGAGGATGTGGAAAAGACTTACATGAGTTTCCTATGGGACAAGGATGTTTAGACTAGAGGTCTACAATATGTTTCTTGGCGGAAAGTTTGAAACCAAGGAACCTTGGTGGTATTGAGTTTCATACTACATCAAAATGGATTGGCCCTCTTAGATCGAGGATTGATTGGGATTTTCTTTCCAAATCAAATACTCTTTTTCATAAATATATGTAGGATAAATATGGTTGTTATCCATGGAGACAATAAGTTCTTTGAGGTGATTCAGGAAGTTGGAAAATTATTTGTGAAGGAGCTGATAGAATCTCAAGTTGCATTTGATAGAAGCTTAAAGATGGAAAGAGCATGGATGTTCTAGACCAAATTTGGGTTTGGGACTATGCCTTGGTTGAATAGACAACTTTTTGCAATGTGTAAAGGCTGGATAACACTAAGGGGGTAGAATTCATTTTTATGGAGGGCCATTGGGATCGATAATAGTTTATGGAAAGTCTTGGTGAGGTATTGGTTGAGAAGAACTACTTTATTCCCATTCAAGGCAGGGAACAAGAAGACATAATGGAACTGGTAAGGAAATTAATGGGATCCATTTTTGCTGCAATTACTTATAACAAATTGTTTGATTTAGAGGAGGACCGTGTTACAGTTATCTACATATTTAAGTTGTAACCACATGAACATATTTTTTAATGGCGTGTCTATCAGGGAATTATACCCATGAAATAGTGGCTAAATGCTTAGGTCTTGAAATTAATGTTCCATGTCCTATGGGGAGTCAGAATGTGGAAGATCTTGAACACATTACTACTAACTGTAAGCATGTGGGAGGTACACTTGATATGATGAGTTTTTGGGTACCTAGCCCTCGGTTCAAGAGTTTTGAAGAGCTCAAGAGGAAATTTATAAGCTATATGGATACTATTGATTCAAGGGAATTGGTGTATTGTTATGCCACCTATCAGTGGTTGCATAACATTTCTAAGAAGCATAACAGGCCGATTAATAATACTAAGGTAATGGCAATGCACATCATGGAGGCAATCAAGCACTATAAATATTTTGTTTTGTTTTTTTTTTTGCAATATGGTACCATTTAACCCAGTGGGTTATTTTCACCATGTTTGAGTAGAACCCCCCCCCCCCCCCCCCCCCCCCCCCCCCCCCCCTCCTCCAAACTAGCTGAAGAATAACATGGATGGAGCCTTATTGCCAAATATTATTGCATGTATTAAAATCATTATTCAGAATGGAATGGGTGAGCCAATTATTGCAGCTACGCAGGAACTTATCTACTGGGAAAACAATATGGTGGAGCTAAGGGCTATAGAATCCATATGATTTGTGCTTGAGAGCTGTATGTTTAAGGAAATTGGGGTTGTCATTGAGGGGGATAATGCATCCATCACTAAGTTTATGTACAATTTTAAAAACTAAGAGGAATGGATGGCTCAGCCACATAAAACTGCCAATTTTGATTTGTTAAAACTTTTTAGCAGGATTCACTTTGTTTATACATACATAAGACAAAATAAGGCTACCCACTATTATGCTTATCTAACCATTGAGAGAGGCATTTTGGAGAGTTATAGAAAGAGAGTTTTATTGTTTCCTTCAAGAACTTGTTTGAATTCTTGAGCATTATAGTTACCTTTTTCATACTTAGTTTTTGGCTTTTTTGCCTTTGTTTTTTACTTCATGTAATGCCTTATAGTTGAATGAAATATGAGCAAAATTTTAAGGAACCCAAAATTTTTTAGATTTAGGTACACAAAGAAGCATGGTAGAATGTGTAATAGATTAGTTGTGATGACAATAAATATCATTGAAGTGCTAAATCAAAATTCTACTTTTAGTAGTTTAAAGCACTGGGATACCATTCAACCCTATGGGTTATTTAATTCAGTTCCATGGTCCCCCCTCCTTTTGACGGCATAAAGTTTAATGTTGATGCAGCAGCTATATAACAAAGAAATGCTGGCTGAATTGGTGTGGTTGCTCAGGAGAGTAATGGACAAATTCTTCTGGCAGCTAGCTGGAAGATTACTCGTTAGGATAGCACTCAAGTGGAACTTTGAGCAATATAGTATATTGAGAAGGGTATTTTTGTAAGGATGTTTTAAATGAAAGGAGCCAGTATTAGATGGGATAATAAGAATATTATCAACTTTATGTAAAATTTTAATGCTCGGAAAGAATGGATGGCTCAACTGTGGGAGTCTACTCGGTTCAGCTGGATTAAAATGTTTCATAACATTCCTTATATGCATACTCCAAGGAGAAGAAATAGAGCAGCCCACTTTTTTGCCAAAGGGCGATGGATGGGAATTTCTTTTGGTTGTTTGATGATAGAGATATGTCTTGTATTCCTCCTAAATTTTTTAACTTTTTGGGGGAAGATAGTTTGTTTCTTTTTCATTCTTAGTGGTCATTTGGCTTTCTTTTCTCTTTTGCTAGATTACACTTGTTAATTTATCTATAATAAAATGCAAATGTTCAAGGAACCCAAAAACTATTAGGGAAGCACTTTCATTTCCAACCAATCTTTCTCTCGGTAGCTTACTTCTAAAGTGAGAGGCTCTAGCTTGGAGGGGGGACCAAAGGTCTCCTCCCTGCTTTGGTGGGGGAGGAGGTGATAGAGCTTTTGGAGGTAGCGATCAAGATGGGTTGTAATCCTTACGAGGCTCAGTGAGTATGAAGAAGCATGGGGAATGGTCTCCCAGCAAGCCCAGCTTGGGTAAAATGAAGGCCAAGGATCACGCTAGTGGAAAATTTATGGGTGATGGAGGCTCTGATAAGGTCGACGATGATCAGTCTCACAATATGGAGGTAAAATAGTTGTAGCTCTTGAATAAGGGAAGTGGCGGTGTGCCTTGGGCTACGGGGCCAAAGGTAGTGTTCTAACCCCCTCTTGGTGTGGATTATTGAAAACTAGATGTTGACCTCATTTTTGTATGAGGTCACTAAGACCCTTCCAGAAGCCAAATTTAATCCTAGACCCTAGGATCCACTCTAGACCTTAGGATCTTTCCTAGAACTAGACCTTAGAGCCTATTCTAGAGCCTAGGATTCCCTTAAATCCTAGATCTTAGAATTTTTTTTTCTAGATCCTAGGATCACTCCAACTTCAAATCAATCTCCACCCTTGATCAACCTCAATTTTAAATCAATTCCTATATTTAATCTACTCCAATTTCAATTTAATCCCTACCTGTGATCAATTTGAATCTCAAACTCCATCCAATTCAAACTCAAATTAATTCAAATTTCAAACACATTCAAACTTTGACTCAATTCACTTGAGAATCCAAATTTTAACCTAGGCTTTGATCCAAGCTTCAATCTAGCTTTGGCCTCATCCATTCATTAACAATCACCACATGATTGTAAATGATTTGGATACTTCAATACTAATCATTCCAACTTAAAATCTATTCCAAATCCAGAAATCCAGACTCAAATCCTAAGTCTCAAGGCCTTGTCCTAAAGACCCTTTTCAGAGATTTTTCAAACATTTTAAAACCCAATCAAATGGCCTCTGATTCAGGGTCTATCACTTGCAAAGTGAAAAGACATGTCTCTAGAGGCTGCCCTCCAATTTTGAGCCCATTTTGAGGTCTCTAACCCCAGAATCTGAATTAAAATCCAAAGGCTGTAAAACCTTCAAATATTTACAGCCTATGCCATTGAACCTAACCCCTTTGAGATCTTGACCTTGGAACCCTTATCCAAGCTTCCAATCACTTCCAGACTCTTGATTTTAACCCATTGAGCAGTAAACTGCATCTTTCAGAATCATTTTTGGCTCTAGTTGACCAATGGGCCAAAATTGACTAAAATACCCTTATGAGATTTCAAATGGCTATTTCAATTCAAATCAATTCCAAACTCTTTGAAACCATTTCCAATGAATTTCAAATATCAAACTCAACTTGTTGAACTCAAATCCAGACCTTGGGTCAACCTGGTTGACCAAGTCAACCAAGTTTGACCCATGGACTCATACACCCCTCCCCTTTCAAAATTTTGAATCTACTCCATTCCAAGTCCTTTGAATGTATGGGATGAACCCTTGGGTACCCAAGAGACCCCTCTTGGTCACCCAAGCCTTGGGCCTACTTGGGTTAGCCTTATGGCTTGACCCAAGTGGCCCAAGAGAGATCTCCCTTGAGCCATCTTTTGATCTTAATCAAATTGAATCCAAATCAAGGTGCCATTGGGTTCCCATTGACCCAATACACCTTCCTTGACCAGCCCAATCCTTGGGCTCATTTAGGTCAAGAGTTAGGCTAGCCCAAAGTGCCTAATAGCACTTGGGATTGGGCCAACTCTCAACCTAAATCCAATTGAACCTGGCCAACACCTCCCATAGGTGGCCCTAGGTCCAATACACCTCCTCCAGCCAGCCCATGCCTTGGGCTAGCTTGGGTCAATAGTTAGGCTAACCCAAAGTAGCCAAAAACACTTGGACCCGAGCCAACCTTTGACACAGATCAAATTGGACCCAATTACCACGTGCATTGGGTGCACCAGACCCAGACCTGCCTCCCATACCAAACCCAGGGTCTGGTCTGACCTGAATCGGGCTCAATTCGACTCAAACCAAGCAGGTCCGAGCCCAACCGAGCCACCAGATCGATCCCAGCTTCCCCAGGCCAATTTGACTCCACAATTGGCTCCAGCATGTCCCCATCGGCCTTCCCTGGTCAATCCGACCCAGACCATGGCCGGCGGCGGTCGGAGCCAATGGAGAGCAAGCTCCGGTGGTCCCCCCAGACCGAAAGCCTTCCAAAGGCTGTGGCTCGCCGGCTTGAGGCTCACGAGCTCTCTGGAATGGTGCCCCTTTCCACTTGGCATCAATCCGCGACCTCCTCCACTTCAATCCTGGCCGTCCGAGCTCGCGGGAGGAGGCTGAATAGGGTGGTGCTCCCCAAGGCTCGCTAGACGATCCCAGAGTTTTCGAACGGTTCCCCAGAGCTTCCTCGATCTCCCAGCACCTGCCTTCGAGCTCCCAGACCGTCCCTTCCATCGGTTCGAGCGAACTCCGGCGAAAGGCTTCGGCGTCCCGCTCGAAGTCATACCTCCAGCCGTTCTCCAGTCGCGGCCTCTGAAGGAAACCTGCTCGCCTTCGTCTCCTGAAGCTCCCAGATAGAGAAGCTCATTCGTTGAGACTTTCTCTGCGGTAATTCCTTCATCCCGAGCTCCCTAGCTAGGTAGTCCGGTCAAGTGTGAAGGAAACCTTCACCCCAACGGATTTCCACCGTTGGATTGAAGGTTTCCACCCCCCTGATCCTTCCTGTGAAATTTCATCGAAGTTCGCCGGTGAGATTGCTCGGATCACGCCGGAGAATGTTCACGGCTTCGGGCAAAGGCGGAGGTTGAAGACGAAATCCCAGCCGTTGATTTTGATCAACGGCTCGGATTAGATCCCGCGGTCCCGGAGCGCGTTTAATCCCAGTCGTTCGATCCGCCATCCGACGGCTACGATTAATCCGACCGTTACCCAGTCAGCGCCAATGATTGCCCAGCCAATCGGGACGCGCCGCGTGTAAAGCGCGGCTGACTGTATAATGGCTGGATTAATAATTCCAGAAAATCAAGGGAACTTCAAAAATCCATATCTCCCTGCACACTTGACCAAATTAGGTGTTCTTAGGCTCATTGGAAAGGTCTCAGGGAGATCTTCAAAAGCCCTATGGTTCCAGGCCCTAATTGCATGCGTGTTAAGTTTAATTTCATTAATGGTATTATTTCAATTTATGCAATTACTGTTTGTAGTTAAGTCTCCAGGGCATGGAACTTTGGGAGATTGAATTTGGGCATGTCTTTGACATGTCCAAATTTTGTCTCCCCTGTTTTAAAGGTCTAAGGGCACTTTCCCCCAATTTTGAGTTTAAGGGTCATGGGTTGACCCTTAAATTCAAATTGGGATTTAAGCCTATCCAATGAGAATTAGGATCTGGTTTTTTTTGTGTGTTGATTATGCTTAGGATATGGAGTTTAGGGCCACTGACTTTGCCCCAATCCAACCTTAGGATAGCTCCCTAGGATTTTTTGAAGGTGACTTAGAGCTCACCTTAGGTGGCTTAGTTAGCCACCTTAGAGTATTCCAATTGAGCCCAAATTTGGTGTGTTCAGGCCTTGGGATCATGTGACCCCATGGTCCAAATTTCATCAGATTTGGAGTCCATTTGGTTCACCAATTAGGAGCCATAGCTTGCCCTTGCTAGAATTGCCCCCCCTAGCCTTAATTAAATTCTAATAAATCCCTTTTAAATCCAAAATTTAAGTTTAATACTTCATATTAATCAGTGTTGAACCCTTAACCCATGAGAATTAAAAGCCCCTTGATTGGGCATCAGATTAAGTCTTAATTTAATTTTAAGTAAAATTCAGTGTTTAATTAATATTAATTAATTAATAATCATTAAAAATCCCAAGAATTAATTTAATGCTTGATAATCTCCCCTTGGATCATCTCTGATCTTTGGGAGAGATTTCAAGGAGTTTGAGATCCATTTAGGCCCAAATCACTAGAATAGTCTTTAATTGGAATAATTGAAAATTTTCATAAATATCCAAACTTCTAAAAATCATAACTTTTGATAGAAAACTCAAAATTGAATGTGCCACATGTCTAACAACTCATAATTAGGCCTAGTATTTTGATAAAATACAAACTTTCTAGAATTTGAGCTTAATAAAAAGAATTCAATTTTTGACCCCTTAATTAAATTATTAAAATATTCTAAAATTCATAAGGCTCAAACCATTCTAAAATTCAGAAAATATTGGTTTAATGTCCAAAACACTTAACAAATCCTTTAAAACACAACAACCACCCTAAAGTTGAAGTTTATTGGCTGGACTACTCCGGGCTGCGGGGCTAAGTGTCCTAAGGAGGCTGGTTCCTCGAGCCTGGTGGCACAACGCCACGAATGGATTCTAAAGGGTGTCAAACCTTAAAATGGATTAATTTTTTTTAATTATTTAACATTTTAAAAGTCTCTAATTCAATTACATTAATTTGGTTTATCGGCTGGACTACTCCGGGCTGCGGGGCTAAGTGTCCTAAGGAGGCTGGTTCCTCGAGCCTGGTGGCACAACGCCACGAATCAATTAATGGCAAACTTAAATTAATCAACTTTAGAAATCAGTAATTAACTCATTTTTGTATTAATCCACTCTTTTAATTCCAACCAATTTAAATAACTTAATCAACCCCGATTGCTACTGGGTAACCCAGGCCTACGAGGCTATTAGCTTAGCCCCAAGGAAGGTGAAATAAACTTCACGGCCTCGGTGTGAAACAAAGGTAGTAATCAATTAACTCTTAAAATATATTTAATTAAAATTCCTAATTTATTAATACTTGAATTTTAATCTAAATTCCCTCCTAAGCCTTAACAAACTCAAACTTTTAGACAACTATAACTAATCACCTACTTTAGAATCTATCCCAGCCACACGACCTTTCTCACACACTTTAGATGATGTGCTAGGACAACCAACTCTAGATCTAGGTTAGGCCGGTGTTTACTTTACTGCTCTGTGCCGGATTTTTTTTGTAGTTTTCACTGCATGTTGTGGATGAAATTGCCTTGCTGTGTCTGCTTACTTTTTCTGTACTCTGTGGATGGATTGATGTGTTTGGCGACTAGATTACCCTTAGGTTAGGTACGATCTGGATGTTGACACAGTTTTCTGCAGGTGGCCACGCTCATGCAGGGCAATGTAAAAAGGGGGCAAAATAAAAAAATGCACAAATATTATAAACTCTTTGCACAGGTGCTTCAGCTGCTAAAGCCCCCAAATCATAAAAAGAGCGTGGCCAGTGTGTTTACTTTCTTTTCTGCTCATATATAACTGCTTGGGAATAACTGTTTATTTATATTAATTGCTTAGGATAACCTTGCAGGTGAGTCTAGATTTTTATTTTGATATCAATGTAATTTGTATAATTGTTAAGTGTTGTGAAAGTTAAGTTTGAGTTTGGGATACATAGATCCAAAGCTTGGATTCCAAAGAGGAAAGGATACCCCTTTGGGGAACACTCCTTTTCCATTTGGAAATCCAAATTTGGATCATACCTCTTCCTTACCCAAAGAGGAAGGAGTGGCCTTCCCCTTAGAGGGAAGTGCCCTCTTATCCATTTGGGTAATCTACTACGAGGATTCCAAGAAGATTGAAGAGAAGGAGTCCAAAGAAGAATGAAATTGAAGACTCGAAGATTTGAAGATTGAGAGTATCCCACTCAAAATAACTTGCGTCATTACTAGGCTTAGAATCCGGGTTGTTGTCAGTGGTGCCTGGCCACTTTACTTTCTGTAATATTCTGGTTTGTAATAAGCAAGGCAATTCTGCCTATGGACATTTATTAATTAATTTGTATTTGATGTGATGATTTGATTGCCTTTAGGATTATTTGTTTTTACTAGTTTTTTTTGGCGATTGCATGCCGCTCTTTGTTTTCGCCTGGATACGTGAGGCTCGTGAGGGTGTGAAAGTTTTATACTCATAATTTTAAAAGTCTAAAATTTTAGTGAGTCTAAATAACATAGAAAGATAACGAATCTAGGGAATTAGCCGGGGATCGACCCCGGGGTCGCATGCAAATTTCTGCATTACTCTTTCCTTGCTTTAGACCCTTTCCCGCCTGCGGGTAGAGTCCGGATAGTCTGACCTATGAGGACGAGGTGCCGGACCTGGGGAAGTCCAGTCTTCTAAAAAAATTATTTTCTAAGCCTGTTTTTAAAATTTCAAGCATACTTGATTTGAGATTGTTAACTAGCATGCATTGCATTAGAGACACACTTAAAGAGTCAAAATTTTAATTGCATAGTCCTTAGCATTTTAGCACCCGACATAAGTCAAAGGGGCCAATTAGGAGAGTCTCTAGATGTCGGCCCCAACTCTCCAAAACTTTAATTATAACGTCCCTACCACTCTTTCATAAAAGACCGGATTCATCTCTTTTAAACCGATTAGGTGGTTAGCTGGCTCCCCAATCCAGGCCGGGGTAAGTCCAGACCTTGCACTGCATTAGTTAGGATCGGACGACTGTGATCCAGTGTCCAAAATAGATTTAGGATCCGGGGCAGATCTTTGATTATAAGACCCCAAATTTCGGGAATATAGTCCCAAATTTCTAATAAAATGCTCAACTCTAATTAAAGCTTCATTTCGATCCAAAACATAAACCTAACACTTAGATTAAGTTGGGACACTTCCGGATGGTTCTTGAATCTCAAAGTGTCCCCTACCTCTCATCCTTTGACTCCGTTAATAACTGCTCAATCTTGATCCATTCCCTTTTGATTTTCCAATAATTCTATTCACACTTTGATATCACTCCTAGAAATTCTAACAAAATTTTGCCATTATTTTAATCGAGAGTTTTCGTAGGAGACTTTGTCTCCCTACGATGTAATTAACTATGAGGGCTTGCGCTCGTAGGAGATTTGGAACCCCACACACCTGATTTTAAAATTGATTTTAAAACTTCACTAGATTTCTTTGGGAAAAGTTAAAGAATGATCGTCGTCGTTGCATTAGAAGAATTATCGTGGAATGGTGTCATTTCCCTTTGGGGAGATATATCCTTCTTCGATAAGGCTTTGGATGTGAATGCGACGATCATACTTCTTGAATGTTGTAGCTGGATATTCAGTTGAACCTCATTTTGACCCTTCGGGGCCATATGAAGTTCTCTTCAGCATCCGGTCATAATATTCAAGATGAATTTCATAATTCTAAATCTGAACGTCGTTATGGAATTTTATGTTCGTCCTTCGGGGTGACATAATTTTTCTAACGGGATGATTCGATTTTAGAATTAGAATTAAATCTCAATTTTAAAGCTCCCAAAGAAAACCAATATTTTCAAAACATATTTTCAAAATTCCACCAACAAAAAATGGCACGCCCGGTGGGACAAATCTCTCTCTCCATCTTTAATAAGAATGAAATTTTGTTTCATCGGTAGTCTTAACTACCTTTCTTCCGTTGGTCCCTCTACCCATTTCTTTCTTGGGTGAGTGTGGCCAACATCTAAAAGAAAATACCTTTCAAATAGAGAGGTGAGTGATGAAATCTTTGTCTAAGCCGGGCTTTGACATTTTGCCTCCAAGTTAATTGGTAGAGCAAAGGAGTCAAGCCAAGTTTCTTGAATATTCTCGATCAATTTTGTAAGCTTTCTTATTGAAGTGAAAACTCAGTATGCTGAGGTTCAAGATTTAGAGAGAATTAATGATGCTCAAAATTTAAATTTTAATCCAATTTGACTAATTTAAACCACCTCTGCTTAATTTCAGGAAATTTAAACACTTAAATGGCTGGAAAACTCATCTTCTCCATGGATAGAAACTTGACAATAGAAGGAATTACCTCTGGCAACTCGATCCAATTTTGGATAGAATTTCAAAACTTCAAGTTATCAGTCAACGGAGAAGAAATGATTGATCTCTCTGCTGGAATACAAAGGGATGTCCCCTTAGTCGAGATTACTTTAGGGTCAGGAGTTGACTCCCCTATCTCTATGATGGAGGTTGTTGTCACCCCTTCGACCACTGTGCCCTCTACTCAGGAGGATAAGAACCAAGAACCATTGACAATAGAAGAATTACCATCTCAATCTGAGATTGGGTCAAGTTCTAACACCCCTGTTGCCAGCAAAAATAAGTGGAAGAAATACCTTGAAAGGGTCAGAAAGAAGGTTGCTAAGGCCAAAAAGACTGCTGAGGTAAGAGCCTTGAAACAAACTAAATTTGAGGCCAGTCGAGAAGTCGTTGCTCCTTACACCTACCCCCTCCGTGGTGGAAATGTTTCCCATCCTACTCCTGTTACTCAAAGGAGGGAGGTTGTGAAAATGAGAGCACGATCTCCGATACACCTTCTTGACTACTACACAGAGAGAATCAATCAAGAAAGAACTAAGAAATCACCTGCAATAAATCATAGGCCCCTAGTTGAAGGTTATGACCCATCCACTCTATTAGATGAAGTTGGGTCACGTTACTACACGTGCCCCACTATACCATCTGTAGAGGAGGAGGAGCATAAACCACCCGGGGTCCCACCCTTATAATTGCTAGGTCACTAGTAATTAGGAAGGGGAATAATGATGGATTTGAGATCTTATCAGATAGTGACACCATCTGAATTTAACTTTTAGATGGGTCCTATCGCGATAGATCCTTAGATTGAAATGATGCATAACTAGTTAGGGGTAGTGCAGACCCCACGATAATCTCTTCCTCTTAAGAGATTGCAAAAATATAATTTATATTGATTGGGTCTTGCCACCTGAACTTTCTATTTTGAAGGAAATCGTATTATTTCTCAAGTGTACTGGAACAAAATTTTCAATATAGTTGATCCATCTTTTTAATGAAAATTGACCTCTACTTTAAATTAAGAATATGAGAGAGTTGTGGTTGACTCCATTAGATCTTTAAAGGCCCTTCCCTCCCACCGCTTTTGCGTGTTGATTTATTTTTTGAATTAAAATTTCTATCAAACTTAAGTTGTTTTTTGAAATGAAAATCTTCTCAGTCTTCTCGCGATTTTTCATCTTATAGGCTTCTCTTGCATGTTCTAAATCTATTCAATGATTTTCAAAGTCAAGTTGATATTTTCCTATCAAAATATTGGGTCCAATTTGGGGATTATTCTTCCTCGGATAAGAGAATGAATTTTCTTCTCTTATACTTGCGATATAATCCTAAAAAAAAAAAAAAAGAGAAGAGCAATCATGTTAAGGTTTTAAAGAAAGTGAAACCTCTTATTAAAAAAAAAGAGAAGAAAATTCTAAGGATGCACAAAGTGCATTAAAAAAAGAGGCGCAAAGTGCACCAAAGAAGTAAAGGAAGTGCAAAGCACGTCACAAAAAAAAGTGAAAGAGGTTTCCTTCTTTTTAAATCTTTAAATCTCAAAGAGCTCGATCATACTTAATAACTTGACTTTAAAAAAATCTTGAATCTAGATTTATTGTCATGCATAGACGGTTTATTAGATAAAAAGTTCTATGCAAGAGAATTGAAAAGATTAAATTTCTCTATCCAACTTTAACCTTTTTGAAATTGATTTTAATTCAAAACATCTACAAGGGAGAACCTAGTTCAGTTTCTATGAAACTTGATCAGAGTCAACAAAATCTAAACCCTTGGCTTTTTCTAGTCAATTGGAGTCACTCTAATTCTCACTATACTTTTGAATTTGTTCCCACTTGTCGTTCTGACAGGGTCCAAATGATTAAGAGGAAATTTTCAATAAAAAGAATGAATCTTCTATTCTCGATAAGAATTCAAATCCCATTCTTGAGAGATACATGTGAATCCTTAAACATAAGCATCGTTTCTTTTAAGATCTACTCTGTGAAATAACATTCTATGTTGGGTCCAAGCTTGTTCTTATATAGAGGTGTGTTTTACATGGCTATAAATTGACTTTCAAAATTGAGTCACAACTAAGTAGAGTGCCTGACTCCAATTGGAGGATTTCGAAGGCCTTGAAGAAAGTTATTTTGAACTCAACAAAATTTGAAATTATACAAGTCACGTATGATTCAAGCTCGTGATAAAATTGTGTTACCTTAGGACTTTCCAAGTAGAAGATTTGGCTATAGTCCTTTGGAGACCAATTTTAGTCCACCATAAGATTAATGGAAGCTTTGAATCAACATTGACTGGATCGACCACCTTAGAGATAATCTATAAGGGAGGTTCATGGCAATCGATTAATTTTGAAGATACCACCAGATGTTTCCTTTCATTTGGGCGGTTCTTTAAGAAGTGTCACGCCTAATGAGAATCAAATTAAATATCAAATTCACCCCTTCAAATTCAAAGAAATCAAATCAAATTCAAAATCATCAATCATTATTTCCAATTCTCTTTTCCTTAAGGTTAGGTCTCTCCTTTCCTTAGGATTAGACCCGCTAGTGGTGGAGTACGCCCTCCGTGGCACTACCCTAGCATTTGACCCGGGGATTAGTGGTGGAGTACGCCCTTCGTGGCACCATCCTGATTCCCATTCGCTAGTGATGGAGTACGCCCTTCGTGGCACCATCCTAGTTTGCCAGTTGAGGTCCTCTGTGTGGAGCAAGTTTCCTCCCCACATGACCATTCGCTAGTGGTGGAGTACGCCCTTCGTGGCACCACCCTAGTTTGCCAGTTAATCTGCCTATTTGGAGTAAGTCTTCTATCAGCATCCTATAGGCCTAAGGTTGGGTGATGCCCTTCCTTAGACCCAAGGCTAGGTATTCCCTACCTTGGTTTCCAGTTGATCCGTCTACTAGGAGTAAGTCTTCTATCAGCATCCTGTAGACCTAAGGTTGGGTGATGCCCTTCCTTAGACCCAAAGCTAGGTATTCCCTACTTTGGTTTCCAGTTGATTTGCCTATTTGGAGTAAGTCTTCTATCAGCATCCTATAGGCCTAAGGTTGGGTGATGCCCTTCCTTAGACCCAAGGTTAGGTATTCCCTACCTTGGTTTCCAGTTGATCCGTCTACTAGGAGTAAGTCTTCTATCAGCATCCTGTAGACCTAAGATTGGGTGATGCCCTTCCTTAGACCCAAAGCTAGGTTTTCCCTACTTTGGTTTCCAGTTAATCTGCCTATTAGGAGTAAGTCTTCTATCAGCATCCTATAGGCCTAAGGTTGGGTGATGCCCTTCCTTAGACCCAAGGCTAGGAATTCCCTACCTTGGTTTCTCCAGTTTCCTTGTCTACTAGGAGTAAGTCTTCTATCAGCATCCTGTAGACCTAAGGTTGGGTGATGCCCTTCCTTAGACCCAAGGCTAGGTATTCCCTACCTTGGTTTTACCAGTTTTCCTTATCCAATAGGTGTAAGCCTTCCATTAGCATCCTATAGGCTTGAGGTTGGGAGATGATCTCCCTTTCACTCCCAAAATTTTACTTCCATTCGGTCAACGCCAATGTGTGCAGCAGAAGTTCCTTCTACCACACACATTGGGGGTCCATTAGTTGACCTCATTTTTGTATGAGGTCACTAAGAGCCTTCCAGAAGCCAGATTTAATCCTAGACCCTAGGATCCACTCTAGACCTTAGGATCTTTCCTAGAACTAGACCTTAGAGCCTATTCTAGAGCCTAGGATTCCCTTAAATCCTAGATCTTAGAATTTTTTTTTCTAGATCCTAGGATCACTCCAACTTCAAATCAATCTCCACCCTTGATCAACCTCAATTTTAAATCAATTCCTATATTTAATCTACTCCAATTTCAATTTAATCCCTACCTGTGATCAATTTGAATCTCAAACTCCATCCAATTCAAACTCAAATTAATTCAAATTTCAAACACATTCAAACTTTGACTCAATTCACTTGAGAATCCAAATTTTAACCTAGGCTTTGATCCAAGCTTAAATCTAGCTTTGGCCTCATCCATTCATTAACAATCACCACATGATTGTAAATGATTTGGATACTTCAATACTAATCATTCCAACTTAAAATCTATTCCAAATCCAGAAATCCAGACTCAAATCCTAAGTCTCAAGGCCTTGTCCTAAAGACCCTTTTCAGAGATTTTTCAAACATTTTAAAACCCAATCAAATGGCCTCTGATTCAGGGTCTATCACTTGCAAAGTGATAAGACATGTCTCTAGAGGCTGCCCTCCAATTTTGAGCCCATTTTGAGGTCTCTAACCCCAGAATCTGAATTAAAATCCAAAGGCTGTAAAACCTTCAAATATTTACAGCCTATGCCATTGAACCTAACCCCTTTGAGATCTTGACCTTGGAACCCTTATCCAAGCTTCCAATCACTTCCAGACTCTTGATTTTAACCCATTGAGCAGTAAACTGCATCTTTCAGAATCATTTTTGGCTCTAGTTGACCAATGGGCCAAAATTGACTAAAATACCCTTATGAGATTTCAAATGGCTATTTCAATTCAAATCAATTCCAAACTCTTTGAAACCATTTCCAATGAATTTCAAATATCAAACTCAACTTGTTGAACTCAAATCCAGACCTTGGGTCAACCTGGTTGACCAAATCAACCAAGTTTGACCCATGGACTCATACACCCCTCCCCTTTCAAAATTTTGAATCTACTCCATTCCAAGTCCTTTGAATGTATGGGATGAACCCTTGGGTACCCAAGAGACCCCTCTTGGTCACCCAAGCCTTGGGCCTACTTGGGTTAGACTTATGGCTTGACCCAAGTGGCCCAAGAGAGACCTCCCTTGAGCCATCTTTTGATCTTAATCAAATTGAATCCAAATCAAGGTGCCATTGGGTTCCCATTGACCCAATACACCTTCCTTGACCAGCCCAATCCTTGGGCTCATTTAGGTCAAGAGTTAGGCTAGCCCAAAGTGCCTAATAGCACTTGGGATTGGGCCAACTCTCAACCTAAATCCAATTGAACCTGGCCAACACCTCCCATAGGTGGCCCTAGGTCCAATACACCTCCTCCAGCCAGCCCATGCCTTGGGCTAGCTTGGGTCAATAGTTAGGCTAACCCAAAGTAGCCAAAAACACTTGGACCCGAGCCAACCTTTGACACAGATCAAATTGGACCCAATTGCCACGTGCATTGGGTGCACCAGACCCAGACCTGCCTCCCATACCAAACCCAGGGTCTGGTCTGACCTGAATCGGGCTCAATTCGACTCAAACCAAGCAGGTCCGAGCCCAACCGAGCCACCAGATCGATCCAAGCTTCCCCAGGCCAATTTGACTCCACAATTGGCTCCAGCATGTCCCCATCGGCCTTCCCTGGTCAATCCGACCCAGACCATGGCCGGCGGCGGTCGGAGCCAATGGAGAGCAAGCTCCGGTGGTCCCCCCAGACCGAAAGCCTTCCAAAGGCTGTGGCTCGCCGGCTTGAGGCTCACGAGCTCTCTGGAATGGTGCCCCTTTCCACTTGGCATCAATCCGCGACCTCCTCCACTTCAATCCTGGCCGTCCGAGCTCGCGGGAGGAGGCTGAATAGGGTGGTGCTCCCCAAGGCTCGCCAGACGATCCCAGAGTTTTCGAACGGTTCCCCAGAGCTTCCTCGATCTCCCAGCACCTGCCTTCGAGCTCCCAGACCGTCCCTTCCATCGGTTCGAGCGAACTCCGGCGAAAGGCTTCGGCGTCCCGCTCGAAGTCATACCTCCAGCCGTTCTCCAGTCGCGGCCTCTGAAGGAAACCTGCTCGCCTTCGTCTCCTGAAGCTCCCAGATAGAGAAGCTCATTCGTTGAGACTTTCTCTGCGGTAATTCCTTCATCCCGAGCTCCCTAGCTAGGTAGTCCGGTCAAGTGTGAAGGAAACCTTCACCCCAACGGATTTCCACCGTTGGATTGAAGGTTTCCACCCCCCTGATCCTTCCTGTGAAATTTCATCGAAGTTCGCCGGTGAGATTGCTCGGATCACGCCGGAGAATGTTCACGGCTTCGGGCAAAGGCGGAGGTTGAAGACGAAATCCCAGCCGTTGATTTTGATCAACGGCTCGGATTAGATCCCGCGGTCCCGGAGCGCGTTTAATCCCAGCCGTTCGATCCGCCATCCGACGGCTACGATTAATCCGACCGTTACCCAGTCAGCGCCAATGATTGCCCAGCCAATCGGGACGCGCCGCGTGTAAAGCGCGGCTGACTGTATAATGGCTGGATTAATAATTCCAGAAAATCAAGGGAACTTCAAAAATCCATATCTCCCTGCACACTTGACCAAATTAGGTGTTCTTAGGCTCATTGGAAAGGTCTCAGGGAGATCTTCAAAACCCCTATGGTTCCAGGCCCTAATTGCATGCGTGTTAAGTTTAATTTCATTAATGGTATTATTTCAATTTATGCAATTACTGTTTGTAGTTAAGTCTTCAGGGCATGGAACTTTGGGAGATTGAATTTGGGCATGTCTTTGACATGTCCAAATTTTGTCTCCCCTGTTTTAAAGGTCTAAGGGCACTTTCCCCCAATTTTGAGTTTAAGGGTCATGGGTTGACCCTTAAATTCAAATTGGGATTTAAGCCTATCCAATGAGAATTAGGATCTGGTTTTTTTTGTGTGTTGATTATGCTTAGGATATGGAGTTTAGGGCCACTGACTTTGCCCCAATCCAACCTTAGGATAGCTCCCTAGGATTTTTTGAAGGTGACTTAGAGCTCACCTTAGGTGGCTTAGTTAGCCACCTTAGAGTATTCCAATTGAGCCCAAATTTGGTGTGTTCAGGCCTTGGGATCATGTGACCCCATGGTCCAAATTTCATCAGATTTGGAGTCCATTTGGTTCACCAATTAGGAGCCATAGCTTGCCCTTGCTAGAATTGCCCCCCCCTAGCCTTAATTAAATTCTAATAAATCCCTTTTAAATCCAAAATTTAAGTTTAATACTTCATATTAATCAGTGTTGAACCCTTAACCCATGAGAATTAAAAGCCCCTTGATTGGGCATCAGATTAAGTCTTAATTTAATTTTAAGTAAAATTCAGTGTTTAATTAATATTAATTAATTAATAATCATTAAAAATCCCAAGAATTAATTTAATGCTTGATAATCTCCCCTTGGATCACCTCTGATCTTTGGGAGAGATTTCAAGGAGTTTGAGATCCATTTAGGCCCAAATCACTAGAATAGTCTTTAATTGGAATAATTGAAAATTTTCATAAATATCCAAACTTCTAAAAATCATAACTTTTGATAGAAAACTCAAAATTGAATGTGCCACATGTCTAACAACTCATAATTAGGCCTAGTATTTTGATAAAATACAAACTTTCTAGAATTTGAGCTTAATAAAAAGAATTCAATTTTTGACCCCTTAATTAAATTATTAAAATATTCTAAAATTCATAAGGCTCAAACCATTCTAAAATTCAGAAAATATTGGTTTAATGTCCAAAACACTTAACAAATCCTTTAAAACACAACAACCACCCTAAAGTTGAAGTTTATTGGCTGGACTACTCCGGGCTGCGGGGCTAAGTGTCCTAAGGAGGCTGGTTCCTCGAGCCTGGTGGCACAACGCCACGAATGGATTCTAAAGGGTGTCAAACCTTAAAATGGATTAATTTTTTTTAATTATTTAACATTTTAAAAGTCTCTAATTCAATTACATTAATTTGGTTTATCGGCTGGACTACTCCGGGCTGCGGGGCTAAGTGTCCTAAGGAGGCTGGTTCCTCGAGCCTGGTGGCACAACGCCACGAATCAATTAATGGCAAACTTAAATTAATCAACTTTAGAAATCAGTAATTAACTCATTTTTGTATTAATCCACTCTTTTAATTCCAACCAATTTAAATAACTTAATCAACCCCGATTGCTACTGGGTAACCCAGGCCTACGAGGCTATTAGCTTAGCCCCAAGGAAGGTGAAATAAACTTCACGGCCTCGGTGTGAAACAAAGGTAGTAATCAATTAACTCTTAAAATATATTTAATTAAAATTCCTTATTTATTAATACTTGAATTTTAATCTAAATTCCCTCCTAAGCCTTAACAAACTTAAACTTTTAGACAACTTTAACTAATCACCTACTTTAGAATCTATCCCAGCCACACGACCTTTCTCACACACTTTAGATGATGTGCTAGGACAACCAACTCTAGATCTAGGTTAGGCCGGTGTTTACTTTACTGCTCTGTGCCGGATTTTTTTTTGTAGTTTTCACTGCATGTTGTGGATGAAATTGCCTTGCTGTGTCTGCTTACTTTTTCTGTACTCTGTGGATGGATTGATGTGTTTGGCGACTAGATTACCCTTAGGTTAGGTACGATCTGGATGTTGACACAGTTTTCTGCAGGTGGCCACGCTCATGCAGGGCAATGTAAAAAGGGGGCAAAATAAAAAAATGCATAAATATTATAAACTCTTTGCACAGGTGCTTCAGCTGCTAAAGCCCCCAAATCAGAAAAAGAGCGTGGCCAGTGTGTTTACTTTCTTTTCTGCTCATATATAACTGCTTGGGAATAACTGTTTATTTATATTAATTGCTTAGGATAACCTTGCAGGTGAGTCTAGATTTTTATTTTGATATCAATGTAATTTGTATAATTGTTAAGTGTTGTGAAAGTTAAGTTTGAGTTTGGGATACATAGATCCAAAGCTTGGATTCCAAAGAGGAAAGGATACCCCTTTGGGGAACACTCCTTTTCCATTTGGAAATCCAAATTTGGATCATACCTCTTCCTTACCCAAAGAGGAAGGAGTGGCCTTCCCCTTAGAGGGAAGTGCCCTCTTATCCATTTGGGTAATCTACTACGAGGATTCCAAGAAGATTGAAGAGAAGGAGTCCAAAGAAGAATGAAATTGAAGACTCGAAGATTTGAAGATTGAGAGTATCCCACTCAAAATAACTTGCGTCATTACTAGGCTTAGAATCCGGGTTGTTGTCAGTGGTGCCTGGCCACTTTACTTTCTGTAATATTCTGGTTTGTAATAAGCAAGGCAATTCTGCCTATGGACATTTATTAATTAATTTGTATTTGATGTGATGATTTGATTGCCTTTAGGATTATTTGTTTTTACTAGTTTTTTTTGGCGATTGCATGCCGCTCTTTGTTTTCGCCTGGATACGTGAGGCTCGTGAGGGTGTGAAAGTTTATACTCATAATTTTAAAAGTCTAAAATTTTAGTGAGTCTAAATAACATAGAAAGATAACGAATCTAGGGAATTAGCCGGGGATCGACCCCGGGGTCGCATGCATATTTCTGCATTACTCTTTCCTTGCTTTAGACCCTTTCCCGCCTGCGGGTAGAGTCCGGATAGTCTGACCTATGAGGACGAGGTGCCGGACCTGGGGAAGTCCAGTCTTCTAAAAAAATTATTTTCTAAGCCTGTTTTTAAAATTTCAAGCATACTTGATTTGAGATTGTTAACTAGCATGCATTGCATTAGAGACACACTTAAAGAGTCAAAATTTTAATTGCATAGTCCTTAGCATTTTAGCACCCGACATAAGTCAAAGGGGCCAATTAGGAGAGTCTCTAGATGTCGGCCCCAACTCTCCAAAACTTTAATTATAACGTCCCTACCACTCTTTCATAAAAGACCGGATTCATCTCTTTTAAACCGATTAGGTGGTTAGCTGGCTCCCCAATCCAGGCCGGGGTAAGTCCAGACCTTGCACTACATTAGTTAGGATCGGACGACTGTGATCCAGTGTCCAAAATAGATTTAGGATCCGGGGCAGATCTTTGATTATAAGACCCCAAATTTCGGGAATATAGTCCCAAATTTCTAATAAAATGCTCAACTCTAATTAAAGCTTCATTTCGATCCAAAACATAAAACCTAACACTTAGATTAAGTTGGGACACTTCCGGATGGTTCTGGAATCTCAAAGTGTCCCCTACCTCTCATCCTTTGACTCCGTTAATAACTGCTCAATCTTGATCCATTCCCTTTTGATTTTCCAATAATTCTATTCACACTTTGATATCACTCCTAGAAATTCTAACAAAATTTTGCCATTATTTTAATCGAGAGTTTTCGTAGGAGACTTTGTCTCCCTACGATGTAATTAACTACGAGGGCTTGCGCTCGTAGGAGATTTGGAACCCCACACACCTGATTTTAAAATTGATTTTAAAACTTCACTAGATTTCTTTGGGAAAAGTTAAAGAATGATCGTCGTCGTTGCATTAGAAGAATTATCGTGGAATGGTGTCATTTCCCTTTGGGGAGATACATCCTTCTTCGATAAGGCTTTGGATGTGAATGCGACGATCATACTTCTTGAATGTTGTAGCTGGATATTCAGTTGAACCTCATTTTGACCCTTCGGGGCCATATGAAGTTCTCTTCAGCATCCGGTCATAATATTCAAGATGAATTTCATAATTCTAAATCTGAACGTCGTTATGGAATTTTATGTTCGTCCTTCGGGGTGACATAATTTTTCTAACGGGATGATTCGCTTTTAGAATTAGAATTAAATCTCAATTTTAAAGCTCCCAAAGAAAACCAATATTTTCAAAACATATTTTCAAAATTCCACCAACACTAGAATAAGGAATGAGGATGGTAGATATCCCAACGTTCACTGATGATGTTTCATCCATGGAGGTTGAAGGGGAAAAGGTTGACCAGGAAAGGGATAGCCTGATAATAAGTATGGTGGCAGATTACTCTACACTAGCTTCGGGTGGCAGTTCCATGAAGGTATGCAGCAAATATTTGATCAATTTGAATTGGAATCCCCATAATGTAGGTATCGACATTTGTGGAATATCGGTGGGAGCTAGAAACATCATTGTCTCTCCTATAGGTATGAATATTGATTGTCCTGAAAAGGGAGAATTTCAGAACTCTGTGGGTAGCACTTTAGGTGTTTGATCTTTTAGCGCTAAAAAGATCCTTCTTAGGATCTTTGGAAAATGTGAAGAGGTTATGATGAGGAGATCACTAAACTCTCATAGTAGACCAACCAATGCTTGGAAGAAGCTGGAACCCATATGGTTCCTTCAAGTTAAGGAAGTTTCCTTTAGCTCTAGGGACATGCAATGGTGCAGCTCAACATGGATGCGATTAATGATACCTTGTCCTTACTCGACTGGGACATGCTAGGCTAGACAACGAGGAAGCGATTGCCATACTTTCTTTTAAATTTGGAGACTCGAAGAGAGTGTGGGCTCTTTGGTGAGTTCTAGCTATCTACCATCGGCTAAGATTGCTTCGTTTGTGTGTTTGCTTTAGTGGAGGTTAGAGATGTCGTATTATAAGGAGGACCCTAGTTTATTGGGGCAACATTATGGGCCTCAACAAAGGGCCACCTAATTTTTGCCTTTCCTCTACATAAGGTTTGACATCACAAGTATGGATAAGGTTTTCCCTGTTCCCTTTGCCATACTGGGACCAACAAAACCTCTCTCGAATTACCTCAATGATTAGCACCCCTCTTTGGATTGATGTGCAAACCAGTTCTTGTGGAAGGCCAGAGTTCATCAGGGTTTATATTAAACATGATCTTGTAAAGAACTTCAAGCAGGTATCAGAAAAAATGGCCTTAATAAGAGAATCTAACAATTAGTAGAATATGAAGGGCTGGGATTCCTTTATTATGGTTATGCTTAAATTGGACATAGGAAAGAGCTTTGCTCAGTGGGAGCAGCTAATATGGCAGTGATAGCCACAGGAATAGGGTAAAACCAATGGAACTTTGATGAATAATAAGGCATCGATGGTGGCAGTAGTTTGGTGAAAAAATAAGCCCTCAACCAGCTCCCCTAGGCCCTAGGAGCATTGGGTTGAGAATAAATTGGAGCCTAAAGGGCTAGGTAATGAGCCCAACTCTTGGGCTGATAAATCAAAGGTGGAAGTGATGAATGGTGGTCATCCTCATAATGAAAATGATTAGTTGAGGCCATGGATTTCCCCCTAGATGTAGACACCCTAATCGATCCTAATTAAAGGATGAGGCTACTGTACCGACCTAGTATGCCCCTGAATCACCGAAGCATGTCAACCGACACAAAGTCACTGAACCCTTGATGGCCAAGTCGCAGGACAAATTTAAGCCATCAAGAAAGGAGAGGTGTATGGGGATCACCCAACCCTTCATGTTCAATACCGGAGTCAAGGAAGTTAAGAAAAAATAAAATAGGAATCGGGTATCCCAAGCCCATTTTATGAAGGAGCTGGCCCAGCTGGGATGGATCGAGCAACTCCCTAGGAAGAGGGGAAAAGACTGTGATGAAGAAATTGGTAGTATGGATGCCTCCCATTGTGTTGAATCATGACTTCAATCCTTTTTGGGAACTGCAGGGGGGCTGTAAGAAAGCTACATGTAACTACCTGCATCATCTCATTTGTGACAACAAGATAGTTTTAGTTGGATTAATGGAGACCAAGACTAAGGTTATTTTTTGAAAATATGTTGATAAGCTAATTGGTGGAGGGTTGGAGTTCTTCCACAAATCGATCGTAGGCAAATCCAATGGACTGATGATCCTTTTGATTCGTGATGTGGCTAATTTTGAGTTTACGGTGGCTACAAACTATTGTATGATTGGGTTTGTTGACCATCCCAAGCATCCAAGGAGTTTGGTAGCCCTGGTTTATGCAAACATGGACCTAAATATCCATCGGGGGCTTTAGGAAACCATCACCAACTCGCTCAGTCCACGAATTCCTATTATAGTGGCGGTTGACTTCAATTGCTGCTTGTCCTAGGAGAACAGGAAAGGTGAGAAGAAGTTTTTTTTCACTTCTTTCACCCAAGAGATGATGGAATGTATGTCCACTAATGAACTCAATGACCTTGGCTTTTCTAGTCATAAATATACATGGAGCAATAATAAAGATGGAAATATCAAATTCTAGGTCCAGTTGGACTGATTTATATATAATGAACTCTGAGGCCCTCCAAATGGCCCCATTTGTGGATGTCCACCATTTGACTAAGGTTACCTCAAATCATTGCCAAATCTTACTCAAGCTTGAAGCCTCTTCCAGCCAGAATCTATATGTATGGATTCAGTTTGAAGATGTTTGGATGACCTACTAGGCCTCGTAGTGAATTGTGTGGAAGCAGTGGTCCAAGTCAAACTATGGGATCCCCTATTATGTTCTCTAACGTAGGTGTAGGAGAACTCTTTAGTATTTATTTTATTCGAGTAGGTACTGGTTGAGTATTATTGAGCTGTAGACTACTGGGTACTCGGATGGGGGCTTAAGCAGTGAGAAACAAAAGGAGCTAAGGTACGTGAAGATGGACCTAAACATAACCTTGGCCATAATTACTACTTGGTGGAGACAACATGCAAAGGTTTTGTTGTTAAATGAGGGCGATGGAAATTCTCATTTCTTCCACTTAATGGCTTCAGGCTATCGATAGTCCAACATAATATCTCAGGTTAAGATACACGATGGGGCACTCAATGATGACCCTATCTAGATCCATGATGAATTATGGAACATCTTCAACTCCATGTGGAAAGACATGAATGTCTCTCTCTATAATTGGCCTTGGTTTGGGGAGGATGATAAAGTCTTGAGAACACTCGTAGAACACTTAAAAGGGGATGACATGGAAGCTGAGACCCAGGGAGAGTTTATGCAATTTTATTGGAACTTGATTAAATTTGATGTGGTTAATGCAATGGGAGAGTTTATTTCGCTCTAATGCCACGCACACAAATTGGAAGGACACTCTTGTTGTCCTTCTCCTTAAGGTGAAAAGAGCCAACATGTCATTCTGTTCCATCCGTTCAGCTTGTGCCAAACCTTCTACAGGGTGACTACCAATGTGCTAGTGCAACAGAATAAACCAGTCCTGACTAAGATCTCTAGGGAGGAGCATGGTGCCTTTATGCCGGGTAGGTCCATCCATCTCCACTCATGGGCTCCTAACATAGGAGATCTTTTTACAAATTCCAACTCTCCACTAAGAAGGGGGGGGGGGGGGGGGGGGGGGGATTATGTCTCTTAAGGTGGATATTGAACAAGCTTATAATAACATGGGTAAGCTAATATTGCAAGTGATTATGAAGGATATGGTGTTCCCTGATAGGTTCATGGCTTCGGTTATCCAGTGCATTAATATGCCCCAGTTCACTTCCAAATTAATGGAAGCATATCAGACTGGATTAAAGACCAATTTGGGCTTAGACAAGGATGCCCTTTATCCCCATACCTCTTCATTCTATGCTCAGAGTTGCTCACCAAAGAATTTAAGTAGAAAAAAAGTAATTGGGAATCAAATAAACTGGAAACTCAAAACGTATTTCTCATTTACTATTTTTCAATGATATTTTTGTGTTCCTTGAGGAATCGTGGTTCAATGCAATGTTCTTTAGTGAAATTTGAATCAAGACTGCAGCTGCATAGGGCAACACATGAATGACATCAAGTTAGTAATCCTTTTCAATAAACTCTGCCCTGATTGATAAAAGAGAAGAATTACTAAACTCACTAGTTTCAAGAGTGTGATGAGCTAGAGTATTTGAGCATACCACTTTCCATGTGCAAACTCATGGCTTCAGACTTTAATAAGGTCTTAAAAAGTACTGCGTCTAAAGTGAATTTGTGCAGGCAGTGCCACCTTTCTCTTGCAAAAAAGGGTCAGATTTATTTGATCCTCCCTATTGTCTATTTTGGTTTATCTTATCACACATACTCCCATCCCCAAAGGTATCTTGGTGGAGGTTAAACATCTAGGGCATCACTTTCTTTGGAAAAAAGATGAAGCTCTTAGAGATATGTACTACATAAGGAGGCAAGACATAATCTCTCAAAAATTATGTGCAGATTCGAGTTCCATTCCAGTAGTGTATGGACGGGGTCATTGTAGGCGAGACTGGTATGGAATTTCTTAGCAAACCCCTCCTCCATATTGAACAAAAACTTGATAGCTAAATTTATGGATAACCCATGTCATGATAGCGTGGGTCATGGATTTTCTAGCACTTAGAATGTCATCTAGGAAGGTGTGGAAGTGCTGAGACCGATAACCAGCTGGTCTATTGGGGATGGTAGTTCGGTCGACATGTCATAGGATGTCTGGATCCTGAATAGGGATCTGAGTAGTTTTCCCACTTTTGATGATGTAGATCAGCATGCGAATACGATGGTTGTAGATTTCCTGCATGATGAGATGCACTAGAATATTTAGGCCTTCAAGAATTATTTTGGAGCTTATCTTGTCCAGCAAATTATAGGCATTGCAACTAGCCACCTCTTGGGCGTGGACCAACAAGAGCAGATGTCATTCTAGCTTAGCAAAATGATCAGATCTTTGGCCTACCAGGCCAAGCTAAAGGGGGAAAATAATAAATTTATATGGTTGATAGACTTCATAATGCACCCCCGGGAGGAGTTCTTTTGGTGCTGACTCCTCCGCAATGTTATCCTAAAAAACTCCTTGTTGCTCTGGCGTATAATATCAGACTCTGATCTCTTCCTGTGGCATTGTAGGGAGAGGGAAGTCATCGAGTACCACCTTATCATATATAGTAGGTTCACTCTTATTTCTAGTGTATTGACACAATGGGGCTTCCTATTGCATAATGCCCAATCCCTGGAGGATTAGCTCAATGAACTGTTTGTCCTTGCGAGAACCAATTCTAGCATGGGGAGGCTATACTACTATGTTATCCATAAGAATTAGAGATCTATTAATGTTAAAGTACATGTGTAGCCCTTTTTCACACCCAATATTATTGATGCCACCACCCTCACCTTGTTACTGTAACCTTATTCGATGCCAGCTCTAAAGCAATGGATCACCACTCCACCTTATAAACATTGGTGCCACCTAGATTGGCTAAAGAGAAATTTTGACACCACATTTTAGCCATTCAACTGTGCCGACCTTGGTGCAATTTTTTTAGATCATAACATCTCGCTGGTCCTTACCGTGGGAAATCAAATTGAGTACTGCAATGTCACAACTATAGAACTGCATGCAGAAACCACTGTTAAGGAGGTCATACAACTGTGGATGTTAGAATTGGATGGCCTCATTGTGCAGGATGACTATGTTAATGCTATCAGCAAGTTAAAGTGCATTATGAACCATGACCATCCTCTAAAAGCTACTAATCTTGAAGTAGACATTTCCTTTTTAACCAATTTTGAGCATGTCCTTTTTCACCATATTCCAATATAAAGTAATGAAGCAGCCAATTTTTTTGTGCATTTTGCTCTTTTTGATGATTTTTTATGGAATGATATTCTAGATAGCAAACTCCCCTTAAGATTTATTAATGTTCTGAGTGAAGAAAGTGATAGGATAATTCTATCTTAGTTGGACTTTTAGTAAGTATTTCCCTTTACAATTTGATTAATGCAAATGCAACTTTCAAGGATCCCAAAAACTTTTACGACTCATCATTTATCCCTTCTCTTCTCTCTAACTATAGTGGTTTTAGAGAGAGAGAGAGGCTTTGTGGTGGCAAGAGAGGGTGGCCATAGGTTACCTCCTCTTAAGGGAGGTAATGATCGAAGGAAGAATGATCGGTAAGCTGATACCTAACAAGCGGCAGTTAACTATGATGGTGGTCCTGTAGATGATGGGAGTAGGGGCGATCCTGTGCCTATAGATAAGAAGTCAGGTGCTAACTCCTGACTCATGACTCTGTGCGACACTAGGATCACAAGTTAGAGTTTGACCTCGAATTATGTCTACCATCATTACTATGACATTTGTACCCTATCGGATAGCACCTCTAGGCCCTCTTCCCCAGAGATGGTTCCTATGGATGTTGGTAGAACTAGCAATATGGGTTCAAGTTTTTTGGATAATATGGATGACTCGAGTGAACTATCCATTGAGCTCAAACAATCTGAGGACATGCAATACATCAGGAGTAATTTCATCGGTGACTACTCAAACTGTCTGATGGAGTTCTTCCCCACCTCAATGGGGCTATCAAGATGCCAATGGGTCAGCTGGGACCCTCCCTTTGGTCAGGGAGGGAGCTTCCCACCCAATCTCTGTCTAGCGACCATCCTTCCCATGGAAAAAGATAATTGAATAGTACCACCATTCAACACTAGTTTTTAATTTCGTACCTTTTAACATCCCAATCAGGGGCACACTTGAAGGGATGGGCTCTCGTACTGTGGAATCAGATTTCTTGGTTCTTGCCCATCTTTACATCCTTGAGCTGCCTTTTAATGTCAACATAGACTGAGGTTACTCACCCACCTATTTCTCTTTCCTCACCATCTCCAACTCTGCCTCTCCTAATGGCTTCTCCTCCTATGCACCCCTACAAGTCCAGCTCAGCTCAGGATGACCCCATGGATGTCACAACCCATAATTTTGGTGATTCCTTCGGTTGGAAGAACACCACTTCTATTTCAAGCAGTTCTTCTTCTCAAGCAGTGTATATGGAAGACCCCCTCTCTTATGAAAGATGTAGCCTCGTTATTGGCATGGAGTGCAAGCTTGGCCCAGCCCTCCCCCCCCCCCCCCTTTCTCTGGTGGGGCATCCTCCACCTATAAATGACATATCTCGATCCTAGCTTCCGTCGTTGATGATCCAAGCCTTCCAGAATGCACTAGGTGGGGTGGGAGCTTCCTCTTGTCAAAGCCCCACAACCCCTTCTTCCCAGGGCCATCTAATGTGGGCCTCCCCACCACTTAGACCTCTGGGTTAAGAACCTACCTCCACTACCAACCAAGGACCCTTCTCTACCTCCTACTTATTGCACCCATAAATGGTTCAATCTTGGTTATTTCCTTTGAGTAAGATCTAATACAGGCGGTTAGCTGTGCTCAACACAAAAACCTTCACTGATGAGGATAGAATTTTGTTGGTCCCTAAAAAAAATATTATTCATGTCAATGCTGAGAAACTAGAAAAAGCATTGGTGGCTTAGCTCGTTAATCGCCAGATTCCTTTCACTTACCTTCTCTGAGCTTCAGTAACAATGGTACTAGTTTGGTGAATTTCAATTAGCTACTACTAGACCAACCTCCTTCATATATATTTTTGACTCCATAGTGGCTCTTGATGCGATTCTGCATGGCAGGCCCTGGATTGTGCCTGGAGCCTGCTTGGGATGGTCCGCTAGACTCCAATCTACATCCTAAATTCTCTAGGAGGACTTTATTCTACAATCTGTTTCTTTCTCTCCTAGCTCCCTCTACTTTTTTGGGATGCCAAAAATTTGACCTGTATGGCCAACTTCATGGTAGACTCCCACACAAGTATATGGGGATGGTCCTCATTTGTAAGTATGTGTGTTAGACTTGATCTTTCTAAACCCATGCTCTGTGGTATTTGGATAAAAGGAGTGCATGGATGATTCTTCCAAAAGATTAAATATCAAGACATCTTTAATTTCTCTTTTACTTGTGAGTTAGTTGGGAACACCATGGATAAGCGCCAATCCAATTAGATTAACACCCTGCTTCATCCGTTAGCCACTCCACTCCATTGGCACCACCCACCTCTACTTCGATGGGGTCATCTGCCCCACCAGCTCACCCCACTCTTGAAGATTTAGCTCAGCTTTCTGAGCCTCTCCCTTAGTCTACCCCTAGCCTTATCTTCGAAGCCTTCAGTTACTAATCTGTCTCCAGGCACTAGTCAACCTCAAGCTCTCCTACATAACCTCTTGAGCGCTCTAGGAGCTAAGAGACTAAAATATAGCTAAGTGCAAAAATTTACATATAAAGTATCTAGCCTCTAAGTCTATATCATATGTCCCATCTCCCTTGACCACTACAGTCAGCTTAAAAGCTACCAAAACTGAACCAGTGTAGGCCCCTACTATCAGTACTCTAGACCTCTCTAAGTAAAAAAAAACCACACTCCATGTGCACTATGACTCAAAAGGAACTCGTATAGCTAGGCCCGATCGCGACCTTCCCCTAGAAGAGGAAGAAGGGGGTTGACGATTCTGCCAACAGGGATGTTATCCCCTTAAGAGAATGATGCGGTCCCCCTTTTCCTAGTTACAGAACAACTAGCTAGGGATTGGATGGTGTTGTTGGGGCACTATAATGTTATTTCTTCATTTATGGCATCCCCCCACTATTAGACAAGGAAAATTGGTGAAACCAAAGTAGGGAATACCTGACCTTGGGTCTAAGGAAGGGCATCACCCAACCTTAGGTCTATAGGATGCTGATAGAAGACTTACTCCTAGTAGACAAGGAAATTGGAGAAACCAAGGTAGGGAATACCTAACCTTGGGTCTAAGGAAGGGCATCACCTAACCTTAGGCCTATAGGATGCTGATAGAAGACTTACTCCAAATAGGCAGATTAACTGGAAACTAAAGTAGGGAATACCTAGCTTTGGGTCTAAGGAAGCGCATCACCCAACCTTAGGTCTACAGGATGATGATAGAAGACTTACTCCTAGTAGACAGATTAACTGGAAACCAAAGTAGGGAATACCTAGCTTTGGGTTTAAGGAAGGGCATCACCCAACCTTAGGCCTATAGGATGCTGATAGAAGACTTATTCCTAATAGGCAAATTAACTGGAAACCAAAGTAGGGAATACCTAGCTTTGGGTCTAAGGAAGGGCATCACCCAACCTTAGGTCTACAGGATGCTGATAGAAGACTTACTCCTACTAGATAGATTAACTGGAAACCAAGGTAGGGAATACCTAGCTTTGGGTCTAAGGAAGGGCATCACCCAACCTTAGGCCTATAGGATGCTGATAGAAGACTTACTCCTAATAGGCAGATTACCTAGAAACCAAAGTAGGGAATACCTAGCTTTGGGTCTAAGGAAGGGCATCACCTAACCTTAGGTCTACAGGATGCTGATAGAAGACTTACTCCTAGTAGAAAGATCAACTGGAGACCAAGGTAGGGAATACCTAGCCTTGGGTCTAAGGAAGGGCATCACCCAACCTTAGGCCTATACCTAGCCTTGGGTCTAAGTTGGGGCACTATATGTTTTTTTATTGGCTCACTTTTATACCTTTTTTAATGTGAAATGTAATATATTTTTAAGGAACCCAAAAAGTTTAAGCTTATTCATTTTCCCATTCTTTTTTCTCCCTATAAAGTGTTTACTAGAGTGGGAAGATCTAAGAATGGTTAGGGGTGACCAAAGGTCGCCTCCCCTCTCAGGTGGAGGAGGTGGAGTGGTGCAGCTTGTTGTGGTGATTTGGAGATGTGGCGATCAAATGATTATTCTAGTAGTGGTAAGAAGGGTGGCGAGGTCCAGTCTCTAGCTAAGGGTGGCTGGGGCAAGTCTAAGAGAAAGTATCTTGGTGGGGATAAGAGCTCAGTTTCAATAGGAGATAACATGGGCGAGGAGAAGTTGTCAAAGTCTATGGGTGGTGGGTGCATTATGGTGGCCAAGTCAGAAGGGACGATTCTAAAGCTTGGCGGTCACATTGCTGCTGCACTAGGTCCCCAGGATTGGGGAGACACTAATGCTGCTATGGGTGTGAGTGTGGTTTGTAACCTAATATATATAGAATATTACTCTTCTAGGGATATTGGAAGGATACTGGTGAAGTATTTCCTGAGTAGTGGCTGTCTACCCTCGGGCACGATGGACCTTGGGGCTTATGAAATGGCATTACAAGACTTAAAAGGTTAGTATGTCACACACCACTGAGGGTGCTCTTAGAGCTACCAAATTTTATACGGAGATTTAGGGGAACACATTTGTGAGTTATATGGGTGTTGTATCTACTGTAGGGGACACTAGACATGAGTAGGGTGTCGCTGGTATGAAGGATAGGTAACAGGGCATGCAAGGTGTTTGGGGAAATGCCTCCTCAAAATGGGTGGTCGATTCTAGCAGACCCAGTGTTATTTTTTGCTTGGATGGGAAGAATATGGCTGCCCCTCATCAAGCTAGTCCCTTGAAGAGGCCTGAGGACATATGAATTTTAGAATTTGAGGACCTTGCTTCCTTGTATATTGATGGGATTACAATTTATCTGTGCTTGGAGGATGTGTGGGGCAACTTGTAGTGTTTGGACTATGCCATTGTGGGAAGGATTCTAGGTAATAGACTGTCATTATTTGTTTTAAATTCTAAGGTTCAATGTCAATGTGGGAGATTTGGGGAATTCCATCTCATGATTATGGAGCATAATTATTTTGTTTGTATTATCGCAACCATGGAAGCATGGGATGAGGTGCTTTATAGAGAACCTTGGTTTATTGGAGGCAACATTATGGGGTTTGATAAATGGATGCCCTAATTCTCACCTAACTTGCTAATCAATCTATCCTCCCCTATGTGGATTAGATTCCCCAGTATGCCTTTATATTATTGGGATACAAAGAATATACTAAGGATTGCTTTGATGATTACAACTCCATTATAGATTGATGCCCAAACTGGCGCTTGGGGCCATCATGAGTTTGGATGGGTTTGTGTTCTTTGAACCTAGCTTGGAAGCTTCCAACAGGAGTTTGGATCAACATACTGCATTGGAGATTTTATCAAAGGGTCGAGTGTGAGGGCCTTACTCTTTCTTATTTTAACTATGGATAGATAGGTCTATGACCCAGAAGGCTACTATTATGATCCCTGAGCAGCCTGATGGGGTAAGGCCTGTAAGGCAAGAGATTGAGCCAGGGGGTAGCACAGAGCCTGACAATTCCCAGGGAAAACATCTGTAGCATATGGGGCAGAGTTCAAAGGATGTGTTTCCAGTAGGGTATCCCAAACTAGCTAGTGTTAGTGGCTACAAGATTGGTCCAGCTATGCCTTAGGGCATGTATAAGAAACTAATGTAAGGCTCTAATAGAAGTCCTATGAGGGGATTGGATGACAATTGTAAGAATGTGAAGGGGAATAAGGATGATGAATCCTTTGTACCGTAGAATCTAGTCGCACTGAGGAGAACATGAGATAATAAATAGTAGCCCAATGCCTCGACTAGCTCAGCCTCTGAACAAACGTTGGCCACCCCCCTGCAAGTCAATTTGGGTGTTGTAAAGAACCTCAAGTTGTTGGGAAGAAGGATAAATTTATGCCAATGTTTTAAGAAAAGAGGATTGGAATTACACAACCTCTTTTGTTCTCCACTGGTGTTAAGCAACCAAAATCGAGGACCAAGCCTTCCCAAGCCCATTTTGATAAGGAGCTATAACAATTGGTGCTAATTGAATAACTCCCAAGGAAGAGGAGAAAAGGACTCAAGGATAATAGTGGTAGCGGGGATGCCTCCCCTTGTGTTGAATTATGACTTCAATCATTTTTTGGAACTGTAAGGGTAACCATAAGAAAGCTATAGGCAACTAAGTGCATCACAATTTTGGTGAAAATGATGTGCTTATCATTGGGCTTATCGAAAGGAAGATGGAGTAGTTTAGCATGAGTGATATTGACAAGCTCATCGGATATGGTTGACATTTTTACCATCACCTAGCAAATGGAAATGCAGGGGGGCTTATCCACTTATGGAGAAGAAATATTATAAATATTAATGTGTAAGTTTCCACTGACCAATGCTTGATTGGTATGGTCGAGCTTCCATATTTGCTGAGATGCCACATTGTGTTGGTTTATGCTAATAAGGATATACATGTGCGATGTGGCCTATGGGCCCCATCACTAGGTCAACATCCTCTGGGGTACCCACTATTATGAGAGGGGGTTTTAATTACTTCATGGGTAGAAGGATGAGAAAGGAAGTAAGAGGATCATGTTCTTTAAGGCTGTATAAGATATGGCTGACTTTATGACAATAGTTGAATTCCATGATTTGGGGTTTGTGGCGAAAAAATTCACATGGTTCAATAACAAGGATGGTAATAGAAAAATTTTGGTGAGGCTTGATTATTTTTTGATGAATTATATACCCTTAATATGGCCTCATTCATAATGGTGAGGCATCTGGTCTACTTGACCTCAAATCAATATCTGGGTCTTTTGAACTTGAGGTGCAAACCAAACAAGACTATTCATAGGTGGATATGATTTAAGGAAATTTAGACCCCCTATCCCGTCTTGTGGAAGATCATTTGGAAGTAATGGAACAAGAAGGACTATGGTAGTCCGGCATATGTCTTTCATAGAAAATGAAATAGAAATATTTGGGTGCTATTCTTTTGGAGTAAGAACTGCATAAAGGAGTTGGGTGAATGCAAATTATTGCTCGAAAACTGCCTTGCTGAGCTGCAACTAGTGGATTGCTCGGATGAGGGTCTAGATGCCTTATAATAGTAGGAATTATAGAACGCTGTTGTGGAGCTCAATAGCATGCTTGTGTTGATCACTATCTGGTGGTATTGAAGGGCAAAGATCAGATGGACAAATGAAGGTGATGCTAACTTCCATTTTTTCCATTTTATTTCCACTCCCTGTAGACGTATCAACAGGATCAGCCAAGTCAAGACTTAGTGTGGAAGTGTGCCTGATTATCTAGCCATTATCTAGGAGGAATTTTTGCAGTTTTTTAGTGCTAAGTGGCGAGAAAGGAATGTCTCTCTATTCAAATGGCAAGAATTTAACTTCAAGGAAAGAGTCCCAAGTCAACTTGTGGGTATGCTGTAGGTGGAGATCTCTCATGAGGCGATTCACAAAGCTATTTTTAGTATGGGCAACAATAGAGGCCCCGACATCAATGATAATACTTCATCCTTTTTGAATTTTTATTAGAACATTATTAAGGTTAACATGATTAATGCTACTAGAAACTTCTTTCACTCTAACTATATGATGCCAGAGTTCAATGACTCCAGTGGTCCTTTTTCTAAAGATGGACAATGCTAATTTGCAGGCTAAATATTGCCCGATTAGCTTTTGACAATCCTTCTATAAGGTGGTGGCCAAGGTTCTGGTGCGTTGACTGAAATTGGCACTTACTATTATAATTGCCAAAGTACATGGTGCCTTCATTTTGGGGTGGTCAATCTTCAACCATTGCTTACTGGCCCAAGAAGTTATTAGTAGATTCCAACATTCCATAAAATTTGGGGGCATAATGGCTTTGAACGTGGACATGGAACAAGCCTACAACAGTATGGCATGGGATATTTTGCACATAGTTATTGTGACCATGGGGTTCCCCACTCGCTTCACCAAGTGGGTTGTGCAATATGTAACTAATCATTAGTTTACTCTTCTTATCAATGGAACTAGGTCAAAGTGGATTATGGCTCACTGTGGACTTCCTCAGGGCTGCCCCCTATCGTCGTATCAGTTCATCATTTACTCTGAGCTTTTGACTAAAGCTTTTAAGAATTTTTGTAAACATATATGGATTAAGGTATCTGCTAATGTAGAATGCCTCTACCATTTATTATTTGTTGATGATATACTTGTCATTATTGACGATTCTTGGGCCAATGTAGCTTGCACCACCAACATTCTCCATAAGTGTTATAATTGGATAAAGTAAAGGATTAATGGTAGCATGTATGCTGTCTTATCTAGCAAGATCTATCCGGGATAGAAGAAGAGACGTATTGCTAGAATATTGGGCTATAGAAGTGACTTGTGGCTTGAGTAATTAGGAATCCTTTTAGCCATACACAAGCTTGTTGCATCTGATCTCAAGAAGATCATAAAGTTGGCCTCAGATAAAACATATCTTTCGGGATAGCGGTACCTCTCACTTACGGACAGGGGTACACTGATTCATTCTTCTCTTTTATCTATCCTATATTATTTTATATATCATAATATTATCCGTAAGGGCATTCAAGCAGAGGTCGAAGATATGGGATGAAAATTCTTATGGAAAAAAGATAAATTCCAATAGGGAATGCACTATACTCAATAATGTCGTACCAACTGGCTTTAATTCGTCCCAATCCGTTGCTGACGTGGATCGTATTGTACGAAGAAGAGGAATCGTACAGTACGGTAGGCAATTATGCGGGATGATTATCGTACAGTACGATGTGTATCGTATAGTACGATCAACAGAGCTGAAATCTGCCTATTGGTGGATGTTAGATTGTGATATGTCGTACAGTACGATATATATCGTACAGTACGATGAACAGTCAATGTGAATGTTGGTGTAGTGAGTGTGTGGTGATCAGGAGCAGCCCTAAAAATTTTTTTTTTTTTGTTTTTTTTTAATGTTTTTTATTTTTTTTATTTTTATGCATTTATATCTATGACACCTAATCTAGTCCTCAAGGTGCTAAAGGTGTCAAAAGCTAATGGTTTTGTGAATATGTCTGCCAATTGATCTCCTGTAGCGATGTGATGTAATTCTATATCTCCCTTAGCGACGTGATCTCTAATGAAATGATGTCTAATGTCTATGTGTTTCGTTCGAGAGTGCTGAATTGGATTCTTAGAGATACAAATTGCACTTGTGTTGTCACACATGATCGAGATGGTTCCAACAGGTAGTCCAAGATCAAGAATTTGTTGTTTTAACCATAGCACCTGTGCAACACAACTTCCTACTGCAATATATTCTGCCTCGGCTGTGGAAAGTGCTACTGAGTTTTGCTTCCTACTGGACCAAGAAACTAATGATTGTCCGATGAATTGGCAGGTACCAGAGGTGCTCTTTCTATCTATCCTACATCCTGCAAAGTCAGAATCTGAGTACCCAAGGATTTCAAAGGAAGTGCTGTGTCTGGGATACCAAATTCCTAAGTTTGGGGTGCCTAGTAGATATCTAAGAATTCTTTTAACAGCAGTTAAGTGAGTCTCTTTAGGATCGGCTTGGAAACGGGCACAAAGGCACACACTAAACATTATATCCGGTCTACTGGCAGTCAAGTAAAGAAGTGATCCAATCATTCCTCTATATTTTTTCTGATCTACTGATTTTCCACTAGGATCCTTATCTAATTGGATTGTCGAACTCATTGGGGTGTTCATGGGTTTTGCACTATCCATTTCATATTTATTTAAAATATCCTTAATGTACATTGATTGGCTAAGAAAGGTTCCATTATCCATTTGTTTTACACTAAAGCCAAGAAAGTAGTTAAGCTCTCCCATCATGCTCATTTCAAACTCATTACTCATTGTTTTTGAAAATTCATCGCATAAGTTTTTATCCGAGGATCCAAACAAGATGTCATCTACATATATTTGAACAATGAGAATTTCTTCTTTGACTTTTTGTAAAAAGAGTGTAGTATCTACACTACCCTTTTGAAATCCTCTATCCAAAAGAAATGAGCTAAGTCTTTCATACCATGCTCTAGGTGCTTGCTTTAATCCATATATTGCCTTTTTTAATTTGAATACATGGTTTGGAAATTGTGAGCTTTCAAATCCGGGGGGTTGCTCAACGTAGACATCTTCCTTAATTACCCCGTTCAAAAATGCACTCTTTACATCCATTTGATATAACTTAAAGTTCTTAAATCAAGCAAAAGCTAAGAGCACTCTTATGGCTTCTAGTCTAGCAACCGGGGCAAAGGTTTCTTCAAAGTCTATTCCCTCAATCTGGTTGTACCCCTTAGCTACTAGCCTTGCTTTATTCCTTATTATTGTTCCTGAATCATTCACCTTATTCTTGAAGACCCAATTCGTTCCAACAACACTCTGCTCTTTAGGTCTCTTAACTAACTCCCAAACATCATTTTTGGTGAATTGGTTCAGCTCTTCTTGCATTGCTAGAATCCAAAATTCATCTCCTAAGGCTTGATCTATACTAGTAGGTTCTTTCATAGAAATGAAAGCTGAGTGACTAACCTCCTTCCTAAGTCCATGCCTAGTTCTTACACCTTCTGAAGGGTCTCCTAAAATTAACTCTTTAGGATGACTAGAAGAATATCTCCATTCTCTAGGCAAGTCTTCCTGAGATTCGACCCTTTCTCCTAAGGTCATAGTCTCTACTCCTTGAATTGCCTCTATTTCATCATCTTCAATTTTAGTTTCTGAGGGCATATCTGATTCATCAAATACCACATGGGTGGATTCTTCTACTACAAGGGTTCTCTTATTAAAAATTCTATAGGCCTTACCTACAGAAGAATAGCCTAAGAAGACACCCTCATCAGACTTGGGATCGAATTTTCCTAAGGGATGTTTACCATTATTTAAGATGAAGCATTTACACCCAAAGACATGTAAATGTGAAAGGTTTGGTGTCCTACCCTTAAGGAGTTCATATGGAGTTTTATTCAGCTTCGATCTAATGTTTACTCTGTTCAAAACATAACAGGCTGTGTTGACTGCTTCTGCCCAAAAATATCTAGGAAGGGTATACTCCGCTAACATTGCCCTAGCAGCTTCTACCAAGGTTCTATTTTTCCTTTCTGCTATACCATTCTGTTGGGGTGTTCTAGGAGCTGAGAAATTGTGCTCTATTCCTATCTCTTGACAGAATGACTCAAATCTATCATTTTGGAACTCTCCACCATGATCGCTATGGATTGTTGATATTTTACAACCTAATTTTCGTTGAATCCATGTGGAAAAAATCTTAAATTCCTCAAAAGACTCATTCTTGTGTGCTAAGAATCTTACCCAAGTAAATCTAGTGAAGTGATCTACAATCACAAATCCATAATTCTTTCCACCTAGACTGGGTGTACTAACGGGTCCAAATAAGTCCATGTGTAGAATTTCTAGTGGCCTAGAGGTGATCACGTCTCTAATTGAGTGAAAGGATGATTTGACTTGTTTTCCTTGTTGACAAGCATCACATAAGTGATCCTTGGTGAATTCTAACTTAGGTACACCTCTAACTAGGTTTTTCTGAGTGATGTTTCTAAGAGTTTTCATGCTAGCTTGGCATAGTCTCCTATGCCATAGCCACGAGTCATCAACTATTGTTTTCAAGCAAAATGATTTTGAGTTATCTACACGATCAAGGTCTAACATGTAAACATTGTTCATTCATTTTCCTTCTAGAATTACTTCATCAAATAAACTAATCAGGCATCTATCAGTAAAAAATTTAACATCAAAACCTTTGTACACAGTTGACTAATGCTAAGCAAATTATGTTTCAACCCATCAACTAGTAAGACATTTTCAATTAAAAAGCTCTTAGCATTACCAACGATACCTGAGCCTATCACCTTCCTGGTAGTGTTGTCTCCCAACGTTACTTTGCCTCCAGTTTTGGTCTCCAATAGGATGAACTTCTTCATATCTCCAGTCATGTGTCGCGAGCAGCCACTATCCAGGTACCACATGCTCTCACTAGGTTTTTTGTGAGAGCAGCCCTACATTTTCATTCAAAGATTAGATTTGGGAACCCAAGTGAGTTTGGGTTCCTCCTTATGTTTGCATGAATGAGATGTATGCATGTTATGCTGTGATGGATGACGTTTAGGTCTCCATACTAAGTGTGTCCTACGGTGAATTATGCATGTGTGGGCTATGTGACAAAATATGCCACAAGAGAAGCACCTAACACCAGGAAATGGGTTTACTAATCTATGAGTGTGGTGGTGCCTCTTCCTAAGGTTTTGTGATGCATGCTGTGTTGGGGGTTTTCTAGGATGGCCTACTGTGAGTGATGCAATTTCATTTTCTAGTTCTTTTATCTTTTCACTATAAGTTTTATTTTGAGCTGTCAATCCATCAACTTCTATCAATAGCAAGTGCTTACTATGATCTACTTCTAATGCAAGTGCAGTTAGTTTTTCAAACTCTACATCTAGTTCAATATGTGATGTTTTCAAGGATTCATGCGCTTCAATTAGTTCAATATGCTTCTTATTTAATGCATCATACTCATCAAGAAGTAACATGTGATCTTTATCTAAATCAGAATTTTCTTTAACTAAGTTAGCATGCTCAATTTGTAAGGAACTAAATTCAATATTAAGTTTAGCATGCATTTTCTTCAGTTTCCTATACGAGTCATGAATATTCTCAGAAATAAGCAATAATTCATCATAAGAAAGTTGACATACCTCATCTTGATCCAATTGATCAAGGTTATCATTAGCCATAAGACACAAATTTGTTACCTCCTCCTCTGCTTCTCCTTCTGATGATTCTGAGGCAGAGTCGGCCCAAAAAGCTTTCTGTGTCTTTGTCTTTCCTCTCTTGTATTTAACTTTGTCATCTCCTTTCTCCTTAGCTGGTTGACTCTTCAGATTAGGGCAATCGGCTCGAAGGTGACCTGGCTTCCTGCACTCAAAGCAAATTGTATCAGATGAAACCTTATTGGACCTTGAGCTCTTACCTTTATTCCAGCTGTTCTGATGACGCTTCTGTTTTCTCTTCAGGAAATTTTTGAACTGTCGGGTCATCAGTGCTATTTCATCTTCTTCCTCCCCTGCAGAGCTTTCACTTTCTGAGTTGCTAGCTTTTAATGCCACCGTCCGCTCCTTTTTCTTTTCACCTGCATCACTTTGCCTTTGGCTCACTCCTTGCTCGTATGCAATGAGTGACCCGAGGAGGTTATCAATAGAATAAACATTAATATCTTTGGACTCAGTGATAGCAGTTATCTTAGCATCATAGGAACTAGGCAGGCATCTAAGAATTTTATTTACTTTCTCAGAATTTGAAATTTCTCTACCTAATGCATGCAAGGATGTCACGATTTGGGTGAACCTAGTGTACATGTCAGAAATTGTTTCGCTAGGTTTCATACGGAATAATTCATAATCATGCAGTAGAATGTTAAGCCTAGACTGTTTTACTTCGTTTGTTCCTTCGTATGTAATGCACAGTCTATCCCAAATCTCCTTACCAGAAGCACAAGTAGATACTCTCATATAGTCCTCAGATTTCAATGCACAAAAAAAATAGTTTAAGCACTTAGCATTCAGTTGGGCTAATTCCTTATCCTCATTGCTCCATTCAATAAACAGTACAGGAGTTTTCAAACCATTAACAGTTTTAAACGGTGCAACATACCCATCATTTACTAACATCCACATGTGGTAATCTATAGATTGCAAAAATGTAGACATTCTAATTTTCCAAAAATCAAACGGTATGTTATCAAAAAGTGGTGGACGAGTTATTGAATAACCCTCCGCAGTGTTACGATTACCAAAGTTCGACATGATCGTTTTTTCAAGGTTTTTTAAAACACTATTTTTGAAAAACTAGCTCTGATACCAATTGAAATCACTAGACGACAAGAGGGGGGGGTGAATTGTAAAAGTCTTTTTCTTAATAAAATTAACCCTAAATAAGAGTTCTAATTTTTTTTGTTGTTTTTGAAATTTTAAAACAAAGATTTATGCAATTTTACTTTCACAAAATTTCACATGCAATAGATATGACAAATTTAAAGTGCAAGCAAAAAGTAAACAATGATAAAGAAAGAACACACCAAGAATTTTATAGTGGTTCGATCAAAATATGACCTACGTCCACTCCCCGGAGTCCTCCACTCCGGGATTTTCACTATAAAAATAGTTCTCCTTTTGCCCCCCTCGGCAAGGCGGAGAAGCCTGTACAAACCTCCCTTTCACCAACCCGGCGTGGCGGAATACCAAACTCTGTTTTCGCCCTCCTGGCGACGGCAGAGAACCTTCTCATTTTTCTCCCTCCTGGAGAAGGCAGAGAACCTCGAGGTAACGGATGTAGACGAGCCTTTCCCTTGGAGATCCTCCCTCAAATCCTTCTCGGGCCACAGGAGGAGCAAGATGCAGCAAGCTTGGAGCTACCGTGTGATCTCCCTCACACCTCTTCTCCCTCACAACGCTCACCTCCTCCTTCCTCTCTCAACCCTCAAGAATTTCTCTAGAGTTTTCTCCCTTGGAAACCCTCACAAATCACGTTCACACCCTCTGTCAATCTTACCCAAAAAGAACTTGATTGATATCTAAAAAAGGCTCCAAAAACCTCTGAATTCAAAAGTAGCCGTTACTGTTCGTACAGTACGATCTTCATAAACAGCCGTCGTCCTGGTACGAAGATGTACGAACATTTCAAAAATAATTTGTACTGTACGATATAATATCGTACGGTACGATCCAACAAGATACTATTCGTACAGGACGATGGTCTGGACAATCGGATGTCGTCTCTGTTCATCGTATGGTACGATTACGATCGTACAGTACGATGTGACAAAACCAAGAGATCGTCCAGGATGATATCCGGGACGATCATACTTCCTCTCTGTTCATCGTATGGTACGATCTCGTTCGTACAGTACGATGTTCAAATTTTGATTAGGTCTGGATTACATGCACTAATCACGGGTTAATTTAAGTAAGTATTAAAACGGATCGTACAGTACGAACAGGTTCGTACAGTACGAACGGCGCAAAATCACTTGCTTAAATTAACACACGGCTAGGGTTTTGGATCTGAACATATCGTACAGTACGAAAGACTTCGTACAGTACGATCTATTCACAGATTTGCCCACATATCTTGGATCGTACGGTACGAATTAAAATCGTACATTACGATATCCAGAGAAGAATTTTAGTTATATTTTGCAGTTAAAAAAAAGAACTCTCCCCCTGTGTGAGTGCATGGTTGCTCTTACTCTTACGCGTTTTGTGGCCAGACTCAATAAAGTAAAAATACAATAAATGGAAAATACAATGTTTGACTCATACTCCTAATCTACCCGGTCTTGAGTCTTCCTTTCTTCCTGAGTCACTTGTGATCTTCCTGAAATGTTAGTGCTCAAGGAAAATAACAAATAAAATAATAATCAATGAAAAGCAGTTCCAAAACACTCATTATTTGGCATCATCAAAATCTCAAACTCGGGGTCATGGGTTGCAACAGATATGGGATGAAAATTCTTATGGCAAAAAGATAAATTCCAATAGGGAATGCACTATATTATGTGGAAAGAGCTATACATGCGAAAGATGCTGGGTCGGCTGAGCTTTCATTCTTGCAATGAGTGGATGCGACTACTTTGTACAAGGCTTGATTAGGACTTGCTTATGAATTTGAATTCCCTTCTGAATTGGAACTTAATTGCAATATATATGAAGGATATCTGTCAAGAAATTTTTTATTGTGGTGTGTCTAATGCTTGGAAAATTATGGTGGATGGTGCCAGAGCCCTTAGATTGATTGTCTGATGGCTTATTAGGGATAGATAGCAAATGTACTCCTTGTAAGATGTTTGGATTCTCAATAGGCTTCTTTGCTTATGTCCAATATATTTAAATTTAAAGAGGAGCAAGAACATGAAGGTGGCTCAATTTCTAGATAGAGATTTGCATTAGGATATCCAAAAACTATGGGAATGTTTTGGGGGATGCTTGCTTGAGAGAATTGTTAACATCACAACTACCAACTCGCCCGATATGGACCAACCTGAACTGATATACTCTCAACAGGTTTAAACAATTTCTAGTTTGTCTTATCAGGCCAAGATGTCAGGAGATAGCTACTCATTCAATTGGTTAAAGAATTTTTATGTTCACCCTGGAGAAGCTTTCTTTTGGTGGCATTTGTTGAGAGATGCTATCCTAAAAAATATATGGATCTTTTTTCATAATATCGCTAATATCAATACCTACCCATTGGGTCTTCATGAAAGGGAGATAGTATAATACTATGTGGTCCAATGTCGAAAGCTTCAGTAAATTAGAACTATTTTGGACTAGTGGGGCATTGAATTGCCCTGGAAAGTATCTCTTAAAGAACAATTAATTGAGCTCCACCAAATATCTAGAATTAACCCTAGTTTAGGCCATCTCTTTTGCTATGTCATCAATCTGCTTTGGCATGATCAGAATGCTACGAAGCACAAAAGACCCTTTTCCACCACCTACATTATTGCTATTACAACCCTTGTTGTTCTTCCACAACCCTTTATGATACTAGCCTTAGAGCAATGGAGCACTGTTCAACCCTCTAGACTACCTACTCATTCATAGTGGTGCCCCCCAATAAGATGTCATAAAATGACCTTTGATGCTTCGTTGCAACCATCTAATCGAGTCGGTTTGGGGGCAATTTTTAGAAATCGTCATGGCAGCCTAGTCTTGGCAATGGGGAGCCAGTTTGAGCACTAGGACACTACTAAGGCTAAGTTATTTGCTGATGTCGCTATTAAGGATGCTCTCTAGTCTTGGATGATTGAAGTGAATGGAGTAATTATTAAAGTGGATTGTATAAATGCTATTAAATGGATCCAAGACATGATGAACAACAAGCAAGCCATTCATTTTAAAGAAAATGAGACCGACATTTCCATTCTTTTCGGCTTTCAACTAGTGCTCTTCCACCACATCCCACGACTAAGCAATGGAGCTACCAATTTTTGTGCACATTTTGAACTTTTCGGGGGTTTCTTTTGAGATAATATTGATGATAGAAACATTACTTCAAGTTTTATTAATATTTTGAGCAAAGAAAGTTATAGAATTACTCTAATATAGTTAATGTTTTGTATGTAATTTTCCTTTACTTTTGATTAATGCAAATGCAATATTCAATGAACCCAAAAACTTTTTATGCAGGAAAATAAGCAATTAGAATCTATTTTGGATAAATTTTATTTGGATATGGAACCTACAATAATAAAGATAATGATGAAGGGTATAGAAATATAGAAAATGATGAAGGATATTGCAAAAATCCAATTGTTGTTATGGGGAAGGATATAGAATCTGCTTTGAAAAATCTCCTTCAAAAATTCTAGTCTCTAAGGTTCTTTCCCTTTCTAATGGTAAAGCCAGCATCTCTAAACCCAAGCCAAAGAGTAAAAGGGATAGATCATCAAAGGTTCATCTTGTGAAAGAATTGGCTAATCTAGGGCCATTGAAAGAGCTTCCACGCAGTAGATTTAGTTATGGAATAAATATGGCTACTAATATCCCCTGCTTAAGCATAAGTAGTGAACTACTACCCTTGGCGAACGGTGGGGATGCGTCCCCTTTGGTGGAACAATGTTGAATATCCTTTGTTGGAACTACATTGGTGCTCGTAAGAAGTCTGAGGGCAATTATCTATGACATTTGATAGGATACTTCAATATTAGCTTTATTGGGTTAGTTTAAACTAATGTTGATAGTTTTAGAAGGAACGAGATTGATAAACTTACTAGACATTGCTAGAACTATGCTTGTTAGCTGTTTATAGGGAAATCTTGAGGAATTTTAACATTATGAAGGAATGATCTATCTTCCTTTTATGTGATAATACAATCAGACAAATGTATGATGGGAAAGCATCAAATTGCCAATGGTATTTTATGGGTAGTGGCAGTTGTATATGCTAATAGGCATGCAAGAAGGCAGCTTTGGGATGACATTACTACACATCATGATACTGAAGTTCCTCTTTTTGTACTTGGTGATTTTAATTGTATTCGCTCCCAATCTGAAAAGAACGTTGGGAAACATTTTCAATATTCTCTAGCAATAAGTGGAATGGAGGATCTATTATAAAATGTGGTATGAATAGAAATGACCTCCAAGATCCAGGATTTACTAGAGTTAAGTTCACCTAGACTTACAACAAAGTTGTTAAAAGCCAAATTTGGGCATGCCTGGATCCCTACTTAACTAATTCTTCCCTATTGGAGAATTACCAAAATCTTCAAGTAAAACATTCAAATAGATTGGCTTCTGATCATTACTCTATTTTATGTTGTTTGGAAGGTGATAATAGAAGACAAATTTCAAGATGGCTGAAATTTGATGACATTTGGTTATATTTGATGTCTTGGAAATTGGTGTATAATAGGTCTGTCATGATTATGGAAAAGAAGTTGCTATATTGCAGAAAAAGTGTAGAAGAACCCTTAAAGCCTTATTTTTAATATTATCTTTTACTTTTACTAATAGAAGTGGAAGAATCAAATGATCACTGATTCTGAGTGTAATACAATTTTTTGATAATCTGAGTAGGGATGTTAGTGAAGAAGAAATATGGGAGGTGGTTAAATCTTTAGATAATAATCGATCTCCTAGTACATATTGAATTACATCATCCTTCTTTAAGTTTTTCTAGAACATTGTTTGGAAGAAAGTATAAGATGCTTGTATGGATTTTTTCCACATAAAGTGTATGGAGAATGAATGGAAAGACATGATGGTTATTTTAATGTCAAAGGTGAAGCATCCCGATCAACCATCCAAACTGAGACCCATCAGTTTGTGTAAGAAAATATACAATTTTTTTGCTAAAGTTCCTTTTATTAGATTTAAAGTGGTTCTACAAAATATTATAGTAAAAGAACAAGTAGCATTTGTGTTGGGAAGATCAATTTCACATCATTATTTAATTGCTCAAGAGATGATAAACAAATTTAAGGTTTCAACCACAACTAAAGGATTTATGGCCCTTAAAATAAATATGGAACAAGCATATGACAAGATGAATTGGGCTACGCAGGAGTTGACTCTTATCTAGATGGGATTCCCTACCTGATTCAAAGCTTGGGTGATGAACTGTATTCAGAATCCTCATTTCTCTTTGCTTATTAACAGGAAACTTTCTGAACGCATTGCAATAGAATTTGGATTTTGTCAAGGATGTCCATTATCGCCATACCTGTTTATTCTATGCTCGTTGCTTTTTTCATTAGATTTGCACCAAAGACATCATGATTATGGAGTGCCAATTTTAGTTAGGGGACCCATGGTCTCCCATCTTTTATACGTTGATGACATGTTACGTTTTGTAGGAGCTTAAGTTATTGAAGTAAGTAAGATTATGGCCATGTTGAAAGACTATTATTTGTGGACTGGGTAGAAGATTAATCAAGCTAAATCTTTTTTTAGCAAGATGATGCCAAATTAGAAGAAGAATAGGATTGCAATATGCATTGGATTTCAAAAGGTTAAAGAGTTGGAGTACTTGGGAGTTAAATTAACTCTTGGGAAACTTGTTAAAATAGATTTTTCTTTCAATATTTAGAAGGCCTGAGGTGTTATTTTTTCCTAGGGTAATAGGCATCTATTGTTGGCTAGTAGAACTATACTTATCAATACTTCACTGCTTCCTTAATTGATGTATTCAATGACCTATTCTATGGTTCCCAAAGTTGTCCTTTAAGAAGTGGATAAAATAAATAAGAGTTTCTTATGGGATAGAAGTGTGGATAAGAAGGGACTGCTTTATGCAGCTTGGTCAATGGTCTGCAAACAAAAGAGAATGGGTCGTTAGTGTTTTCACGCCACTAACTCTTGGATTGAGCCTCTTAGAGCCAGAATTACTTGCGAGTATTTTTCTAAGCCTAATTATCTATTACATAAATGCATGATAAAGAGATGTTATGTATCCTTGGGAACTGAAGTATAATCAAGGTGATTCAACTGGGTGGAAAATCATTTGTTAAGGTGCTGATTGCTCGAAGAAGTACATTTGATGGAAGATTAAAAATGGCCGGAACATCATGGTGCTGAAGAATGTCTGGATTTGAGTTAGGTTGTTAGATCAATGGCCTACATTTTTCAATATATAAGAGATTGAAAGCCAAAATGTTGCAGGCTTCATATAGAATGATAGAAATTAGAATAAACATCGACTCAATGAATTATTTAGTGCAGACCTGACTGAGATAATATGTGAAATCGCCATTGATAATGAGGAAGGTGAAGAAGTAAAAAAACTTTATAAAAGTCTTTTTGGATCTACTATTACTTCAATTTTATATAACAGTCAATTTGGAGTGATTGGTCATCCAATTATTGACATATATAATCTCAAACTGCATCCCAGAGATATAATTTTATGGTGGCAAGTGTACCAGGGGATAAGCCCAACTAATTAATAGATAAAAAGCCCTGGCCTACAAGATGATTTGAATTGTCCATTTGGATGCAGTGAAACTGAAGACTTGAATCATGTCGCTGGGAAATGTACATAATTGTTGCTAATACTTAATAAGATTAAACTTTGGGCCTTACAACACAAAGATTCAGAAGTTTGAATGAATTTCAATTGTATATACAAAAGATCCATGATGCTCTGAAATTGTCGGCAAAAGTTTACTGCTATTCGGTATACCAAAACATGAGAAATAGAAATGCAAAGAAACATGGGAAGATAGTTAATACTCTTCTAGTGACTGCAACAAACATTCCCGAGATGCTAAATCAAAGATCAATCCTCTATTTTTTAGAGCACTAGGATTCCACTCAATCCTATGGATTGAATCTTTTTACTTCATGGGGTCCCCCCCCCCCCCCCCCCCCCCCCCCCCCCGCCTCCTCCAAATTGGCTGAAGATTAATGTTGATGGAGCATAATGTCCGAATAATTAAGGAAAGTTATTTGTGGCAGCTAGATGGAGTACTTGCCATTAGGATAGCACTCAGGTGGGATTTATTTCATTATAGTTTATCCACAAGGTCATTGATGAATGGATTTTTGAGATGAAAGGGGTCCTTATATAAAGTGACAATAGAAGTATTATTAAGTATATGCAGTATTTCAGAATACATGAAGAATGGATGTCTCGGCTCAGCTTAGCAATCAATTCAGTTGGATGAAGATGTTTCATTTGATTCTTTTTGTGCATACATTCAAAAGATTTAAAATGAATGTCCACTTTTATGCCCGAAGGACCATTGAGGGCCAATTCATTTGGCATGATGTTCATAGCTTTAGTTCTTGTATCCCTCAAGAATTTTTTAATATTTTTGAGGAGGATTGTAGTTTCTTTTCTTGCTTTACTTAGTGGTTATTTTAGCCATCCTTTTCCTTTCTTAGTTTGTTTTGTAATAGTTTGATTGAATGTAATGAAATGGAATATATTCAAGGTATTCAAAAATTTGGGAGGCTCTTTCATTTCTCACCCTTTATTTCTCTAACTAGAGTGTTCCTTGGGAGAGAAGGTCTAGGCATTTAGGGGGGGGGGGGGGAGGGGGGGTGGGGCGGGGACTGATGGTCTCCTCCCTACTCTGGCTGGTGTGGAGGTGATGGAGCTAGCGCACGTGATGATTATGATTAGAGGCAATCTTTAGGTTGCTCGGGTAACGGCAAGATGCATGGGGAGAAGTCGCCGAGCAAGGTGACTTGGGCCAAGGCCATATCAAAGCTATCAACGCAAAGTAAGAATGGGAGAGATAGCTCTAATGACCATTCTTGGGACAATAAACCTAGTGGGGGGAGTCTCGTACGTGAGCTTTGCTGAGTAAGGGGAACCTCCCTATGAACAAGGTGTTTGGGATTAAGCAAGATGAAATTTCTCCACCGGTGACTAATTCTCACAAGGGGAAGGCTGGCACTAAGATGAGCTACAACCTAACATTTTTGGAGGTTGCATCCTTCATGGAGGTGAAGGAAATGTATTACCTTACCCTATTAGCCCAGCTCAACAGAAAGAATGCCATGGACATTGGAGCTGCTCTGGTTCACAGCCTGATGAACATCTGTATTAAATGGAATAGCTTGAATGTAAGCATTCCCTCTCAGGTGGCTATGGAAGTTTGCGATAACCCTATTGGAAGGAGTTCATGTTGATAGTTCTATTATAAATATGAACCCAATGGTTTCAAATGTAGTGAGCAGGGGAGCCCATTTGAGTGCACTCCTGGTGTTTGGGAAATGCACCAATCGGTAAGCCACCTTCTATCTTTGGTGACTCTTGTTAGGGTAGTGACATGAAGAGTGCAGCACCACCGAGATGGTCAAATAATGTTTGGAAGCACCTTGAGCATGTCCAAATACACCAAACTTTTAAGATTTTTGATATCTCGAGGGATGGGATAATGATGGAGCAAAATCAAAAGGCGGTCAGGGGGAACTTGGCATTATTGGAGTGAGCTATTATAGGGAAAATTTTTTGGGGGAGGTAACTATTTTTTATTTTAAACTTAGAGATCCAATGTCAGAGGATCTAGTTTGGGAATTTTAGTTCTCTACCATTGGTCAGCACTGCTTTGTATGTATCTTTGAGTCATTTGTTGCTCAGGATGAGGTGCTGAGTGGTGGGTAGTGGTTCATCAGTGGCAATATTATGGGATTGAAGAAGTGTGCCCTGGGCTTTCCTCCAAGATTTCCTCCAAAATTATTGAATGTTCTATCATCACTTGTGTGGATTAGAATCCCCTTGCTACCTTTACAGTATTTGGACATACAAAATATTGCATGAATTTCCTCCATGATCGAGACCCTATTATGGATTGATGCACAAATTGCCAACTAGGGGAGACGGTAGTTTACCCAAGTGTGTGTGAAGCTTGACCCTGCCAAAAGGCTCTAGGTAGGTATTTATGTGAGTGGACTCAATGGAAGGTTTTACCAAAAAGTAGAATATGCAGGTATTGGGATGCTCTACTATGGATGTGGTAAGATGGGACACAGGTAAGAGCAATGCCCTGTGGGAGGATCGTCAACTAGTAGAAATGGGACTGTCAACCACATGAGTGAAGGAACTATAGGTGGCACTCTAAATGAGTGTGAAAAGAAGGCTGAGGAAACTATTGGCGTCGAGGATGCCTCCCCTTCTATTGATTAATGTCTTTAGTATTAACTTGGAATTGCAGGGGGGGCTTAAATTAAATGAACAAGAGATTACTTCTGACACCACGTGATTGAAAATGGGGTGATTTTTATCAGTTTGTTTGAGACTAAGGTGGAGGTCCTTTATAGAGTGGTTGTCGACAAGCTGATTAGTAATAGGTGGGAATTCTTCCATGTCCCTATAATATGTTTGGTGGAATTAAAGCCCTTTGGAAGCTGGAGCTCACTTAATTTGATGTTCTTTCAACTTCAGATCATGGGATAGTGGGTCAGCTGGTCCTGCCAAACTTATAGAAATGGATTGTTAGGCTTGTTTATGCCAAAAAAGAATACCATATTAGGCATAATCTTTTGGGTACCATTAGCTCTGGTGCCATCACTAATTTATTCCTACTTATGGGTGGGGATTTTAACTGTTGTCTCTCTCAGGAAGAGAATAAGAGGGGTAAAATGTTTACATACTCGATGGTTGTCCATAACATTATGGACTTTATGTCGACCAATGAATTATAAGATCTGGGTTTCAGTTGAAAGATCTTCACCTTGTCGAATAACAAGAGTGAGAAGAGAAAATTTTGGGTGCATCTTGATGATTTTTTTATGAATTTAGAGTGCCTCAAGCTAGCCTCCCTTGCTTCTATCAAACATACGAACATATTAGCTTTGGATCTTTACCCAATCCTCCTTAAGTTGAGACTCCAAGAGCATGCCATTGTAGCTAGGTGTATTTGGTTTCAACACGTTTGGATGAGTTATACGATCACTTGGAAAAGGGTTTGGAAAATTGGAGCAAGAATGATTTTGGCTAACCAGCTGATGTTTTAATTCAAAAATGTGCTAGGATGCTAAGAGATCTTTTTTATTGGAGAAAATCTCTCAATCAGAACTTGGGGACATTAAAAGCTACCTTGGAACATCATATTAATGATTTCCAGTCTATTAAATGGTTAGTAGATGGACTCAATTTGGAACATGAAAATGAACTTTGTAGCAAAGTAGTGGAATTAAATGCTACCTCAGCTTATATTGATACCTTGTGGTTCCAATGTGCTAAGGTTCATTGGATTGAGGAGGGGGGTGATAATTTAAATTTCTTCCATTTGGTGGCGACAGGTAGAATATGGTCTAACCGAGTTTTGGTGGTCCACAAATAGAATGGGGAGTCAATTTCTAATCCACAATTAATTCAGGAAGAATTTTGGGAGTTATTTGTGCAGAAATGGAGAGCTAGGAGAATTTCCCTAGAGCATTGGCCATCCTTCTAGGATTTTGACATGATCCTAGAACAGGTGAGGGTTAATTTTGATGCAAAGATCACCGACAAAGAAATCTGGAAGGCCTTTTTTTCCTTGGGGAATAATAAAAAATAAGGCATCAACATTATTGCTTTTTCCTTTTTTTAAAATCTATTGGAAAATTATGAACAAGATTGTTTGCTGTGCTGTTATGGATTTTTTCCAGACTAACGATATGCGAAAGAGCTGGGATGACCCTTTGGTGACCCTTAACCCAAAGTTGGAGAATGCCAACACACCTTCCAAGTTCCAGTCCATTAGCCTCTGTCAATCTTTTTACAAGGTATTGGCCAAGATTTTTGTGAATAGACATAAACCTATCCTTAACACAATGGTGGGAAAAGAACAAGGGGCCTTTATGTCTTGAAGATCTATTTATGGCCACTGCCTCCGGGCCCAGGAGGTCATGTGCAAATTTCAACATTCCACCATGAAGGCTGGCATGATGGAGTTCAAAGTAGAGATGGAGCAGTTGTATGATCACATGGCTTGAGACATGGTACAACATGTCATGAAACTTCTGCGGTTCTCGGAGGTGTTTATTTGCTGGGTGAATCAATGTATCTCTCAGCCCTGGTTCATGTTTCTATTCATTGGTAATTGATCCAATTAGATTTTATCCCATAATAGGCTCAAACAGAGCTACCCACTTTCCCCTTATTTATTTTATATTTGGAGCTATAGTCCAAGGCATTCAGGTAGAGGGGTACCCACCAGGGAATTCAAATTTGTGAGAATGCAGTGAAGGACTCACACCTTCTATATGCAATTGTTATCCTAATCTTTACCGAGTTCAACATGCAAATGATGCCAGTATCTCAAAAATTCTTGGGTATTATTATCATTGGATTGGATAAAATTTAACTACGGGAAGTCAGCCATCCTTTTCAATAAGTTGTACCACCCATGGAAAAAAGAGAATTGCTAACATTTTGGGATTTAGAATGGTTAATTCCTTTGAGTACCTCAGGCTACCTCTTATTTTATGCAAGCTGGTTGAGTTTGAGATCTCGTTGATCTTAAAAAAAGTAAAAGATAAGGTGAATTTTTGGGGTAAGCAGCAGCTATCGTTGGTCTGGAGAGCCACCCTTTTTAGGACCTCTCTGTTATCATTCACTATGTACTACGTGACACACACCCTAGTTCCTAGGGGAATTCTCAATTCAGTAGAAAAAGTTGAAAGACATTTTTAAGGTACAAGGATGCCAATATTAAAGGCCTCCACTATGTGGCCTAGGAGAAATTATGCGGACCAATGCTATCCGGGGGGCTCGGGTTCCACTCTTCTTTGGATTGGCAAGGCCTGCTGCAAGTTAGATTAACTTGGGATTTTTTTCTCCATCCTAATTTATTATTACATGGATATATTATTGGGGAGTATAGGGGACCTGTGGGCAGACACTAATGCCAGGAATGTGTAAAAAATGTAGAAGTTTTTATAAGACGGGGCAAATGCTCTACAACTTGGTACTTAGATGGCAGATCGGGGATAGACAACTCGTGGACACTCTCCAAGATATTTGGATCCTAGATAGAAGGCTAGCTACTTGGACATAATTCATGAATGTGGGACCTATTGAAAACTCAAGGGTGCATGACATTGTTCATAACCTCCAATGGGATAGGGATGCCTTGACTAGCAGCTTTGGGGAAATTTTTGCGCAGCGTATCCTGGCCATCCCCATGAAAGTAGGTAGCGGGACTTATACTACTAAACTCCTTCACACCCCCTCTAGTATGAAGATCCTGGCTATGGCCTATAAATCAAAAATTGGCATGGGATCCTATCAATTTCAATGGGTGCGCAAGTTTTAATGCACCAGAGGGAGAGATTCTTTTTATGATTATTATTTCGTGGTGCTATCCCAAAATATATATGGCTTTACCAAAAAAACTTATCTGAGACCCTGTCATGTCTGTGGGGCTTCCTTACTGATGATATGATATAGCATTGTGTGCTCAATTGTAGTAAGCTTAAGCAAGTTATTGACATTCCTTGCAAATGGGGATTTGTGTTACCATCTCCCAAATCCTTTTGGTATTTGCTTGAAGAGCTGTAGAAGCTTGCGGTTGACAACCCAAGCTTACAAAAAATTTTATATCAATTTTGGAGAGCCTAGAATGATTTGAAGCATGGAAGACCTCACTGCTCTCCTTTGGCCATGGCTACTACAATTCTCGCCTTACTCCGAAAACCTTTTTGCATGCAAATTCTTAAGTAAATGGAAACTAATAAGCCCTATAGATTTCCCCTAAAAAACTATGCCCCCCACCTAAACCCTCCCCCTCTAGGTTGCCTCAAGTTCAACTTCGATGCTTCAGTCCAGACATCTAATATTGTCAGATTTCGCCTTATGGCCCTGAACCATAACGAGAAACTCATCTTTATGATGGGAAAATCTATTGAGCATTAGGATTATACCCAGGCTGAGCTATTGGCAGCCTCTATGATCTCTGATGTCATGCATGACTGGATGTTTAAAAAGGACAACATTATTATAGAGGGAGATTGCCTTTATGCGATCAAATGGCTAAATGACTTATTCAATTATCGCAAGAAGACTCATTTTTTTTGTGGAGGGACAAAACCTAACTTTCCTTATGGACTTTAAGTTTTTCTTCAGCACATACCTCGTGATAGCAATATGACACTAAGGGAAATTTATGTTCTCATTTTTCTCTTTTTGGTAACTTTTTTTGGCTTAATGTAGACAATAGTGAAATTCCTTTGGCCTTTTTCTTCTATGTTAAGGGATGATAGGGATAGGATATAACATTTATTGACTTTTGGTCATTATTTTTCTTTTGCACTTTTTATTAATGCAAATTCAAACTTTAAGGAATCCAAAAACTTTGATTTCTCACAAGTTGCCGGTGGAGTCCTAAAAGCAACATCTTTGGATCCTTGGTCAGCATCGTTTAAGGTTGAGACTAGGACAATATTTGATCATCTTTAAGCCCCTAACTTTCATTCTTGATAAATGAAAACATCCTTGGAAAATACTTTCACAGTGGTCCATCCTTCATAGATCCAATAAATTCACCTCTGACTATGAAATATGAATGCCCCCAACCATCCTACATAAACATTACTCTGATTTCGATGTCCAAGATAATTGGACCAAAATCCTGTGGTGTTATCCAATGCTAATTTATCCATAGCATGGGCTTGCTTTGAGCACTACAATATCTTCTAAGTAACAGTGCCAGAGGCACGATCCTACCAACTATGGTCTCGAATGCATTGCCGTCATAAGGGACGAGGCGAGTGGTGGGAACCGTAAAGCGAACTGAGCTACCCAACCTAAGGTCCAACTACAAGATTTTTAACTACAACAACATAATTATATGTTGCTGGAGTTGGAATTACAGCAGCTATTGGCATAAGAATTGCCCTCCAATGGATCCTCATTAATGTATTTAGATTGTACTCATTCAAATTACCAGACTCGAAGAGATTGATATTCGTATTTTTTATCACTACCTCCTCTTGTTAGCATTAGGCAATTTGCATTCTTCCTACCATCTCTAAGGCTCCCTCTCTAAAATTTAAACCTACTTTTTGCCACCCATCACCACCATGGTTGGCCTCTATCCTACCATTAAAATTTGATAGGGAAGATATTTGAATGATGCGTCATCGACACATGGGCTATGTAATCCAACGAGTTAATATGAATCATCAGGGCAACAAGCATAAGCTCGCATTGAACTTTTACCTAATAAATGCATCCACTAAAAAATTTGAGGTTTTGGTTCACGTATTAGCTCTAGAATTACTTTGGTTATCTAAGTAGAACATACCATCAAACAAAATATAACTGATTTAATTAGTCATTCACAGTTTCACAGTCTGAAGTAGTTCATACTTACATATACATGGCATAATCTTTGGGACAAGCATATGATTACTTGTAGGATCAGCCAGGTAGCATGACCTCAACATAATTATGATCTCATCCCAGCCCCAATAATAATGTAGATGGTGGGAGGGCAAAGAACCAAAGTCATATAGAGGACAAGCCAACATCACCTTTCAATTAACTGACTTGAGCAAGGTGCCCATGACACTAAGGACAATTTTCTCGAATGAGGCACATTTGCAAAAATTTAATGGGAACCAAAGTAGACTGGCTAAGCTGAAAGATTGTCATTGGATGACACCCTTAGAAATTGGTGGGTCTCATTCTATGAAGCACTCTCCATACCTTGAACAATGACACAGAGATTATCCATAAATTATTTCAAATAATTATTGCCACAAATAAAGGCATGCTGGCAAGTAGAGATCTTGTGTTACCTTGCAGGCTGACAAGCAGATATCTTATGCTACCTGGCGAGCAGTGTCTGGATAATTTGCATGTAAGGCCTGGGCATACAAACCTTGGGCACACTAGCCACCAAGGCCTGGTCAACATAGCAAGTAGGGACTGGGCATAATGGCAAGTATGGTTCAAGCACAATAGCAGTTGCACATAGGGCCAACAACAAGCTCGCGTTGAGTCATAATTATAATGTGTAACTAGACACACCTAATTATTCTTTCACAACCAACAATCAAAGGCACAAGCACCATATTGCTTTATTTAGTCATGGATACATTTTATCATGTGATTATAAAGATGCATAACCCATCTAATATCAAGCAACATATTGTTCTGAGAATTAGATATAACCCACCAATGGAAAGTGAATCTTTCACACGGTGTTGATAAAAAATGAATGTTTTAGATCAAAATTAAAAGCCTTTATATTGTCTTATTAAGAATTGTAGAAAAATAGAAATATCTTGTAAGTTTGCTGATAGAAAGATGACTCTGCATGATGTTTGGGCTCCCCTCAAATAGACAGGTAGGGCCCATTTCATCCAAAATGCTCTGGTTGTCCAGAATGGCCAAAAAGCTTATATGTTTTTGCCACAATAAGTATATTTTTACTTGTACATACCCATTTATACCCATCATAATATCATGATGCCCAAAAGTTTTAAATTAAGTAATTATAAGTACATTTGAATGGGCTTGGGCACACTGACAGGAAGGGCTAGGGCACGCTAGATGGCAAGGTGTACGCATGCTGGCATGCAATTCCTTAGCACACTGCCATGCACGGCTAAGACACACTGACAAGAAAGGATAATTCACATCTAAATACTCCTTAGAATCAAATAATCAAAAGAAGAAGCACTAAGTTCCTTCACTTATTTAAGGATTCTTTTTATCGTATGTGCATCAAGATGAATGAGGTTTGCCTAATATAAAACATTATACTATAATTAGAATAAGGCACAACCAATTAAAGGCATGCGTTATATCTCTCGCTTGGTGTTGACAGAAAATAAGATTTTGCATCGAAATAATAAGCCTTTATATGCTCTTGGTAAGAAATATAGAACAATAGCAATGTCCAACACATTTGTTGAGGGAAAAATGACTCTGTGACATTTTTGTGCTTCTCTCTGTGTGATAGGTAGGGCTTGTTATATCAAGAATATCCCGGTACTTCAAAAATAGTAAATAAACATACAATTTTTTTTCCAAAAAAAAAAACATTGTTACTTGTGTGTAACCCCACTAGCTCCTAGCATACCATCTTGATGCCCAAAAATATTCTATTGAGTTCTTACAAGTACATTTTCTAGAGGATGTTGAAAGGCTCATCCACTATGCACACTAATAAACATTTCCTTGGCAACCTAGCAGATAGGTCCTAGGAATATTGGTAGCCAAGGACTGGGCACGCTGGCAACTAGAGCCAAGGCTCAGTAGCAAGCAGGGCCATGGCATACTAGCAGCCAGAATAGGGCATCCTGGCAGGCAGGGCTATGGCATGCTAGTAGAAAGGTACTTATCATACTGGCAAGCATGGTTTGGGCAACCTAGCTGGTATGGGCTTAGTTTTCTTGCTGGTAGTGTTAGAGCCACTGATAGGCAGGGCCTAAGCACACTGCCAAGCAGTTCTATGGCAACTTGGCAGGTTGGGCCTATGCTTGCTAGCAACTATTACTTAGGCAAGATGCCAGGTCCTAGACATGCTATTATGTAGGGCCTATGGATGTTAACATGCATAGCGTGAGCATGCTGGAAGCTTGGTCCTAGGCACGCTAGCATCTAGGTCTTGGGCAAACTGGCAGGTAGGGTCTGAGCACACTGGCAGCCAGGGCCTAAGTATACTGGTAGGTAATTAAGGCTTGTGTATGCTGGATGGGAGAGGGCATGGGCTACCTAGTTGGCAGTGCTTGGACAACTTCACTATAAGGGTTAGTTAAGTGAGTCATGGGCATGCTGGTAATTAGGGCCTAAAACTCTAACAAGCAGAGTTTGGATATTTTAGCAAGCAGGGTTTTGTCATGTTAGCAAGCTGGGCTGAGACACTCTAGTATCTTGCTTATAAGGGCCAAGAACTTGCTGGCTTTGAGGCATAACTATGATGTAAAACTTGGCACATCTAATTATTCTTTCACAACCAACAATCGAAGGCACAAGCAATATGTTGCTCCATTTATTCACATATACATTTTATCCTGTGCGCATCAAAATTGAAAAGCATTCTAATATAAAGCAACATGTTTTTTTTTTTTTTTTTTTTTTTTTTTGAGAACTAGGCACTACCCATCAAAGGCAAGTTTTAAATCTCCCACATTGTGTTGATAATAAAAGAATGTTTTAGATCAAAATAACATGCCTTTATGTTCTCTTATTCAGAAATATAACAAAATAACAATTCCCTAAAGGTCACTGATAGAAAGATTACTTTGCATCATGTTTGGTTTCCCCTTTAATAGACATATATTGCCTGTTTCATCCAGAATGATCTGGTAGTTCAAAAATCTCCAAATAACTTATAATTTTTTCCACAAAAAGTACATTTTTACTGATACATACACCCGTATGTACCCAATATGCTATTGTGATGCCCAAAAGTTTTAAATTGAGTATTTATGAGTACATTTGATTAGGCTTGGGAACACTGGCAGGAAGGGCCTAGGCATGTTGTCTGGAAAGGCCTAAGCACCCTAGCATGCAATTCCATGGCATAGTGCCAAGCATGGCTTAGTCACACTAACTGAAAGTTTGTTAGGGAAGTTAAGCTCTTATGAACTAACCCAAGGCTAACCAAGAGGGGGGGGTGAATTGGTATTTTAAAAAATTCTTTCAATCAAAAGCTCAAAAATTAAACCAAAATTCACCACAATAATAATCAAAGTGCAAAAAATATATAAATACGAAAGAAAAGAAAAGAACACAAAGAACTATAATGGTTTGGTCAACACAACCTATGTCCACTCCCTAGAGGCGCCCTCCGAGTATTGAACTAAACTCAGTGACTCTCCTTTAGCTCCCATAGCAAGGCGGAGAAGCCCTTACAAAATCTCCTTTCCACTTACCCTAGTGCAGCAGAGAACTGACTACTTTTTCTTCCTCTAAAAGCCGACAGAGAACCTCAATTAATTGCAAAATAAGACCTCCCTTGAGCCTCCAAGAATGAGGAATGATGATTGGAGAAGTCACCTTGAACCCTTGTTTGGAGAAACCCTTGTGAAACCCCCTCAGAAGCTCCCCCTCACAAGTTCCTCCCTCTCTCTTCCTCTCTCTCCCTCTCCTCTAGGCTTTCTCAGGTAAAGATAGCAGCAAAGGATACTTGCGCTTGAGAAAACACGAGTCCTTTAAATAGATTTTCAAGAGCCAACTTTATCATCCAGGATGATATTGCTATCATCTTGTACGATCAAGACAAATTAAGCTTAATCAGCCTAGACGACTTGGGATGATTAGAAGATTTTTTAATCCTTTCATCCAGGATGATAATATATCATCCTGTACGATTAGTACAAATTAGAGAATATCATCGAGAACATCTCTTTGAACAGACAATGTACGATTTTGGTTATCCAGGAGCAATCAAGGTTTTTTAATTGATCGTCATCGCTTATCCTACGATCGTCCAGGATGAAATGATCGTATCAATCAACCTTAATTACTTTCCTTAATCACCAAATAAATTTAGGCATAATTGAACCCCATCGTCTAGGCCGATGTCCTGGATGATTATTAAAAAATAAAACTTCCTAAATAGATTTAGCGGCTGATTCTTTCTGATTTGAGCATATTGTCCCGGCCGATACAAATATCATCCATGATGATATGCTTAATGACGGCTGCCTTAATCAGGATGTCCTAATTATGGTTTCTATTATTGACTGATCATCCAAGATGATTTTAGGATCGTCCCGGATGATGCTAGCAAAATCATAAAACTCTAAGTCAGATAGAAAAAATTATTTCAAGTGTGTGTATGTAGGGTTACTTAGCATCAAGCACCACAAAGATTATAATTGACTCAAGAAAGGGAAAAAATATATTACAAACTAACTCAGACCTAATTTATCCAATCTTGAGCTAGCTTGAGTTACACTTAATCTTGTTGACCTGAAATGTTAGTTGGTAAGGAAGTTGTAGAAAAAATAGGAATGTTTGCTATCGTCAAAAATCTAATTCATAAAATTAGATTTGTAACAATCTCCCTCTTTTTCATGATGGTAAACTAAAATTAATCTAAGCAATTCAGGACAGTAAACTGGAAGCAGTGCAATCATTAAAAACATAACAGATTTTAGTACAACATGTTGCAGATTTGGTTTCATGGGTTTGTTGACCTCATTTTTGTATGAGGTCACTAAGGCCCTTCCAAACTCTAGATTAATTCTAGATCCTAGGATCCACTCTAGACCTTAAGATCCTTTCCTAGAGCCAGACCTTAGGATCCACTCTAGACCTTAAGATCCTTTCCTAGAGCTAGACCTTTGGGCCTACTCCAGAGCTTAGGATTCTCTTATATCTCAAATTCTAGAACCCCTCTAGATCCTAGATCCTAGATCCTAGAACCCCTCTAGATCTTAGGACCAATCCAGACTCAAATCAATCCCCACCTTTGATCAACACCAACCTCAAATCAATCCATACCTTTGATCAACTCCAACTTCAAATTAATCCCTACCCTTAATCAATTCAAATCTCAAACTTCATTCAATTCAAATCCAAATTAATTCAAGCTTCAAACACATCCAAACTTTGGCCCAATCAACTTGAGAATCCAAACTTCAATCTAGACTTTGATCCTACCTTTGATCTAGCTTTGACCCTATCCATTCATTAACAACCACCACATGATTGTAAATGATTTGGATACTTCAATATTAATCATTCAAACTTGAAATCCATTCCAAATCCAAAAATCTAGACTCAAATCCAAAGTCTTAAGACCCTGTCCTAAAGACCTTTTTCAAGGATTTTTTGAACACTTCAAAACCCAGTCAAATGACCTCTGATTCAGAGTCTATCACTTGCAAAGTGATAAGACATGTCTCTGGAGGTTACCCTTCAAATTTGAACCCATTTGGAGTACTCTAACCCCATAAACTTAATCAAACTCCAAATGTTGCAAAACCTTCGAATATTTATAATTCATGCCACTAGGCCTTTCACCTAGTGGAATTTGACTTTGGATCCCCCTCCAAATCTTTTGATCCCTCCTAATACCTTGATATTGACTTGTTAAGAAATGATCTACATCTTTTTAGATTTAATTTGACCCAGAATTGACTTGAGACCAAAATGACCAAAATGCCCTTAAATGGGGATTTTTGGACTTTTGGCCTAAACTCAACTTGATTTGACTTATGAACCTTTGATATCTTCTTCAAATGTCATTCCAATAGATCCTAAATAATTTTAGGAACACATTGAACCCAAACTTACTCTATGGTTTGACCTGGTTGACCAAGTCAACCATGGTTGACCAAATCAACCCTTTAACCCAACACTTACCAATTTTAACCATTCAAGCTACTTTGAATCAAATCAACCTTTCAAAATCATTCAATTGGACACTCATGACATGTCCAAAGACTTTCAAGTCAATCCTCATCTTGGGTTGACTTGGTCAACTCATTTGGAGAGGTCAAAATCCTCTCCAATTACATGTATTTGCTCAAAACATCAAATTCTTGACCTCAAACTCTTGGCCACATCATCAAGCCACCTTGGCAATCCATGGCTTAGTCTAGAACCTGCTCAAACATGATGTGATGTGACCCATTTCCTCCCCTAATAGAGCTCAAATCAGCCCCTTAAACAAGGCTTGGCATTGGTTCATCTAAATGGGGAAAAAGGTGTGGTCCCTCTTCACATGGACCAAGAGAAGTCACTCTCAACCACCAACCCTATTCCATAGCTTTGGGCAGCATAGGGGACACTTGGCACTAATCCAAAACTACTCCAAATCAAATCTCAACCATCCAATCCAAAAGCCAAAGTTAAAGTGGGGGAAAACTTGACCTAAAGGGGGCATCATCATCATTCCCTTTGATATGATCAAAAGCTCCAAACTCCAGTAGCCCCCAACCTTCTAAAAGCTCCTCCTACACACACCAGCACATTTCAAGTCCTTCCCAAACTTTTCCCAACCATTTCCAAGCCTCAAATCACTATTTTAGTGAGGAGAGAGCATTCTAGAGAGAGAAAGAGGACTTTCAAATATAACTTTCGATCCAGAAAGATCCGGCTTTTGGAGTCTTCAGCAACGTTGTAGAGAATTGCTGCAGCCTTCCAACAAGCCAAAAATCGCAAAAATCCGACGGTTGGATTGTAAGTTATACTCATTTTAAGTTTAAATTTTAATTTGAAACTGTAGCAATTTTACAATGAATGGAGCCTCCAAACTCCAGGCATTGTAAGATCATATTGCCCTCTAGCTACAGTTCAAATTTCGTGCAATTTCGTCAAATATTTTGAAAGATATAGGCATTTGAAATTTTTTAACTCTGGTTCAACCAGAGCCGTCCGATCGAGCCGTAACGCGATCGGACGGCCCAGAATTGGCCACGTCGCCCCAAACCGCGCGGCCCTCCTCTGGGTGAAACACGGGTCCATCCGGGATCTGACACGTGGCATCATGAGACGCCGCCACGTCATCGCCAGCTGATTTGACCCAAATTTGAATAAAAAATACTTTAAATGCTCCAAATCTTTCAAAATTCACAGAAAATCGATTTTCCACCAAATTGGGAGTTCTTGGGCTCGTTGGAAAGATAATCAAATGTAGTATTTATTAAAATTAAAATTATATTGATTTGATTTCTGTATTGTGAGATATTTGAGTTTATGTGAATTTCATGTATCGCAATTTTCTCACAATCCAGTGACCAAATGAATCCCAAATTTTGGTGGATAATTATTGAGTATCATAGGCATGTTTGATAATTTGTTTAGGTTCAGATGCTCAATAGATTCATGTGATATGAATTTTTAAGGTAAAGGGTCTATTTTGGACCCTAAACTTTGAAAATTCATAACTCCTTAGGGTTTTTAATATTTTGCTGTGATATTTCTGTGGTATGATTGTATGTATGTCAGGGTTAGACAAACCAAGTTTCATGCCTATTTGAATAGTAGAGACACATAGAAAAAATAATTAAGGAAATGTCTAGAAAACTTAGAAAATTCCTAGGGGATTGTACACACACCCAATAGGGGTGAAACTTGAACATAGTAAACTTAGTGATATCATATACCTTAGGTTTAAATTTGAGTCAATTTGAAGGTCATTATGTTAGAAAATTAAGCATGTCAAATTTCAGCCTTTTTAAGGACTTAGAAAATTCAATAAATCATCATAAATTTATATTAATTCCAAAAAATACCCATAAGACCTCTAATCAACCATATTTCAACTCTTAATCATTGAAAATTGAAATTACTTTAATTTGACATTAAAATCAATTTTAATTTAATTTTAATCAAAATCAATGTTTAATCAATGTTAATTAATTAAAAATTATTAAAAATCCCAAAAAATCTTTAAACACTTGTTGATCTCTCCTTAGATCATTTCAAATCTTTGGAGTTGATTTCAAGAAGTTTAAGACTCATTTGGGTTCAAATCATTAAAAGGGCCCTTAATTGAAATAATTTAATAATTCCAATAAATACCCAAACTTCCAAAATTCATAACTAATTGTAGAAAATTCTAAATCAATCAAACTCAGTGGATAATGACTCTAATTAAAATCTAGTATTTTCCAAAAATTTCAAACCCTCAAAATCTGGTCAAAGTCAAAAAGTCAATATTTTGGTCAACTCTAGGTCAAAATCGGGTTAAAACTTCTAAAAATCATAACTTTTGATAGAAAACTCCAAATTGAGTGTGCTACCTGTCTAACAACTCATAATAGGGTCTAGTATTTATTAAAAATCTGAAATCCTAAAGATTAACTCTATTTTTTTTAAAGTCAAATTTTGACCCCTTAGTTAGCATATCCGGATAACTTCCATAATCCATTAACTCTCCCAAATTTCAGAATTCTCTTAATAGGATAATAAAATCCTTAACCAACCCATTAAAAATCAGCAAGAAACTCTTCCTAATATTAATTCATGTCTCTTAATTACAACGAACTTAAAGTAACTTAATCAACCCCGATTGCTACTGGGTAACCCAGGCCTACGAGGCTATTAGCTTAGCCCTAAGGAAGGTGAAATAAACTTCACGGCCTCGGTGTGAAACAAAGGTAGTAATCAATTAACTTCTAAAATCTATTCAATTAAAATTCTTAATCTACTAATACTTAAATTTTAATCTAAATCCCCTTTTAGGCCTTAACAAATTCATAACTTTTCTAGAAAACTCTAACTGACAACCCACTTTAGGATCTACCCCAGCCACACGACCTTTTACACACACTTTAGATGATGTGCTAGGACAACCAACTCTAGATCTAGGTTAGGCCGGTGTTTACTTTACTGCTGTGTGCCGGATTTTTCGTAGTTTTCACTGCATGTTGTGGATGAAATTGCTTTGCTGTGTCTGCTTACTTTTTTGCACTCTGTGGATGGTTGATGTGTTTGACGATTAGATTACCCTTAGGTTAGGTACGATCTGGATGTTGACATAGTTTTCTGCAGGTGGTCACACTCGTGCAGGGCAATATAAAAAGGGGGGGCAAATCATAAAAAAAATGCATAAATATTATAAACTCTTTGCACAGGTGCTTCAGCTGCTAAAGCCCCCAAATCATAAAAAGAGCGTGGCCAGTGTGTTTACTTTCTTTTCTGCTCATATACAACTGCTTGGGAATAACCTTTTTTTTATATTAATTGCTTAGGATAACCCTGCAGGTGAGTCTAGATTTTTATTTTGATGTTAATGTAATTTGTGTAAGTGTCAAGTGTTGTGAAAGTATATTTTGAGTTGGGATATATAGGTCCGAAGCTTGGATTCCAAAGAGGAAAGGATACCCCTTTGGGGTCCCTTTGGGGAACACTCCTTTTCCATTTGGAAATCCAAATTTGGATCATACTTCTTCCTCACCCAAAGAGGAAAGAGTGGCCTTCCCCCTTAAAGGGAAGTGCCCTCTTCTCCATTTGGGTAATCCACTACGAAGATTACAAGAAGATTGAAGAAAAGGAGTCCAAAGAAGAACAAGACTGAAGACTTGAAGATTGAGAATATCCCACTCAAAACTACTTGCGTCATTACTAGGTTCAGAATCCGGGTTGTTGTCAGTGGTGCCCGGCCACTTTACTTTCTGCAAAACTCTGGTTTGTAATAAGCAAGGCAATTTTGCCTATGGACATTTATTAATTAGTTAATTTATATTTGATGTGTTGAATTGATTGCCTTTAGGATTGCCTGCTTTTCTTAGTTTTTTGGCGATTGCATGCCGCTCTTTGTTTTCGCCTGGATACGTGAGGCTCGTGAGGGTGTGAAAGTTTTATATTCATAACCTTAAAGTCTAAAATTTTAGTGAGTCTAAATAACATAGAAAGATAACGAATCTAGGGAATTAGCTGGGGATCGACCCCGGGGTCGCATGCATATTTCTGCATTACTCTTTCCTTGCTTTAGACCCTTCCCCGCCTGCGGGTAGAGTCCGGATAGTCTGACCTATGAGGACGAGGTGCCGGACCTGGGGAAGTCCAGTCTTCTAAAAAAATTATTTTCTAAGCCTGTTTTTAAAATTTCAAGCATACTTGATTTGAGATTGTTAACTAGCATGCATTGCATTAGAGACACACTTAAAGAGTCAAAATTTTAATTGCATAGTCCTTAGCATTTTAGCACCCGACATAAGTCAAAGGGGCCAATTAGGAGAGTCTCTAGATGTCGGCCCCAACTCTCCAAAACTTTAATTACAACGTCCCTACCATTCTTTCATAAAAAGACCGGATTCATGTATTTTAAATCGATTAGGTGGTTAGTTGGCTCCCCAATCCAGGCCGGGGTAAGTCCAGACCTTGCACTGCATTAGTTAGGATCGGACGACTGTGGTCCAGTGTCCAAAATAGATTTAGGATCCGGGGCAGATCTTTGATTATAAGACCCCAAATTTCGGGAATATAGTCCCAAATTTCTAATAAAATACTTAACTCTAATTAAAGCTTCATTTCAATCCTAAAACATAAAGCCCAACACTTAGATTAAGTTGGGACACTTCCGGATGGTTCTGGAATCTCAAAGTGTCCCCTACCTCTCATCCTTTGACTCTGTTAATAACTGCTCAATTTTGATCCATTCCCTTTTGATTTTCCAATAATTCTATTCATACTTTGATATCACTCCTAGAAATTCTAACAAAATTTTGCCATTATTTTAATCGAGAGTTTTCGTAGGAGACCTCGTTTTCTTACGATGTAATTAACTACGAGGGCTTGCGCTCGTAGGAGATTTAGAACCACACACGCACCTGATTTTAAAAATTGATTTTTCAAAACTCAATTGGATTTCTTTGGGAAAACTTAAAATACTAGTGATCATTGTTATCATATTCAAAGAATTATCATCGAATGATATTTTCCCCCATCGGGGAGATACATCTTTCTTTGATAAGGCTTTGGATGTGAACCTAACGATCACACTTCTTGAATATTGTAGCTGGATATTCAATTGAACCTCATTTTGACCCTTCGGGGCCATATGAAGTTCTCTTTAGCATCCGGTCATAATATTCAAGATGAATTTCATAATTCTAAATCTGAATACCGTTATGAAATTTTATTCTCACCTCTCGAGGTGATATACTTTTTTCTAACGAGATAATTCGATTGTAGAATTCAATTTTAAGTCCCAAAGAAAACTAATATTTTTAAAACATATTTTCAAAATTCCACCAACAAAAAATGGCACGCCCGGTGGGACAAATCTCTCTCTCCATCTTTAATATTGGCAAAATTTTATCTCATCGGTAGTCTTAACTACCTTTCTTCCATTGGTCCCTCTACCCATTTCTTTCTTGGGTGAGTGTGGCCAACATCTAAAAGAAAATACCTTTCAAATAGAGAGATGAGTGAGGAAACCTCTATCTAACCCGGGCTTTAACATTTTGCCTCCAAGTTAATTGGTAGAGCAAAAGAGTTAAGCCAGGTTCCTTGAATACTCTCAATCAATTTTGTAAACTCTCTTATTGTAGTGAAAACTCAATATGATGAGGTTCAAGATTTAGAGAAAATTAATGATTATCAAAATTTAAATTTTAATCCAATTTGACTAATTCAAACCACTTTTCTTTAATTCCAGGATACTTAAATACTCAAATGGCTGGAAAACTCATCTTCTCAATGGATAGAAACTTGATAATAGAAGGAATTACCTCTGGCAACTTGATCTAGTTTGGGATAGAATTTCGAAACTTCAAGTTATCAGTCAACGGAGAAGAAATGATTGATCTCTCTGCTGGAATATAAAGGGATGTCCCCTTAGTTGAGATTACTTTAGGGTCAGGAGTTGACTCCCCCATCTCCATGATGGAGGTCGTTGTCGCCCCTTCGACCAGTGTGCCCTCTACTCAGGAGGATGAGAACCAAGAACCATTAACAATGGAAGGATTACCATCTCAATCTGAGATTGGGTCAAGTTCTAGCACTCCTGTTGCCACTAAAAATAAGTGGAAGAAATACCTTAAAAGGGTCAAAAAGAAGGTTGCTAAGGCCAAAAGAACTGCTGAGGTAGAAGCCTTGAAACAAGCTAAATTTGAGGCCACTCGAGAATTCGTTGCTCCTTACACCTACCCCCTTCTTGGTGGAAATGTTTTCCACCCTACTCCTGTTACTCAAAGGAGAGAGGTTGTGAAAATGAGAGCACGATCTCCGATACACCTTCTTGACTACTACACAGAGAGAATCAATCAAGAAAGAACTAAGCAATGACCTGTAATAAATCATAGGCCCCCAATTGAAGGTTATGACCCATCCACTCTATTAGATGAAGTTTGGTCACGTTACTATATGTGCCCTACTATATCATCTATAGAGGAGGAGGTGCAGAAACCGCTCGGGGTGCCACTCTCATAATTGTTAGATCACTAGTAATTAAGGAGGGGAATAATGATGGATCTCAGATCTTGTCAGATAGTGACACCATTTGAATTTAACTTCTAAAAGGGGTCCTATTGTGATAGATTCTTAGATTGAAATAATGCAGCACTAGTTATGGGTAGGGCAGACCCCATAACAATCTCTTTCTCTTAAGAGATTATGGAAATATAATTTATATTGATAGGGTCTTGCCACCTAAACTTGCTATTTTGAAGGAAATCATATTAATTCTCAAAGTGTACCGGATCAGAATTTTTAGGATAGTTGATCCATCTTTTTAATGAAAATTGACCTCTATTTTAAGTCAAAAATATGAGAGAGTTATAGTTGACCCCACTAGATCCTTAAAGGCCCCTCCCTCCCACCGCTTCTGCGGGTTAATTTGATTTTTGAATTGAAATTTGTATCAAACTTAAGTTGGTTTTTGAAATCAAAATCTTCTCAGTCTTCTCGCGGTTTTCTATCTTATAGGCTTCTCTTGCATGTTCTAAATCTATTCAACGATTTTCTAAGTTAAGCTGATATTTTCTTATCAAAAGAATTGGGTCCAATTTGGGGATTATTTTTCCTTGGATAAGAGAATGAATTTCCTTCCCTTATACTTGCGATATAATCCTGGATTAAAATAAAAGAGCAATCATGTTAAGGTTTTAAAGAAAGTGAAGCCTTTTGTTAAAATAAAATTCGAAAGATGCACAAAGTGCATTAAAAAAAAATTCAAAAAAGAAGAAAGGCGCAAAGTGCGCCAAAGAAATAAAAAGATGTGCAAAGCACGTCACAAAAAAAAGTGAAAGAGGCTTCCTTCTTTTTAAATCCTTAAATCTCAAAGGTCCCGATCACCCTTAATAGCTTGACTTTGAAAAATCTTGAATCTAGATTTATTGTCATGCATGGACAGTTTATTAGATAGAAAATTCTATGCAAGAGAATTGAAAAGATTTAATTTCTCGATCCAACTTAAATCCTTTTGAAATTAATTTTAATTCAAAATTTCTATAAGGGAGAACCTAGTTCAATTTCAATGAAATTTGATCTGGGTCAACAAAACCCTTGGCTCTTTTCGGGTCAATTAGGGTCACTCTACCTCTCACTATACTTTTGAATTTGTTCCCACTTGTCGTTTTGACAGGGTCCAAATGATTAAGAGGAAATTTTCAATAAAAAGAATGAATCTTCTATTCTCGATAAGAATTCAAATCCCATTCTTGAGAGATACATGTGAATCCTTAAACATAAGCATCGTTTCTTTTAAGATCTACTCTGTGAAATAACATTCTATGTTGGGTCCAAGCTTGTTCTTATATAGAGGTGTGTTTTACATGGCTATAAATTGACTTTCAAAATTGAGTCACAACTAAGTAGAGTGCCTGACTCCAATTGGAGGATTTCGAAGGCCTTGAAGAAAGTTATTTTGAACTCAACAAAATTTGAAATTATACAAGTCACGTATGATTCAAGCTCGTGATAAAATTGTGTTACCTTAGGACTTTCCAAGTAGAAGATTTGGCTATAGTCCTTTGGAGACCAATTTTAGTCCACCATAAGATTAATGGAAGCTTTGAATCAACATTGACTGGATCGACCACCTTAGAGATAATCTATAAGGGAGGTTCATGGCAATCGATTAATTTTGAAGATACCACCAGATGTTTCCTTTCATTTGGGCGGTTCTTTAAGAAGTGTCATGCCTAATGAGAATCAAATTAAATATCAAATTCACCCCTTCAAATTCAAAGAAATCAAATCAAATTCAAAATCATCAATCATTATTTCCAATTCTCTTTTCCTTAAGGTTAGGTCTCTCCTTTCCTTAGGATTAGACCCGCTAGTGGTGGAGTACGCCCTCTATGGCACCATCCTGGCTTTTACCTGTGGATCAGTGGTGGAGTACGCCCTTCGTGGCACCATCCTGATTCTCACCTGCTAGTGGTGGAGTACGCCCTCCGTGGCACCACCCTGGCATTTGACTTGGGGATTAGTGGTGGAGTACGCCCTTCGTGGCACCATCCTAATTCATACTCGCTAGTGGTGGAGTACGCCCTTTATGGCACCATCCTAGTTTGCCAGCTTCGGTCCTCTGTGTGGAGCAAGTTTCCTCCCCACATGACCATTCGCTAGTGGTGGAGTACGCCCTTCGTGGCACCACCCTAGTTTGCCAGTTAATTTTGCCTATTAGGAGTAAGTCTTCTATCAGCATCCTATAGGCCTAAGGTTGGGTGATGCCCTTCCTTAGACCCAAGGCTAGGTATTCCCTACCTTGGTTTCCAGTTGATCCGTCTACTAGGAGTAAATCTTCTATCAGCATCCTGTAGACCTAAGGTTGGGTGATGCCCTTCCTTAGACCCAAAGCTAGGTATTCCCTACTTTGGTTTCCAGTTAATTTTGCCTATTAGGAGTAAGTCTTCTATCAGCATCCTATAGGCCTAAGGTTGGGTGATGCCCTTCCTTAGACCCAAGGCTAGGTATTCCCTACCTTGGTTTCCAGTTGATCCGTCTACTAGGAGTAAGTCTTCTATCAGCATCCTGTAGACCTAAGGTTGGGTGATGCCCTTCCTTAGACCCAAAGCTAGGTATTCCCTACTTTGGTTTCCAGTTAATTTTGCCTATTAGGAGTAAGTCTTCTATCAGCATCCTATAGGCCTAAGGTTGGGTGATGCCCTTCCTTAGACCCAAGGCTAGGTATTCCCTACCTTGGTTTCCAGTTGATCTGTCTACTAGGAGTAAGTCTTCTATCAGCATCCTGTAGACCTAAGGTTGGGTGATGCCCTTCCTTAGACCCAAAGCTAGGTATTCCCTACTTTGGTTTCCAGTTAATTTTGCCTATTAGGAGTAAGTCTTCTATCAGCATCCTATAGGCCTAAGGTTGGGTGATGCCCTTCCTTAGACCCAAGGTTAGGTATTCCCTACCTTGGTTTCCAGTTGATCCGTCTACTAGGAGTAAGTCTTCTATCAGCATCCTGTAGACCTAAGGTTGGGTGATGCCCTTCCTTAGACCCAAAGCTAGGTATTCCCTATTTTGGTTTCCAGTTAATCTGCTTATTTGGAGTAAGTCTTCTATCAGCATCCTATAGGCCTAAGGTTGGGTGATGCCCTTCCTTAGACCCAAGGCTAGGTATTCCCTACCTTGGTTTCTCCAGTTCTCCTGTCTAGTAGGTGTAAGCCTTTTAATAGCATCCTATAGGCCTAAGGTTGGGAGATGCCCTCCCTTACACTCTTAAGATTCCACTTCTATTCGGTCAACGCCAATGTGTGCAGCAGAAGTTCCTTCAACCACACACATTGGGGGTCCATTTGTTGACCTCATTTTTGTATGAGGTCACTAAGGCCCTTCCAAACTCTAGATTAATTCTAGATCCTAGGATCCACTCTAGACCTTAAGATCCTTTCCTAGAGCTAGACCTTAGGGCCTACTCCAGAGCTTAGGATTCTCTTATATCTCAAATTCTAGAACCCCTCTAGATCCTAGATCCTAGATCCTAGAACCCCTCTAGATCTTAGGACCAATCCAGACTCAAATCAATCCCCACCTTTGATCAACACCAACCTCAAATCAATCCATACCTTTGATCAACTCCAACTTCAAATTAATCCCTACCCTTAATCAATTCAAATCTCAAACTTCATTCAATTCAAATCCAAATTAATTCAAGCTTCAAACACATCCAAACTTTGGCCCAATCAACTTGAGAATCCAAACTTCAATCTAGACTTTGATCCTACCTTTGATCTAGCTTTGACCCTATCCATTCATTAACAACCACCACATGATTGTAAATGATTTGGATACTTCAATATTAATCATTCAAACTTGAAATCCATTCCAAATCCAAAAATCTAGACTCAAATCCAAAGTCTTAAGACCCTGCCCTAAAGACCTTTTTCAAGGATTTTTTGAACACTTCAAAACCCAGTCAAATGACCTCTGATTCAGAGTCTATCATTTGCAAAGTGATAAGACATGTCTCTGGAGGTTACCCTTCAAATTTGAACCCATTTGGAGTACTCTAACCCCATAAACTTAATCAAACTCCAAATGTTGCAAAACCTTCGAATATTTATAATTCATGCCACTAGGCCTTTCACCTAGTGGAATTTGACTTTGGATCCCCCTCCAAATCTTTTGATCCCTCCTAATACCTTGATATTGACTTGTTAAGAAATGATCTACATCTTTTTAGATTTAATTTGACCCAGAATTGACTTGAGACCAAAATGACCAAAATGCCCTTAAATGGGGATTTTTGGACTTTTGGCCTAAACTCAACTTGATTTGACTTATGAACCTTTGATATCTTCTTCAAATGTCATTTCAATAGATCCTAAATAATTTTAGGAACACATTGAACCCAAACTTACTCTATGGTTTGACCTGGTTGACCAAGTCAACCATGGTTGACCAAATCAACCCTTTAACCCAACACTTACCAATTTTAACCATTCAAGCTACTTTGAATCAAATCAACCTTTCAAAATCATTCAATTGGACACTCATGACATGTCCAAAGACTTTCAAGTCAATCCTCATCTTGGGTTGACTTGGTCAACTCATTTGGAGAGGTCAAAATCCTCTCCAATTACATGTATTTGCTCAAAACATCAAATTCTTGACCTCAAACTCTTGGCCACATCATCAAGCCACCTTGGCAATCCATGGCTTAGTCTAGAACCTGCTCAAACATGATGTGATGTGACCCATTTCCTCCCCTAATAGAGCTCAAATCAGCCCCTTAAACAAGGCTTGGCATTGGTTCATCTAAATGGGGAAAAAGGTGTGGTCCCTCTTCACATGGACCAAGAGAAGTCACTCTCAACCACTAACCCTATTCCATAGCTTTGGGCAGCATAGGGGACACTTGGCACTAATCCAAAACTACTCCAAATCAAATCTCAACCATCCAATCCAAAAGCCAAAGTTAAAGTGGGGGAAAACTTGACCTAAAGGGGGCATCATCATCATTCCCTTTGATATGATCAAAAGCTCCAAACTCCAGCAGCCCCCAACCTTCTAAGAGCTCCTCCTACACACTCCAGCACATTTCAAGTCCTTCCCAAACTTTTCCCAACCATTTCCAAGCCTCAAATCACTATTTTAGTGAGGAGAGAGCATTCTAGAGAGAGAAAGAGGACTTTCAAATATAACTTTCGATCTAGAAAGATCCGGCTTTTGGGGTCTTCAGCAACGTTGTAGAGAATTGCTGCAGCTTTCCAACAAGCCAAAAATCGCAAAAATCCGATGGTTGGATTGTAAGTTATACTCATTTTAAGTTTAAATTTTAATTTGAAACTGTAGCAATTTTACAATGAATGGAGCCTCCAAACTCCAGGCATTGTAAGATCATATTGCCCTCTAGCTACAGTTCAAATTTCGTGCAATTTCGTCAAATATTTTGAAAGATATAGGCATTTGAAATTTTTTAACTCTGGTTCAACCAGAGCCGTCCGATCGAGCCGTAACGCGATCGGACGGCCCAGAATTGGCCACGTCGCCCCAAACCGCGCGGCCCTCCTCTGGGTGAAACACGGGTCCATCCGGGATCTGACACGTGGCATCATGAGACGCCGCCACGTCATCGCCAGCTGATTTGACCCAAATCTGAATAAAAAATACTTTAAATGCTCCAAATCTTTCAAAATTCACAGAAAATCGATTTTCCACCAAATTGGGAGTTCTTGGGCTCGTTGGAAAGATAATCAAATGTAGTATTTATTAAAATTAAAATTATATTGATTTGATTTCTGTATTGTGAGATATTTGAGTTTATGTGAATTTCATGTATCACAATTTTCTCACAATCTAGTGACCAAATGAATCCCAAATTTTGGTGGATAATTATTGAGTATCATAGGCATGTTTGATAATTTGTTTAGGTTCAGATGCTCAATAGATTCATGTGATATGAATTTTTAAGGTAAAGGGTCTATTTTGGACCCTAAACTTTGAAAATTCATAACTCCTAAGGGTTTTTAATATTTTTCTGTGATATTTCTGTGGTATGATTGTATGTATGTCAGGGTTAGACAAACCAAGTTTCATGCCTATTTGAATAGTAGAGACACATAGAAAAAATAATTAAGGAAATGTCTAGAAAACTTAGAAAATTCCTAGGGGATTGTACACACACCCAATAGGGGTGAAACTTGAACATAGTAAACTTAGTGATATCATATACCTTAGGTTTAAATTTGAGTCAATTTGGAGGTCATTATGTTAGAAAATTAAGCATGTCAAATTTCAGCCTTTTTAAGGACTTAGAAAATTCAATAAATCATCATAAATTTATATTAATTCCAAAAAATACCCATAAGACCTCTAATCAACCATATTTCAACTCTTAATCATTGAAAATTGAAATTACTTTAATTTGACATTAAAATCAATTTTAATTTAATTTTAATCAAAATCAATGTTTAATCAATGTTAATTAATTAAAAATTATTAAAAATCCCAAAAAATCTTTAAACACTTGTTGATCTCTCCTTAGATCATTTCAAATCTTTGGAGTTGATTTCAAGAAGTTTAAGACTCATTTGGGTTCAAATCATTAAAAGGGCCCTTAATTGAAATAATTTAATAATTCCAATAAATACCCAAACTTCGAAAATTCATAACTAATTGTAGAAAATTCTAAATCAATCAAACTCAGTGGCTAATGACTCTAATTAAAATCTAGTATTTTCCAAAAATTTCAAACCCTCAAAATCTGGTCAAAGTCAAAAAGTCAATATTTTGGTCAACTCTAGGTCAAAATCGGGTTAAAACTTCTAAAAATCATAACTTTTGATAGAAAACTCCAAATTGAGTGTGCTACCTGTATAACAACTCATAATAGGGTCTAGTATTTATTAAAAATCTGAAATCCTAAAGATTAACTCTATTTTTTTTAAAGTCAAATTTTGACCCCTTAGTTAGCATATCCGGATAACTTCCATAATCCATTAACTCTCCCAAATTTCAGAATTCTCTTAATAGGATAATAAAATCCTTAACCAACCCATTAAAAATCAGCAAGAAACTCTTCCTAATATTAATTCATGTCTCTTAATTACAACGAACTTAAAGTAACTTAATCAACCCCGATTGCTACTGGGTAACCCAGGCCTACGAGGCTATTAGCTTAGCCCTAAGGAAGGTGAAATAAACTTCACGGCCTCGGTGTGAAACAAAGGTAGTAATCAATTAACTTCTAAAATCTATTCAATTAAAATTCTTAATCTACTAATACTTAAATTTTAATCTAAATCCCCTTTTAGGCCTTAACAAATTCATAACTTTTCTAGAAAACTCTAACTGACAACCCACTTTAGGATCTACCCCAGCCACACGACCTTTTACACACACTTTAGATGATGTGCTAGGACAACCAACTCTAGATCTAGGTTAGGCCGGTGTTTACTTTACTGCTGTGTGCCGGATTTTTCGTAGTTTTCACTGCATGTTGTGGATGAAATTGCTTTGCTGTGTCTGCTTACTTTTCTGCACTCTGTGGATGGTTGATGTGTTTGACGATTAGATTACCCTTAGGTTAGGTACGATCTGGATGTTGACATAGTTTTCTGCAGGTGGTCACACTCGTGCAGGGCAATATAAAAAGGGGGGGCAAATCATAAAAAAAAATGCATAAATATTATAAACTCTTTGCACAGGTGCTTCAGCTGCTAAAGCCCCCAAATCATAAAAAGAGCGTGGCCAGTGTGTTTACTTTCTTTTCTGCTCATATACAACTGCTTGGGAATAACCTTTTTTTTATATTAATTGCTTAGGATAACCCTGCAGGTGAGTCTAGATTTTTATTTTGATGTTAATGTAATTTGTTTAAGTGTCAAGTGTTGTGAAAGTATATTTTGAGTTGGGATATATAGGTCCGAAGCTTGGATTCCAAAGAGGAAAGGATACCCCTTTGGGGAACACTCCTTTTCCATTTGGAAATCCAAATTTGGATCATACTTCTTCCTCACCCAAAGAGGAAAGAGTGGCCTTCCCCCTTAAAGGGAAGTGCCCTCTTCTCCATTTGGGTAATCCACTACGAAGATTACAAGAAGATTGAAGAAAAGGAGTCCAAAGAAGAACAAGACTGAAGACTTGAAGATTGAGAATATCCCACTCAAAACTACTTGCGTCATTACTAGGTTCAGAATCCGGGTTGTTGTCAGTGGTGCCCGGCCACTTTACTTTCTGCAAAACTCTGGTTTGTAATAAGCAAGGCAATTTTGCCTATGGACATTTATTAATTAGTTAATTTATATTTGATGTGTTGAATTGATTGCCTTTAGGATTGCCTGCTTTTCTTAGTTTTTTGGCGATTGCATGCCGCTCTTTGTTTTCGCCTGGATACGTGAGGCTCGTGAGGGTGTGAAAGTTTTATATTCATAACCTTAAAGTCTAAAATTTTAGTGAGTCTAAATAACATAGAAAGATAACGAATCTAGGGAATTAGCTGGGGATCGACCCCGGGGTCGCATGCATATTTCTGCATTACTCTTTCCTTGCTTTAGACCCTTCCCCGCCTGCGGGTAGAGTCCGGATAGTCTGACCTATGAGGACGAGGTGCCGGACCTGGGGAAGTCCAGTCTTCTAAAAAAATTATTTTCTAAGCCTGTTTTTAAAATTTCAAGCATACTTGATTTGAGATTGTTAACTAGCATGCATTGCATTAGAGACACACTTAAAGAGTCAAAATTTTAATTGCATAGTCCTTAGCATTTTAGCACCCGACATAAGTCAAAGGGGCCAATTAGGAGAGTCTCTAGATGTCGGCCCCAACTCTCCAAAACTTTAATTACAACGTCCCTACCATTCTTTCATAAAAAGACCGGATTCATGTATTTTAAATCGATTAGGTGGTTAGTTGGCTCCCCAATCCAGGCCGGGGTAAGTCCAGACCTTGCACTGCATTAGTTAGGATCGGACGACTGTGGTCCAGTGTCCAAAATAGATTTAGGATCCGGGGCAGATCTTTGATTATAAGACCCCAAATTTCGGGAATATAGTCCCAAATTTCTAATAAAATACTTAACTCTAATTAAAGCTTCATTTCAATCCTAAAACATAAAGCCCAACGCTTAGATTAAGTTGGGACACTTCCGGATGGTTCTGGAATCTCAAAGTGTCCCCTACCTCTCATCCTTTGACTCTGTTAATAACTGCTCAATTTTGATCCATTCCCTTTTGATTTTCCAATAATTCTATTCATACTTTGATATCACTCATAGAAATTCTAACAAAATTTTGCCATTATTTTAATCGAGAGTTTTCGTAGGAGACCTCGTTTTCTTACGATGTAATTAACTACGAGGGCTTGCGCTCGTAGGAGATTTAGAACCACACACGCACCTGATTTTAAAAATTGATTTTTCAAAACTCAATTGGATTTCTTTGGGAAAACTTAAAATACTAGTGATCATTGTTATCATATTCAAAGAATTATCATCGAATGATATTTTCCCCCTTCGGGGAGATACATCTTTCTTTGATAAGGCTTTGGATGTGAACCTAACGATCACACTTCTTGAATATTGTAGCTGGATATTCAATTGAACCTCATTTTGACCCTTCGGGGCCATATGAAGTTCTCTTTAGCATCCGGTCATAATATTCAAGATGAATTTCATAATTCTAAATCTGAATACCGTTATGAAATTTTATTCTCACCTCTCGAGGTGATATACTTTTTTCTAACGAGATAATTCGATTGTAGAATTCAATTTTAAGTCCCAAAGAAAACTAATATTTTTAAAACATATTTTCAAAATTCCACCAACAGGGTTATGATTTTGATGATAGCAACAATATGACTACTTTTTCTCTACTGACTTTTCAGGACTCAATGATCGGACGAAAATTGGAATCAGCTCAAGACTAGGTAGATTAGGGTTGAGTCAGTCTGTAATTTTCTTTTTTTCCCTTTCTTGAGTCAATTGTAAATGTTTGAAATGACTGATGTTAAGTAATCCTACAGACACACACACACACTTGGAAATTATAATACAACTGAAAGATATTCTATTACACGACCTCCTTTGTTAGACAACCTTCCTTTTGATTTTTGGAAAACCTGCATGTCTACCTTTTTGTAATCAACTGATTATCACATGTGGATGCTTATTAAAGAAGGATATTCTCCACCTTCTTATGAAATTAACGGAATTAAAATTGAAGTTGCTTTTACTGAATGGACTACTGATCAAAGAGATTTAGCTCAACTGAATGCAAAGTGTTTGAACTATTTTTTCTGTGCTAAAAAGTCTGAGGATTACATGTGTGTTTCTACTTGCTCTACTGGAAAAGAGATTTGGGATAGGTTGTGCATTACCTTTTTGTACGGTTTACTCAAATTATAACTTCTTTGCTTGCCTTAGGAAGAGAACTTTCATACTATAAAAAAGTGAACAAAATCTTAAGATGTTTTCCTTCCTCTTTTGATGCTAAAATCACTACAATCACTTAATCTAAGGATTTGAACACATATTCGATTGATAACTTGGCTCAATCATTGTTTACGAGCAAGGGGTGAATCAAAGAAATCTTGATGTAGGTGAAAAAAAGAAAGAGAAAACAGTGGCACTGAAAGTGCACAAATCAGACTCTGACTCTTCCGGGTCTGAAAGTGATGACTTTGCCTTAATCACAAGGCAATTCAAAAACTTTCTAAGGAAGAAACATAAGTATCATCAAAGTTGAATAAAAGGTAAGGATAATAAATATTCTAAAAGATCTTCTGATGTTGTTTGCCTTAAATGCAGGAAGCCTGGATATGTCAAAGCGGATTGTCCTACACATCAAGATCACACAAGCAAGAAAAGGGTGAGGAAAAGCCCAAGCTCAGGAAGGACAAAAAGAGACTTCAAAAGGCGTTTTGGGCGGATTCTGCAACTTATTCATTAGAGATTGAACCTGAAGATGAAACAACAAACTTGTGCTTAATGGCGGAAGATCATCTTGATCAAAGTGATGAAGAAGAGGTGTATAAACCAACTTTTGATCAATTATTCAAAATTTATACAAAAAAAACTTATGAAAATTCATGCTAGTTTGAAGTTGGAACTTTTAAATTTACAAAAAGAGCATGAAATTATTCTCAAAGATTATTCTATGATTGATTCAAATCACATGGCTCTACTTGATGAATTTGATGATTTAAACAAAAAGCATTAGGAATTAATTGATGAGCATGATGCACTAAAAGTCACACACACCTCACTTAAATCTAATTTTAAGAATTCTAAAGAGATTGAGAAAAATTTGTGGATTGATAATGATGCCTTAAAAGTACTAACTTGAGGATTCAAAATGAATTGGATACATTTAAGAAAAATTGGATGACACCTAGTTTTGATCTAAAGCCAAGACCTAGGATGAGGCATTACAATTCAAACCATTTAAGAAATCCTTTTCTTGGTGTTAGATGCTTTTCATGTGGCATGCTAGGATACATCTCACACACTTGCACATTTCACCATAGTACACATTGGATGTGGTGACCTAAGGTGCATGATCCACATCATACCACACATGTATTGCATTCTACTTTTCATAAGAAGGGACCCAAACCTGTTTGGGTTCCTATATCTGACATTTGATGATCTTGTAAGAGGGCTCTCACAAAAGGCCTCGTGAGAGTATGTGGTATCTGGACAGCGGATGCTCTCAACATATGACTGGTGATGCCAATCAATTTGTTTTGCTGAAGTCCAGGACTGGAGGCAAGCTTACTCTTGGAGACAACACCCCCAGGAAGGTGGTAGGCTCAGGTATAATTAGTAATTCCAAGAACCTTATGATTGAAAATGTTTTGCTTGTAGATGAATTAAAGCACAACCTGCTCAGCATCAGTCAACTTTGTGACAAGGGCTTCATCATGGAATTTTTTACAAATTCATTCATTGTAAGTTTAAGTAACAATACTATTTTGTAGGGAAAGAAGATCAACAACGTCTACATGCTTGATTTAAATAACATTGAATGCGCTGCTTCATTTTGCCAAAAAATAGTTGTTGATGATTCATGGTTATGGCACCGGAGATTATGTCATGCAAGTATGAAAACCCTTAGGAAAGTGACCCAAAAAGACCTAGTTAGAGGTATTCCCAAACTCAAGTTTTCAAAAGACCACCTTTGTGATGCCTACTAACTAGGAAAGCAAGTCCACTACACCTTTCACCCCATTAAGGACATTAGCAACTCTAGACCTTTAGAAGTCCTTCACATGGATTTGTTTGGACCTATTAGCACTGCCAGCTTGGGAGGGAAAGTCTATGGTTTGGTGATTATTGATGACTACTCAAGGTTCACTTGGATTAGATTTCTTTCACATAAATATGAGTCTTTTGAGGAGTTTAGAACATTTTCTACTTGGATTCAGAAAAAGCTAGGATGTGAGATCTTGACCATCCATAGTGACCATGGGGGAGAGTTTAAGAATAAAATATTTAGAGATTTTTGTGAGGACAAGGGGATTAGCCACAACATCTCAGCTCCTAGGACCCCTCAGTAGAACAGGGTAGCTGAAAGGAAGAACTGGACCTTGGTAGAAGCCGCTAGAGCCATGCTTGCTGAGTATTCACTTCATAAATACTTTTGGGCTAAAGCGGTTAACACAGCTTGTTATGTGTTGAATAGGGTGAATGTTAGAGCCAAATTAGATAAGGCACCCTATGCGATCTTTAAGGGTAGGACACCCAATCTTTCCCACCTTCATGTCTTTGGTTGTAAGATTTTCATTCACAACAATGGGAAGTCTCACTTGAGAAAATTTGATCCTAAATCTGATGAAGGAATGTTCTTGGGATATTCTAGTTTTGGGAAGTCTTTTAGGGTGTTTAACAAGAGGAATTTGATGGTGGAAGAGACTACACATATAGTATTTGATGAGTCTGATCCTAAAAAGCCTGGAGTTGAGGATGATGATGATGTTGGAGAGGTTACCACTGGAGTAAAAAATTTGGAGAAGGTAGTAGGTCATCAAAAAATTGAAGGAGTAGGAGATGTCACCCAAGCAGTAGAAAATTTATATTTGGAGGAAAGGGTTGGACAGTCTCACACCTTGCCTAGAGATTGGAGATACTCTACAAGTCACCCCAAGGATTTGATCTTAGGAGACTCTTCTGATGGACTTAGGACTAGACATGGACTTAGGAAGGAGGTGAACCACTCTGCCTTTATCTCAATGACTGAACCCACCAACATAAACCAAGCCCTTACTGATGAGTTTTTGATTTTAGCCATGCAACAGGAGTTGAATCAATTTTTTAGGAATGATATTTGGGAGCTTGTAGAAAGACCTAAGGGACAAAGTGTAGTTGGAACAATGTGGATCTTTAAGATCAAGGTGAATGATTCTAGAGTGGTGATTAGGAATAAAACAAGATTAGTAGCTAAGTGGTATAACCAAATAGAAGGGATAGACTTTGAGGAGACTTTTGCCCCTATAGCTTGATTGGAAGTCATTAGAGTGCTATTAGCCTTTGCTTGCTATAAAGGATTTCAGCTTTTTTAAATGGATGGTAAGAGTGCCTTTTTAAATGGGGAAATAAAAGAGGATGTGTTTGTAGAATAACCCCAAGGTTTTGAGAGTTTCTAATGTCCAAATCATGTTTTTAAATTAAGAAGGCTTTGTATGGGTTAAAGCAAGCACCAAGAGCTTGGTATGAGAGGCCTAGCACATTTTTACTAGAAAGGGAGTTTGTTAAGGGGAGCGTGGACACCACCCTTTTTCTTAGAAAAGTTGGAGATGATTTGCTCATTGTTCAGATTTATGTGGAAGATATACTTTTTGGATCTTCTAATAAAAAACTTTGTGATGAGTTCTCTAAATTAATGAGTAGAGAGTTTGAGATGAGTTTGATGGGAGAGTTGTCCTACTTTTGGAGTTTAACATAAAATAATTAGAAGATGGAACCTTTCTAAATCAAACAAAATACATTAAGGATATTTTGAAGAAGTATGAGATGGATAAAGTTAAGCCAATTAATACTCCCATGACTTCTAGTGTTCCGTTGGATAAGGACCCAAGTGGTAAGTCTGTTGATCAGAAGAAGTACAGAGGCATGATTGGATCCTTACTTTACTTGACTGCTAGCCAACCTGATATTATGTTTAGTGTTTGCCTTTGTGCTAGGTTTCAAGCTGAACCCAAGGACTCCCACCTTACTGCAGTTAAGAGAATTTTTAGATACCTTTGGGGACCCAAAACTTAGGTATTTGGTATCCGAGGTATAGCACTTCTTTTGAGATTATTGGATTTTCTGACTCAGATTTTATAGGATGCAAGGTGGATAGAAAAAGCACTTTAGGAACTTTTCAATTCATAGGACAATCTTTAGTCTCATGGTCTAGGAGGAAGCAAAACTCTGTTGCACTTTCCACTACTGAAGCTGAGTACATTGCTCTTGGAAGTTGTGTGGCCCAATTCCTTTGGTTAAAATAACATGTATTAGATTTAGGATTATATGTAGGCACCATCTCAATCTTTTGTGACAACACTAGTGCTATATGTATCTCTAAGAATCCTATCCAACATTCAAGGACTAAACACATTCACATTAGGCATCACTTTATTAGAGAACATGTGACTAAGTGAGACATTGAGTTACACCATGTGACAACTGAAAATCAACTGGCTGACATCTTTACTAAACCACTGGCCTTCGACACTTTCAGCCCTTTAAGAACCAGATTGGGTGATTGACATAAATGCATGAACTTGATCTTTTGCTTGCTTTCTTTTGCTTTTGTACTCTTTCATTTCTTTTATTTGCTTTTCCTTTTTGCTCTTTATTCTCTTTTCTTCTCTTTGCTTTACTCTTAGTTTTTGTTTGGTTTGTTTTACTTAATTTTTTCTTAAAAATGTTTTTTAAAATCATCTTTGAAATGATATCGTATGCCTTGTCCTTACTTTTGAAGGTTTGTAGTCATTGTATTACATCTCTTAATCTATTAGATAGTAAAAATATACCGTTGATTGAGTCTCTTTCTCTAACCTATTTTAGTGGCACAGTTTTCTTTTCTAATAAAAAATCTATCTCAATTTAACGATTGTGTATGAAATTAAGATCTTTTCTAACCTTGCTAAAGCAAATCTATCTTGTATCTATAATGATTAAAGTCTTTTTATCACATCAAGATTCCTCGTTACTCTTGTCATTAGTTATTGATTCTGTTTTGTGGATAGTTCTTCTCTATGTTAGAGAGAGAGCTCCTATTCTCTAATATCTAGAAGATATACTCACAACTAAGGTTGTTTATAAAAGCTTTTGAAAGAGAATGAAGCTTGCAAAAAAAAATTTTGGCCAATGATGCCAACAAAAGATGCGCAGTGACGCCAAATTAAAAGAAAAATATATACACAAAGTGTATCAAAAATCAAAAGATGCACAAAGCGTCATTCATATGACAGGAGGCATAAAATGAGCCCACCAAAAGCAAGATCTCCTCTCCTTTCAAATCTTTTAAAACTTAGAAGATTTCATGTATCAAAGGCTTGATTTCGATTGTTTTGCGATGGTGACAAATTTACTTTGGTATATTATTCTATAAGATATTTTTTTCTGAAACCAAGTGATGATTGGATCCTTTTTCTCTCATACCCAATTAAATTTTTTTGAGATTAGATCCTTGATTTCCAAAGATGATTCTACCCTAAAAGAAAGTTCGAGCTAAGGGTTGCCATGATCGGATATTATACTATTTTATGGATTTTTTTTATGTTGATTCATTTGCTCACAAATTTTTAAAATCAATCACATGGAATACTTCATCTTATTCATGCCTTGGTTAAAAAAAATTTATTTTGTTTCTTGCTTTCCTCCTCCTTTTTGAGATGTCAAAAGGGGGAGTAGTAGGGTTGCATGTTAGTAGTACGTTTGAACTTTTATTTTGAATTTTTATTTTACACTGTTGTTTTTGAAAAAATCGTCGGAGTGTTTGCCATCATCAAAAAGGTGGAGATTGTTACAGATTTGGTTTCATGAGTTATGGTTTTAATGATAGCAACAATATGACTGCTTTTTCTCTACTGACTTTTCAAGACTCAAAGATCGGACGGAAATCGGAATCAGCTCAAGACTGGGTAGATTAGGGTTGAGTCAGTCTTTAATTTTCTTTCTTTCCCTTTCTTGAGTCAATTGTAAATGTTTGAAGTGACTGATGTTAAGTAACCCTACACATACACACACTTGAGAGATTTAGAATTTGTGTTATTACTCATATCGTCCCGGACGATATTTATATTGGCCTGGATGATCGAGCTCAAAATAGAAGTTCTAATCAAGATTTCTTAGTTAAGGCCACCGTAATTAACTGATCAGCCTGGAAAATACTTGTATCGGCTAGGATAATATGCTCAATACAGAAAGAAATAGCCGCCATGATCAATTTAGGTATTCTATATTTTTTGGAAATCGGCCAGGACGATCGTGATGTTGGCCTGGACGATATGGCACAATTATGCCTAAATTGATCCGACAATTAAGGAAGCAATTAAGGATGATTGAAATGATCACATCGTCCTGGACGATCACAGGATCAGCCAGGACAATATATTCAAAAACCCTTAGTTGCTCCTGGACGATAAATATCGGCCAGCACAAATTCAGGGCGATGCTCTGAACGATTCTCCTCTAATTTGAACTGATCGGCAGGGAAGATCATTAGATCAGGCTGGACGATAAAGCCAATTTTAAATTGTATAGATCATCTTTAGGGCGATGTTCTGGATGATCGTCTATATTTTGAACTAATCGTACAGGATGATATTATTATCGTCCTGGATGATAAAGTCGGCAACTTGCAATTATTGAGCTCCTTTGAAGTTCTTTTATTTAAGAGCTCTTGTTCAACATTTTTTTAAGAGATCTTTGGCTGCTATCTTGACCTGAGAAAACCTAAAGTAAAGAGAGAGAGGGAGAGAGAGAGGATCTTGTGAGGGAAGCTTGTGAGGGAGTTCACAAGGGTTGCTCCAAGCATTATTCCACTTCTTCTTCCCTAGAGTCTCTTGTCCTTAAAGGGTTAGGAGAGGTATGCTTTAGGGATCGATCGAGGTTCTCTGCCTGCTTCAGGAGGAAGTAAAAGGAGTTGTGTTCTCGGTCTTGCCGGGTGTGGCAAAAAGGAGGTGTTTTGTAAGGGCTTCTTCGCCTAGCTGTGAGGGCTGAAGGAGAGTCATGTTGGTTGTGCAATACTCGGAGGTCGCCTTTGGTGAGTGGACGTAGGTCAAGTTGACCGAACCACTATAAACCCTTGTGTTCTTTTACTGCTTCCGCACTTTAATTTTCCGCACTTATTTTTCCGTGGTGATTTTGGTTTGTGATATTTTTGTTCTTGGTTCTAAAGATTTTTTTTTTTAAAAAATACCAATTCACCCACACTCTTGGTTAGCCTCGGGACTAGATCATAGGGCCTAACATCCCTAATGAACTTTCATAACACACTACTCCCCCTTTTGATATTTTAAAAAGGAGGAGGAAAACATAAACAAAGCAGAAAACTAAAAATATCAAGTGAAAATGATAAAAATAAGATAAAATGAATAAACAAAAACAAATTTTTATTTTTATTTTTGATCAAGGCATAAAATATGACATAGTTTCCATGTGATTGATTTTAAATACTTGTAAGTCAATGAATTAATATTAATGGAATCCAAAAAATTAGTAACATAACCGATCCTGTTATCCCTAACTTGGACTTCTCCCAGGGCAAAACTTCTTTTGAAAACAAAGATCTAAATTAGAAAAATCAATTGGATAAGAAAAAGAAATTCATTCCAAACTTGGTTTTAGAAAAATATTTTATAACATAATATATCAAAGTAATTAGTTACGATCAAGAATCCTGAAATCAATCTTTTAATAAATTATCAAGTGACAAATGAATTCTTCTAAGATTTAAAAATTTTGAAAGGGAAGGAGCTTGCTTTTGATGAGCTCATTTTGTGCCTCTTGTTAATTTAATTAGCGCTCTTTGCACATCTTTTGATTTTAGTATCAATGGCCATTATTTTTGTTTCAATTTGGCGACATTGCGCATCTTTGATTTTGGCATCATTGACCACTTTTTTTCATTTAATTTTGTAAGCTAGGCACCTTTTCCAAAATTTTTAAAAACTCTCAGTTGTGATTATATCTTCCATATATTAGAGAAGAAAAATTTACTCTCTAATATAAAGATGAATGAATCACAAAATAGAATAAAAAATCATATGACAAATGCAACGATAAGATTTTAAAAAATTTGAAGGAAAAATAAAGACTTTGATTTTGAATATTATATATATATATATATATATATATATATATATATATATATATATTGAAAAAGATTTCAATTGCATAGTCCATTTGTTGATTTGAGATAGACTTTTGTCTGGAAAAGAAAATTACACCACTAAAAGAAGTTAGTGAAAAGGAAACAATCAATGGTGTTTCCCTTTTTAATTGATAAAGATATGTAAAACATTGACTACAAATTTTTAAAAAATTAAAACAAGCCATAAAATATCAATTTCAGTGATGATTATAAGAAAAAATTAAAGTATACAAAAAATAAAGCAACAAAAACAAAAACAATAACAAAAATAAACATAAGTGAAAAAATAAACAATAGATAAAAAATAAAAAATCAGTAGGAATCAAGTTCATGCGTTTATGTCAATCACACCCAATTTGGTCCTTAAAGTACTGAAAGTGTCGAAGGCCAGTGGTTTAGTAAAGATGTCAGCCAGATAATTCTCAGTTGCCATACAGTGTAACTTAATGTCTCCCTTAGTTAGATGGGCTCTACTGAAGTAATGTCTTATGTCATTGTGCTTACTTCTTGAATGTTGTATAGGATTCTTAGAATTGCAATTGACACTAGTATTGTCACAAAGGATTGAGATTGTGCCTACTGGTAATCCTAAGTCCAGAACTTGTTGCTTCAACTAAAGGACTTGGGCCACACAACTCCATAAAGCAATGTATTCAGCTTTAGCAGTGGAAAGTGCAACAGAGTTTTATTTTCTACTGGACTAGGAGACTAAAGATTATCTTATAAATTGGCAAGTCCCAGAAGTGCTCTTTCTATCCACCCTACTTCATGCAAAATCAAAAGTAGAATATCCAATGATCACAAAAGAAGTGTTGTGCCTAGGGTACTTGATTCCTAAGTTTTGGGTCCCTAAAAGGTATATAAGAATTCTCTTAACTTCAGTCAGGTTGGATTCCTTAGGATCAGCTTGAAATTTAGCATAGAGAGAAACAATAAACATCAGGATTCAACTTTCTTGAGTTTTGGGGTAGGCTTACTATCATTAAAATTGTTCTTTGCTCTCTCCCTGTCTATTCTTTTCAAGCATTACTTCCTACCAAAATGGTTTGTAAGAGAATTGCTAAAATCATTAACAAGTTTTCTGGAAAGGTGCTAGTATTAATTCTAAAATTGCTTGGGCTTCTTGGGATAAGTGTTGTGGGGCTTTAAAAGAGGGATGCCTTGGTTGCAAAAGCATGGCTGACCTGGCCCAAGCTTTCTCCTACAAATTATGGTTTAATTTTCAAGCCAAGTTATCTTTGTGGGCAAAATTTATGTTTGCTAAATATTGTGTGGGGAAGCATCCTTGTACTTGTGCTTTTACTATTGTTGACTCTAAAGTTTGGTAGAGAATGTGCAAGGTCAGGTGGGAGGTGAAGCCTCATCTCCCTTTGGGACTTGAGGGTGGTAATATTTTCTTTTGGTAGGATCAATTGTTAAGCTCTTACTCTATTGATTCCCTCATTAATTCAGCTTCTACTGCTACTGTTAAGGTTAATTATTTCATTAATGATAATTATTGGGATTATGATTTGCTAACAAAAGTTCTTTCGGATTGTATCATTCAAAAAGTTCTATCTCTCCATATGATCTTGGAGTCTATTGATGTGCTTTTATGAAATTTGGCTAGTAATGGCATATTTTGATTCAAAGATGCTTGGAATAATTTTAGAACTAAAAATGCTATTACTTCCATTTTTTCGATGATTTGGCATAAAAGTATCCCCTATACTGTTGCTACTTTCATTTGGCATAAAATATCTTTTATCTTAAACCCGATGTGGGATGCTTCAAGCTAAATGTTAGTACTGATAATGAGACTCCTATAATGGGGTGTAGTGGTATTATAAGCGATTTCCATGCAAATGTTGTTCTTAGCTTTGCTGGGCCTCTTTTTAATGGTAAGCCTCTCACTGCTCTTCTTACTTCTATTCTATATGGTTTAAGATGTTGCATGCCCCTTGACATTGGTAGAATTACTATTGAAATTGAGCCTTCTTTTAATATTGAATGCCTTTATTATGAGATGGATTCGGTTTGTGAAGTTGAGGCCTTTTACATTGTGAGGGGCATTAAGCATTTGATGATTTTTATCTCTGTTGATACTTCTCATGTTCTTAAGGAAGGCATTGCATGAGCTATTTGGTTGGCTAGGTTTGGTATGAGGATTGATTATTTTTATGGACCTTATCGAAGCCAGTGCCCTTACTCCTCTTAAAGGCCTCCTAAAATTAAACAAAATTTCCTTTCTTATGTTAGAAGTTAATTTTCTTTCTAGTTGTTTTTCTATTTTTGTTGGTTTTCCCAACTGTGCTAGTTGGTCTTGGTTTGAGGAGGTTTTTTTGGGTATTTTGTTGGTTGGGTTTCTTAGACATATTTTCTCCCTGTTCAAGGTTTTTGATTATGTTATGATGTGGTTTCTACGGGTTGAGCGATGATTACAATCTCTATTTGATGGATTTCCTGCTTGTTTCTCTCCTCCCTTGGGTTCTAGGTTGGCTGGCTTTTGTTGGCTATAGGAGTGTTGGGGTCTCGTCTTACTTTTTTTTTTTTTGAGGAATTCTAAGTAGAAAAATTAATAAAAACATCTAAGAGCCTAGATACAAGCTAATGAGAGACAACCAACCTATCACTTTCTTCCTTTACTAATTGAACAAAGTAAGAAGGAAGATTGCTCTCACAAAAGAAATCCCAAATGAAATCAAATGATAAGGCTAAGTTAGCACAATAATCCTCTAACTTATTACAATTACGGCCAACATAATTAAAAATAACATTATTGCAATCGCTAAAAAATAAGAGATCCTCATCTTCCAAGTTCCCACTTACTTTCTTTGGTTTGGTATACATTTGTTGAAGAAGTTGGAGAACATTCTTATTATCACCTTCCACAATAATACCTTTAGCCTCTTGTATCCAACCATGCAAAGCCTCCTTCAAGGACCTAAAAGCTGAAAGTTCCATTTGTGCTATGTCCCAATGCTATTTTCCATGCCCAAAAGCAAAAACAAACCTTCCTTTATAATCTCTTACAACCCCTCCAATACTTGCCTCATAATTTTCTTTATGTGATGCATCAATATTTATCTTCAACCACTCAGGTGGAGGGGGATGCCAATAATCTAAAAACAGTCCCACGGACTGATAAGTATCCTAGTGATCTAAGTGGTATACACCCTGTTTAGCCAAGCTACAAAGCATAGAACTAAAACGGCAATCATCACAATGCTGATTCCAATTTTTCCATGTTTTACCTTGCTTTTATTAGTCCAAACGAACCATAATAATGAAGAATACATCCTTGGCATCAACACATCGTCGTCTGCTAACCTCTTAAGTCACTGCAAGCAATCTTCCCAATTACAGAATTCTAGAATTCTGAACCCCCGTCCTCTTAGTACATTACTAACCTTCAAAAGAGTTAAACATTTAGAAGTGATATGAATGAGATCATCAAAAAACACCACAACCCATAGGACATAAGTAGTTTCCAAAAATTTTTCTCCTATGTAGAAATTCTTTTGTTGCGATTGCATCTTTACAAATACACCATAAAAACAATTCCACCCGTTCATTTAACTTTAGCTTATGAACCCAAGGTACCGGATCCCCTGTCTTCACATCCTTAAGGCCATGTTCTATTAACAAAGAAGAGATAGACTTACCAATCAGTTGTAGCTTTAATTCCATACCGTCTTCCATCAATGAATTAATGATCTGCACTGCTCCAATTATCCTCAAGAGACCTTCACCAAAGAACTGTCTTAGTTTCATGATGTCCCATCTACCATCTTTAATGAAGATGTCAAGAGCCTAATTTTCATTAGCAAAGCTTCCAACAAAGGTTGGCCATTTAAGTAAGCTCTTGTCCAAAATCCAAACACCCTTCAATACATTAATGTTGGATCCATCTCCCACTTTCCACCTTAAAACCTTTTTAAAAGCTTTCCAACCACTTGTTATGATTTTCCAAGAAGGAGATCCACCTTTAACTTCCTCCTTATTCCACCACCTTTCACCATATTTAGCCAACAAGTTCCTGTTAAATAAGGAATTTGGTTCTTCCAATAGTTTCCAAGCATAGTTTGCTCTAAGCGGCCCTATCCTTGCCAATGCAAATTGAATGCCCCATCCACCTCATTGTTTCTCTCTACACAGCAACTCCCATGCCACTTAATGCATACTGTGACTTCCATCCATTTTATTCCAAATGAAGTCTCTACAAAGTTTTTCAAACTTGTTTAGTGTCCTCATTAGAACAAAAGAATGAGAAATTAGGAATACTGGGAGAGCTTGAAGAACTATTTTTATGAAAATCAATCTTCCAGCAAGAGAAATATATCTATTTCCCCAGGCGTTCAGCTTTTTCATAGATTTATCTAATAGCTTTTGGAAATCAAACTTTCTTAATCTCCTTAGAGCAATTTTAATTCCCAAGTACTCCAATTCTTCCACAATTTTGAATCCCAAAATATTTGATATTTAAATCTTCCTCCTTCTCATAACTGATTTTCCACAAAATAGGGATGGTTTTTGATGATTGATTTTCTGACTGGTACATTTGCAGTAGTCTCTAACAATGTTTCTCACCTTCTTTACATTTTTTATTTTAGCATCTAAAAACAACAATACTTCGTCTGCATAAAGAAGATGAGTGATCTTTGGAGCCTTGGTACAAATTTTGATTCCCATATCCAATCCTCTGCAGAAGAAGGCATTGGATAACAACTGTGAGCATATAATGAATAAGAATGGAGAGAGTGGACATCCTTGCCGAAATCCACTCCTCCCATCAATCCAATTTGATCTAGCCCCATTGATCAAGATAGAGAATCTAGGATCGAAGACACATTCCATAACTAGGCTGAGAAATCTGACCGAAAATCCCAGGTCCACCATCATCTTCTTGAGAGTTAACCAACACATACTGTCGTATGCTTGTTTCATGTCCAATTTGATAGCCAAATACCCATTTCAAGCCTTTGAATGCCTTAATTTACTGAATACCTCTTGAGCTAATAACAGATTATCATAGTAGATCTCCCTTTCACAAATGCCACTTGCTCTTCAGATATGATCTTCGGAATCGCCATTAGCATATTGTTTAAAAGAACTTTAGCCACTATCTTAGTGATAGAATTTCATAAACTGATGGGATGAAAGACAAAAGGAGATAAAGGATTGATAGATTTAGGAATCAACACTACCAAAGTATCTTTCCAATCCTTAATCATCTTGCTCGAAGAAAAGAACTGTCTCGCAGCTCTACAAACATCTCCTTCAATGATCTCCCAATAGGTTTTAAAAAAAGAATATGTTAACCCATCACATACCAGAGCTTTATTAATCCCCAACCTCATAATAGCCTCCTTAATCTCAATAACATAAATCTCCCTCTCCAACAAGGCCTTATAATCATCTCCGAGAATCATCCACGATTTTGGCCAATTTTCAAAACAATAGTTTCTATCTCACCATTTATTTTGAAAGAATCTGAAAATATCTCCTCCACTTCCTTTGGATCTTCGGTGAGCAAACTATCTGAATTCTTCACTTGAGAGACCCAATTAACATTCCTCCTAGCATTGGCAAAAGCATAAAAAAATTTTGTGATTGAGTCCCCTTCTTCAATCCACTTCACCTTTGCTCTTTGCTTCCACCAAGTATTTAAGCAATTAAGATTGACATTCAGCTCCTTAACTTTTGATCTTAGTAACCACAATTTATCTCCTTCCAACCAATTGTCACTAGCTTCTTCTTCCTAAAGTTGTAAAATTTTTGCCTTCAATCTCTCCTTCTCCTGCAATTTGAACTTACTCCAATAATGCAAATCCTTCAAAGTTCTTTTGCACTTCTTATTAAGCACTTCCATGTCATCTCCCACATAATCCTTCTTCCACCAACTTGATACAATATGAGCCACTGTCTTAAAGGATAACCAAACATCCTCAAACTTAATACATCTCCTCTTCATTGTAACCACTTCAAATAATTTCAGCACTATTGAGCAATGATCTGAAGCCACTCTGGCTTAATGTCTCACCACAACAATTTGGATACTATCTATTGCCAATGAATTCAACATACACCTATCCAATCATTCAAGGATTCTCCCCCCTCTAACTTTATTATTACACCAAGTATATCTTGGACCAACCACTCCAACTTCATGATAATCATTGTCATTCACAAATTTGGACATTTCCAAAGGACCCTGAATGAATACAAACTTCCTCCGACCCTTTTTGTCCTCTTGGTAAAAGATGCCGTTGAAGTGCCCACCTATAACCAAAGGAAGCTTCCTATGTGACTGCTCCTGAATACACTCCCATATCATTATACTCTTTTGAACATCCTTGCTCCCATACACAGTAGAGATCATCCACACCCCTTTATTAAAGACATTAAGATCTCCAATCACGCATTGATCTGATGTCTTTATCATAGAAATGGAGGCCACATCTGCCCTCCATAATATCATTATACTGCTAGATAACCCTTCAGACGGAAGAATGAAAAAATCCCAATCAGGACCCATTAACCTTTCAAAGGCAACTCTATCAAAAGAATTAATTTTAGTTTCCACAAACCCCACAAAGAATAACTTGTAATCTTTAATAAACTCCTTCATATAAAGAGAGGCTTCCTTCTTCTTTGCCCCTCAACAATTCCAAAAAGCAATAGATTCCATTAATCCTTTTTAGGGGAAGAGCCCCTATATCTCTTCCTACTTCCCCCATCACATATCCTTCCATGTTGATTAGCTTTAATACGACCCAAGGATCTGAGTTCTTTAGCTAGCTTATATTTAGCCATGTCTCTATTTAAACAAATCTCTGTTTCCACCTTTCCCAACCTTCCATCACCCTAAATTTTTCCACCACCTTCTTCAGAATTTCCATATCCCTTACCAATAGCTACATCACCTTCATATTTATTTTCACTCCCACCAAGACTTCTACAATTCACCATAGTTACTTCTTTTTCCACATCATCCACTCCTAAAATATCAAATTTATTCATACTTGCAATAAAAATTAGTTTATCAGGTGTAGAAACCATACCCGAACCACTAGCAAATTCCACAGGCTTATTTGTACATAACACCATCTCCTCCTCTATTACTTTCAACTGCATTTCATTCACAAGCATCTCCTAATCAGCATCAATTTCCCCTTCTTTCAGATGGTGTTCTTCAGCATTTGAATCCAGCTCTACAGGAACTACAATATTCTCAACTGTAGGATTTACAACAGCTGCACCACCATATTTTTCCTTACTTATGTACACTTGTTTCCTAACAAACTTCATGTTTTTCTTCAGCTGGGCCGGTCTTCTATTACTCTTTCTATTCACCATTATCCATGGACCATACGTTGAATCATTATCTACCACTACATACCCTTCCACATCCTTCACAGGCTTAGCATTTCCACCATCAACATTCTTTTCCTTAGTCACTGAACTCCACTGTTTACAGTCTGCTTTCACATGTCCTACCAACCCGCATTCATAACAAAATGTTGATATCTTCTCATATTCAACTCTTTGAAAAAACCTGGCAGATATGTTCTCCACCGAAACTCCTAATGGAATATATTGGTCAAGCTTTACCCTCACGCAAACTCTAGCAAATTCCCTCTTCCCCCATTGTAACATATTTCCATCCATCATTAGAGGTTTGCCTACCATAGAAGCTATTCTTGCCACATTAACCTCATCCCAACATTGCAAGGGTAAATGAGGTAATCTAATCCAAATAAGGGAGGTTAGTCCTTTCATAGATAAAGTAGAAAAGTATGTTGTCCACCTCTCGATTCCTATAATATGGCCATTTACAAACCACGGTCCTCTCGTCAAAACTCCTTCGACCATTTCAGCAGAACCAAAGGAACACAAAAAACCATCCTCTACCAACGGTAGTAAAATGGAAATTCCCAAATAACTTCCATTGGCGCCTCACTTACATGCTACCAAATGCGACGGAATTTCCTTCCCAAACACCTTGATAACCAGTGAGTTCCTCAGTATATTTGAGTTCAAAGTTTCTATGTCTTTCCTCAACTTAACAGCTTTGCCATCTTCCAACAACACCAAATCTTCCTCCTTAAAATCCAATTTGATATAAGGCCTAATCTTCCAAGGATTTCCATCTGCCTCTAGCCCATTCCTTTCTGGCATTACATCATTAACCTTATCCACAGTAGTACTTTCTTCTAAACCCGAACACCCATTGATATGAGAATGTTTTTAAAAGGATTATAAGAATTCGCATTTATCACACTGTCTCCATGGATTGCATTTAAATTCCCAAACCTATTAACAAAAATTTTCATCTCAGATAAAGAAGCCGAAGGAATGTTTAAATCCAGATCTAGTATAATCTAAGCAAACTACAGTGTAATAACTACTAATTCATCAGCAATTCTCTTACCTCTTCCTTTCACATGTGTAATCTTCTTAGGAATCTCCTTATTTTCTCCTTGATCACCAGAGGACCTCTCGAGCTCTTACTCAACAAATCCATCTCCTTCAAAATTAAACCATCGGCATTTTGCTTCTCTTTAGTCATGGTTTGAGTCTTAACTCCTCCTCTAGCATTACCACTCCCCACCACCACAGTTGATGACCGGCGGCCTTCCATATCAGTCTCCCCCACCAATTTGGTGAAGGCTGGAATACAAACTGGGAAGAAGAAAATTTGAAATAAGATAGCTTTCTCTCTCTAAAACTAGGAGCTTCCTGGCTTACTGGGCTGACCTTTTCAGGGCTTGTTGGTTGGTTTGGTTTTTCTAGAGCATTTCTGGGCTTTTGTCAAAACCATTGAGGGATTCATTCTGGTTATTTTTTTCTTATCTGTTAAGCTTTCTAGGTGCTCTAAGCTTTTGGTTTGGTTTCCTGGGACTCTAGCTAGTAGGGCCTTGTTATTTGGCCTTAGTTTTCTTTTCTTCTTGGGTCAAGCCTATTTTGAGGAAGAGGGTTCTTTGGAATATGGTTTGGTTTTACCAGGATTGCTTTGGGGGGGTGAGTTGTTGGGTGGTTCCTTCCAATTTTACCTGGTGTGTATGGGGAAGGCCTTTGGGTTTGATTGAGTGGCATCTTGTCTTACATAGAGATGTTTGCATTTTTCATTCCTTCCTGAGCTATTTATGCCCGATTAAATCTTGCATTAACTATTTGATTCTTATGTTGGAGAATGGAGTTTGGATCTACACCATGTTTCTTTGGGGTGTGCTGGGTTCTATGCTCAGTTGTTTTATTTTGTGGTGGTTTAGCTGTTGTGCTTTATGTCTATTTATTTGGTCTTATTGGAGCATTGGTGGGCTCCTTCTGGTGGCCATGTTATTCTTTGTTATGCTTTATGGATGCTCTAGTTTTAGTTCCTAGTTATGGTGCTGGTTGGGCCTTTGCTATTTTCCCTTAGCTTCTGGTGCTACCTGGGCTATCTTACTGTGAGGACAAAGGTTATTTGATGTTTGCTCGAGCTTTACATGGATTGCTTTAGGGGTTTGTCCATTTGCTTGGTTTCTCCTGTTAATGGATGCTGTGCTGGGGGGTTTTACTTCCTGCTGGGGCCTGGAAACTGGTTGGTGTGGTTTCACATCTTACGTTGTTCTATTATTTTTCTTGTGGTTTGGAGGATAAAGGTGTTATCTCTCTGTGGTACTATAACTGAGTGTAACATTTTTCATTGGTGGTACTTTTTCATCTCTTTTTGTTATTTTATTCTTTGCCTATCTTGGACTTCTTTGATCTTTTTTTGCAAGATAATTTTTTTGTAGGTCATTGTTCTATTATTTTTTTTGGACATGGAGCTCGAGCTGAAGGGTTTTATTTACTGCTTCCTCTCTTTTTGGGTGCTCTTTCTTTTGCATTGTAGAATGCACCTAAGTTATTATGTACTTTTGTGTAGCAGGGATCTTGAGTTCATTATCTTATTTTATTTTTGTAGCTCTATTGAGCAGTAGAGAGCTAGAGGTCCCTTTAAGGACCCTGTACTTTTCCCTTCATATAAATGCGTAGGCCCCTCCATGGGTTTCCCCTAATATATATATATATATATTAGATGGCTTATACATCTTGATATACAAAGGATAAAATGTATCCATGTAAAAATTAAGCGGCATATTGCTTATGACTTTGATTATTGGTTGTGATTAAATGTCCCAAGTTACACACCATAAGTTTACCTCAAAGTCAACATATTCTTGTCCCTTTTGTGCAAGTTGCTTGTGTGCCTCAGCCCTACTTTCCAATATTAAGACCCCCTGCATTCAAAAATGATAAGTCCATGCTTGCTAGAATGTCAGGCCATAGGTGCAAGCTTGCCCATGCCTTCTTTTTTAAGCTTTGCATACCAGCTATCCAAGAACTACAAGCCAGGTAGCCCATACCCTCTGCCAGTTAGCTTGCTCAGGTCAGGGTTCCTAGTGTGACTAGGTCTTGGTTTCTAGTGTTCCCATGCTTAAGCTATAAGTATGCAAAGGCTATGTTTACCAACATCCGCAGCCCCTATCAGCTTGCATGACAAGGTCCTAGCATCTTGCCTAGGTTTTGGCTACCAGCTTGTTCAGGCCCTGCCTACCAAGTTTTCAAGGACCTGCCCCCCAGTGTGCCTAGGCACTACCTATTTATGCCTTAGACAATACTTTTCAACAAGCCATTCCCATGCTGGCCAGGTTTCCCAACCCTTCCTGTCAGCTTGACTAGGACATTTATGCCTATATTCCATTTCCCTACCAGCCAAGATGCCTTAGCTTTGGCTACCAGTGTGCTATAGGCCTACCTACCAGTATGACATGGGCCATCTTGGACATACTAATAGGTAGTGTCTGCAGATGTTGGTAGATATGACCTAGGCATGCTAACAACCTGGGCCTTGGCATGCAGGAAGCTATGTCCTGGGCACAGTAGTAGATAGGGTTTGAACATGCAGGCAGCCAGGAAATATTCTCACTTAAAGGCAGGGCCTAATCATACTAGCTAGTAGAGGGATGGGTTACCTTTTTGATAGTTCTTGGATAGCTGTCATGCAACATATTGGCTAGTAAGGATTGAGCACATTGGTAGCTTGGGCCTGCATTCTAAAAAACATGGCCTTGTCATTTTGGTAAGATGGGTCTCATCTTATTGGCAAGAAGGGCTAAGGCACCCTAGCCACTTGCATATAAGAGTAAAGACTATACTGTCTTTAAAATGCAATTTTGATGTGTAACTTCATAAATCTAATTATTCTTTCACAACCAACAATCAAAGGCATCAGTTATTAAGATAGATGCTATATGCATGCTTTACATTTTTGCAACTTGTATAGTTTTGATGATTCCGAACATTATTGTTCGAATGTGTAGTTATCACCTAACAATTTTAGAAGATTTGTATTTTCTCTTGTGTGTACTAACATTTCAGGAAAATCGAACTCCAGACTATGAAAACTTCAAATCAAATTCAACATGAGATACTTTGTGAATTTGAAGCTTGCACTTTTCTTTGAATTAAATTTGAAAGGGAGTGATTGTAATTGAGTGAATAAAAACATACACACACATAAGGAGATCATATAAAATTTATACTGATTGTACGGGACGATATCAGATCGTACGGGACGATCAGATAGTTATCTCCTATTGAGCACATGGAACGAATAGGAACAGGCTTTAAAAATTTTTCTAAGTCCTATTCGTCCAGGACGAAATTAAATATCGTCCAGGACGATCGGCTCTCTGTAAAATTTTCATCCAGACGAAATTAAATTATCGTACATGACGATTTGCTCTCTGTAAAATTTTTGTCTAGATGAAATTAATTATCGTCCAGGACGATCTGGTCTCTGTAAAATTTTCGTACAAACGAAATTAATTATCGTCCAGAACGATCTGGTCTCTATAAAAATTTCGTCCGGACGAACCAATTTTCGTCCAGACGATACAACCGACTTAGGACGGTTTTTTTTGCAGTTTTTAGAACCGACCTTGTAATAACCGTTCGTACCGGACAAACTTAGTTCGTACAGGACGATCATCTTGTATGAAAATATTTCGTACACATATGAAAATAGGTTTGTTTCAAGGGTTTTAAGTAAAATCATCCATGACGATCCACGATCGTACGGGACGATCCACTGCGTACAAAATTGAATACTTGCAGTTTTTGGGCGGTTTTTCTTGACTTTTGTATAAATAGTCCAAATTAGACTGCCACCCTATCTTTTTGTCATTTGATCTTCGTGCCTCTTGAGAGAATAGCCAAGGAGAGAGTGTGAGAGTGCATTCAAAGGAGGATTCCTACCACTGGAGCGTAAAGGCTTCACTTTGAATTCAAAGGTAAGAATCTCTACTTGTGAATTGGGATTACTTCACTCTTTTCCTTTTTCCTTCTAGATTCTTGTGAGAAGATCTGTCAAGGAGATCCGGTTCTCTACTGACACTTGGAGAGTGTGAACAGATGAAGGGTTCGCTGCCTACAGTTGGAGAGTGTGAATAGCCGAAGGGTTCGCTGCCTACACTTGGAGAGTGTGAATAGCCGAAGGGTTCGCTGCCTAAACTTGGAGAGTGTGAACAGCTGAAGGGTTCTCTGCCCACACTAGGAGAGTGTGAAAGGACGAACGATTCTCTGCAAACCCTGGGGATTGTGTAAAAGGACGGACGGTTCTCTGCCGCATCGGATAGTGGTGAAAAGAGTGATTTGTAAAGGCTTCTCCGCCTTGCTGTGGGTGCAAAAGGAGAGTCACTATTGGTATTAGTGCAATACTCAGAGGGTGCCTCTAGGGAGTGGATGTAGGTCTAGTTTAGACCGAACCACTATAAATCTGGTGTCATTTACTTTACTGTTTTTATTTTTCCACATTTTATTTTTGATTTTAAAAATTCTGTGGTTGAAAAATGTTTTCTAAAAAAAAACTAAATTAAAATTTTCATTTCGTTTCAACACTTTTTCAAAGAGGGCTTAATTTCTAAAATACCAATTCACCCCCCTCTTGGTAGCCTTGGGACATTGACTTAGGTTTAACAACCTATTTACTAGACTCAACAAGTGGTATCAGAGCATCATTTCAAAATCATAAGTTTGAACTACTTTTTTATTAACGTAGATGGCTACTTTTGGAAACCGAAACACACCTGAGGGTTACTCAATTACTAGACCTCCACTGTTTGACAATATTCCTTTTGATTTTTAGAAAACACGAATGTCTACTTTCTTACAGTCACTTGATTATCGTATGAGGATACTAGTCCAGGAAGGTTACACAAAACCAACTAGATTAGTTGATGGAGTTAGGGTAGAAACACCTTTTACATATTAGACTATAGAAGAACGTGACTTAGCACAATTAAATGCCAAATGTTTAAATAGCTTCTTTTGTGCTTTAAAATCTGAAGACTACATGCGGGTTTCCACTTGCAAAAGTGGAAAGGACATATGGGATATACTTTGTATAACTTATGAAGGGACTAATGAGGTTAAGCAATCAAGACTCAATATCTTGTTACATGACTATGAATTGTTTCGCATGAAACCTAATGAATCTATTTCTGACATGTACACAAGATTCACACAAATAGTCACTTCTTTGCATGCACTTGGTAGGGAATTAACTAATGCTGAAATGATTAATAAGATTATTCGTTGTTTACCTACTGCTTATGATGCTAAAATTACTGCAATTACAGAGTTTAAAGATCTAAACATTTATTCTATTGACAATCTTGTTAGTTCACTCATTGCTTATGAGCAAGGAGTAAGTCAAAGAAAGATTAACGCAGGTGAACCACGAAAGGAGAAGAATACTGCACTAAAGGTGGAAGAGTTAGAGAGTGAACACTCACAACCTGAGGATGAAGATGATATTGCATTGATGACTAGATAATTTAGAAGCTTTTTAAAGAGGAAGCAGAAGAGACGCCAGCAATGAAATAGAGGTAAGTTTAACATAAATGACAAGATTTCTAATGAAGTGATTTGTTATGAATGCAGAAAACCAGGTCATATCAAGACTGAATGCCCAAAACTCAAAGCCATTCCTAGCAAGGAGAAGAAAGAGGAGAAACCAATTGTAAAGAAGGGCAAGAAGAAGTTTCAAAGAACTTTCTGGGCGGACTCAGCTTCAGACTCATCTGAGACTGAAAAAGAAGAAGAAGTCACCAACCTTTGCTTGATGGTAGATAATGTTGATCACTCAGATCAAGAAGAGGTATGTGACTTAACCTATGATGAATTATTTGAAGTTTCTAAACACATGCATGATGCATATAGGAAAATGAAAAAGATGCATGCTAGTTTAAGTTTAGAACTGGAAGAGCTTAAGAAGAAACATGAAATCCTTAGGAAAGATCATGCTTTAATAGATGACAACCACATGAAATTACTTGATGAATATGATGACTTGAATAAAAATTTTGAGAATTTAAAATCATCCTATGCTGAACTTGAAAAAGATTTTAAAAATTTTAAGGATGAATTTGAGAGCAAAACATATCGAATCAATTATACAAATCGAATCTTGGAAGATATGAATTCATTTTATAAATTGACAATAAGAGCTCTCGAGGATAATAGGAATCCCCCTAAACTTGAAGATTTTACAAATCCTAAATATTATCCTAAATTTATGAAATCCCTTAGGAGACAATCAAATGGAAGAAAACTTAGGAATATTTTTCCTAATGTTAAATATAATAATTGTGGATTTTTGGGACATATATCTCACACCAGTACTTTGAAGATGAAATCTAATTTGGTGTGGAGACCTAAGATGCATAAACCTAGACATATCATACATGCATCTGATTATAAATTGCTAAAAGGTGAACCCAAACTTGTTTGGGTTCCCAGGTCTAACATTTGAGAATTTTGCAGGGTTGCTCTCACACAAGACCTCATGGGAGCATATGGTACCTGGACAGCGGATGTTCAAAGCATATGACTGGAGATACTGCACAATTCATAACGCTGGAAGCCAGGAATGGAGGCAAGGTTACACTTGGAGATAATACCACAAAGAAAGTGGTTGGATCTGGTATGATTGGAAATTTCAAAAACTTTTTAATAGACAATGTGTTATTGGTTGAAGGCTTAAAACATAATTTGTTAAGTATAAGTCAGCTATGTGATAAGGGCTATAATGTAAAATTTTTACCTACTAGCTGCATATTAAGCCTAAATGGGAAAGAAGTTTTAAATGGAAAAAGGGTAAACAATGTTTACCTGATAGATTTGAATTCAATTCAATCTCCTACTGCTTTTTGTTTGAAAACTGTTTCTGATGAATCATGGCTTTGGCATAGGAGACTTTGTCATTCTAGTATGAAAAACCTTAGGAGAATTACCCAAAAGAATTTAGTGAGAGGTATACCAAAACTAGACTTTACTAAGGACCACCTTTGTGATGCATGTCAATTAGGAAAACAAGTGAAGTCCTCTTTTAAGTCCAATAAGGATCTTAGAACTAGTAAACCATTAGAAATTCTTCACATGGATCTTTTTTAGACCAATAGGAGCTGTAAGTCTAAGTGGGAAGGTATACGGATTTGTTATAGTGGATGATTTATCAAGATTCACTTGGGTTAGATTTCTTTTTCATAAAAGTGTATCATTTGAGGAATTCAGAAATTTTTCAACTTTGATTCAAGGAAAACTAGGATGTGAAATAATGTCTATACAAAGTGATCATGGAGAAGAATTTGAAAATGATAGATTTGAAAATTTTTATAAAGAAAAAGGGATGATCACAATTTTTCTACACCAAGAACCCCTCAACAAAAAGGGGTAGTTGAAAGGAAAAATAGAACATTAATAGAAGCCGCCCGAGCAATGTTGGCAGAATACTCACTTCCTAGATATTTTTGGGCTGAGGCGGTTAGCACTGCACGTTATGTTCTAAATAGGGTGAATGTGAGATTGAATTTAAATAAAACACCCTATGAGTTGCTAAAAGGTAGAACACCAAATTTGTCTCATTTGCATATTTTTGGTTGCAAGGTGTTTATTCATAATAATGGAAAATCTGCCTTAGGAAAATTTGATCCAAAATCAGATGAAGGAATTTTTGTTGGATATTCAAGTGTTGGAAAATTTTATAGGATATTCAACAAAAGAACCTTAGTAATTGAAGAAACCACACATGTTGTATTTGATGAATCTGAAAATTTGGAAGAGCCAAATGTTGTTGAAGATGAGATTGAGGAAAACTCTCAAAAGATTGATAGAATAAATTTGGAAGAAGATGTGGAAGAGAATTTGAAAAGAGAAAACCCTTTGCCTAGAGATTTGAGATTTTTTAAAAATCACCCAAGGGAATTTATTATAGGTGAACCTAGTGAGGGTGTTAGAACTAGGCGTGGATTAAATAAGGAAGTTAATCATTCAGCCTTTATTTCAACAATAGAACCCACTAATATTGATCAAGCACTTTCTGATGAATTTTGGATATTGGCCATGCAAATAGAGTTGAATCAATTTGTAAGAAATAAAGTTTAGGAATTAACTACAAGGCCAAAAGATCAAAGTGTTGTTGGAACCAAGTGGGTGTTCAAAAATAAAATGAATGACTCAGGAGTAGTCATTAGAAATAAGGCTAGGTTAGTTGCTAAGGGGTATAATCAAATTGAAGGAATTGATTTTGAGGAGACTTTTGCCCCTATAGCTAGACTTGAAGCAATTAGGGTTTTACTTGCCTTTGCCAGTTTTAAAGGTTTTAAATTATTTCAAATGGATGTCAAAAGTGCCTTTTTAAATGGGGTAATTGAAGAAGATGTTTTTGTAGAACAACCTCCAAGTTTTGAAAATTCTAAATACCCAAATCATGTTTTCAAGTTAAAAAGGGCATTATATGGATTGAAACAGGCACCCAGGGCTTGGTATGAGAGGTTGAGCACCTTCCTACTTGAAAGATCTTTTGAAAAAGGAAGTGTGGTTACAACTCTCTTTTTAAAGAAATTTGGAAATGATATACTCATTGTTCAAATTTATGTGGATGATATCATTTTTGGATTTTCAAATAAAAATCTTTGTGATGATTTTTCTAAAACAATGAGTAGTGAATTTGAAATGAGTCTAATGGGAGATTTAAATTATTTTCTAGGCTTTAGCATTAAGCAACTTGAGGAAGGTACATTTCTTAGTCAAACTAAATATATTAAGGACTTCCTCAAAAAATATGAAATGGACAATGCTAAACCTGTTAGTACACCAATGAATTCTTCAGTACAGTTGGATAAGGACCTTAAGGGAAAATCTTTTGATCAAAAGAAATTTAGAGGGATAATTGGATATTTACTTTACTTGACTACTAGCCGACCAGATATTATGTTCAGTGTATGCTTATGTGCTAGATTTCAGTCTGATCCAAAAGAATCACATTTGACAGCAGTGAAAAGGATATTAAGATATTTACTAGGAACTCAGAACTTAAGAATTTGGTATCCTAAGTTTAGCTCTTCATTTGAAATTATTGGTTATTCAGATTCTGACTTTGCAGGCTTAGAGTGGATAGAAAAAGCACTTCTGGAACATGTCAATTCATTGGAAATTCATTAGTTTCAGGGTCTAGTAGAAAACAAAATTCAGTGGCCCTATCTACTGCAGAAGCAGAATACTTTGCATTAGGAAGTTGTGTGGCACAAGTACTTTGGTTAAAATAACAGTTGATTGATTTAGGATTAACTATAAGCACTATTCCAATTTATTGTGACAATATTAGTGTTATTTGCATTTCCAAAAATTCTATTCAACATTTTAGAACCAAACACATTGACATAAGGCATCATTTCATAAGGGATCATGTATCCAAGGTAGAAATTGAACTTACTCATGTTTCAACTGAAAATCAACTTGCAGACATTTTTACAAAATCTTTAGCCTTTGATACCTTCAGTACATTAAGAACAAGGCTTGGTGTAATTGATTGAATGCTTAAATAAAAATATTTTTGCAACATTGATATTTCTATTTTCGTAGTTTGTGTTTCTATGATTTTGTTTTTGTGATTTTCTTTGTGAATTTTTATGTTTTGAGTGATTTTATTTTAGAGTCTGTGGATTTGTCATTTTTATTTTTTTTGTGATTTGTATGTTTAGTTTGTTCTTATATGATAAAAATTCAAAATATCCAAAAATTTGTGAAAATCATCCGGGATGAATTTTTTCGTACTGGACGATGTGTGTAAAATTCAGTTTGCGTGATTTTAAACGTCTTGAGAGAAGTTTTTAATGTTGTTCGTCTGTACGATCTGATGATCGTTAAGGACGAAATATTTTTTCTCAATTTTCAAGGAGGAAAAAGGGAAACACATGCCAGTGCTTCTGAAGAAGAAGAAGAAGGAGAGAAAACTTCTGCACCTCAATCAGATTATCAGAATTTGATTGAGAAATTTGATAGTCTTGAAACTCATTTTGATCAAAGATTTGATCAAATTGATGCTCAACTTCTGCAACAACAACAGGACATTGGTAGTATCAAAAATGAAGTTCATGAAATCAATACCAATATTATGTTGATGACCTCCTACTTCAACCTATTTGGTGGCATTCCTCCTCCTCCAGAAGAATAGAGAATGAGTGATGATTTTCTTTATATTTGTTGTACTTGTGTTTGTTTTAATGTTTGTAGTGTTAGTGTTTATTTTAGTGTTTGTTTTAGTTTGTTTTTATTAAAAGTTCAGTGTATTTTCTTTTGTATTGATATTATGAAATGATCTTGTAATCTTTTTATAAATATCAATATTTGTTGTAGTTGATTTAAAATTTGGATTGTTTTTGAAATGTGTTTAGTTTTTATGAATTTCATTAGTCTTTTTAATCTTTATTGTGCTTAAATTAGATTGTAATTTGAGATTAATGTCATTAGATAATCTAGACTCTCTAAATTTAAAATTTGTTTATAACTTGTTATAATTAGAATTTTTAATTTCATGTCTATTCATTTAGACTACATTAAATTTAATATTATTATTGCAATTAAGATGTTTTCTTATTTTGTATTTCTTTGATCAAGTGATATTTATGCACTTAGAAAAATTTGAAATTTTAGATTATTGATCTTGGAAAGAATTGGTATCAATTACTCTTGAAAATTGTACAAAGAGTACAAAAATCAAAAGGAATGCGCAAAGGTTCGCAAATGTGAAAAAGAGGCACAAAATAAGCCCAATGTAAAAAGATGCATAAAAATGTGCCAAAAATTTGGAAAAGATGCGCAAAGCGCCACATGTGGTAATTCTCTTCTTTCCAAATTCTTTCAATCTCTTAATTCAAATTGATCTTATGTTCATTTATGTTCTATTGAACTTTGAAATATAGAATTTTTTATTCATCTCTCTTGTAATGATTTTCTATATTCAAATGTCTAAATTGAATCATGTCTTTAATAAATTCTTCTTACTTACAATGTTATATCACTTCTTAAATTCTATGAATTTCTATGATTTACCTAATGTTATTAGTTTTAGATTGCATACCTTATGTCAATCACTATTTAGATTAAATTTTCAAATGAATTTCATATAATTACTTACATTTCTTGTCTATTTCTTCTTCACTTTTTGTTGTTATCAAAAAGGGGAAGAAATTATTGTGTTTGTATCATGATGCTTCTATTTTTGATTTTGTGTCTTCTGGGTATGTGTCTTCGGGCTTGTGGTCTGGTCTAAATTTTTTTTTTGAAAAAGAAAAAAAATTTTCTTTGGTTCAAAATGCCTCCTTATTTTAAAGTATTCATCAATTCAGGGGGAGTTTAGGAGATTTGTTTAAATTGAAATCATATAAATAATAATTTTTTTGCCATCATAAAAAAGGGGGGGATTATTAAGATAGTTGCTATTTGCATGCTTTACATTTTTGCAACTTGTATAGTTTTGAAGATTCCAAACATTATTGTTCAAATGTGTAGTTATCTCCTAACAATTTTAGAAGATCTGTATTTGCTCTTGTGTGTACTAACATTTCAGGAAAATCAAACTCCAGACTATGAAAACTTCAAATCAAATTCAACATGAGATACTTTGTGAATTTGAAGCTTGCACTTTTCTTTGAATTAAATTTGAAAGGGAGTGATTGTAATTGAGTGAATAAAAACATACACACACACATAAGGAGATCATATAAAATTTATACTGATCGTACGGGACGATATCAGATCGTACGGGACGATCAGACAGTTATCTCCTATTGAGCACATAGAACGAATAGGAACTGGCTTTAAAAATTTTTCTAAGTCCTATTCATCCAGGACGAAATTAAATATCGTCTAGGACGATCGGCTCTCTGTAAAATTTTTATCCAGACGAAATTAATTATCATCCAGGACGATCTGGTCTCTGTAAAATTTTTGTGCATACAAAATTAATTATCGTCCAGGACGATCTGGTCTCTGTAAAATTTTCGTACATATGAAATTAATTATCGTCCAGGATGATCTGGTCTCTGTAAAAATTTCGTCCAGACGATACAACCGACTTAGGACGGTTTTTTCTGCAGTTTTTAGAACCGATCTTGTAATAACCGTTCGTACCGGACGAACTTAGTTCGTACGGGACGATCAGCTTGTACGAAAATATTTCGTACACATATGCAAATAGGTTCATTTCAAGGGTTTTAAGTAAAATCGTCCAGGACGATCCACGATCGTACGGGACGATCCACTGCGTACAGAATTGAATACTTGTAGTTTTTGGGCGGTTTTTCTTGTCTTTTGTATAAATAGTCCAAATTAGACTACCACCCTATCTTTTTGTCATTTGATCTTCGTGCCTCTTGAGAGAATAGCCAAGGAGAGAGTGTGAGAGTGCATTCAAAGGAGGATTCCTACCACTGGAGCGTGAAGGCTTCACTTTGAGTTCAAAGGTAAGAATCTCTACTTGTGAATTGGGATTACTTCACTCTTTTCCTTTTTCCTTCTAAATTCTTGTGAGAAGATCTGTCAAGGAGATCCGGTTCTCTACCGACACTTGGAGAGTGTGAACAGACGAAGGGTTCGCTGCCTACCCTTGGAGAGTGTGAATAGCCGAAGAGTTTGTTGCCTACACTTGGAGAGTGTGAATAGCCGAAGGGTTCGCTGCCTACACTTGGAGAGTGTGAATAGTCGAAGGGTTCAATGCCTACACTTGGAGAGTGCGAACAGCCGAAGGGTTCTCTGCCCACACTAGGAGAGTGTGAAAGAACGAACGGTTCTTTGCCAACACTGGGGATTGTGTTAAAGGACGGATGGTTCTCTGCCGCACAGGGTAGTGGTGAAAAGAGTGATTTGTAAAGTCTTCTCCACCTTGCTGTGGGTGCAAAATGAGAGTCACTATTGGTATTAGTGCAATACTCAGAGGGTGCCACTGGGGAGTGGATGTAGGTCTGGTTTAGACCGAACCACTATAAATCTGGTGTCATTTACTTTACTATTTTTATTTTTCCGCATTTTATTTTTGATTTTAAAAACTCGGTGGTTGAAAATTGTTTTCTAAAAAAAACTTAATTAAAATTTTCATTTTGGTTCAACACTTTTTCAAAGAGGGCTTAATTTCTAAAATACCAATTCACCCCCCCTCTTGGTAGCCTTGGGACATTGACTTAGGTTTAACAACCTATTTACTAGACTCAACACCAGTAACATGTTGAATCATTTATTGAAGGATATATTTTATCCTATGTGCATCAAAATGAATAAGCCATTTAATATGAAGTAACATAATGTTCTGATAATTAGGCACAACCCATCAAAGGTAAGTGTTAGATCTACCACATGATGTTATAAGAAACAAACTTTTCAGATTAAAATAACAAGCCTTTATAATCTCTTGTTATGAATTATAAGAAGATAGTAATGTCCTACAAGTTTACTGACACAAAGATGACTCTGTAAATTGTTTGGGCTCCCCTCTACTAGACAGGCAGGGCCTAGTTAAAAAAAGGCCAAAAAGTTTAAATTTTGTTTACCACAAAAAGTATTTTTTTACTTATAAATACACCGATGTGTACCTAATATGTTATCATGATGCCTAAAAGTCTTAAATTGAGTAATTTTGAGTACATTTGTATATAGTTGGGCACACTGGTAGGAAGGGCCTTGGCTCGCTGGCTAGCAAGGCTTAAATACACTAGCATGTAATTCCTAGGCACACTGCCAAGTACGCCTAAGGCAAACTAACAAGCAAGGATAAGACACATCTAAATATTCTATAGAATCCAATAATTTATGGCATAAGCAACAAGTAAATTCTCTTATTCATGATTTCTTTTTATCTTATATGCATCAAGATGTATAAGAGTTATTTTATATGAAGCAATATTCTATGTATAGAACTAGACACAACCAATCTAGGGCAAGTGTTATGTCTCTCGCATGGTTTTGATGGAAAATAAGATTTTGTGTCCAAACAAAAAGCCTTTATATTCCTTTGTTAAGAATTATAGCACAATAGGTATGTCCCACGTATTCGTTGAGGGAAAAATGCCTTTATGTTCAATTTGAGCTTCCCTCTATTAGACTGGCAGGGCTCAATACATCCAGAATGCCTTAGTAGTTTTTTTTTTTTTTAGAGAATGCAAAGTTGCATTAATAATTTTGAGAGAATGCCTTAGTAGTTCAAAATGGCCAAAAAGCTTATAATTTTTTATGTTATAATAACCAATTTTTTTACTTGTCCTTAACCCACTAGTTCCCAACATGCCATCTTAAATCTCAAAAATCTTAAATAGATTACTTATAAGTATATTTCCTAGCAGATGGTTGCAGGCTCATGGACCAGGCATACAAGCAACTAGATCTTTGGTGACCTGGCAGATAGGGTCTGGGCATGTTGGTAGCCAGAGCTTAGGCATGCTGGTAGTTAGGGCCTAGACATGCTAGCATGTATGGCAATGATATGCTGGCAGCATGAACAAGGGCGTCTTAGAAGGCATGGCCATGACATGCTGATAGCCAAGGCTTGGTCACACTAGAAGAAAGGTCTTCGGCAACCTGGAAAGCATGGGTTTGGCTTTTTGGATGGCAGTATCTAAACCAGTAATAGGTAGGGCTTATGCATGCTGGCAGGTTGAGCCTTGGCAACCTAGAATGCAAGGCCTAGGCATGCTGGCAGTAAAGGCCTAGGCAAGATGTCAGATCCTGAACATGCTGGTAGGTAGGGTTTGGGGATGCTGCTAGGTATAACTTGGGCATACTAAAAGTCTAGGATTAGGCACGCTTGCAACTGGGTCTTGAGCATACTAGCAAGAAGGATCTAAGCATGCTGGTAGCAAGGGCCTAGGCACACTGGCAGGCATGGTATGACAATGCTTGTTGGGAGAGGGCATGGGCTACCATCTGGCATTGCTTGGATAGCTTGCATGCAAAGCTTGGGCATGCAAGGCCTGGGCTCACTGGCAATAAGGGACGAACACTCTAAAAAGCAAAGTCTAGTCCTTCTGGCAAGTTGGGTTTCATCATATTGGCAAGCAAGGTTGAGGCACACTAGCATATTGCACATAAGGGCCAAGAACATGATGGCTTTGATGCATAATTTTGATGTGTAAATTGGCACATCTAATTATTTTTTCACAACTAACAATTGAAGGCATAACCAACATGTCACTTCATTTATTCATTGATACAATTTATCATGAGTGCATCAAGATGCATATGCCATATAAGTTGAAGCAACATATTTTTTAAGAACTAGGAACAACCCATCAAAAGAAAGTGTTAAATCACTCACATGGTGTTGATAAGAAATGAATATTTTAGATCAAAACAAAAAGACTTTGTGTTCTCTTGTTAAGAATTATAGTAAAATTGCAATGTCCTACAAGTTTATTGATAGAAAGATGACTCTGCATCATGTTTAGGCTCCTCTCTAATAGGCAGGCAGGGCCTATTTCATCTAGATCACTCCAGTAGTTAAAAAATGGTTAAAAAACTTAATTTTTTGCCACGAAAAGTACTTTTTTACTTATACATACACCCATGTGTATCCAATATGCTATCGTGATGCCAAAAATTCTTAAATTGATTACTTATGAGTATATTTAAATTGGCTTGGGCACACTTAAAGGTAGGTCTTAGCACGCTTGCTAAGCACACTGCCATGCAATTCCTTGACACGCTGCCAAGCATGGCTAAGGCACACTGACAAGTAATGATAAGGCACATCTAAATATTCTTTAGAATCTTGGGTTTGATTTCAATCTAGATTGATCGAGATTTTAGAATGGTCAGGGATATAAAATGGTTAGGGATATAGGTTTATCTAAGATTAGAATTTATCCTAGGGTCTTTGTTCATCTAAGGTATAGGTAGATCCTTAGGCCAAAGATGATTATAAGATCTTAAGTCTAAAAGAATCCTATGGTCTGGGAAGGTCCTAGGATCTGGAGTATAGATAAATTCTAGGGTCTAGATAGATCCTAGGGTTTGTAGTCTAGATGAATCCTAGGGTCTAGGTATATCCTAGGGCTTGGAGTCTAGGAGGATCCTATAGTATAAATTGGTCTGGAGGCTAGATTTATTTAGGGTCAAGATTGATTTAATTTCTTAGAAAAGTCCTAGTAACTCATAAAAAATGAGGTTAACATGAATTTAGAAGGAAATCCCATACGACTAAGCACCAACTCAAGCGTATGCAGCTCATTTTATCATAAGCTTGTTCCACATCTAACTTTAATGTCATAAAGTGAGTACAAATGGTAGAAACCTTGAATTTATTAATCATTTCCTGGCCAAGTAGGCCATGAATAGATATAGATCATCCAAGAATGAATGCAGCTTATTTAGCTACAATAATTTTAGGAAGGAACCCTTTGATTCAGTCGACCAAACCTTAGCAACAACTTTATATATTGTTTGGCATAGGCTGATTGGCCTAAGCTATGAAGGATGATTAGGAACATTCACCTTTGGTATAAAAAAAACCACCATATCCTTCCACTCGATTATCATATTGCAATTTTGAAAGAATTATAAACAAGCAATAGTAACTTGAGTGCCAATAATTTGCCAATAAGTTTTGAAAAAGGAGGCGGTGATACCATCCCTTCCTGATGCAGTTATGTTCAAGGGAACTAACAACAATCCGAACCTCCTCATAATTCACATCCTGATTTAAAAAATTAGTATATTATGCCATAATACTTCTATGAGTTTCCATCATCGGCCAATTATCCTCCAAAATATCATGGTTTTGTCATTTCCTTCAAAGAAATCATGAACAACCTAAGAAATTTCTTTGTTGTCCCATGTGGAATTTCCATCAGGTAGTTTCATATCCATAAGCCAATTTTGTTCTCTTTCTGATAGATGCAATTAAGTGGAAGAAGTGGGTGTTACCATCCCCCTCCTCAAGCCAAAATAACTTGGCTTGCTATTTCCACCATACAATGATCCGAGCTAAAGTCCCATTCAGAAGCTGCACTTTATGCCATAGCTGCATAGACTGCTCCTAATTAAGACCATATAAGTGTTGAAGCTAGCTCACTAATTTCCCCCTTATGTTCCTTTTTTAATAAGTTCAAATTTTGAATCTTATTCCTACTCTAGAAAAATAAGGCTCTAAGGAACTTTTGACATTTTTTTTCTAGAGCTTGTGAGGTTTTATGCCTCTATCTGCTACATGCCATTTCTCCCAAGCCAATCTCCATGTCTTCGCATAAGTAGCCCAAATATACTCATACATAATCCAATGAGGAGCAACCCGTCTCGAATCATGATGAATATTACACATTAAGGGGCAATGATTCGAGGCTATTCTAGTGAGGTGTCTAACTTCTAAATTTGGGTAAGCATCCAAAATAGTAGAGTTGACTAAACAATGATCAAGCCGAGCATAGATTTTTCTATGAGCCTCCATATTATTAGACTAAAATTTTTTTGTGACCAATAAAGCCGACATCCAACAAATCATTAGATAAGAGGAACTCCTTCATATCAGACACAACAAAAGAATATTGAAATAGGCTTCCCCCCATCTTTCATCATGTAATAAAATGTAATTAAAATCCCTCGTAATAAATTTAGCGGATCCCCAAACATGATTTGTAAAAATTAACTGCCAAAGATTCCTCCTAACATGCTTATCTTTATGAGCATAAAAAATAGAATCAAGGAAACAAGTTTTTTGGAATGCCTAAACATACACTAGATTGTTTGTACCAAAGTCTAGAAAGAATAGAGATCATTCCTCCATAGTATGAGTATCCCACTCGATCTACCTAAAGTTGGTTGAAAAATAAATTCCCAATTGCGACTTGCACTTATCTATCTCCTTCTTAGTGAACACTTTAACCATTGTTCCAATAATGCCAAAAAAACTAATGTTGTACTCTCCAATGAGGTGCTGTAAATAGTTTCTTGCTGATTTTTTACGGACACCTTTACAATTCCAACATAATAAGCTAGGAATTTTCAACGAAAGGGGAGGCATCCCTAACACCAAAATTATTAACCAATTCCTTCTTCCTCTTCCTAGGAAACTTCTCAATGGGTCGCAATTGACTCATTTCCTTTTCAAAATGGGCCATAGATATCCTACTTCTATTATCCCTCTTAATGATTGGCTTGACACAATTAGTGAAAAGCAAAGTCTGCATAATACCCATTTAAGGCTCCTTTCATGTTGGCATAAAATTTCCCTCAGGCAATCCAATCTTGGGCTCACTAACCTTTCTCAGATTCATTTGGTTAGGAATACCCAATGTCAGCTGAACACCGATGCCATTATTATTTTTTTTCTTGTGGACAATTATCCTTATTCTACATGACAGGATCTGGATCTAAGGAGCCAATTGATCATCCTCCTCCAGAGAATTACCTTCCCTATCAACATGCCCGAGCCTTCTTACAGGCAGCTTCCCCTTGATATTGCCTTTACCACTGTTCTCCGCATGCTTTTTAGAAAGTGCCAACTTCTTATTTAACACCAGGAGTGCTTACCTTGCTGGATAATCCAAATTCTTATCCCATAGGTTCCTCACAATTTTCTCAGTGCTACCATCCACCATTTTTCCTTGTTTCCCATGGCAAACCAACTTGTCCGACCCATTTTTGCCTTATTTAGCAATCCTAGATAGGCATTCATCTCTTCGAAGCCCAATCTTTCCATAGTTATAGCAAAGGATTCCTATACCTTTGTATTCCACCTTCTGAAAGAACCTTCCATTCAAACCTTTAACCTATATCCCTTCTTGCAATTTACTAGAAAGACTTAACATACCAAGACACATGCATATTCTCTACTACCCCAGTTACCCATCGTAGCATCAATCCTAAGAGGAGTTCCTATCTTTGAAGCAATTCTATATATGTTACACAGATCCTTGTATTGCGAAGGAAGATTGGGCAATCTGATCAAAATAGGCAATGAAATACCCTCCATAAAGGCTAGTGAAATGCTTGTTGTCCCCATATATAATCCCATAATATTACCACCAATGAACTAAGGACCTCCACACAAGACAACATCCCTGGCTTCAACAAATGAAAAAATACATATGAAGTAATCATTTCCCATTGTAGTTATTTTGAATTCCCCAAATCTAACCCAATGATGTTGAATTTTAGACTTTAGGAAGAAGAAGGAATATCTCCTTCCCAAAATTCTTCCCACTACAACTCTATCATGCAAAGCAAGGTTATCTATAACAATCTCTAAGTTTAGTTCCACTGTGATCCCATCATATGCAATAGCATTGATCTCCTTAGTGTGAAGAATTAGGATGTGCTTTGGTTTCATCCAACCATTCCCAAGTCCAATAGGAACCGATGTGCCTTTGTCCACATTCTTTCCAGTATAATTTCCTATAATTCTAGTTAATTTTTTTGATGCCACATTTTCACAAGCATCTGGCATGCTATCAAATTGATCCATGAATCAACACACCTGAGGCATTTCTCCATTCACGCCTACTGTTGATTTTTTATTTAATCAAATGTCAGATGCATCATAACATCCATTCATATCAACATTATCAGAAACTACCTTACTCAATTTAGCTGGATCATCATATACCTCCAACAAATTGTCCATAAAAATTATAGCAGATTCCATGTCCACCATGTCTTTCGTCTCCACTCCACCTTCTTGAATAGGACCAAACTCTTCAACATCCGTAGATGATACTTATTCATTGTGGGTTAAGTTGTGTACTAATCTCAATCCATATTTAAACTTAATTCCATCATCCAAAGGTGGAGAAGGATCCTCCACCATGATTCCAACAGCTCAATCCAAAACACTTCCTCCCTTACACATATGTTATAAAGGTTAAAAATCTGAATTATGAAGTATATCTTCAACATAGAAATTGAAAAAGCCATCCAAAACTCCTTTGCAAGTATTAAGCACCATGCCTTTGGTTTTTCCCATAACTGGCTTACTAGGAGAACAATCTCCTACCATCTTCGAGCCACCTAAACCTCCAGAAGAGTATCTATGATCACCGTCCCATTTGCCAGCTTGTCCATCACCTCCTCCCCCACTGGAGCGAGGAAGTGACCCATTTCCCCCCATCATTCCAAGACTCTCTGTCTTTATATTTTAGCTAGTTGGAGAATTGAAAGGAGAAAATGATAAGCGACTAAAAGTTTTTGGGTTCCTTGAAACTTTTACTTAACATATATAAAAATTAAAAGAAATCAATAAGTTATAGGAAAAGAGACCTAGAGGAAAAGGAATAGCTAAAAGGAAAAAAATATAAGGACCTCCTTATATAAGAAGAAGAGGCCCTTTATAGGTTTGTAGTGTGTACCAACAAGAATGAGAGGTAGCCACTCTAGAGTGGGGAGATATCTAAAGAAAATTAGAAATAACCACAAGGGCTAAAAGGTGTCCAATTTCTCTAGCGTAGGTCCATCAAACCAAAAGTACACACTGCAAATTGGTGAATGGAGGAAACTTATTGAGCACTTGAGGGGACCAAGTCCATTCCTATAAAGTGTATAGAAGTCTTCTTCCTCTTATGGGGGGTTGTGAATAAGGGCCCAAGCTGGAGGATCTCTCTAGTGAAATGGGCATTAGAAACTCTAGACTTTGCATGCAAAGATTGAGGATGTTGTAAGATGTCTCTTCCAACTACTGCACCAAGGAAGTCGAGTAATTGAAGGGTGGAGGTGTGGCTGGCCGGCGGGTGTCTTGGTCTTTCACAACATTGGGCTTAACTTTCATCCTTCAGGTGACCAGGTTCTATAGTTTTTGTGTTCCTTGAAAGTTGCATTTGCTTTAATCAAAGTGTAAAAAAAAAGTTTTGGGGTCCTTGAAAGTTGCATTTTCCTTAATAAAGAGGAAAGCAAAAAATACATACAAAATATAGAATAACTAAGGGTAATTCTATCACTTTCATCCCTAGAGAAACTAACAAAAGTTGAGGGGACTATGTTATCTTCTATTCCCATCCAACAAAAATCTCCAAAATGATCAAACTTTTCTAAAAAATATGCACCTTTATTACTTTTATGGGGAATATGATGAAACAAAATCGCTTGAACTCAATGAGAAAGGAAGCATCCACATCAATGTTTGCATGGTGGAGGGGGTGGTCATGGATGGTAAAGTTTTTTAACCAATTAATAGAATTTGAGTAATCCCCCCCCCCCCCCATAATGAGACCGTGCAACTAAAACATCAACAATTGTAGCATATCTTTGATAATAGTGGCCACCAAGAGCTCCATAGTAGTAACATCCAAATGTTCCACATATTTTCGTTCAGCCAGAATCAACTGGCACTCCTGGTTCTGAAGAAATGCTCAAATCCAACATGAATGGATTGTTGTAATGAGGCATCTATTGGCTCAAGAAAAAATGGCACGAATGCACGAATCCCGCTTTGCAGCTATTTGTTTCCATTTCCCATAAGTAAGATTTCAATTAACTAGATTTTCCTTGAGGGTAGTGTCAGGATTTAAAGATCTAGGGTCTTTACTTCCTATGAGCGCAAGCACATATAGTTAATTACCCCTCTTACTATGTAAGAAAAATTCTCGATTATTTTTTTTTTTTGAGAAGATGCAAAAATTGCATTTAAGAAGAAAAAGAAGTTACCCTAATACAAACTAGGCAAAAAAAGCTAATGATACCTTTTTCAACATGAAAAAGTATCTTATTAAAACATAAATTTGTTATTTTAAACTTATTATAGTTGTAATGAAGTCCACTATAACCTATTTTGAAACTGTTGAGATGCAGGGGATACCAAGTTATAAAACAACCCGAGGGTTGATTAGTATCCCAGAGTTCCCATCCAGTTAGAGAATAAGAAATAGTAAAGACCACATAAACAATTAAGCAAAATTTAAAATAACAAATTAAAGGAAGGGAAAGAAAATAAAAACTAATAGTGAAAATACATTTCAATGAAAAATTCCATAACTTTAGTAAATCTTTGTCAAACTTGAAGACCTTGTGTTCCATCTTCAAAAGCATCTCTCTTTTGTTGCTATCCACTGAAGAATCCTTTTTCATATTAATGGGATATAAAGGAAGAAGAACCTTTAAAAACGTTCTTCTCCTTGTGTTCAGCCATTTTCCTTCTAGGCAATTGTTTCACCGGACCCAATCCTTGAAGTTCTTTGAATAAAACATGCTTTGCTCCGGGTGTAACATTATTCTTAAAAAAGTTTTTATCTTTCTTAAGAATATTTTTTTTGAAATTGAAGCTAACAGCTGATGGAGTAGAAGATGAGTCAATGATATTAGAATATTTACCATTACTATTAACATCAGCCGTCAAAGTAGATAATGTATCCAAAGCTGTATTTTTTTCTCCCAAGAAATCAACAACTTTAGGAATCTCGGTGGCCTTTGTAAGAGTCAATTCTGAAGTTTGAATTTCCTTCTTTTCATCAAAATTGTTTACAGCCTTAGAAGTAGCCAAAACAAAAAATTGTTCTTTCTCTATCTTCTCCTTGATTGCCTCCATGTTAAGTGGCTTTTGAATTTTCAAATCCTCCACTAAATAAGGCAAACCCGTCGGACTAACAGCATTTAGTCCAATTGAATTTGAAATAAAATAATCTGGAAAAACCTCCCCAACAACCTTATCTACCTCCATGATATGTGGGATTTCAAATTCTGAATTTTGAAATCCCGAAATGGAGCAGTTTCCATTCACGGGATGCTCCATATTGTCCTGATTTTCAGCAACAGCTTCAGCTCTAACTTCCACTCTTTCATCCACAGATTTCGGAATTTTGAATTCATAATTTGAATTCAAATTGCTGTTGGGATGGTCTTCATCTTCTACCATGTTTTCAGCAGCCATCTGAAATTCTGAAACAAAAGATTTTGGTAATCCTCCATCTTCAACATTTACCATGGAAATAGCACCAACAGCTTTTGGTTTGTCCATGACAGAAGCCTTCTTCAAATCTGGAAAAGATCTTTTCTTATTTTTGAATTTCACATGCATCCAAGGTCCCAATGTATTATCAGGATGAAATGAATTTTTGAGGACCTCTTTGACAATAGGATTTTGATTTTGAGCTGAATTTGGACACATGGAATCAATATGTCCGATTTTCCCACAATTAAAGCAAATAGAAGATAGGTTTTCATACTCAAATTTCTGAAAAAATCTACCATGAACACCTTCTACTCAAGTTCCAGCAGGGAGTTTAGAATCCAAATTGACTCGGATGCAAGCTCTAGCATATTCTCTCCTCCCCCATCTAAACATATTACCATCCAATAAAAGAGGAGTTCCAATCCTAGAAACAATTCTAGTGATATTGGCTTCATCCCAACAATATAAAAGGCAAATGTGGAAGACGAACCCAAATTGGAGAAGAAATTCCATTCAAAGAATAAGGAGAGAAGGTTGGAGACCAAATGTCTAAGCCAACCACAAAACCCCCTACTAGCCATGGTCCCCCATTAAGGACTCCCTCCATGGCTTCATGAGTTTGAAAAGAACAAAGGAGCCAATCAAGGCCAAGCAATGTAATATGAAAACTACCAAATTTAGACCATTGCTTTCTTAATTCCAATGAACACTTAGAAAAAGGAAAATTTTTTCTAAGAATTTTAACAACCAAGGAATTGTTCAAGATTTGAACATTAGATAATTCCTTTTCCTTATCCAAGATGACAACATTTTCCTCTCCCAAAATTTCAAGAATTTCACTTAATTTAATTTTAATGTGAGGTTTTTTAGTCCACACATTAGAGTTATCCAATTTTGGAGAAGTAATTGGAATAACCATGTCCTTCTTCAAAATTTCAGCAAAACTACCTTTTGAAGAAGATGCTTCCATGACAATTGCTCCACCAATGGAAACCTTCAAAGGTTTAGGATTATCCAAAACTGAAATAATTGTCTTCCCTTTGCCTAAAATCGGCAAAGGTTTATCACTAGCCTTTAAGCCTCCCTCTTTAATGACAAGAGGGGATTCCAAAATCCGAAAAGAAGATATTCGATTTAAGGAGACTCTACCTTTTGAATCCAACGTGAATGGACTCGCGGTAGATAGCGAATTTTTGGTGTTCCGGTCATCATTGGATGACCGGCCACCTTCTTCCTTCTCCAATCAATGCCACATGAATTCTTTAAGATCTTCTTCCAAATTCTTCCTAAAATTATGGAGCTTCTCTCTCTACTTCTCACGTCCTCAAAAAGATACCCACAGGATTCGGCTCTACCGATAATAACCTGGAATCTAGAAAAATTCTCGATTAAGGATGAATAAATGTTATATATTTTTAGTCTCAATAGTGGGTAGGTGGAGGTAAACCTGATCAAGATCCCATGGTTTTGTCGTCCTTGGTATACTGTAGATTTCAGTCTACAAACACTAATAATCATTTATCGTAGTGTCCAGAAAATCTGATTAGCAGCCATGTGTTGCCTCCTCTCAAGGATCCCATATAGATTGAAGTGATTAGATAAGAGTTTTAATTTTATTGAGTGTTTTAGGGTTTACATCTATTAGAATACCCAAAGATTTATTTAGTTTTGGGATTTATAAGTTTATTTAGAAGTAACCCAATTTAGTTTGGAGCAAGTCATATGGCTTCTTTAGGAAGTAGCTCAGGTATTTAGATTTGGTTTGGGTCTTATGGCTTCATAAAAAGTATATCGGAGATATAATTTTGAATGGGGCTTACTACTATATTTATGAGTTTCCCAAGGATGAGTCGTACAACCTAACTCTACATCCAGGCTGCCCGTTGGTTTTAAATTTTTTGGTTTTTTGGCTAGGACTTATGGATTCCTTTAGGAAGTAGCCTGAAAAATGGGTCTTACAACTTAATCCTTTAGACTAAGATGCCTATAGGTTTGAATTTTAGTTTGATTTAATTTGGTTTGGGGCTTCTGACTTCCTTAGAAGATGCATGTTTATTTATTTAGTTTGGGGCTTACGGCTCCAATTAGGATTTGCCTATGTGATTTGATTTTGGTAGTGGCTTATGGCTTCCTTAAAAGTTGCCCTGACAGTGGAACTTACAGCTTCTTTTAGAGGTAGCCCGAAGAATTTTCAATTAGGTAGGTCATAGTACTTCTTTAGAAGTTTGCCTAACGATGGGTCTTACAACTTAGAACCATAAACTAAGTGGGCCGAGGTGTGGGTCTTACAACCAAGCCCTATAGGTTAGGCTACCCAAATGAGGGGTTTAGGGCTATATTATCACCTAAACATCCCTCAAAGGTCAGACTTATGACTTCTACTAGAATTGACCGGAGGTTTTATTTTGGAGCTAGGAGTTAGGTCAATTTTACCTAAAACTTCCCCCTAAGGTCGGGCATATGAGTTTCCTACGAAAGTTGTCAGGTTTTTGGTCTTATAACCTAATTCTTATAAATCAGGCTGCCCAATAATTTTTTGAAGTTGATAGTGTGTTTGTTGAGTTGACATGATTGCTTTGAGAGGTTTATTCTGTACTTTTTTGAATTGATTTTAATTTGTGATTTTAACACTTCAAAGTTTTGACACTGCCATTAGTGTTGTAGTTGTTCTGTGCTCATAGTCTTTTTCCTACTACAGTAGTCCAACACTCTACCTGAATGGCAAACCCTAGACTTCTCTGTGAAGCAACGAAATCAAATATGAATGATAGAGTTGAAGGAGCGAGCACGTAAGTTATTTTTATTTTCTCTACTTCTCCCTTTTATCATGAAGTAACCAATTTTTGTGCGAAGAGATACGTCATTTTGGCGAGATGGGGCTGGCACAAGCGGTTGTTTTTCATCTATTTAATATTTTTTGTTAAGTCAACAAATTGCCTCCCAACAAATTTATTGTGTGACTTTCACGCAATGAATTCATTGCATTATTTTGATTGTATAATTTCAACCTTTTAGATAGATATATGAAAATAGCTTCATCTTTAGGTTTATTGAGCATATAAGATTCACAAAGTTTGGCTCTTAGGCTTATTAAACTTTATGGATTTAGCTGGACCTTTAGGTTTATGAGCATAGGAAATTTTGAAGGTTCAGCCTTAAGCTTATTGAACTAATGGGTTTTACCTCGACCCTTAGGTTTATGATCATGGAAGATTTTAAAGGTTCGTCCCTTGGGCTTATTGAACCAATGAGTTTTAGCTCGATCCTTATGTGTAAGAGCATAGTAAAATTCAAAGGCTCAGTCCTTAGGCTTATTGAACCAATAGGATTTAGCTCGAACCTTAGGTTTATAAGCATAAAAGATTTTAAAGTTCGGCCCTTAGGCTTGTTGAACTGTATGGATTTAGCTCGACCCTTAGGTTTATGAGCATAGAAGATTTCAAAGTTTAACCCTTAGGCTTATTGAACTTTGTTGATTTAGCTCGACCATTAGGTTTATGAGCTTAGGGGATTTTAAAGGTTCATCCTTTAGGCTTATTGAAACAATGGGTTTTAGCTTAACTTTTAGGTTTATCAAAATAGAAGATTTTCAAAGTTTGGCCCTTATGCTTGTTGAACTTTATGGATTTAGCTCAACCTTTAGGTTTATAAGGATAGAATCTTTTAAAGTTTACTTATTATTATCTGGTAAAGGGGTATAAAATTATTCCCTGACTTTTGGGAAGGGATTGAATTTATCTCCTGTATTGCAAGAGAATATAAAAATTGCCTCATATCTTTTAGGAGGGAAATGAGTTTATCTTCTACATTGTAAGAGATAATATAAAAATTCCCTCCTGTCTTTTAGGAGGAGAGTGAATTTTATTTTGCTCCATATAGGGGAAATTTAGAAATTGCCTCCTGTTTTTCAGGAGGGAATTTAGAAGACTTTAGCTTGGTAGGCAGATTTTCATACATATCATCTTTATGTATAATATTTTTTCAGATATTGAACATTAATTGGTGGCATAGGCCTTTGACCTTTTAGGTCTATGAGTTTATAGGTGCTTCCCATATTGGATCAAATTTGCAGCCAAGGTGGCGATGAGGAATTATAAGCCATCAGCGAATAAGCATAAGTTCACCTTCTTTGAAGCTTCTAGAATGAACCATTCTATCATGGGCCCTAGTCATTCTTGCTTTATAGGATTCAAGACATTGCTAAGGTTGAAGTTTAACTTCATCAAGAGCTTCAAGTTCTTCAATTCATAAAAGATATTTTCTTCTTTTGTTAATTCGTATCGAACAACAATATGAAGAGACGACAGCTCAACCTTGAGAGGTAATATTGCTTCAGTTCCAAAAACTAATGAATATGGGGTAGCCTGCACAACAATTTTATAAGTGGTACAATATGCCCAGAGAGCTTCTATTAACTTATCGTGCCACTCTCTCTTATTTTTAGAGAGAATTTTTATGAGCATCTTAACCAAAGTCTTATTAAAAGCTTCGGCCAAACCATTGGCTCTTGGGTTATATATTGATGAATAATGTCAGTCTATCTTATGATGATCTATAAATCAATAAATTTTGGCACTTTTATAAATTTTGGCACTTTTAAAGGCAGTACCATTGTCTGATATAATTTGACGTGGTACGCCAAAATGATAAACAATGTTATCTCAGAAGAATTTCATTACATTGTGTGCTTTAACTTATCGTAAGGGGATTGCTTCAGCCCATTTAAAGAAATAATTGGTGGCAGCTAGAATGAACCTATGTCCTAAAGAAGATGGTGGTTCTCTAGGACCTATTATGTCGATACCCTAGCTTTTAAATGGCCACTATGCTACTGTAGGGTGTACTGGATTGGGAGGTCAATGCATGATATCTCCATGCACTTGACATTGATGGCATTTTTTAGCATGGTCGATGCAATCTTGAACCATAATTTGTCAGTAGTGTTCCATACATTTGATTTTAATTTTCATTTTTGGTCCAGATTGATGTATACCACACAATTCTTCATGAACTTCACTTATGACCTTTTGGGATTTACCAGGGCCCAAACATCGTAGCCACATTTGATTAAATGATCTATGATATAATGTATTATTCACGAAAGCATATCTGAATGCTCTTTGTGATATTTGAGAAGTTTTGAATTTATTTTTGGGTAATCTTCCTTCTTTAAAATATCTGATGACTGGATCTCTTTAATCATTTTCATCAGATAAAGCCAAACACTCTTGCATTTTCTTCCCTTTATCATCTTGTATGATAGCTAGAGTTAATGCATGCCTTTTTTGAATAGTTATGAGAATTAGATCTTCCTGTGGATATACTAGTTCTTTGGCTAGCTTTGCTAGGGCTTCAGCTTTGCCTTTTTCACTACATGTAATCCTTGTGAGATTTATCTCATGAATTTGTTATAAGAGTTTTAGTGCATATTCATGATAAGAGATAAATTCAGGATAATTAATTTTGAAAGCACCTGCTATTTATTTGATTATGAGTTAAGAATTTCTATATATATGGAGTTTATTAATCTTCATATTAATCACCAACTCAAGGCCTGCTATTAAGGCTTCATATTTAGCCTCATTATTAGTCTGAGGTTCTATTAAGCTATAGGAATATTAGAGTAATCCTTTTTAAAATGAAATGAATATAAGGCCAATGCATACATGGATTGATGGAAATTTAGGTGACTTGGAAGATTTTATTAATAAAGCTCCATAAAAATAGAGCTCCCATTCTTGCAAATTTTCTCCTTCTTTCACTTGAAGAGTTTTTTATCTGGTAATTCATCATTGAGTAGAGAATTTGCAGGTAAAGGTTGGGCTGCTAGAAAACTAGCTTTAGCCTATCCTTTCATCACTTTTTATGGCATATATGTTATGTCAATTTGAATTAGCAGGACGAACCATTTAGCTAAATGACCAGTGAGAGTGGGTCTAGTCATTAGAAATTTTAATGGATCCACTTTAGATATTAAACTGATTCTATGGGCTAGCAAATAATGCTAGAGTTTTTGAGTGGCAAAGATCAATGGTAGGCTTTGCTTTTCGATTGGTGAATATTTAGATTCTGCCCCTATTAATCATTGACTTATATAATAAAGGGCATTTTCTTTGCCATCTTCATTTGTTTGTGCTAGCGATGCTCCAAGTGATTCTTCAAGAGCAGGTGTACATAGGATTAAGGGTTTCCCTGGGATTAGGGAAGAAAGGATTGGAGGATTTAATAGATATTGCTTTATACTATTAAATGCCTCTTGGAAAGCATCGTCCCATACGAAAGAAGTATCTTTCTTCATCAATCATGAAAAGGGTTGGCATCTACCAAAGAGATTAGATATAAATCTTTGGATATATACCAATCTTCCTTCTAATAAACAAAGTTGTCTTAATGTTTTTGGAGGTGGCATTTCCACTGTTGCTTGAATTTTATTAGAATCAATTTTGATCCCTCTATGGCATACGATAAATCGAAGAAATTTACCGGATGACACAAGAAAAGCGCATTTAAGCGGATTCATTTTCAAATTAAATTTACGAATTCTTTCGAATACAATTTTGAGATCATTTACATGTTCATGTTGATCTTTGCTTTTTACAACTAAATCATCAACATAACATTCTATATGTTTAAGGATAAGATCATCGAAGATTCGAGTCATCGCTCTTTGGTAGGTTGCTCCAACATTCTTCAAGCCAAATGGCGTCACTTTGTAGCAATATATGCCAGTGGGAGTTCAAAATGAGGTATGTTTTTCATCCTCCGAATCCTTTTTAATTTTAATATAACTTGATGATCCATCAATGAATGAGAACATATCATGATTTGATGTGTTATCGACCATAAGTTTTGCATTGGGCAATAGGAAATAATCTTTTGGGCATGCTTTATTCAAATCCCGGTAGTCTATATACACACAAATTTGACCGTTCTTCTTCCTCCCTGGAATGCTATTGACAATCCAGTTAGCATACTTCTCTTCTCAAATAAAACTAGCGTTAATAAGCTTCTTGGTTTTAGTAATGACTTGTTCTTCAATTTCAAGTCGCATTCGCCTAGGTCCTTGCTTAACAGGCAATATTTTTGTATCGATGGTTAGTTTATGCACTGCCACCTCTAGTGATAAACCAGTCATTTTAGTGTAGTTATATGCAAAACAATCTTTATATTTGAGAAGTAACATTCTTAGCTCTTCTATTTTATCTTGCGATAGATTAGCACTAAGGAATATAGGTTTGAAAAGAACCCTAGGATCTTATGTTTTGCCTCTGAACTTTGCAGATCTTAATACAGAGGTGACATTTCACATCATTGATTCCAACACATCATACAAAGCACTTCTTTGAAGACCATCGCTCCACGAGTATGGTATAGTGCCTTCAACACTTAATCAATGTATGAAATACATTCGAGATAATAAAAAATATTGCATTGAGTGGGATGAACAACCATTCTTGGTGCACAAAGTCATAATCTATGATGACGCTAAGTACTTTATAGCTCAAAAGTCAAAAGGCAATGAGCTTCAAAAAATTCAAGCTCTTACACTAGACAAGAAAAAGCTGAAAGATAAAGAGAAGAATAAATCAAAGCAAATTTACTCAGTACCTCATCTCGGTAATGATATCGAATATGATGATATCTCTAAAACATTCAAACCTTTGATCATAGGTAAAAGAAAGAATGAACTATCAACTATCCCTTTTAATTATGAAGCTAATCACACAAACAAGGTACGATGTTCATACAAACCGACCATTTAAGGAGAAGAAGAATTCGTGTTTCAGCCTAAGGGTACTAAAGAATCTCATGAGGAAGGGGACCCATGACCTAGTTCCATATCCAAGAAATGATAAAAAGTATCAATTTCAATGATAAGAGTGTCTGAAGAACAAATATTTATGGATATCATCAAAATAGTACAAATGCAGGAAGCACATTCCAAAACATTAACTATCTCACCAAATACAAATATAAACAACTTAAAAACTTTCTTTTCCCCCCAAAAGAGGTCTCAATGAACGTAGATCCATTTTCTACGAATCAAGGGTGTTACCACATACTGCTGGAGGAAGGGGAGTTGTTCGCCAAGAAAAGGAAGCTATTGGGTCTCCAAAGAATACTTCAGTATTTAATCCTGAAAGCAGAAAGAATGCAGAAATAATAGATACCGAGAGTAATGATTCACGATTTAATCAATCTGGTGACAATTCCAGCAAGTTGAAGAAAAAAAGGTCTAAGCAACTCAAAAGCTTGGTTCCCATTAAATTGGTACCAAGGAACCGAAGATTTGAAGGACAGGTAAAGGAAAGGTCTAGGAGCCTCTTCCCCTCAAACCATTAATGTCTTCAATTGGATTTTGGAATTTGCTGAGGAGCAAAAAAAAAAGTAAAGCTTCTCTATATGTGAGGAAGTTCATAAGGGATCATTGGGTTTTCTTTCTTGGTTTGGTTGAAACCAAGTGTAATGTGGTTGATAATAAGATGGTTAATATGTTGATTGGTGAAGAATGGAACTTTTTTCATCTTCCCTCAGAAGGCTTATCGGGAGGAATTTTATTGTTATGGAAACACAATATGGCTTCATTCAACATATTGGAAGCTTCTTCCCAATTGATTGTAGGAGACTTAAATGTGGTTAACAAAGGTTCTTGGAGAATTTCCACGGTTTATGGGAGCAAGGATGTTTATAAAAGAAGATCCTTATGGGAAAGGTTGGAGCATCATATGTCAAAAGATATACCTATGATGATAGGTGGAGACTTCATCTGCTTATTGGCTAAGGAGGAGAAAAATGGAGGAAAAAACTTTGTTTTTTCACTTTGACCGAAGGAAATAAAAACTTTCATTTCCTATAATGACTTACATGAAGTAGTAAGTGCTGGTCCAAAGTATACATGGTGCAACAACAAAAAAGGTGTTGAAAGAATCCTTGAAAAGTTAGATAGATGTCTTGTTAATTCAGCAGCTTTTAACTCTTCTCATCAGTTGTTGGAGAGGCATTTGGCGAGGATTGCTTATGACCACAGTTCGATACTATTAAACCTGTTGGAGTTCAAACCTCCCAATAAGAGGTTGATCAGATTTGAAGAAGTGTGGATGTCCATTTCAGCCTCTATGGTAGTGGTTAGGGATTCTTGGAAAAAAAATTTGTTGGAGATCCCTCTCAAGATCTAAATCAGAAAATGAAGAGGTCCTTAAGGGATTTGTATTATTGGAGAAAGACTAAGTTTAAGGCTTTAAATTGTGGTAAAGAGGTGCTAAAAGATGATATTATGAAATTTTAAGAAAAGGAGGCTGTGGTCGATTTTCTATTAGAAGAAGATCAGTGTATACTAAAATAAAAAATTGATGAGCTGAATTGTTCATTGGCTCAGATCAGCACTTGGTGGAAGAAGCGAGCCAAGTTTAAATGGCTTGTTGAGGGAAATTCAAATTCAAGATTCTTCCAATCATATGCAAGTGCAAGTAGGAATACAAACTTTATATATAGAATTAAAGATGAACATGGAGTCAAGCTGGAAGATCAAAAGGAAGTTGAGGAAGTATTAATGGGTTACTTCAAAAATAATTGGGAAGAAAGAATATGCTCTTTGGAGGGGTGGCCATTACCGGTGGAAGCTTTGAATGGGGAGGACAGAATATGCTCTTTTGAAGAATTAGAGATGGTAATAATTGATCTCGGTGGAAACATAGCTCCATGAAAAGATCGTATGTCTTATACTTTTTTTAAATGTTATTGGCACATCATCAAGAATGACTTATGGAATGCTATGGATCAGTTTTTCATGAGTGGGAGGATGAACGACTGTTGGAAAGATATTATCATAGTATTGATTCCTAAAGTCAAAAATCCGTTGTCTCAATCCAATTTTAGACCCATAAGCCTTTGCAATTTGGTGTATAAGATAGTTGCTAAAATGCTTTTAAATAGAATGTTGCTTGTTATCCCTAAGTTAATTTTAGAAGAACAAGTGGCTTTTTTGAGGGTAAGATCGCTCTCTGATCATGTTTTGGTAGCTCAAGAAATTTTCCACAACTTTAGGCATTCTAAATCCTCTAAGGGTTTGGTTTCTTATAAGATCGATATGGAGCAATCATACGAGTCTATTGGATGGCCTACATTTGTTAAAATAATGGAGTATTTTTGTTTTCCTTTCAACTTTGCTAATCTAATTGTTGAATGTGTTCTTAGTCCAAGATTTTCATTGTTAATAAATGGGATCTTCTCTAATTGGATCGAAGCCAAGTGCGAACTTCGTCAAGGGTGCCTGTTATCTCCATTCTTGTTTATTATGTGTGCCCAACTTCTCTCAAATACTTTCTTACAAAAAGGCAATCATGTTGGGATTGGCATTTCTCGTAAAGGGCCTAAAGTATCTCATTTACTTTATGCTGACGATATTATCATATTCTCTGAAGCAAAGATTAAGTCAGTTAAGGAAGTCAAGAGCATTCTTATGGATTTTTGCGGATGGACTGAACAGAAGGTGAACTTTCTTAATTATGGCTTTCTTTTTGGGAAATTGGTGAGAAGGAGGAGGAAGAAAATTTGTAGAATCATGGAATTAAGGGAAGTCCGGGAATTTTCCTATCTAGGGATCAAAGTGGCTTTAAGGAGGATGATAAGAGCTGATAATCAATTCATTATAGACAAAGCTATTAGTATGTAAAGTGTTTGGGGAGGCAAGTTAATATCTATGGCTGGCAGAGTTATATTGGTTAAGTCTGTATTTCTTTTATTCCCTACTTTTCACTCCACTCTTTCCTTGGTACCAAAGCATGTCTAGAATGAAGTTGATAAGTGGTGGACCATCATTTGGAACAAAAGTGATGGAAGTGCAGGTCTTCATTATATAAACTGGGATTTCATGTGTATGTCGAGAAAATTAGGTGGTCTTGGAATCAATTATTGTTCAAGGAAAGCTGGGCCATTAAGGGACAAATTATCTTGGAGGTATTGGCAAGAGAAGGACTCTCTTATGCATAAGATATTATTTCCTAAGTATGGACTTATATTAAGTGAAAATTCAGCAACTAAGGGAGGCTCAGTCACCTGGAAAACACTTTGTAATGGAGGGGAGTTACTCAGGCCAGTTATCAGGTGGACCATTGGTAATGGAAAATCTATTCAAGCTTATAAAGACATTTTGTTATTGGACAAAAGTATTGAAAAATGGCCTACTTTTGTCAATTCAATGGGAGCCAGCAATCTTACAGTTTACAAGTTTATTTACAATGGGAGTCAGAATATCAGAGAACTTCAAAATGACTTTGGCATGGAGCTTGTGAATCTGATTACTTCAACACAGATTTCACCAGATGGAGAAGAGGATAAGCTGGAACTCTTACATAAATTTTTTGGAAGGACGATAGTAGCTCTAGCTGCTAAAGGAATTGATCATGAAAATACATATCACATTGTTTGGGAATGGGTTGGAAAGGCTATGCTAAATCCTAAAGTTGAAATCTTCTAGCGGAGGCTGCTTAACAAAGACATTATAACTAATCATTTTTTGTGTAACAAAAAGTTACAAGGATATGATAAATGTCCTAGGGGCTGTGAAGGGGTGGAAAGCATTGATCATATAATCTCTGGTTGCAGGAAAGTGATTGAGGTGATGGAGATCTTAAACAGATGGGGTTTCAGGTTTCCCAAATGATGTTGTCTTGATGATTGTTGTAGTTGGCTGGATAATCAATTCAAATGGATTGTTAATCTATTTTGTAACATAGTTTACTTATTTTATAAATCAAGGAATCTATTCGTTCATGAATGAAAGACTTCCATCCCTATGATGATTTCATCTAATGTTGTAAGTATTTCTGTAATTTACAAGCCTTCCAGTTGTATAAATTTACGTATCGAGAATATTAATCAACCTTTGAGGTTTTTGAATACTTGGCATACCTGATTGGATTAAAGTTAACATAGATGATGCTCTTTTTTACTCCTACAAAGCTGGAATTGGAGGTGTTTTTAGAGACTACCAAGGAGATTCATACTTGCTTTCGGAAATGCTTATGTACATTGGGATTTGGCTTCTTTAGAACTTCAAGCTATTCTTTCAATCAAGCAAGTGGTAAAGAAGTGGATGTTCTATAACAAAGGCTTAATAATACAAGGAGATAACAAGAATGTTATTAAATACATCAAGGAAATAGTGGAGAAACGTGGTAATGAGTTGAGAGATCTTTCTTTTATTAAAGATTTTCATTTCGTAGTATTTAGCTGTGTTCATAGGGAGAATAATAAGTTACTGGATCTTTGTGCTAACCATGCTTGTTTTAGTTCTTTCCATTAGGATGAAGTAGAAATGAATAAGATCCCTACTTCATTCATCAATTTGTTGAAGGAGTTTGATGCTATTACGATGTAAAGCTCCTTTTTTTTAAATAAAGCACTATTGCTTTTTGGCTTCAAAAAAAAAAAAAGAAATTCCGTTAATTCTGGTTTTGACGATTTTTGAAATCCTGCTTCGCGGGTTTTCTACAACGTCGTCAATGGCGTCGGAGGATCGCCGACCACCTTTGGCCGGTGTCCCCCTCAAAATTTTCCAACCTCTGCCCTCATCAAGGACTGTTTCACGTCTCAATTCTGAGTCGTCTTCGCCAGCTTTTGGAGACAATAGTCTCGGTAAAGATTTCAATTTCTAGGCGATGAAGGAGGGTCCCCTGGTGATTTCAGAAGGAGGTATGGTTGTCAAGAAGAAGAAGGCCCTTGAATGTATTGGTAAGGGTAAAAATACTTTAATTGAAGATGGTTTTAATCCCAAATCTAATGAATTCTGTGATGATGGCACGAAATTCTGAAGTGAGGTTTCAAATCTCCCTGCTAATTGCATTTCCACTTCTTGCGAAAATGCGGCTGAGAAGAAAATTGTAAAGTTTAAGGTAGATAAGAACTCAAACATGGATACCCTGATTATTGATAATCAGGATTTTCTTGAAACTACTGTAATTACAATGGAACATAAAGGCTTTGAATGAATTGATGACCTGGTTACTATTCGAGAATGCGATTCTGGAGTTTTGGGTAATTGTGAGAAGAATTTGGAGGTTGCTGAGAATTCAAAGAAGAATGTTATTGTGAATGCTAGCAGTAACGTGTGGAGGAGAAAAGCAAATATCAAAGTTTTTTATTTGAATTTTGGCGAGGATTTTGCGGAAGAACATGGTGTGGTTAAATTAAATTTTGAAAAAGAGTTGGATAACTCTAACAAATTGAAAAATACTTAGTGATTAAAATTTTTGGAGATAACATTCCTTTCCATGTCATAAGCTTTGAACTGAGAAGGCAATGGGGCAGATTTGGGAAATTTCATTTGACTCAACTAGGATTGGGTTCAGTCCTTTGTGCTTTTGAAAATCCCAATAGTTTGGAAGAAATTATAGCTTCAGGTTCCTATTATGTGAATGGGAACATTGTTGGAATGGATAGATGGTCTGCAGATTTTTCTCCATTCTCATTCAAAGGTCTCACAGCCCCTATTTGGATCCGAATGCCCAACCTCCCTCTTCAATGTTGGGACGAAGTCAACGTTTGTAGAATTGCTTCAAAGGTGGTTACTCCTTACTTGATTGATGGAAATATGTTCCAAAGGAGTAGAAGGAAATTCCCTAGAGTATGTGTGCGAATTAAACTTGATGAGAAATTACCTTTGGGAGTTTGGGTTGAAGGTAATTTGGGGAAATTTTATCAAAACATAGAGTATGAGAGGTTGCCCACTTTTTTCTTCACATGTGGAGAGATTGGACACCTTAAAGAAGATTGTTCTAAAATAGTTTTAACAAGTATTTCTTCAAAGCAAGATATGGGAACTCACGTAAAATAAGAAGGTTTGGTTGAAGACAACAATCTCAAAGAAACAATTTCAAAAGATATTGCTGATAATGGTTCCAAGGGAAAGGAATATGGGCATTGGATTCAAGTTGAACACAAGAAGAATTTTATTTTTTTTTGGAACAGTTAACAAAATACAATTTGCCAATAATGAAGGTAAGAATTCTAAAGAAATTCGTGCAGAAGTTTCTAATGATCTATTTGATTTCAGTTTAAATAATGCTGATAAACCAGATGAGGAGATATGTGCCATGAAGCCTTCTTTGATAGTTTCAGATATAGATCACGGTGGTGGTAATGTTTCCAGATCCAGATTAAATGTCAGCTCATCTCAGGAGAATAAACAGGATGCCAACAAATTTGAAGCCTTAAAAGATATCACAGAAGAAGGGGAAATAATTGAAGATTTGATTCATAAGAAAAACAAAATTTTATCAGGGATGATATTCTAGAAGAAAAATAGAATTTGTTAGTTCTGTCCAATTTAGTTCTGGATAAACTGGGAGAGATTTCTTCTACAGCTAAGAAGAAGGGTGTGAAACAATTAAAAGGGCTCGGTCCAATAAAGTTGATGACTAGAAACAGAAGATCAGAAGGTGATGAGAAGGAGAAAGGGGGGGGGGGGGGAGTCTCTCCCCACTTATCCAGAAATGAATTCCTTAGTGATATGGAATTGTAGAGGAGCTAAGAAAAAAAAAGCTTCTCTATACCTTAAGGAGATTGTGGAAGACCATAAAGTTGTTTTTGTAGGGCTTTTGGAAACTAAATTGTCTTTTATTGACAATAAGGAAGTTGAGTATTTGATAGGAATTGGTTGGGAATTCTGTTATGTTCCTTCAACTGGACTTTCTGGTGGAATTTTGGTTATGTGGAAGAGAAGGTTGGCTTCATTCAATGTGAATCATACCTCTTCGCAATTCATTATTGGTGATGTGGATATTCCTCTCAGTGGTAAATGGAGGATAGCTACATCTTATGGCAATAAAGATGTTTACAAAAGAAGAGATCTTTGGAAAGGTTTGGAACCTCACATTTCTAATGATTTTCCTTTAATCATTGGTGGGGATTTTAATTGTTTGCTTGCTCAAGAAGACAAGAAAGGAGGTAGAAGATTTCTTTTTTCTATGGGGCCTAAAGATATGAAGTCCTTTATGACTTCTAATGATCTTTATGAACTTAAATACATGGGACCTATGTTTACTTGGAGCAATAATAAGAAAGGGCCAGACCGGATTATGGAAAGACTGGATAGAATGATTGTTAACTCTTATTCTATTAATACAAACCAGCAACTTGTGGTCAAGCACCTTCCTAGAATCGCATCAGATCACTATCCAAATCTTTTGAATCTTCTTAATTCGTTTTATAAACCCAGCAAAGCTATTAAATTTGAGAACATTTGGGTTTCTTACCCAGCGTCATATACTGTAGTAAATAATGCTTGGAATAGAAATGATGTTGGTTCACCTTCTGATATCCTTAATACTATTATGAGAAGAACTCTAAAAACGTTTTTTTTTTTGGAGCAAGGCAAAGCACAAAAATTTGGAACAATTGAAGGAAAATCTCAAGAGGAAGATTCTACAACTTCAAGAGAAGGAAGATGTGAATGAAATGCTATCTTCTGATAAAATCAATTTGCTGAAATTCAAAATTGATGAATTATATTCTACATTGGCTCGGTTAATTACCTGGTGGAAACAACGGCAAAAGTAAAGTGGATTACCGAAGGTGATCAAAATTCTAAATTCTTTCACTCTTTTGCTGAACATTCCATTTGCATTAATTAAAAAAAAAGTAGTACATAGAAAGTATGGAAAAATTAGCTGCCTTCCCTAGGCAAAAAACAAAAGTGGGAAGGTCTAAGACTGTAAAGACAACCATACAAGTATGACACAACAAAAGGAAAGCAAAAAAGTAAGGAGAAGAAGCCCCTTTGATTCACAAGGAGGCCCATTCCGATTGCATGCCTCAGAAGTTCCAGTAGTGCATAGAGAACAACTCCAGAGGGGGGAGATACCTGAGAAAGGGGTCAACCTGCCCGAGGGCAGAAGGATATCCCATTGCTCCGGCAGCCGTTTGTGCACCACAGTCCCCCTAAGACATGTATACAGGTTGGGTCTCATTGTTCCTCAAAGGGGACAAAGTCCCCGCCAGTGTCATCTTGCAAGTTCTTCCTCCTTTTCCTGGGCAGGGTGGTAATCGGCCCAAGCTGGAGCAGTTGCTTCTCCATGAATGACTTGGGGGTCTTGTACCGTCGCTTTGAGAGATTGATCGTCGATGGAGAGGCATCTTGAGCCGGTTTAGAAGCATTGAAAGCTACCTTTTGATTCTTGGAGAGAGAGTTGCTCGGGTTGACAATTCTGTTGGAGATCTCCTCCATTTGCTGCTGGATTTCCTTGGTAGCTCGGGAGAGAGAGCCCTAGTCGGTTTCTTTACTCTGTCCAGTAGTTGGGAGCACAAAAGAGCCCTTCTTCTTGCCTTTCTTCTTACGAGTAACCAGATTCCACTCTCCAAAGGAGTCCTCCTCTTGCTCCTCACGGTCAAGGGGACCATCCTTAGCAGGTTGTTCCGATCCAAGGGGGTGGCCGCTCACGGGTAGGTCCCTTGGTTGGGCTTTGTTGGGGTGTTGGGCTCGAGCACTAGTGGGGGTCGCCCCTCCACCATTAATCTTCGACGAGCACTTTCCGGTGGCATGACCGATGTGCCCATAATCGAAGCAGAAGTTGGTAAGCCCTTCGTATTCAATTCTTTGGAAGAATCGCCCATGAATACCATTGATCCAAACTCCCGGGAGAAGTTTTTGGGAAAGGTATTTCCTTACACAAATGCGTGCAAACAATGACCTACCCCATGTGCTCGTATGTGAATCCATCCAAAGAGGCTCCCCAATCCCATTAGCAATGCGTGTGTTGTTAACATCCCAATAGATCAACGGTAATTGCGGCAAACGAACCCAGATTGGGGAATGGAGTCCTTGCATCGATGAGGGAGAGAAAGTGGAGGTCCACTTGTCCATACCTATGATATTTTCGGCCACAATCCATGGCCCACTAGCCAATACGGCATCCCTTGCCTCAACGCTTTGAAATAGGCAAATGAAAGTATTGGCGGCAATGGTGATGATCTCAAAGTCCCCAAAATGATACCATCTCCGTTTCAGCTCTTCACGAAGGAAAGGGAATGAGATCTGACGCCCCATTATCTTTGCTACGATCGCTTTATCAAGTCTTGAAATGTTGCCACTGATAGAACCAATTTCTGGTTCAATCGAAAGGCCATCCTTAGCAATCCACTGCTCACGGCTTAGGTGATCAATTGGCACATGTTGGACCTTGCTCCATGCGAAGGGTCCCTTGGCAAACCCGTTCGGCTGCAGGGACGGGGCCTGCGTTGGCTGCAGCAAAGGTCTTGGCAAGTTCTGAGCTTTGGGGACATTACCACAAACACCTTGGGGGCATGCCTCAGCAGTTTTTTCTTCACCCTCGGCTGGACCAAGGGGCTGTTCACACCTAAGACTAGCATTATTTCCCTCATTCATAGTGTAGTCCATCTCCACAGCAATCCCTTCCCCATTCAAAACAAGTCCTGGCTCAGGATGCTCCTCAAACTCGGTGCAGTCAGCCCAAGAAACAGCCCCACGATTACCAGGAAGGATGGCTTCCGCCAATACCTGGAGCTGCAGCTCAGCCCGAGTGCAGCTGTCATCGTCCATGGCTGTTTGGGAGCCCGAATCATCCTTCAACTCCTCCATCTTGTTGGTTTCATGCTCCTCCTGGTTGGACTCAGCAGGTTCGCCGTCCTCCATACCATCGCTGCTCGCACGCGGGGAGCCATTGCTCGGGCTATAGCAGCTCCCTTCCACAGCCTAGTCGGGGCCTTCCTCCCGACCAAAAGCCCCATCACAAGCAGCCCCTTTAGGAGGTGATATGTCGATAGAGCTCATAATGAGCTCCCGAACAGCTATAGGCTTGGTTAGTGGTGATGAGATGCCCAGCTCGAAGTTCCCCTTAAGAGGCGTGAAGGTGGTGTTCAGTCCCTCCCTAGCAGCAGCCGTCGAGCCCTTAGAGGCTGTAACTTTGCTCGACTCCTGAGCATTCTCCTTGCCCGGTCTTGAAGGGTTAGAGGCCTTAATCCCCTTCTCCTCCCAAACTCCAAGAGGAGCCGTTCCTTTGCTGGAGTTGGCCGAAAATCTGCCAATACCCGGAGATCTGGCCAGATTCCATACCCTAGAGGCTTGTGCCGCCGGCCACCACCGTCGGCATCTTCCGTAGCAAGCACTTGCCACCTATTTCCTGGTGTACCATCTTTCTTGCCTCCGCCTCTACCTCCATTTCCCCCATTTGGAGGAGGTGACCTAGGGCCACCCCCTCTAGCCATCCCAAAGCTTCTCTCTCTAGAACCACTCTAGTGAGAGAAAGAATTGGGAACAAATGAGAGGATTTCCACTCTTTTCCTAGTGCTAGGAAGAATGACAATTTCATTTCCAGCAATTTGATTGAAAATCAAAATGAGATTGAAGTTGTTCTGATCCATTATTTCAAAAATAAATTTTCTGAAAGAATTTGTATACTTGATGGATGGCCGGTTAATAGAAACTATCTAGATGAGGAAGATAGATCTCAGCTTTGTAAAGACTTTTTTATTGAGGAAGTGGAAGAAGCTCTTAAAGGATCTACAGGTTTCTCTGCTCCTGGAGAAGATGGTATTTCTTATTCTTTTTTGAAGAGTTACTGGCACATTATAAAATTTGATGCATGGAATGCAATTCAGTTATTCATTCTTACAGCTGAGATGAATAAGTGTTGGAAAAAAACTCATATTGTGTTGATTCCCAAGATCAAGAATCCGATTTATGCAGCTCATTACAGACCTATTAGTCTTTGTAATACGGTCAATAAATTAATCTCTATAGTTCTTCTGAACAGGCTCAACAATATTATTCCAAAACTGATTTCATTGGAGCAAGCGGCCTTTATCAAAGGAAGGGCGCTTCACGATAACATCTTTATTACCCAAGAATTATTTCATAAATTCAGATATTCTAAAGCTTCTAAAGGTTTTGTTTCTATCTAGTTAGACATGGAACAAGCATATGATTCCATGGGGTGGTCGACTCTTTGTTAAGTGTCGGAATATTTTGGTTTTCTGGTACACTTCTCTAAATTGATTGTGTTGTGAATTGAACCCTTCTTTTGCTATTTTAATAAATGGGAATCCTTCAAATTTGATAGAAGCTAGTAGTGCCTTTAGACAAGGGTGTTCCTTGTCTCTTTATATCTTTATTCTTTGCTCACAGCTGCTGTCAAATGCTATCTTGGAGAGGGATAATATTGGTGTTCGGGTAAGCAGCAATAGTCCAAGAATCTCTCATATACTATATGCTGATGATATAATTGTTTTTGCTGAAGCTAAAATCACCAAAGTGAAGCTGATTAAGGGAATTATTAAGAAGTATTGCAACTGGACAGGACAAAAAGTCAATACATCTAAATCTGCTTTGCTTTTTGGTAAAGTTGTCAGATCAAGGATGAATAGGAAGATTAAAAACATCATGGGCTACAAAGAGGTGAAAGAATTCTGTTACCTTGGCACTAGATTGGCTTTGAGAAAATTATCCATATCAGATTATCAATTCATTATTGATAATGTAATGAAGAAACTGAATAGCTGGGTTTCCAAATTTTTGTCTATGGCTGGCAAAATCACATTGGTTAAGGCGGTAATTCTTTCCATTCCCTCTTTTCATTTAACTGTCTCTTTAATTCCAAAATCAATCTTGAAGAGATTGAGAAATTATGTCGTAATTTCATTTGGAACAAAAGGTAATAATGGGCAATGCTTACACTATGTGAGCTGGAAAAAACATTGTGAACCTATTGATAACGGTGGTAGGGGACCTCATTCTTGTTCCAATAAAGTTGGTCTTCTTAGAGCTAAATTAGATTGGAAGTATTTAAAAGAGGGTGATTCTCTATTGCATAAAGCACTGTTTCCTAAATACGGTTCTGTTTGGAGTTCTGGAAATAGAAATAAATCTGTTTCGGTGGCTTGGAAGATAATAAAAGATGGGAGCAAACATCTAAAACCAATTGTGAGGTGGGAAATTGCCAAAGGCCAATCTATTAATGTGCCAGAGGACATCTGGATTTTTGATAAAAGTCTCAACAAATGGCCAACATTTGTTAATTCTCAGATGAATTGGAATGAATTTTGTTCTCTGGACAATTTTATAGAGGCGGGTTGCTGGAATATTATAGAGTTGGAAAAATTTTTTTGTCAGGAACTTATAAAGCTGATTTGTATGATACATATAAATAATGAGCTTGGAGAAGATCAGTTATAGCTTACTCATATGGAATCAGGTAAAACCGTTACCTCTATTGCTGCAGCTTATAATGTTCAATATTCCCCTGATTCCAGTAGATGGAAATGGCTGAAAAATTCTATGCTGAATGGACGTGCTAAAAATTTCTGGTGGAGGGTCTTAAATAATGCTTTGCCTACCTTTTCTTTTCTTTCCTATAGAAGAATAGGAAGAATGGTGAACTATCCAAGAGGTTGCATCGTAGAGGAGAATATTGACCATATAGTTTGTAATTGTTTGAAAATTATTGATGTTATTCATCATCTGAATAATTGGGGAATTGGTATTCCAAGGTTTTCATCCAAGGAAGAAACTTTTAATTGGTTGGAAAAGCAAAATGTATTCATTACCAATATTTTCTGTAATGCTATTCATCTCACTTGGAAAGAGAGAAATGAATTAGTCCATGGAAGAAGGAAAGAAGCTCGATTTTCATAGCTGCGGAGGCCATTATTTAGGTAGAACTTCTAAATCTATCAATTATACCTCTATGGGCCGGTTGAGTACTAATCAGCTTAGGCTGTTAGAAGATCGTTGATACTCTACTCCACCCAATTGGATCAAGATAAATGTTGATGCGGCTTTATTTTTTTCCTATAAAGGCGGCATAGGTGGAGTAGTCAGAGATCACAAAGGTCAGTTGATTGCATCTTTCGGCTATCCTCATATTCGTTGGGATATTACTTATCTGGAACTTCTTGCCATAACATCCACTCAAGATGTTATCAATAAATGGAAATACGATTACAATGGAGTCATTATAGAGAGTGACAATGAAAATATCATCAAGTTCATTCACAAAGCTCTCAATAAAGGAAAAAGAGGTAATAATAAGTTTTCCTTTATAATTTATTTAAACTTTGTTTTTTTAATAGCATTAAGAGGAGTTTTAATAAGTTAGAGGATCTTTGTGATAACTAAGGGGTTTTTTCTTCTTTTTGGTGGGAATATTTACTTTTGGACATGGTTCCTCCATCATTAGTTAAAATTTTGATGGAGCAATCTGCAGCTTGCGTTTAGCATGCTGTTGCTTTCTGTGTTTTCTCTTTTTTAGTTTCTAATGCATTTTATTTCCCTTTCAAAACAAAAACCTTCTTGAACCAACATCCACATACGATAGTCTATAGACTGTAAAATGTAGATAATTTATTTTTCTAGAAATCAAATGGTATGTTGTCAAATAGGGGTGGACGAGTTATAGAAGAACCCTCACGAGTATTACAGTTACCAAAATGAGCCACGATCGATTTTTAATGTTTCATTTTTTAAACCCCATCCTGATACCAACTGAAAGTACGAGATGCGCCAAGAGGGGGGTGAATTAGAAATTTTTGTAATAAGGTAATAATCCTAAACAGCAGTTCTAATTTTTTTTATTTTTAAAATTTAAATAAAAACATAACCTGATGTAGAAGAGAATGATTAAAACATGGATTCACATAAGTGGTGAAATTTTAATAACATAACAAAAGATCTAGAATAGACTTTTCACCAAGCAGTTAAAATAAATGTAAAATGCAAAACAAAAGTAAAGTAAAGTAAATAGAAAAAGCACACTAGAAGAATTATAGTGTTTAGGTCACTTGACCTACGTCCACTCCCCGGAGTCGTCCACTCCAGGAATTTCACTACTTAAAAGTAATTCCCTTTTTCCCCACAGCATGGAAGAGAATCCTTTATAAAAACCTCACTTTCACCTTCCCAAGACTGGCAGAGTACGAAATTCTATGTCACCCTCCCGGTGATGGCAGTGAACCTTCTCATTTTTCTCCCTCCTCGAGAAGGCAAAGTACCTTAGAGGACATGAACCTTGAAGGATCTCCCCTTTAGAAAGATTCCCACAAGATCTTCTTGGGCCACAGGAGGAGCAAGCGTGCAGCATACTCAGAGCAATCTTGTGATCCCCTCACACTCCTACCTCACAAACTTACCTTCTCCTTCCTCTTATGGACCCAAAATTTCACCATGAAGCTCCCTGTCAAGAAGTCCCCATCTTGTCATGTTCCTCCCTCATTTCCTCTCTTAAAAGATAGAACTTTCATATATAAATAAGGCTCCAAGAAGCATTTTTAATTTAGCCATTTCTGTTCATACAGTACGATCCAAGATCGTACAATACGATCATTAAAAAATAGTCTTTATCCTAGTACGAAGGAGTACGAACAAATAATTTTTCTAAACAACATCGTATAGTACGATATGAGTATAGTACAATATGATGTGTTATATTACTTCTATTTGCGTAGGGCGAATGCTGGGATAACCAAAATTCTTATCTTTCCATCATCTAGTATGATATTCTTCTCACAGCATGATTTATTAAAAGCTTCAGGTCATTTGGTATGATGTTCACATAATTTAGTACGATTAGTTCGAAAATTAAAGGATCATTAGGTATGTTAGTCGGACGATAAAAAATAATCTTGGTTCATCATAAGGTACGAACATGTTCGTACTGTATGAATACCAACCATAAATTAACCCTTGATTTAATGACAAATCACGGCGGTTAATTTAAGTAAGTATTTAAATAATTGTACTGTACGATTGGATCGTACAATATGATTAGTTCTAAATTTATGATTTAAGAACTTACTTAATTTAATTTGGAGTCTAGGGTTTCTAATTAAAAACATATTGTATAATACAATAATGATCGTATAATATGATAAGTTCACTGATAGTTGTTGAGCCACAATAGGTCGTACAGTATGATCTTAATTTGTAAAGTATGATTTATAGAGAATAAAAATTTTGTTTTGATTGAAAACTCTCCTCCTATGTGTGTGCATGGTTGCTCAGTGTGCATATACTTTGTGGCCAGACTCAAGAAAAAAAAAATTAATGTTATAATGTTGCAAACTTCACATTCTACTCTACCCAGTCTTAAGTTTTCTTGTTATCTTGAGTAATATGTGATCTCCCTGAAATGTTAGTACCCAGAGACAAGGGAAAAATTCAAAATATTCAAAGAATAATGAGATAATTCAAATCCACATTATTTGTCATCGTCAAAATATTAGGCTAGGAGTCATGGACTGCAACAAATTTGTATTCTCTCAATCGAGTTTAACAGATCAAAAGGGAGAAAGACATATTGTCGCTATTACATAAGTAATTATATATAAGTTTGAAGGATGATGATGGTCGAAATAGAAAGAAATATCTACCTAGTATATCGCCCTTAGGTTACATATTAACAGATTAACTAGTGAATCTATTCATAATGGATTTAGATAAAATATTAGAAAGATAGTTACCTGATAGAAAATAGAGAAGATATATGCATGAATCCTTTATCTATTTCACTAATAATGACACTCTATATAGTCTTATTCAGTTCAAAAGTGATATAACCAACTTCTTATATTCACTTGAATTGAATTGAACACGAAAATGGCAAAGAATGCATAATACCATCAAGAATTGGTCAACGGTAATACCAAAGCATTAACCATGGTTTCTCAAATTTCCTATGGAGAGGTTATGAATACAAGATCGTATTAGACTATATTAATGCAATGAACAAGATCTCTAAAGTGATGAATCTTTTGATTTACTTTGGCTTTCTAATATGATATGCTCTATTGCCACTGGGTAAAGTCATAACAAGGTAGCTGTATGGAGACTAGTGTCTAGATTGAATCCTTCAATCTGGAAATGAAATGCACTTGACTAAACTCATGACTTGCAAGCAACGAATGCTGATGTTGAAAGTCAATTTTTCTATTTTCCTTCTTATTCATCAATCTCCAATCAAGACAAACCAGGCACTACGATATGACGTGAAAACATCCGATCCCATTTCGATCTCGATAAATTGAATCATCTTGCGCCATATATACTAAATTTTTTTGGGAGACATGGTCAAAACCAATTAAAAAAGGAAAATGTGAAATAGCATTGCATAAGAATAGAAGAGTAGTGTTGTTATGCAACAATTTCTTCTAATAAAAAAGAAATTTCTACAATATCGTAGATGATAGTGCCTTTCCCTCTTTATGTGAGCTAATTTATCAACAAATAGCCACCCAAAGGTGCTTTTACTAAACTTACAAAATGCCAAGGTCTTTTCCTCACTCAAATAAAGCTCACTTCTATCAAAGACATCCTAGCTTGCTCTAAATTTAAAGGAGAGACTATCAAGAGAGGGATAGAGCTAATAGATGACAAATACATTTTTTTCCAAAGAAAAAAAAAACTCATCTATTCTTCTATCCTAGTGTGCTCTAACCATACAAAAATTATGAAACATCCAAGTACCGACTTATAAGAAGAGAGAAGAGCTACTAGTGGCTAGGCTACATTCCCATATAGCTACTATACCTAATAGAAAGGGCAGACCTTAGCTCAGTATGGAGGGAAGACTACCTTCTGACAGAGTGCTCTATCTCTAGAAGAGCATACTCTCTTTCTTTGGAAATTGTTATGAGACTCGATCTAGAAACATAGCTACTAGAAGAGGAAAAAGAGTATATAGCTCAAATGCCTAAGGGCTAGGAAAGCTGAAACTCAAAGGCAATGGAGGAAGGGAATGCTGGGCCTAAACCTAGAAGGAAAGACTTGAGATTCACTAGAGGATTCTCTATAATCTCCATCACCCTAACAACCAACAATGAAATTCTAGCTATGAACCATTTTTTATGTTCTTGGGTAATAGAATCAATAACATAATCAAGGGTACCGAGCTTGCCTCAATATTGACGTAGAAGAAGGCTAAGGAAACTAGGCTATTTGTTAGGATAAGATAATGAAGTTAGACTAAGATTCATAATTTACTTTCTCTATAAAAGAATTTATAGAAGAAGATGTGGAAGAGCCATGCCATTTAAATAACCTCAAAGGAAGATTTTGATTCTGGGGCTTGGGATCAGGATTTTACACTAAATAAAAGATAGTGAAATTATTATGAAAGTACAAGACAAGCATGTATGGAACGCCAATCATGAGAGGGAAAAGGATACCAATTAATGGAGGAAATAGCCCTCTTTTTATTCTCCTACGAGATTTGGAGGACAAAGAATAACACGCATCTATTTCCTCTACGAAGAATAGAAGGAACCTCTTCTCTTAGATAATCAGTTGTGCACAAAGATGTTCCAACTTTTATAGAGAGCAACTCTAGAGAGAGACACTCTTCATCTATTTCTTGGGAGATACCATAGCACAGTGAGACCTTACATCTCATTGACATGAACAAACTCACTCATATCCTCCCTACCTTTAGTCACTCTTTGAAAGAAAGAGATAGAAAGCAAGAAAAGCCTAAAAATAAAGACAAACAAGAGTAGGTAGAGTATTCATAGACAAACATATGAACAAGTTACCACGAGTAATACATAAGAAAAAACCCTCACTTAAGAAGAAAGATATTCAGCATGATGATTTACCACTACAAACAAGATTAGGATTTGAGATAGATAAAAAATAGTCCAATCTAAGAAACCTTAGGGAGAAATAATCCTACTAGTAAGCAAGTATAACCAAGCCAGGAATGATTCTTTGCTTGTACTAGTATTGTTTGGTGTTACTTTTTCATAGATAGGACTGTAACAAGAAACAAAAACTAAAGTTAGTGTTAGGGTCAAGTCTGAGGGCCCCCCTCAAAAGTTCCTTGAGTTTCCATCACTAGGATGTATACCGTGAGGATCTGCTTCAGTAAGTATTCTCCCAAAGGCAATGGCTAATGTTCATTAACTTCTTTTGTCGTGTTCATCTTTCTATCGCAGGCTCAGGTGGACTGGGGCTTTTTCATGAACCAAAGAGTTTAGTCATGTTGCATAATTTTTCTAAGGGGGTGGAGTATACTTTTTACAACTATGATAGAAAACCAATAATATACTAGGAGAATTAGCAGTTCTCCTCACCTACTCTATAAGTCTAGTCCACCTATCAAATAAAGGAAATAGCGATTGTACCACATTGCTTTGAGATTGGAATGAATGTTAGTCAAAAATAATGAAATCAATATAACTCTACTACAAGTTATGAGAACATCATGCCTATTACAATTGTGTGGCTTTTCTGCATGGTTGGAGACCCCCTATGAAAAAAAAAGTAGGGTGGTATAGGAGAAGCTCAACTTTCTAATACAAGATAGAGTGTTTAGGGTACATTTTGTCTTTGTCAAGAATAGGGAAACAAAAGTCCCATACTAAAGATATCTTGGGAAAGCAACTCTATAGATTTAGTAGTTGGATTACCAAATACCCAATCGGGTCATGACAACTGGGGAAAGTCAATTGATTCAACAAAATAATAGGCTTTAAGTTGTGAAGGATCACAAATGATGAAATAGAGCCAACCTTTCTTACGATGCCAAACCTGTTGTACCGTAGTCGTTTTTGCAGTAAGGAATATGATGGTTTTGGTGATAATTTTTTAAATAGGGAGGCTTCCCTCCTGAAAAGAAGGTGGCATATATTTGTAGGGCGAATAGGGTTAGTCATCTTCTTATTAGCTTGATGGCTATGATAAAAGAGCTGGCAACATTTCATTCTCCAAACCATAACAACTGATTTTGTCTGCTTGCACCGTTCAACTATGTTCACTCACTCTTTCAGGTTTGATTCTTTTATAAACATTGAGGAGGTCAGAGCCCTATCAACCATACATTTTCCATACTAGTGAAAAATAGAATAGAATCCTTACCTAATCAACTATATATACAATAGGAAGGAAAGAATTACATCCACTTTTAATGCATTCTTTATTACTCTATTCATATAGATAAGACAAAGATACTATTTATGGAATTATGCTTAGAGTTATTCAATAAGAAGATAACTAGAGGAACCTAAAAGTCCTATCCAAGAGGTAAGGAATTGTATTCCCCTATCCTCTGCATTTGGCTAGCATCTAGTCTGCCTCATTTAGCTACATCCCTTAGGGTGAAACATACAAAAATTCATGCGGTTACATCAAAGTATCAACTAAGAATCTTAGAATTCCTTTTTCCTCTCCCAGTGCAGGAAGGAAAAGCTTAAGAGAAATCTTAAAGGGAAGACTTTCTACCTCTATCCTCAACTCCTTGTCTAGAAGACACATCTAATTCTAGCCTATAAATCCTTGCTTCCTCTAATCTTTCCCATTATCCCAACTACATAAAGAAAGAAGGCGGTTACCCTTACTAATTAATTCTTATCTATCCTAATTTGATAAAAAGTCACTATGTCCATCTCATAGAGGATGCAATGACTTAGGCTACCCCCCTGTGCCTTCCTTTCTACCTCGGGGAGGAAGATAAGAACAAGTAGGGTAGGTCCCATCCTCTTCCACTAGAAATGGATTCTTCTCTTAAGGCTTCTTGCTAGTAATGATAAAACCCATGCTTATCTACCTTCAGAAAGATGATAGATAGAAAGATAACTAGATTAATGTCTTTGTCTGCTATAACAGAAAGCAAGAGGAAGATGCAAAAAGGCAGGAAAATGATAAGATGGTGCTTCTTTGCATCTTCTCGTCAGGATCTATATATAGGGGCATCATAGAAATCCTTCTCCTTCTATCTAGAGATCTTATGCCTTGCTTCCTTATTTCTGGTGATTAGAGTCTTCTGTTCGCAGTTTTGAAACTTGCTATGAGTGCCTTTTCCCTTTAAACCATAGGACATTGCTATGAGGGAGGGTCCTTTTCTTCAAATGCTCCCTCCTTACTCTATCTCTTATAGTATCAGTTTCAGGCTGTATTTCACTCAATAACAGTTCATGCCACAAATTTTCTTTTTCTTCCATCTTATGGTTATATCCTCTTTGATATGTTAGAAAAGGGGAGTGAGAAGGTTTGAATTTATTCCTTTCAATGGTTCCTCCATGTCTCTAGTACGACAATATGAGGGATAGATCTAAGAGGAAGAACTCTCAGTCTAAGTAACATTACAGATATATGATAGATAGAGAAGTAAAGTCTTTTCATCTACTTTACCACACTCTGATCTTCTTCTTCCGTAGCTCCTGCTTCCTTTCACTTTTTTGAGTTAGCTTTCACTGCTTCTCAGGGAGGGGTCTTTATCTCCAGGTAGAAGTATGCAAAATACTCCTTCCCTCTACCCTTATCTGAGGAAGGCTCTGTTAAGTGCTTCCTCATCTGGGCAATAACGATGCCTTCTAGTGCCTTCTTTTTTATTTATGTGGGTTAGTAAGGATCAAGGAGCCATTCTTTTTGCACTAATGATGTGTACAAGCTCAATTGTTTTCATTGCTACACACCTTCTCTCATCCCCCATCATGTAAATGGAAAAAAAAACCGAATCGAAAGTGGTTAAGGGCATGAGGTTCCCCATTCGGGAGGTAATTTGACCATGACGTTTCTCACACATATCCCTTTTTTATATGTAACCAATGGTTTCCTCACTTATGCTATATTCCTTAGCCTAAGCCTTAGAGAAGGGGAAGAAGGAAGCAAGAGCAAGGCGCTACTTCGAGGAGTATTAGCAGAATTAGAGCTCTGGGATGAGATAAAAACTACTTTCCTTCGTATTGATACTTACTAAGCTAAAGGCATAGAGTCGTTGTTCACACATCTTGGTGAAGAAGATATGACTGGTGTGGTTTTTGCTTCTTTCCATTCTCCCCTAGTAGGCCACTGACTGAGAGATTCTTTATTGAAGAAATAACTGATGCTATTTTTTCTCTTGAGGGAATCACTGTTGTTAGTGCTCGAGTAGGGGCATTATATTTTTGTTTCAACTCTTAGTGAACAAGACTCTAACCTATCTTTTCTCAAAATTGACTTACAATTGCTATCAGGTCATACAGGAGAGTCCTTTTTATATGAAATGGAAGAATTAGCCACACCAATAGAAGGTCAAAAGCACACATTCAGCTCATGGGAAGCAATAGAGTCGACATTCTCCCTATTATTGTAGTAAGAAGCCCTTCTAATGAATCTCTTTATGGAAGGACTACTTGTGGGTAGTGGTGAGGTATCTCTTATTAGTTTGAGTCACTGCCAATAGTTATAAACTCTTCTTTCTCGAAGGGAATCATAGACCTATCATAGCCCAGTCCATTAACTTTGCTTTTTTGCCAGGAAAAATTTTCAAAACTTCTTCCTGGTCATTACTTTCAAATGGGGGGTAGGTGATGAGGAAAATCCTTCTATCTTTGAGAAGAACATTTATTAAAAACAAATAAGGAAAGCAGTCGACTCACGCCAAGGCACAATAGACGAATAGGTGCGTAGCAATGGGTTTCGTAACAGAAAGAAAAAGTGATTCTACAATCAGATAAGACCAATACTAGTGCCTAGTCTTTTTGCCTATGGCTTTGCATTTAGGTTTGTATCAATTTCATTGGCGTCCAGCCCCTCAGTATAGCAAGCCTCTATATTTTTCTTTATTTGGACTATGAATTAAATAGAAGGAAGAAATGATTGACTTCCACTTTCTTGTTCTGCTTCTTTAACAAATTATTTTAAAGTTTTCTCTATTTCTTTTCAGTGTTGGGGAGAGTCTAAGTAAAAAGAAGTCAAAAAAGGTCACGAAGATTCAAATAGGGAGAAGATATAAAAGAAGTATTTGGCACGTAGTGAACTTCAATATACAAATCACCTCTGGAATGGAAGTAACCATGATTCGATTCTCATTCGTGGAAACACAAAAGGAAGTACTGAGGGCCGAGGAGCTTCATACAAAGAAAAATGCGTGTAGCATTACGCTAATCATTTTTCTCATATCAATAATTATGTTAGTCTAGTATTGGATTAGCTTTTTGGGTCTTTTCTATGAGCTATCAAAAAATTGATGAACTTTCTTTTTTAGGCATCACGAGCTTTCACCTTTTAGGGTCAGGTCAGGCTTCCACCTAAGCTGTACATATGTTGATTTCCACCTCATTTTTTTTTCTTATATCCTCTAACTGTGTGGATCCAATCTAAAAAAATGAGATGGAAGAGGACACACATCCCATAAAAGGTCCTAAATCTTTAATTCGCCTGGTTGCTTTTTGTTCTTCTATTTTTGTTGCACTCTACTATAAAAAAAAAGAAAAGAATTTAAAGAAAAGCCTTGCCTTAACTAAGAGTCAAACATCTTTATAAGGCTCAAAGAATAAGTGAGATATGGTTGATAATAATTAATATATAGGCTTGAAAAGAGTAATAGCTTGATAACATACTACTTAATAGATTTACTTGCCTAACTAACTAAAGAAATTAAAGGGGATATGTCATTCAATTCACTAGCCCCAAATTAGCTTGATTGGCCTTGCCTACTTCAAGCTTTCCTACTATAAAGGCAATCTTCCATGATCCTTGCCTATGGCACATGTCTAGTATTGATGGAGAGGGATACAGATGAGGATATTGAGTATTGTCCATTTGGAGAGATTCAATCCTTGCTTCTTTTCTTATGGGGCGATAATTTATTACATATTCTAAGAGTTTAATGACTTATAAGATTGATTAGTGTCACAAAGTATTTCAAGAGTAATGATCCGTACCATTTTTCTAATGAGAATTGGTAGTGGGGGACAGGAACACGGTCTGGAATGAAAACTAAAGAGTATATGGATCAGCTATTTGATAGATATTATAGCCTTGACGACAGGTAATCTTTTCTGTATGGGGTTAGGCAAGGGACTCCCCATAATCAACGTGAAATGCTCACTTTTCTACTCCTTATAATCGCAACTTAGATTTCACCCATGATGTAGGACCTCAACAAACTCTCCTGGTAACAGTCTATTATTTCATTTTCAGGAAGTAATAACGAAAACTTCAGAGGGTAAGGTTTTATGCCATATGGTGCATGATTAAATAACCACTGTCTTAACTAGTGATGGGTATTTAGGACCCTAGAAACGGTATAAAATGCCATTCAAGAGATATAACTCACATTGAAGTCTCACGCCATAATCCTTAAAGAATTGAGTGCCTATGGAATTCACAACTAATCAAATTACCTTGAGTGAGAGAGATGCGTGCTGATGGAAAGTTTCTTAAATGAACAATTGACCAAGAACTTCCATTAAGCAATCATGGAAAGGATGAAAAAGTGCCTGCCATATTAGGTTCCCTATGGTAAACACACGCACTTTCCCACTGTCTTATAGTTTGACCATAAACTGACCACACTCTGGTCTTGCCAAACGACTATCCCACCATATTTCTTGATTGAGATGTATAAGATAATTGATTAACCAGCCTAGACCTAATGTACATTTTCTATCAGGTTCTATTGGATCATCATAATTACCAGTCATAATGTCTGTGCTGTTAAAGAACCAAGGACTCCCAATATTAGATAGTGTCTTAGGAGGAGTCATGGTCATCAAAATTGTGGCTTCAAGTGGTAAAATGTGCCACGCACTAAGTTACCATGGAAACCCTGACACGTCGATCCCTCAAGATGATTTTGTAGGTGTTTGGAGTTGAGGTCAAAACCGCTTGAACTAAATCGAGTTGAATCAAGATTTGGGTGATTCTGAGACATAAGCTGAGAGCATGGAGGAAGCCTTAGTCATTAATTCAACTACAGTCTTCTTACATGCTTCACTAGGATTATAATTTGGTATACAGATCGTGGTTTGGAGACATTTCTTCGCTCCTTTGATCAGAATTTTCAAACCTTAGATAAATAGTACAAGATCAATATCAATTTGACAATTCTATGTTTCGTTATCCTTCTTTGGAAATTTAGATAATAAGAGAAACTAAATGTGGTAGGCCATCTCCTGTCAAAGAGACATAAGTTTTATTTCATTGGTTACTTCAAATAGAATAGATTTTGTTACTTAATACCACATAATGTGCAATCCTACACATTTTAGTTAGGTATTGTCCTGTTAAAAGGGTTCCTAAAGCAAAATTAATTTGAAGAATTTCTTGCACTATATTATACACTACAATACAATGTCCCTTAGAGAACCTAGAAAACATCGAGTACCTTCTAAGGTACTTGTTCTACATATCTAAATGCTTTCCAAGTTAAAATAGTTCAATCACAGGCTTTCTTTTCTTCACTATCATTAAAAATAGGTAAACAAAGAAGCTTACTCGGACCAAGAGCTCTAAAAGAGTTTTATCTTTTGGGAAGGGAGGCACCTGAGCATGACTCAGGAAGTTCATTAACATGAATGAGTCTATATTATATAGACTCTGACGAAATCAATTAAGGTAAGGTGCGTAGTAATAAGACATTTTTGCCAATTTAGCTTCCTCATAAAACATACCGTTATCACAATAGCTAATTATTTAGCTTCAGACTTAGATACACTGGAGAGTAATGAACTCTCTATCCAGGGTAGCTTACTATGCTTAGATCCAAAATGCTAAGTTTTGAATGCACTGTTGAACAATTCTCTTTTCTACTATAGGGAGATAACCAGATGCGACACTATCATAACCAACCGGGTAGGATAACCACCATAGTAGGTTATCGAAAGGGGTATCACAACGGATTAATAGAGGATTGGAAAATCTTTTCTTTCACCAAAGCTTTGAACTAGCAAATGGAGGGAACTAGCACTGGGTTTTCTCTTTCATTCAAGAGTAGCTTATTCAGACATATATCCAGAAAAATACGGATTGATATCATCATTATAGGCTAAGAAAGGAGTAGTAATCTAACTTAGTTTACAGGCTTGTCGACACACTTTCTTGACCGGCTTCTTATCTACTAAAGATATGGGGCAATCTAATAAGCTATGATGTATCATTCTGGAACACCTATTGACTTCTTTTCCTCCTCCCTAAGCTCGACTTTAATATGAGACTGCTCCTTATAGATGCGAGATAAGAGAAAATAATGACAAAGATTAGAGTTGAAAGGTACGAACTACGAGTAAGGAGCTACCTCTTCATTTAGCAGTGACCAGTGGACTGGAGAAAAAGAGTGCCCAACGAAGGACCTATCTCTTTCTCTTATAGTACAATAAACTATAGTATAATAAAACTTCTTTCCACCTTATCTAAATAAGTCTTTCAATCAAGAGCAAGTTGTTAGCCTTATTCATCAAGCTAGAAGTCTTAATAACATTGTAAGTAAAGGGGACAAACTTCAAGAAAAAAACCTGATTCGTGAAGGAAAATTTATGGGTTTTCAAGTGACAGAGATTGATTCAGAAAAGAAACTCTCTGACAAGGGCGAACCTTGTTGACCCCACCGTCCTGTGATTTTCCAACAAAGCTGAGCACTTTGAAATTGCCTCCTCTTCTAAATCTCGGGCACCAGCTACCTTCAGTAGGAGAGTCTTGAAAGACATCCACAACCATTCAGCAACTATCTAAATCTATACTTGCAATAAAGGGGAACATCCTTTTCAACATAACACCATCACACCACCAATGAAACAAAATCTTCCTTTCATATTCAAGACTAAAATCTGAGCCATCCCAGAGAATATATGTATCTTGAAAGTTGCCTCTCCACAAAAAAAGAACTGTTGGAGCTGGTCTTAGGGGTAATGTTCCATACTCTCTCTCTCTCTCTCTCTCTCTCTCTCTCTCTCTCTCTCTCTCTCTCTCTCTCTCTCTCTCTCTCTCTCTCTCTCTCTCTCTCTCTCTCATAGTACTTCCACTGGATACATGTGTCCATAGTCCCTCCTATTAAGCAGCAAGCTTCTATAGCAACTTATATAGTAAGTTAAAGTTGAAATAACTTCAATTTTCTTAGTGTAGGGTGGTGACAATAACAAACTAGATCTTGAGAAGAGATTACACTTACTTAGTATGCAAGAAGCAATGAAGTCACATATGAATTAGGGATAAATATAGATGTGATGTTTGATGATCAGGATCAAGCTTTATTATTATTGTGCTCTTTACCTTCCTCTTTTAAGCACTTTCTTGACACCATGTTGTATGGTAGGGAGACCATTAGCTTAGAGGATGTTCAAAATTCACTTCTTTTATTTGATCGCTATGCTTGAGGGTGTAGGAGATGATAAGCAGTCTGAGGGATTATTGGTAAGGAGGAAACCTATTGAAAAGTCATCTAACACTAAACATTGTAGATGCAAGTCCAGGAACTAGGACGTTTCTTGATTCTATTGAAAGAAGAAAGGTGATAGTTTAAAGGAAAAAGGATAAAGCTTTTAGGCCTAGTAGCATGGTTGAAGTCCAATTCTTGTGAGTATGAGTGCCAGCAAGCCACTTTCAACCTCTACAACACTATTAGTTCAATAAGGATTTGTTCCAAGCAAACTATTAGCAAAGTCGATTCATGAAGCCAGTCGATATCAATCCTTGCAATTCAGGCAAGTCAGTACAGTACCAATACTTTCAACTATTTTCCTTTGATGAATCTTTGAAAACCAAGTCATCGACTGATTGAAGGAACTCACATTGACCAGAATAAATGAATTGGCATGATCTACTATCCTAACAGAAGAAGGAAATTCAAGGGCTCGTAACTATAAGAAATGAAGAAACTAGCACCTTTTTTTTAATGATATCTGATGCCCGTGGAGACTCTTTCATTTTGTATGAGTTCTTCTTAATCATTCAGAAGAAAATAGCATATCATATTTCTTTGTATCGTGGACTGGACCTATTCTGATTTTAATTATCAGTCACCTAGCTGCTACCAAGGATTAATAGAATAAAAATAGCAAAATTTTTGGGTCATCTCAATCGATTTAGATACTATACATTTCTCAGGATCAACATAGCATACTTCCATATATCCACTCAAAGGAAAGTCTTTTAATAATAGATGACCTTGGAAACCATGATCTGTTGATATACGAAAAAAATCTAGATGATTGATGGAAGAAACAACAGACATATTAAATACTTCTCGCTCACACCAACCAGTTAATGATAATGGACTGACTACCTAGCATATACGTGTGACTTCTTCTACACTTTTTTGTATAAAAATGCATGAGTTATATTGAGTAATCAGTAAATTATGGAAAAATAGAAATCTTCATTTTTGAAAGGGATGATCAACTCCATAAATATCGATCAAAACATGAACTCGTGTATAGGTATGCAATTTTAGAAAGCATAATAATGGAAATGGTAGTTAGTATTTGTATCAGTTCTATTCCCATGTTTCAATATTTTCATTTTATGTATCCATTGCTTTGGAAAATTTTCCCAAGTATATTTGAAAATGGATTGGTTATACATAAAGAGGCGTTAGAATTTTGTTCCGCTTCTTGCTCTTAAAATGAAGAAAGGCTTGTCGAATATCATTGGTTGGGTTGATCCGACCAAGAAAGGCATGGGAGTGGAGAGGCATAAGTGAAAAACAGGCAACCTATGAAGATTATTCATTACACACTTTCTTATAGTTCCAAGATCGGCTGAATGCTATAGTTAAGAATCGGGTATAGAACCCATGGGGTTGGTTAGAATTTTGATTATGAATCTGCTGTTAAACTATGTTTTCTATAGTTTTTGTTATTTATGAAGAGAAAATTTTGATAGTTTTTCTCTTAACCATAAATCTATTATTTACCAATCTAAAAAAAGTGAGGGAGGTCTATCTATATATACACCTAAATGAAGAACTATGTATCGCTCTTTTGATTATTCATGAATATGTATCCTGATCCATCTCTATTCATTTGTATGAGGTAAGAATACCTAAATGAAAGATATAATATTAACCTATCAGGAACCTAATTTGAGCTTATGGCATGAGAATTTTCAATTTTATGCTCTACTAACTGAGCTATCCTGACCATTCTTAGTCCATCATCTTAGCTTTTGACTTAAAAAAACACTCAAAAAGAAAATCTTAACAAATTGAACCAAGTCTCTGAATTTCTTAGATCTTCTAAAAGAAGACTATATTTGTTAATGTTAGGCACTATATATGGAATGGGAATGAATTCATAATGGAGATTCCTCAAACATATAAGTTAATTTGTATAGGTATTGTATATATACAAATGAAACTTCATTGGGATCAAATCCAAAGATTTCTGTTTGAATCAATTTGTGAAAGAATAGAGTGAATGATACAAATCTTGTTGTATAAATATGGTATGGAGGAGAAAGGAAGGATGTGGAAAACAAGATAGGAATTTCGTATAATGACATTGCACAACAATGTTTACAAGGGATGTAGCACAACTTGGTAGCACGTTTATTTTGGGTACAAAATATCACCACTTCAAATATCCCTACCTATTATTTCTCTTATTCATAGTGACAAGGGATTGGATTTATTTAGTAGGATCGGTTCAAATTGGACATCATCTTTCCTTTTTAAATAATATATGTATGCAAGATGCCTTGAGGGAATCCTTTTCAATTGTATCTACTATAAGAAAGCTCCCTTAGTTAAGTTTAATAGAATGAGGGTCTCGAAAACTCGATGTCATAGGTTCAAATGCTATAGAGCGTGATTCTGTTTATGTCATGTAGAATCATAAGAAAAGATCTTCACAAAACAAAGTAGAATTGAAAATTTAATTTGACCTCCTCCCTTTAAACTATGACCTATATCTCCAGTGATAATAGGTATGTCTCTCTATAAGCAATAATCCCATAAGGTACTTTTTTATACATTGCAGAGACCATGGTAAGAAAAAAAATTGACCAAATAGATGAGTGGAGGATAAAGTTTGATCATTAGATGATTGAAATAGGTAGTAAACGAAATCGGTTTATAAGACTCAGTCTTGAACTCCATAAATAATAATAAACATAAGCCAGAGGAGTTTTACCATTGACGACACAAGCAGCAAGAATGGGTTTTCAATAGTAGCTGCTAACGACCATCAAGAAGGGAAGATCTAACTAAGAAATTGCCATTTCCATTTCTAACAAAAATCATTGCCATTTTCCACCACCCGAAGAAAACTTCTTCCATTCCTCTATGAACTATACATTTCTCTGGATCAACATAGCATACTTCCATATATACACTTAGAGGAAAGTCTTTTTGTAATGGATGACCTTAAAAACCATGATCTGTTGATATACAAAAAAAATCTAGATGATTGATGGAAGAAACACCAAACATATCCAATACTTCTCGCTCCCACCGGCCGGTTGATGGAAATGGATTGACTACTCAACCTATTTGTGACACTTCTTCTGCACTTGTATATACACAAATGCATGAGTTATACTAAGTACTCAGTAAATTATTGACAAATAAAAATCTTTATTTTTGTGAGGGATGATCAACTCCACAAATATCAATCAAAACTTGAACCTATGTATAGGTATGTAATTTGAGAAAGCACAACAACGGAATGGGTAGTCAATAGTGGTATCAGATCTATTCCCATGTTTTGATCTATTCATTTTATGTAGCCATATCTTAGGAAAAGTTTCCCAACTGTATTTGAAAATGGATTGGTTTTACATAAAGAGGTGTTAGATTTTTGTTTTACTTCTTGCTCTCAAAATAAAGAAAGACTTTTTAAATATCACTAGTTGGGTTGATCCGACCAAGAAAGGCATGGGAGTGGAGAGGCGTAAGTGAAAGAGTTGCAACCTACCTATAAAGATTCCTCACTTCACACTTTCTTATAGTTCCAGGATCAGCAGCATGCTATAGTTAAGATTCATGTATAGAACCCATGAAGTTGGTTAAAGTTTTGATTTTAAATCTGTTACTACACTATGTTTGCTATAGTTTTTGTTATTTATGAAGGAAAATTTTGAATGATACAAATCTTATTGTATATATATGGTATGGAGGAGAAAAGAAGAATGTGGAAAACAAGATAAGAATTTTGTACAATGAAATTCTACAACAATTTATACAAGGGATGTAGCGTAGCTTGGAAGCATGTTTGTTTTGGGAACCAAATGTCATGGATTCAAATATCCCTACCTATTCTTTCTCTTATGCATAGTGACAAGGGATTGGATTCATTAAGTAGGATCAATTCAAATTGGACATTATCTTTCTTTTTTGCATACTATATATATGTAAGACACCTTGAGGGAATCATTTTCAATTGCATCTACTACGATAAGAAAGTGCCCTTATTTCAGTTCGGTAGAATGTGGTTCTCCAAAACCCGATGTCGTAGGCTTAAATGCTACAAAGCGTGATTCTTTTTATGTTATGTTAAATCACAAGAAAGCATCTTCACAAAACAAAGTAGAATTACAACATGAATTTGACCTCCTCCCTCTAAACTATGACCTATATGATCGATGATAATAGGTTTGTCTACCTATAGGCACTAATCCCATAAGGTACTTTTCTATACTCTGCAAAGACCATGGAAAGAAAAAAGTTGACAATATAGATGAGCGGAGGATGAAGTTTGATCATTAGATGATTGAAACGGGTAGTAAATGAAATTGGTATATGAGACTCATTCTTGAACTCCAAAAATAACAATGGACAGATGCCCGAGGAGTTTTACCATTGATGAGAGGAGTAGCAAGAATTTGTTTTCAATAGTAGCTGTTAATGACCATCGAGAAGGGCAGATCTAACTGAGAAAATGCCATTTTTATTTCTAACAAAAATCATTACATTTTCCACCACCTGAAGAAAAACTCTTCCTCTCCTCTGTGAACTAAAAAAAGAAAGGATAACCTTTCATTTTTAGAGAACAAATGAAGGGGAGAGATGTGATTCATCATTAAAGGGATAGGGATAAGGATTCGCAGGCGAGAAACATATGGATTTTTCGAAGGAAGGTAATTGTGCCACTAGACTGGAGGAAAGATTGAATGGAAAAGAACGTTGACTTGTTTGAATGTCCCCACCGGGTAGGAGAGAAAGAAGGAGAGAGAACAGAAGGCTACAGGCTTGAAAGGCGCTAGCTAATATTTACTCATTCAAGGTTTCATAAACAAGATCAAATCTATGGCCATGCCTCTAAGGTAGCTAAATTCCCTGGACATTCATCCATTTAGTGCAGTTATGATGTCATTACCGAGATCTTCATTCTTATTTCCTTATGGTTTGATCACATAACTCAATAGCTCCAAAACAAAATGAGCAATCATGTACTAAAAGATCTATTGTGTCATTAACTTTTTTTTGTGTAGGCAGAAGCCTCCACATCATTGACTTAATGGGCATAAGAATCCTATATAAATGAAACATTCAAAAAAGGAAACTAAAGATGTTGTGACACACAATGGATTATAGAATGTTCCTTTGAAGGCTAATTCCAAACATTAGAAGATAGAGAAAGAATCCCCAAAGGGGGAGACAAGTTTTGTATGCTTTTATTCCAATGCTGACATGTCAAATAGATAATTTATTCCTGGTAACTATAGAAAGCTTTCATTAAGTGAACACATCTCCGTAAGGGCGGGGAAAATAGATTAGAGCTTCAAGCAAGCATTACGTTGATGCAATCCTTAATTTTCTTGGAAATCACATAGAAAGCATTAACTAAGCTAGAATAGGAACAACAATTAGAACTCTTGTTTCCCTCTCCAACTTAGCTAAAACTAAATGAAGAAAGCATCATCCCCTATGGTTGATCCATAATGAGAGAGACCTTCCTTGATGCTGCTAACTATATTTCAATAAAATCTTTCTTTTTCCATGTGATTATCGTCATCTAACCGATTTGCCAAACAATAATACCCCAGACATCTATTGAGAACTTCTATTGTTGGTTATGGAACTAATTACATAGAGAAAGTCTTTTAGTTTATCTTATGATCGAAAGGAACCCATACACTACACTTCTATGGGATGTTCAAATCCTCCTAGACCTATAGTGCAGAAAGTGCATATTGCATGTCAAGAAGCCAATGGTAGCTTACAATATTATTCAGGTAGGTAACCTCTTTGACATAAGATCCAATATTAAAACTTAAAGATCACCCTCCCTTTGAAGAAAAGTGCTTTGTCCATATCTATGCAAATAGTTCTTTCACTTGCTTCCTACCTTAAACGTAACAATTCTAGCTAAAACCTTGCTTATGCTAGTTTTTCTCTCTCTTTATATGGGTCATCGTCCAACCTATCTCTCTTGCTTCTAGCTTTGAGTGCTTATGAGAGAAAGAGTGTATTTAATATAAGGAAGGCTAGCATTCTCTCTCTAGTGTCTTGTTATTGGATCCTTTTTTTTTTTTGCGTGCCTTACTAGGCGATATAAGGAAATTCAAAATGATTGTAGGAAGAATGAATGAAGCCTGGCCAAGAAACAAAAAAATCTACCGTGTTGTGGGGATTTGGAGCTTCGCTGCAAAAAAAAAAGAAAATTTCAACTATTATGAAAAATAATTTAGGCCAAACATCACCTCTCCTATTCGCCACTCCCTCCTACTAGGGTGTTTGGGCCTCTAATTATTTCAACTCTAGAAGGGGGTTGTATTCCAAGGGACTCAAAAGCTTCACTTATTATCAAGCTTGGAAATACTAAACATTAAAAAAATTGAGACAATGGCCACACCTTGATAAAATAGTGATGATGTCGTCAACCCTGAATATGTGGTTGGGGGAAGGACCACGCTAATCATCTGAGTGCGTGGTGTGTAGTGGTTGTGTCTGAGTGTCTTCTTACTAAGATCAATAAATGAGAAAATATACTATTATTGTTCTAAAGACTCCACACTTTTTCTCTTTCAAACTAGGAGGATTGATATTTTGCCAAGATGTGATCTATCTAGCACCAAGGTTAGAGTTGAACATTTATTTTTAATTTGTTTCACTAGATTGATGAATGATCAAAGTGAAATGCCTTAGGCATCTTTTGAGCATCTTCATCTTCCAAAATTCTTGGAGCTCTACGAAATTATTACAGAAGCAAAACATGGCTTGTTTAGAACTCTATTTTTCTTGTAGAAAGGGATCAGTTCTTTCGATTGGGTTAGGAAAGGATTCCTTCCTAAAGAAGTAGAGGAGCCTACTTAGAAAAAATTGTAGAAGAGAACCACCACGGTATGATTCAGGTCGCAATAATGGGGGATGAATTTAGTAACAAGGATCATGAATCTTCAAATTCGGTTTACTCTTTTCATTCTGACAATCACGTGAGGACGATGCCCCGTGTTCACACATTGGGCCTTGCTCTTTAGAGGTAAACGTATTACTTAAGTTAGAGCTCCTTAAGCAAGAGCTAAAGTATTATAAAAATAGAAGAATAAAATAAGATAAATAGATATAACATCTTAATATTCTTCCTCTTCCAAATGCGTGCAACACAATGTGCCCCATACTAGCGATGATAACGATCCCACTGGATCAGGTGTCATAACATGAAGGTAATTAAAAAATAATTTTGGGGCAACTATGGAATTTTCCCTTCATGCTCTCCTGCTTCTTGCTACCTGTGATGTACAATCTCAGAGCTCCAAAAAGGAGAGAGGCAAGCGAGCAAACTATACACTTGTATCCTCCTCTTAACTTCTCCAAAAAAGAGAAAAAAGACTAGAAATAGTTGAGTCTTGCTCGTCTCCTTTCTGTAAGAAAACACCCTGCCTAACTTTCCATCAGTATAGCTACAGAGCTCTAATGGCGTTTCTCTATTTAGATTCTTCATAGCGAACTTAAGTAGAACAAGTAGACTACAATATGGCAGGTCATGTATTGCAAGAAGATTACCAAAGAATCCAGACTAGACACAATCTTTGTGATCCTTCTTCTTTTCTACACCCCTCTCTAGAAACTTCTTCGAGGTTGGTGAGAACCGTTGAGCCATCGGATTGTCGAGCTTTTCTGATTTGGGTAGATTTCCCACATCATCAAGAGTGACCCAACTATGTAATTAAACATGTTCAACAAAGAGAATTTGGTCATGTAAAATTGATTAGCTCTCTCACTCAAAACTCACTCCTTTGGAGCTCGCACATGTTAAGAATATGCAGGGAACATTTGGAGGATGTTCATCAATGGAAACATTGGTGACTAAGTCAATGTGGTAGTAAGACCTCAAAATTGCTTAAATAAAGCTCTAGCAACGATGAGTAGGAAAGGATGGTTGTAGATTGCACTAGTAAGAATGTGTGGAAAGCTATTTTTGAATAGTTGCAAAAATGTAACTTCCATTCTATTATGAAATGAATGGAAGGAGTTGAAACTACATTCCATGTGTATATGTTTTGAAGTATATCTTAAAGCATTAGCTCCTTAGCTCGCACTCTCATTTTTTAAACAAAGAGTACTAAGCAGTGGAGAAAAGGCGTTGACTGGAAAAGTGTGCTATATGTTCTCGAGCTGTGAGGTTGCGTCATCTAAATATTTAGATGTTGGAGAGAAAATCCCCCTTAGGGTGAAATCCCATCCGCTATAGGCACATAAATTTCCGCGGGTCTTCAGTGGAAGATAATTAATTAGCTTCTCACAACATGTGCGGTCTAAAATCTTTAGGGCTGCTCCCTGATCACCACACACTCACCACACCAAACAGTTTCCCCCCCTCCCACCAAATGAGATAATATATTTTTTTGAACTGTTCAGTCGTACTGTATGACTATATATCGTACTGTACACATTCACAATCTAACATCCACCAATAGCAGATTTTCAGCTCTGTTGATCGAACTATAACGATACACTCGTACTGTACGATAAACATACCCGCAAAATTGTCCTACCGTACTGGTAACGATGACCTCCTCTTCGTACAATACGATCCACGTCAGCAACGATTGGGGACAAATTAAAGCCAGTTTGTACGACATATTGAGTATCGTACTGTACAATCCATTCAGCTTCGTACGGTATGAACCACATCAGCACAAAGGACAAATTCGAGTTAAAACGTTTCGGTACGATATTTATTATGGTATCGTACTGTACATCAACATATTCGTACATAACAAAACTTTGGTAAAAGTCGTACTGAGGGGCCTCGGACGATCGATATTTGCCTGACCGTACAGTACGATCACTATGGTACTGTACTATTGGACTGCCATTAAACCCCCCGAAACGTTTGGGTCCCGAATATTAAATTTGTATATCGTACTGTACGAACACTATATTCTAACTGTAGCGATTTGACGGGAAACCCTATAAAAAATCCATGCCTAGGCTGTTTCAATACACTCCAACCCTCTCCACACTCAGCACTTCCCACTTCGTTTTCACCCCTCCTGCAATGTCTAAAAAACGAGGACGGATGACTGCCGGAAGCTCGTACCTCCTCCAGTCGTCAACCTGATCACTTTCTGAATAGTGAAAATCGGAAGCCTACTACCGCTACAAAGGCTTGCAAAATTTCTCCCTAAAAAATGCTTAATCAGGCCGCTCTCAATATTCGAGGGGTAATGGGCCTTTTTTTGCTCCACCACCTTTCAACTCCTACTCACCCTTAGCGTTTCCAAACAATTCAGAACACTTTTATGAATTTCTTGCCAACCTCACCTACAACCGTTCGATAACACCACTTTTTCACTCCTTGTTTGTGGGCCGCCCGTTGAAATAACAGAGCCGACATCCGCCCCAACATATGGGCTGTCCACTGAAGGACCTATGGTTCGCTCTGTTTCTTACCGATGATTTTGATTGGAGCGATGTAAATAAAGTCCTTAGGAATACGATTTTTCATAAACATCATCCTCTAGACCCAACCTTAACCCGCAATGGCGCCTATAAATACAACATGTTCTTCGAACCTCTATCATACCCAAGGTGCGACCGCATCAATCTGACCCTACCCTGTCAGTCGCTACTACCTGATTATGTCCAACATTAAGTTTCGATGATGTCGATTTGAATAGCACTATATTCGCACATGACTTTTGTTTGTCTCCCACCACTCGATTGGAAACAAAATCTGGCTCTTGGTCACCTCATAGGATATATCCTCTACCATAAATATCAATTATCCTATCCTGGTGAAACCCGAACATGCTTCCCATTTCTATACGGATCTTCCTTCCGTATCCTCTTTCATCGGGGACATGAGCCAGAAGAAACCCTCTTAGATGAAGAAAAGGAGAAAGATGCACCAGCCCCCCAGCCGCAGCACAGCTCGACCACGACGCCAAGCTGCACAACCCCGAGCACCTGCACCAGCACCAGCTCCACCACACCCAAATGATGATTTAGTTCCGCCCGCTTCGACCACTGGCAGACTACTTGCCTCGACATCATATTCAAGAACAACATCAGCAATCACGAGGCTGATATGCAATGTTTGGAGAGCATTTTTACATCATTGATCACCGTTCGACACTCTATTTCAATACTTTCAGCCAAAACCACCTCCACCACCAACTGATCCCGGACCCATCTGACGAGATAGTCTTAGTATGCCTTGTAGGTTATTCTGTTTTTAATTTTTTTCTTTTTCTTTCCGCTTTGTGTGCTTTTAGTTTGCTCCTCCTTTTTTGTGCTGTCAAAAGGGGGAAGAAGTTTGTTGTAATGTTGTAATGCCCATTTATCTAAATGCATAGTATCCTTTTGTTTCGTATCTTGTATGTAGTATTTTTTTTCCTTCTTGTGTTTATTTTTTTTTTTTAACAACACAAAAAAAAAACAAAAAAAAGCATAAAGAAATATTTTTCTTTCTACTTGGCAACAAATATTTGACAACATCAAAAGGGGGAGATTGTTGACAACCATGACCCGAGTTTGAGATTTTGATGATGCCAAATAATGAGTGTTTTGGAACTGCATTTCCCCCCATTGATTATTATTTTAAATTGTTATTTTCCTTGAGCACTAACTTTTACAGGAAATCCCAAGTGACTCAGGAAGAAAGGAAGACTCAGACCGGGTAGATTAGGAGTATAGTCAAACCAATGTATTTTCCCTTTATATTGTATTTTTTACTTTATTGTAGTCTGGCCACAAAAAGCGTAAGAGTAAGAGCCCCCATGCACACGACACATTGAGAGTTCATTTTTTTATAACTGCAAAAAAATAACTAAAATTCTCTCTGGAGATCGTACTTACGATTTAAATTCGTACCGTACGATCCAAGATATGTGGGCAAATCTGTGAATAGATCTGTACTGAAACGAAGTCTCTCGTACTTGACGATATGTTTCAGATCCAAAACCCTAGCCTGTGTTTTTTAAATTTATGCAATGATTTTTGCGCGCTTCGTACTGTACGAACCTGTTCTACTGTACGAACCTGTTCGTACTGTACGATCCGTTTTTTTAAATACTTACTTAAATTAACCCCGTGATTTAGTGGCATTAATCCAGGCCTAAACAAAATTTTAATATCGTACTGTTACGAACTAAGACGTACCATACGATGAACAGAGACGAAGTATGATCGTCCCGGAGTAATCGTCCTGGACGATCTCTTGGTTTTGTCCACATCGTAAACTTACGATCGTAATCGTACCAAACGATGAACAAGAGATGACAATCCGATCGTCCAGACCATCGACCTGTACGAATAGTATCTGTTGGATCGTACCGTACGATCTTATATCGTACATACGAATTGTTTTTGAAATTTCGTACATCTTCGTACCCAGGACGAGACTGCTGTTTATGAATCGTTACTGTACATATCAGACATAACTGTACGCACAGTAACGGCTACATTTTGAATTCAGAGGTTTTTCGAGCCTTTTTTAGATATCAAACAGTTCTTTTGGGTAAGATATGACAAGGGTGAGGAAGTGATTAGTGAGGGATTCCAGCGGGAGAAAACTCTAGAAAATTCTGAGGGTTAGAGAGGAAGGAGGAGGTGACGTTGTGAGGGGCGAAGAAAGGTGTGAGGGATTCACAAGATTGCTCAGCTATGCTGCACGTTGCTCCTCCTATGGCCCAAGAAGATCTTATGGAATCTTTCTAAAGGGAAAGGGTCACTCAAGGTAACACTCGAGGTTTGCTTCTCTCAGGAGGGAAGAAAAATGAGAAGGTTCTGCCTCGCCAAGGGTACATAGAAATTTGTATCTCTGCCACGCGGGGTTGAAAGTGAGGTTTTAAAGGCTTCTCCTTCCATGCTGTGGGGAAAAAGGGAATATTTTTAAGTAGTGAAAATCCGGAGTGGAGACTCCGGGGAGTGGACGTAGGTCAATGTGACCAACCACTATAATATCTTCTGTGTGTGTTCTATTCTTTATCTTATCTTTACGTTTTGCTTGTCACTAAAAAATTAGTCATATCTATTGCATTGTGAAATTTTTGTGAAAGTAAAATTGCATAAATCTTTGTTTTAAAAATTTCAAAAACAACAACAAAATTTAGAACTCTTGTCTAGGGTTAATTTTATTAAGAAAAAGACATTTACAATTCACCCCCCCCCCCCCCCCTCTCGTCGTTTAAGTAATTTCAATATTATAGTTGGAGGATGCCCCCCCAGAGAAAGGGGGGGGAGTAGGGCTTGGCCAAGCAAGCCCTCCATGCCAATAACGAGGCTACATCTTTCATAGAGAGGGGTCTTCACATATTACACTCTTGAGAAGGAAAACCTGCATGAAAGTAGACAGTGGTGTTCTTCCAACCGAAGGAATCCACCAAAATTATGGGTTGTGACATCCATGGGGTCAATCCTGATCTGAGCTGGAACCTTGTAGGGTGCAATAGAGGTAGCAGCCATTAGAGAGGCAGAGTTGGAGATGGTGAGGAAACAGAAAATAGTGGGTGAGTAACCCAGTCTATGTTGACATTAAAAGGCACTCAGGCATGTAAGATGGCCATCAGATATACAGGCATCACCTTCAATGCCCTAAAAAAAAAGTGATAAAGTACGAAATAAAAACTAGTGTTGAATGGTGTACTCGATTCAATATATCTATTTTCCATGGGAAGGATGGTCGCTAGATAGAGTGGTGTGGAAGCTCCCTCCTGAACAAAGATGAGTGGTCCTCAGCTCGATCCCCATTGGGCTAATCTTGATAGCCCCATTAGTGTGAAGAACTCCATCGACAGTTTGAGTATCACTAGAAGAATTACTCCTATGTATTGCATGTCCCAGATTGTTATGAGCCAATGGATAGTTTCACAAATCGATCACCTATTATCCAAACAACCTTGAAGAACCACTATTGCTAGTTCTTACCAACATCTAAAGGAACCACTCTGGGGAAGAGGGCTCGAGGTGTCTAATCCGATAGAGTACAATGTCATAGTAATGATGGTAGACATAATTCGAGTCAAACTCTAACTTGTGATCCTAGTGTCGCAAAGAGTCATGAGTCAGGAGCTTAGCACCCTGACTTCTTATCTATAGGCACAGGATCGCCCAACTACTCACTGACCACATCCTACAGGACCACCATGCATAGTTACAACTGCCCAGCTTTACAGGTATCAGTCTCTACGATCATTCTTCCTTCGATTCATTACCTCCCTTACGAGGAGGTAAAACCCATCGGCTGCCAGCGCCTCGTCTTGCCACCCAGCAATAGCCTGCCTCTCTCCTAAGAACATTACACTATAGTTAGGCAGAGAAGAACGGAAAAACTGATGAGTCTGTAAAACAAGTTTTTGGGATCGTTAAAGTTCATATGTACTTAATCAAATTGGTGGAAAGTTGGTGTGAAGGATATCTTAGCTAAGACAAGTCCCAAGCTCAAGATAGAATTATCCTGATACACTTTCTCACTCAGAACATTACATACAGTCTTAAGGGAGTTTACGCGTACGAGTGCGAATATGCCATTAGCGCGATATCTAGAATAATCACTGCAAGAAACGGCAAATGTTCAGGGGCAAAAATCATTGGAGGCTGCTCAGAAGCCCCCCACTATTCATTTGGAATATGGTGAAAAGGACATCATGCATCAAATAATTAGTTAAAAAAGGAAATGTACTACTTCAGAGATTGATAGTATAGTTTAGAGGATGGTCCATAGTATTTACATAAAAAAAATCATAATAACTTGTTGCATACATTTGAGACTCCACATAGTGATAGTCATCTAATATTTACATCGCGACCATGATGATTGAGCCAGCGATACGCAACTCCAATGCATAGAACTGGGCGTTTTGCATGCATACAGTGTGCGATAGTTGTGACATTGCAGTAACCAATTTGATTTCCCCACGGTAAGCGCTCAAGCCGTAGGCATGTTAGATCAAGAAAAACATTGCAACACAGAGGTTAGTCACATGTTGATTGGTAATAGGCTTAGAAAAATTTTTACGAGTAGGATGGTGCAGAAGGAAATGTTCTTAGCCAAATCCGGTGGCAACATGTTTATACGGATAGTGGTGTCATGTTAGCTGGCATGCGATAAGTTAGTCAGTAACCAAGGGTGAGGAGTGGGCATCAATAATAATTGGGTTGTGTAAAAAGGGCAGCGCGATGTTACTATCAAAACATTAAGATCTCTAATTCTTAATGGATAACATAGACGAATATAAGCACTCCCCATGCTAGAATTAGCGGCTCACGCAAGGACAAACAGATTCATTGACTAATCCTCCAGGGATTGGGCAATTATGCAATAGGAAGCCGCATTGTTCAATACACTAGAAAAAGAGTGAACCTCGTACTATATATGATAAGGTGGTACTTTCGATACTCTCGCCTCTCCCTACAATGCCACAGGAAGAGATTCAGTAGTCCATATAGGAATACGCCAGAGCAACTAAGGAGTTTTCTGTGAGGCATAACAATTGTGGAGGATCAAGCACCAAAAGAGACTCCTCCCGGGGTGCATATGAAGTCTATCACCATAAAAATTTATTATTTCCACTCCTTTGAGTGACTTGGCCTGTAGCCATAGATCTGAAATCATTTTGCTAAGCTAGGATGACAATCAGCTCTTGTTTGGTCTACGGCCCCAAGATGTGCTGTTGCAACGCGTATAATTTTGCATGAGACTAAGTAAAAGCGTACCAAAAAAATCTTGAAGGCCAAATATTCAGTGCATCTCCTCATGCAGGAAATCTACAACCCATCGATTCTCATGATGATCATACATCATCAAAAAGTGGAAAAATCTACAGATCCTATTCAGGATCAGACGATAAGTCATGACGAGCGCTCGACTACACATCCACTAATAGAACCTGCTGTTTAAATCGGTCCTCAACCTCCAGCACACTTCTAGAGACATCTAGTGCTGTCATACGTGACGCTTATCTGGCGAATGACCCTCACGCTATACATGACCATGGGTTATCCATAAATTACATAGCGGTATTATTAACTAGTGAAGATTTATTTTATCAATTTGTAATATGGAGGAGGGTTAATTGCTAAGTAAATCCATACCAGTCTGCGCCTACAATGACCCCGTCCTATCACTCACTGATAGCAATGGAATCTCGAAAGCTAGCACCAATTTTTGCGGAGACGATGCTTGCTTCCTTATATGTAGTCCATACTCTAAGACTTCATCTTTTTTCCGAAGAAAGTGATGCTTAGTATGTTTATAACCTCCACCAAGAAACGCTTTGGGGATGGGAGTATAGTGTGAAGAAAAACCAAAATAGACCACAGGGAGGATCAAATAAATCTGACCCTTTTTTGCAAGGAAAGGTGGCACGCCTGCTACAAATTCACTTTGATGCAGTACTTTTTAAGACCTTATATAAAGTCTGTAAGCCATGATTTGTTGCACATGGAAAGTGGTTGCTCAAATACTCTAGCTCATACACACTCATTGAAACTAGTGAGTTTAGTAATCTTCTCTTTTATCCAATCACGGCAGAGTTTATTGAAAAGGATTGCTACCTTGATGTCATTCAATGTGTATGCCCTATACATTTGTAAAGTCTTGATTCAAATTTCACTGAAGCACATTGCATTGACCTCGATTCCTCAAGGACACAAAAAATATCATTGAAAAATAGTAAATAGAGAAATACGTTTTGATTTCCAGTTATATTTGATTCCCAATTACTTTTTTTCTACTTAAATTCTTTGGTGAGCAACTCTAAGCATAGAATGAAGAGGTATGGGGATAAAGGGCACCTTGTCTAAGCCCCAATTTGGTCTTTAATCCATTGCTGATATACTTCCATTAATTTGGAAGTGAACTGGGACATATTAATTGCAATGGATAAAGAACAATGAACCTATCAGGGAACACCATATCCTCATAAACACTTCAATAATCCTTACCATTTTATAAGCTTGTTCAATATCCACCTTAAGAGACATAATCCCCCCCCCCCCCCCCCTTTTTTAGTGGAGAGTTGGAATTTGTAAAAAGATCTCGTATGTTAGGAGCCCAAGAGTGGAAGATGGATGGACCTACCCGGCATAAGGCACTATGCCCTCCCCAGAGATCTTAGTCATACTGGTTATTCTGTTGCACTAAGCACATTGGTAGTCACCCTGTAGAAGGTTTGGCAAAGCTGAACGGATGGAATAGAAATGACATGTTGGCTCTTTTCAACCTTAAGGAGAAGGACAACAAGAGTGTCGTTCCAATTTGTGGTGCGTGGCATTCTAGAGAGAAATAAACTCGCCCATTGCATTAACCACAAAATTTAATCAAGTTCCAATAAAATTTCAAAAAGTAGGAGGTAATACCATTAATTCCAAGTGCTTTATTGTTCCCCATGCTAAAAACTACTCCCTGGGTCTCAGCTTCCATGTCATCCCCTTTTAAGTGGTATACGAGTGTTCTCAAGACTTTATCATCCCTCCCCAATACCAAGGCCAATTATAGAGAGAGACATTCATGTCTTTCCACATGGAGTTTGAAGAATGTTCCATAATTCATCATGGATCTAGATAAGGGTCATCATTGAGTGCCCCATCGTGTATCAAACCTAGATATTCTGTTGGGTATCGATAGCCTGAAGCCATTAAAGTGGAAGAAATGAGAATTTCCATCGCCCTCATTTAACAACAAAACCTTTGCATGTTTGTCTCCACCAAGTAGTAATTATGGCCAAGGTGATGTTAGGTCCATCTTCACGTACTTAGCTCCTTTGTTTCTCACTGCTTAAGCCCCCATTCCGAGTACCCAGTAGTCTACAGCTCAATAATACTCAACCAGTACCTACACAAATAAAATAAAATACTAAGAGTTCCCTACACTACATTAAGTAGAACATAAGAGGGGATCCCAAAGTTTGAACTTGGACCACTATGCTTCCCACACAATTCACTACGAGGCCTAGTAGGTCATCCAAACATCTTCAAACTGAATCCTACATATAGATTCTGCTGGCAAGAGGCTTCAAGCTTTGAGTAAGATTTGGCAATGATTGAGGTAACCTTAGTCAAATGGTGGACATCCACAAATGGGGCCATATTGGAGGGCTCGAGTTCATTAATATAAATCAGTCCAACTGGACCTAGAATTTGATATTTCCATCTTTATTATTGCTCCATGTATATTTATGACTAGAAAAGCCAAGGTCTTGAGTTCATAGTGGACATACATTCCATCATTCTTGGTGAAAGAATAGAAGAAAAACTTCTTCTCACTTCCTTTCCCTAGGACAACAGCAATTGAAGTCAACCGCCACTAAAATAGGAAAACGAGACTGCGCGAGTGGTGAGGTGATCCTAAAGCCCTGCGGATAGTTGAAGAGCGAAAAACATGTTTGCATAAACCAGGCAACAACTCCTTAGGCAAGCTTTTGGGTCAACAAACCCAATGGTCATCCTATGGACATAGTCAATCTTGGTCAGACGCCAAACGTATTAGGCAATCTACAAACGATTGGAGGTCAACAAATGACCAAATGGATCATTCTGTTGGCCATTTTGCTCAACAGGAGCATCAGAATTTGGATGTTGGAGAGAGTCACAAATCCAAACATACCAATAGCAGACGCACGTTCAACAATTGTGGTAGTTGGGCTAGAGGGATCTCAACAGGCGCTCGTGGATTAGTCATGTAAAAAAATATGACCTATGCGATCTATTAGAGATGGAATGAGCGCCAGTACGACGTTCACTCTATTCACGAGCGATATATTGCTGATATTTCTCAGCAGCACAGCTAATTGTGGCATGTCTACAGATCTCAACTAATTAACTTTATTTCTTCAGGACGCTCTCCGAGACGGTGCATTTTCTACGCGACAAAAATTGAAGGTCATGATTCACAAATGGAGGCATCCACTAAATTTCTTTATCAACATTTTCCCCTCTCTAGAGAGTTTCTCGATCCAACCAGCTGGGCCAGCTCATCATAAAGGATGGGATACCAGATTCCTATTTTATTTTTTCTTCACTTCTTGACTCGTTATTGAACATGAAGGATTGGTGATCCCATACACCTCTCCTTTCTTGATGGCTAAATTTGTCCTCGACTTGGCCATCAAGGGTTCAGTGACTTTGTGTCAGTTGACATGCTTCGGTGATTCAGGGGCATACTAGGTCGGTACAGTAGCCTCATTCTTTAATTAGGATCGATTAGGGTGTCTACATCTAGGGGGAAATCGATGGCCTCAACTAATCATTTTCATTATGAGGATGACCACCATTCCATCACTTCCACCTTTGATTTATCAGCCCAAGAGTTGGGCTCATTCCTAGCCCTTTAGGCTCCAATTTATTCTCAACCCAATGCTCCTAGGGCCTAGGGGAGCTGGTTGAGGGGCTTTATTTTTTTCACCAAACTACTACACCATCAATGCCTTATTATTCATCAAAGTTCCATTGGTTTTACCCTATTCCTGTGGCTATCACTGCCATATTATCTTCTCCCACTGAGCAAAGCTCTTTCCTATGTCCAATTTAAGCATAATCATAATAAAGGAATCCCAGCCCTTCATATTCTACTAATTGTTAGATTCTCTTATTAAGGCCATTTTTTCTGATACCTGCTTGAAGTTCTTTTCAAGATCATGTTTAATATAAACCCTGATGAACTCTGGCCTTCCACAAGAACTGGTTTGCACATCAATCCAAAGAGGGCTGCTAATCATTGAGGTAATTCGAGAGAGGTTTTGTTGGTCCCAGTATGGCAAAGGGAACAAGGAAAACCTTATCCATACTTGTGATGTCAAAACTTATGTAGAGAAAGGCAAAAATTAGGTGGCCCTTTGTTGAGGCCCATAATGTTGCCCCAATAAACTAGGGTCCTCCTTATAATACGACATCTCTAACCTCCACTAAAGCAAACACACAAACGAAGCAATCTTAGCCGATTGTAGATAGCTAGAACTCACCAAAGAGCCCACACTCTCTTCGAGTCTCCAAATTTAAAAGAAAGTATGGCAATCGTTTCCCCGTTGTCTAGCCTAGCATGTCCCAGTTGAGTAAGGCCAAGGTATCATTAATCGAATCCATGTTGAGCTGCACCATTGCACGTCCCTAGAGATAAAGGAAACTTCCTTAACTTGAAGGAACCATATGGGTTCCAGCTTCTTCCAAGCATTGGTTGGTCTACTATGAGAGTTTAGTGATCTCCTCATCATAACCTCTTCACATTTTCCAAAGATCCTAAGAAGGATCTTTTTAGCGCTAAAAGATCAAACACCTAAAGTGCTACCCACAGAGTTATGAAATTCTCCCTTTTCAGGACAATCAATATTCATACCTCTAGGGGAGACAATGATGTTTCTAGCTCTCACCGATATTCCACAAATGTCGATACCTACATTATGGGGATTCCAATTCAAATTGATCAAATATTGCTGCATACTTCATAGAACTGCCACCCGAACTACGTTAGAGTAATCTGCCACCATACTTATTATCAGGCTATCCCTTTCCTGGTCAACCTTTTCCCCTTGAACCTCCATGGATGAAACATCATCAGTGAACGTTGGGATATCTACCATCCTCATTCCTTATTCTAGTTTTCAATAATCCACACCAAGAGGGGGTTAGAACACTCCCTTTGGCCCTGTAGCCCAAGGCACACCGCCACTTCCCTTATTTAAGAGCTACAACTATTTTACCTCCATATTATGAGACTGATCATCGTCGACCTTATCAGAGCCTCCATCACCCATAAATTTTCTACTAGCGTGATCCTTGGCCTTCATTTTACCCAAGCTGGGCTTGCTGGGAGACCATTCCCCATGCTTCTTCATACTAACTGAGCCTCGTAAGGATTACAACCTGTCTTGATCGCTACCTCCAAAAGCTCTATCACCTCCTCCCCCACCAAAGCAAGTAGGAGACCTTTGGTCCCCCCTCCAAGCCAGAGCCTCTCACTTTAGAAGTAAGCTACCGAGAGAAAGATTGGTTGGAAATGAAAGTGCTTCCCTAATAGTTTTTGGGTTCCTTGAACATTTGCATTTTATTACAGATAAATTAACAAGTGTAATCTAGCAAAAGAGAAAAGAAAGCCAAATGACCACTAAGAATGAAAAAGAAACAACCTATCTTCCCCCAAAAAGTTAAAAAATTTAGGAGGAATACAAGGCATATCTCTATCATCAAACAACCAAAAGAAGTTCCCATCCATCGCCCTTTGGCAAAAAAGTGGGCTGCTCTATTTCTTCTCCTTGGAGTATGCATATAAGGAATGTTATGAAACATTTTAATCCAGCTGAACCGAGTAGACTCCCACAGTTGAGCCATCCATTCTTTCCGAGCATTAAAATTTTACATAAAGTTGATAATATTCTTATTATCCCATCTTCATACTGGCTCCTTTCATTTAAAACATCCTTACAAAATACCCTTCTCAATAACTATATTGCTCAAAGTTCCACTTGAGTGCTATCCTAACGAGTAAACTTCCAGTAGTTGCCAGAAGAATTTGTCCATACTCTTCTGAGCAACCACACCAATTCAGCCAGCATTTCTTTGTTATATAGCTGCAGCATCAACATTAAACTTAGCCGTCAAAGAAGGGGGACCATGGAACTGAATTAAATTACCCATAGGGTTGAATGGTATCCCAGTGCTTTAAACTACTAAAAGTAGAATTTTGATTTAGCACTTCAATGATATTTATTGTCATCACAACTAATCTATTACACATTCTACCATGCTTCTTTGTGTACCTAAATCTAAAAAATTTTGGGTTCCTTAAAATTTTGCTCATATTTCATTCAATTATAAGGCATTACATGATGTAAAAAATAAAGGCAAAAAAGCTAAAAACTAAGTATGAAAAAGGTAACTATAATGCTCAAGAATTCAAACAAGTTCTTGAAGGAATCAATAAAACTCTCTTTCTATAACTCTCCAAAATGCCTCTCTCAATGGTTAGATAAGCATAATAGTGGTACCTTATTTGTCTTATGTATGAAATAAACAAAGTGAATCCTGCTAAAATTTTTAACAAATCAAAATTGGCAGTTCTATGTGGCTGAGCCATCCATTCCTCTTTAGTTTTTAAAATTGTACAAAAACTTAGTGATGGATGCATTACCCCCTCAATGACAACCCCAATTTCCTTAAACATGCAGCTCTCAAGCACAAACATATGGATTCTATTCCCTTAGCTCCACCATATTGTTTTCCCAGTAGATAAGTTCCTCGTAGCTGCAATAATTGGCTCACCCATTCCATTCTGAATAATGATTTATATATACATGCAATAATATTTGGGCAAAGGCTCCATCCATGTTATTCTTCAGCAGTTTGAGGAAGAGGGGGGGGGGGGGGGGGGGGAGGGGGGAGGGGGGCGGGCTACTCAAAGATGGTGAAGATAACCCACTGGGTTAAATGGTACCTTATTGAAAAAAAAAAATAAACAAAATATTTATAGTGCTTAATTGCCTCCATGATGTGCATTACCATTACCTTAGTATTATTAATCAGCCTGTTATGCTTCTTAGAATTGTTATGCAACCACTGATAGGTGGCATAACAATACACCAATTTCCTTGAATCAATAGTATCCATATAGCTTATAAATTTCCTCTTGAGCTCTTCAAAACTCTTGAACCGAGGGCTAGGTACCCAAAACCTCATCATATCAAGTGTACCTCCCACATGCTTACAGTTAGTAGTAATGTGTTCAAGATCTTCCACATTCTGACTCCCCATAGGACATGGAACATTAATTTCAAGACAAAGCATTTAGCCACTATTTCATGGGTAAATTCCTCTGATAGACACGCCATTAAAAAATATGTTCATGTGGTTACAACTTAAATATTTAAATAACTATAACACGGTCCTCCTCTAAATCAAACAATTTGTTATAGTAATTGCAGCAAAAAGGATCCTTAATTTCCTTACCAGTTCCATTATGTCTTCTTGTCCCTGCCTTGAATGGGAAAAAAGTAGTTCTTCTACAACCAATACCTCACCAAGACTTTCCATAACTATAGTCGATCCCAATGGCCCTCCATAAAAATGAATTCTACCCCCTTAGTGTTATCCAGCCTTTACACATTGCAAAAAGTTGCTATTCAACCAAGGCAGTCCCAAACCCAAATTTGGTCTAGAACATCCATGCTCTTTCCATCTTAAGCTTCTATCTAATGCAACTTGAGATTCTATCAGCTCCTTCACAAATAATTCCAACTTCCTGAATCACCTCAAAGAACTTATTGTCTCCATGGATAACAACCATATTTATCTACAAATATTATGAAAAAGAGTATTTGATTTGGAAAGAAAAATCCCAATCAATCCTCGATCTAAGAGGGCCAATCCATTTTGATGTAGTATGAAACTCAATACCACCAAGGTTCCTTGGTTTCAAACTTTCCGCCAAGAAACATATTGAGACCTCTAGTCTAAACATCCTTGTCCCATAGGAAACTCATGTAAGTCTTTTCCACATCCTCCAACATAGCTTTTGGAAGAAAAAATGGGTTTTATATGTACATGAATGAGGAATGAGGGAATGAGGTAAGAGTTAATCAATGTGATGCGCCGGCTAAAAAAAAACTATCTATTTCCCCATGCCATAACTGAAGCCCAAACTTATGTATCAGCTAGGTGAAATCTCTTTAAAACAAACTTCTTAGAGCCAGCTATTCCACAAGTATTCAAGCTCCTCCACTTTCTAAAATCTATAGATCTTGGCATGCCTATTTTTTCTTCCAAAAAGGGGTGATTTTACTAAATAACACCACAGATTTGTTATTACAGATTTTTTGGCTAGACCAATTATAAAATCATGAACAAAAGATATAATACTCC